>CM070547.1:37812719-39099134 GCA_036346405.1 Phyllostachys edulis | reverse complement strand
ACACATGTTTAGAACATGGGGTTGGACCGACCCAACATGAGACATAACAATTATACTTATGGTTCTCTCTACACAATGTGTACGCCTTGTCCTTAGACCTAAGATTGTCGCATGTACTTGAGATGTGAATCGACCTACTTAGGGGCTATCAAACGCTACTCCGTAACTGGGTAGTTATAAAGGTAGCTTTCGGGTTTGTCATGAAGCATGCTGCGAGGCATGGTCAGTCGAGATGGGATTTGCCCCTCTCTACATGAGAGAGATATCTTTGGGCCCCTCGAGTGATCGGATCCAGAAATGCATGGCCATGCTACTTAAGGTTAAGAGTTAACCTAGTAAGGGATTCCGGATCACAGGATCGAGAAAGAGTGGTCAGCTTGGAGCTCGACCGAATATCGTGAGGCAAAGGGATTGGCATGTACATAACGTTGTGATGGTTCGTCCGATATGATCTTTGTGTACGTTTAGGAGTTGGCACGTCTTGCTAGAGGCCGCTACCAACTATTGACCAAGTATGTGTACTCGCGTCATGTCTAAACATACGTGAACCTATAGGGTCACACACTTAAGGGGCTGAAGCCTAATTCGGATTGGATCCGAATTAGACTGGGCATTGAGTCCTAATGGGCCTCTATTCGTAGAAGCCCATTGTAAGGACGTCTATAAAAGGAGGGCAAGAGCGCACAGGATTGCATGATGAGTTTTTCGTGACATCCTCAAACCCTGGCCGCCACCTCTCCCACGCCCTAGTCGCTCGCGCGATCTAGTAGTCCGCGTCGCCGCTTCCTCCCGTCGTGTGGATACCTTTGGGCGCCAGATCAGAAGCGTTTGGACGAACCGCAAGAGAGGAGTCAGACGTGGGGCCGCGACGAGGACGAGGAAGTAGTACGACTACTCGCCTGACGTGATGCATCAACTTAGTACGACTACTCGCCTCGACGTCTTGCATCAATTTCCGCACTGGCGTCTAGTGGTAAGACCGTGATCTATAATCGCAGTGATCTTGGTTTACGGGTAGAATTTTTATTAATTTGCGCTTAGTGTAGCCTACCCGTAGCCCTTCAGTCCCCATCGCCGCCTTCGCCCCTCGACCTCACGCAGAGCTCCACGCCTGCGGCCAAGGCCATTCCGACACAAGACAGACGGCGGCCGACGGCGCTCAATCCGCCGCTTCCGTTGGCCTATCCTGGAGCTCCCTCGCTTGATGCCACCTCCACTCCGTCCATCGCCCTGGGATAATACCCCGCAGCACCCCCTCTTCTCCCTCACTTTTCCTCTCGGTGGCTGAGGAAAGGGAAGCTCTCCCGTGCATGTCTCTAGGGTAAGTCACCACCGGGTGGTTGCCCTCGATTCCTCATTCCTCGAACTCTCCATTTTTGCTAAGCTAATCCCTTGCCATTGTTTGTAGAGCTCAGTTCATCTTCGAGCTCTCGGCTTGTTCCAGAGCACGCTCCACCGGACACCTCCGTGGCTTCTCAGTGTCTGGGAGGTATTATCCTAAACCTAGCGCGTCACCAGGTGCCTTTGTACCTAAGATTAAAAACCCCTCAACTAATTTGTATAATGCACGACAGGTTTTCGTTGAATTGAAGAAATCGCACTTTCGGCCCTAGAACTAACCCTTCGACTCCTACTTGGTTCCGGTAAGCCGTAGCTCAATTCCTTGGTCTCTTAGCATCTGTGCTTGGTCTTTATCGTGTTCTGACCACTTACTTCACCTCTGGTTCACCAGGTTGAGCTCTCCGCTTGTGCCGTGTCATCGCCGCCTTCTTCTCCGGTGCCGACGCAACCCCAGCCCACTCCAAGTTTCCCCGAGCACCCTGCTTTGCTCAGGTAGCTTTCTTTTAGTCCCTAGGACCCTAGCACCTGCTTGAATGATGCTGTGGAGCTCTCTTTTGCTGTATGCACGTTTGCCGTGTTGAACACCGCCGCTTAGCTCCGGCTAGCCGCCGGTACGGGCCGCCATTGGTGTCGCCACCACCACTCAAAGGTGCGCGGCACTATTGTGAAGCGAACGCGTGCCTTGGCCGGCTCCGCCATGGTGCATAGTGCCAGCGAGCCGCCGGGCAAACGTGTGGTCACATTGTCGGACGCGCGACCGGCACTGTAGCAGCGTGATTACGCTTTAATTGCGATGATTAGCATTAAATGACGAAGATTTCTGTCGAAAAACCGGTTTAAACTAATTAATGATTGGCCTTAAGAGACTGACATGCGGGCCCATGGACGATTAAGTGATAGTGTAAAATGGTGGAATGTGTTTTCCTTTAAGGAAAACGTATTTCTTATCAGCTCAGATAGAAAGTACGTTTTGGTTTTAGGGAAAACGTATTTAGCAAAATACGCTTTCTTTTGCGTTCGGTTTAGGTCTTTTGACCGAGTCAACAGTTGACCCGGGGGCCCACTGGTCAGTGACCGCGGCTAGAGGCACGACCAGTAAGAAAAGTAGTAAATG
Source organism: Phyllostachys edulis (assembly GCA_036346405.1). Lineage (NCBI taxonomy): Eukaryota > Viridiplantae > Streptophyta > Magnoliopsida > Poales > Poaceae > Phyllostachys > Phyllostachys edulis. The sequence continues at coordinate 39,096,679 of CM070547.1, read as the reverse complement.
AATTTGAAAATCTGAAAACGAATTATTTGCACACTGTAAAATATGTATAACTTCAAAAATACATAACAAACTCATCTTAACTCCAAAATAGATGAAACCACTTCTGGTAATTTTCATTTTTAATGGAATTTATATTAAAATTGGTTTCAAACATGTCTCTATAGCAGAGAGCATAATTATGGAAAATGATCCATAAACTTATTATTTTTACAATAGGAAAATGCTGATAACTTTAGAAATTCATAACTAAACATGAAAACTCCAATTGAGGCAAAATCAACTATTCTGGTCTTGTGATAATATTCCCTATTTATCCATATAACCCTCTGTTCCACTATTGCTCTACAAATTTTGACCTCATAATTAAATTACTTAAAGAAGACGTATTGAAAGCTGAAATTGAAACGTTTATAACTCTCACATACTAAATCAAAATGGAATGATTCTTTCACCCAAATTCATCTAAAATCATGATTTACCTACTGTAGAAAAATCATGCATTATTGAGCACTTTGAATTTTTGGGTATTTCTCGATGTTTATTCGGTATTGTATTTATATAGATACCGAGCCTATTGATATTGATCTTTACGCTACTGAGGGAGAGCAGCTAAGCTACCAGCAAGGAAAGCATCATTTGAACTTTCTTTTGCATCATATTTGATCCCAGTTTTGTTAAGTTAGTGCAATGATAATTGCTTGCATGCTATTTTGGTTAATGTCGCTATTTTTGTGATGTGTAGATTAGTTATATCCCACTCTTTGAGGTTTATCTTGAATCATGAATAATTTCAGTGCCACATGCTTAAGATAGGTTGTGTAAATTAATTATGGTTTGGAATTGCTTAGCCATGCAAGTCTAGAACGGTAGTTTGATTGTCGAGAATAACCCGACAATTATGGGATACACCCAACTTTCTTTCCATACTTTTGTTTCAGATCTTCGTATCTGTTTTATGAGTTAAATTTTGTCAACTTAAATGAATTGTTGGTCTGGACAAGTGATGGTTAGTGATGGTGACTTTGTGCACGAGACTTGGGAAAGTGGTAGACTTGTTTGGACAGTTAAGGACCGAACTTTGGGTACCTACGGTTCAAGCAAAACTCGTGCTAACACACGCGGTATATGGGCACTGCTTGGTTAAGTAAGGGGTTGGTTTTGTTGAGTTGATGACTGGTGGTGTGAGGGCGTATATGTGTTCCATCGCATATATGTTCCATAAGGGTACCGATTGCAATTCTTTATTGTGAGGGTGAGCCCTCTTTAAGCTTTATTAATTGGGTCGGTATTTGCGGCACAACTTGCATGCCCGTTTAGCTGTAGGTGGGTGGCCTACACTTAAATGGGGTTACGTCGCGTTTGGGTGAGTCAACTCAATGGTATCAACTTGCTGAAAAATACTAAGTCTTGGTTTATCTTACCGCATACCATAGGAAGTATGCTATATTCGGAGGCATCTGGAGGCTTACGGGCTAATCAAGTCGTGTGGGTAAAGTAGTACACCCCTGCAGGGTATAAATCTATTCGAATAGCCGTGTCCACGGTTACGGACGACCGCTTGAGTTTGTGGCTGCTTATTGTTAGACTTGGAATTAAAATTGTGGTTATAACTTGGTAATTGTCATGAATGGGATGTTCATGCTTGTTGTTGTGTTAAAGTAGACAGCCACTTTGATTTTTGTATGATTCATTTGTTATTCAATTTATCAATTATTCACATGCTTTACTTCTACTTCAAATCTGATTACAAAATGGCAATTGAAAAACTAGTATGTTTAGGTTGTTAAAATTGTTGCGTCTTTTCGCAAAACTAAGCCAATATTAACCTTCCTTTGGAACAACCTCTAGGCATAACTAATTTTTATTTGTGTAAGACTTGCGAGTATGATTGTACTCAACCCGGTTGCTGCAATTTCAGGTGAGGAAGTTTGTGAGCCCGTTGATCTTGTTAGCGTCGATTTAGGCGACGCTGACGAGTAGTGCTATCTCTTAACTCCCAGTCGGTTGCCGATGGGTTATAGGCACACCACTATTGGACTTTTGGTTTATTTACTCGTTTCCGCTGCTACTTATTACTCTTATTTGAATTTGGCCGGTCGGCCGCTTGTAATAGTCGTAGACTTTAACTATTATGTTGTATGTCTTTTGAACTATCTATGTATGTTGTTGTATGGATGTGATCAACGTTGTATGAGAGTATGAGCATGTTAGTCGCTGATCTTGGGAGCCAATATGAGTGCATACTCGCTGTTAGTGGCTTCTTATTTAACTCACTAGGTGTAGTGCTCGACTTGTTAGAGAACCGACAATCATGTGGCGCTTGCAAGGGAGCAGCGTGTATGATCGTCGGGGCTCTAGTTTTAGTTAAGCCTCTCACTTTGATCGAGTTAAGTTGGAATCCATTTACTTGAGACCCAAGAGTTATGTCCTTAAGACCATGCTTAGTCCCGGTCTTGAGGAGATAATCCGGGGGTCCTCACAAAATCATAAGAAACAGAAGCCACAAGACACCTAGGGCTGGAAGCAGAAGAGATACTGAAATTAGCACTAAAGATCTTCTCAAACCTAGAGATCTCAAAGACAAGATCACCCGAGGAGTCTAGAACTTTACACTCACCACTCTTAAACCTCACTTCTAGACCCTCATCAAGAAGCTGAGAAACAGATAGCAGATTATACCTCAGCTTAATTACCAAAGCGACATCCTTAAGCATGAAGTTGTTGTTGACGCACATTGTGCCCTTGGCTATCACGGTCCTGGTAGAAGTATCCCCAAAAGTGATCAACTCGTTGCCGGATGCACGTGTGAGGGAGGAGAACCATCTAGAATCTCCAGTCATGTGCCGAGAACATCCAGAGTCGACAAGCCTTATGTCCTCCTTCCTCGCACGACGGACCTACAGGGCATAAGCAGGGAACATGTGTGCCTTAGTACTTGGGTTAATGATAAAAGACTTGGGAATCCAGTACTGAGTCACACGATGCTTAGGAACAGCAGTAGAAGCAGCAATAAAGTGGTTAGTGGGAAAATAATAAGAATGCACATGAGCAACACCTAGACCTCTCCGAATCGACCTACCAAAAGATCGGTACTCCCCTTGTCTAGATGCTACCCGAGGTTTCTCCTCACGATATCCTAACCCAAAACGCTGCCTAGAGCCACCAAAAGAGTCAAAAAAAAATCATCTACAAACCTAGGCCTATGTCTAGTAGGAAAGACAGGCTGCCTAGCTCCAGAGATAGTCGTAGGTGAAGAAACTCCTCTAATGGACCTCAAAACATGCACTCTCTCCTTCCTCTCACTCTTAGCTCTACGGAAGTAGAACTCAACTATGTGGCCATCCTTCTTGCAGAAGTGACAATGATACTTAACCTTTTGAGGGGTCTGATCTGCTGACTTAGAAGCATCTGTCTTGCAAGAAGGGGTTTGGGCAAAACCTACAGATCTAAAGACTATCTTAGATGGCTCAGGGGGTTCTACATCAAACAAGCCACTCTCAACAGCTCTTACAACCTTAGGTGGGTGATTCTTAGAATTCTCTAAAGAATTAAATCCTAGGCCACTATTCTTAACACTCACCTTAGATTGATCGAGAATCATGTTAAGGTTCTTCTTCCCACTAGAGAATCTCTCAAGAGTCCTTTTAAGGTAGTCATTTTTTTTTTGGCTAGCTCCTTACATGAGGCACACTTATTTGACTTGATAGCCCTATTATACCTTTCCTTATAACAAGCTGCCTCAACCTTCAAAGCCTCACAAGACACACAAGAAGCATTCCTAATCCTATCCAACTGCTCTTTGAACTTGACTCTAAACGCCTCTTGTATCTTATCTACATTTAGCCCAACTTCAGTACAAAAAGTACAAGAATCAGAATCAACAACTTTCTTTGAAGTAGTCATGGATATGGATTGTTCAATTTTAGATTTCTCCTCTAGAGTCTTATTTAGAACATCATTCTCAATTGTGAGTTTATGACAGTTTTCACATGAAGCAGTTTTACAATGAAGAACCATTTCAGTCATTTTCTTCATTTTAATCCTACTATCATCACAATGAGAGCAAGTGTGACTAGCATCAAATTTCATCAAATCCTTAGTAGCACTATCCAATTTCAATTCAAGCAAAGCACAGTTTGAGCAAGATGAAGGAATAGCATCTACTGAAGTCACATCTAAAGCAATAGCATCCAAGCAAACATGACTAGGACTAGACTTGAGAGAATCTAGTTCATCTAAAGCATCTTTCAGTTGATTAGAAATAGAGGAATGAGCAGATTTCAGATTTGCTAGTTCATTATGCAAGCTAGAGCAAGAATCACAATCATCAGCAGGATTAATGGATTTGAGCCTAACCACTTCTAGGTTCAAGTTGTCAATCATGCTATCCTGTCTCTTAATCATTTTAGCTTGCTTCTTCAGATTTTGTTCAGCAGCAACCAAAGCTCGTTTCATTTCATTGAGTGAGGGACATACCTCGTCGGGATCGCTGAAGGGGTCGTCGTCATTAGAAGAGTCGACGTCGTGGCTATCCCTAGCCATGAAGCATATACCGGTGAAGTCCTAGGCCTTCTTCTTGCCATGAGAATCATCCTCGTCGTCCTCCATCCCCGAGTCCACATCGCTCATATCAACATTCTCAAGAGCGGCAAGGACCTGGTTGATGAACTTCCGATAGTTGGGCTTCTTGGCTTTTGCATTTCGTGCTTGAGGACGCCTCCGGAAGTCCTTCTCCTCCTTACCCTTCAGCTTGGGGCACTTAGCCCGAATGTGGTTTGGCTCACCACACTCAAAGCAGGTAACAGGGCCACCTCTCTTCCTGAACCTCACTTTGTTGTAGGCTCTCGTGAATTTTGTGGATAGGGGTGCTAAGTCATCCTCAGGTAGCTTCTCTAGCTACTCATCACTTAAAGAATGCAAGGTGGACAAAGAAAAATCAGATGAGCCAAACTCCAAAGAACCAGAAGAGCTACCCTTAGAAGGGTCAACCACTAGAGCCATCAAATCTGTCTTGGGAAGTCGTGAGATGAAGTCAATCTCATGCGACTTTAACCTCGAGTAGAGTTTATCCATGGTAAGCTCACTCATGACAGTATTGTCATTGATGAAAGTGATCTTCATCCCCCAAACTCTCACGTCAAGTGCACCTAAGAACTAGCGTGCATTCTCAAATTCAGTAAACACAAGATCCACAGCACGCAAGTCATGAATGATCTTGGAAAACCTACCCAACAACTCATTCAAAGATTCACCAGGCCTTTGTTCGATCTTAGAATATTCCTTCTTGAGTTGGTTCTGTCTCACTTCCTTGATCGCGGTAGATCCCTCATGGTAGTCAGCGAGGGTCTTCCAGATCTCGTGAGCAGACCTCAAGTGAGCGACACGCTCAAACTCAGATCGACTAAATCCTTGTATCAAGAAGTTTTGAGCTTGCTATTTGCCTCCACATCAGGTGTGATCACATCATCATTGGCTGGCACTATATAAGGATTTTTAACTTTAAGCCAAATTGAGTGCCCTTGAGCCTCGATGTAGGCATGCATGCGAGCCTTCTAGTAAGAAAAATTGACTCTATCAAACACAGGTGGTTTGGTGGAATACTTGTCAGACACCATGGCTCCAAAGACCGGTTAAGATCTATGAGAAGAGCTAACCGGGCTCTGATACCAATTGTAGGACCGGAAAGGCGCCTAGAGGGGGTGAATAGGATCTCATTTAATTTTTCACCTCGTTTAGATTCAACACCAGGTTCACCCCAATAGCTATGAGAGCTATGATGATCAACAATAAGTACAGCAGAAGACTTGTGTTGAACCCAAACCAAAATCCCCAAAGCAAAGAACCAAAAGGACTCAAACCCTAAAAGGGCGGTCAGACCGACGTAGTGTACTGCAGTCGGGGCGGTCTTGACCGGTGTAAAAATCGATCTGACCAGACATGACCAGAAACAGTGCTGACAACCCAAAATCAAAACAAAAATCGGTCTAACTTTTGATCTACATGGCCAACCTTGACCAAATTTGGAACACACCTTCCTAAGGATATTAGGAACCTATTCCAAACAATGATCGAGTTGATCCACGTCAAAGTTTCAACCTTTTTCCATTTGAGCGAAGATAGGTTCAAAACTGGGCAAGAACGAAACCTAGATCTAAGCACTTGCTCGTGGGTGATTGATGATCAAGATGATCCTAGATACATTCCCACATGTCACAGCAAGGTTGAAGAGGGCAAAAAACCAACCAAAAAACAAAGGATCAAAGATGGACTCAAACTCACCAAATAAGGAGGAAGAACACAAAGAGACTCATCCTTGAGGAATCATGCATAGATTGATTTGAGGTTGAGAGGGTTTACAGCCACTCCATCCATGGAGGACAAGAGCTTAATCCATGAGCACTCACTCAACTCATCTCTCTAAAACCCTAAGCCTCTCCTACCTTCTCTAAGCCCTAAGACCAAAACTAGGGTTTACAATAAAGTGCTTGGGGGCTGCTTGATAGCACCCCCTTCCTATTTATAGTGAGGCTTAGACCTTCTAGAAGACAAACCCTAATAGGCTCCCGTTAAGGCCCAACAAAAACGGGTCACACACGCACGCATTTTAAAGCGCCGTCTTCATCTCCTCTTGACCTAATCCACTTCTTGATGCACCGTCTTGCGCCGCGGGTTGGCAAAAGGTCACCAAGATGATATTTGATAAAATTACCAAAATACCCCTTCTCGATCTTTTTCGAAGACCGAGTCTGAACTGCGCGAAACACATCCATGCTTCGCCATGTGTAGGTTGATCCAGCGGCTCTCATCATGTCGACAAGTCTCTTCCATCCGGCTCCCACCGGACTACCATGGCACTTGCTCCGACCCCCACGCTGCTTGATCCAACTAGTCGCACCGAACTGCCCGTTCGGTCACCTTTGTCGATTCTGCGCCATGCTTGAGTCCATTGACCTCACCTGACATCCTTGATCGTTCTGGACCTCAGCTCTCCAAGCTTAGTCTCGATCATCCTCGCCGTTGACCGTCATTGACCTCCAAGCGTCCTACACAACAATAGACAAAGAAATCGATTCCGGGAACAAGTTCTTCACAACTTGACCCACGTTAGTGAAAACATGCATCATGCAACACATATGCACTGAAGCCCATACCTTTAACCTAACCCAGCAAGCATCGCCAACAAATCGACGAAGATCAGCCAAAATCGGTTAGACCGCCGTTCTGGCTGGTCTGACCGCCCCCTGGGACTTAGCCAGAATTCCACTCGAGGTATGGCCGGTCTGACCGCCACAATGGCCGGTCTGACCGCCAGTGACCTGACAGAACTGAACCTTTGCTGAAAATGCTTGATTCGATAAACCGAAAATGCCATTGCCGATTGTAACATCATCCTAAGATCATGCACATATCCCCATGATATCCACAAGATTGTTTCAATCCATAAAGAGGCTTCTTTAACTTACAAACAAAGTTCTCTTTTCCAGGAACAATGAAACCTTCTGCTTGACCCATATAGATATCTTCTTCTAACTCCCCATGTAAAAAATGCAGTTTTAACATCTAACTGTTGAAGCTCATAATCATGCATAGAAGCTATACTAAGCAATGTGCGAATTGAGCTATGTTTAACAACAGGGGAAAAAAACCTCATTAAAGTCAATACCTAGAATTTGGTTATAACCTTTGGCAACTAATCTTTCTTTATACCTTGTCTCATCATTTGAAGAAATACCTTCTTTTCTCTTGAAAACCAACTTGCAACGGTTGGGCTTCTTCTCTTTTGGCAAATTTACTAATTCCCAAGTGCCATTCTTTTCAAGTTGTTTTCTCAGGGTTAAGTTGTTTTCTAAAAATTTGGAAAAATTCATATTTATTCCTGATAATTATTATAATGTTTAAATAAATTATTTCCCAGAGGACTTCACAAGTATTTATTCCTAATTTTTTTGGAGCTTCGGTTTGAGTTATATGTTTTTCTTTGATTTGAAAATTTTAAAATGCAATAATTTGTGCACATGCTTCAGAAATCATATGCATGCTCATGGGATGCATCTTAATTCAATTTAATGAAAATGGGGTTGTGAAAAACCTTTCCCCCTTAAAGAGAATCTCAGCCTCGAGATTCTACCGGTACGGTAAATAGGTACGAATACTTGGTTCGCATTTGGTCCTCACGGTCCCTAAGTCGCCTCATCTTTAGTATGATTGCTTTACTGAACTTTCAAGAACTTGATGACACGATTTCTTGTCTTGCACTCCGTTTCGTCAAGAACGCGAATCGAGTGCTCTCGATAAGAGAGATCGAGATTGAAATCGAGGTCTTCTAACTTGGTTGCTTCGGTGGGGACTACAATTTTCGATATCGAGGTTCAGCCGCTACAATTCCGTACGAGCCTTTCGAAGTGGATGTTACCGACAAGCAATTGCATTGAGATTTTCTGCTCAATGCATCGGCCACTACGTTGGCTTCCCCGGGTGATAATGGAGTCCTATATCATAGTACTTGATCAGCTCAAGCCATCTTCTTTGTTTCAAGTTCAAATCGGCCTGAGTGAAAATATATTTGAGGCTCTTATGATCATTATAGAACTCGTAACGATTACCAATGAGGTAATGTCGCCAAATTTTAAGAGCATGGACTACGGCTGCTAGCTCCAAGTCGTGTGTGGGATAATTCACTTCGTGAGGTCTCAATTGCCTCGACGCATATACCACCACTCGGCCCTCTTGAATAAGCACACAACTGAGACTACAGCGAGAAGCATCACAATATACATTGAAGCTTTTGTGAATATCCGGTAGAGTGAGCACGGGAGCTTTGGTCAGGTATTCTTTCAAAATCTGAAAGCTTTCTTCACACTCCGCTAACCATTCAAACTTCTTCTCCTTCTTTAATAGCTGGGTCATTGGCCACGTGATTTTGGAGAAGTTCTTGATGAACAGGCAGTAGTAGCCCATAAGTCCAAGAAAACTTCTAATGTTGGCGACACTTTTGAGCTGCCACCAGTTCAGTACATCTTGCACTTTGCTTGGGTCAATGGCGACACCACCTTTAGATAGCACATTACCCAAAAAGCTGACTTCCCTGAGCCAAAATTTGCACTTGCTGAATTTTGTATAAAGCTGATGCTTGCGGAGTTTCTCCAACATAAGCCTCAAGTGCTTCTCGTGTTCTTCATCATATTTGGAGTAGATGAGGATGTTATTAATAAACACAATAACAAACTTGCCCAGATACTCCATGAAAACTGAAGTCATGAGGCTCACGAAATAGGCTGGTGCATTCGTCAATCCGAAGTACATGACGGTATACTCGTACAAGACGTAGCGAGTGGAGAACGCTGTCTTCGGAATGTCCTCAGTTTCGACCTTGATCTGATGGTAGCCCAATCTCAAATCAATCTTGGAGAATGCTTGGGCTCTAGTCAACTGGTCAAACAAGTCGTCAATTCAGGGGAAGTGGATATTTGTTTTTGACCGTGACTTCATTTAACGGACGGTAGTCAACACACATCCGCAAACTCTTGTCTTTCTTTTTAATGAACAATGCCGGGCATCCCCAAGGTGATGAGCTATGCCGGATAAATCCCATGTCTTGTAGCTCCTTGAGTTGTTCCTTCAAGTCTATCAACTCGTTGGAAGGCATCCGATACAGCCATTTTGAAATTGGCATGGTACCAAGTGGAGGCTCGATCACGAACTCAACTTCGCGATCCGAGGGCATGCCTAGGAGTTCCTCAGGAAAGACATCTAGGTACTCACAAACCACTAGTACCTCCTCCAATTCAGGAGTGGTACCAACTTCCAGAGCATAGAGATGAGAACCGACAATTCTTGGCGCGAAAACGACTTGATCGCCATCTTCACTTGTGACAGAAATTGACCGCTGTGCACAATTAATTTGCCCCTAATTTTTGGACAGCCAAATCCATCCCCAAAATGACATCCATCCCCTCTAAATTTATCACAATCAGATTCACCAAAAATTCTACCCCCTGAATTTCCACTTTTACATCCGGACAAATTTGATCGGTTCGCAAAATCGATCCCAGTGATTGTATGAGGTACAATGGCTGAAGTGTATGAAATTCAAATTGATGATGTGTAGTAAAACCCTCCTTGATAAAAGAATGTGATGCTCTCAAATCAAACAAGACAGCAGTTGGATGGGAATTAACAAGGAGCGTACCCAAGATGATGTCTAGTGTGGCGATTGCCTCCTCAGCGGTGACGTGGTTCACCCGGCCACGTGCCGGAGCTTGAGTGGGCTTGGTCGCCACCCTAGGGGGTGGTGCAGGGCACGTGGGAGCTGGAGATGGGTGGACGCGGGGCATGCCACATGCTCTCTACAAACACCGGTGTGCATAATGCCTAGGACGACCGTAGTGGTGGCAAGTCACTCTCGGGTTGAAGTTGCTGCTGTTCGAGGGCTGATTTCCACCACTTCTCGACTAAAAATTTGGTGGTGGAGGGGCGGGGCATCAATGTTGGTGGCCTCGGTGGTGCTAGAGCTTGGAACTGAGGTGGGTTGGGCTATCAAGTGCGCAGCTTCAAAAAAACCACCACTTGCTGAAATCTGTGCGGCCCTTTTTTGCTTACACTACTCCTCCAATGCCTGAGTCTTTCTCTCCACCACGATGGCCTTGTTGACCAAGTGCTGGAGGTTGTGGAAGTCATGCACGGCAAGTGCTAGCTGCATCTCTTCTGTTAAGCTGTTCATGAACCGGCTTTGCCTGTGAGCATCGGTGGAAACATCATCCGGAGCGTACCAAACAAGGAAGTTGAATTAGTGCAGGTACTCAGTCACACTCTTCCACCTTTGTTTGAGAGCAATGAACTGTTGTTTCTTGATGATCATGACACCCTCCGGGATGTGCGCCTCGCAAAAGGCAACTTTGAACTCATCCTAAGTCGGAATGTGTCCAGCGGGCTACATGGCATAGAGATTGTCCCACTATGCGCTTGCTGCCCCATCAAGCTGATAGCTAGCAAAGAGAACCTTCTCAACCTCAGAACACTGAGCAATGATCATCTTCTTCTCAATTGCACGAAGCCAATCCTCTGCATCCATCGGATCTTTTGAACTTGAGAACATCAGGGTATTGGTTCATTGAAAATCAGCCAGCCCCATGAGCTCGATGAGCGGCAACTCTCGCTCCACTGGATGACCTTGGAGTAGTAGAGGTGTTGCGTGTAATTTTCTCAAGGATGTGGGTCTTGTCCATGTGATTCCTCTCAATTTGTGCAAGTACTTCAGCCATCGTGGGCAGCGGAGGAAGCTCCTCTTCCTGCCAACCACCGTGCTGATTTTGGCGGTCGGAGTGCTCCACATTCCCTCCCCGTGTGGGTGGTTCACAAACAGCAGCGGAGCAGGATCCCAGGGGTGGTGATCCCTCTCCTAGCTGAGCACTCGATAGAGTAGTAGCCCCCGCCATCCTGTTGCCACATGTCTAGCAATCCGACGAAAGGTACGTTGGAACGAGCGCGAAATAAAATTCTGTATAGCGGGTGTATGGTACTAGATCTAGCATGCATCATGACATGATATGTGCAAAAATTTAACACCAAATGGGGGTACAAATGAACCTGTGCCAGTATAAGTTTCATTAAAGAAAATAGTAGTTTTCTGGTATGATTACATCCATATAAGCCCGTAGGCAAATGGCAACCGCCCGAAATGAATGTTCTTGCAACAAACACATAAATAGTTCCACCAATACTACCCTATTACTTTATTTGGGGAAATTTGCTCGCTGGTTACACTCTCACACAACGAGCTCTCGACACTAACAACTTAGCCATTTCAGTTGAAATTCACCAGAAACTTGTCTAGAAGCCAATATCCTGGTGATCCCATGTCCTTGTGGTCTTCCGGGTTGGTGAGGCGCATCGGGGATCCTAATAAGAGTGAGTGGCCTCCAGCGGGCTCCGGCATATGAGTGCGAGCAAAACTAGATGCCAATATATAGGCATGGTGGCTCAACCCATAATTGGTTGCCTGTCCCACCACTTTTGGAATATGAAACTCTGGGGGTGCAGCATCGTATGGAGAGGTCTCATTATCACCATAAAGCATGTTGCGGGGAACACGCCTCGTGTTGACCATGAGCCTAAGGTACTCCTAGGCCACACCAAATGACGACAAGTCTCCCACAACTCGTGCATGGTGTAGCGATGAACCTGGTCCATAATATGAACCATCCTCGCCAATTGTCGCACTTTGGGGTCTTCACCATACTGAATTTCAGCGAAGGTGTTCACCTCTGTGCAACGCTCTCGCAGCGGGAAATGGTCGTATGGCGGCTGAGCTAACTCCGTCCAATCATGACGGAGATGGCTCATGGCCACACTGGCCACCTCCTGGACTATCATGGCTTCAGAGATACCACGCGCTTGGAAGCAATATGGGATGCTCCTCATCACCCACCTTGCGATGATATTGACCATGACAAGGTACTCTTCCATCCCCGGTCCTCAGTCACAGCAGTAGATGGCGTACTCCGGTTGTTATGTGAAATTAGCCCTCCAAAGCATATCTCACAGCAGTGCCGGGTACCCCTCAACATCCTCAGCCTGGAGTTCCTTAACCAAATATCGATCACTCATCTAAACATAAGAAGGACAAAGTGACTAGAAAAGTTAGTTTCCAAATCCAAATGAACGTAGGGGTAAGAAAATGACGCTAGGATGTATAAGGAATAAAAGATTTACATGACTTAAATTTTCTGAAATTATTTTGCTAATTTGAATATAATTTGACTAAAGACTTGCTAAAACTAACGACTGTGCTAATTCTAACCTATAGTCAGTATAGCTCTGATACCAATGCTATGGGGACCCCGGGTTAAATTCGTAAGACCTAGACCTTCCCACGGGCAAGATAAAAGAACACCCATGGGACTGACTGTCCCGGTCTTACAAAAATAACTCAGAAGCCGGCCCCTAAGCGCAGAGTGGGGCACGGCGACAATGAAAGGGTCTTGGTCGAACGAAGAAGTGGCTCGGTGTGGGCCGTTGGATCAAGATCGAATGGTTGACAACGTGCGTGACCATTCGGACTGGGCCGCAGCGGTATGCGATCTGGGCCGTCGATTTCCAAATCGGACGGCTCACACGCGACGCAACTAGTTGGTTCGGTCTAGTCAGGTGGTCGGGTCGGACTCGAGCCCAAGGAACAGTATCGGCTGGTTAGGGCTAGGGTTTGACTGAGATTAATTAAATTGATTCAAGTTTGACCAAGGCCTTAAAAATAGAAATAAAATTCCTAAAACTGTGAAAGAAATCAGGGGTGTTCCTGGGAAGGTCTAGTGTCCATAAAAATTATTAAAACTCACTGTTTATGTTATAATTCGTTCAGTTTAAAAATAAACTCGGGATAGGTTATTGGATTGTGTTTGAATTTTCTGAGGGTTAAAACTATTCCCAAAAATTTGGAAAAAATTATATTTATTCATGATAATTATTATATTATTTGAATAAATTATTTCCAGATGATGTTCATAGTTTTTATTCTTGTTTTCTTTTGTAACTCCAATTTAAATTGTATGTTTTCTTTGAATTCAAAATTTCAAATGCAACAAATTATGCAAATACTCCAGAAAAACCAATGCATGTTCAAAAGTTTTAAATTCTCCTCATTTTTATACATTTAAAATACAAACTCAAGTGCAATAAATAATGCAAAAGATTCAAAAACAACATGCATGCTAATGAGATGCATACTAATTATCATTTATTAATTTGGGGATGTTACACTCATTCTTGCATAATCTACAAACAATCTACAGAAGAAATATGGGAAAATCTCGAGGATCTTGATGAAGAAGGCTTTGGCAGGATCACCAGACGATGGTGATTACAGTTTTTAGGTCTCGACTGCGTTCAAGTGTGTTTGTGGTTGAAGTTCTTTTGTCTTGTATTATATTAACTTTGGACTTGGATACCCGTGTCAGTGTCAAAACTGGCCGTTAAGTCTTATCCTTGTGTAATAAAATATTGGATTTTGTTGTAATCGAAAGCTTGCTTGAAACACTGCTTACTTCACAACTGCACATCCTGGACGGTTGTGAAGAGTTTAACGTTTCCAGATTTTGGAGGCGTTATAGGTCCCATTCGCCATCGATCCACATGACCCACCCGAGGGCATTTCAGCTAGGGATGCAAGTGAAGCAGACCTGTTTGCTAAGTCCCTGACCCATCTCGCAAAAGTAGCTAAACTCCTGCAAAAAATCACTTATTGATAGCAAATTCTAGCAGGCTGCCCGTGTACCCCGCCAGCCGTCGGGCACCGCATAGCTGAACCAACGACTGGCCGCCTCGCCCCCCACATTCGCTGAACTAACGACTCGCCCAGTCGACCCCCGACACTCGCATCTCTCTGAACCCTAGCCGCCTCCACCGTCGCCTGGCACGGCCGACTCCTCTGCCGTCGCCTAGCGCGGCCGACTCCTCCGCCACAAAGCAGGGACTGGGAGACACAAGAAACCACAAAATTCCCTTCGCTTCGCTTTGAGCACGACGAGTCTTCAAGATCCACCCCTCCCTCGAGAGTCCAGGATCTCTTCTCTAATCTCCGCTTGCTTCTATGTTGTAAGGTTCGTTCGATCCAATTGAGACCCCTTTAGATGCATCCGCGTCTCCTCTTCTTTAGGGATTTCCTTCCTCATCAATTCTTCTTCATCTTGGTTTATTTGCTCGATTTCTTGCAGCTCGGTGGTTGTTGGCACGAAGCAGTAATGGCGGGGAGGGCCAACATCCCGACGATATGTGGTGTATTTTGGTGGGTTTCAGTATTAGTTTTGGGCAATGTTGATTTGGTACCACATATTTGCTTCAGCGAAAAGGATATGTGGAGTTGTGGACTCTCACCAATGTTTGAGATTGATAAAGTGGAGATTTCCTGTCAATTGTTGGATTGCTGCAATCCTACATGGAAAATGGTGGTTGTTATGTTTTGTCTAGAGAAGCTGTTTTTTATTTATTTAATACTCCTCTGATGCCAGGTTGGCTATGCATGCTGGCATAAGTTGCTCATCTAGTACTTGAGTAGTTGACTGTTGCCTCTGGGTGTCTTTGTCCTGGTTATTCACGACTTTGCACTGCTCAGACAACCTTTAGTGGTGTTTATCCTGCGCTGAACAAAGAGAGTAGGGGCACCTGCTTGGTTTCAGCAAAATTGACTCGTTTTATCATCAGTTTAGTGGTGATTTTGCATACACTTGTGGCTATTGGAAATCTGAATTTCTATGTTTTGTAACCGTACTACAGAAACAGCCAGGGATAGTTGATTATGGGGATGGTGATGATTTCTTTTAATTGATAACTTCATATGATCTCCTTTAATTTATAACTTCAGGTAATTTTCTCATAATTTCTCAGATATACTAGCATATGTCTCAGGCTCTGTCTTGCTGTCTTGTAACTTGTTATTACCCTCCACCTGCAAAACTGCTCCTTGATATAGTAGTAGCACCTACGGTCATGGGCTCGTTTAGGAGTTTAATTTGGTTCAGTTGGGCATGGACTGCTAGCTACTACTCCTTGATATAGTTCATTACAATTGGAGTTATACTTACTTTTTTTATCAAATTGTCAAAGCTCATCATCCTATATATGACTATGTCTTGTACCTGCTGCATCTTACTTAGCAAACCATCAACAGAAAAATGCACAGTTGTTCGTGATCGCTGGTAACACAAGGAAAGATTCAGATTCAGATTCAGTAGCACACAGAAGTGCAAGTGAACTGCTAAGTATGATACATCAACATCTGAATGTATCGGCAGATTCATGCCTGGCTACAAATGCACTATATGTACACCATTACACATTCCTATTAATTAACTCTCACATACCCTTCATTTCTTTCCTGAGGTCCTAGAGACAGGGTAGATCTTGCTGACAATCAAGAGAATGCTGCATCCGAGCTTCTTCTCTTTGGTCACCCGATGCTGATGACCTGTTGCACTGCCCTTCTTCCCTTTGTGCAGCTGGCCTTTCAGAGCAATCGCCTCAGCGGCTTCGTACGCCAGTGCCGGCTGCAGATGCTGCTTGCAGCAGGGACAAAATGGTTTTGATGTTATCTGGTTAAGGCTTCAGAATGCATCAGCTTGCTCGCTTCAGGTGACTGAAACCAGACGAAGGTCGAAGGACAGGTATTTGTAGGGGTCACTTCAGCTTGTTTGGCCATGCATCAGCTATGTAGGAAGGTTGTTTGGCCATGCATCGTAGACATGGCCAAACAATGCTAGTGAGTAGTGACACTTACAAAAAACCGGTTTTTTTAATTGTCACTATGCTCTGTGCAGCTGGCCTTTCATTTGACAGTTGTTTAACATTCCATCGTATGCTTTTTACTTTTGCAGGAACGAGTTAGAGCCTTCGTTGAAGATACCAGTGATAAAAATGTGCTTGTGCTAAATGTCCAGGACCCATTTCAGAGGATGCATTGACAGTACTGATGTAGTTCTTTTTTTTTTTAATGTTGAAGTATTCGTGTCAACCAAGTGCCGGTGTAATTTGTTCTGAAGCAAATCCAAGTGTTGACATAGTTTTTTATGTTGAAGTATTCATGTCAACTAATGTAGTTTTTTTTTTGAATGTTGAAGTATTCGTGTCAACCAAGTGTCGGTGTAATTTGTTTTGAAGTAAATCTAAGTGTTGACGTAGTTTTTTATGTTGAAGTATTCATGTCAACTAATTACCTGTTAAAATGATTATCTGAGTATAAATGTCTTTTTTGAGGTTTTTATTTTTCAGATATTTTTATTATTATTTTGAGAATTTTTCTAAAGCATGAGTACTGCTTGCTAATATGGACTAGTACTAACTACTATGCTGCATGTCACATTGCATTGCGGGCTGCCGCCAAAACCCACCAAACTTCATGTGGCATTGTATTGTGGGTTAGCAGCACCTGCAAATGCCTCAGCGGCCAGTACGGATTGGTACGGGCTGTCCGTAGACCGTCCCACATGCACCCCTAATTTTAGCCAGAAACCAACCGCATTAAGGATGATTTCAAAATTACGACCAACCACATTAAGGATGATTTCAAAATTACAGAGCTATCTCGCCTCTAGGGGATGTTAAGTATATATGCACTTTTGTGGTTATTATAATTTCTAAAATAATAATTGAATCGACAACAGCATATATACTAGGCATATGTGAGGAATTTTTTACTGTTTTGACCCTGTAGCGTCACGTAATTGCATAATTGACCCCTGTAGCTCCGTATTTCCAAATGTAGACCCGAACGAAGCGCAAATCTTGCCTGAGCGACGCGTGCCCCATTCGCGCTTCGCCCGAAAAGCGAAAAAACGATCTTGTAGCGAATCGATCGCGAGCGAATCAAGTCTTCGCGGAAGGCGGAGGGAGCGGCGACCTTCCGCGGTCGCCAAGCGGAAGGGCGGCGATTCATGATGCGCCAGCGCGAATGAGGCGGCCCCCACATAGCTCGCCATGCCCTCCGCCCGCTGGCCCGTCTTGCGCGCATCGCCTCGTTAATCGTGGTCGAGTGGAAATAAAAGAGAAGGCAGCAGCTGAGGTTCTTCAATCCATCTGCTCTGCCCATTCTATTTCTTCTAGCAGCAGCGACGAGCAACCGAGCGACCGAGAGGAGAGGAGAAAAAGAAGATTTGGAGTGGCATTTTGGGAGGTTTTAAATTTGAATTTGGAGGTTTTGCAATTATATAAGTTGTAGATCGGCTTGCGAGCGTCAAGAAAAGGTATTTTTCATGCATATGTGTTTTATTTTTAGCTAGTTGATTAGCATATAATTAGCTTAGTGGTCATGTCATTATTACATAAATACACATGCAAGTAGCGCAGTTATTTTATATTACCGTAATGGCTTCTTGATTGTGTAGAATGTGTTAAGTAACTGTGCTTAGTGGACGTAAATGTTTAGTTTATGTGGATATCATTGTTAGTTAATTAGCACGTAAATATAGTAGATAGTAGAAAAAGACAGTATGTAACTATGGCATAGATAGTAGATGTTGTGTGGAATAGAAGAGGTAGAGCTTGTAGGCACATGCATTGTATTGTCTAAGCGAAGCTAATCTAAATAGGTAAACCAAGACTAAGACACATGTATAGAAAGGTTTAATGCGATAGCATATAACTATGGTGTAGTTATTTGATATTATCTGGTTGGTAGCATAATTTTTGTAGGGGTTTCAAAATCTCTATTTTGAAACCATGTAAATATACGATTTATTTGAATTGTTTTTTGAAAAAATAAAATAACATTGTGTAGTTATGCAAACCATTCGACCTAGTGGGATATTATTTACTATTGAAATAGAAGTATGAAATACATTTAGGAAAGTTAATCAAGAGCAGAAGAAGTCACATAGCCAAACTGCAAAATATATTAAAAAATTTTGTTACTTGATTACCCATTTAAGTCCTGTGTTTTTATTTAGAACTCCATATATATAATTGAATCTCATGTCTGAGCTAAATGCTAATTAGTAGGAGCAAAATTAATCCAATATGTTATTTGATACTAACATCACATGGTTTGTTGATACTAACATCACGTAGTCAAGTGTATTTATTTATTTATGTTTGTCGTTTTGCGCGTAGAACCCAACGCCGTCTTCCCTGAACATGTCGATTCAAGACTTGTTCGTGTTCTATGGCGATGGTATCGTACACGACGGGCCGTACGGAGTGGACCCATCAAATTGTGACCGAACCCAGATCCGGGCACCAGGCCTGAAGGACATGAGTCTATGCGAGCTAAGGAGGTGTGTGCGTTCTGCGTTCGATCGGGACACCGGAAGGAAGAAGTTACGCATCGAGGCATTGTATGCCTCGGTGGGTGGTGAAGGTCAGACCTTTTGGCAACTTATCAAGGTGACCAGTTACGCTTCATGGACCAACTACATGGAGGTTGTGTGCAACCCCGCTGCTGCAATATACGCCAGGCCGATGGTGTATGTCCAGTTTGTGAAGAGGACGGAATCATCCGCCATGGGTGGTTCTGGTGGAGTCGATGCCGACGCTGCTGTTGCTGGAGATGTGGGCGAGGTAGTGGGTGATGGAGACTTGAGGCGTCGCGAGGCTTTCGAGCGAACGAAGGCATGGAAAGGTGGTGGGCGACCCGTATTGGTAGCACGAATACCTTGCCGAGCGGGTTGAAAGCGAGGAGGAGGCGTGGATCTGACTAGTTACGGAGAGGAGCATGATGATGAAGTTGCTACGGAGGTGTATTTGGTGTTGTTGTGACCACCGATGTTGCCTATGTCTCATCTAGATTGGGCGACATCGCGGCGACATCCTGGTTCTACCGCAGACGAGAGGAGGTGGAGTGGGGTTCAATGAAGATACTCGCTCTTAGGCGGCGCTTCCCCAACAAGAGCGCCGCCAAGCGAAGTTATTGCCAAATCTGCGTCAACATTAGCCGGACGTGTCGGTGCACAAGTCCAACCACGACACCTCGTGCGTCAAGTGTGTGGGCGGATCTTGCGCCGGCAAGGTTAAATGCGCAACGGTGCGAGAGTGCCGCCACGGACTTCCGCATAACGGTCTTGAAGGATCACACATGCGAGCTTGCGAGCCGCCGTCAGAGGCACCGCAACTGGCGTCCTCATATATTGCGGAGTGATAAGCCACCTCGTCGTGGCGATGTATCTGTCTCACCGCTACTTTTGGCGAGATGTTGTCAATACGGTGGGCTTCCCATCGGCTACTGACAAGGTATGGCGGCCAAACGAAGGTCTGGGCGTATGTTCGACACATACGAAGAGGCCTACGACTTTGTCCCAAGAATGCTCCATCAGATTGCAGAGTCCAATCCCGGGACATACATTGACAAGCTGGACCGGATGCATCCTACGAAGGGACCGAATTGTTTTATCCTTGACAGGGTATTCTGGGCCTTCCCCCAGGCAAGCGAAGGGTTCAAGTACTGTCGTCCTGTGCTGTCGATGGATGGCACCTTCCTCACTGGCAAGTACAAGGGCACCATCCACGCCGCGGTAGCAGCCGATGCGAACGACCAGTTACTCCCCCATGGCCTTCGCGATTGTTGAGAGCGAGAACACAGACAGTTGGCTGAGGTTCCTTGCAAACGTGAAGCGGGCGATGGTTCAAGACCGGCCAGGTGTGTGCGTCATCTCCGACCGCAATCTTTGGGTTCTTTGTCGCGTTTACCACGATGCAAAACAGATCTGACCTCCTTCGGTGGAGCGACTGACGAATCGATGGTGCATGAGGCATCTCGCGGCTAACTTCCACACAAGGTTCCGAAACAAGGACCTGATGAAGACCTTCAAGAAGCTATGCATGCAGAACCAAAGGCAGAAGTTCGACGCAGTGTGGAGACAGTTGGACGAGGATACTAGCAAGCATGTAAGGAATTCCCAGGACGCGGAGGGAGGGGTAGCGGTAGGAGGCTCCCTCAGAGTTGGGGAGTTCACACAGTGGGTAAACTCACACGCACCCGACATAGAGAAATGGTCTCTGCTGCATGACAACGGTGGTGCACCTTAATACCAACATTGGATGGTATTACCTTTTGAAATTTTGATCAAGTTGGAGTTTGTAATAGAAATTTGGGAAAAATAGATTGTAACATATTGCCTAATTTGCCAAAATGAACAGTGATGCTATGAACAGCACCTTATTCTCGCTTATTAGAGCCGAGGTCATACAAACCTACCCCCCTTAAGAAAATCTCGTCCCGAGATTTTGGTAATTCAGAAGTTGGACAAAGATGGAATTGAAAGGATAACTTTAGAAATAAAACATCAGTTGTCTTTATTTCTTTCAAAGACAGGAAAGAGATTTCACATAACAACATAGTGTTGCTATTATATCTTCTTTTACATTGCTTTGTTTAATCTTGCCTTTCTGGATTCAAAGACAAGCATTAAACGACAAAAAGGTGGGGATGCTCAATCCTCATCAGATCTTCGCGCTCCCAGGTGGCTTCATCTTCTGAATGATTAGCCTACTGAATTTTTAAGAACTTGACAATGCGGTTTCTTGTCCTACGTTCCGTTTCATCGAGGATACGCACTGGGTGTTCTTGATATGAAAGGTCTGGTTGCAGATCAAGATTCTCATAAGCTGTAGCTTCGGTCGGAACATGAAGGCATTTCTTTAATTGAGAAACATGAAAGGTATCATGTACTGCTGAGAGAGTGTCAGGAAGTTCCAACTGATATGCCACAGCCCCTCGTTTTGCAATAATTCGGAAAGGTCCGATATAACGAGGTGCTAGCTTTCCTTTCACTTGAAAGCGATGATTGCCTTTCATTGGTGACACTTTAAGATAGACATAATCATCTACCTCAAAGCTTAGCTCACGACGTCGATGATCGGCATAGCTCTTCTGACGAGACTGGGCAGTTTTCAAGCGGTCTCGAATCAGACGAACTTGCTCTTCAGCTTCCACAACCAAGTCTGGATCAAAGAATGGTCTTTCACCAGATTCTGACCAATTTAATGGAGTCCTACAAGCTCTTCCATACAAGGCTTCAAAAAGTGACATTTGAATACTTGCTTGGTAGCTGTTATTGTAGGAAAACTCCACATACGGCAAAGATTTCTCCCAATTCTTGCCATGTGATAGTACACAGGCTCTAAGAAGATCCTCCATCACTTGGTTCACCCTTTCAGTTTGACCACTGGTCTGAGGATGATAAGCAGTGCTGAAGGAAAGTTCAGTTCCCATTGCTTGATGAAGGCAATTCCAAAAATGGGAAGTGAATTGAGATCCACGGTCTGAAACAATGACTTTAGGAACACGTGGAGACAAAAAATCTTGGCAATATATAACTCTGCCAATTGCTTGCCATTGAAAGTGGTTCTGACAGGGATAAAATGAGCCACTTTTGTTAGACGATCAATTATCACCCAGATGGCATCAAATCCATTCTGAGTCTTTGGAAGTCCGGTAACGAAATCCATACCGACTTCTTCCCATTTCCATTGTGGGATAGGCAGAGGTTGAAGGGTACCAGCAGGTTTCAAGTGCTCGGCTTTAACCCTTTGACAAATATCGCATTCAGCAACATACTGAGCAATTTGCCTTTTCAATTGGCTCCACCAAAATATCTTTTTCAAATCCTGGTACATCTTAGTACTTCCAGGATGTATTGAAAACTTGGAATTATGAGCCTCTTTGAGAATTAGCTCTCTCAACTGAGAATCTGAGGGTACCACCAAACGATTACGATATCGAAGGATACCACGGGCATCTTCAGAAAATTCGTTGGCTTTACCCATCTTCAAATTTTCCTTGATCTCTGCTACCTCAGCATCAGTTTTCTGAGCCTCCAATATCTGATCTTCAAGGGTTGACTTCACTTCTAAGGCAGCAAGAAATCCATCTTCGACCATTTCGAGACTTAAGCGCTGAAAATCAGCACATAAGCTCTTAGCCAAAGGAATGGTTGATAGGCAATTGCATTGTGATTTTCTGCTTAGAGCATCAGCCACAACATTGGCTTTGCCAGGATGGTAATGAATACCCATATCGTAGTCCTTGATCAATTCAAGCCATCTTTTTTTTGTCTCATATTCAGATCAACTTGAGTGAATATATATTTCGAGCTCTTATGATCGAGATAGATTTCTAACGATTACCAAGAAGGTAATGTCGCCAAATCTTTAATGCATGGACTACTTTGCCAATTCCAAATCATGAGTAGGATAATTCACCTCATGAGGTCGCTGCGCCGATGCATATGCCACAACTCGGCCTTCTTGCATAAGCACACAGCCAAGTCCATGGCGAGATGCATCACAATAGATATCAAAATTCTTATGAATATCTGGAAGAGTGAGAACAGGAGCTTCGGTCAGGAGCTTTCTCAAGAGCTGAAAACTGTTTTCACACTCGGCTGACCAAAAGAATTTGTTCTCTTTCTTTAGAAGCTGAGTCAGAGGTCTAGAGATTTTAGAGAAGTTTTCAATGAACCTACGGTAGTAACCCGCAAGTCCGAGAAAACTTCGAACTTCATGAACATTCTGAGGCTGTTCCCAGTCTAGAACATCATGTACCTTGCTGGGATCAACAGTAATACCTCCTTCAGATAATACATGTCCCACCAATTGCTAGCTGGTCCAGTCAACTGGTAGCTGGCATAAAGGACTTTCTCCCTTTCTGAACATTGGGCAATAGATATCTTCTTTTCAATTTCCCGAAGCCAGTCCTCTGCCTCCATTGGATCTGAGAGAGCCGAGAACATCGGCGGTTAGTCCGCCGAAGTCGTGAGACTTCCACCTATCTTGAACTCCCGCCTGCCACCGGTGGAGTGGTAGAAGAGGTGTTGCGCGCAATTTGTTCCAATATACGCGTCTAGTCCATGCGGTTGCGCTCAATTTGCATGAGCACGTCCGCCATAGTGGGTGGTGGAGGAAACTCCTCTTCCTGTCTACCACCTTGCGGATCATGAGATCCGGAAGGGTCAGTCTGCTCCCCCTGAGTATAGGGAACATGGGTGGAGAACCTCTCCTCTTGTTGGTTTCGCGAACGAGTGGTTAGTCCTGTCATTCTGTTGCCATATAATGGTTAACAAAATCACAAGGATACACTCGAGCTAACACATACAAGATTCTGAGATAAAAATTAAAAAGGAGTACTAAACTTATTTATGCACCATGCCATGACATGCAGCCAATTAACACCAAATTCATCAATAGCCGAAAGCAGCAAAAGGGACAGCTCCAATTTAGTATAAGATGAAGGCTGAACAAGGACAAAAAACAGAGTAGAATACAAACAAAAGTCGGCCTCCAGTTTTTATTAACAGCCAACACATTAAGTCCAAAAGGTACAAGTCGGCACCTAGATTTTTCACAATATATACACTATTCTATTACACACTACTTAATGGACAATTACTAGACTATTACACAGCTAGAGCCAAACACATCCTCCAGTCCCTAAACATAGTGTTCTCGGTTAAAATTCACCGGAAACTCATTTAGCAAATGAGACTCAGGTGAACCAGTGTCTATAGGGTTCGAGGGACTGATAAGACGTGTAGGGGAACCCAGCAGCAAATGATGTCCCCCAGAATGTGTAGGTCGCTGAGTGCGAGGAAATCCGGCGGACATCCGGGCCTGACGACACTGACCAAGGATAGGAACAAGCCCAGGCACCTCTGGAAGTCGTAATCCCTGTGGTACAGTAGCAGCTGGAGGGATCTCATTGTTGCCATACAGCACGTTACGAGGAACGCGGTTCGTGGCAACACCAAGCCTCAAATACTCCTGTGCTTCGTGCAGACGATGACGGGTTTCCCATAATTCATACACGAGACAGTGATGGGCTTGGTCCATGATACGGACCAACCTCGCTAACTCGCGTACGTATGGGTCCTCTCCAAACTGAATCTCATCAAACGTAATCACATCCGATCTAGGACCTTGTTTTGGGAAGTGCACATAGGGTGGCTGAGACAGCTCCGTCAGATCATGACGAAGGAGGCTCATCATCCTACGCGCAGCTTCCTACACAGCCATAGACTCGGAGGTGGCACGTGTATGGATGCAGTAAGGAACACTACCCACCACCTGTCTGGCGATCACATTAATGATGGCTTGGTACTCTTCCATTCCAGGCCCTCGGTCTCGACGGTAAATGGCATACTCTGGCTGGTAAGTAAAATTGGCTCGCCACATCATATCTCGAAGCAAGGCCGGAAATCCGTCCACATCTTCGGCTCGAGTCTCCTTAATCAAATACCAGCCACTCATCTACAGATAAAAGACAAGGTAGGTAAGAAACTGATCTTGGAAAATCAACAGAAAGGTGGATAAGAATTGATACTAAAAGAAGATAAGAAGTAAAAGATAGCATGCTTAGACCTTTTAGAAATTAATTAGGTTAAATTAATTTCACAGAGACTCACTAAGGACAACGACCATGCTAATTCTAACCTACAGGCAAACGTATGCTCTGATACCAACGCTGTGAGACCCTCAATATTGGAATGTGCCAGATTAAGATTATACTGATAGCATAATTCTTAATTAAGGAACAGTGTAATGCCTTTATTAAAAATCATACTAAAAGCATAATCATAATAAGTAACAATCCAATATTCAGGTTCCCGGATATATGCCATGCAATAGTTCCCAGGATTAGTGACTATTGCGCATATATCCTTAAACAACATTGCATCACTCACATACAAGTCATACATTCATATAATTATACATCAAAGATTACATCTCAAATTCGATTGCTACAGTGTCAGGTTTGCTACAGTAACCGAAATAGCTACAGGGACCGATGACCTTGGGTCATCACAAAAGAACAACAGCGGAAGCAAAATAAACGATAAAAACCACTAATGGCCCCATCATCCCGCAGGCTATTGCATGGAGACTAGAACTAGCATTACTCGTTAGCGTCACCCTGATCGGCGCTAACGGGCATCTCATAAAGATAACCATCTTCACCTGCAACAAGAGGTCATAAAACCCTGAGTACGAAAGGTACTCAGCAAGTCTTACACAAACTAATAAAAGAAAGTGTTTGATAGAACCTATTCAAAGGAATAGAATTTTATATGCATAAGGTTATCAACAGAAGGCTTAAATGGTTCAATTTTGCATAAAGCGATACATCTTAACCTACAGTGCTAAGTTTTAACAAGGCAATTTGAATAAAGAAATTTGGACCAAAACATTAAGTGAAATGAGAACATAAACATAAACAGTACAAGAATAAATCACAACTCACTGCCAACCAAGCATGACACCATCATGCCGAAATTAATTCCCAAGACCAAAATTAGAATAAAATCTATACAGGTGACATCAATCCAAGCGTTGTCCATGACCGTGGACACGGCTATTCGAATAGTTTTAAACCCTGCAGGGGTGTACATCTTTACCCACACGACTTAGTTAGCCCGTAAGCCTCCGGAATAATAGCACACTTCCTTTGGTATGCCGGCCGGGTAGACTAAGATTTGGTATTTTTTAACAAGTTGACGCTATTGAGTTGGACAACCCATGTGAGACTGATCCCGCTTAAACAACGACTGATAGCATCTGTTCAACCGGGGCCCACATGTTGTGTCGGGAATACCGACCCAATCAATTAAATGCAAACTCGTGTTAGCCACACATATTACATCGCAATCGGAGCCCTTAAGGTACGTACATGTGATGTAACACGTATACGCCCTCACCCTTCTAAGAACATCTGATATCGATATAAACTCCACATGGCATACGACACGGCCCGAAGACAAAAGCATCTATGCCATATGAAATCAATACACATGTCCATACTCTCCTGTTTCCAACTCAATAGCATTAACCCTTTACTTAACCAAACAGTGCCCATACACTGCGTGTGGAAGTACGTTGGGGCTTGAATTGGGCCGTCAGAGTTCAGTCCTTAATCAATCCAGACAAGACATCCACATTTCCCATTCTCGTGCACAAGGCACCATCACTAGCATCCACTTGTCCAGATTTGAATCAACTTGTTAACAAGATTTAGGATCATTTCAGATTCAAAT
The DNA here is from genome assembly GCA_036346405.1 of Phyllostachys edulis. Taxonomy (NCBI): domain Eukaryota; kingdom Viridiplantae; phylum Streptophyta; class Magnoliopsida; order Poales; family Poaceae; genus Phyllostachys; species Phyllostachys edulis. Next base: position 39,070,175 of record CM070547.1, on the reverse strand, counting down.
AAACTGAACAAGAAACAAAAATAAATAAAAGTTATTTGTTGTTCCCAAGTTTGACAAGATAAGCTTGCCAAACCCTACTGTGCTATGGACTGCATGGCTAAGCCAAAATGGAAACCAAATATTATCATATCACAAACTATCTTAGGTTGAGTGTATGATCAGATTCAGGGTAAACCATTAAGTTCAGGTCATAACTAACTAGGAACAGAGCACAAATAGTTTTTAGAAAGTTGCATGCAACAGTGTCACTGTATTTTATAAATCTATAGTTCAAAAGATTAGGATCAACATGGTGCAGAGAGGAAGCTTGCCTTGATAATAGTAAATAACCTCTTGCTCAGGTTCTTGTGGTTCAACAAAAGACTCGACAATTTCAGAAGAACCAGTATCTAAAATCAGAAAAAGTCCAATAAACACAAGAACTGACAGAGGACAAAATGAAAAAGAATGCATGATCAAAAGGGTAATGCATGGGTAGCAATATGCTTAAACTATATCTAACTTATTAAAGATAATAATCCATATATACCATCTAATGGCACTTACTATCCAGATTTAAATTTAGCTTAAAGCTACAGTTACAGATTTTTGAACTGGAACAGGACAACAATAATTAAGTTAATTTTCTAGCTTAACTTCATACAAATGAAATACTGCATGCTAGTTAAGTGTATTAAAGCTAGTGTTATGACTAAGTGTATTAAAGCTAAGGTTGACCTATTGATCATTTAATAACTGTTAATAGTCATATAAGACTTGGACTGTTGTTGTCTGTTTTGTTGGTTGAACTAACAACAAAAGAGCCTGAAGTCTCTTTACTATTTTCGGCTGGCTAGTGATGCTACACCACATAATTACTCTAAAGGGGAGTAATTAATACCAAGACCCATTACTGCTAACCCTTAACTACTCGGTTTAAAGAAGAAAAGACATAAATGATCTTTGTCGGTTTAGACCAAAACAGCAAAGGAGTTTTTCCAGATTTCGGCTATTTTGGAGCAGTACACAAAATGAAAGCTCTTCATGGAGGTTAGGACTATCTGGAAGGAGATTACTATCATAATTCATCAATACTAATCCTAACCACCCGATTTGAAGAAGGAAAGGGAAGATTAACCCTTTGTCGGTTTTGTCCGACAAAACCTAACAGAGAAAGATCTTGTATCAATAAAGTGATCTGTGACCTTAGGAATTAAAAGAAGGCCTAGTTAAGATGCTAAGGTTTATCTAAGACCCATATAAGCTGACATGCTAACAAAAGAAAACCTAATTTTTGAAAATGATACGAAAGACCGAAAAGTTAAAATACAACTTTTCAGTTAAATCAAGATAGGAACATCACATGTTCAGGTGAGTGATTCTTGTGAGCTAGAGAGATTCTTAGGAAACTTAAGGTGACAAGAACCAAGGTTTAACTTACCAGCTAGGGTTGGATAAGAAAAAGTCAAGTTCTTGGTCAACAAAAGAGATCCAGTACCCTTTTCCTTGGGCTGACCAGAAAGAAAATGATGGAACTTAAACCTTAAAACCACCAGGTACATCCTTGATGAGAAAAGATAGACTTTAACTCACCCAGGTGAGGTTTTCACCAAGGTGGTGCTCCACAACTAAAGTTGACAGAGAGCAAAATCCTTAAGTCCAATCTACAAGAAATGACCAAAATCACATTAGCATGAGATTTAGGCCTTCTTGAAGTTGAACAAGGTAGAAGGACAAGAAAGCTTCACTGGTAGGAAGACATAGTGAGAGAGCTCCTCCTGGTCAACAATGGCAGGAGCTCAAAAGCTAGGGTTTATATAGATGTGAGGTTCCTAGAGGGCACGAGATATCTCTAGAACTAATGAGGTGGCACTAGGGATAATTATCAAGAGAAATATCTTCATCCTCACTGTATACTGCCTCAATTCCGGCGACAATAGTGTTTACGGTGTACAGTAAGAGAGGAAGCAAAGAATCAGCCGTTGACACGCGGGTCCCAGGGACAGCCACACCATGCAGCGCACGCAGCAAACTTCAACGCACAGCCACCGTCCGATTAGAAATGAACAGCTGCGATGCGGAGGCGAATAATACACTGAACCGGTATCGTGGATTATGGACCGTGCGATTTCCAGCGAACGGCCACGATCGAGGGGAGCTTCGGGGTGGTCCGAACGTCCCAAATCCACGAGGACCGTCTGATTAGCTATGAACGACTGCGATGAGGTGGCCAAACAACACTTGAACCGGTATCTTGCAACCTGGACCGCGCGATCTTCAAAGGACGGCTAGGATGAAGCGGTTCCTGTAGTGGTCCGATCGGCCCAATCAACAAGAGCCGTTCGATTACACGCTAACGGTTGCGATTTAATGGACACTGTAGTGGTCCGATCGGCCCAATCAATGAGGGACGTTGGATCCAAATCCAACGGTTGCTCACGAAAGGTACGCGCCTAGGTTTTTAACGTGATCCAACCGGTACCGTTGGATCTAAATTCTACAGCTAAGATCAAAGGGGTGTGCGGGTGGTCCGAACGGCCCAATGAATATGGTCCGCCCGATCAAAATTTAACGGTGGAGATCTAGATGGGGGTACGGATGGTCCGAACGGCCCAATGGCTGTGGTTTGTCCGATCAGAATCCAACGGTGGCCGCTGTAGAAGAGGATTTCCGAGATTGGAATGGGACGCGATGCCGTAGGATTACGATCCAACGGTCAATATTGGAGGAGGGGTTGGAGCGGTCCGAACGGCGCACCTAATCTGGCCCGTTCGCGCGGAAATGGACGGCGGAGACGGGCTAGGGTTTGACGCCAGCGTGAGACATGATCGAGCGGACTGCGCGCCGGTTGGGCCGAGTCGCTCTGATGCTAAGGTGCAGTTACGCCGAGGAGTTGACCGGCTCAATTCAAAATTTCAAAAACTTTGACTGGGACTGCAAAAATAGCAAATAAATTTGTAAAATTATGAAATTTTGCAGAATTGCTACTGGGATGATATATTCCCCAAATAAATTTTAAAACCATTGTTTCTTCTTTAGAAATACATAAATAATTCATTTAGATCAACTAAGGTTTATTTAAAGACAATTATTTTTCTGAAAATCAAAATAATTTCTAAAAATTCAACAAAAATTATTTTTGACCATAATAATTCATCTGGTTCTCAAATAAAACATTTCCTAGCCTTAATACCAACATTGGATGGTATTACCTTTTGAAATTTTGATCAAGTTGGAGTTTGTAATAGAAATTTGGGAAAAATAGATTGTAACATATTGCCTAATTTGCCAAAATGAACAGTGATGCTATGAACAAAGACCTTATTCTCGTTTATTAGGGCCGAGGTTTGTTACCACGAGCCTACATGGACAAGAAGATCGAAAAGGCTCGTTCGCACATTGCTAGGACCATGGATGGCACCAGGAAGAAGTTTGAGATCCGTCTGAGGCAGAAGTATCTCACGGGTCATGCTAGAGCTGATCGCAAACAAGTCTACTCGATCGATGGGGAAGCGTCCTGCACCTGCAATAAGCCGCAGCTTCTTCACAAGCCCTGCTCCCATGTATACGCGGTGTGTTGGCGTGGCGCCGATCCTCGGCATATCGTCTCTAAGTTCTACGATATTCACCACCTGTATGGCACTTGGAGTGCCGAGTTCCATTCGTACGGGCTGGACATGCATTACAGGGACCTCTGGCCTGGGCACATGAAGTGGGTGCCGAACGATGCACTCAAGCAGGTTGGTCGTGGAAGGCGACGATCCCATGCATCCGTAGCGACATGGATGATAGCGGCATGGAGCAGCGGGCTGGCGCCGAGATCGGTCTGCAAGACGATTGACCACTCGTTCGCCACCTGCCCAAACAGGCCCGGGTCAAGCAACGCACCATAGTTTCATTGCCTATATATGTATGCTATCTGTTTGTTGTAATGCGTTAGGCGTTATCGTGTTGTACGTGTTGGAATGTGTCGGACAATGGCTGTTGTCATATGTTTGTTGCCTATGTATGCTGTATGTTTGTTGTAATGCATTCTTACGCACTCCCGTCAAGTGTAATCGTGTTCTATATATTGGAATGTGTCGGAGAATGGTTCTTGTGATTTGTCTGTTGTGTATGTATGCTATATGTTTCGCTTTCGTTTTGCTTATTTGTACGTACTCTTTTATTTACACACTAACTTGTTCTTGTACGTATCTCAGGAGATGGCGCAGCCTGCAGACGATGTCACGTACGAGCTGCTCGACCCATAGTGGGATCGGAGACACCAATGCCACACATGGTCATCCGATGGGGGCCCTCCGTGCTTTGTCCTCAGGAGTCCCAGAGAGCACTGGCCTTTGGACCAGCGGTACGTCCCACTGCTACGGGATACAGGGCTTTTACCCATTGCCCGCCTGTTGGACCTGGACCACGTGTTTCAGTTTGACACGCCACTGTTGTCCGCGCTCGTGGACCGTTGGAGACCGGAGACACGCACCTTCCACTTCCGGTGGGGGGAGATGAACATTACCTTGCAGGACGTCGCCATGCTTACAGGACTACCACTACAGGATCATGCAGTAGTGCCACCTCCCAGGCGAGCAGACTGGAAGGTGCGCATGGCTGACAGGTTCGGTCACCCGATCCCGCAGAACATATCAGGTGTGCCACATTCGTGGCTATGACGGTACATGGTCTGCCCCATTGACGCGACCCAGCAGGTCGTACGGACTCACTTCCTTGCGTACCTGCTCTTCCTCTTTGGGTGGGTCCTGTTTCCTTCGACTCAAGGAGATTGGGTGCACCCTAGCTACATCCATCTTCTTTGGGGCGTTGGCGGGACGCTGGCCCGGCAGTGCCGCAGATGACAGATTGGGGCTCACGGATGCTTTGCGCCACGCATCGAGGCTTGTGTGATGCCTCCGACAAAGATGCTGGCGGGAGCCGATCCTCGCAGTATGCTACATCCTCTTGCAGTTGTGGTCGTGGGAGCACTTCCCGGTTGGCCGCCCGTACTTCCGCACGGCCGTGCACCCTTTCGAACACATCCCTGAGTTTTACGGTGCGGCAGATGCCGCCGACCCTGTTGAGGGGCCCACAATGGGCACTCGCTGGACACGTGCTCAACTAGGCTGGGCTAGGGAGTGGCCGAGGCGCGTGTACCCTGAGTTCCACAACCAGTTCGAGACTCTGCATGAGGTGGAGGTCATATGCTTCCCATGGTCTACACAGATCATTATGGAGACGACCCTGTACGGCTTGTCCTCTCAATGCAGCCAGGACTACGCATGCTGGATGACGACCTGCCATCTAGCGTTCTCCCATATGGTCGAGCCGTACTCACCACAGCGGGTCATGAGATAGTTCGGGCTTTACCAGCAGGTGCCACCACCTCCGGGACGACCTCTTGTAGCGAAGGCCCACAGGTATGTTGTTACTTGGTTTTCCTGTTGGCTGCATCGCTTTTTTTCGATTGCCTAATGTCCAAATTCACCTGTAGGCAAATGAGGCAAGGGCGGAAGAGCGACGACTGGAGGAAGACATAGCTACCATGGACGACACTATGGGCCGAGAGGGCGGCGATCGACGTCGTGCAGGAGGCACGACCGTATGACATCGACACACACATTGCTTACTTGACATGGTACGTTCCCCGCACCAGGAGCAGCCTTACTGGTGCACCGCCATAGCGCCCTACGAAGGTCACGCACGACGTCGCCGTACGAGCAGGTCCTGACACTCATCGGGCGGCACACGAAGATGAGACGGTAAAATATTCTTCGTAGTTTTTTTGCACGGGAAACACGTCTAACTTATTCTCAGTTTCCTTGCAGTTCGACCACCTTCAGAGTATCAACAGCGAGGCTGCCCAGGGTCTACGACGTGGGAGGACTAGCTCTTCCGCTCAGTTCCTAGGTATGCTGAGACGCGTCTATGATGACTCGGTAGTGGCAATTAGGAACATGCGCTGTGGTCGGCACAGCGACGTAGCTGGGCGACGACGACGCGGACACTGCGAACAACCTCCTTCCCCACCGCCCTCAGCACCGCCGTCTGCACGTCCGTCGCACTCCGGGAGTCGACCTAGCTACCGTCGCTCTACCTCCACGTGTCCCGGCCTCGGCCTCGGGCAAACGGTATGTCAATTCCGATTTATTGTCATAACTGTTTGCACGTGCCCTTATTTGTAACATATATCTCACTTCTGTTTGTCCTTGCAGCACTTGCGACGTGATAGCACACTGCTACCGCCCCCGTCGTCACGAATACACAGATCGCGCCAGACGCATGTGAACTGACTCGCCCACCCTAGGGCGAGGCGAGGCGTTTCCCATGTTCGCATCGGAGCATGAGGCCAACCCGTGGTTCGTGCAGTCGTTCGGAGTAAGCATTGTGCACTATTTCGGCGCCGATTGCACCGGAGCATCATCGTCCGTACAGCCACATACACAGGTATGCTGTATCGTACTTAATTCAATCTTCCCGTTACGCGCTATGGTAAACTCACGTAGAACACCGACTTTTCAGGTTTGGAGTGACCAATTGGGACATGAAAGCCAAGGATCGCAGTCTGCACTTCAGCCTCCGGGGGTACATCCTTTCCAACATGACTATGATTGCAAAGGTCATAACATCTGCCCTAACGCAGTAGTGCCATTTCTGTAGGACGAGTGGGTGGGCGATATGCTCCAGTCTTACCCGGCTCCCTACAATGAGTTCTATGTGACACCGCCTCCCATGCGGCCTCCCATGCAGCAGTCCCTCGACTTTCGAGAGGCACGCCACTACTGACAGTTCACATTCCCTTGAGCGACTCTGGCGTCAGGCGAACAGCGGAGGCAAGGACCATGAGTTTTAGTGTGTTGTACTATTGTTGCTTGTTCCTACCAATTAGAAGTTCAGTTGTAATGAGATTGTAATATCCACTATTTACCTATGCATCGTAGTCCTTCATGAATGGATCAACTGCCGCGTATCCTTGCATTACACGAATGAGTTTGTTCAATGCATATCGACGCCTATAACCTAAAGCACGCAACACATCGATGCAACATGTCAACTCGATAAAAGGCAACCGCAATAACGTGTCCACCATTTAGTTACATGCGCAATGACAAGACCACCTGAGGCGACTTTGCGCGATGATAAGACAAGGAGACGACTTTGCGCGTGATGATAAGACCAAAGGAGCGACTTTGCGATGATAAGACCAAAGGAGACGACTTTGCGCGATGATAAGACCAAAGGACACTTTTGCGATAATAAGACCAAAGGAAACGACTTTAGCGCGATGATAAGACCAAAGGAGACAGCTTTGCGCAGTGATAAGACCAAAGGGGGCAGCTTTGCGCAGCGATAAGACCAAAGGAGACAGCTTTGCGCAGTTTAGGGTTTAGGTTTAGGGTTAGACTTTGCCAGCTTTTCAGACCGATAAGACAGCACTCTACAAAGCAAGCCATGACTTCTCACTGCAAAGTAAGACGTGACAACACTATGCCTCACTTGCTTTTCAGATCGACATGACAACACTCTACCTCCTCAACTTTTCAGAATTAAAAAACAGGACTCTCTACTTTGCATGAAATTAACCACACCATGCCAACCATGGCGCTTATAAAAGGGGGTTGAACCAAACCCAACTCTACACAACACTACACAACAGATACCCAGCTATGGACTCTTGAAAACTTCTCTGCGAGGATGTTGCGAATAAAAAGCGGCTTAGCGAAGAGAAGCACTACAATACCCAGATAAATCAATGAAAGATGCTCTAGTACCACCACGTTTTCCAATCCCGCAGTGTGTGTGTGGTGAACCGGCAGAGATCACTCAGTCCACACACCCAGACACCGCGGCCCGGGCGTACTACACATGCGAGCACTATCTCGTAAGCGGTTCTTTCGCGTATCGATTTTCCTCTCCCAGCGTTGAATTCTTTAAATTTTTAACTTCATCCCCACGTAAATGGCAGCCGAGATGCCTTCGCCACTTCTTCCGGTGGATCGGCGGCGGAGATGTACAGCAGGGCATTCATCCGCGAAGTACATCTTTGAACTACTCGGTGCGGGCCTAGAACTTCGTGCGGTGGAAACCTTACGTCATCGGACCTGGCGAGGAGGCACCAAGGAGCCCGATACTTTCGCCGGGCGTAATCCATATCGACGACGTGAGTTATGAAGAATTTACATCCTTATTATGTTTTCATCATCTTGTGTACTTACATCATAGAATCGCGGGACAACTTTGACATACCGACCCAGCGTGGGCGATCCGCGACAAGGGCAAGAAAAGGCTCATGCGGCTCGGCCCGCGCCCACGGCGTATCCGATCGCCCGGCGTAATCCGTATCAACGGCGTGAGTTATGAAGAATTTACATCTTTCTTACGATTTTCACTATCGATGTACCTACATCATGAAATCGCGAGACATGGGCGACTTCGACATACCGGCCGACGTTGATAGTCCGTGACAAGGGCAAGGAAAGGCTCATCTTGAGCCGAGCAAGCCACCACAGTATCGATCGCCGGGCGTGTCGGTATCCACGACGTGAGTTATGAAGAATTTACATCCTTCTTACGATTATCACTATCGGTGCACTTACATCATGTAATCGCGAGACATGGACGACTTGACATACCGGCCCGGCGTGGGCGATCCGCGATAAAGCGAAGGAAGGGGAAGGCCGCGAGAGTCCAACGCCGAGCTAGCAAGGAAGAAAATGGCCCGGTCCACGCATGAGGTCAGTCATTATGTAGTAGCCCCCGTCATACCCCCATGTTTTTACTATCCTCTAAAGGCATGTATATTTATATGGTCGGATGCTTCATCGCGATGTACCATAGTAGTAGCGAGGATGACTAAAGCAATTACGAACCATCATGCCATGTGACTACATGTAGCGTGCTTCGTCGCGGACTCTAATGTGATTACGGTTCCATGTCTCCGCTAAGCCATCAAAGCAAGCCTATATTGCAAGTATGCCTCTTCTAGTGGAATTCCACAAAGAACCATTCGTATCGACATCGAATCCTCTATGTTTTAGGGCATCTTCATAATCATAACGAGCGTTCTCGGCCCTTCAATCATATTGCATATAAGCTTCATAAAGTACGCCATCGACTACCCGCCTATATCGGCAGATACGTTCGACAACTTCATCGAGGAGAGACTCCATGTTTTAGGGCATCTTCATAATCTGCTTGAGCATTCTCGGCCCTTCAATCCTTTCTCTCAACGAATTAAATGATAGAAAAATTACAGAAGCAACAACACTGTGATGGGAGGCTCTAGAAAAAGTTTCGTAATTTTCTAAACTTATTTTCCTACATTTTGAAATTACTACAAACAACGCTGAAACCACGACGAAACCCTGGTTTGGAGAAAAGGAAACCCTAATTTACAAACCTCGGTGCCCATATTTCTTAATGAATGTTTTTTTAAAAAATTTCAGTGCCCGTTCAAACCCTAACTGAAATGACTAAAAAATTTTCGTTCTAAAAGGGGGTGAATTTCATGTTTTACACTTCCTCGTTCTCGAGACATGAATTTTATATTTTATATTTTCTTCATGCTCAAATTAACATGCAAAAAATATTTTTTCATTTATGTATAACCTGACAAAAAATTAATAGAATTCGGCTATCTTCGAACACCACTTTTTGTGATACATAGAGCTCGCTCAAGGCACCAACAAACTGTTTGGCCCAGAATCTATAACCATGAGCCGGTGAGAACCAAAGAAAGCAATGCTAGTAGTTTAGCTGTAGTCACACTCACACATCGAGAAGAGCAGAAGGCTCGTTAAATGAACTCCTTTGCACTCTTTCACAACCATTGGCGCATGGAGAAACCAACCGTCCCCTCACTTCACTTCTCACTTCTTCCGAATGACACGGATAGGGGTGGTCAAAAACATAAAATCTCGAAACCCTAATTCGTCAACAGCAATCGTCAAACACATAAAATATCGAAACCCTAATTCGTCAAACACATAAAATGTTGAAACCCTAATTCGGCCAAACCCTAATTTTCCACGGTGTTGGAATCCCTGGCTGCTTCCGCGGTCGGCCACCGCAGGAGGTGCTCGCCCCTTCCGCGCTCCTCCACCGCGGAAGGTGGCCTCCCCCCGGTCTTCCGCGCCCGCGTTGCTCTTTCCGCGGCGAGGCTTCCTTCCGCACTCGCTGAGCGCGGAATGTGACACGCGTCCGCCGTCTAGCGTTTCCGCGCTCGTCCGGGGTCCATATTTGAAAATACGAAGCTACGGGGGTCATTTATGCAATTATGTGGCGCTACAGGGTCATAACAGTAAAAAATTCATATTTGAGACTATTAACATGACCGTCAACTCAAATATATCTATCTCATATATGTGCACTAACAAGGTAAAGCCTAGAACAAGTATGCTACTAACAGAAGTAAGTATCAACATCATCACATGACAAATATCTAGAAAACAAAGCCTAGCCATATGAAATGATATCACCACGACTTACAGAGAATCGCTCCGACAAAGGCCGCGGTAGAGTCTGATCCGAAGAAGACGCGTGCAGAGGATGATGGAGAAGAAGGAAGCTGTGAGTAGTCGCGCGAACGCTTCCAAAAAAACATGATTCGCCCCAACCCGTGCAGGATCACGAGGGACGTCGGCTTCAGAGACACTACTTTCCCCACGTCAGTGCACACCGTGGAAGGGATGGAGTAGCCGAGTAGCACAGCAACAAGAAATTGGGCAAAAAAAACTAGAATATGCTGTTCTGATTCTGAGAGTTTCTCTCTATTATCTAATTCTTAGAGGAGAGATCGCACCTTTATATAGACCAGATTCAGCAGAAGAAACTGTCGTCATTATTGTCATTAGAAACTATCATCATAACACTATTTTAAATGTGGTTAATGTGTACCATAAAAGCCAATTAAAACAGTGTAATCAGTTTTCAATTTCTAATCAGTATGCATGGTTTTGAGCAATTTTCAGTTTCTAATCAATATGCATGGTTTTGAGGTGCAAAAAGAAGCTGCAGCTCCATAGCCAACCAGACACGAAATCGCGGACCATTCACACACATGTCACGCGCGAGTGGGCGATGGCGATGGCGTGGCAAGGCGAGCGAGCGGGCACACGTGTTCTTCCTTTGCTTGCTTCAACTAGGTAAGACCAACTCCACCTTATATATTGGTCTCTTCCCACCTAAACTAGCAATATGGTACTAAACTTCCCACCTTCCACCATGCATGAGTGGGCCTTTGAGATTTTTCTAGGATTTAATTATAATATTGAATGGGCTAAGCCCAAAAACTCTAACAATCCCCCACCAGATCCCAAAAGAACCACGAATTTGCCTATAATTTCAAAGTGTTGTTGATATACTAGTTTTTCGGTGGAGACCGATTAAGGTTGAACATCCACTTAGAACCTCAAGTTACACTTGCTCACAACTACACAATGGATTAAGCCTTGAATTGGCAGTTTTGTGCGAACAAGTTTCACCTAAGGTCTTTGCTGATACTTGGCCGCTAATTGGCTACTCCTCTGGTGGAGCATATAGGTCATACTCCTGTGTCTCTTCATGAGCTTCTTAGAGATCACTCACATCTCATGCACTGCGACCAACAGTCGAGCTCATATAGGTGTGTTTTTACATGAATATCCTATAGGGCGGTATTTTGCTGTTAAGCCTCGGAACACATTAAGAGAAAGTCATCCTGCTGTAATATCTCGTTTCGCTTTAGAGAGGATAATTGATTTAATTAATGGATTTAACCAGAGGTTAGAGGGGATTTTTTTCACTTAAGTCGGAAGACCTGGACCGTGGACTCTCAGCCCATGGTGTTTCGGCCCAAAGGGGGAGCTGACCATATGGGTCTAGAGGGGACACAACCAACCCTAGCCCCAAACCCCTTTGTGCCGCGCCCCCCCCCTAGCTGCCCCTGCCGTCGGCTGCTCCCTGCCCTCGTTTCCGCTACAGCCGCTGCAGTCCTAGCGCGTCTCCTACGTGCATTGCCGCCGCCTCCTACAGGTTTGCTTTTTTCTGCTGCATCCTGCTGCCATCTGCACCTATCGCATGCTGTGCTAGCCATGCATCCTGCCAAAGCCACATCTTGCTGCCACCAGTGCTTCTTTTGCCTCTACCGCCTGCATGTTCTTTTGCCTGCTGCACTGCAACATGCTGCTAGCTAGCAGGATTGCTAGTTCTTTCGACCAGCAAGAGACAAAGCCAAGAGATAGAGGAAAAGGGAGTTGTGCTGTAATTAATGCATGCATGCAGTTTGCTGCATCTAGCCTTGCCTCATGCAAATTCTATTTTCTACTGCCACTGCTAGCTTTGCATGCCACGCGAATTCTTGCCACGCCATCTGCCCGAGCTTTGCCGCTTGGCCGTGCGTTGCCTGCGGCGTGGCGGTTTTGTCCAGTGCGCCAAAGAAACGCGAGTAGCGACAGAGCAAGCATCTGAAGGGAGGAAGGAAGAGGGGAAAGAGGAAGAAAGAAAGGAGAATCGTATCTGAGATCGGTGTTACTTGTCGCGGTCTACGGGCTAACGATATGTTTTTTTTTCTCTGTTTTGTTAATTTAATTAGGGATTAAAGAATCGAGATTTAGAAAGAATTAGCATATTTCTAGTCAGGGAAAAATCGAACAGTAGATTGGTTTAGTCTGTTATTTTGTTGTACCATTATTTCGGGTACCGTAAGGGCGTATTTTGAGGATGTCATATACTAGATAATTGTAGACAATTATGTTAGCTTTCTGTAGAATATTTAATCTTGTCGATCGGACGATTAATTTTTGAATTACGAATTTTGTAAGCCTGTTGTCTAGAGGATTGTCGTCCTTTGGGCACTACATGTTAATCTGTAGATTAAAAATAGTAAATAAGATAATTAGTGTATTTTCTCTAACTAAAAAGTGTAGGTAACGTCTTAGGGATTCTAGAAAGTTTTGGTTGGATGAATTTAGAGTTCGGATGAATAAGATAGAGCCATTTTACTACTAGGACAGCGGGTAGTGCGTCCGGTAGATTTGGATTAATTCGGTTGGTTGGGCGTAAGTATGCGAGATCGATTAGTGTGATGGGTTGATGCTGTGATGATATAATTTTTGATGATGTTTTTGAGTGTGTGTTATTACTTGTTTATTCAGAGACAGTGGCCTCATGCGCCGTGCCACAATTTCGTCATCCAGCTTTGAACGGCTAAGAGGCAAGTACATGGTAGAGTGGTGAATAATGGGTTGTTCGTCATTCTCATTTATATTATTTATTATGCTTTCGTTAAGGTTATTCTTATCCATGATATTGATGGCATTGAGTGAATGAGATTACGATGTTGAGTTAATGAGAATGAGATATTGAGTTAATGAGATGAATGATGTTGATGAAGAATTGAAGATGTTGCATCATTTACATTCATCATGACAGGAGTTGCACAAGCCAAGTCGGTGAGAAAGCTATGTAACTATTCCGGTGAGGTTGGTGAGAAAGATACATGACTAGTTCGGAGTGCTCTAGATAAAATCCTACTTCGGTGGGAACTTCACGGGAGTGAAGGATAGAGTGTGTTATCGACGGGTGAACACTCCACTATACTGGTATCAGGTGATGAGATGCATATGAGCATGAGCATGATGGTGCATTCGTATATATGAGTAAATTGTTAAGATGTGCAACTTTACCTATATGGAATATGGCTTGATTGTTTGAGTATGAGAATGGTATTAAATAGATAGATGATGATAATAACCTTGATTATGGTTGATAAACTATTGTTTATGGCTTTATTATATATTTGCTGAGTTTTGGACTCATTCTTGCTCTATTGTTGTTTTTAAGTGATCGTTGATGACGTTTCACTCGAGAAGGGCTAGCACACTTGGAAACACAACCTACACTCAATTATTCAATTCATTGGACATGAGAAAACTTTCATTATAACCTGATGAATTATGTTTAGGACATGATGGTGTTGCGTAACCTTACATGATAGGTTGGAGTTGAATATTCAATCAATAGACTTTATTCGATTGGTTTTGTGTGTTCGTGAATTAATATCTTGCTATGCTTCCTAGAGATCAATTATCTATGATTGTTATATCATTATACTTGTTTTCATGTGACCTGTGGATGGATTTTATCATTGAGATGCTTGCTGTAATTTATTATAAAATGATGTTAAAATTGATAGTTAGTGTAGTTAGTGGAATTTTAGGCTCCGTGTTGGGCCGTGGTGTTACACCTACCTTACAGTAATTAGAGTACTGCATCTCCAACGGAGTAAGATATAAAGTAAGAATGTGCTCTACTATTACCCAAATAGTTTCTTTTTTCCCAAGGCCTATTTCATGGCATCTTCGATCATATAGGTTTGGGTTACCACTGTGTGTAACTCACGTGCGTCTCATTCCCATCTCCTTCGAAGCAATTTTAATCACATTCCGTGATTGTCCCTTTGTAAAGGGATTTGCCAGATTTTTGGCTATTTGGATATAATCAACAGCTATCACTCCGGAGTTTCTTAATTTTCTGACAGACTTCAACCGTCTTTCACCTTTATGATAATTGTTTGGTTATCACAGTACATAAAGATGGCTGGAATTGGTTTTTCAACCATCGGTCCATCAAGAGTTCTCACAGTCATTCTGCCTCAATAGTGACCGTGTCTAATGCTATGAGTTCTGCCTCTATGGTTGACCTTGTCAATATAGTCTGTTTGCAAGACCTCCATGAGACAGCAGCACCGCCTAGAGTGAATACATATCCACTTGTAACATTTATCTCATCAGCATCAGAAATCTAATTGGAATCACTATATCCCTCAAATACACCAGGATAACCAGTATAGTGAATTCTATAACTCATTGTACCTTTCAAATAGTGCATAACCCACTCAAGTGTGTGCCAATGATAATCTCCTGGATTAGCGGAAAATCGGCTCAATTTGCTTACAGCAAAAGAGATGTTAGGACGAGTAGCACTAGCCAAGTACATGAGTGAACCAATAATCTGGGAGTACCTCAATTGATCATTTCCTAGTCTTCTATTCTTACGAAGTATTAGACTAGGATCATAGGATGTTGGAGAGAGCTTGCTTTTCCATATAGCCAAAACGGCTCAAGACCTTTTCCACATAATGGGATTACAACAGGGTAATGCTTTCCATATAGCCAACACGGTTCAAGACCTTTTCCACATAATGGGATTGCAATTGGGTAATCTCATTCTCATCCTTGATATGTTTAAAATAACATCAACCCCTAGATCTTTCATGTTAAAATTTTGGGATAAAAATGACTTAACCTCGTTAATCACATCAATGTTTGTCCCAAAGATTAATCATGTAAGCACCTATGACCCTATTTATATTTGCAATCACATGACTAATTATAAACACAGATTCAACATTCCACCTTAATTTCAAAAATTAGAACAAAACATCATTAAACTTCAATAATATAAACTATATAAGTCAAGGTTTCACAAGGCCATATATCAACATTCATCCATTACTTTATACATGTCTCAACAATTTAGCATGGCAAGAATTAGGTAAATCTAGCATTTGTATAAGGCCATCGAGCAGCCAAATAAAAGATAAATTCGAGATTAATATCTAATAAGGCAAGAATCTAACACATCCTTACTTAACCATCCCAAACGGTTAGATTAATTTCTCGAGAACGAACAATCCAATTTATCTAACAAATTTATCAAATTGCACAACCTTAATGATCAAATCAGTTCATCAACATTCCACACTTCTTAATGTCTCTATTGATTACAATTTAGTATAGACATACTCTTCATCACAATTCATCACGCCACTATTACAAGACAATAATAAATTAATCAACTACACTTCCAAGAACACTAGTTAAGAATAATTATGCACCATGCTACAGACCCAACTTGATAACCCATACCATATCAATTAATTTTTTTTAATTACAACCTCTCACTTAACCATAACAGGACATTGCAAAAAAAGGATTTTGATGCTTTTTCATAAAAGAGAAGAATTAAACTTCACACTCAAATTACTCCCAAAAGAAATATATGGGGACAAAGCTTCCACATGTTAAAGAACTTGCAAAAAAAACTTCCATTATCCAAAATACTAGGCGGACAAATGAGCCATGTTTCCCCACAAGAAAGACAGAATTCCCATGAAAAGATCAACACTGCCAAATAATAGCCCTGACAAACAACAAAAATAGCTCAACAGTCGGAAAAGACAAAAAAAATTGCTCTATAAAACAAATAGAGATCAATTGAAACCCATCATTGTATCATAACCATTATCCAAAGAATATTCATCAACTGCAAGCGACTCCAATCAGAATAACCCAATGCAAACTCAAGGAAAACAAAAATCTTTCCAAAGAATTTCATTCCCAACTTTTGTAGCTAAGTTACCCGGGGTAAACACTTCACATTTCTCATACCACAAATGGTGGTACAACCTGGCCATGCCTACGACCACAACCACAATCTCTAACTCTCGACATCGACTATCACCACACATAACAATCGTGACATCAAATCATAAGCATACAGAATCATCTCCTAACATAAATCAATAATACAATATAACGGAAACGCAAATACAATGCTTGATCCATCCCTATCCTACTGTGCACCAGTGTGTCAAATCTTAAGTTGATTAACCATTAGTAATTTTTTGTTAATTTTACTAGTCCTAAAGCAAGTTTTAGCAATTTTAGGTTATCTAAGTTGTTAATCTATTCACCACAGACCTAAAGTCCACTTTGATACCAATTGTAACACCCCGGTCCAATACGGAGCCTATAATGCCACTAAACTAACCTAGCTATCAATTTCAACAATAATTAACACTAAATTACAGCAAACATATCAAAGATAAAACCTGTCCACGAGTCACAATAATACAAGGATAACAATAAAAAAAATCATGGATAATTAATTCATAGGAAGCATGCCAAAATAATAAACCAAGATCAACGCAAAACCAAACCAATCAAGTATATTTAATGAATAATCAACTAAGGCTAAGCAACAATATCCATTCATAATTATAACTTGTCACACTAATAAACTGTCTCATGATCAATAGTTCTTGTAATTGAGTGAACGACGTGATTCCAAGTGTGTGCTAGCCCTTTCCATGAGCAACGTCGTCAACGGTCACCTAAAAATAACAATAGAGCAAGGGTGAGTCCACGACTTAGCAAGCACAATAATAAACAATGAGCAATGCTTAATCAACGGTAAACAATATCATCGTCAACATCAATTGTTTCTCTTTTCTTTATTCTCATACTCAATCATTCAATTCTCTTTTCATTTTGTGCATCCCTATGCTACAAGTCCACATGCACTTCTTTGCCCGTCCTCCTCAATGATCGGGGACCTCCTCCACTCCCGTGGAGTTATGATCACCATGATTACCTTCTCATATACAATGATATTTATGAATACACAATTATTCATAGATTCATCATTATTAACATTATCCAACATTCTCATATCCATCAATACGAATAAAATCATGACCATTCACATTGCTTGTAATTAAATAAACTAAAAG
The DNA here is from genome assembly GCA_036346405.1 of Phyllostachys edulis. Lineage (NCBI taxonomy): Eukaryota > Viridiplantae > Streptophyta > Magnoliopsida > Poales > Poaceae > Phyllostachys > Phyllostachys edulis. Next base: position 39,052,654 of record CM070547.1, on the reverse strand, counting down.
CACAAACAATATAACGGTAATGAGTGGTAAAGAATACAGTGATCAACCAATGAACATTGTCTACCACGCACTTGCCTCTTCATCCCTATGAAGTTGGATAGCGAAATAGGGGCAAAGCACAAGAGACTACACTCCCTGGACAAACACTTCAAAACACATCTCAAAATTATAACATCACAGAACCGACACTTTATTCTAACCGTCATCGCACTTCTACGCCAAACCAACCCATTTAACCCAAAACTACCGGACGCACTACCCGCTATCCCAATAGTAAACATCTCTAACATATTCATCCAAACTTCAAATTCAACCATCCAAGACTTTCCGGAATCCCCACAAAAAAACCTACAATTTTCTAGTTATGATAAACCTCTGATTCTATCATTTTCTGCCCTGTTTCTTTACCCGAAAACCGTTCTAGAATTTGTCAGAACAGTCCATTTCATAATTTTATATCTTTAATTATAAACTTCAAAATATATGAACTACACCAGTTATGGAAGCTACACAAAATTGTATACATTATTAGTCGCCATAATTTAATTTTACCATTTACTATATGAAACCGACCCTTCTTCACAACATCTGCCGGCTACATCTAAAATCTGGACAGCGATCTTCTCGGGACTGTATCTTTTCATTCGCTACTCTGACTCTAATGTTCCAGACCTTCTTGGAAAGATAACGAGATTATTTAACTTTTATCTAATTAGACTGGCCTCTAAATCCGATTCTAAATACCCCGAATCGCCCCCTCAAAGTTCTGCATCTAACCTCGACGAACTAGGGCATACTGAAACCTAACCTTCCCCTAAGCAAAACGATCTACAAACTTAACAGCGACTAATCCATGGCAATTCTAGGGATTAACAGGGTTTACCTTTGATGAACACAACAAATCACGAAAACCCCGTGAATTTTCTCCTCTTTTCCTTCCTTCCCTTCTTGCTGGCTTCCTTGGCTTGGTAGCACAGGCAGTAGCATCACAGGGGTGCACAAGTGATCTTTCCCTTCCTTCTCTCTCTCTCTCTCTCTCTCTCTCTCTCTCTCTCTCTGTTGCAATTGTAAACAACATATGCAAAGCAAGCCAACGCAATCTAACTAGCAGCAGCATGAAGCTTTGCAACGCAGCCCACGCACCTCAGCTCGCGGTAGCACGCGCAAGCAAGCAGCGATAGCCATGCATGCGCATGCATGCAAGAGTTCTAGAGGGCAGCAGCAGCAGTTGGAGAGGGCAGCGGTACAGTGGCAGTTGGCGACGGCTAATGTAATACCCTGAAATAACCCTCTTGAGGGCCTGTACGTAATTAACTAGAAGGGGATATGTGAAAACAAGATGTTTTGGGATTTTAGAGAGGAGTTGTTTTCCTAGAGCGGGTCGTGCAGGAGGAGTTGGACCCGCTATGTTAAGAGGGGACGTGGGGGGAGGAGGAAACCAAAGATCCAGAAACCCAAGCCATTTTTGTTTTTGTTTTCTCTGTGCGCCGTCGCCAGAGCGTCGCTTGCCTCTACAGTCGCCTTTGCCAACCACGCGTTGACACAGCTAATGCTCCCTCGTGCCAGCCGCTGCCTACCCATGCTCACCCGCCTTGACGACGCTGTGTATACTTGCTACCAGTCGCGCTTGTGCCTCGCCCAGCAGCGTGGGTGCATTGCCATTCTTCTGCGTTGCCCGGCCGGCGATGCCATGTACTACGTGCCTTATGTGAGGTTTCTGAGGACGCTAATCATGTGATTTTTAGATGTGTTTTGGCTAAGTTTGCTTGGTGTTGCATGAGAGAGATGCTTCATTGGGATAGATGTCTAGACTCTTTAGATGATCTGCATATTGAGTGGCTTGATTCTTGGGGTGCTAATGGGTATAATATTGGCTTATTTAGTTTTGCAACCATGGTTTGGACCCTTTGGAAAGTTAGAAACAAAGGAGTGATTGAGAAGATTTATCCTAAACAACCAGTTGAAGTCATGTTCAAGTTCATGTCTTGTTTGCAGCGATGGTGCATCCTCACCAAAGAAGTTGACTACTTGAAGCTAGAAAAGCTGTTGAAGATCGTTGAAGATTAGATGAAGTCCTTCTGTATTCCAAAGTAATGTCTGTTGTGGATTCTGTTTGCTATTTGGGTAATTTTGGTTAGCCTTGTCTTAGCAGGTTGTTGCTTGTCAGCTTGTTCGGATGTTTTCTGTGTGTTCTGAACTGTAATCTAAATTGTTAGTTGGTGTCCCCAACTATGTCTGTTTCTGGTATTTTGTAAACCTGGTTTATTAGCTTTATATAAAAGCTGGGCTCTTTTGCCTGTTTGGAAAAAAAATCTACTACGTGCCTTGCTACATGTTGTTGTTTAGTGCTGCTGCTAGTTAGCTTCCTGCATGCATCATTTGTATGTATCCATGTTGGTTGCTACAGCAAGAAAGAAAGAGGGAGAAAGAGAGAGAAGAAAAAGAAAGAAAGGCAGCTGATCAAGAAGATCAGGAAAAGGAGGAAGGCAAGAAGGAAAGAAGAAAGAAAGAGAGGAGAATTTCACAGGGAAAATCAGTGTTCCTCATCGCGGTCCCTGGTATAACGATTAAGTTTTCATCTCTGGTTGTTTTTTTTGTCTAGAGATTAAAGAATCGAAATTAGTGAGGGTATTAGCAATTTCTAGTCAAGGGAACGATTACTAGATTGGTTTAATTTGCTATACTGTTGTACAATTATTTCGGGTACCGTAGGGGCATAATTTGAGGACGTCTTCTACTAGATAATTGTAGAGAATACTGGTAGCTTTTCGTATAATATTTAATCATGTCGATCGAATGATTAATTTTTGAGTTACGAATTTTGTAAGCCTGCTAATATGGGGTCTTCCGATCTTCTCGACGTAGGATCAAGATACTCATGTGTAGCCTCTCAAATCGTTGTGATCTTCTATTGCCCGTGCAAGGATTGGCACTCTTTAATTCGCAAGAATACACGTGCTGGATTTCACGACCACCAAGCGAAACCCTATCATGCTCCCAATTCCCAGCGGAAAGGTTGAATGATCTTGATTGTCAAAGAACTCCCAATTCCCCTCATGAACATGGTTCGGCCATTCGTGGAGAACAAGAGCAAAAGCAATCTATTAATTCTAAAATATGTGGTCTGAGGGATACAATGGGGGTGTAGGTGTATTTAAGAGTAGCCCCCACCAATACTCACGCATGCCTAGGGCTTAAGGCCGACTCCTAATTCGCTCGGTCAAAGAATCTGAGTTGGATTCCACTTCGAGTACTGTTCACGCCGTGTACTGTTCACGCCATGGGCCTCCATGCGGTTTGGACTTGAGCCATGTGACATGGGCCTCCTCAACCGCATGGGCTTCTTTCTCCAAGTCTTTGGCCGCTTGGGCTTTTTCCTTTATATCCACATGGACTGCCTTCTCTCCTTCTCCTTGACCAAAAGAAGTGTCTTCCATTAATCTCCCAAGATTCTCCTCCATTGCTTTGGCTCTGGCCTCCCTCTCCTCCCTCTCGGTTCCAAATTCTTTACAATGTTCAAACCTGAGAATACATAATGTATTTGCATGATGTAGTATCCCCTTCTCATCAAAGTCAATAGGAAATTCTTTAAGAAACAAAAGCACCTGTTGGTTTAGAAGCTTGGCTCTTACTGTAACACCTCGGCCCAACACGGTGCCCAGAATGCCACTAACTACACTAACTATCAATTTGAACATCATTTTATAATAATTTACAGCAAGCATCTCAACAATAAAAATCATCCACGGGTCACATGAAAATAAGTATAATGATATGACAATCATAGATAATTGATCTCTAGGAAGCATAGCAAGATTATAATTCAAGAACAACGCAAAACCAATTTAATAAGGTCTATTGAATGAATATCCAACGCTAACCGATCATCTAAGGTTATTCAACACCACCATGTCCTAAATATAAATCGCCATGCTATAATAAAATTTTCTCATGTCCAATAAATCAAATAATTGGGTGTAGGTTGTGATTCCAAGTGCGCTAGCCCTTCTCGAGTGAAACGTCGTCAACAATCACCTAAAAACAACAATAGAGCAAGAATGAGTCCAAGACTCAGCAAATACATAATAAAGCCATAAACAACAGTTTATCAACCATTATCAAGGTTATCATCATCATCTATCTATTTAATACCATTCTCATACTCAAACAATCAAGCCATATTCCATATAGGTAAAGTTGCACATCTTAATAATTTACTCATATATGCAAATGCAGCATCATGCTCATGCTTATATGCATCTCATCAGCTGATACCGGTATAGCAAAGTGTTCACCCGTCGATGACACACTCTATCCTTTCACTCCCATGAAGTCCCCACTGAAGTAGGATTTTATCTAGAGCACTCCGGACTAGTCATGTATCTTTCTCACCGACCTCACCAGAATAGTTACATGACTTTCTCACTGACCTGGCTCGTGTAATTTCTGTCATGATGAATGTAAATGATGCAATATCCTTAATTATTCATCAACATAATTTTTCTCATTAACTCAATATCTCATTCTCATTAACTCCATATCGTAATCTCATTCACTTAATGTCATCAATATCATGCATAAGAATAAGCTTAACGAAAGCATAACAAATATCATGATAAATAATATCAATGACAGTGGCGAACAACCCGTTGTTCACCACTCTACCATGTACTTGTCTCTTAGTCCTTCAAAGCCGAATGACGAAATTGTGGCACGGCGCATCAGGGCATAGTCCCTGAACAAGCAAGTAATAACACACACTTAAAAATATCATCAAAATCACATCATCACAGCACCAACCCGTCACACTAATCGATCTCTCATGATTACGCCAAACCGACCGATTTAATCCAAATGTACAGGACGCACTACCCGCTGTCCCAGTAGTAAAACGTCTCTAACTTAATCATATGAACTCCAAATTCTGCCATCCAAGACTTTCTGGAATCCTCACGAAACCACCTACATTTTCCTAGTTATGATGAAACTCTGATTCCACCGTTTTCAACCCCATTTCTTTACCCCGAAGACAGTTCTGTTATCTTTTGGACAGCAGGTTTACTAATTTCATAACTTCTATTCTACCCAACCAAAATTCATGTTCTTGGACTCTCTAAAATCCTTATACAGTTATCTACACTTTTCATGTAGATCAAAAACCCTAATTAGCTCATTTACTAATTTTAATCTACAGTCTATCAAGATGATGCCAAAGACAACAACTCCCTAGACAAAATTCGTAACTCGAAATTTAATCGTCCGATCGATATGATTAAATACTCTATGGAAAGCTAACAAAATTATCTACAATTAACTAGTAGATGACATTCCCAAAATTCATCATTAAGGTACCCAAATTAATCGTACAACAGAACAGCAGACTAAACAGATCTAGTAATCAGTTTCCCCCGACTAGACAAATCCTAAAACCCCTATCCAATCTCGATTCTAATCTCTAATTAAATTAACAAAACAGAGAGGGAAACTAGATCGTTACCACACGATGAAAAACTCGGATCCCGACTTCTTCCTCCTTTTCCTTCTCTCTTCCTTCCTTCCTCCCTTCTCTTGATCCTCCTTGCTTCTTCCTTGTCAGCAGATAAGATCCAGCAACACTTGCTCATGACCAGAATTGCAGGCTTTGCATGCAGGCTATAGCATGCAAGGAAAACTCTACACAGGAAGAAAACAATTGCATGCAAGACTAGGGCAGAGCTAGCTGGTGGCTGAAGACATACAAAAAGATTCGCATGCAAGGAAGATAGCAGCACAGCATGCAAGGATTTGCGGCGTCTGGAGGCAGGAGGGCTAACGCACGTGGCAGCAGATGCAGGGCAGTAGCGGCGACGGCAAGGTGCGTAGGATTTGTGGCGGCTAGGTGCAAGAGACTTGTTCGGCTAGGTTTTTAGGGGCCTCCCTCTTTTCTTCTTAAGGGCAGCCAACTCTCTCTTGGGCCGTGGGCCGAAGGCCCATCTCTGTTTCCTCCTCTAATTTCTGAATTAATTCTTTAATTATTTGCTCTAATTTGTTAAGTACTCAAATAATTAAACGGGATATTGCACTTACTCTAGCCATTGAACCCTTTGGTGCTTCATGATCAGCCTCATACATACTTGGAGTGGAAAATGTAGTAGTAGTAGGGATGTCTGCATCACCTGCTGTCTAGAGAGTTGTTGTCTTTTGGTAGCATCTTTGTAGACTATAGATTAAAATTAGCAAATGGACTAATTAGGGTTTTTGCTCTACATCAAAAGTGTAGATAACTGTCTAAGGATTCTAGAGAGTCCAAGAACACGAATTTTGGTTGGGTAAAATAGAAATTATGAAAATAGAAAACCTGTTGTCCAGAAGATGACAGATCAGTCTTCTAGGTTAAAAACGGTGGGTTAAATGATTAATTAGGAATCGTGACCAACTACGAAATTGTGGGGAATTTGTGTAGATTTCAGAACTGGTGTGGTTTGCTTTGGTAAGGCTTGGGAGTCAAAAGTTATGTCGTTTTTGGTACCGGGTCAGCAAGAGATGACTGTCTAGTAAAGGGGGAGAGTGGCGGATTTGGGGAAACGTGTAGGAGTGATGTTATTTAATTGTTGTTATTGTACTGTTGTAGCTTGTTTTGAGATTGGGTGTTTTTTTGTAGGAGGAGTGGCATCGGGTTTGTTGTCATCTTCTAATCAAACAGTTCCTCGCTATTAGTAGAGGCAAGTGCATGGTAGACAGTAATCAATAGTTGATCATTGTATTTCTTTATCACTCATTACCATTATTGTTTGTGCTTATATTTTATTTTTATTGCAAGCAATGTGAATGGTTATGGATTATTTCGTATTGTTGGATATGAGAATGATGGTTGATGATGATAATGATGAAACTATGAAACATTTTTTTCATTCATAAGCATCATAGCATATGAGAAAGTGATCATGTTGATCACAACTCCACGGGAGTGGAGGAGGTCCCCGATCCTTGAGGAGGACGGGCTTGAGAGTGAACATTATCGTGAGTGCTCACTCACGCTATATCGGTATACGCGAAAGAAGTGCATGTGGATATGTAGTGTAGAGATGCATTGAAAAGGAAATATTTGATAATTGTGTGTGAGAATAAAGACAAGAAGGTTTCATGAATGAGCATGAAAATAAAGATAAGAGAACAAGTGATGATAATGGTGTTATTGATTACTATTGATTTAACATTGTTCATTGTTTATTGATGTATTTGCTGAGTCGTGGACTCACTCTTGCTCTACTGTTGCTTTTAGGTGACCGTTGATGGCGTTTCGTTTGGGAGAGATTAGCGCACGTGGAATAATTACATACTCTCAAACTTGATGTTTTTGTCATGAGAATCCTGTATTTCATTATGATGAAATATCTTTTAGGACATGATAGATATTGAATTATCTTAGATGATTGATTAGGACTTGTTTATTCATTCCACATAGTTTATTCGATTGGTTATGTATGGAGTATTATCTTACTATGCTTCTAGAGTTTAATTATTTATGATTGTCAAATCTTTATCCATATTTTATTGTGATCCGTGGATGGGCTTTGATAATGAATTGTTTGCTGTAATTTTATTATAGATTGATGTAAATTAAATTGTTAGTGTAGTTTAGTGGCATTCTAGACTCAATGTTGGGCTGGGATATTACAACTAAGCTAGTGCTGGTGGCGCCCCTCTGCTTGTTCTTTAGGTCTAACCCACGATGGAGCAGCCAATAGTACTTAAAGGCCTCAGGGCGACTCCATGTAGAGCACAGCCAAACTGTGGGGACCCCGAGATCAGATCCGTGTCAGGCTAAGTAATTACGCTGAAAGAGCATAATACTTATTATGAGATGAAAACGGTTCCGATTACCCGGATAGGTGTCCCATGTTAGCTCCCAAGGATCAGCGACTAACATGCACATATCCAAACACAACATTGTATTCACATCCATACACCATATACAAGAATCAATGGAAACGTAAATACAACATCATTGAATAGAAACATAATGTACAAGTTTGCATAAGAGGGCCAATCGGCCAAAAGTAATTAACAAATAATAAATCGCAGCGGAAGATAAATTTAAAATAAAAAGGGAATAACCAAATTGGCATGCCCACAATCCCACAAGCAACCAACTGGAGTTAAAGTCGTAGCGTCTGAAGAACTTTACCCAATTCGAATGACTTCTCACCTGTAATAGCAAATTTTTAAGTACAAAGTTGTACTCGCGAGACTTTTCAAGAAAAATAAGGATGCATGTAGGTATCAAAGGAAGGCTGCTACACTAGTCAATTTTCAGCATAAAGCAAGTTTTACAATTAAATAAACAATATAGATTCAAATTGCCATTTCTAAAACATTTAGAAAACATTGTATAACAGTATGTAATGATCAACAACAATATAATCTCCAAATATAATCAATACACGAATATCCCATTCATGACACAATTCATCCCATAACAATTTATCACGCGAACAATGCGAGCAAGATATTATTTCAGATTTGAACCAACTAACATAATGACACACATTTTTAACCACAACCCCAAACTTAACTTCCCAAAAGCTAACTGTGCATGCTTTCCCACAAGTGATGTCCATAACCGGGGACACGGCTATTCGAATAGATTTATTTGACTCTGCAGAGGTGTACAACTTTACCCACACGATATTGATTCCTCGTAATGTCGGCCAATGCACTCTTCCTTTGGAGTGTGACTGAGGTAGCATAACGAGGCCGTTACAATGTCATGTCCTAACTATCAAACCACCCGAGGATGTCCACCATGGCAGACAGTACAGTCGCCTGAACCACGGCTAACCCCGTTGTGTAAGTAAGTCCCTATCAACTAGAGACCCTTAAGGGCAAGAAAAGAAAAGTGTAACATGCCCCCACCAGATTGACAAGAGAGCCATTAAAACCAAACAACAACACTTGCCAATCTGATTGTGTTTTGATAGCTAACACACAACAAATTATTAAGCCAAGCCATCGCCCATAAACCCGGCGTGTGGTTGTACGTAAGACTTGGTTCATCACACCACAGACCGGTCCTCAAATACCCAGACAGGGCTACATGAATCTGGAACCACCCCTTCATCACCCTATCACCCATCCAAGTCCAACACATAACAACACCCATCAACAAGTTCATAAAATTCAGATACGAAGATCTGGACATTTTCCTCAAATTCAACATACTCAAATCCATATAATCCTCAAATTTCATTAAGATTCAATTCGATCCATCGGCCGATGGACTAGCTCCATCAACCGTTATCGACTACGACTACTAGCACGACTAAGCATCGTTCTACAAATTAGCAACAAACCCATATAACATATAGTCTTAATCATTCAAGGTAAAAGGGAAATCAACATTCAAAGGAGGGCCAATGCAGCAAGTAGGAAATTAACTACTTCTACCCATGAACATACTTTTCAAAATAGCATGCAATTGAGAGATTAAAATTCATACAAAACATTTTAAAATCAATGGGAGCAATATGTTCAAGAGGAGGGTGCTCGCACCTTTGCTGAACCACTTGTTCATTCTCAGATTACACTCAATTAGATCTCGCGAATATAACGGTATCGTCGAAAAACCTAATGATAGACGATATTGCAATAAATACCAAATAATGCTGAAAATACAAAATACTCAAAAATGCATGAAATTTATACAGTAGGTAGATTATGATTTTAGATGAATTTAGGTGAAATATTCATTTCTTTTGGATTTACTATGTGAAAGTTATGATGGTTTGAATTTCAGTTTCCAATATGTCTTAATTCATGTAATTAATTCTTTGGCCAAAATTTGCAGGGTAGTGGTGAGGCAAGGTAATATATAGATAATTAGAGAATAATATTATAAGACCAAAATAGTTGAGTTTGCCTCATTTGGAGTTTTATGAATTAGTTATATATTTTCAAAATTATCGACCTTTTTCTATAGTAAAAATAATAGAGTTAATAGATTATTTTTCTAAAACTACCTCTCTGTTATAGAGACATACTTGAAACCTATTTTAAAATAAATTTCACTTAAAATTAAAATTATCAAAACTGGTTTCATCCATTTTGGGGTTAATATGAAATAGTAATGAATTTTTCAAGTTAAAGACATTTTCTAGTGTATAAATAAATAGGTTTTGGACCAAATTCCACCAAATATGTTTTCTGGGACAGAGGTAGGTTTTAAACCAATTTTATAGCAAAGTTAATTTAAAATGAAAATTAACAAAATTGGTTTCACTATTCTTGGAGCTAAAATGAATTAGTTATGCATTTATCAAATTAATACGATTTCCAGTGTGCAATTTAATGGATTTCGGATTTTATAAAGTATTTAGTTTTTTTATTCCGAGGCCTAACCTAGCCAAAGCCTATGACGAGTGGGACCGGGTCAAGGGTTTGACCCCAGCCTTGACTCGGTCTTGGCCGAACTATGCTAAAGGCGCATTCAACGAAATACGTCTTCTGTTAATAAAAACGTAAACCTTCTCTAAGCATGCAAAGAATACGCTTTGCATAAGTGAATACGTACATGATACTCTACACATCCTCTAAACCATTTTTACGGGCCCACATGTAAGCGATACAAAGGCATTTTAAGACAACCGTTTACAGCCTAAGCAATCATTAGCTAACTAATCTGAGATTAGGTTAATTAATGCCACGGTTTTCGGACGCAATCCGCAACATGAGCAGCAGCTCCTGACAGTCTTCTTCTCGTCGCCGTGAGGAGGCCGGAGGATGCAAGGGCCGAGGCAAAATGGAAAGGCAATAAGGTGGGCTACCTTCCGGTGGTGTCCTTCTTGGCGAGGAGACCTGATGGCCTTGGCCGGCGATGGTGTTGAGCGGAGGAGGCGTGTACGGGTGCCAAGGACGCTCCACGAAGAGGCCTCCCGAGACAAACTGGTGCTAGATCTGGGCTCCTGGGACCCTCGGGAAGCTCACAGAGGTGAAGTTGGGGCGGAGGAGCACTAGATGCTCCTTGCCGTCGTTAATGGCGCCGGCGACGAAGGGCTCATCGAGGAGGGGTCACCCTGCTCAAAGAAACCGAAAGGTATAAGTTGAGAAAGCTAGAGTGAGTCTAGAAGATGGCCACCAAGCAAGTAATTGGGGAACCACTCACCGGAACGGCAATGGGAAGGAAAGGGATTCTTCTGACCGAAAAATGGGGAAAACTCCAAATTGGTGAGCTCCCGCGAAACATTGACAAAATTGGTTGAGGGGTTACCATGATTATGCTCTAAGACATGAAATGACGCGCAAACTCGAGAAGGTAACTCACCGGAGATGAGAAATGGAGTGGGAGTGGCATTCGGTGCACGCTCTAGAGCTTCTGGGAGCACGGGATGGGCTCGGATCCTACAAGCAATTGCAAAGGCTCAGATGAGCTAAAATGGAGATGGCATATGCGGTGAAGGCTAGAGGACTTAGTTGTAGGATACTTACCGAAGAACTGAGCAAGGGCAAACCTCCCTCTCCTCGGCCAGCAAGAGGAGAAGTGAAGGAGAAAGGGGCACCCGAGGTGGTATTATCCTCGGGCGAGAACGGAGCGTGAAGCGGCGTCAAATAGGGGAGGCTCCTGAGTGGTCAACGGCCGCGGTGGCTCACGGCGTCGCTCGCGCTAACGGAGCTCATGACAAGCGCGGCCACACAGAGCTCGGCTCTGAGCACATCGGCGAGAGGAAGGGCGCCCACATGGCGTGGGCCACAGGGAGTCGATGGCACAAGGGAATGAACGGGTGTGGGCGAGTTGGTGCGGCTGGACCAAGTGGCGCGTCGGGCTCGGGTCGGAACGGTGCGGACCGCACGATTTAAAATGGGCGGTCAGGATTTGCGTGGTCACATGGACAGGTCCGATCGGCCCAGTTAACACGGGCCGTTCGATCTAACCTGGACGGCTGAGATTTCGTGGCCATGCGGAGTGGTCCGAACAGCCCACTCCGTTTGGACCCTCCGATCTTGATCCGACGGTCAGCGTGCAAGCGCGTTAAGACTGGTGCGGTGCGGGTTAGCCGGTGCGGTGTGGTCAGATGGTTCAGCCGAGTCAAGTCCAAGTGGTTTGAGCCCAACGAATAGTGCGAAGGTTGACTGACTTTGATTTTATTTAAATCTAGTTTGACCAAGCCTTTAAAAATAGAAATAAAATTCATAAAATTCAGAAATAATTCAAGGGTGTTCCTGGGACATCCTAGTTCCCATAAAAATTATAAAACCTTACTGTTCATGATTTATTGTCTTATTTAAAATTCATACTTAAAATAGGTTATTGATTTGAGTTTGAATTTTCTTTGGATCAAATTAAGTTCCAAAAATTTTGAAAAAAATATATTAAATCATGATACTTATTCTAGTATTTTAATAAATTGTTTCAGAAGATAATCATAAGTTTTTGTTCTTGATTTCTTTTGGAGTTTAGATTTAAGTTGTATATTTGACTTGTTTTGAGATTTTCCTAGTGCAATAAATGATGCAAATATTTCCAAAATATCATGCATGATAATAAGATGCATACTAATTATCATTAATTAACTTGGGGATGTTACACAAACAATAGGCGCATAGGCCCAGGAGTGGATCTGGGCCTCGAACAGGGTATGCTATAGCCCGAGGCCCAGCCAAAATTTCAGTACGGATTTTTTTTTTATAGAGGGCCAAAAACTTAGTGATAGTTTGTAGCCTGAGGCCCAGTGTTCGGCCCATCCACACAACCCAGGCGGCAGCCTGGTGCTTGCCCATAGGCGCCACGCTAGTTCCAGTGTTCCACCACACACACGTACTAGAGGCTCCCCCCCACAGAGCAAACCTAATCCCCACACCCACTGACGCCTATGCCCTCATCGCCCCGCCTCCGCGCCTCTAGCTCCTGCCTCCTCGCAAGTCGCGACATCGTCCGTCGGCCACCGCTGCCACCGGTCGTCCCTCCCTCCACGCCCGGCACCTCGCCCTTTGTTCCCAGTCCCTCCACGCTCGGTGAGGCCGGAGACCCGACTCTCATGACTATCTTGCTGCGCCACGGCTTGTCCCTACCAGCCAGCCAGCTGCCCGTGGCCTCCATCCTGGCTCCCCTTTGGCCCGCCTGGCCAGCAGCAGCTCCCGACCTCGCCTCACCCTCTGTTCCTAGTTCCCACCTGAGACCCGACACTGCGCCTGTGCCCACGGCTTCCGTCCCCTCCTGGCACAGCGGCCGCCCCCGCGGCCTCCGTCCTCGGCTCCCCAGGCGGTGCCCGGCGCAACGACTGCGCCCACGAGCTCACCTCAATGTTGTGCGTTCTCTACTTCTTTGTCTCTTGTCTCTGGTCTCTTGTCTCTTGATGTCTTGGCCTTAGCCCTTAGGCAACTAGCAACCTGATGTCCCAAATCGATGATGATTGCTCATTTGCTCACCTGATTAACTAACCAGGCAACCGAATAACCGATGATAGCACCATGCCACCATGTGCTGCTGTAGTGTTGTTGTAGTCTTGTAGACTTGTAGTGTTGTGCATGTATGATGTATACTCTGTGGCTCTGTGTTGGACTGCTAGGTGCTAGCTGTATAATCTATGCTAGGCTACTAGCTGTAGCTTCAGTTCAGTTCAGTTCAATTCAAACATGCTTGCATATTGTTGTGTTTTCTCTTAAATGTAGTTTTCACCGCTTGTTATTAACTAATAAGTGCATATTGTTAATAAGTGTATTTCTTATTTAGGAATTAGAGACACAAAATGAAGAGGAGCAAGACATTGCGAGGTGTGGGCTGCCTGGGCTCGGATGCGTGCTATACACAATAGCTCACTTCTTCTACACAGGTAAATTTATGGACTTGAGACTGTTGTGGTGTTTGGGAAATTTTATTCTTAATTTATGCTTGAAGATGCAATTTTGAGATGGGCAGAAGAGAAAGAAAATGTGGATGAGTCTGATAAAGTTTTTGTTAAACAATCTGAGGCTTTCATTCTGCTATGCTTGGGCATTACCAAAACTCATACATTAGTACCAACTGACTTGTTGAAATCAATTAGATCAAAGTGATTAGCTAATGCAATGCTTCTTTTCATGGAGTCTTTTGTTGGCTATCATTGCATCAAATTCTGGCTATGCTCTACAAAGATTAGGTTGCTTCTGTGTTAATCTGGCACAATCACTGATATTTGGAATGTCCTTTTAGAATTTAGAGATGTCAAAACATATAAATACCTCATGAACTGTGAATAATTAAAATCTAGATACAAGATTCTGTGAGAATTACAACCAAGTTGTTTCACTTGTGGGATTTATCAAGGCTTTGATAGTTCCTTAGATATGAATATGATATGCATATACCTTTTACTGTAGTACCTATCCTAGCCCTTGATGTCCAGTTTGGTTATCTCCTTTTCATGGAGGAACACAAATGCATTGGCATAGTGGCATGTTATCTTAGTGATTGGAACTAAATAGTTCTTAATTCTTATATGAATTTACTTTTAATTGCTAATGAGAAATAGGTAATGGGCATGTCTATTGTTTCCTAAAATAGCGTAACCATGTCTATCTTCTGCTGTGGTTGTTCAATTTTTCCCTTTTGAAAAACCATTTATACATATGAAAAGATATGAATATTATTTATATTTTATCATGTTTTTCTTGTTATATTTTATGTTAAAGCATTTTTGCTAAAGTTTTATGTTAATAAAACATTTTTGGCCTTTTTTTATGTCTTGGTGTCGGTAGAAATTAGCGTTAGTTTTAAGATATTAGCATATTAGAATCTAGTTCGAGACATGATCAAATTCTAGATCTGCCACTGCACAGACCCATCTCCTAGTCGGATTCTAAGCAACAGCAGACGTGATCCCTCCGGTGCAACTTACAATGGTTTTCCTGGGAACCTTGCAAAAACCGATCAGTCCTTTTGAGATAAAGCAAACCAGTTTGCATGGCACTTGGATTTTCCATTCCAACCACGTAAGTCACTCCCTCACTTCCTTTCTTTGAGTGTACCCGTAGCCATACACACGCATGCAAGTTTTTTTTTTCTTTCTTTCTTGTTACACTAGAAAAACCGAATATTACGGTGAATATCGTAGAGGCATTGTTACGTTGATCATGAACAATCCGTGATGTACGTAAGAAACACGAGGGGCTGTTAGAGGAAACGATGGGTGGCCAAGGACGTTAGATGATTGACTACTTCCACTACATCGACGTGTGTAACATTAGACAGGGCTGCTCCAACTCTTCTTCCGCTGTATTGCGCGTCTAGTGGTAATAATTTATGATCTCTTACTCGCGTGGCTTCCTAGTTTATACAGTATAAATTTTTGTTGCGCGCTAGTATAGCCTACCTATATCCCAACACCGCTCGTATCAACGCCCGGTGATTCGGCAGTGAACAAGGATGGCACGACGGCACAATGCTTTCCCTAGGCGCAGGTGCGGGACATCTCATACATGTTCAGGGAACCCTTCTTGAACTTGGTTGCAGAATCAAACTTATGGAAACAGATGAACTACTTTGGAGTTTTGTGTTACTAGTCAAGTGTCCGTGCGTTGCATCGGATTTTAAATAAAATATAATATAAGTTATAAACTTAGAAAAACAATATAAATAAGACAATTATCCCTACAAATGAAAGTTTCATACAAATTTGCATCCAATCAACAAGCCATATAGAATCTTATCATAAACCACAAACATAGATAATCTAATTATCCACATAAGATCTTTCAAGTATCTTATACATGTGTGTATGTATTTATCCACAAAAGATCTCACTAACACAAAAGAGGGTAGATGACAAACTCACCACCAACTCATTATTTTTTTCTTTTTACAATAGTAAAGATGTATTGTTCACAGTCACGTAATAAGCCCATGAATTGTGTGCTGAGATAGAACCGGCGGTGGTCGTGCTATGGCCCATCTCGGTACTGAACTATGCTAACTTGCTTGTGGCTAGCCATTATGCTGATCATCAGTTGCCCCAAAAAATTCTTACACATCAGTCACTTTTTCTAACCTTTGGATCTTGCATTGAAACAAAGGTTTTGTTAGACTATGCGGCTTTGTCGTGGTTTTACTAATGAATAATTGACTTATGAGTTGCTTTGGAATTTGCGGTTGTAAAAGTTTCGGATGGTCGGTTGTTCCCTGTGATTCTAAGAAGGTAGTCCAGGACCTCCCTCTAGATCAATCTCGTCTATCCAGGACCTCCCCAGGTGTCATCTGGATCATCCAGGACCTCCCTTAGAAGCACCAACGCGCATCAATCTCGACCATCCAGGACCTTCCTCAGGAGAATCAACGTGGATCTATCTGGACCACTCAGGACATCCCCATGAGCATCAACGTGAATCTATCTGGACCACTCAGGACCTCCCCATGAGCATCAACATGGATCTATCTGGACCTTCCAGGATCTCCCCCAGGAGGTCTTTAGGCACTGTAGCGAGGAGGTCTTTCGAGTACTATTCATAGAGTACTATAGCAAGGAGGTCTTCCAGGTACTTTTCATCACGAGTGCTGTAACGAAGAGGTCTTTGAATTACTGTAGCCAGGAGGTCTTCGAGTGACCGTAGCGAGGAGGTCTTCAAGGTACTGTAGCTAGGAGGTATTCCAGGTACTGTAGCGGGGTGGTCTTTGCAAAAAGGTCAAGACGTGCCAAGAGGGTGGTCATTGCTAAAAAGGAGGTCTTCACAGGACCACCTGGAGGTCTTTGAGGAGGTCGTCCAGGACCTCCCAAGAGGTCTTTCAGAAGGTCTTTCAGGATCTCCCAAGACGTCTTCAAAGACCACTCAGGAGGTCTTCCAGGACTCCCAGGACGTCTTTTAGGACCACTCAAGAGGTCTTCTAGGACCTCTCAGGAGGTCTTTCAAGAGGTCTTTCACGAGGTCTTGCAGGACCACCTGGAGGTCTTCACAGGAAGACCACCCTATTCATCTCAATTACTGTATGTTTCAAGTGCTACGGTGCAGGTGAGTGGTCGTAGACTTGGTGAAATGGTCGTGGACGTCTTGGAGGTGACCGTAGACATACTGGAACTAGTTGCGGACCTTGTTGAAGTGGTCATAGACTTCAAGGTTGTTATGGATAGTGTTAATTGATGTTTGAGAGTGTGTTATGCGTTAGTGAACTAATATTGGTCAACTTGGAGAACTTGTGCCGGGAATATGTTTTTTGGTCTTTGCATGTGCAGGTTAAGTGTGAAGACGATCATGGTTGATGACAAGGGGGACCCAGACTAGAATGGGGAAATCTGAGGTTCAGGTGGTCGAGGATGTCACGAGGTGGTCGGGCTTACGCTGGAGCACGTGGAGATCAAAGGTGGATACATGATGCACGGAGAAGCTTTGGGAGGTGCAATCCTGAAGGCTTACGACATGTGAGGAGATATGGAAGGTGTTCCATATCTGGAAGGTTTAGAGATATTGGAAAACCCGTGTTTGGAAGGGTTTCGGGTCCCTTAATTGATAAGGTGTTTGTATCCGTGTCGTTGAAGATACGGATGAGTATCTGCCTATAAAAGGAGGTAGAAGGGAAGTGTTTTCCTGTGGTTTTTTGATACGTAGCTTTTGCGGTAGAGCTAGAGAGATCTTTCGGTAGAAAGCTTTGAGGGGTCATTGAGAAATAAGAGATCAGATCTATTCAAGAAGCACTTGTTCTCTTTGGCGACGTGGTTCTCTGAGCATTGTCTCAGGATTGTTCTTGTTCGAGCAGTGCATGTGCACGACGAGTACAGCTGATTTGTAAGCAAGAAATCGGTACAATCATTCACCACCCCCCCCCCCTCTGATTGTGCTATACGATCCTACAGGTTCTACGATTCTTTTTTAGACCAAGGTTCTATGAATTTGAACTAGAGGAATTACTCCTTTTCAGTGATTCATAAATGTGGAATTCCTGCATTACTAATAGGCATTTATACTTGATGATAGCAAAAAAAAAAAATTGTTTCCCACAGCATCCCAAATGTTGGAGAGAAAAGCAAGACCAATGATCAAATACAGAGATGATGTAGTCCTCATACAATAGAAGGTTTTTTTTACCCGTAGTTGTCGCCATTAGTGTACACAGTACACAGATATAAGTACATGAACATTTCGATCCCAATTATGGAACAGATCGAATTGCCGCCAACGTGTTCTTCACGTATGACATGGTAGGCCTCATAGTTGGATCATCCTGAACGCAACGCAACCCAACATTGATGCATCTTTCCACCTCCCCGCGAGGAGCGTCTCCCATTCTTGGATCCTTCAACTGATCTGCGTTTCCCTGAGTCCAATGTTGTCGAACCTTCGCCAAACATAAAAATCACATAAGGTAAATAGCGAGAGAAGAAATAATCATATATATAGAACAGTAGAAATGAAGCTTGATATTTGAAAACTAAAATGTTCAGCATATACCCTTGTCATCCTCTATTCCTCTCTAACTTGTTACTGCAATTACCTTGAGGTATTGCAATAGCAGTCGCAGTTAGATACCTACTTTACTGTGAATGAATGACAATTACTCACATATCTAGGAAGGTCCTCAGCATCATCCCTAGAAAAGGGTGTAGATTTGCAGCCTGTCACAATCTCCAGAAGTACGATGCCAAAGCTATACACATCTGATTTTGCCGAGTACTCGCCGTACAACAACTCAGGGGCGCTGTACCCACTGCATGCCAATCATTAGTAAGCACGGTGTCACCGATTGGTTCTGCTCATTACAAATCACTCACCAGAGCAGATGCAAGAACTTAGAAAAGAAAAGCAAGTGAAATGAACTTACCGTGTACTTCTGAAATTATCAGCCTTCCCTTCAGATTGACCTTGAGGAAGCAGTGTTGCAAGACCGAAGTCTGAAATTTTGGGGATGAAGCCCTCATTAAGTAGGATATTAGTAGGGCCTATATCACGATGAATGATTCTGCGGTCTTCATTTAGGTATAACAATCCTTCACTAATCCCGTGAATGATGCGGAAACGCAATGGCCAGTCAAGGACTCCACTCATCTCATCTTCAGCTGCATGCAACAGATCACAAGATCAACAAGGTCACCAACTCATCATCGATCTCATACATAATTACATATAGACCTATCTTGGTGATAATTTTGTCTTGTTCAACGGTTTCAGGCTAAGGAATCAATTATAAGAACAACACATACCAAACAGAACCGAATCAAGGCTTCCAGTAGGCATATATTCATAGCATATCATCATCACCTTCTCCTCAGTCCTTATGCAAGACCCCAGCATCTTTATGATGTTTGGATGGTCGAGACATGCAAGCATGTTCACCTCATTTTTGAGCTCATCTAATCCTGCTTCCATGTTTAACCGTTTGACTGCTATATTCCCTACCCTCGGTAGAGTTCCCTAAGAAACAAAAAGATGACCAATTTTTGAAAGATATGTAGCAGATTCATAACCAAAGGGAAATTTTTTCTTACCTTGTAAACAGTTCTAAATCGGGAACCAACAATACTATTTCCCTCAGCAAAATTATTGGTAGCGACTCTCATAGCATTCAAGTCTAAATTCTGCTGAAGGGGAGCAACAAGCTTAGGTTGTGGTAGATGCTCATGCTCATATTCTGTTCCAAACGCTTCTGCTTGTACCAGGTTTTCATGGATCAAATGGTCTAAACATAATTTTCTTGAAAATTGTGAATAATTTTATTAAAGAACTTGCAATGAATTCAGTGCTTACCAGGTGCTGGTGGTGAATGCTTTTGTTGTCTTCCACAATAATGAAAACCTACTAATGCAGAAATTACCAGCAACGCTCCAATGATAGAAACAGGAACAATGACAGCAATGTTTCGACCTATAACAACAGAATATATTTGTATTCAGTAAAAATTATAGTTGGTTTAATTGAGTTTATAAAGAGGGTGCAGGAACAGTTGAAAAGGAGTTGACCAATTTGGAGAAAATGAGGCGCTAGAGAGAATCCACAAGTCTACATCATCTACAAAATTTATTTTACAAATTTTCTGTGGCTTTAATGGAGAGCTTCAGTCCCACACATTCTTGTGTTTATGGACTATTTTCATTTCTTTGATTTTGTTTAAATCAATGAAAATAGCCAGTGTTTTTTTATCAGTTGGAGGAGCTTCCATTATCTTTTGTTTAATTGGCTATACACTGCACAATCCTTTGCCCTTGTTATCATGTCTCTGAAAATTTGATGTACAGAAAAACTTGTGTTTGCTTCTGTTATTCCCCAAAGAAATCATGGTATAAAGTTTATGGAAGGAAAGATTACAAGTTATTTGAGCCCAATAGAGTTACTTAACCATATCTGAATGCCAACAATACAGATCAGTAGCAACATATCTAGTCCATGCAAATGAAGCATATTTAAATTATAATGCATTTTCACTTGCATTGTGCAAGAACAATTCATACCTGTATGCGCTGATGGACTGCTATGAGAAACTCGAGCATACAAATCGTTGATACCTTCACTAAGCTGAACAATGTCTACCAGATCACCTGACCAGAGCACACAATCACTCCCTCCCAGAATAGTATAAGCGCTGCAAGAGCAGTTGCTCAAGCACAATCCCCTGCAGTCATCCAAGCTCTTGCCGCCGACCTTGGTAGCGTTCAACGTGTCAGGAAGCTTGACATGTGACATTTGGACGAAACCATTACCCGATGCACAAGCAAACACCGCGCTCCTCACACAACCATCCGCATAGTTCCTCTGGCTCCAATCGCTTGGCGACTTGGGGACGAATTCCTGCAGGCATCCGCAATCACCATTGTAGCAAGCCGCATTCGGTCCACAGTACGCATAGGAATCGCATTGATCCCGAGGTTCATGCCAGTACTCCACCCACCTATTGCTGGAATTGCTGCGCCAGCGATGAACAAGGCCTTCCGAGCTCATGACTACGCGCCACTGAACAGAACTGTCCAAAACTGTGTACGAGTAATACACACTGCCTTCGCCTTCATCTACAGTCATGTTAAAGACCAACTTATTAGTCCCCTTGAGTGCAGGAAAACCACTGAAGCCTTGACCATTCCATGTCCCAATCCTGTATTTCAGTATGGAGCCATGGAACAAGAGAAGCTCCGGCAGTCGGTTCGGATCCAACTTGAAGTAGTAGTTCCCAGGAGACGGGTCCAAATCGCTCTTCCATGATGTGAGATACGACTCATGACGGGTGGATTTGTCGTACCCAATTTTCATACTGGACAACAATGTATCGTAGGGCTGATCAAAACCTTGCCATAGCAGATTCCCCGACGCGGTGTCGTTGATGACAAGGTTGCCGGAGTCGAGAAGGCGGGCCTGTGGACTGTTGGTGTTGAAAGTGCCAGTTGACCACAATCTGTTTCCTCTTCTATCCAGCAAGTCAAGAGAACTTGTGCTGAGGGTAAGATTTCCATTGCCTCCCTTGATCGGGCTGTCACTGTTTGCCACCCACACAATGGTTTGAGGTATCATGTGGTTGTACCATATTCCTAAATATGCATTGTCCCCATTTGAGAAGAAGCCCAGAACAAAAATACCTTGTGCTGACACTAGTGTTTGCCCATCTCCCATCGATAGGCCTGTGGTCAGGGAGTCATCTGGAACATAGAATTTAAACATGAAACAATGAGATATTTTTGCAAATAACAGTAGTAGCTGTAATAATAATAGTAGGTAAATAAAGCAGATGGAAGTTTTATCTCTGTACTGTTTCTAAGCTATTTGTCTCACTCTGATTTTTCTAAAAATTGTTTAACCAAAATCATGTATGCCCAGGAAGCTCAAAACTTGTCGTGTATAATATTGTACATTGTTTGTACTTTCTACACTAATGGATAAATTGTTAGAGTAAAGCACGCAAGTGTTTTTCGCTTTTGTGAGTTTACCATGAACTTGTAACTTCAGCATCCAGAACAAGCAGGCATCAAAGGAAACTAAGCAGAGAAATCTCAACACTGAGATCGACACTTCAGGGCTATCAACACAAACGCTGAGCATAATGTGCAAAGATGTGAGGAACGAGGAACACTGAGACACTTCAGCATCCAGTTGGGTTTAATTTTTTGGTAGTTCTACAACCACTATTTGGTATTCGGTACTTCTGTACCATGTGTGCTTGTAAACCTACATTTGGCACCGCTTCTGTTTCCTTACCACTTTAGTGGCCTGCAATTACCCAAAAGGACACAAATCCAACGCCAGTTTCTCCTGAAAGAGATGAAATATGAAAGAAAACAACTCCCGTTTTGGACTAACCCGCCGTTTCTTATTGAAATGGAGAGCCGCCTTAACTCTCAAGAAGGCACAAATTTCCCTCGCTCGTCGCTGGATCACCCCCTACCCTCGCCTACCTCTCCCCCTCCCTCCTCCCTCCCTTTCTCTCCGTTTGCAGGGTGGTGGGCGAGGCATTTCGTCGAACGCATGGAAGGGATTGTGGGAATGGAACGAGACGGCACGAGAGCACTCTGTCTGTTGCCCGGTTTAACGAACGGGCGCTTGGGCTGAGGGAAAAGTAGGGGCGGAGTGCCGGACTGGGCTCATGCCTTCAGCCTCGTTCACGCTACTTATAGCATCTACAATAATCTATATCATTTATTACTAAGAGATGGACATATCAATATTTAGATAATGTAAAGAAGAGATGATGACGAGAGAAGGTGGACTTATTACTAGATGGAGAAATAAGCAAATTGTTGATACCAAGACACAAGAAACAACAAAATACTCTGTTAGAGACTTACTTGTTACCTAAAAACTCATTTCGCAGCTCAAGTTACAAGAGGCAATTGAATTCTTAGATATAAGCTCAAGAAACAATCCATTAAAAGGCTTATTTATTTTTATTAGATTGAGTATTCTCTCCTCTTAATAATAAGCTAAAAAACAAACTATTGTAGATGCTCTTATAGTCCAGAGCATTTCCCAGGTAGGTGCTCCCTTTATTTCACATTTGCACATTCCATGATTCTAGTCTTACATGGGAATTAATATGAATGATAAAATGAGCATTGGAATTTGAATCCAATAGCGACTTCAAATCTGAAGCAAAGGAATGAGCATTGGAATTTGAATCCAATAGCGACTTTAAATCTGAAGCAAAGGAATGAGCATTGGAATTTGAATCCAATAGCGACTTTAAATCTGAAGCAAAGGAAGTAACCGTTAGTTATACCAGTGGCATGGGTGGTACTCCCATTATTCTGAAATAGATGTTATTTTAGAATGCGCATGACTGGTCCAAGTTGTTTTGGCATTTTACCTTGGTTGTCTACCTATAAATTAGAGTTTGCCTTCCACTATGTGTTAACCGGGTAATTTCTTTTATTTATTGGGATTTCGGCCTAGGACCTTTGGGTTGTTTGAATTTTAGCCTTTTTAAAAGAACTTTTATGTTTCCCTTTTCTATACGATATTTTCTGAGCACTTTTTTATATAGAAACCACTTCAAGGGCATAACGACAGAATCTTGCCCGAATTAGTAGAGTCTATAACTAACTTATTTTATAGCGTGTGCAGCACAGCACATGTAGCAATCGACCACAAACTGGGCACTAATCAATTGTCTCCGGCCTCTCAAAAAAGAAGCACGAAACATCAGTTTTCATCGCAACAGCCTGCACAAATAACATATGCAGATATGCTCCACCAGTTTGGGAAAAAAAAAGTTCAGAAACCATTTGGTGGTCATCACATGAGGGTGAATTTACATCTTCTTTTCATTTAATTACTGAAGGAACCAAATAAGATTGTGGTTTTCTTTTTCCATCGTTTTTCTCCGCAAAAAAAAAATGAAAACCTCCAACCTCTCATCTACACAATTCACCTAGTCAAAATTAAACTCTGAATATGATGTAAATTATGTATAACAGAACAAGTAAGAGAGAGAGAGAGTGTGTGATTCTGCCGGCCGTACTTAGCTGCTGGGCTCGAGCAAAAGCAGCAGAGAGTAGCAGCGCCGCAACGGGCAACTCGGCCTTCAGCATCGCCCCCAGAAGGCCTGAACTGAATGCACAGGTAGTACCAAGGTAACCAAAACAAGCGTGGTCATGCAATTTGCCACCTTATAACCACAGGAAGAAGATAACAAATTACCACAAAAGTCCTCGTACTGTTGCAGAATGCCCACTTGGATCTTTGCTTTCTAGTCTGGTTCAATCAATTTATTTATGGAAGTACCGAATAATTGATGCAATTAATGACGACTTGGACATAAATTTCTGGCAGAGGCGGTCATCGGAGTCAAAGAGGATCCTTTTCTTAAGGCCACTGATTTCTGCATCCACTGAGCGTTTAATTTTGACTATATATAGCTCCGCCACGGATGTCTGCATCCAATGAGTGTTTCACCGTGAGTTCGGATCGAACAAAAACTGTCGACTTCGATACCTTGGAAATCCTCGAGTCAAGTAAAGCAAACTATTTGATAGGAACAGCAGGAAAGTGACGAGAGAACATCTCTCTCGCAAGCAGTCTCGGTATAAGGACATTACGGCATTATTGACTGATGAAAAATAAGCCATACATATTTACTCCTAAGGTTAGCCAAAAATAAAATATATTCTAGCTATAGAAGAAACTATTACAGGCGGTTTAGTGGAACAAACCATCTATGATATATATCACAGACGATTCTAAATAAAACCGTTTGTGATATATGTTGGAATTTTGAGGCCTAATTGGTAATTTACCATATTCCTAAATATGCATTGTCCCCATTTAAGAAGTCCAGAACAAAAATACCTTGTGCTGACACTAGTGTTTGCCCATCTACCATCCGTAGGCCTGTGGTCAGGGAGTCATCTGGAACATAGTATTTAAACATGAAACTATGAGATATTTTTAGAATAACAGTAGTAGCTGTAATAATAATAGTAGGTAAATAAAGCAGATGGAAGTTTTATGTCTGTACTGTTTCTAAGCTATTTGTCTCACTCTGATTTAAAAAAATGTTTAACCAAAACCATGTATTCCCAGGAAGCTCAAAACTTGTCGTGTATAATATTGTACATTGTTTGTACTTTCTAGACTAATGGATAAATTGATAGAGTAAAGCACGCAAGTGTTTTTCGCTATTGTGAGTTTACCATGAACTTGTAACTTCAGCATCCAGAACAAGCAGGCATCAAAGGAAACTAAGCAGAGAAATCTCAACACTGAGATCGACACTTCAGGGCTATCGACACAAACGCTGAGCATAATGTGCCAAGATGTGAGGAACGAGGAATACTGAGACACTTCAGCATCCAGTTGGGTTTAATTTTTTGGTAGTTCTACAACTACTATTTGGTATTTGGTACTTCTGTACCATGTGTGCTTGTAAACCTACATTTGGCACCGCTTCTGTTTCCTTACACAAATCCAATGCCAGTTTCTCCTGAAAGAAAACAACTCCAGTTTTGGACAAACCCGCCGTTTCTTATTGAAATGGAGAGCTGCCTTAACTCCCAAGAAGGCACAAATTTCCCTCGCTCGTCGCTGGATCACCCCCTACCCTCACCTACCTCTCCCCCTCCTCCCTCCCTTTCTCTCCATTTGCAGGGTGGTGGGCGAGGCATTTCGTCGAACACATGGAAGGGACTGTGGGAATGTAACGAGACAGCATGAGAGAACTCTGTCTGTTGGTGGGTTTAACGAACGGGCACTTAGGCTGAGGGAAAGGTAGGGGCGGAGTGCCGGACTGGGCTCATGCTTTCAGCCTTCATTCAGGCCGCTTATAGTCCAGAGCATTTCCCGGATAGGTGCTCCCTTTGTTCACATTTACACATTCCATGATTCTAGTCTTCGACATGGGAATTAAGATGAGTGATAAAACGGGCATTGTAATTTGAATCCAATAGCGACTTTAAGGATATGTACAACGGTATAGAAGCGATCGCTTATAAGAATCTCTCTATGTCACTGTAGACAAAGACTATGTATAGGCAGATTCATACAATGAATTGTCTTTTCACTTGTCTTTATAGATGACACAATCTTTTAATGTTTTCATGGACCTAAGACATTTCATTCTTGGTTCTGGTGATACAGTCGGTTAGAAGATTGTAGACAACACATTTCTCTCTCTTTATTCTTTTTTATCTACATCAACTTAAATCTTATATGACAAAGACTATAAACAACTAATATAAACCTATTGTACATGTCCTAAATCTGAAGCAAAGAAAGTAACTATTATATATACCAGTGGCATGGGTGGTACTCCCATTATTCTGAAATAGATGTTATTTTAGAATGCGTGCATGACTGGCCCAAGTTGTTTTGGCGTTTTACCTTGGTTGTCTACCTATAAATTAGAGTTTGCCTTCCACTAACTACGTGTTAACCGGGTAATTTCTTTTATTTATTGGGATTTCGGCCTAGGACCTTTGGGTTGTTTGAATTTTAGGCTTTTTAAAAGAACTTTTATTTTTCCTTTTTCTATACGATATTTTCTGAGCACTTTTTTATATAGAAACCACTTCAAGGGCATAACGACGGAATCTTGCCGGAATTAGTAGAGAGCCTATAACTAACTTATTTTATAGCGTGTGCAGCACAGCATATGTAGCAATCGACCACAAACTGGGCACTAATCAATTGTTTCCGGCCTCTCAAAAAAGAAGTGATAAGGACATCAACCCTAAGAAAGTAATCACTGTTTTGATACACTGCACTGCATCCTCTACTTCAATCATATTTTCTTCTATTGGACTTTCGGCTACTTCAATTCTATATTTTTCAATTGGGCATCCGGCTGATTCAACTCCTACTCCTCCAATTGAACCGAGTTACTTCTACTCCTACGAACCGAGCTACTTCTACTTTACTGGATCGCACTACGTCTACATGTCATTGTGCTGCGTCACCTACTGTTGGCACACGGGCTATGTAATGTTTTGGCTACCTCCTTGCCACCCCCCCCTACCCCCCTCCCCCGCGCCCACCTTGGTCGTACCTCCTCATATAGGAGCTGCCGTCCCTCTACCAAAAATCGGGTTTTGTTAGATTAAAGTTTAGCCTTTGCTACTTTATACATTGCCCTTTTGTTCGACGAGTACAACATCGATATTGTTCTTCGGAACCCCACTTTTCAATACAAATCACGTAATTTTAGATTGATTATCTATCGTGTTCTTGCTTGTTCTTCGATTGCATGTAGGAAAAGACCTTCGTAGTCAGGTCGATTGTACTTCTGGCAAGGTTGATAACAATCGCGAAGTTGGTTTAGCGATTGCCGAGCATATTAGTCGTGTACGATTGGTAGCCAAATCGTGAGAATCGTCTCTATAAAATCAAGTTATCCTTCTTATCGAAAGATCGAGACATCCGTTGTTGCATCAAGAAGCACGAAGCATCAGTTTTCATTGCAACAGCCTGCACAAATAACACATGCAGATATGCTCCACCAGTTTGGAAAAAAAAAGTTCAGAAACCATTTGGTGGTCACACATGAGGGTGAATTTACGTCTTGTTTTCATTTAATTACTGAAGGAACCAAATAAGATTGTGGTTTTCTTTTTCCATCGTTTTTCTCCGCAAAAAAAAAATTGAAAACCTCCAACCACTCATCTGCACAATTCACCTAGTCAAAATTAAACTCTGAAAATGAGGTAAATTATGTATAAATGAACAAGTAATAGACGAGAGAGAGAGAGAGAGATTCTGCCGGACGTACTTAGCTGCTGGGCTCCAGCAAAAGCAGCAGAGAGTAGCAGCACCGCAACGGGCAACTCGGCCTTCAGCATCGCCCCCAGAAGGCCTGAACTGCAATTTGCCACCTTATAACCACAGGAAGAAGATAACAAATTACCACAAAAGTCCCCATACTTTTGCAGAATGCCCACTTGGAGCTTTGCTTTCTAGGCTGGTTCAATCAATTTATTTATGGAAGTACCGACTGATTAGTGCAATTAATGATGACTTGGACATAAATTTCAGCCAGTGGCGGAGGGTCATTGGGGTCAAAGAGGGTCCTTTTCTTAAGCACAAAATTAATATTCGTAATTGAAATGTGATTATTGATTGGTCATGACGTATCCATCCCTGAATTTTGATTATAGCTCCGCCACTCATTTCTGCATCCACTGGGTGTTTCACCGTGAGTTCGGATCGAACAAAAACTGTTGACTTCGATACCTTGGAAATCCTCGAGTCAAGTGAAGCAAACAATTTTGATAGGAACAGCAGGAAAGTGACAGGAGAACATATCTCTGGCATAGTCGCAGCTACACCCAGGAGCTGGGCCATGCCATTCCAGGTCGGCCCGAGGCTCGGACGGTACGGCACGGCACACTACGTGGCGGGTGGGCTAGCACGGTACGAACGGCTAGGCCAGGATAGGGCACGACGGACAGCACGGCATGGCATGGCACGGCACGACCAGTAGGGTCGTGCTCAGGCCGGCCCAACACGAAAGCGGCACGCTGGCACGGTGGCGACACGCCAAGCCCTCGCCCACACGCAGCTCACCCGCCTCCACCACCTCTGTGTTGCCGCCCCTACCTGTCTTGGCGTTGCCACCCTCGCCTGCATGTCGTGGCCCATGCCGCCTCCGCTTGCTCCGCACCGGCCGCTGCCTTCGCCTCGCCGTTCCGGCCCACTTGGTGAGTCTCTCTCCCAACCAAGCGTGTCACCCGGTGTTCCCAAGCATCCTCTTCATCCCCTGCCAATCAATTAGATTTTGGTTCATAGGATCATCGTGTCATCGTCTTCTTTCCCATTCCCGGCCAACTCGACATCGACCACCGCCATTTCTCCCATGGTTATCCCCTCTTCGATTCCTCCCTACTAGATCATATCTAGTCCTCCATCTTCCTTCCCCACCGTGAACCTCGCTTCGCTACAAACCCTCGGCTCATGTCGTCGACCCTCCTTGGCTCACCCCCACCTCCACCAACTGCCTCGGTGAGCTCTCGTGATTTAACCACCCCGTGATATACAAACAAAGGTCCAGGAGGACCCTTTTTTGTACTTCAGGAGGTCTACAGGGACCTCCCAGAGGTCTCTGAAGACCTCACGGAGGTCGTGGCCAACCACCGCCGAGGTCCCACGGACTTAGCCTGGGAGGTCTTGGCCAACCACCAGCTTGGTAGCACCTCTTAGTATATCACAGAGGTCCGACAGACCTCCTGTGCTAAGTCCCGAGGACCTCCTGGAGGTCTCCGCCTGCACCGAGCTAGTCCCAGAATGAGTTGGCTAGCTCGCACAGATCCAAAGACAAGTGTAATCAAATCCATACACAAGCTAAGAGGAGCAAGAGACAAAACAATAAATATAAATATATTAAGGACCAAACCGCTAAGCTTCTTACAGGAGATGCCTCAAGGGCTACAACAGAGTAACAAGAATGCGAAAGCAAAGCTTCAACGATAGGTCCAACCGATCGCCCAATCGGCTATCGAGTAGAGGACGCCCCTAGGTCTCAAGGTCTCCAAAGACCTCTTCTTCATCGAGCTTTGAGCTCCTGGAACCTCCTGCAATTGCTGGTATGAACAGAGGGCAAAAGCCATGAGTACATTGAATGTACTCAAAGAAGCGTGAGGAATGTATGCATTAGATAATTATGCAAGGCTTGCCAAAAGAGAGTCAGAAGGTTAGTTGCATAAAGCAAAGTTTGACAATAAGTAATAAGTAGATTGAAAAGCTCAAGTTAAAACATTAGTACATAAATACATTTGATTTCAAAGGGTCATGAGCACCGCCACACCCAAAGACACCTCAAGCACCCACTCCAGACTACCCAAGCCAACCGTGGGAGGTCTGGTCATACCCATGACCAGACCTCTCCCACGACCACCCCGAGCACCCACTCCAGAGTTCCCAACCAGCCCTGGACCAACTAGTGAGCCACCATGACCCCTCCGAGCCGGCCAAGGTCTCTTCAAGGCAAAGCCATGACCTCTCACCCAAGTGTCCAGGGAGCACAAGTTCACAAAGCTACCCTTGCACCATTTCATGAGCATGTCCATAACCAAGGACTTGGCTATTCAATAGATTTTACACTCTGCAGAGTGTACAACTTTACCTACAATCCACGATCTCTCCAAATGACGGGTTCCGGCCACCCTTGCTCACTTCGAAGGTGGCAATGAGAGAGCGACAAGGCTTTTACAAAGCTTTGAATTGACTCAGAGTCGCCCGCTAAGGTTTCGCTAATCCCCTTTGGTCTAGAAGTCCGCAGGATATGGCGTGCCCTCTTGCGCCAACGAATCACACGCCAACCCAAAGAGCCCCAAGCCAATCCATTGCTAATTATTCAGCCTGCACCATTCCCATAAAATGATCTTGTGGTTGCAATCGATTGGCCCAGATCAATGAACACAAAGTAAAGTCCTTATTTGTGCTCGGGCAAGACATCCACAACCCCAAAATGAAGCATCCACTACTCACTCCCGACCTTCTTGCCCGAGCAAAATAATTTGTAATTAACCCCGCCAAAAGACCACCCATCTGGCACAACAATTATTAATGTGATCTCGCACCACAATCAACACAACTTAGGCATCCCGCCATAGTTGCTTAACAATGGCACCAACCACAGTTCCATATTTCAATTAGTCAAGATTATTAATTGATGAGGCATGATTCACAGACCCACGGTTTCTAAAGCAAGGCTAAGCATACAACATACGGTCCCAAAGTTGGCAATAACAAGGAATACCAACCAAAATATCCATCCTAAGGTGTCCAAAGAGTTCATGTCAACATGTTCAGTTCAAGTATATCAAGGAGGCATAATGTCAAGTAGGAGGATAGCTACTGCCCAAAACATGCTTTATAAAGATAGCCATGCAAGTTTAATGAATCAAAATAGCTTTGCAAAGTGGGATCAAGATGATCAAGGGCCACGACTTGCCTCTGTTGGAGAAAGAAAAGCTTCGGCTGAAGGAGCTTGATTCACGAGTTTCTCAACGATCACCCGAGATCTACACGTTCGCAAAAGAAACCAAATAAGCAAATAATTTCCAAGAAAACCAAAAGAACTTACTCAAAACCAAGAGAGAAGAGGAGATCCACAGGGAGGAGGAGGAGATCCACCAGGTCAGGAAGAAACCGAGGAGTTGAAATGAGGAGCGGGGCAAGCGGTGCCCTCGGTGCTCTATTTAAAGAGCAAGGGAACAGAGCACCAACCCAAAGAAGCGACTGTGTTCAAGGTTTTAGGACAAGGGCACACCGCCACAAGGTACGAAAAGAAATAAAGAAAGCAAGGATGTGACACAAAGTAGAAAAAGAGTACAAAGGTAGAGGGCAAGATTTAATGTGACTCGACCCACATTAATGCACTAAGACCGCCAAAGGGCGATCAAAGGTGCGCAGACACCAAAGGACATGGTCCACGGTCCAAATAGGAGGTCCAAGGAGGAGGTCCAAGAAGGAGGTCTCATGAGGAGGTCCTAGGACCAAAAGGGAGGTCTAGACCACAAAGGTCTAAACACAAAAGGGAGGTCTAAACCTAAAGGAGGTCCAAACACAACAAGGAGGTCTCGAACCTAAGGAGGTCCAAACACAACAGGAGGTCTCGAACCTAAAGGAGGTACAAACACAACAGGAGGTCTCGAACCTAGAGGAGGTCCAAACACAACAAGGAGGTCTCGAACCTAAAGGAGGTCCAAACACAACAGGAGGTCTCAACCCAGAGGAGGTCCAAACACAACAAGGAGGTCTCGAACCTAAAGGAGGTCCAAACACAACAGGAGATCTGAACCTAAAGGAGGTCCAAACACAACAGGAGGTCTCGAACCTAGAGGAGGTCCAAACACAACAAGGAGGTCTGAACCTAGAGGAGGTCCAAACACAACAGGAGGTCTCGAACCTAGAGGAGGTCCAAACACAACAGGAGGTCTCAACCTAAAGGAGGTCCAAACACAACAGGAGGTCTCGAACCTAGAGGAGGTCCAAACACAACAGGAGGTCTGAACCTAAAGGAGGTCCAAACACAACAGGAGGTCTCGAACCTAGAGGAGGTCCAAACACAACAGGAGGTCTAGACCATAAAGGTCAAAACACCAAGAGGTCCTAAGGATATGAGGTCCAAAAGACAAAAGATAGCCGGACTTCAAGGGAGATCCAACCTCAAAAGCAGATCTAGACCCCAAGGAGGTTTAAATCACGAGAGAACCAGACCTCAAAAGAGGTCCCAAGCGCAAGGGGTAAGGCGCCGAGGAGGCCCCGAGAGCGGGAGGTCTGACGGCCAAAATCTCCCAAAAGGAAAATCCGACGGCCAAGATATCAAAAGGAGAGGACCTGAATGGTCAAGATCAAAAGGTAAAGGGAGGTCCCGGCGCCAAGATCTCAAAAGAAGAGCCCGAATACCAAGATCTCAAAAGGGAGGACCTCACGGCGGTCTAGATCAAAGGGCGGGGAGGTCCCGACGGTCAAGGATGTTCAAGATTAGAAGGGTGGTCTTTACAAAAGACCAAAGAAGGATCGAGGAGGTGGTCCTTGCAAAACAGCCTGGGGAGGTCCTGGATCAAGGAAAACGCGAAGAAAGTAGAGCCGCTCGATCGAATCCCAAGGTCCAGAAGGAAAGGAACGTTTGGACCATCCAAACGCTACTTCAGCTTGAGCCGCCGATCCAGATCGGATGGCGCGAACGAGGGGCCGTTCGGACCGAGCGAACAGACAAGAAGGCTAGGCCGTCTCGATTTAGATCGGACGGCCCTTAGGTGAAAAGGCAAAGCCTTAAGCGATACAACCACAAGAGTCAAAGAGGGTCCAAGCGCCGAGGAGGTCTTGGGCTCGAGGAGGTCTGGACCTTGGATCCAACGAAGGAGGACTGGACGGCTAAGATCTCGAGAGGAGGTCCTAACGGTCGAGATCTCAACAAGGGGAGGTCTCGAGCGGTTAAGATCTCGAGAGGAGGTCCTAACGGCCAGATCTCAACAAGGGGAGGTCTGCGGCGCCTAAGATCTCCAGAGAGGAGGTCCTAACGGCGAGATCTCAACAAGGGGAGGTCTGAGCGGCTAAGATCTCCAAAGAGGAGGTCCTAACGGCCGATCTCAACAAGGGAGGTCTGAGCGGCTAAGATCTCGAGAGGAGGTCCTAACGGCCAGATCTCAACAAGGGGAGGTCTCGAGCGGCTAAGATCTCCAAAGAGGAGGTCCTAACGGCCAGATCTCAACAAGGGGAGGTCTGAGCGGCTAAGATCTCCAGAGAGGAGGTCCTAACGGTCGAGATCTCAACAAGGGGAGGTCTGAGCGGCTAAGATCTCCAGAGAGGAGGTCCTAACGGCCGTGTCTCAACAAGGGGAGGTCTGAGCGGCTAAGATCTCCAGAGAGGAGGTCCTAACGGCCAGATCTCAACAAGGGGAGGTCTGAGCGGCTAAGATCTCCAGAGAGGAGGTCCTAACGGCCGATCTCAACAAGGGGAGGTCTGAGCGGCTAAGATCTCTAGAGAGGAGGTCCTAACGGCCAGATCTCAACAAGGGGAGGTCTGAGCGGCTAAGATCTCCAGAGAGGAGGTCCTAACCACGAGATCTCAACAAGGGAGAGGGTCCAGATGAACACAGGGGAGATCCAAATAGGCAAGGGAGGTCCCAAAGGAACTCAGGGGCGCCCAGATGACCTCAGAGGTTACAAGAGAATGCTAAGAGAGGTCCACGGGAGGTCCAAACAAAGAAAGAGGTTTAGACCAAGGGAAGATCCAAATCAAAGATGAAAGCTTAGACCCAAGGGAGGTCTAAGCACAAAGAGATTCAAGCCAACAAAGGAAAGTCCGGACTTAAGGAAAGTCCAAACAGAAGATTACAAAGGAGGTCCAGAGAATGAAGGGGTTGAACCTATAAAGAGGTCCTACCGGGAGGAGGTCCAGGCGAAAGGAAGGACCCAAGAGAGGATGTCTCCAAAAAGGGAGGAGAGACTAGCCTGGAGGACAAACAAGGCCAGTAAAGAAAAAGAGGCTAAAAGCCAAAGAACAGCAATAACTCCAGCTCAACTAGAAAGGGATTAATTTGAAGTTTGGTTAGTTCAAGTTAAACCTCCAAATTTCTGAAATCTTCAAATTAAGCTTTGAACTCTCAACAAAAGCGAATGGTTATTATTTTTACAAGCTTTTCAACATTCTGGAAAAACAGGACGTTACAGCTCCTCTCACCTACCTCCTTGGTGTTTTGTCCCTTACTCCCACCCCTCTCCTACCTGGGCACCGCGGCCCCCTTTCTTCCCAGCCCCAACCGCCATGTGCCAACGCCAGCTCGCCTCGGTGCCGCTTGAGCCACACCACCACAACCATTGGGTTCGTCTCTCCGCCCCCCCCCCCACCATTCCATTTTGGTCACCTCCGGCACTCGCCATCGCCGCCGCATCCTGAGCCGAGCGCGCCACTTCCCATGTTTCTCCTATTGCTCCCTCTCTGTGTCTCTACGTATTTTTGTTCTTATGACGTGTGGCCCCCACCAAATTGAGTAATTAATTTGAATTAGTTAGTGTGTTAATTAGTTAATGGATATTTAATCTAAAAGAGAATTAGTTATTAACCATAAGTAATTAGTGTCATCACTACTTTAGTTAGGGTGCAAATTTGATTAGAAGTATGGTTTAAAGTAATTTGATTAGAAGCCAGGGAGAGACCGCCCTCGAGAACTTCCTATTGAAACGTGCGCTTCGCACAAAAACTCTACAACCAACCCGGATAATCCAATAGATCGCTTGGACCCATTCCCATTACCCTGCCGTCGTGCACATCATTTCCCACAGCAACGACCGCGGGTCCCCTCTCCACACAAGAAACAAGTAGAGTTGAATTTATGACAAGATTCAAGTCATTCAATTATCAATACAAAACAAACTGATAGTTTTGAGCATCCATTGCACTGAGAAGTAGAAGAAATTGGAGTTTGGACAATTATTTGAGCATCCAGTGCACTGAGAAGTAGAAGAAATTGGAGTTCGAGCACTCAATTATTTGTATGGACTCCAAAGTTAAAGAATCATATAAAACGGACATTCTACCGCACCAGATTGACCACCAGGAGTCCCCTTGTCTCTAAAGTAGGATGTGGGTTTGTTTACTGTCCTCTTTGCTTTGATCCTTTACTGTAACCCATGTATTAGGAGCCTAATGGCACTGCTCTGAGGAGGCTGTGATTTGCCCTTTGCTGTAAATTGTAATAACACCAGAAGTGCCCACATGATAAAATGTTTTATTAGGATAACATCTGGTTGCTCTGTGGACTGCCTCCGAAGGAGAAACTGGTAACTAATGCATCATTCATTAGGAAGAATTTAAAATAAAGGACAGGTAGAGGTACAAGAACTGGTTGCGGAGGACCAGGATGACTTTAATATCGCGTCCCTTAATCAATTTTGTAGTGATTTAGATGGTGATTCTTTAACGGATGATGACAACAATTTTACTTTAGTAACAATTAAAAAGAGGTTGTCTCATGCCGGAAAGAAGAAAATTAATAGTTCTCTTACTAGACCAATAACTTTAAAGTTCAAATGAAAGGGCTCTTTTGGAATAGCAGAGGTCTGGGAGACTTGGCTAAACATCGATATATTAGTGAGGTGGTTAAGGAGCAGCATTTAAACTTTGTGGCCATTTTAGAAACTGGTAAAAAAGATTTTTCAGCTGCTAGTCTTAATCACCTTTGTGGTGGTCGATTTTTGTGGCATTTCTCTCGCCTCATGGTCGGCTCGGGGTATCCTTTTAGGGGTGGACAATAGGGTTTATGATATTAGCACTATTGATGCTAGTGATTTTTATGTGAAGTTTCATCTTAAAAATAGAGAAGATGATTTTCAATGGATTCTTGTGGCTGTTTACGGTGCAGCCCAAAATCATTTCAAGGAACAGTTCCTCAAAGAGATTGTTCATGTTTGTAGGAATGACTCTCTTCCTATTCTAATTGGGGGTGATTTTAATATCATCAGACATGCGGGGGAGAAAAACAATAATAATTTTGAATCTAGATGGCCTTTTCTGTTCAATGCTGTGATTAATACACTGGATTTACGGGAAATTGATTTATCTAGTAGGCAGTTTACTTGGGCTAATTCGTTAAATAACCCAACCTTTGAAAAATTAGATAGAGTTCTAATGAGTACTGACTGGGAGCAAAAATTTTCATTGGTTACAGTCAACGCTCTTGAACGGTCTCTGTCTGATCACACGCCGCTACTTTTAAATACGGGAGCGGCCTCTCATAGAGGGAATCACCCTTTATTTAAATTTGAATTAGGATGGTTATGTAGAGACGGGTTTAGGGAGATGGTGAAAGAGGTGTGGAAAAATGAAAACAGAGGAGGTACTGCTCTACAAAGTTGGCAATGGAAAGTTAGAACTCTTAGGCAATACCTTAGGGTTGGGCTAAAATTGCAAAGGAACGATAAAAGGAAAAGATAGCGCTCAATTTAATAATTGATGAGCTAGATAAAAAATCGAGCTTTTGAGTTTGTCCAATGAAGACCTTAACCGTAAAAGATCTGCTAACGAGAAATTGGCACAACTTTTAAGAGAAGAAGAAATTAAGTGGTATCAAAGATCTAAAGCGAAATTCCTTTTGGAGGGCGATAGGAATACACGTTTTTATCATTTGATTGCGAATGGTAAGCATAGAAAGCAAAGAATTTTTCAGCTTGATCAGATTTAGGATAATTAGGGTGATGTACAATTAAAAACGTATATCACAAAATACTATAAAGATCTTTTTGGACCATCCGATATTAATCATGTTTCCATGATTGATGGTTTTAGTAATGATATACCTCAAGTCTCAGATTCTGAAAACAACCTTCTCACCATACCTTTCTCTGAAAAGGAGGTGGAAGAAGCCATTTTTCAAATGGAGCATAACAAAGCACCTGGGCCTGATGGTTTCCCAGCGGAGTTTTATCAGGTGTTTTGGGAAGTTATTAAACATGATATGATGGCCATGTTTCATGATTTACATGGTTGCTCCTTGCACCTATTTAGCTTGAATTTTGGGATCATTACGCTGCTTCCCAAAAAGGTAGATGCTAAACAAATTCAGCATTATTGACCTATTTGTCTTCTAAATGTTAGTTTTAAAGTGTTTACTAAAGTGGCAACTAATAGAATTAATAATGTAGCGCATAAGGTTGTTAGACCATCGCAGACAGCTTTTATGCGAGGAAGATATATTCTAGATGGAGTTGTTATCCTTCATGAAACTGTCCATGAACTACACAAAGCTAAGTTGGATGGGATAGTGCTTAAGCTTGATTTTGAAAAAGCTTATGACAAAGTAAAATGGCCGTTTTTATTTCAGACTTTGAGAATGAAAGGCTTTTCGACTAAGTGGTGTTCTTGGGTGGAGAGTTTTGTTAAGGGAGGGAGTGTTGCAATAAAAGTTAATGATGATTTAGGCTCTTTTTTCCACACTCAAAAAGGTCTTCGGCAAGGGGACCCGATGTCCCCTATTCTTTTTAATATTGCTATGGATATGCTTGCCATATTTATTTCAAGAGCTAAAGATGAGGGACTTATTTCGGGAGTAGTACCTCATTTGATTGATGATGGGTTGTCAATATTACAATATGCTGACGATACTATCATTTTTTTGAATAATGACTTAGAGCAAGCAAAAAATCTCAAACTTCTTTTATGTGTTTTTGAGCAATTATCAGGGTTAAAGATCAATTTTCACAAGAGCGAAATCTTTTGTTTTGGAAAAGCCAAAGATGTAGAAACGCAGTATACGCATTTATTTGGTTGTGAAGTGGGTGTTTTTCCTTTCAGGTACTTAGGGATTCCAATTCATTATAGAAAATTAAGGAATAGGGATTGGAAAAGTGTTGAAGATAGAGTTGAGAAGAAGTTAAGTAGATGGAAAGGAAAAAATTTATCTGTAGGTGGTAGAGTAGTACTTATTAACTCAGTACTAAGTAGCCTACCTATGTTTATGTTGTCTTTTTTTGAGATTCCTAAAGAGGTTCTCAAAAGACTTGATTTCTATAGATCTAGATTTTACTGGCAGAGTGACAATCATAAAAAAAAAATATAGACTTGCTAAGTGGAGTTTAATGTGTACACCCAAAGAGCAGGGTGGTCTAGGAATTCATAATCTAGACATAAAAAACAAAAGTTTGATAGGAAAATGGCTCTTTAAGTTGCTTAATGAAGAAGGGGTTTGGCAAACTGTGTTAAAAAAGAAATATTTGAATGAGAAGAGTCTTTCGCAGCGTTTAATAAGCCTCGGTCTTCTCATTTTGGAAAGGTCTTTTGAAAATTAAAGATCTTTTATTTCGCTTTCGGTTCATTCCAGTTAAAACGGAATGCAAACTAGGTTCGGGAAGATATTTGGTTAGAGACTTGCCTCTAAAAAACAATATCCAATCCTCTATAATGTAGTGAGAAAAAAGAATGATACAATAGCAAATATTTTGAGTTCGACTTTTAAATATCTCTTTTCAGAGACCTATTATTGGACCTAAGTTACGTGCTTGAATGAGTTATCATTGAGAATTAATAATGTTCATTTAATTTCTCAAAATGATATTTTTAGATGGAATTTAAATAAGTCCGGCTTTTTACAAGATGACTTTTTATGCGGCACTTATTGGAAATTATCGAATCCTCAATAAGCATTCTTTTGGTCGCTTAAAATTCCTCTAAAAGTGAAAATATTCATCCGGTATCTCAAAAGAGGGTAGTTTTAACTAAAGATAATCTGCTCAAAAGAAATTGGAGGAAGCAAAAATGTTGTTTCGTGTTTCGATGAAACAATCCAAAGATCTTTTATTGATTTGTCCTTTTATACGCCTTGTTTGGTGGACTATTCAATGTGCGCTTAATATATCTCCTCCGTGAATATAGCCAACTTGTTTGGGAATTGGTTACATAGTATTCCAAATATGTTAAAAACACAACCGAGTTGGAGCCAAGGCCTTATGTTGGTCTATTTGGCTATGTCGGAATGATGCAACTTTTGATAAAAGGCTATCAATAATCCATTGCAAGTTATCTTATTGAGTGGGCAATCGGATGAGGGCATGGGCAACTATGCGAAAACCAACCCAAAAGGAGTTGATGTTGAGCGGCAAAGCAAGGTTGGAATGGGTGGCTACAAATCTTCAAAGAATCATGGGTGGCGGTGTAGTCACGTAATTAGAAATGATTGAATTTAAAGTTCGGTCGTGCTTTGGTTATAATGCTTCAAGTCACTTTATCTTGTTGGATATTTTGGACTGTGTTTCTTTGTAATAAATTGGCTGTGTGCATCCTCGATGCAGAGGCCGGAAGAGGTTTTGACTCTTCCATTATCTAAAAAAAAAGATATGTAATACACGTCCAAGCATTAGCCACATGCAAACATGGGAGCTTCTCAGCCACACCCATAGTACTCAATCAGGAGCAAGAGCTAAAAAAACAGAATCTAGAGCTCTACCAAACAGGCCTGAGATACAAATATGACCACATGCAGATCATGATCGAACAGATACTGAGCGCCTTTTTCTAGCTATACAACTTGTCTGAAGTCCCGTGATTCTTTTTCTTCAGTTATTTGCTTGCAAGAATGTTATATTCCAATAAGCACTACCTAATTCCCTTAGTACAACAGAAATTGCAGATTGAAGGGACCCAATCTTAAGCATCTGTCAGCTGGTACTACTGCTTCTACTAGTGTTGATCTCTTTATATTTCCGTAACACGTCGTCTAAAGCATCTGTCAGCTGATACTAGTTACTACATAGTACATGCTACTGCTATAGCCGTCAGTTGGTCGGTCTTTGGGTGCTCCTAGGCCTGGTAATGGGCCAAGACCCAGTCCGAATCCTACCCTGGCCCCATAACTGTAGGAAATGGCCCTAACCTAATCAAGTCCTTTAGTCAATGCCTATACCCAATCCAATCCAACCCTTTAAGTAGGAAGAACCAAATCTTATCCTGACCCATTTTGGATCCTTGGGCCGGCCCATTAATACTAAAGCAACTGAGCCCTCTGGGTTGGTTTCACGTTGGCGTTGGGCGTTGGTTTAGGCTGTGAACCTGTGCCGACTAACAAGGAGAACTCTTGGAGAAGAAGCAGCATTGGCGTTTGGCGAGAGAACAATTTAAAATCTGATACAGAGCATACATCAATGAGGCCCGTGGGCCGTGGCGCCTTGGCCTTTTACTGCTCTGCTGCAGACAATACTTAGAAACAAACATCTGAATGATGTACTGCATGTCTATCGTCTACACAAAGAACGGGGACGAAAAACTAAAGCAGGTATCAGCAGAAGGATCCAAGTGCCAATATCAGAATTCCCAACAGTGTCAGCAGCTTCCAATCACGAGGGATAACTGCTAGAACTTGTCTCTGGCTCTCTACAATCTCTGAGGCTTCCTAAAAGACGGCGCCACATGGTACGGCTCCCCGGCTGTCTCCACTTCCTCCTGTCTGTAATTAGGGGTGGAAATTGGTAAAGGATAATCCGTTCTATCCGATATTCGTATCCGGGAAAACGCAAATATGGTAAGTAA
This sequence comes from Phyllostachys edulis, assembly GCA_036346405.1. Taxonomy (NCBI): domain Eukaryota; kingdom Viridiplantae; phylum Streptophyta; class Magnoliopsida; order Poales; family Poaceae; genus Phyllostachys; species Phyllostachys edulis. Next base: position 39,012,289 of record CM070547.1, on the reverse strand, counting down.
AATCCGCATTCGATTAGTATTCATATCCGTATTCGGTGTTATTCGTATCCGTATTCGGTGTTATTCGTATCCGGAAAAAAAATGGATAGTATTCGTATCCGGGAAAAAAACCGGATAGTATCCGGAAAAACAAATACTATCCGAAAAGCGAATACTAATACTATCTGCTTTTGTCCCGATACTAATATCTGAATACTATTTGTTCTACCGAGATTTGTCGCAAAAGTTGTAGGATATTCGTGATTCTAATCAATTGAGTACATATTCGATTCAATTCAGATTCGCACGACATTCGATTCAGATTCAGATTCGAGAATATTCAATCAGATTCAGATTCGCTTTTAAAAATAGGATTCAGATTCAGATCCGTATTCGCTTTTAAAAATAGGATTCAGATTCAGATTCGCACTATTCGATTCAGATTCGATCCGCTTCCACTCCTATCTCGTAACCATGTCTCAATCTATATATCAATCTATCTCGATCAGTCCTAGCTAATTAATTAGTCACCCTAGACAGATATATACTCACGACTAACGGTACAATTCCAATATCGCCAGATGCTTCCTTCTATCATCGTGCATCGCGAGCTTGGGCAATGGAACCACTGTCTTTCCATGTTGCACTCACGATTTGCTCACGCTTCACGATTCCGCATGTATGCTATATCAGAGAATTGTTTTATTAAATAATCTTTTTAACTTTTATTTTAAAGTTAACCTCCGACGACTTTATTTTTAAAATAACCCCTTTGGTCACGCCACCACCCATGGCGTGACCAAACAACACCGCCACGCCACTCGCTTTAGGTAAACTCTTGTCACGCCATGGGCGGTGGCGTGATAGTGTTGTTTGGTCACGCCATAGGTGGTGGCGTGACCAAAGAGGTTCTTTTGCGGACTTATCCTATGGCGTGACAAGAGTTTGCCATAGCGTGACAGTATTTTTTGGTCACGCCATGGGTGGTGGCGTGACCAAAGGGGTTATTTTTAAAAATAAAATGCGCGGGAGGTTAACTTTAAAATAAAAGTTAAAAAAAGATTATTTAATAAAAAAAGTTCTATACTGTACTAGTTCACTTCATCTGCAGCTACGGAGTATCTTAGTAATAATGGAATTGTATAGCATGCTATTTGATCGCACAATATCACAGCAATTCACATATGAACACTCTATAGTTTGAAGTCACAATTGTAGAGGAGGGTGCTACAACACTCCATAGGATACACCTACGATTATTCACATATGAACACAATATCACAGCAATATCTCAGCTGAAAAGGCTACGAGCTAATCGGCTCACAGATAAAATAAGCACAATTCCGTAGCACGAGATCACATCGAATTGCTCTAAAAAGGGATCTCTACACGCAGATCAGATAGGAGAGGAAGCGCGGGTCGCACCTTGGGTTAGGACCGGCCGAGTCAAGCTCCAACCGCTGAGAGGGAGATGTTTGGGAGGCGCTCCGGTCGAGGATCTTGGCGCAATCGACGGCCACGGTAGAGGGAGATGCCGTGGGAGGAGGCGCTCCGGTCGAGGATTTTGGCGTAGTCGGCGGCCGCAGTAGAGAGAGAGATGCAGTGGGGGGAGGCGCTCCAGTCGAGGATCTTGGCGCCGAGGAGGCCGACGAGGAGGAGATGGCGAAGTATGACCGGCCGGCGGTGGCCCGTGGGGGAGGCGCTTCGGTCGAGGATCTTGGCGCAGTCGGCGGCCGCGGTAGAGGGAGATGTCGTGGGGGGAGGCGCTTGTAACATCTTGACTTTCTAAATCCTTTTTAAATGTGTAAAATAAATTAAAGCTATTTTATTTTAATGAGAATTCCAAGTTTGGTTCTGTTGGAGAGGTTTGAGTTATTGATACCTCCTTTTGGTATGCTCAAGAGACTTCCTTAGCACATCTTCTTTGGTTGTGTAGGTTTAGACCTCCTCTGTGGCCTAGACCTCCCTGTGGGTTCTTAAGGTTAGACCTCCTTAGGGCTCGACCTTTTCTCACATAGACGATCTTCATGTCCCGACCCTTCTCTTTGAGTTTGATCACTATAGACCTCCTTTGTTGGTTCGAATCTCTAGAGGTTCGCACTCTTTTCTGCTCGCACTTCTCTTAAGTCTAGACCTTCTTGTCACCGGCACTTCTCAATGCCCGCATTTCTTTTTATTTGGACCTCCTTGTAACCCCGTGATTTCTTATATGCCTTCGATCCTCCCAATTCATTTGAAACCCTTGGCATTTCTTCTGGTCAAGGGACCTCTTTAGGGTTCATCGTAATTGCCAAGGCTTTGATCTCACCTTGAGCGGTGGAAACCTCTTTGAGTTGCTTCGACACACGAGTTTATTTGGACCTCCCCTTTGTTCTCAATCTAACGGTTTGGACCTCCCTTACTTTGAATCAAGGCCTGCACTTCTGCATGCGTTATACTACCTTGCGGACCTCTCCTCAAGATGTTTGATCTTGGCCGTTGGACCTCCCTTTCGAGATCCAACCGCCTGCACCTCAACGTGTTATTAATTTCAACCACGGACCTCTTGGTAGTTCTTGGACCTCCGCCCAAGACCTTCCCGCGACCTTTAAACCTAGCTTTGAACCTCCTCCGCCTGCATCTCCTTTGGTGTCCGACCTCCTCAACCTTTAGACCTCCCGGTCCTTAGACCTAGGACCTCCTAACTCTCTCGGATCTCCCTAAGACCTCTCTGTGGGGCAAGACCTCCTATTTTGACCCGATCTGTTTAAAATTGATCGCCCCACTTGCCACCGTGGTCATTCTCATTTCTCCACCACGAAATATCTTGGGCATTTAATGCATGTCTTGTCGCATTAAATGCATCCACATACGTGGTAATTACTTTGAATTGGGTCACTTAACCGCATTCTCGACATTTTTCTTAGTCCCTTCCCAAAGCAACATAAGTCGTCCTTCCTCGTACTTTTTAACTGTGGTGGTAGTGACACCGCTTCCGCCACTCACCTATCTTTGACCTATTTCCATACTTATCCTTGACATATGTATTTCTAGTTTTCTTCACCATTTTGATTTCGCTAGACCAAGAAATTCTATCACATCACCTTCCTCCCTTTCTCCACGCCTCGCTATCTTGGTTCTCGCTCGGTGGCTCCTGGGAAGATCTTGCCGCTCACGATCTTCCTTCCATCTATTGTTCTTCCTTGTCCTCGTAAGTCCTCCGTGGTCCGCTTCACTCTTAATTCTTGCCACCAGATTGAGTCGGGTCGTGTCCTTCACAAGACCTCCTCTCGTGGACTCCTTCGACTTCTATGGCTTTTATTTGAGAACCTCCTCTCGGGCCTTGCGCAAGAACCATTGCTCAGGACCTCCCTGCTTCATCGTTTACATCACTCTGTTGGGGTCTTTTGCTAAAGACCACCCTCCTTCTAGTAAGCTTAGACCTCTTCCATAAGAACCTATTTCAAAACATAGACCTCTCCTGGTTGGTTGCGTTTTGGACTTCCTCCGGGGTTCTTTTGGTTTCTTGTTGATCTCGCTGGATCTTTATTTGAACCTTCTTTGAATTGCTCTTTCATACGTAGATCGCGAAGACCTGTGAGTCCGAGGTATCAAGAGGAGGATTCACAGGATAGTGAGCAAGGCAAGTTGCACTTTTGAACATATTGCACCCAAGAATTTAAATTATTTATGTCCTGCTTTTAATGAGTGCCGCATGCCTATTTCTATCAAGTTATTTCAATACTGCTTTAAGTCCTTAGTTATGCCTCGCTTCCTTTGAATAGGCAATCGTTGACTTTGGACTAAACACATTGTCGCCACTAGGTCAAACTTGGTGCATGCAGAGTGTGAGCCAAGATCATTTGAAAACCTATGCCGAGACATGCTTAGACCAAAAATATTGATTTGGGGAAATCTTTACCAAAATGACCAACTGTTGCTTGTAATGTTTTGACCATGACGTGGGGTTGTCATGGGAATATGGAAGTAATGTCAGAAGCAAAGAAAATGAAATGGGTTTGGACTGGGCTAAATGGTTTGCTTGGTCGGTGCAATGTTTGTGCACTGACTCTATCCTGCTAAGGTGGAGGTCCAGGGTTTGTGGAAGTCGCCTAGTCATTTGAGGACCGGTCTTTGAGCCACCAATGCCATGCCTATAATGGGCTATGCCACAATCGTGCAACCACATGTCTCCTGCATCGGGGCGGGACCTGCTAAGTAATTTGCAAAACTCTACCATATGCCGCTCCATTAGAGGTGTGGGAGGTCTTGTATGGCTAATGGTCTTTATGACCCATCGCTCCCATCGGTGCAAGAGGGGCTTTCCACGGATTATGATCCATAGGAAAGTGAAACCTTAGCAAGGAAAGGCCGTGGTGGAGCAATGCATTGTAAAGGCCTTGTCATGAGCTCTAGACCTCTTACCTTTGGTAGTGAGAGGTGGCATTGACGGATGCCGATAAACTAGAGAAATCATGTCGTGGGGTAAAGTGCACAACCTCTCGCAGAGTTAAATCTATTCAATAGCCGTGTCCACGGTCATGGACGTAGCGGGCAAAGGCCACTTGAAGTTAGATATTGGATTTGGGGTTTCCAGAAATGTTTGCTAAAACTGTTTTTGGGATTTTATCCCATGGGTTTGGGCAGGGTGCCTAATGTCAGGAGGGTATCCTTCACCAATTCGTTGATGAATGCTACTCAACCGAAAAACTGCTTTGCTAAATGAATTTTAGCTATTAAAGATCTCGCTGGAACTTAGTAATGGTATTTGAAAGAAAATTGGCTTTGTGCAAAATAACCATATTATGCCATCCTTGATTATCCATCTATGCATGTCATGTTGCTAACCCACGGTGTAACTTACAGCACTGTTGTTGTGCTCACTCTTGCTCATTGCAATCTTTGCCAGAGAAGATATCTTGTCAGTGAAGAAGATCAGAGCAGCTAGGTTGTGCCTTCCAGTAAGCTGCCTGTGGCGTGTTGATGGACCTTTTGCCTCTTTTGCTTTTGTGTATCTATGGTGGGCCCAAGGCCACCTTGTAAATAACTTTGTTAATATTTTGCTGAATAAAGGTGTTCGGATGTCACCACCACTGTATTTGTGCTGTGAAGAGCTAGCCATGATCCTGGGACTAGCTCTCGATTCACAGGAACCTCGAGCAGTTCTCTGACCTTCATGTCCTCACAATGGGATGAACATGCGAGGTTCTCGAGGTGGTCTCGACCTCCACGACCTCCTCCTCGAGGGTCGCGGTGGTCTTGGAGTGCCCTCGACCTCCTTGATTTTCTATTGTGGCCGTGGCAGATCCGGGGTGCTCCTTGGCTCCAAGATCCTCTCGGTCAAGTTCTCCTTGACCTCCGTGAGGTCTTGGCTGACCTCCCGGGAGGTCTTGGTGGACCGCCCGAGAGGTTCTTTGTGGACCTCCCGGGAGGTCCTCGATGGACTTTCCAGAGGTCTTGGAGGACCTCTCGTGCCCTAGAGTTGGGTCACATAGCCCGGGCCGAGGATCTTGGCGCGAGGAGGCCGACGAGGAGGAGATGGCGGCATGACCGGGCATGCAGTGGCCTGTGGGAGTCGGGAGATGGGGTGATGAGGCCAACCCTATTCCGTCCGTGGGTCATGATATTGGATTGGACCCCTACACGGTCCAAAATTTCTGATAAATTTCAGTCCTAACCCAATCTTATTTAAAGTTAGCCCAATTCTATCTTTACCCTTTTTTATTTCTACCTATTTAATATAACCCAAAATAAGCCCATTCACCAGCCCAATCCTTTCGGCCTGATAATTCATAGCCCATTACCAGGCCTAGGTGCTCCAAAGGAAAATTTTCCTTTCAGCACTGTTGTTGGCTTTTCGACGTTATAGCATTTTTTTGGCTTTTCAACGGATAGACGTCTACTGTCTGATCGTAACAATCTACCGCACCAGATTGACCATCTCCTTCAGCCATTGCTATCCACATACCCATCCGGCCATCCCGATGATTACTCTGCTTCTTTCCCCCGTCTCTCTCTGCTCTCGACTCCCTCTACGCAGACCATGCGGTGGTGCTCCGACCTCGGTGTGGACTCGTGGTGGTGCTGACCCGCTACACGGGTGCACGGCGACGGCGGCTGCCATGGCGCCGGCCCTCCATGGTGACAGAGGCGATCACGGCGTGGACTCGGCGAGGCAGAGCACGAGCGGGACGGTGAGGCGGGCGGCGACGCGGCGGCCAACACGGGCGACCGCACGGCGGAGGCAGGTGAGCTACCGGCGACATGTGCCATGCCCACGCTGGCATGCCTGATGGCGGCCCGGCATGCGATCGTGTCATGTTAGGTCTCGTCGACGGCTGTCCGCGCTTAAGACAACCCGACCCGAGGAGCTCACAGTAGTATTACTGCGGGTTCGCGGTTCGTCGTGTTTCAAGACAAATTTCGACTTCCACTTCTTTCGCAATTGCCTTTGTGCGCATAAGTCCACTTGAGATGAGTAGCCAATGCAGAGATTTCCTTGTCGACACAATGTTGCTAATGTCTTGTTTGACCTGTGGAATTTTTTTGACATATCCGTGAAAATTGAATTATTTTCTGTAAAAAAATTATATTCATACGTTCCAAAACAGCCCTAAAAAGAATAGTCATTTTTATTGCATGGACACATTATAAATTGGGTCTGCCTATACATAATTCGACTGTTTTTCTGTAAAAAACTGTCACACTCTGAAAGTTTATTTACAACTCTATTATACATAAATTACAATAAATTATTTATGTAATTTTGGTTCTTGGTTACTGTAATTATTCTTGAAAGTCTTAATAACTCATATTTTCATCACATGATTCAAAATCTCACATGTACTTTGAGAGGTTGAGTAAAAAGAAATATTAAAGAAAATTATATACCAACAAAATACGGCAATATGGTGAACCCGTTATGTTCTTTACATGTACTTTGAGAGGTTGAGCAAAAAAAAGACAAAAAATAAAATTATATACCAACAAAATAAGGCGATGTGGTGAACCCATTATGTTCTGAATAAAAAAAAATCATAATAAATTCAACACAATTCATCAGATTGGATAAGTACAAATCTCAAAGCATATCGGACGAATGAAAATTCAACTATTATGGTTTTTTTTCTTACATCACATCAACAACGCGAATCTTATAGCATATCTAACGAACAGAAAAGTGACAGTTTTAGCTTGAAAAAACTATCGGAAGTTATATAGCAATTGCCTTATAAATTAAAAGATTGTGACTAAGGCCTCCCTCCCTCGTATATTGGGCTAGGATTCCACCCAATCCTAACACACTTAGGCCTTCTGAGAGATACAACTAAGGTCATCTATAGTGTTGTGTTTTAGCTGGTTCAAAGTAGAGAAAAAAAAATTCGAAAATGTTAATTTGAGGGTAACCTCACCGTTATTCCAGTATGGACACATGGCACCAACTTCACTCCTACATGTGATGCGTGTTCCTCCACTCCCGTCTGTGACTGACACATGTTGTGTTGACGCATTGTCTTCCTCCTTCGCAAAATCGTCCCAACTCTGCTAACATTCTTCTCCCCCCTACTTCGGCATCCCATTGACCAGGTGCGTCGTGTGGTCGTACCGCAGGATCGGCGATAAATGGGTCAACTCTTCGTGGGGCATCCAGGGGTGTAATCCGACCATTGCCACTATGGTGGCCTCTAATGCCTCGACCACGGCCACGGCCCTGTACCGGCGCGCTTGCTGCGACTGCGACACCTACGTGTGGCAGCAGTGCCAGACGACGCGCTTGACGTTTTCGGCACTCCTCGTCCCCACGAATAGCACGCTCCTCCGCGGTCTCGTTGTGTTGAACAGTCGAAGGACCATGCACACTCGCATCGTCAGCTTGCGCACCTCCACGGAGATTATGGTGGGTGAACATGTTACGCAACTCTAGGAAGTTAGTGTCGATGGTCGTACGTAACTGTGTGACCTCCTCCCCCAGGGTGGTTGGTCCCGTCTGAACTTCCCCGAGCTCATCACGCACACCATTATCACCATCATGAAGTTGTTTTTGTAGCATCTCGCGCAATCGAGTGAATTCAATCCACGTAACCGACGCCTTTGGATTAGGTGGAATCTCCTTGTGACCTGACATGATAACAACTCACAAAGAACAAGCGAGATTATATCCGGTTAGTAAAACAAAAATCTCTTGCTATGCTCACAATTCACTGTCCTGACAACAAGACAAGATTACCGTTCCAAAGTGAATTAAGGACGACAAAAACGACACTTGTGACAATGAACGATCTCAACCCGGTAATGTATGAGCGTAACCAAGAGCAAGGGAGTACACCAACGGGGTAGGTGGAGCTTAGAAAAGTATGTGTATAACCTATGCAAACTTATATTCAAGATGTTGTAAAGCTAAGTAATGATCCAAGCTAGAAAATTTTGCTTATGTGCCGATCCAACAAGTTTAAGAGAAGTGTATGAACGCGCACAACGATAAATGTGACCTAATGCAACCAAAGGACTGAGCTAGTGAGAACAACCAACTCGTGTTGCACCAAGTACTAGGAGAAACGCTAGCCAATTGCAAAGATATAAAAGTAAGGGCACAAGATTGCTCAAAGTAACTAGATACACAATCTGATAAATATGAACTAGGCTAGATTCGTCCCAAAATTCAGCCAGCACTTTTCTTTTCTCTGTTCTTTCTCAAACCACGTGCACAAGATCCTCCTCCTTCGGTTAGTAAGGTCACCGAAAGGAAAAAATTTGGTACTGGTATGTGATGTTTGCTCTCTTTTGATTTCTTTTCTTTTCTTTTTTGTACTTTTGTCAAGCCGTGGCTTTTTCTTTAAAACGGTTGCCTTTTGCTTTCGTCTTTTGCAATGGGCGAACAAGGTGTAGATTCACCCTTTGATTTGCAAGTCGCAAAAATTGTCAAAAGTGTAGACTAATTCCAAGAGCAGCCCAAAAGCAATATTCAATAGCTAGTCTCAAAGAGGAAAGAAAATAAGTAAAGCTCAAGATCACCAAAAGGTTTCGGCCGGCTAGGATTAAAGATGAGACCCTAATCGAACCGAAAACCAAATTAGGAAGTCGGAACAAGGCAGTTTTGGAAAGCACAATCTTGGAGTTTGAGTCGGACACTATGTCCCCCAATAGAGATCGGAAGGACAACTTGCAGGTCCAACTCGGATAGCAACCAAGAGATAATTGTCAAAAACTCTTTTTGAGTGCTAATTGAGGGAACAATTAGCAATTTTCGATGATTTAAGTGGACACAAGATGAAGTTACGCAAAGGAAACACAAGATCAGCACGAAAAACAAATCTCTAATGGACGAAAACTTAACTAAACTCATAAGAAAAACAGATTGAATCTAGGGTTTGGAAATTTTTGTGTTTCAATTTTCGATTTAATGGACTATAGGACAGAAAACAAATCTAAACTATGGGTAAATAGCTCTCACCGAGTCAACCTAGAATCTGATGCCACATGATATAGTGGTTGCCCGATCTTCTTAGTGAGAAACGTAGATAGATGATGCGAAGTAGTCAATGTCGCTAGCTGAACCCTCGTGCCAATGCACGAACCCTCAACTCTTTGGATATCACCCAAAACACACCGGATAGATGATCGTCGCGAGACCACTAGCGACGATCGCCAAACCCCCAATTTCCAATGGGACGATAGCTTGACCTTGAAGTGCAGGATGAACCAATGGATCGCCCAATTCTCTCTCAAAGTCCTCACATGAACTCTGGTTTGAAAGAACAAGCAATAGCTATGTTTCAATCTTATGCATAAACTGGTCTGAGGGATACATGGGGGTTCATGGTGGTATTTATAGTGCACCCCCCTAAGTCTCGCAACAAAAACTAGGGCCGGCGCTTTAATCGGTTCGACCAAGGACTCCTAATCGAACTCCTACTCAGACACGTACTGTTCACACCGAGTACTGTTTACATCGAGTACTATTCATGTCGATTACTGTTCATGTTAAGTACTGTTCGTATCGAGTATTGTTGTCGTAGAGCTGGCAGATCTGGTCATAGAACGGGTACCTCCTCAGGGGGTGAAGACCTCCAAGGTGGTCCTGGAAGACCTCCGGAGCGGTCCTGGAGACCTCCAGAGTGGTCCTAGAAGACCTCCAGGGCGGTCCTAGAGACCTCCGGGGTGATCCTGGAAGACCTCCTCGCGCGGGGGTGGTCCTGGAGACCTCCTCGGGGTGAGTTGGCAACATAAGGTGATTTCCTTTGATCTTCCAAGGTCCTCCTCCATTGCTTTGCATCCGAAGTCTTCACAATGTTCGAATCGAGAATGCACAAAGTATTTGCATGAGGTAGTAGCCAATTCTCAGTATAGTCAATAGGAGATTCATTAAGAAACAAAAGCACCTGTTGGTTTAGAAGTTTGGTTCGAGCTCTGGTCATTGGATCGGCTGGTACTGAATTGGTCGTAGGGATGTCCGAACCGATCGTAGGGACGTCCGAACTGGTCGTAGGAATGTCCTCATTAGTTTGTGTCTGACCATCAATAGGAGAAGATGCATATGTGTTAGGGATGCCCGCATCAGAGAAGGGTGGAGGGGGTATGTAGGACCGGAAAGGCGCCTAGAGGAGGGTGAATAAGAACACGCCTAATTTTTCACCTCGATCAGATTTAACATGTTTTCACTCCAATAGCTATGAAAGCTATGAAGATCAAAGTACAAGCCCAGCGAATGACTTGTGTTGAATCCAATCAACACCCCAAAGCAAAACAACCAAAAGCTCACACCACGAACAGCTGAGCGGTCAGACCAAAAACACAAGGGCGGTCTGACCGGTAATGAATGGTCTGACCACTACCTCGGCGGTCGACCTACCGGTGTCCGTAATGATAAAATAAATTTCGTCGCTTCTAAACACAATTTGGTCTAACTTTTGATCTACGATTCCAAACTTGACCAAACTTGAGACTAGGGTTTAGAATAAACAAAAGGGTTGAGGGGGTGTAGCCACCTCCCTCCTCTATTTATAGTGGAGGCTAAACCTTCTAGAAGAGTTTCTCTATTGGGCACCCGTTAAGCCCACACACAAACGGGTTTTAACTCACGCACGCATTTTAAAGCGTTGTCTTCATCTCCTCCTGACCTAATCCGCTTCTCCTTGCGCCATCTTGCGCCGCAGGTTGTCAAAAGGTCACCAAGGTGGTATTTTGGTGAAATTACCAAAATACCCCTTCTTGATCTTTCTCCAAAGACCAAGTCCAATCTTGGTGAAGCAATCGCCTGCTTCGCCACGTGTAGGTTGATCAACGACTCTCATCATGTCGGCAAGTCTCTCCCATCCAGCTCCCCCCGAAACCTCCATGGCACTTGCACCGACCCAGCGTCGCTGATCCAACCGATCCGACCGAATCGCCTGCTCGGTCACCTTTTGTCCTTTGCGCCATGCTTAACTCCATTGACTTCACCCCAGATCCTCGATCGTTCGACCTCGGCTTCTCCAGCTTAGTCCCGATCATTCTCGGCCATATCGTCGTTGACCTCCAAGTAACCTGCACAACAATAGACAAAGAAATCAATTTCGGGAACGGGCTCTTTGCAACTTGATCCACGCTAGTCAAAACATGCATCATACAACACATATGCACTGAAACCCATGAATATGACCTAACAAGCAAACAACGCCGCCACGAAGGTCGACGAACAAGTCAAAATCAGTCAGACCGCCACTCGGCAGTCTCGACCGCCTGGCCGGTCGACTGCCACTGCTATCGGGTCTCGACCGTCTAACGGGACTTAGCCAGATTTCAACACAAGAAATCCGAAACCTTTTGGAATTTTCAAATGAATAGATCTTTTGCCAGGAAGCTCCAAAAATTATGAGACAAAGTGTAGTAAGATCTCCTCTCTTGCCTACACCCTCTATTTTTGGCCCAGCTCCAAAACTCAAACTCACTTCATGGCCGGTCTGACCGATTTCCAAAAGCCGGTCAGACCGCCACCATGGCCGGTCAGACCGCCACCTTGGCCGGTCAGACCACCACTTGCTTGACAGTAGTTTGAACTCCTCCGAAAACGCGTGATTCGACAAATCTTCAACGCCATTGCCAATTGTATCATCATCCTAAGATCGCGAGTATATCCCTATGATATCCACAGAGTAGAAAGGGGGATCGGAGGTGGGAGAAAGGTTGCAGTGTGCCAATACGGGGACAGGGAGTCGGCAGAGAGAGCGAGGTAGCAGAGAGGTGTTTTAATTATTTTTTCCTTTTCTATTTATTACATGGGTCCCACGTAAAGATGGGATTCACACGTTGGAGCAAAATGCACTAGCTTATGAACCTAGTTTTTTTTAGAGTACACACACATACGTACACATACCACACGCATGCCCACACACACATAGATGTGTCCGTAACATACGTCTAATCTAGAGCGGGGGCTAAACCCCACGGAGCACGGGCACACGATTTGACCACTGAACGCATCTACATGTGCATGTACTATTTCTGAATGAATAAATCTCTACCAGGTGAGACACGCACGCTGAGCCAGAGGCTCAAACGCAGACGGGCTGGACGAACATCCTCGCAACAAACCAGCCGAGCTGTGATCGGTTCTCCTTATGAGCCTAGTTAGGTGGCATGCGTTTGAACCTGAATGGATTCAATACGGGCGTGATTGGTAGGGTGGATGCCCTTGGGCCTGGCCAGACCATGCTGGCCCACGCCTGCTTCGGCCGATGCAAGGAGGCCCGCCTAATTGGTTGGGTGGCTTTTGGTCAGCCAGGGTTGCATGGGAGTTTGTTCGGTGGGCTGGAGCCTGGAAAGTGTGTGACTGGTTGAATAAACGCAGGGCATTGTGTTTGGTTCGTTGATCTTCCCATGGTTGTGGTCACCATGTACCATGGACGGCGTTCTCGCCGGACTGCTTCTATTCGGTGCGGCTGGACCGAATCGGCCACACACCCGAGCCATTTCACGTTCATCTCATTCATTCTCTCTCACCTCCAAGCCCTAACCCAGATCTCACCGGCGACGAAGGCATGGCGGACATGTCGCAGGGGTCGAGCAGGAGGAGGACGCCTTCGGGGTCGAGCCAAAGCGGGACGCCAGAGGGGTCGAGCCGAAGTGGGACGAGGACATGGATCCTCTTCTGCGATGTCTTCCCGGAGCAGCTCGCCTTGGATAGTTCTGTGAGGTCCATCCATGGTGGGGTGTCGTCTGTGTCGCATTCCGCGAGCTCAAGCCATGGAGGTTCGCCGTTTGCCCCTTCTGCCCCAAAGAAATTGTGACCGAAGAGACCCAAGAAGGGAAGTTCTTGGCTTTTTGGCGCAAATACCACGGCTGGAAACCTTTTTTTTAGGAAATAGCGTCTCGCGCGGAATTTACAAAATTGGCATAGATCCGCACCGTCACCGGCCAGACTCGATATGGTCACGCCACGTGGACAAAAACGGTCCGTGACCGGCCGGATTTGGCTCAAAACGGCCCGTGGCCGGCTGTTTTTTCGCGACATCGCAAAAAACGCCTCGTGGGAGTCCGAACGCACTGCTGGACAACCATGTCAAAAAAAAGTTAGACCCCGCGTGATGCAACGAAAGAATCTAGTACTAATTTTGTGCACTTTTTGATACCTTTCTCAAAATGTAACAATTTTTAAATGTCACAAGAAAAATAAGGTGATGAGACTTCGATAGTAACTTGCATTGCATATTTGCGTGCGCTGAGCTTGGTCTTATTACTGTTATGTGCCATGCCTTTTTTTTCCGTTTGTTTGATAAAAGAGGTTTGTCGGATCCGAGAGTAACACCCTCAAATCCTCTGTGTATTTCTGAATTAGTCTTATGATCAGTAATTAGTTCACACAGTAAACAAATATGGTAACATTCATAAATCACACAACTTTATTAATAAATATCAGAGTTTATTACAAGAAAGCCTTACAAGCCAACAATAAAGAACACAGCGGAAGACGATGAAGAAGTAGTAGAGCCCGGCTAATCTGCCACAGACAATCGACTGAGGGTAGCGGCCTAGTCGTCGAGATCCACACCGGTAGCAAAGTCCTTCCCCTCTGAATAACATTTTATTAAGCAAGGGTGAGCACAAAAATGTACTCCACAAGTTACATCCATAACAGAGTTAATACATGCATGAAAATTATCAAAAGAATGCTTATAGGGTTATTTGTGCAAAAGCAATATTTGATATTTTAAATACAATAACTAAGTATAAAAGCAGTTATACTATATCTAAAATCAAATTTCATTTTTGTTCAATAATTCTTGAGTATAGGATAAACCTCCATACACAAATGGTGAAGGACTAACCCCCTTACACCATTCTTTCTGTCCAAATTTTTCACATGGAATAAACATCCATGAAATCATTTTTGTCAAACCATTTTTAAAACAAAACCATAGTCTAATCCGCAAAAGGCTTTGCTCAACATGTCCATGACCGTGGAAACGCCTATTTGAATAGTTTGACACTATGCAAAGGTTGTACAACTTTATTCATAAGTGATAGTCAACTTTTAATGTCCGTCTGACACACTTTCGAAGGTGTACGACTAAGTGATTATCACAAGGCCTTTACAGTGCGTCATTCCAAAGTAGTCATGCCCGCTCAGGTTTCACTTTCTTTGGATTACATCATCCGCCGAAAGCCCCATCTTACACCATGTGGGAATACATAAAAAAGTGGGTCATTCTGACATCCATACATCAACATAGCACAAGTAACAGTGGAACTTTGTAAATTAATTAGCCCGGTCTGTCCCATACCAGACTTGTGGTAGTATGAAAAGGCTTTACAAGCCATAGCTCACATACTAGTCCTTAATTGACTGGATGACTTCTAAAATAATCCGTGGGCCTCGACCATTTACTAAGACGAGCCCGTGCACAAACTTGCACTCACCAACTATCCATTTCGCCCAAGTTCAAACCAGTTTTTTTTTCTATTTTCAAACCATTTGTAAATTTGTATGGCACACCAATGCCATAAACACAGTTTTAAACCATATTTGATTTTTGGCTGAAATTCCCCAAATTGAATACTTTTGGGAATAACCATGACTAAGCACAATTTTTCCCAAAATGTTATAGTTCATACTATTGCATCAACTAGATTTTATGTAAGGTGAAAAGGTATGGATATTTCTATGTCAAGATTTGGCCATACAAATGGAATTGGGAATAACTATAAATTTAAAACAGAATTTAAATTAACTTCAATATAAATAAGCATGCAATAATAATTTTAAAAAAATTTAAATAATTTGAAATAATGGGATCAAACATGATCAAAGTATGTAACTTGCCTTTCTCAATTGGTTGTTGTTTTCAAACGGTGTCGAAATCTAGCTCTCCAAAGTCGTCGAAATCTATAGGGGAAAATAAGCTAAATTCAAACAAAACTCAAATAAAATTCAAATAAACTCCAAATAAAATAATTTGCATTTATATAGCTAGATATTGATTTTAGATGAATTTAGAAATTTGAATCACTTGAATCGGAGCTCGAACGAAAGAGAACGGGCTCTCGGAAGATTAAAAATCATATGAAATGACAGAATTTAGAATTCTAGAATTTAAGGAATTATTTTTATAAAGGAAAATAATTTACTACGTCATGATGACGTCAGCGAGGATTTTTGGATTTTGGTCGAATTAATTTTCTAAAGAAAAACAGGAAAAGCCACGTGGGCGAGGACGTGGCAGCCACGTAGGCTTGGGCAGTGAGTTGGCGATGATGTGGTGTGCGCGCCACGTGGTGATGAGGTGGTAGTGGCGCACGGTGACCAACGCTCACCGACGAAGAACGGCGGCCCGCGAAGGCACCATAGGAGAGAGGAGAGGATGGGGGAGCACGGTGCTTACCACAGCGAAAGTTGGGCGTGAGGGGAACAGCGGCGGCGCGACGGTTTCGGCAAAGCTCCGGTGAGCACGAGGTAGAACGCGGAGAGGCGAAGTCGATGGTGTGGACCACGTCGGCGGAGACCCATGGACGACGTCGCAATCGACAGAGGAAACGCATTTGGCCGACGGCGAGGGAAACAAGGATTCTGGCGAGGGGAGATTTGGGGGATGAGGTGAGGAGTAGAAGGGGCACCTCGTGCTCCTATATATAGGGTAAGGGATGGATGATGGAAGGAGATCGGGCGCGCGAGCTTTGCGGCGGCCGATGCGCATTTCGGTGCAACCGAGCGAGAAAAGGGGGAGAATGAGGCCGAAACGGACGCGGCGGCAGTTGAGGACGTCGATGTGCACGTGGTCGCGGAAAAAGGGGGAGGAACGAGGTGGCGAGAAGAGCTTGTGAAGGTGCGGCAATGGCGGCGCATGCGGGTGGCTGGAGGTAGAAGAAGAAGAAGAGGGAGAAAAGGGGGTTGGGGGCTGCCAGTGGGGCCCACATGGAATAGAGAGAAGAGGAAAGAGAGAGGAAGGCCACGAAGGGTTGGGCCGCACGGGAAAAACGGGCTGGGCTGGGAGAAATGGAGAATGACCCAGAAAAAATGGGTTTCGACCCAAAAGACAAAAGGGGATTTAAATTTGATTTTTGATTTTTAGATAATGCAACAAATTAAATAGGCTTTTAGAAAATAGCAAATACAGTTCAAGAATTCTAGAAAAATTCATAGAAATTCCTTAAATTATTTTGAACTTAATAAAATTATTTCCAACTTAAAGTTGGCTGTTAATTTTGCAGATAAATTATTTCTAATTTCCGAAAATAGGAAAAACCTTTTTAAAATCCAGAAAAATTAAGAAATTAATTAAATTTTCCTTTTTAACTTTAAATCCAATAAAAACCCGAAAAAATCAATAAATTTTATTTTTGACTTTTAAAATTTAGGAAATTCAAGAAAAGTAATAAAACTCTTTTAAATTTCGGAAATCCAATAAAATAATAACTTTATTGATTTTATTTTGGTAACATAACTTGGGATGTTACAGTTGTTCCATTTATACTATTGTACCAACTAGATTTTATATTGGGTGACAAGGTATGGATATTGAAATGTCAATGTTTGGCTATACAAATGTATTGGGATTAACTACAAGTTCAAAACAAGAATTTAAATTAAATTGAATACAAATAAGCTTGCAATAATGATTTAAAATAGAATTTAAATAATTTGAAATACTAAGATCAAATATGATCAAATGATGGAAGTTGTCTTGCTCAAATAATTGTTGTTCTGAAACAGCGTAGAAATCTGGCTCTTTGAAGTCATCGAAATCTATACGCGAAAATGAGCCAAATTCAAACAAAATTCAAATAAAAATGTGGGAGATAGATATTGAATTTAGAAATTTGAATAACTTGAATCGGAGCTCGAATGAAGTAGAACGAGCCCTCGAATGATTGAATTTCACATGAAATGATATAAATGGTTGATTATGAATTTATGGAATTATTTTTCTGAAGCAAAATAAATTAATTGCATCAGCATGATGTCAGCGACAGGATTTAAATTTTCGGTCGAATTATCTTTGTTAAAGAAAATAAGGATGGGTCAATGACCGGTGGGTCCTAGTCCATGGACCAGGTCCATGGGATTGTGCATTGGTCCACGGTGCACCGGACACGTGAAATAGCGTGGCTTGCCAAGCAAGCGTGACATGCGGACGCTGATAGATTGATGGAGCCGACGTGGTGCACATGTGGCGGCCATGTCACCTTGACGATGGCGACGCACGGGAGCCGAGGGATGCCAGCGTTCCACGCCTTGACGACGGCCAGCGATGGGTGGAACATAGAGAGGAGGAGATTAGGAGTGTGATGCTCACCGTCGCGACGGCTAGACGCGCAAGAATGGCAGGCGGCGAGGATGAAGGTGGCGACGCGATCGGGTCTGTGGCAGCGATGTCGCTCTGGCGAGGGAGAGGCGAGCACGACGTAGAACGCGACGTCGCGATGCTGAAGGTGTAGACAATGGCGGCGGAGCGCCACGGACGGCGGCGCAATCAGCGGTGGTGTCACTCGAGAACCGGCGAGAAGAAACAACGATTGTGGTGAGGAGAAAGGGAGAGGGGAGATGAGCTCCAAGGTGGAGGATGAGTGAGGAGAGGGGCTTCCGGTGCTCCCTTTTATAAGGCAAGGGGTGGCCAGGGAGGGAGATCGTGCGCAGGGGTTTAGAAAATAACAAATAGAGTTCACAAATTCTAGAAAATTTCACATAAATTCCCTGAATTATTTTGAACTTTAATAAATTATTTCCAACATAAAGTTAGTTTTTATTTTTGCACATAAATTATTTTTAATTTCTAGAAAATAGGAAAACCATTTTAAAATTCCATAAAATTCAATAAATTAATTAAAATTTTCTTTTTAACCTTAATTGGTACCCTTTAGGTGCCCCTAGTCGCGCCTTCGGCACATGGCCCTCAAGAGCCTTCTTGTAGTCTTCGCCGATTCATTGGGACCGGTAGGCCGCCCTAACAACAAGCTCCTCACAGTCGAGGTCCTGCTTCGTCATGGCTGAAACCACGCCTTTTTCCCAAAGGGTGCAGGCACACCGTCCCCTTCAGCCTGGAGAAGCTTGTTTTGTGCAGGCCCTCGAGTGATGTGCGGGCCGCTCCTATTGTTATGGTGGTGCGTTGGGTGCCGTGCGCCATGATGCCCACTTGAACCGCGCGGGCCGCCGTTGTTGTTACTATTCCGCATCAGTTGGTGTGCGCCATGATGCCAGTGGTTGGCAGTAATGGTGCTCCCCGAACCGCGTGGGCTGCCGTTGTTGTTACTATTCCACATTGATTAGAGGGCACCATGATGCTGGTGGTTGGCAATAATGGTGCCTCCTCAAACCGCGCGACAGTTGACAGGATGTTGTGCGTGTGGCATGTGTCACCGAGTAACTGGCTCGTGTCTCTTTGACTTCCACGCGTTGTCTCCTTGTGGACCTAGTGCCTATAAAAGGGGGTGACCCTCCCAACCATTCGCCTATTTCTCTCTTGAAACCCTAACTCCCCACCTTCGTGCTTTTGTGCTTTGTGTCCTCCGAGGCCGTGATTAGGACCTTTGAGGCTCGGGCGGTGTGATCCTCAGAGCTACGATATGACGAAGCGGAGCAAATAGGGAGGCGGCAACATGGTTTACACCAGCAACCTCGGTCGGTCTACGGTGACGGAGCGGGAGCTCTAGGTCCTCATGGACGAGGGGAAGCTGGAGAGCCTTGAGAATGTACGAGTTCCTAGAATGGAGACGGTGCCGACACCTCGGTCAGACGAAGCTGTGGTCTTTGTGGCCTTCTTCGATGCTGGCCTCTGGATTCCATGGTGTCGATGGTCACGCACATCCTTTGGCTGTACGGGGTGGAGTTGGCGCAGCTGACACCCAACTCCCTTATTAAGTAGGTTGTCTTCGAGTGGATCATGCAATCTGCCGGGACAAGCAGGGAGGAGCGCTTGTTCGCCTATCTTCATGACGGACGCTGCCAACTGAAGAAGAAGAAGAGCACCGACGAGATGCTGAACTTTGGCAGCATCAACTTCCAACTAAAGGTGCGATGCCAGATGTACGCGCCTACCCTAACGGCATGGAACCGGTGGGACACCGACTGAACTTGAGGTGGTTTTACCACCTCACTCCGGCGGGCGACGGTCTTCGCTCTACCAAAGGGCTCATCCACCTTACTGATACCCCAGAGATCATGCTAACCTCGCGGGAGGAAGCCCGTCGGTCTCCCCCTCTCTTCTTCTTTCTCTCACCGAGACACGCATGTCGGACCCGAAAGTAACACCCCTAAATCCTCTGTGTATTTTGAACTAGTCTCATGATCAGTAGCTAGTTCACACAGTAAACAAAAATGGTAACATCCATAATTCACACAACTTTATTAATAAATATCATAGTTTAGTTACAAGAAAGGCTTACAAGCTAACAATAAAGAACACAGCGAAAGACGATGAAGAAGTAGTAGAGCCCAGCAAATCTGTCATAGGCAATCGACTGAGGTAGCGATCTAGTCGTCGAGATCCACACTGGTAGCGAAGTCCTTCTCCTCTGAACAACATTTTATTAAGCAAGGGTGAGCACAAAAATATACTCCGCAAGTTACACCCATAACAGAGTTAATGCATGCATGGATAATATCAAAGGAAGGCTTAAAGGGTTGTGTCGGTGTTTTAGGACCGAACTTACGTAAAGATTGTTTGATTCGGGGGTTCCTCTAGGCTCAAAATCACACAGAGATGGAGACACGAGGATTTTTATACAGATTCGGGCCTTCTCCTGGGAGAATAACAACCCTACTCCTGTGTGTATGTATTGAGTATGCTGGATTACAAGATGGAACCAAAGACTAGAGTATTGTGCTTCTAATTGGCTCTGGCCTCCCCGTTGCCCTACTTATCCTTGCCTTTTATACCGTCTCCGGGGTGCGTCGTTGGATCTTCAGTATAAAGGTCACTTAACGCTCCAGATCGTGGAGCCGTTACTGGAGGTTATTGCAGGAGTTATAACATTCCCACGTCACCAGACAATTATCATCATAATAGGGAGTTAAAATCGTGCCATTATCCCAGGGAATAATGGCGTAGTTTACTGCCCATATGTTGAATACGGCGCGGAAGATTTCCTTATCGACTAGGCCCACATGTCTGTGAGCCTTGTCGACTAGGGACTGGTCGTAGAAGGTCTTACGACCAAGTGATGGTCGCAGGAAAGCTTACGACCACAGACTGATCGTAGAAGAGCTTACGATCATGGGATAGTCGTAGAAGGGCTTACGACTATGGGGTAGTCGTAGGAAGACTCACGACCACGGGGTGGTCGTAGAAGAACTTTACGACCTCTAGCTTCTCCCTTATTAACATTAAGGGGTATACTCAAGAGTTATATGACGTCATTATTATTTATAATATGAATTATAAATAAATGATTAAATGAGGATTGTTATATCCTCGTCAGGTTGTTTGTGCAAAAGCATCTTTTGACGTTTTAAATACAATAGCAAAGTTCAAAAGCTCAAGTTTTACAATATCTAAAAATTTGAGTTTTAACTGAATTAATAAAGCTAATGTAGGCACCAACCTAATACTAACTTAAACATGAGCACCAACCCGGGGCTTCAACCAACAATTTTTCTCATGGACACCCATCCACGACATAAACTACTTTATAAAACATTTTAAAAACAAAATTAAAGTCTAATCCATGAAAGGCTTTGCTCAGCATGTCCATGACCGTGGACACGACTATTCGAATAGTTTGACACTCTGCAAAGCTTGTACAACTTTACCCACAACACATAATCAACTTTTAATGTCCGCTCACACACCTACGAAGGTGTGCAACTAAGTGATTTTCACAAGGTCTTTACAATGCGTCATCCCAAAGTAGTCATACTCGCTAAGGTTTCACTTCCTTTGGATTACACCATCCACTGGAAGACCTCTCTTGCGCCATGTGGGAATTAAAAAAATTAAGTGTTGACAACACCCACACACCAACATGGCACAACTAACAGTGGAACTTTGCAAATTAATTAGCCTGGTCTGTCCCATACCAGACTCGTGGTAGTACGGAATGGCTTAACAATCTGCAGCTCACTGACTGGTTCTTATTTGACTGGGTGACTTCCAAAACAACCCCTGGGCCTCAACTATTCACTGCATTGAGCCCGTGCATAAACCTGCACCCACCAACTATCCAGTTCGCCCAAGTCCAAACCAGTTTTCATAATTTTACTTCATTTTTGGAAGTCATTTGTAAACTTCCATGGCACACCAATGCTATGGATACAAATTAAATCACATTTGATTTTTAGCTAAAAATTCCTAAATCTATATTTTTGGTCTAAGCACGACTAAGCACAATTTTTCCCAAAATGTTCTAGTTCATACTATTGCATCAACTAGATTTTCCCAAAATGTGCGAGGGTGATGCTCTTTTCCTTCGTGGTGTCTTCTCCCCTGCTGCCTCAATGGTGATTTTGTATCCTAGCGGAATTCCGAGGGGTCCATGTTTCCCCTGTATGGCTTCATGTTCGGCATTTTTAAGCCCATCGGCCAACGGGGCGCCTCTAACCCCGTTCTAAATGGGGAATTCGGGTTCCCTCGGAGTAGAGGTCCTGATGGTGCCGAAGGGGTGGCCTTCCCCCTTCGGCGGCCTATCCTCGCGCGATGGTCGCGAGATGGGGTGGGGACGCAGCGGGCTACCGAAGGCTGAGCATCTCCCGGCGGAGGTTGCCAGCTAATTTTGGAGGGCCTCGTATGCTTCCCTGGTTACGCCCGCGGCAACGAGTGGAGGTGGGTCTATCGGATGGTTCTTAGGATGAGACGCCTCAGTGGGCTGAGTGTAACATCCCAATTTTCAGAGCCTTTGTTAAGCCTTAAAAATAAAAGGAACCATTTGCATTTTATTGAATAAATTTAAAAGCTTAAATTGACATTTCAAATTCCAATTAATTTTCTGTTCGCATTCTTTAGGTTCCAATGATTAAAATAAACTTCAATTAAATTTAAAATTGTTTTATTCGCATTCTTTAGGTTCCAAGGATTTTTGTGGAATTTTCTTGAATTTTTAGATATTTATTTTATTTTTGGACTTTCTTTGCTTTTTCTTTCTTTCTTTCTTTTCTCTTTTCTTTTTTTTCCTTCTTTCTTTTTGTTCCTGTCTCTTTGCCCCTGTTCTTCTTCTCGGTTGCGTAGCCTGTCACCTCCCGCTCACCACTGGTTTCCCTCTGCTGCCGTCCCGACAAATTTCACCCCAGAGCAGCCAAGGGCGCTCACCACTGCCACGCCACGACTCGACCCGCATGTCCATGCACCTTGAGCTCCTCCCCTTCTCCCTCTATGAAAGCCGCAGATCCCTTCCCCTCCTCTTCTCCCTTTCTCCCCCCATTGGAGCTCATCACCACCGCTTCCTCTTTCTTCTACAAAACCGACCACCACCACCTCGTCATCGATCTCCCTCTCCGATCAAGCTTTTGACTCCCTTGTTGCGTCATCTCATGTTCCTAAGGCTCCTCTTCCAAGCCCCTACCTCAATTCCGAAATCCCGTCGCTGATTTCGCTGAAGACCTCGCCGCGGCCAAAGCTTCTTCTTCGCGTGTTCCGTCGCTGTTGGTGATCCCCCGCCCACATCGTCTACTCCGTTAAGTTTGCCTCATTGCGTTCTTCATGGTGCTCCCTCCCTCATCGCTCAAAAACCGCTGGTTCGCCGCCGCCCCGTGCACCCCGCCGCCGCCGTGTGCCATTTTGTGTGCCACCGTCGCCGTCAGCCATCTCTCGCCGCGCCACCACCTCCCCTGCCTTCTGAGGGCCCAGGCTGACCCATTTTGCCGGTCCCCAGCCGCCGCCACCCTTCCCCTCGCCGTCGCCACCGCCAGAACCGATCTCTAGTCTTCTGCTCTGTTCTCTGTGAAGGCTCTCTGTACATTGCTTCTTCTTCATTTGTTTGAGGTCACTTACATGTGGGTTCCATTTGGCATACTCACATTCTTTTTATTTTGTCTCTTTCTCCTCTCTCTTGCAAGTGGTCCCAATGTGTCATACACATGGACATTTGCATGGAAATTTCAGAAGGGAATATTCTAGGAATATTATATTTTCTGATTTTTTTTTCTATCATTTCTTGTGATTGCAATCTTCCGGACGTCCGTTCTCCCTCATACGAACTCCGATTTCATCGATTCTTGTTCCTAAATTCATCTAAATTCAGTAACTTATTTTGGTTATAATTTGATAATTGTTTGGATTTTATTTAGATTTATTGTATTTATTCGCCTTGTTTTATGTGTATAGATTCTGGCGTTTCCAAAGAATTCCTAGACCCGTCTGCCGAAGCAACTCAAACCTTCAACGAAGGCAAGTCATAGACCTTTGATCATGTTGTGCCCATTTTTATAAAATTATATTGTTTTATATCAATATGCATTGCTAATTTTATAATAATTGTTTTTGGGAATATGCCCTCCTTGAATAATTATGAATGACATGTACCCTTGGACACCATAGGTTGGGTTAATTTTAGTTGGACATACTTTATTACCAATATGGGTATCATATTGTGCCTAGCCATGCTTAGTTGCGATGGGATTCATGATCACATGTTAAAAATTGATAAATTGACTAAATGATATATGGAATCGTGGCAGGTAGCCACTGTTACTAAAATTTGTTGTGCCATAGCAAGGGTTTCCATTGGGCTTAGTTAAACCAAAAATGGTTTTATACTTAGGCGAATGATCGTGTAGTAAAGGGGATGAATTTGGGATATGGTTGCCTCAACTGAGTAGTCACTAAGGACTTAACTTTGTGTGCCATTGATCTGGGTCATACCGTACAACCACATGTCTAGGATGGGGTGGATCTGGCTAATTAATCAGCAATACCTTGATTTTAGTTCGCTTTGGTGGAAGTGTGAACCCTGGGTTAGACATTCACACTGGCGCAAGAGAGGGCCATGACTGTGATGTATGTTGAGATGTAAATGTTGTGAGTTTGTGGATCCAGTTGGTGGCGAAACCTTAGCGAGCAGAATTGGATTAAGTCGGAGCTTTGTAAAAGCCTTGTGATAATCATTTAGTCGCACGCCTTCGGAAGCGTATCTTGGCCGACATTATAAATTGATTATCTTTTGTGGGTCAAGCTATACAACCTCTGCAGAGTGTAAAACTATTCGAGTAGTCGTGTCCCCAGTTATGGAGTACCTAGTGATTTCACACGAGGGGTAGATTTTTCATAAAATGTTAGAATGACGATTTGGTTGGAGAGTGAACGGGGTTGTTCACTGGTTGTTGGTTGGAAAGTGAACGGGTAGTTCACTAGTTGATTCAAAGTTCTTATTTACTTATGTATTTAATCTTTTAAATTATGTTTTTTAATCTATTTACTGTATTTACTGTTAATACTGCTTTCTGCAAAATAGTCATAAAGTTATCTTTGTTCAAGCCTCGCATGAATACTATTTGCATACATTTCTCTACGACTTGCTGAGTACTTTATGTACTCACAGCTTTATGCCATTGTTGATCAGTCACCGAGGAAGAACCAGGGAACACAGAGTTCTATGAGGAGTACTTCGAGGACTATGCGAACTAGGCCGCGTTCTCCACTCAATTGTCTGTGGGCATGTCAGATGGCTACCATGAGTTGTTTCATTCCACTACAAGTTTACTATTTTGTCTTAAGCCCTATGTGGCAAACTCTATAAACCTTGACAATAAGGTCTGTTGATACTAAGTAATATTAATTGGTCTGCTTCTTAGATATTTTGTTGTATGGATATTATTTCATCAATGTTGTCATTGTGTGAACTAACTACTGATCATGGTACTAGTTCAGAATACATAGAGGGCTCGGATTCAGAAATTCGGGGTCCCGACACCGAGTGTCGCTCCCGAGGATGTCTCCGTGTGTGGAGTTATTAGCTTCCTCCTCCACAGCATCGACGGTGGTGGCCGCTGCTACGGAGGTCCTGCTTCGCTTGGCCCTTGGGGTACTCAGAGCAACAGCCACCGCAGACGGCAGCCGCGGAGACCTTGGGTGTGCTCTTCTTCCGAGGGGCCATGCCAGAGCTCCGGGGTTGTGCTTCATGACTCTCTTGCCGCTCCCCACGGACGGCACCAACTGTCGTAGCAACAGGACCATACAATAAAGAAAGGGGGATCAGGGGATCCTCGAAAGAGGGGACTAATGCCAACAAATAAGTTAATGTATATTAATTGCCTTGAAAAAATCCTCCTTGATCACATGGGAGAGGCGGCTATTTATAGCCTTCCGACCAAGGTATATGAGATTATAGTTTTACCCCTAAAAAGACCCTATGCTCGTAGGGGCCACAAGGGTTTTTCCTTCCCCTACGCATAGCCTTTGGTCTATGGTGGACCCTACTAGTCCTGGTCTATCTGGTCGTTACGCGCGGTCCACTGGTACTTCTCTCCCTTCGCACCGTGTGGGGTGCTCCTAGGCCGAGGGGCCCTAGACGCTCTTCGATGCTCACAAGGTGGCCTCGGGCATGTATCCCAGGGTACTCCTCACTCCTGGATGTGTGGTGTTCGATAGCCTTCCCGCACCCTTCGCCCCCCCCCCCTGAAGGTGCACATGGTACCCTACGGGGGAGGGGAGGTGAAGTGTGCCTTTTGCCTGTGGCCTTCGCGCCTTCTTTGGGGTCTCCTCGAAGACATGCTTACTGCCCTCTGGGGGGGGGCTAGTAGCGCCTTCGGCCCTTGGCCCTCGTGGGCCTTCTGGTGGCCTTCGTGTACCCTTCGGGGCCTTCCCGAAGGCACACTTGGTACCATTCGAGGGGCCCTAGTAGCGCCTTTGGCCTGTGGCCCTCAAGGACCTTCTTGTGGCCTTCGTGCACCCTTCGGGGCCTTCCCGAAGGTGTATTTGGTACCCTCCGGGGGCCCTAGTCACGCCTTCAGCCCATGGCCCACGGGGGTTTTCTTGTGGTCTTCGTCGGGTCGTTGGGGCCAGTGGGCTACCCCTACGACATAGCCATTGATACATTCACAAGGTGGATCGAAGTTGAGCCAGTCACCACAACTACAACATATGCAACAATGAAATTCTTTATGAAGAATGTAGTGACTCGTTTTGGTGTACCCACTTGTTTAATTACTAATAATGGATCAAAATTTGTTAGTGGTATGTTTCAAGATTACTATGATGAGATAGACACAAAGATTTGTTTTGCTTTTGTTGCTCATCCGCGGAGCAATGGAGCAGTTGAGTGTGCAAACGGTCAAATCATGCAAGGCATGAAGAAAAGAGTCTTTGATAGACTCAAAACACGCACGGGGGCTTGGGTAGACAACCTCTATTTAGTTCTTTGGGCCCTACATACTACTACCAGTACAGCTACCGGTGAAACACCTTTTCAACTGGTCTACGGAGCAGAAGCGGTATTAACTAATGAAATTCATTTAGGTTCTACACGTGTAACACTCCATGATACCATTCATCAAGATGAGCAATGTGAAGATGATGTCCACCTTCTCGAAGAAAAACGTGATCAAGCACTTATCAGGTCGGCGACCTATTTACAAGGCTTACATCAGTACTACAATAGAAGAGTTCAACCACGTACGCTAAACGTCAATGATTTGGTTCTACGACGAATCCAGAATCAATCTAACATGAACAAATTTTCTCCTAAATGGTAAGGTCCTTTTACTATAGTTTCAGTTACCCAACCTAGTTCAGTTCGACTTGCTATGTAAGATGGTAGAATTATATCTAATGCTTGGAACATAGACCATCTTCGCAAATATTATGTGTAACGTATTCTAAACTTTTAATATGTTTTGCATTCATTATTTGATGTATTTTTCTTCCAAATTATATCATGTGATTCTATTTTGTTTTATGTTATATGATTATGGCTGGTCTTCGTGATTATCGACCAGTATCCTAACATGTGCAAAGTCACTGGTATAGTCTTCAGATAACTTTTAGTAGAGACTTTTGCTATAAGCCCGTTCTCACTGCTTGGAAACTCTCTAAACTAACTTTATCTAGGGTTTGCTGCCAGTTCATACAGCGTATATTTTGAAAGCTACACTGGTCGTCGGCCTTTATTCATATACAGTAAGTCCCTGTGATACATTCACCGTATCACTGGTCGAACACATCACAGTTGGGGGCTAGTAATATACCAAAAGGCAAACTCATAGAATTACAAAGTCAAAAATGCTTTTTCATTCATTGATAAGCATTTACATTCAAAGTAATTCAATTGTCCTTATATTGAAACTTTATATTCTTCGTATATTCAACAACAAAAGATGCTACTTCTTCTTTTCTTTGTTGAAATTCTTGTGCAGAGCCTAAACTCAGTTTAGGAATAAGCTTCTCCAACTCCATCGCATCCTTGTAGTAATGCTTCAACTTGACAAAGAGTGTTCCTACATTTTACTACGATGATAGAATGGAGAAAGTTCTTCATAGTTTGCACCATCTTGGGAAAGTGGTCGACAATGAACTTCACATGAGTTTTGATGCCTTCGACCAGTTCTTCCGCGAATGGCTTCTCCTTTGTGAGTTTAATCTCATTACACTTTAGTTTTACAGCAATAGCCTATAGTTAAAGCAAAATAAAAGATAAGGCTGTAGAATTCGACTCCTTGCGACTTTTGATCTCCTCAATGAGAGCGCTCTTTTCTACAAGATGCCCTCTTTTCTTTATAACAAGATCGTTTCTTATCTTGTCTACAGCCTTCATTTCAACTTTGGCTGTATATGCAATTGTGCTTTGATCTTTTAGCTTTTGCTGCAAATCTAATTGTTAAGAAAAGCATAAGATTTTTGATAAGCTTAAAGAAAACTGTAAAACAAATACAACTTAGAAGGTATAGCCTTTACCTGCTTTCTCTTTCTCATATTTCTGAAGAAGTGCTTGAGGGTCTTCCTTAAGCTTATTGTAGACTAGTCCGCACTCCTTCAAGTCATCCATGAGCTTTAGATTGAGTTCACCACAACACCTCTGCTCGACAACAGCTTCCTTGATGCCCTCTTCTTTCTCATTAAGGCTCTTTTCTTTTAGAACAAGCTGGAACTTGAGTTCCTTGGCTTGGTTGTCAATATCGACCAACTTGTTCTCATACTCATGAATGAGTCGACCATCAGTATACTTTTCTCTCTTAAGAAAACTGAAATAGCAAAGTTAGAATTAAAAGATTCTTCAAAAATGAAATGTTAAAAGTTTATTTTAACTTACTTTGTTAATTTTGTAATCTCTACATCCTTGAGAGTAGTCATGTTGGTTGCGTCCTTAATGAAGATCTTCACAAGACCAAGCATTTTAGTTGTTTTCTACAAGAATAATAGTAAGAAGTCATTTCTATACTATTTTATAAAATCAAAAAGACTTACGTAAAGATATCATTACCTGGTCGTTCAATTTTTTTATTTGTGTCTTCAATTCACTATACCCAGAGGCCTCTGGTATAGTAGGCTGGTTGACCCTTGAACTGGTCGGAGCACCTTCTGGTTCAGAGGATGACTTCCACGCCACCATGGCACCGATGAAAGAATTGAGGGGAGGAGAAAGAATAGTTTTCTATTCAAAGACCAAGATAAAAAAAATCATAAATAAAAGAAAGGCAAATGCTTAGTCATTATATACATTCGAAGAAGTAAGAGTACTTACTTGTTCAGTACACTGGATGTTGGAATCCTGACCAGCGCTCTGGTCGAGGACAATTTCTACCTCTTCTTTGACTTGCAAAATTTCTGTGGTCAGAGTCTCTTTTGCGACCACTTCAATTTCCCTGGTTTCCTCTTGGACTAGTGGGATCTTCTCGACCACCATTTCCACATAAGTTGAAGTCTTCTCGACTGCTTCCGTGGGGATTTGTCCAAAGGAGGTCGGAACCTCTCCAACCACTTCCTTGACGACCACTTTGGGTATTGTCGCCTCCTCCAAACTGGTTTGTGCACACTCAGTTGTGGGAGGAGAAGATAGTGGCACATCTCTTGCCTCTTCAACCTTAGCAATAGAAGCAAGAGAGGTGATTGGGGGGGCTACATATAGATAAAAACATTTATCTTAGTAAACATTTCAAAAATCAAAGAGAACCAAGTTTAAGTTTAAAAACTTACTTGAAGTGAGGACCGATGTCAGTCTCAAACGCAAACAGGCCGTCAGTAGCAACCAACTTGCTACAGCCGACCTCATTAATACTAACACTACGACTAACAGTCCTAGGTTTTCACATCAGGATGAGGGGAATTTATTTTTCCTCCTCAATTTCATCTCCCTCACCTAGAACACATGGGAACAATGGAAGGTGATTATATGATTGTTGCAAAATCATAACTCTTCATTTCTTCTTGGCGACTTTTGCCAACTTCTCTTGTGCCTAAGGCCGGTCGTGAATTCGCTTCGACCAGATGGCAGAAGGGGTGCTGGTCGTCTCCACCGCCTTGCTACTCAATGGTACTGCGTTAATTGGCACTCTACTGGTCGTCGTAGCACCGGTCTTCTCAACAGTGACCAGAGCACCCGAAGAGGACGCTGCAGCGACCTTCGCTTTAGTCATCGATCTTTTGACCACGACCGGAGTAGATGTCGCAGCAGTAGTCCTAGCCTTCTTAGCAGTAGGAGCCTTACTGCTAGACCCAGACTGGTCGACACTCCTCTTCCTGCCATGCATCTAACAGAAACATAAGATATATGTTAAATTACAGCCTTAAGAAAACATTCAAGACTGAAGTTTATCATTTACATACCTACATGCGTTCTTTCTTGAACTCTACAGCCACCCCAATGAGGCTAGAAGGCTGTCCATTGAAGGAGATTGGCTCTGAACCATCTCTCACATTCTTGAGCATAATCAAGGTCCTTTCCTCAACCACCTCCGTTGGAAGAACTAAAAAACAAAAAACAAAATCACAGACTTAGTAATATTTAATTGCAAAGTCCTTGGTCGGGTTTTTCTCTCCTTCCAACTCCCACACATAGTGAGCCATTTTATTCAAGGATCTAATCTTGTGGTGGAGGAAGTCGTGGATGATCCTCTAACCAGTTAGACCGACAGACACCAAGGAGACGACCAAGTTGACCACCTTTTCCACCTCGATGGTCAGCCTCAAAGAGGTCTTCTCCTTCTTTAAGTCTTGTGCTATCCAGGATGGTGGAGTGCCTCCGGTGTACTTCAAATAGCTACCGTCGAGGATGTCGAAGTAGAACCACTCCTATTGGTAATCTCTCCAGGAACCCCTAATAGGAAGTGGAGGGTACTTCTTGGACATTTGATCCTAAAGTTTGAAGTAGGTACTCCCGTAGTTCCCCTGACCTCAATTATTTTGGGTGAACTGGTAGAAGTATCTAAAGAGATGAACAGAGGGAGGAATGCCAAGGAAAGCTTCGCAAAAATGTGAAAAGACACTAAGGATTATTATAGAATTCGGTCCTAAGTGGGAAAATTATATCTTGAAGTAATCTAGGATGTCTACTAAGAATTCACTCTCGGGCAGACGAAACCCTAGTTTAACAAAAGAAGAAAAAAGGATGATACAACCTTCTTGCAGAATTGGAGCGTCCTCATCACCGCAAGGGTTCCATGTGACCAAAGATCGCACTGGAATGTATCCTTAATTCTCATGTTCTTGAATTCTGCTCTCAGAAAGAGTTGAAGCTCCAAGAATCCCCATGATCAAAAATCAAACGAGGATTTCAAAAAGAAGGAAGAGTTTGAGAGCAAAGATGAAATGGAGATGAAATGGCACTAAGGCGGGAGACGGAGATTGCAATGAGAGCGGATAATGGAGAGGGTAAAAAGATGTACTTTTATCCCCTTTATTGTGAACCGTTTGCTCACTTACCGCAACCTCCGAACACAACTTCCAAGGAAATCTGAACCTTTTCCTTTCTCCCAGATTTTCATTAAATGATTGGAATGATTTTGCAAGATTGAATCCTATCGATGCACGTTTCGAGGCATATAAGCCTTAAGTAAATATTATTTTCTTAAGCCTTGGGGGTTAGCTAACGAGCATTCTTGACCAGGTCAACCTTTCGGTCAAAGTCAGAGTTCCTGTCAAAGGAGAATCACTTAATATAGGCCCACTATACTATGGTTATCTATAACCAGTTTATAAAGGGAGTTTAATTCCCTCTATCATGGCCAAACTGGTCGACGACCAGTTTAGGTCATGAATGATCAGCTACACGGCTTTGGACAATCACCGTCCAGCGAACTGGTCGAGGGACACAAACAGTTACCCACGTGACTGGCGGGAAGGCAGCATTTGGTGTATTTAGCAACTTGCGACAGTTGGCTAATGAACGCGACGGTTCAAGGCTCTCCTAGCAAACGTGTGTGAAGATTAGAGGCGTCTTTAGCGCAATTAACTGCCACCCCTTCAAATTGTTGGTGACATGCCCTAGAGGCAATCATAGAGATGATTGTATCACGTCTATATTTATGAGTTATAGAATAAATGTTATTATATTCCTTGGATGAATTATCATTTATAAAAATAAATAAGTATGTTACTTGTTGGTGAAGCTCTTTAACTTATATGATATCATTCCAAATGTATCCCAGGTCGGATGTCACTGGTCAAAATACTAGTGACTTATCGACCAACACATGTATTGATTGATGATCATGTTTTACCAGTCATAGATATGGGATCCATAATGTGAACACATGTTAGAGAACATGGTATTGGATTGACCCACCTTGAAACACTATTGAGATTGTTATGATTTTATGTGTCATCAGTTGGTCTCAAGCAATGATGATGTATAATCCTTAGACTTGAAATCAACATGGTTTCCTACATGTGTAATAGTATACTTAGAGGTTGTCAAGCGCTACTTCGTAACTGGGTAGTTATAAAGGTAGCTTTCTGGCATGCTATGAAACATGCGAAAGGATGTGACTGGTAGGATACCTGATTTTCTCCTCCTAACATAACAGGAGAGATATCTCTAGACCCCTCGATGTGATTGGATAAAGAAAGTGCATGGTCGTACCACTAGTGGTCGAGGAGTCGACCACATGAAGTTATCCGTCACTTGATCGAGAAAGTATCGAACAGTCCATAGATGACAATATATCTTACCTGGAGTTCAACTAGATATCATGAGTCAAAGGGAGAATACACAAGCTGGTTGTTTAGTTCTATTAGATACGAACTGGTCGTATAGAGATACAGATTGGTCGTAAACTGGTCGAACATGATCACTAACTGGCTGACGAACTGGTCGTAAGGAGTTACGAACTGGTCGTAAGTAAATAAGAACTGGTCGTATGGATTTATGAGCTGGTCGTAAGTGATAAAGACCTGGTCATAGATCATATTGCATAAGGTTCATCCGATATAATATTTATGTGTATTCGGGAATCGTTATGTCCTGCTAGGAACCGCTAATGACTCGTGATCAAAAGGAGTTTCTGAGTCACAACCGATTACGCAAGAACCTACAGGGTCACACACTTAATGGGTTGGAACAAACGAGTTCGGTAGGATCCGTCATGGGCTCTTTATAAGGGGATGCATGGGGTTGTTGGTTTGTAAGAGTTGCTCCACCAAAACCCTAGCCGCCATATTCCCGAAGGCCCTACCATGCGCATTGGTGCTAGCATACCGGCGTACGGTGCTCCACCCCTGGACGTGTGGATACCATAAAGGCGTTGTTGCGCTGATCGAGGACGATCCACGACCTACGCAAGGAATGTGATAGGTTGCTGGAGGAGACGATCGGTGTCAAGAGTGTTGGACGATCGACTATGACTACTACATCTTTGCGCTCGACGTTGGATCGAACTACTCCAACTCTTCTTCCGCTGCACTGTGCGTCTAGTGGTAATGATATATGATCTCTTGCTTGCATGGCTTTCTGGTTTACATGGTAGAATTTTTGAAATTGCTAGCTGGTGTAGCCTACACGCATCCCTTCACAAATACTATAAAGGGGGTAGCCCACATTCTCTGTAATATATCTCATATCTTTTCATAAGTTCAAGAAGCATTACGATCATTTTGTATTATTTTTTGTATTCTCAAACAAACACCTAGTGTGTCCACAGCAATATATGGTCTACATTTGATAGTGTTCTGTAACATCCCAAAATTATGTTACCAAAAAATACAAATTAATAAAGTTATTATTTTATTGGTTTTTCTGAAATCTAAAAGAGTTTTCTTATTTTTCTTGAATTTCCAAGATTTTAAAGTCAAAAAGAAAATTTATTGAGTTTTCTGGGATTTTCTTGGATTTAAAGTTAAAAGGAAAATTTAATTAATTTCTTGAATTTTCTAGATTTTAAAAGGTTTTTCCTATTTTCCAGAAATTAGAAATAATTTATGTGCAAAAATAAAAGCCAACTTTATGTTGGAAATAATTTTATTAAGTTCAAAATAATTCAAGGAATTTCTGTGAATTTTTCTAGAATTTTTGGACTTTATTTGTTGTGTTCTAAAAGCCCTTTTTATTTGTTGCATTTTCTAAAAATCAAAAATGAATTCAAATTCCCTATTCATTTTCGGGCCGAAATCCCTTTTTCGGCCCACTTTTTTCCTTTTTCCCAACCCACTTTGTACTCTCTCTCTCTCTCTCTCTCTCTCTTCTCTCTTTTTTTCTTCTTCTTTTCTTTCTTCTTTCTCTCACCCACACGTAGCCGCTATTGACACCCCTCGAAGCTCCTCTCTCGCCATCGCATTTCTCCCCCTTTTTCTGCGCCCACGTGCACATCGTCTTCCTCAACCACCGCTGCTTTCTTCTCCTTTTTCCGCGCACACGTGTGCAACGCCTCCCCCTTATCCCGCCACATCCATTTTTGCCCTTATCCCCTCTCTTTTGCTCCCGCTCTCGCCGGAATCCTCAACGGCCACCGCAAATATCTCACGCCAATCTCCTCGCCCGGTGCTCCTCCGCCCCTATAAAAGGGAGCACCATGCGCCCCTTCTTCTCCTCACCTTAACCACCCCCCCCCAGTTTCCACTCCTCTCTCGCTTCCTCCTCGTCGCAATCATCTTTTTACTCTCACCGACCGAACGCGAGTCCACCGCTGATTGCGCCGCCGTCAAAGGAGCTCCGGCGACACCATCTTCACCCCTGGCTTCACCTCTCGACGTTCTACCTCGGGATCCCTCTCTCCTCGCTGGAGCGCCGCCAGAACATCGCCGTCGCCGCTAGCCAACCGTGCACACCCAACCATCGTGAAGGTGAGCACTCAATCCCCGTCCCTTACTCTCTCTGTTGGTGTCCTCGTCGTCGGCCACCGCGCCGCCGTTCACCGGTGACCACCGGTCACTGTGCGCCACCCACCACGTCATGCCACCTCGCTACCACGTGGTGCCACCTCAGCACCAAAAGCCCACGTGGTGGCCACGTGTCGTCCAGTCAACGCCCACATGGCATTTTCCTTTTTCTTTAGAAAGTCAATTCGGCCGAAATTGTTTATCCTCTTGCTGACGTCATCAAGACGCAATAAATGGTTTTCCTTTAGAAAAATAGTTCCATAAATTCTGATATTCTAATTCTATTATTTCATGTGAATTTCAATCATCTAAGAGTAGGGATGGCAATTGGGCACGGCGGGCACGACTAGTGCTCGCCCATACCCATGCCCACGATCTCGATTTCCCCCCACGGCCATGCCCGCAAAGGATGAGGGGTAAGAACCTCGCCCATGCCCGTCGTCCACGGGCATGCCCGTGTACCCATGAATAATGCATCACAATGTTGAACAATCCTATCTACTTGCTCTGAATCTATCCCCGCCTACATCATTTCTGCCGACCCTAAATTCCGTCCAATTTCTCCCTCAAATTCTATCCCTTCTCTTCCAGTGGCATTAGGAGTTCAAGTCCGTGAAAATCTTGTGCTGAAAGCACCGGTGATTTTCGTTCTTACCGCAAATAAATAGAGTCAAAATCAATATAGGTGGAGATAGATAGCAATAGCAATAGCATGATGATGTGATCAATCGATCGGCTATTATGTAAAGCATGTAGTCCAATTAAGTACTAGGGAGGGCATGAGATTGAAATGAGCGGTTAATATCCGCATTCCCCAACAGTAGTAGCAATCGAGACAGAATGTGGTATCTCGGTCTATATCATTCATTCATTGCTTGGTCGAATTGGGATCGAAATCTATGACATGAAATGCATGGCGAGAGCGGAGGCGTCCTTGGCTACCTCGGTTCAAGAGGAACTTCACCGAGGGATTCAAGAGGGAGGAGGCTGGGCAAGAGGAGGCGACCGGGCGGGAGGAGGGGCAGAGGCCGTGAGGAGGACAGGGGCAGATCTAGATCTGGAGGTGGCTGACTACTTCATCTGGCTGCCTAGGGTTTCCTTTATGGGCCCACTTGTTAGTATGGTTGGCGGGTAAACGGGCGTGGTGGGTATGGGTGGAGCACACCCATGCCCGCGCCTGTTAGCCCGATGGGCAAAGAATTACTCCCACTTCCGTGCCCGTGGGCAAAAAAAAAGGCCCATGCTTGCCTCCATTAGGGTTTTTACCTGCGGACACGCGGGTAAATGGGCACAGTTGCCATCCCTATCCGAGAGCCCGTTCTTCTTCGTTCGAGCTCCGATTCAAGTGACTCAAATTTATAAATTCATATAAAATCAAGATCTAGATATCTATACCAAAATTATTTAATTTGAAGTTTATTTTAATTTCTTTTGAATTTCGCTTATTTACGCGTATAAATTTTGAGAACTTCGAAGAGCCAAATTTCAACGTCGTTTCATAACAACAATTAATTGAGCAAGGCAAGTTACATCCTTTGATCATATTTGATCCCAGTATTTAAAATTATGTTTTAAATTATTATTGCATGCTTATTTATATTCAAGTTAATTTAAATTCCTGATTTAAATTTATAGTTATTTCCAATTCCATTTGTATGGCCAAATCTTGACATTGAAATATCCATACATTTTCACCTTAGATAAAATCTAGTTGATGCAATAGTATGAATTAGAACATTTTGAAAAATTAAGCTTAGCCATGCCTAGATCTACAATATTTGATTTGGGATTTTTCAGCCAAAAATCAAATATGATTTAAAAATGTGTTTATGCTATTGGTGTGCTATAGTAATTTACAAATAATTTGAAAGTAAAATAAATTGGTTTGGACTTGGGCGAAATGGATAGTTGGTGGGTACACGTTTATGCACGGGCTCAATTCAGTGAGTGATTGAGGCCTAGGGATTGTTTTGGAAGTCGTCCAGTCAATTAAGGACCGGTCTGCAAGCTACAGATTGTTAAGCCATTCCATACTACCACAAGTCTGGTATGAGACAGACCGGTCTAAATAATTTGCAATGTCCCATTGTTAGTTGTGACATGTTGATGTGTGGGTGTCAAAATGACCTACTTTTTATGTATTCTCACATGGCGCAACAGGGGGCTTCCGGCGGATGGTTTAATCCACAAAATGTGAAACTTTAGCGGGCATTACTATTTTGGAATGACACATTGTAAAGGTCTTGTGATAATCACTTAGTCGTACACCTTCAGAAGTGTGTGAAGCGGACATTATAAGTCGATTATCTCTCATGGGTAAAGTTGTACAACCTCTACAGAGTGTCGAACTATTCGAATAGTCGTGTTCACGGTCATGGATTACATTCCCGAGTAAGTTCGATATGGAACCCCATGTTATGATCATCGACATTGTGCAGTCAATATGGTGATCGTTGTCGTGCTTGGGATGCTAGTGCTAGCCAAGTAGGATAGTCAGTTAATTTGCTAGTGATGGATGATTTTGGTTTTAATTATTTTGGATGATTGTGACTGGAGTGGAGTATTTTGGATGTGATATAAGACTTAAGCATGTGGGCATGGTGTCTGTTGTAGGGAATGCTATTTCTAATGGATTATGAACTAATGATTGAGAGTATTTTGGGTTCTGCTATTCTTTTTCTTTAGTATTCAGTTCCAAGTGGATATGCATATTTCATCTTGGATGGTTCATTAGATACATGTTATGACGTTTCTCATCATTCAAAAGTTCATGTGCAACTCCTAGCAATATCATTGAAGTTTTGCATGTTCGTAGAAATATCAAAGAAGAGTGATAGGTTGACATGGAAAAAAAAACTTTAATTTGTTCTGGAAAACCAATCCTTTTACAACTCCATGTGCAAGTCCTAATTGCATAAAATTTCGAAGCTACAATTATCTCTCATTTGCAACAGTTTGTACATCAAAGTAAGAAACACAGCAAGTTACACAAAGATGACACCATCTTTCCATCTAATTAAGCCTTATGCTTTCGCTTTGGCACACTTCTCACACTCTGAAGCTTTGTTGCCTTGACATCCCCACCTTGCGAGGAGCGACAGCAAGCTTGGAAAGCAGCTATTGCATTTCCTTCAGTTGAAAAGCTTTTGTAACAAGCATTGCTGAACCCATAAATTTCATCATGGCAAGACTGCCAATTGTCATACACCCTAGGTTGTCACCTTCGAAACACCACATGCCAATCCGTGCTGTCTCAAAACAAAAGGAATGACTCAAACAGCAAACATGCCAAGTGAAATGAACTATAAAAGGCAGAAAAGAAGTAATGCCAGGCCTTAGACAGCA
The DNA here is from genome assembly GCA_036346405.1 of Phyllostachys edulis. Lineage (NCBI taxonomy): Eukaryota > Viridiplantae > Streptophyta > Magnoliopsida > Poales > Poaceae > Phyllostachys > Phyllostachys edulis. Next base: position 38,974,343 of record CM070547.1, on the reverse strand, counting down.
TAATCAAAAACATATTCAGCAATGTTGCAAGTCTCACTCCCCTCTCCAGGTCTCCCGCATGGCCGATAAAGCCAACAAAAAAATATCTGGATGACATTGGAGAGGGTAGTCAGATGAACAACAAAGTACACATGTCATCACAGGCAAAGAAAACTCCGGGGCTATTTATGGCCTCAAGGCCTTAGCGTGCACGCCAAGGGCGGCGGTGGCTGCCAGGTGGCCCAGGGGTGATGGCGGTGACGTGGACCGGGTGGCGGTGTGGCCCATGAAGGTAGGGTTAGGGCTTGGGAGTTGGGCTGGCCTGGTAGAGGAAACAGGGAAGGAGGCGGGGAATCAAGGCTCTAAGCAAGGACGGGCCGGGGAGATGGCCCACAGGCAGATAGGAAGAGGAACTGGCCTTGGCCCTTTCGGAAGTGGGGAGGGAAATGTGGGCCGAGCCAATTCGGCTAACAAAGAAATTGGAAATAAGAATTTGATTTTCGATTTTAAGAAAAGGTTGGAAATTAAAATGAGCCAAAATAAATACTAAAAAACTCATAAAATTCTAAGAAAATTCAGAAAAATAACTTGGAACATAATAAACTCAAATAAAATTGTTTTTAGATTTAATTTAAGTTTATTTTATTCATATTAAATCATTTTATTATAGGAAATGTCTAATTAAGCTTTATTAATTCAAGGGAAAATTGATGATTTTTTTTGGGAACCTGGTGATGATTTTAATCATGCAAATTTAAAGAAATCTGCCTCGTGTTACCTTGTTAATCGTTGGAGAAGTTGCTCATATGTATGTGCTGTCAGGTAATGCTTACTGAACTGGTCCCTGTTTGGAACACTGCGATTTGTCACTCTTGCGGCAATTGAATTGTTTCATGTCAAATTGCTTTGTTCCAAACAAGCCATGAATAGATACTGCTGATTTGTAGTACGGTTCATCAGCTGTCTAAAAAAAGCTGTAATGGCTGGAGCATTGAATCATCAAGGACCAGTCAAAGGATACTTTTCTAGGTTTGGCCTATGGGAGGGAAATATAAGCGGCAATGTATCTCATGCGGAACAGTCGTGGAAGAAATCTGTAATGAAAACGAAAAAGAGCGTATTTGTTAAGATTTCAGCAGGAAATAACAGGAGGAGAAAGCTAGAAAAGACACGCAAAAACAGACCCTATTAGGGAAAACAAAAAAAGAGCATTCTAAAACGAACTGAAGAGAAGGCGCATGGTGGGCGGAACAACCCGAAAGCAATGGGATTAAAAAGGGTATATGGTAAATAGGCGGCGAAACAATTTCGGAAGAACAAGGGGAGAAATACAGCATATATAAAAGGCTGTTCATACGGGTGCCGAAGAACAAGGAACAAACGGCAGCGAAAATCGGTGAAAATTCTAGACTGGGAAGGGACCTGAATAGGTAGCAGCGATCACAAAACAAACGCAATTACGGCAGGCCGAATTAATTATCCTCATCGAGAAACTTAGACTACTAAGTAGAAAAGGTAGAAAAGATTTGAATGGAGCTGGTAATAGGAGAGACAGGAGAGGATAATTTAGCAAAGGGAGAGAAGAACTTGTTCATTGAACACCAGATGTCGACTGATGTCGAGTAAGGCTCCCCCGCAAGAACCAAAGAACCGAGGGAACAAAACCATTCGGATACGCATCTGGAGCAAAAGGAAAAGAACGGGGAAAAAATGACGAAGGACGGGCGCAACCACGTTAGGTTATTGAAGGATCCATCGCGCAAGGAAAATACATCGCGGTGAAGAACAATCGGAAGCAGAGGCGGGCAGAGGTAGCATCAACCAAGACCCCGGCGTAAAGTCAAGAGGGCTTTCTTTAATGACAAGCGTGAGGCACGACGACAGTACGCGCGAGCGAGCGCATCGACACATGCTGTCACAGTAGAAGCGCGTTGCGTAAGCAACCAAGGCCGTAGCACTACACAAGGCCCCGTCCAACATCTGGTCTACCAGCAGAGGCACCTAGACAGGTAAACGTTCCATCGAAAATTCCCAAAGGTTTTAATGAGAAGCGCAAGTCACGATGACACCAGGTCCGAACAAACGCATCGACACAGGGTAAAACAGTAGAAACGCATGCGCGAGACTCGAGCGCATCGACACAGCCGCGAACAGTACAACCGCATACGGTAAAAAGCAACGGCGCGACACGGCAACCGGGTCACTGGAAGCGGGCCACGCCTATCGTATGGGCTACCACCAGAGGGCGAAACGTCGTTGCGACCATGTAGCTACAGAGATATAGATAGGCGGAGCAAACGCAGGGCACGGTGTCACTGACCTCGAGAGAACAGACGCAGGGAAGCTGTCAACGTGAGAGGACAGGGCAGGACGTGTGGTGATGCGACGTTGACAAAGCCAACAGACGCACGCTCGCACGCAACCGAGCGACGGCTCCTAATACGAAGGCGAGAGAGGAAATCCGACGGCGAGAAAAGGCCACATCGGCAGCGAACGCACGGGAAGCGCTATGAAGCACGGACGGTTCCGGGGGCGTGCGCGCATGATCGGACGGACACGGTATTCCCGTCGAAGTAGCAGGCGCGGGAGGTGGCCAAAGCTCCCGGCCTTTAAATTGTGTTTAGTTTGTCGAATGGAGTGGTCCTCAATCATTTAGTATGAAAAATACATTTATTTAGATGTTTGGTTGGTTGAATAAAATTGAACCATTCAAGATGAGATGGTTCAAAAAATAAGAATATTCCATGTTTATGCTGTATCATCCCGTTCAGGAAAAAAATCCCGAACCACACCGTTCACTCGAATTCCAAGGCACTTAGTGACGTGGCGGTTTGATTTACGAGTTTTAAATGACCATATTTCCTAAATCGAGTATCCTATTTGCGATCCGATTGAACCGTTGTGTTTCTTGTCATTTAATCAACAAAACAAGACCACTCTTGGCATATTTTAGTGCAAAAAATATCATACGGGCCTCACGTGTCATAACATCCCAAAGTTTAGTGCAATCCAAATACAACCTCATTCATCAAACCAAACATCATCTTGAACCATTCAGGACCATCCTATCCCACCAATCAAACAAAATCATGTATCATCCTATCTCACCAATCAAACATCATACGTGTATTATCTCATCCAGGACCATCACATCATACCTGTACCATCCCATCCCATTCAACCTCATCCGACCAACCAAACGCACCCTAAATGTAAGTAACTAGTATGTGACCCGCATCAATAGTGTGTCTACGATTGCTGTTAGGGTAGATGAAAACAGGTATTTTTATGTGTGTTTTGCTTCTTTTTTTGAAGCGAGTGATGATACGTGTTAGGTAAAAATGTTTCGCATTTGTTATTTTTTGTTTCTGTACGATGTAAGTTGGTAAACGTATCGAAGAAAGAGCGTGTAAACATATGTAACAAAAAAAAGGCAAATTAGAATCTTTTGACTGTGGTTTAAATCATATGAGTACAGCAAGATTAGAAATGCAATAAACATGTAATACCCTGAATATCAAATAGAGAGAACATATTATTCGGAAGAGAAATTTATTCAAATTTGAATGCACTAAAGTTTAGAGGAAAATTAAAAGAAAATTCAAGATTTAAGGGAGGATTGGACCTTAGGCTTTCGGCCCAAGGCGTCCTAGCCAAGTGGGCCGACCTTGTAGTGGAGTCAAGAAGGGGGGTGCCCTTCCCCAAAACCCTAACCTCTGCTACAGTACCGCGCCGCACTGTAGCATGCGGTACTGTAGCAGCCCCCCTCCCCGCTGCTCTACCAAGATGAGGAAGAAGCTCCGAGGTGCCGCCGGCCATGGTGGAAGGAGAAGAAGGGAGAAGAAGAAAGGAGGAGAAGAAGAAGATCATCTTCGTGGGTTTTGTTCAGCGTTTCACGCGTCTCCAAGGGTATCAATTCGTTTCCCCTCTGTTTTGATGTTGTTTAGATGCGAAATTAGATTAGTTAGATTGGATCGAGTTCGTCCTGCTGTAGATCAAATCTGTCCAGTATGTTGCGCGGGCTGTTTCAACGTCTTAGAGGCCAAACCAATAGTTTTGATCTGCTTGAGATATCTAGAGGTTGTTCTTAAATTTCTGTGGCCACCGAGTTCACTTGATTCCGACGTTCGAGTCAAAAGATATGATAGATTTAGTATCTGCTGTCCAGATTTCTGACGCGATTAATCTGTTTTGCTATTTCGTAAAATATGAAAATGTAATTTGGAGAATATGGGTTTTCACCCAACTAGACTTTTGTAGAGAATTTGATAACCTTTCCAGATTGTTAAAGAACGATCAATTCGAAATTATAGATTAAAAGTTATGATCGTTTTAATACTGCTGTTTGTTCTTTTAGGCAGTTTCTGTTCTGAAAGTTCAACCTTCTGTTAGCATACTTTATTGGCCGAATTGGTTTATCTCGTCAACTAGAGTATTGTAGATTGGTCAGTTAAGAATCCACAGAAACTAGGTCACCTCTTTTCGAGTTCCAGATCATGAGATATGTTAATTACCGTGCTGCTGTCAAGAGGCGGTTTAGGGCGGAATGCGCTGGTTTTCAGTTTAGAGTTTCTAGTTAAATATTGAATCGCCGGGGAAGCGTTGTAGAACGTTATTCAGTAATGTCGTGTTCATCGTATCCTTATTTCAGTTATTTACTTGTTTAGGCGGTGAAGCTTCGGGTTTAGGAGTATCACCTTTGTCTGCTAACGCGTCGCATCGCGAAAGGCAAGTACATTCCTTATCTTAATGATTGTGATTGATGAATGCTTTTATGATTATACTGTGAGTTCTTATGATTCAAGAGAAGTTGGATTGTCTATGGTCTTTCATATGTGTTGAATCCATGATTGGGGATGATAATATTTAAGTTCATGTTCCTTCCATATGTGTGTTATCTCCATGATTAGAGAGCGTGTCTTTTCAATATACATATTTCATTCCATGCATTCATTATTCATGTTCCATCCACGGGAGTGGATTAAAAAGACCCATCAATTCCAGGATGGGCACGTAAGACCCACTATTCCAATGTGGGCCCCACTATTCCAATGTGGGCGTTTTGGGACACCCGTATGAAATGTCCTTCATACGGGACTTGGATCCCCGTATTTTTGTTAAGATGCGAGTTTAAGTGAACACCGACGGGTGTGTCACTAGCAATACCGGTATATTCATGTGTGTAGTCCCTCCATTCCATTCACTTCATTCATTCCACTCATTCAAATACTCGTTCTGTGATTTCTTCATATGGTTCAATGATGTTGACTTGTTAATGTTTGTGGTATGTTCCATTTATTCATCAGTACTTCTTTGAGTCTTGGACTCACACTTGTTTTTTTTAGGTAATCACCGATGTTGGTTCATTTGGGAGGAGTAGACACGCACTACTCATTCACAAAGATCCTATTCAAGTTCAAGATTATAAATTAGTTCTATCTTTCACTTATTATTGACTTAACTGTAACAAATAAGTTTAGATGGAGAAGGAAGGATACCTTCTCCTTGATACGGTTGATTTATTATTGCTTGTGAACCTTGTTTAACGATGAACTGTAGTAAATACATTTAAATGGTGAAGGAAGGATACCTTCTCCATGTTGGGTTGTTTTATTTATGCCTTTAGATGTTATATCATTCAGATTCTTCCGCAATGTGGCTGTATGTTAGAGTATTTAAGTGACCAGGGTGTTACAAAACAGTAGCATGGTTGGTAGAAGCGGTTGTGGTATAAGATGGAAAATAAATGTTCAGCATGTTAAAACGTGTCAACTAAATGTAAATGAAGCGCAAGTGGTACTACTAAATAAAGCAGGAAAGTGGTGCGTGTTTGTAGTGTAGGGAAGAAAAATTTGTAAAGCAGGGGGGATGGTAATCAAAGATAAGGGAGCTGTATTCAGTAGAGGCTACACATTAGGCAAAAGAGGACATGTTTAGAGAGAGGGTATAAACTAATAATCTCCGCGTCGTACAAAAAGTTGCGATACGGCAAGCGAACTGTGAGGACGCTAAATTTTAATAGAGTTTTCATCGGGCGATATAAAAGGGGAACAACATTTAGGTAGGGATATTTATAGAATACTGTCTAGGGAATGGCGCGGATGTTGTTGTTTTATGTGGTGTAGTGAGGTCCTCATATAGAAAAAAAATTCCTCAGGCACCGGCGTGGAACATCGTTAGGCACAATTATGTAGATAACACCATATTTAGTTATTTGGCCCTCTACACATAAGTCTAATACTAATAAGAGCAAATCTAGCAGCATATAAGTATATGAATATAAATGTACAACACGTATAAAGTAGTAGTCCATAAGTACAATGAATAAAAATATGAAATAAAATGAACGTAAAAGGAACTAAAAAAGATTTGCCACTTAAGATGGTAAATCCATCAGCATTGTATTCTTGTATTCCTGTGGAAAGGAAAATTCCGCCATATCGAAACCACAAAAAACCGACATACAGTTGGACAAACAGATAGTCAAGTGACATACATCTTACGATGCGAGGAGAAGGATTAGAGATGTTGACTGTTCTAACCTTTAAAGGCTATTCAATGGGAGATCAGATAGTAAAAAATGTCAAAGTAATCTTGCAATGTTGACCCGATGTAATACCTCGGCCTACTCGTATGCGGCCCATGTGGCCCATGAGGAGTTGTGTGGTGGGATTAGTCCCACATTGCTTGTCTAAAGTGAGTTGTACTAGTATATAATGCCTGTTGGGTCCAAACATAGCACCTCCGGGTTAACCCTTTTACACGAAGCGAGGACGAAAGTGTAAGTGAGGTGCTATGTGTGCGCGGGTCAGCCCCACGATGGGCTGGGCATTGAGCGAATTTTGAGCCAGGGTGTTACAGATGGTATCATAGCATCAACCTTCGCTGCACGGGCGCGTGCGGGACAGGGGCGCGGGCATATGGCGCATGGCGCGTGTGGTCCCGGAGTGGACACACGGCATGGCATATGTGCCGGCACTGGACGCACGGACGTGTACCGAGGGGTGGTTCTGGGCATTTGTCAGCAGTATGCGTGTCTTTGCCGAGGCGCCACCCATAAGGGGGTGAATGTAATACCTCGGCCTACTCGTATGCGGCCCATGTGGCCCATGAGGAGTTGTGTGGTGGGATTAGTCCCACATTGCTTGTCTAAAGTGAGTTGTACTAGTATATAATGCCTGTTGGGTCCAAACATAGCACCTCCGGGTTAACCCTTTTACACGAAGCGAGGACGAAAGTGTAAGTGAGGTGCTATGTGTGCGTGGGTCCGCCCCACGGTGGGCTGGGCATTGAGCGAATTTTGGGCCAGGGTGTTACACCCGATCTGTTTGACTTTGACCATTAGCCTAAACAAAGAAGCGTTATTCCATTTAAAGAAAAAAAAACAGAGGTAGCATTACCAGTCTAATTCTAAGAGGCTGCCTAAAGGGAGATTAGCACAGTAGATTGTCGAACTGGCCTTTTATTTGACTCCATCTGCAAAGAAGGGGAAAAATTTCCTCTAAGCATTATGCGCTACCCTGCACAAACATAACACAAAATCAGATTTTTAAAAAATGTACTATCCAGTAGAATCATTTGAGTGCTCATAACTTGATTGGAACTCATACTTAATAGTATCCTATAGTCTTAATACTATAACCTTGATTGCAAAATCTCATCATAGAAGCACTTATACGATATATATATCTCTATAATAATCCAAGTATGGAAAAACAATGACAACACTATCTCTACTTCAGTGACAAAATCACAAAAAAGAATTATGGAAGCATCATTCACCAAGTCTTGCTAAGAACCATGATAATTTTTCCCTAGACTGAATATGAATGTACAACACGTATAAAGTAGTAGTACATAAGTTTAATGAATAGAAATATGAAATAAAAGGAATGTAAAAGGAACTAAATAACATTGGCACTCAAGACGGTAAATCCATCAGCATTGTAATCTTATATTTCTGTGGAAAGGAAAATTCCAGCATATCAAAACAACAAAAACCGGCATATAGTAAGACAAACAGATAGTCAACTGACATACATCTTAGGATGCGAGGGGAAGGATTAGAGATGTTGACTGTTCTAACCTTTAAAGGCTATTCAATGGGAGATCATATAGTAAAAAATGTCAAAGTAATCTTGCAATGTTGACTCGATCTGTTTGACTTTGACCATTAGCCTAAACAAAGAAGCGTTATTCCTTTTAAAGAAAAAAAAACAGAGGTAGCATTACCAATCTGATTCTAAGAGGCTGCCTAAAGGGAGATTAGCACAATAGATTGTCGAACTGGCTTTTTATTTGACTCCATCCACAAAGAAGGGGAAAAATCCATCTATCTTGCCGGATTTCCTCTAAGTATTATGCGCTACCCTGCGCAAACATAACACAAAATCAGATTTTTTTAAAAAAAATATGTACTATCCAGTAGAATCATTTGAGTGCTCATAACTTGATTGGAACCCATACTAATAGTATCCTATAGTCTTAATACTATAACCTTGATTGCAAAATCTACGATATATATATATATATATCACAAAAAAGAATTTTGGAAGCATCATTCACCAAGTCTTGCTAAGAACCATGATAACTTCTCCCTAGACTGATCGTTAACAACCTAATTTTTTTTTTCTTTCTTTCTATATGATGTATACAAATGGGCAGTTAAGATTCCCCAACAGCAAGCAAACCCACATAACACAGAGAAATATATATCATCTAGTATAATTATGTTAGTGCTCATAGATTGATTAGATGCAAGGATAATTGTCCATCTTTTCTTTTCTTTTTTGGTTCTGAATGCACCTAGCATTGTGTACGGTATACTGGCTAGACTCGCAAAATAGGAAACAAAAGTCTAGATAATACAAAAGAGATACAATGATTACTAATCTGTAGCAGCTTACTGAGTCAAAAAAAACCATCCAGTGCATTTTGTGTTCATGAGCCGATTGAGATGGTAGACAAAGGCCGACATGAAAGCAAAACCTAATCTCTTGCAATAAAAAGTTGATCTGTAAGGATATTCACAAGAGCATATTTTATCACCTCTCTATGCTCGATAGACCAAAGGCATTAGCTTCTGTATTAAAGTTCACAATGGAATTCTCCTCAGGCGCTACCTCTTGACCTTGGTTATGTTTCCCATCAACAGTCGTATCCTATCACAAAACAAATCTAGTATATTACAGTAGAAAAGTGAGAAATTTATGAAGAGCCCACTACTAAAAAAATGATTGTTCTTTTTATAAGAACAGATGATCAAATGAGCTAAGGACATACCTCCTACACCAACACCTAGAAAGTAATTGTGTCACTATCCTTTTAAAATCTAAATCATGGCCAAAGGATAAGCTAGCTATATAGTGTAAAATCACTGCAAAATTAACACACACAAACACATAAGAGATTACGAAAACATCTAGAAACAAGTGTACCAAACCTAGGACCTAACATACACGATCTTTTGAGTAAACACGAAGTCCTTCAGTAATTATTTCCATCACTCCATAATCTTAGTACAGGCGAAAAAAGGGAGCATCATCAACTAAATTTCAGAGGGAAAGCGGCTCTACATTGAACCGCAATCCATGGCAAACGCAATATATTTGCTAGGCCGAAAGCACCCAAAGCAGTAAACCACTTAGCAACCAAATCTTAATGTTCAAATCATGGGCAAAGGATAAGCTAGCTATCTTTGTAGTAAATATGAAGTTCTTCAGTATTTCTTTTTTATCACTGCATAAATTTAGTAAAGGCAAAAAAGGGAGCATCATCCACTAAACTTTAGAGGGAAAACGGTTCTTCATTGAAACATCAATTATGGCAAACACAATATATTCGCTAGGTCGAAAGCACCCAAAGTAGTAAATAATCTAGCAACTAAGTTTTCAGGTGCAAATCATGGACCAAGGATAAGCTAGCTATATAGTATAAAAATCATTGCAAATTTAACACACACAAACGCATAAGAGATTATTACTGATGATGCACCCAAAGCTAACAAAGTTCCCACAGTAGGTTTTACATGAAACATTTATCTCTATTGACATTATATTGACCGTGAAACCCCAGTTGGTCAAGGAAGCATAGCAAGAACCATACAAACATCATAGGACTAACTGAGTTCATTTCACAGTTCAAGGTAGCACACCTTTCTTTTCTGCCCCCATTTTTATGTCTGCCCAAACTGAAACCCCCACAATATGAACTATCCATTGCACAGAGAGTGCACATACATCAATAATCACAGCATCACATAGCCATCACAGAGCAAAGGGGAGGAGTAGAGAGGAAGAGGAGCAAAAGAGGGGGAGTATACCTCAGTACGTGGCAACGGTGGCAGCACAACCACAGGCATAATCATGCGCGCCCAACGGCCACCGAGAGCCTTGAGCCCCACTGTAGGTAGCCACGGCAACCAACCCCAGCATCTTCACCGTGAGGGAACACCAAGCAACAAAATCAGTAAATGAACCATCACACAAACATGAAAACCAAAGCAACAGAAAAGGGGGAAAAAGTGGGTTTGAGTCCAGGGAGGAGGAAGCCGGACCCGGGCTACCACCCCCAAGTCCGGCAGGCCAAGCATCAGGGGAGTCAGAGGCACGGTGCAGGAGGAGCCGAGCCGAGGGCCAAGGGCGGCGCAGGGAGGCATGTGAGTCGAGGCGGCGGAGAAACATAGAACAATCAATCACGAAATGAAGACCCACCTTTCTCCGACAGTTCTTGTTGGAAAAGGGCGACGCGGGCATGGCAGGAGCGGCGCCGCGGCTCCAAGGAGGCGACGACGCTTGTAGAGAGGTGCGAAGAAGGGAGAGGGAGGTGAACGGGAGTCGGAGAGGGAGAGGGTCGCGGCCGCGCGGATCTGGAGGGAGGACCTACGGCGTGGGCATGGACGGGAAGCTAAGGGGATGAAGGTGGGGCGTCGGGAGAGGAAGAGGGCACCGGCGACGTTGGTGGAGAGGGGCGAAGGGAGAGGGGGTGGTGAACGGGAGTCGGAGAGGGAGATTGCCGCGACCGTGTAGCGTTGGAGGGAGCCCCTGCGACGGGGGTAGGTAGACCGAGGGCATCGGCTGGCGAAGGAGATGGAGCAGGCGGCGCAGGAGGGAGACGGAGCGGCGGCGCGAGACGAAGCGCGAGAGGAGCCGGGAGGATAGCAAGGAGTGGGATGAGGATGAGGATTGGTTTTTGATGCGATGTGGCCCGAGCGATTTCGCGAGGCAGGCGATGTGGCCACGCGAACACAGCCCATTCCCATGGAGCACACCGGGCGGGATCCGACAGTCCGGAACCGCGCGGTTCGCGATCGGACGGTCAGTTTTTTCGGACGACGTGGCCTGGCGGGAGGGGGAGAAGCTCTCCGGCTGTTAAACAAGGTAATACTAACTAGATTGATCCGCTCAGTTGTGATTTGCCTATAGCATAGCTGCTCACCTCAACATTTTCAGAGTACAAATGGGCACAGTACGAAAATTAGATAAAGGAGATGAAACAGAGCATTTAATTTTGATGCTACAATTGTATTCAATTCGACCATTAAATTTCATTTTTCACACAAGGTCAAAATATATTTATACTTTTTTTTGGATGTCGTAATTCGCAGAAACTCCATCAAGAAGAATTACCACCTACTGCAATGGTCAGTGTACCTGACAATAGAAAACTAAAGGAAGCCAGGAATAGTTTAGCAATTGCCTCAATAGATGGCATAGCCTTTGCATGTATATATAGGATTACATGGTGTGTCTTGCACGACAAGATGAATCTAAACAAGATAATTACATGCCAAATAATATCAACAAGAGATTGATTTGGTTGCTATACATTGTTCGGTGGAACCGAATCATATCTCTAACATCCTCCCTCAGTCGTAGCGGTAGCCGAGCGGACGCACAAACTAGACCGAAAATCTTGGAAAAGAACTGTCGGCAGACCTTTCGTCACGATGTCAGCATACTGGTGACGAGAAGGAACATGGAGAACTCGGACCTCCCCGAGAGACACTTTCTCACGAACAAAATGGATGTCGATCTCGATGTGCTTGGTACAGTGGTGCTGAACAGGATTCGCGGACATGTAGACGACACTAACATTGTCGCAATACACCACTGTAGCGGAGGAGATTGGGTGGCTCATATCCTGTAGTAATTGTCGTCACAAGCAGCATTCAACAACCGCATGAGCAACAACAAGGTACTCAGCCTCGGCACTGGAACGGGAGACAGTGGCATGTCGTTTACAAGACCATGAGACCAAGTTATCACCGAAGTAAATGCGACACCCAGACATGGAGCGGCATGTATCTGGGTGTAACATCCCAAAATTTTGGTTTATTTTGAAGTTTTAAAAATAAAAATAACCATTTGAATTTTTTTTTTGTTAAAGTTAAAGCTTAATTAGAATTTTTAGAGGTCAAAAATAATTTAATATGAATAATCTCAACATGAACCATTGTCAAAATTACTCTATTTGAATTCTATGTGCTTGGATATATTTTATAGAATTTTCTAGAATTTTTCCGAGTTCATTTGCTATTTTTCTAGTTGCCATTTGTACTTTCTACTAATTTCTAAAAAGAAAAACTAATTAAAATCTCAGTTAAAGGATTGGGCCAAAACCCATTCCTATACCACCTCTGGCCTAGCCCGCTCAGCCTGCCTCTTCGCGTGCAGCCCATTCGCACGTTCGGACCAGTCCGAGCAGCAGCGTCGTCGCTTCACGACAAGTGGACCAGCGTAATCTTCGCCGATCCGATCGTCTTGCGAGCTTCGACTTCACGACGCGTGGATCCCACGCTTTTGTCTCTGAGTCGTCTTCCTCACGGAGTCCTTGCCCGCGTCCTCCATTGCCATCCTCTAGAATCTTCGCCCGACAAAATGGATTCTCTAAATAAAAGATCCCGGGAAATCATGCCAAACTTGATCTCCTTTCTTTCCGCATCCATTTTTGTTATAATCAAATCTTTAATCGATCTCTATCTCTTAAAACCCCAAATTCTATTCCGTGTTCATCTCGAACCCGAGGGTCGCCTCTTCACCCTGAACTCGAAACCCTAAGCCCCCTGTCCTGAGAACACTAGAGCCACCGGGATTTGAAGAACTAGGATTTCTCCCCGAAACTCGATTTCTTCGATTCCGCCACCGTCAGTAGCGCTCCGCCTCCGTGGACCGCACCATCGTCATCCTCGTCGTTGGGACAACCTCGAGCACCTCTTTATTGCTACGGAGCATCATCGGTGTTCAACCTCAACAAAACCCAAGCTTCGTCCTCCACTCCGTTGCCAATTCCAGTGACCACCATCAACCTCCACAGCCAAAAAGCCTATCGGCAGGTGTGCAATAGCGAGGGGTACCTAACGCGCACACTCACCATCGCCGGCGAGCCATCGTTTGCCGTTGCCGTTCGGGTCTAGAGCCTTGCCACCACCGATCTGACGTGTGTGTCCATGTCACCAGCCACATCAACCTCTGATCCTACTAATCCTTAAATTTTCGAGGAATCCTTCATCAGTGGTTGTGAATGACTGACTTTGTCAATCCTTTCGACTTTGGTTCCGTAGGAGCAAGTCAGAAAGGTTGAGAAATAGAACCATCTGATCTGATTCATTCCCAATAGCCATGAGATTATTATCTTAGGGTGATCCTTTTGTCAACGGATGCTCCTATTACACTCGTAGTCTCTGAAGGATGCACCCACGTGTCTGGTTCACCCAAACCTTAGATCCAAACCTCGGTGGACTTGGTCCATGCGAACCGTGTCACTAACTTGTGGGCCCCACATGTCAGGATATTTTGAATTTCCTTTATCGTTTTCTTTTCGACTGAAATTCGTTGCTGACATCAGCTGATGTCATTAATTGATTTTTCAGTAGGAAAAAAATTCCAATAAATCCATAAATTATAATTTTCATTATTTCATGGATTTCAATCTTCCAAAAGCCATATCTTTTGAATCCAGGCTCCGATTGAGTCCATTCAAATTTTAAAATTCATCTAAATTCGAGATCTATTTATCTGAGATTTTTATTTAATTTTTGGAGTTTGTTTAGTCTCTATTATTTACTTATTTGGTTTATTTACTTTGTTTGCGAGTAGACGTTGATGCTTCAGGAAGTTTTGAGCAAGAAGGAGTGCATCAAGATCAAGATCAATCCCAGGATTTATTCCAAGGTAAGTTGTGGTCCTTTGATCATATTGAACATTTGATTTCAAAAGTATATTTTTTTATACAACTGCATGTTATCTTTACATAAATTATTTTGGGTTTAGCTATCACCTGTTATCATTATGCCTTCATTGATTATTTGAATGCCATGAATCCTTTGTCACCATAACGTGGATAATTTTAGTTGGACATATTTGTATTACCAACATGGGTATCGTACAGATGCTTAGTTCAGCTTAGTTACGATGGGTTCATGATCACATGTGTCTAAATAATTAATCTTGACTTAATGAAATATGGAATCGTGGTGGTTAGCCACTGCTGTTATTAAAATTTGTGTACCATGACATGGTATGTCGTTGGTCTTGGTTAAACAAAATGGTTTTCGCTCGAGAGAGTGGATGGTGGATTGGAGTGTGTGATTATAACACATCGTGGGTTTGGGGTGGACTCGCCTGAGTAACTTGTCAAGGACTTAATCTTGTGCGCCATTGAACTAGGCCTTTCGTACAACCACATGCCTGATGGGACAGGCCTAACTTAGTAAGTTGTGGAGTTTTGGCTTTTGACTACTCAGGTAGTATATGGGCAGAGGTGTGTATCCTTTTTTAAGGTCACATCGCGGGACAATTTGCCACTTCCCTGTCCAACGTTGTGCGTCAACTTACGGTGAGGTTTTTGGGTGGCTGTATGCACAACGGGAGAGTCAATTGTCGAGATGAAATTACTGAACAGTTTTGTTATGGTTGGTGATCGCTACACTGGTTATATCTTGTGGGTAAAGTATACAACCTCTGCAGAGTGTTAATTAATCTATTCGAATAGCCAGCAGAGGCACCTGGACGGGTAAATGTGTCGTTGAAAATTAACGAAGGTTTTAATGAGAAGCGCAAGTCACGATGACACCAGGTCCGAATGAACGCATCGACACAAGGGTAAAACAGCCGTCCAACATCTACCAGCAGAGGCACCTGGATGTGTAAACGTTCTGTCGAAAATTCACAAAGGTTTCAACGAGAAGCACAAGTCACGATGACACCAGGTTTGAATAGACGCATCGACACGAATTTTGGACACTGTTGGCCCTGGCACTCAAGAATTCTAAAAATCTAGTCCTTCTCTGGACGAAATTCCTAATCTGGCCCCGTCCTCTCGCCTACTGCGCATGGGCGCCATGGCAGCAAACCTGCTGCTCTACCCAGCCGTAGCAGGTTGCTACTGTCCCACTCGATCGCAACAAGAGCTTGCTGCACCCCATGGTCGCATCTAATAAAGAGGCTGTTGATCCTAGCCGCAGCATGTAAGAGGAGAGAGAAAAGAGTAGAGAGGAAAGAAAAGAAAAGGAAAAAGTGAAAAAATCCGAAAAAAATTCTAAAATTTGAAGAAAATTACATAAAAATCCTTGAAACATGAATAGATTTAATAAAATAATTTTGAATTTAATTGAAGTTTATTTTATTCATTTAAAATGTTTTTTATTTTTTGAAATTTCTAATTAAGCTTTAATTAATTCAAGAAAATACAAATGGTTTATTTTTTGTAGAGCAAGTTTCATCCCAAGTCTCATAGAGTTTCATCAAGTATCACTGTTTCTCCATATTTTATAGAGCAAGTTTCACCTAGTTTCATTAAGTTTCATGAAGTTTCATCAAGTATCATTGTTTCTCCATATTTTATAGAGCAAGTTTTCACCCAATTTCATGCAGTTTCATTAAGTTTCATGAAGTTTCATGAAGTTTCATCCCAAGTCTCATGGAGTTTCATCAAGTGTCATTATTTCTCCATATTGTGTAGAGCAAGTTTCACCCAGTTTCATGAAGTCTCATCGAGTTTTATCAAGTATCATTGTTTCTCCATATTGTGTAGAGCAAGTCTCACCCAGTTTCACGAAGTTTCATCAAGTATCATTGTTTCTACATATTTTGTAGATCAAGTTTCACCTAGTTTCATCCAGTTTCATTAAGTTTCGTCCCAATTCTCATGGACTTTCATCAAGTTTCATCTTTTTGTCTAGGACAAGTTTTCAATAGTGATATCATGTCTCATCAAGTTTCATTAAGTTTCATCCCAAGTCTCATGGAGTTTTATTAAGTATCATTTGTTTCTCCATATTGTGTAGAGCAAGTTTCACCTAGTTTCATACAGTTTCATAACGTTTCATCTTTTTATGTAGGACAAGTTCGGGGAATGGAACCGAATGGTTCAGCACCAACTTGTTCCATCGAAAGGAATATTCCACATAGATGCTCTACCAGTGCATTCGATGAAAAATCCTGAACCACACGGTCCATCGTCTCCTCGCGAGCGCTCATCTTCCTGAGCCATTGGATTTTAATTATTTAGTAAAAATTTGCAGAATAGTAGTGGATAAAAGGATTACATAGATAAATATAAAATAAAATTATAAGACCAAAATAGCTTGGTTCAACTCATTTGGAGTTCAGAAACATTTTCTATGAATTTTCAATGTTAAAAGCATTTTCTAGTGTGAAAATAATTCGGTTAAGGATCAATTTCTAAAAACTATATTTTCTGTGCCAGAGACAAATTTGAAACCTATTTTAAAATAAATTTAATTTAAAATGAAAAATATCAAAATTGGTTTCACTTGATTTGGAGTTGAGTTGAATTAGATATGAATTTTTGAAGTAAAATGAATTTTCAGTTGATAAAATAATTCGGTTTTGGATTAATTTCTAAAATTATAATTTATGGCATAGATATAAGTTTGAATCCTATTCCAAATTAAATTTCACTTAATAATAAAATTATCAAAATTGGTTTCACTTCATTTGGAGTTATTTTGAATTAGTTATGCATTTTTTAAGTTGGGTCTGTTCGGACCGCCCGATTGGAATCAGACAGCCCGGATCGGAGGAGACGTTCAGACCCTCCGAACAGGTTGGTCTGTTTAGACCGTTTGATCGGAGGAGACGTTCGGACCGTCCGAACAGACCCTCCAATCGGACGGTCCAAACAGACCTGAAACTTAAAAATGCATAACTAATTCAAAGTAACTCCAAACAAAGTGAAACCAACTTTGATAATTTTCTTATTAAGTGAACTTTAATTTTGAATAGGTTTAAAACTTATCTCTATCCCAGATATTATAGTTTTTGGAAATTAATCCAAAATTAAATTATTATTTTTACACTAGAAAATACTTTTAACTTTGGAAATTCATAACTAATTCATGTGAACTCCAATTGAGGTGAACCAAGTTATTTTGGTCTTATAATTTTATTATGTATTTATCTATGTAATCCTTATCTCCACCACTATTCTAGAAAATTTCACTAAATAATTAAAATCGAATGAATAGTAATCGAAGTGTATTTTTCACCATTTTGCAAAACCTCATTTTTAAACTACTATAACTTTCACTTACTAACTCCAAATAGAATAATTCTTTTACCTAAATTCATCTAAAATCATGACCTAGCTACTATAGAAAATTTTTGTATTTTTAGCAATTTGAATTTTATGGTATTTCTCGGGTTTTTCGAAAATAAAAAATATTTTAAATGAATAAAATAAACTTCAATTAAATTCAAAAATATTTTATTAAATTTATCATTAATAAATATAATTTTTTCCCTAAATTTTTGGAACTCTATTTAACCCACACAAAATTCAAACTCTATTCAACAACCTAAGCTAGGTTTGAATTTATTTTAAGCAAATAACACTTGAACAGTGAGGTTTAAAATATTATTTGAGTATTAGGATATCCCAGGAATCTCCCTGAATTATTTTAGGATTTTTTTTGTTATTTTATAGAGCCCGATCAAAGTAGGATCGTCCGATCGAGGGGTCTGTTCAGACCGTCCGAACAAGTTGATCTGTTTGGACCGTCCGATCAAAATCGGACAGTCCGATCGGATGGGTTGTTTGAACCATCCGAACAGCCCATCCGTTCGGACCATCCGATTCTGATCGAACGGTTCGAACAGACCGAAAATAGAATAACTTCAAAAATGCAAAACTAATTCAAAGTAACTTCAAATCAAGCGAAACCAATTTTGATAATTTTGTTATTAAGTGAACTCTAATTTGGAATAGGTTTCAAACTTATCTCTATCCCAGAAATTATAGTTTTTGGAAATTAATCCAAAACTAAATTATTATTGTTACACTAGAAAATTCTTTTAACTTTGGAAATTCATAACTAATTCATGTGAACTCCAATTGAGGTGAACCAAGTTATTTTGGTCTTATAATTTTGTTCTCTATTTATCTATGTAATCCTTATCTCCGCCACTGTTCTATAAAATTTCACTAAATAATTAAAATCGGATGAATAGTAACCAAAGTGTATTTTCCAGCTTTTTTGCAAAACCTGATTTTCAAACTACTACAACTTTCACTTGCTAACTCCAAATGGAATAATTCTTTCACCTAAATTCATCATCTATCTACTGTAGAAAATTCATGCATTTTTTAGCACATCGAATTTTTAGGCGAGCCACGCGCCGAGCCGCCGCGCGCCCAGCCCAGGTGTTGCGCCTATCCCCGCGCGCGTTGTGGCCGCCCACGTGCTTGCCCACGCGCTGTGAAATTTTGGCCGTCCCCACACTCGCTCGCAGCTGCTGCGACCACACGCTCTTGGCCGGGCCCTACGATGGAGAGAATCTGGCACCCTGCTGTCCCCTGTGCATCGTTAAAACAAGCACAACAAGAGAAGCGGAGAGGAATTTGCTCATTGAGGTAGGAGCGAGAGAAGCAGAGAGGAAGAGAACCAGAGAAGGAGAGAAACAGATAGGAAGAGAGCTAGAGAAGAAGCGAAAGGGGACGCGAAGCATAGAGCTATTGAAGTTCGCGCAATCGCGAAAGTTGTGCATCGTCTTGTGAGCACGAAGAAAAGGTAACTATCATCGACATGCAGCTATAGTTTTAGCAATGTGATTTGCACGTAATTAGCTTAATGGTAGCAATGTGCAGTCGGTGTATGCCCTTACTTGACTTAGAAGACTTAGTGTTGTTAGTGTGGTAATTTGTACTTAGTGTGGGTAATTAGATGCATGTCGTGTATATGCTTGGACGTAAAATTACACAATGACCTGCATGGTGTAATATTTATAACTAAAAAGTGTTTATATATACCATAGCACGTATGCTGACTGGCTAGCTACAAATTAATTATGTCACGCTAATCATTATACGGTCTATAGCACTTATTTAGTTGGTCCAAATTATGATCATGCAAAATAATTAGATAATGACATTACAGATGCTACAATTGTATTCAAATACAACCATATTTTTATTATAGCCATTATAGATGTATAACAAACATATCTCAAATAGGCAGCTACCTAGAGGACATTAAATGCCTAAATGTGCACGAGACGTAATAGAAATAGAATTGAAAAGATGCAGTATAAAAAGATGGTGTAAAGTGGGCATGACAAAATTAATAGAAGAATTCATTTAAAAAACCAAAAACTCTTTTCGTATGCACCTATGTTAGGTACTTCATGGCGGAGATTCAACATCTGTTTGTGTTCCATGGGAATGCTCTCGTACGCGATGGACCGTACGGGACGGACTTGTCGAATTGCGACCGGACAATGATCTGGGCGCCGGGTCTAAAGGACATGAGCCTCTCGGAGCTAAGGTAGTGCATGCAGTCCACGTTCGATCGTGCCACTACAAGGCTGAAGCTGCGCATCGAGGCGTTGTATGTCTTAGTGGTGGGTGATGGAGGGGAGACCATTTGGCAACTTATGAAGGTGACAAGTGACACTTCATGGGCCAATTACATGGAGGTTGTTTGCAAGCTTGCTACTGTGATATATGTGCAGCCGATGGTCTATGTTAAGTTCGTGGAGAGGACAGGGACATCCGGCGTGGGTGGTTTCGGTGAGGCTGCTGGAGAGGAGGAGCCTGCGTTGGTCTCTGGTGTTGGAGGAGACGCGGGCGTGGAAGTGGGCGATGTAGACCTGAGGAGGCGTGCCGACAATTTTGAGCCCAACGAAGGAGTGGAGAGATAGTGGGCAGCCCGTATTGATTGCCACGAGTACCTAGCCAACCAGCAGCCGTATGAGTTGTATTGTTGCATTGTGTACAGCCGTAATGTTATGTTGTCTGGGGCATATGTTAACGCATTTTGGTTATATCATGACCCTACTTTGTTTACGTTTTAATTACATTCGAGAATGGTACGCATGATTTGATCTCCTTTCATATGTTTCGCTTTGTTTTTTGTGTTGTACATCATGTTTTTCCTACAGACTAACATGTTGTTTCACTCTCGGCAGGAGATGGCACATCCTCCAGTTGACGACGCGTACGAGCTGCCCGACGCACGCTAGAAATGGGTGACACCGATGCCGAGCGTGGTCGTCCGGCGTTGGCCCTCCGAGCCTGGTCCTGACCTGCCCCAGAGAGTGCTGGCCTCTGGACGAGCGATATGTCCTAAGACTGCTGGACACTGGTCTCCTGCCCATTGCCCGCATGTTGGACATACCGCATGTGTTCTAGTTTTACGCAACACTTCTATCTGCGCTCGTGGACCGTTGGAGACCGAAGACTCACACCTTCCACTTCCTGTGGGGGGAGATGACCGTAACTCTGGAGGACGTAGCAATGCTTACAGGTCTGTCGCTGCGCGATCTTCCAATAGTGCCACCTCCTAGGCGAGTAGACTGGAAGGTGCATATGGCTGACAGATTTGGTCACCCGATCCCTAATAACATTTCGGGTGTGCCACATTCGTGGCTACACGAGTACATGACCTGCCCCGTCCATGCGACTGAGGAGGTAGTGAGGACACACTTACTCGCGTACCTTTTGTTCCTGTTCGGATGGATTCTTTTTCCTACGACTCAGGGTGTGGAGATCATGTGTATATGATCCTAATCTTAGTGTGTTGAACAATTGGCAATAGCGTTGAGCTGTTTGGAGAAACCCTCATTTTCAGTAAAGTCCTGCTTTGTTGTCATCTTTGTCATCTTGGTCGAGACGGCCAAGGCAAGGCGTGTCGACCACTCTGTGTGGCGGTCGACCGCCACCTCTGTGCGGTCAGATTAACCCTGCTTTGGCTGTGGTCATGGTCTAACTGCCACAAGTTTCTTTTGAGTTTGAAGCTGGGCCAAAAATAGAGGGTGTAGGCAAGAGAGGGGATTCTTCTACATTTGGTCTCATAATTTTTGGAGCTTCGAGTCAAAAGTTCTATTGGTTTGAAAATTCCAGAGAGTTTCGGATTCCCAGGGAGAAAATTTTGGCTAAGTCCCTTGATGAGCAGTCAGACCGGCCAAGTGGCGGTCAGACTGGCCAGAGAGCAGTCAGACGAACCAATGTGTGGCGGTCTGACCGGTTTTCACTTGTTCATCGGCCAACTTGGAGGTGATGTTTATTGGTTGGGTTAAGTTCATGGGTTTCAGTGCATATGTGTTGCATGATGCATGTTTTGACTAGCGTGGATCAAGTTGCGAAGAACTTGTTCCCGGAATCGATTTATTGGTCTATTGTTGTGCAGGTTGCTTAGAGGTCAACGACGGTCAACGGTGAGGATGATCGAGACTAGGCTTGAGAGCTGAGGTTCAGAACGATCGAGGATGCCAGGTGAAGTCAATGGACTTAAGCATGGCGCAAAAAGGACAAGGATGACCGAACGGGTAGTTCAGTGCGACGGGTTGGATCAAGTGGCGTGGGGGTCAATGCAAGTGCCATGGTGGTTTCGGTGGGAGTCGAATGGGAGAGGCTTGCCAACATGAAGAGAGTCGTTGATCAACCTACACATGGCGAAGCATGGGATTACTTCACCAAATCTGGACTCGGTCTTCGGAGAAGGATCAAGAAGGGGTATTTTGGTAACTTCACCTGAATACCGCCTTGGTGACCTTTTGCTAACCCACGGCGCAAGACGCCGCAAGGAGAAGTGGTTTAAGTCAAGAGGAGATGAAGACGACACTTTAAAATGTGTGCATAAGTGAAACCGATTTGTGTGTGGGCTTAACGGGTGCCTATTTGGGATGTCTCTCTAGGGCTAGCCTCCACTATAAAAGAGGAGGGTGCTGGTTGTAACCCTCAACCCCTTTGATTCTAGAAACCCTAACTTGTGATTTAGGGATAGGAGAGGAAAGTGGAGAGGCTAGGATTCATGAGAGATGGATTGATTGAGTGCTCAAGTATTGAGCTTTTATCCTCCATGGTGGAGTGACTGTAAACATACAATCTATCTAATCAATCCATGTAAGATTTCCCCCAAGTTGAGTTCTATCTTGTTCTTACTCTCTTTAATGCCTTTGGGTTTTTTTGTGTTTGTTAGGTTTTTATTTGGGATCTTACTGTGATCTTGCTTGCTGGGATGTGTGGGGTATGATCTAAGATCATCTTGATCATCATCCACCCATGAGCAAGCTTTTGGATCTAAGTTTGATTTTGCCCCAATTTTGGTGAAAGAAAGAGTGATTTTAGGGGTTTTGCTCTTGAGGGCTTTTGGCTTGATTCTTTCTGTGATTGAGGGTGCTAGAACGTATGGGAGACCATCCTTAGCCATCTTGGATTGATTCCTCCCATGGAATCCTCTCAATTACCGTTTTTGTATTTGGCTCGGTTTTGAAGCAACCTTCACTCAAACGGAAAAAGGTCAGAACTTTGGCAATGATCTTCACTATTGTTGATTGAAATAGATTCCTGACATCCTAAAGAAGGTATGTTCCAAGTTTTATGAAGTTTAGAGTTGTGAATCAAAAGTTAGACCAATTTGTGATTTTGAGTTCGGGCTGTTTTCACTGTTCATTGTGCTAGAGGTCAGACCACCCATTTGAGAGGTCTGACCGCTAGGCAAAAAAGTCGACCTACCAATTTGAGAGGTCTGACAGTCCAACTATATTGGTTTCCAGTTTTTGGTGATTTTGGTCTTTTCTCTTTGGGGTGTTGATTGGATTCAATACACGTTTTCCGCTATGCTTATATATTGATCTTCATAGCTTTCATAGCTATTGGAATGAAAATCTTATTGAATCTGATCAAGGTAAAAAACAGATAGTGCTTCTATTCACCCCCCCCCTCTAGTCGTCATTCCGATCCAACACAGGGAGACTGCGTGTACCCTAGCTACATCCATCTTGCAGAGTCTTTGGTAGACGCTTGGCCCGAAGAGGTGCCACAGTACAGTTGGGGCTCCGCGGTGCTTTGCACCACTTACCGAGGGTTGTGCGATGCCTCTTAGCGTAGTACGGGTGGGGAGCCATTCCTCGCGGTATACAACACCCTGCTGCAGTTATGGTCGTGGGAGCACTTCCTGGTTGCCCGGCCGTATTTTCGGAGCACCGTGCACCCTTTCCAGTTGAGCGCCAAGCTTTACAGTCATGGTGGAGGTGACAACCCCGTCGATGGGCCTACAATGGGTACGTGTTGTACACGTGGTACGCTAGGGTGGGCCAGGGAGAGACCGAGGCGTGTGTACCCTGAGTTCCACAACCTGTTCAAGACTCTGCACGAGGACGAGGTCATCTAGTGCCCATGGACGGCACAGTTCCATGCAGACATGGCCCCGTATGGATTGTCCTCACAATGCACTCAGGACGAGACACACTGGTTGATGACCTGCCACCTATTCTTCTCCCATATGGTCGAGCCGTACAACCCCCAGCGGGTCATGAGACAGTTTGGCCTTTACCAATAGGTGCCACCGATGCCGGGACGACCGCTTCTAGCGAAGGCCCATGGGTATGTCGTTGTAATACTACGATTTATTCTAAAAAAGAAAACGTTCAAAAGAGAAATTAGACATAAGAAAAAGGGGGTTTCTGCAGTTCTTCGGCAACTTGGGCCTCAGGCCTTGGCCCAGGAGACCCATAAGGGGGCCGACCACCAATAAAAGGAGGGGGAGAACCCTAGTCCGTACTGTAGCTACAGTGTCGCTGTCGCTACAGTGCATCTCCTCCCCCCCCCCCCCGGTGCTGGTAAAGAAGATCCTTGTTGCTACCGGCCAAGTGGAGGAAGAAGGAAGGTCTGCGCGTGTGGTGGCCGGCCAAGAAAGGAGAGGAAGGAAGGGAGGGAAGAGGAGAGGGAAGAGGAAGGGTTCGCGGGCTGCTCGTGATCTTCAGCAGCTCATCCCGGGTAACCTTCGTTTTCCTTTGATTAGATGTTTGATTAGTCGTTCTAGCGATGTCGGTATTTAGGGCTGTTCAGGACAGATTAGAGACAATCGAGGTTTTGATGTGTTTAACAGCAGCATTAGTCCTGGATGTCTCCTAGGATATTGTAGAGGACGTCGCCATCTTTTCGTGAAGTGCTAGAACACGTAATTTGGACCCCTTTAGCAAAAGTTATGATTTTATTAGTGGGACTGTTCTGCAAAATCGTTGGTGTTCTGACAGGTTTTAGTAATCTGGGTGAAACGATTAGTTAAACGGGAAATCAGAGAATCTCAGTATAATAAAAATTGTAGATAATTGTCTCAGCTTTTCAGAAAGCTCAAGAACTCGAGATTTTGACACACGTACTGAAAGTTATGGTATTTTTAGTTCTCTGTCCAGAGAACCTAACGGGAAATCGATGTTTTATTAACTGGCTTGGTAGGGGTATTATTTGGCCGATTCAGAGAGGTTCACCAACTAGACTTAGTTGGAGAATTTAATTACATTTCCAGAAAGTCTAAGAAAACCTTAATTGGACTCCTGTAATAATAGATATGAATTTTAGAAGTTGACCGTCCACCGAGGGGACAGATCGACGTGTAGGAATTGGGGTTGGGATCGACTTAGACGCTTTTGCGAGTTAGTGTTTGTTGTTGTATACTTTGTTTTGGTCCGCTACTGCCGTCTTAGCGTGCGTTATAATTATTACTCAGGTGGTGAACTGGTCCCGGGGGCAGCACCTTCTGCGCGTCCCTCACTCTCTCGCGGTTAAGGCAAGTATAATGATGGTTATAATATATATGGTTGAATGTCAATGTTTGATATATATTATGAGAATTTGTGTGTTCATGAATTGTGATGATGGAATAGTTGGTAATGTTCATGGTTGCTAGAGATTTGTGTTATATGTTAATCATGGATGTTTGATAGTTGTGAAGTCGATGTTTATGAGCTTTTGTAGTATGAATAGAATATTCATATGCAATGTTGTTGTGGATGCATATTTGTATTAATTTGAGAATTTATACATATGCATCATGTTGGCTTATTGAAGTCTTGGTCATGTGATGACCAAACAACTCTTGAGGTCCCCGTCATGTTGATGACGGGCTAAAGGTCCCCATGCTTGTAAAGCATGAGCTTTGGTCCCCATACTTGCGGAGTATGGGCAATGGTCCCTCTGCCAGATGGCACAGGCATGGGTGTGCATCGACGGATGCACACTTTGCATTACCGGTAAAATGCAAAAGGGAAAGAGAAGGAAAAGGATCATTTTGAGCATATTACATAGCATGTGTGTGTAAAGTGATTGATATGTGGTTTTGTAAAGTATAGTTGATGATTTGCATGCTTGGATGTTGTTGATGCCATTTATTGTATTTGCTGAGTCTTGGACTCACCCCTTATTGTTTGTTGTGTTTTAGGTACCTTTACGAGATCGGCATGCATGGGGGAAAGGAAGAATTAGACTTCTTGCACTTTTGCACGAACTACCCACCATAGAATGAAAGAGAAAAATTAACTAGGAGATGAATGAACTGTTTATAGTACTCTTCTTGATTATTGCTTGCTTGAAGTAATCTGTAATAAATGAATAGTCGTTTTGGATGCTTATGGTCTATTCATTAGATGTTTAGTTGCTATGGATGTCATAGTAACGAATAGCCAGTTTTGATTATATCTTGTTTATTATGCAATCTAGATTATCTTTATTTGTTATAACTGTCTGTTGGAACCTTCGGTATAGGTAACTATACAAAGGAGGTTCTGTCGAAATTTTGTAGGGTGTTTTAGTTTAATTACGTTTAATTATTTAATTTAGTAGCATTCCAGGCCTTAGTTGGGCTGGGGTGTTACAGTCGTTTTTCGGTATCATCGCTCTACCTATTAGCCACATGTCTGACTTTGATTTTCTGACATCCCAATTCAATTGCAGGCAAACGAGGAAAGGCCAGAAGAGCGACAACTGGAGGCAAACACAGCAGCAGTGGATGACGCTATGGGCATCAAGGGCAGCGATGGATGTGGTGCATGAGTTACGAGGCTACAACATCGAGACGTATGTTGCATACTTGGGGTGGTACGTTCCGTGCACCAGGCGCAGGCTTACTGGGCCGGCGCCACAATGTCCAGTGGAGGTCATGCACGATGACGTTGTACTAGGAGGTCCTGACTGTCATCGGGCGGCATGCCACGACGAGACAGTAAAACATTTTTCGTAGAATTTTTGTCACGCAACACGTTTCTAACTGACTGTCGGTTTCCTTGCAGTACTACCGCCTTAATCGTATCCAGCATGAGGGTGCTAACACTCTACGCCGTGGGAACAACAACACCTTTGATCGCCTCTTGCAGGCGGTGCGCGCCATGACCGACGACGCGAGGGCTGCAATGAGGACCATAACTTGTGGGCACCACAGCGACGTTCACGTACAACATCGCGGACACCGAGGGTACCCTCCAACCTCGCCACCTTTGGCACCTCCCTCCGCACGTCCGTTGCACTCCGGGTGTCATCGCAGCTACAGTCGCTTAGCCTTGACGCGCCTCGGGCCACAGGTTGTTGTCGTCAGTATTTGTCCAAGCACTCTTTTTGAATGTATCTGACACTAATGTTTGTTCTTGCAGCACTTGCGAGGGGAAAACACTCTGCTTCAGCCGTCGTCATCACGAAGGGAGGCGCAGGACAGGACTTCCTCACCGGGGCGACGTTGTTCCACTGCAGACAGCAACCCTGACTCACCGTAGCGTCGGGAAGACGGGTTGGGCTCATTGGCACACGGTGTTCAGTCACACATGCCGGAGCGAGACCAGTGGTTTGACAAGACGTTCCAAGGGTACACCGTGCAGCATTACGACACAAACTGGCCAGGAGGATCCTCGGCCACACAACCACATACTCAGGTACGCTTTAACGTAGTTACAATAATTTTTCCGTTGCACGAAACTAAGAACTAACTCACCGAGTACCCTTCCCGCAAGATGAGCAGTTGTAGATCGACGATATGCTCGGGCCTCAACCAGACACCTACACTAAGATCACCACAGCGGCGCCTCCCACGCAGCGCCCCTACTATGGCTTCCGAGACGTACGCCGCTCCCCTGACAGGCTTACCTTCCCTGAGGATGAGCTACGCCATCGGGGCAAGCGGCGGGAGGATGTACCATAAGTAATGTCATGTCTGTATAATGCATTTTATGTAATCTTATTGTGCATTGTGCCATTGTACTTTATGTAATGTCATTGTGCATTATGACATTGTGATTTATCGACACAAAAGTTCTTCGAAATAGTGAGTACAAATGACAACTGTACCTCCCGATTTTAATGTACTAAACCGAAAAGACCCGACGCAACGCTGCCACATGATTCCTCCTCGGGGCCGCTACCCCGCGGATGCGAATTTCTTTCAACCCAATTAAAATTTAGCCGCTGGCTATATATGGATGTGTTGGCTGCCATTCACCTCACTCTTCACTTCATTTCCTTCTTTCTTCTAGTCTTTAACAGAATGTCTTCGGTCTCATCTAACTTTCGAATGAGCAGACAATTAGAATCACTACAGTAGCACATGGTTTGCCCTCGTTGTAGGGATCCGGTGAATGTGTTCACCTCGCATACGCCAACGAATTCATCCCGAGTGTTCATGAAGTGTTCAAATCTTATGGTAATTTGTGCCTAATCATCACGAATGAATTCCATTCGAAACAGCATGCGGTTTTTTTTCACTTCAAGCTGCAATTCTTTTTCAGAGCACATCATATCGGTTTTGGCAGTGGGCTGATGAAGCTGTCCCAGTGGTTCGATATTGTAACATCCCAAATGTATAATTAGGGTTATTCAAGTATAATTATATGTGTAGAAATTAAAACTTTTTCTCACATCTTGGAAACCCCTAATCTCTTATGTAATTCTTGTCCAAGAGTTGTGTAATCTAAAAACACAAAGCTCTTGTTGACCAAAAGTCAAATTCATTTTTCCAATTGTCTAAATCTGGTGTCAAACATTGGAATATATTTTCCTTGGTCCCCAAAACTGTGTGGGACCCCTCTGAAAAATATCACAAGTTGCAAAACTTGTTTGATAAACTTTGGAGGTAAAACAATCCTTTGAACAACCTTAATGAATTTCCTGAGAAAAATGCGTTGCATAATAATCTCTGGAAATTTTATGTAAGGTTAATCTCTTTGTCAGCAAGATCCAGTTAAAATTTCATGAATTTTGGAGTTGAATTGCTATTCCAAACAATTCTGCTAAGTTTCAGCTGTTAAAAACTAAATTTAAAGCCTACACTGTTCCTTGGGCTAGCCGCTGTGCAAAGCTGGTCCGGCCCAACCGTGTCTGCACCCCAGCAGACCTCTTCTCCACCTTGAGCAGGTCGCAGCCGTTGGATTTACATCCAACCGCCACGACCTCCTCCGATCAACACCGCAAAGACCTCCTCGCCTCACGAGTCATAACCGTTGGATCAAAGATCCACGGTCATGACCTCCCCTGTGTGTTAAACCGCAAAGACCTCCCTTCGATATCTATCACCTTGTCCTGGTCATAGCCCTTGGATTAAGATCCAACCGGCCCTGACCTCCCCTTGTTATCAAACCTCAAAAACCACCTTCCACCTTGGCGAGGTCATAGCTGTTGGATTTATATCCAACCGCTCCTGACCTCCCCTCACTGTTAAGCTAAGCAAACTTCCCACTTACATGAGGTCACGACCATTGGATCAAAAATCCATGGTCGCGACCTCCTCCTCTTAAGCTAACTATCGACCTCCTTTGCACTCACTTGAGGTCGTGGCCGTTGGATCGATCCAACACCCACGACCTCCTCAAAATATCCAACAGACAAGACCTCCCCTATCTCGTGTTGTGCACCGTTGGATTAAAATCCACTCCACGACCTCCTCCCGGTCTCATGCGCATCGATTCTCCAAGACGTGAGGTCGTTGCCCTTAGATCTAAATCTAATGGCCATGACCTCCCTTGTGTGTCGTGCGAGGCTCAGGACCTCCCCTGTTTTAATCACCACCGTTGGATCAAAATCCAAGGGTCTTGACCTCCCTCGCGCTTCACGCAAAGCCTCAGACCTCCCTTTGGTTGTGCGCCCTTGGATTCAAATCCTAAGGCCATGACCTCCCCCTCATGTTTTTAAGTTCATGTGCGGTTAAGACCTCACAGGAGGTCCGCACCGTTGGATGGAGATCCAACGCTTTGGACCTCCTGTCCCATTTTCCCACGTGCGCTTACACATTAAGGAAATCGGAGGGCCACGACCTCCCAATCCTTGATCGTATGGCTGGGACCTCCTCCCAGTCATTTGAGCGTAACGGTTCAAAATTGTCATCCGATGGTTATGACCTCTCCCAGGTTTTATCCAACGGCCATAAGGACCTCCCCTGTTCTTCTCCTTCCTCGGGCGCGCCTACGCGCTCTAAGCAGTGGAGTTAATGCCCAGCCTGTCCACTGTGTACTTATAACAACTCTTTCTTGACCGCATTTAATGCGTGTCGACCTTCCGCTCTCTCAAGACAGAGCTGCACCTTGTCAACTCTACATCTTGTCCAATGCCCTAGACCGTGCCATGGGCCAAGCTCACAATGAGCTTAGCAGGTGGTCCATGACCTCCTGTGCCCTAAGTATAAAGCCTCCCCATCGTGCTTGCTTGGCTTCCTTTGCACACCATTGTTCCTTGGCTTACACCTGTCTTTGTGAGCTCTAAACCACCAAAGCTTCCTTGGCCGCCATTCTTTGGTGCTTGAAGCCCCTCGGTGGGCAAGGGTCATTGGAGATTTCTTCTCCTCTCCTTGCTTCCATTTGTGCCTTCCCTTTGGGACCAAGACCTAACTTGTTTTGGTTTGGGCATTTACAGAGGTGGACAAAGGGATCTTGGAGCCGAGTGTAGCCATGGAGCAACCTCATCTTCCTCGGCTCCGATCTTCACCTTCCTCCACTTCCCCAAACCTTAGGACCTCCAGTACCTCCTGTTAGTCCCTTAGCTG
Organism: Phyllostachys edulis; assembly: GCA_036346405.1. Lineage (NCBI taxonomy): Eukaryota > Viridiplantae > Streptophyta > Magnoliopsida > Poales > Poaceae > Phyllostachys > Phyllostachys edulis. Next base: position 38,944,108 of record CM070547.1, on the reverse strand, counting down.
CTGGCACCCGCATGTATGAATGTCGCGGAGCTTTTATTTGGGCGACGCTTGAATGTCGCGCTGAGCTTCCTTTTGCGTTTTGGATTTTGGCCGTGTGGTGCCTTCGTTGTCCTCTCGGCTCGCCGGCGGTTAAAACCGCCGCCGCTGGGTGAGAGTAGGCCTGAGATGCGCTCGCTATTGCGGTCCCGACGGTGCCCTCAGTGCGCGCCGCCGTGCCCTAAATCGCCGGCGATAAGCCGTGGGACGTCCTCAAATCTTTGTCGGACGTCCCGACCGTGCCATTGTCGTTTAGGACAGAGATTAACCGTTTTAAATGCCTCAATCATTGCAATCATGGGGTTAGCGTTAAATGCCATTAACCCTGTCTTTTGCGCGCATTTAAGACCTGCCGCGCGCGGACCTCCTCGCTGTCCCGCGCGCATTTATTCCATGTCCAAGCGCGTGCGCCCTGGGTATGGACATCCAGACCTCCTCCGAGGAGATCTGGAGCGTCCAAGACCTCCCCTTGCGAAATCGTGGCCGTCCAGACCTCCCTGGAGGTCTGTGACGTTAGGACCTCCCTTGGAACATCTGGACCGTCCAGGACCTCCCCTGTGAGGTCTTGACGATGTAGATCTTCCTTGGGGAGATCTTGGTAGTTTAGATCTTCCTTTGGAAGATCTCAGCCGTTGAGGACCTCCCCCGTTAGATCTGGTCCGTCCCGGACCTCCCCTCATCGTTGTGGTCCGTTGGATTCTCCATCTGCGGCCACGACCTCCCCTCGTCTCGCACTTGCGCGTTGCTAGGAGGTCCAGGACCTCTGGACCTCGCGAGCGCGTGTGTGCGTTACCTCCTGGGAGGTCTGAGCCGTTAGATCTATGATCTGTGGCTCACGTCCTCCCATGTCCTTGTGAGTTTTAGAAATTCCAGTGAGCTCTAGTTATAACTAAAAATGGTATGAACTTTAGAATTTCATATCTTTGTCGTTTTAAATCCAAATGAGGTCGTTCAAAGTGTGTTAGCTCTGTATTGAACTTGACTTTAATCCAAAAATGATTGTAAGTTGAGTTCAGCTCCAGAGCACAGTTTGCCCTTAGATTTTAAAAACCAACTTTAAATATACACTTAAATCAATGCTTAACTTATAAAATACATAACTAATGCTATGTAGATTATTTTTGGGTGAGACCAACTTTGTTGGTTTCCTCTATTAGTGATCTCCCTGTGAAAATTGGTTTTGAGCATGTTGCTGTTAGGAAAATGAGGACTTGTGCATTATAATTTTGTTCAAGTTCTTGTTTTTGAAAATTTATAGAAAGTGCAATATAGCTCCAAATGAGATGAACTCAATTGTGTTATCCATCTCATGAGGTGCTGGTTTCACAGTAAAAATCTCAGTGTCACTACTGTTCTAGAAAATGTTGCCTCATAATTAAATTAGTGAATAGTGCAGTTTGGTATTTTAGGGGCTGAGCAGAATTGTTTTGCTCATAACTTTTGCATTGAGAATCCAAATCAATTGGTTCTTGTTGAAAAATTCCTAAAATCACCCTCTTGCTGCTGTAGAAAATTCAGCGAATTTGGAGTTCATTTGTTGTGCTGTCTTTGTTGTGTTTAAATCGTTCTTATCGGTTCTTTCTCGCTTTTCCGTTAGGCTTCGACATTTGTGGCGATCCCGAGAGTGACCCTCTGCCACCACTTGGCCAGCAACATCAAGGCAAGCAGTTTGATCATTTCCATCAATGTCCCATTACTTAAAGCTTAATACTTTGTTTTACTTCTATGTATGCATGCTACTTTGTGTTAAATGTCGCTAGCAATCCTATAGTTGCATAATCTGTAGGAATTGTTTATCCTCTACTACCATGAGCCTAGGTTAGTTGCTGTGGTTTGAGCTCGTTGGATGAGCTCTTATCACTTAGTAGTTTCGTTTTAAATTGCTTAGACATGCTTAGTTATCGGTAGAAATGGGCGATCATCGACTTAGTCGATGGTCTTGATCACTCAAAACTGATTATTACTCCTATATGTCCATCACTTGTGCTTTGATTTAATTTGTAAAATCAAAAACTGAAAATAAAAGATTGATTTAGACTTGGGCATATTGGATGGATGGTGTGGTTTTTGGATGTGGTGGTATGCCTGAGTCAACAAGGACCTAATTCTTGCGCCATTGATCCAAGCAATTTTATGTGCTAACCACACGAGGGCATATGGAACTCCTCTTGACTAAGTACTTTAGGCGGTGTTAATTGGGGTCGCTTTCGGTTGGTGTGTTTTAAAGATAAAATGTGTGTGTGATGTGGGAGGAGCATTAGCTTCCGGTAGGTTGTGTGATGTCTCCATCTCCCGTGGGTTGTGCGACTCGAATTAGCATTGTCCATTGGAAATGTCTCGTAGGACTTAGCGTCTTGCGGCACACCTAAGGTAGTGTGCTTAAAGGAAAGGCGGTCCGGCGTGTGGGTACAGTGGTACACCTGCGCAGGATAAAACTATTTGAATAGCCTCGTCCTAGGTTATGGACACGCTTGGTTATTTCCGTAAGAATTAGACTACAACCTTTAATTAAAACTTGACATGGTTGGTATGAGCGGGAGTTCATGCTATTGTTGTGGTGACTATTGGGTTAGTCACTTCGAGTTGATCTTGTTGTTGTTACTATGTTATTATCTCGTTGTTACTTCAACATTTAAAAATGCTTTGCCAAATTGCCTTCAATCTATTATGTTATTGCAAATAAATGTTGCTTTATGCTAAAATGAGTCCAAAGCCTCATCCACTTAAATAAAGCTTGCATGTAGCTATTTATAGTTCTGTTATCTCACACGTAAGTCTTGCGGAGTACTTTATGTACTCATCTCTTTGTGGTTGTGGCAATTTTGTGGCTTTTGTTGCAGAGGAAGAAGGAGAGCTCCAAGAGCCTCTCTTTTGCGCTTCGTGTTGCGCTTTCTTGACGACTAGCTTGGCGGTCGGTCGATGCCTAGGGTTAAGGCACACCGATTGGCTTTGTGTTATAGCCATCTTTATGGCACTTTTGCTTCATTGTTGTCTCTTTAGAACTGTTGTTATTTGGCCTAAGGGCCCCTCTTTTGTAATAACCTATCCTTATTTATATTAACTTCTGGTTTGTTGCTTATGTTCTATGTGTGTATGGAATTGATACATTCTTTTGTTGTGAGGTATGTATATCTTGCATTCGGGAGTATACATCTCTCGAGACTGGGTTTATTTGGTTAATAATACTAGGGTCAATTGGATGACTAAGTATTATGAGCTTAATAAATCCGGGTGCTCACAGATATATTGTAATGCAAATTGCTGCCTAACAAGATGACTCTCGTGGTATTGTTGTATTTCGTCCAGTGGCTCGACCCTCTAATCCACCAACGCAAAATGAAGAGAATAGACTTAAAAGACTAGATGAAAGGATAGAAAGAGTTGAGAAAATGCTTCAGAAATTAATTAAAATAGTTAGTTTTGCGGTCTTTCTTCTATTATTTCTTGTTCTTGCCAAATAGATGTTCAGTTGTAATGAGATTGTAATGTCTACTATTTATCTATGCATCGCAGTCCGTCATGAATGAGAATAAACCAATAACATTATTAATCGCAGTCCTTTGCGACGTTGTTGTACTCCTCTGTATGACGTGATAACACTCTGCCTCACCAGCTTTTCAGATCGACATGACAGCACTCTGCCTCGCTAGCAACTTTTCCGAACGACAAGACCGCACAATTCAGAGGGTGTTGGACCGAAAAGGCGACTAGAGGGGAGGTGAATAGGAGCACGATCTATTTTTCACCTTGATTGAATTCAACACGATTTTCACTCCAATAGCTATAAAATCTATGAAGATCAATAGACAAGCACAGTGGAAGACTTGTATTGAATCCAATCAAAACCCCAAAGAGAAAAGACCAAAAACACCAAAAACTAGAAACCAATATAGTTGGGCGGTCAGACCTCTCAAATGGGTGGTCTGACCGGCAACACAATGAACAGTGAAATCAGCCCGAACTCAAAATCACAAACTGGTCTAACTTTTGATTCGCAACTCCAAACCTTACCAAACTTGAGACATACCTTCTCTAAAATTTCAAAAACCTATTCCAATCAAGGATCGTGAAGATCCTTGCCAAAGTTCTGACCTTTTTCCGTTTGAGTGAAGGTTACTCCAAAACGAAGTCAAAACCAAAATATGATCCAAACACTTGCTCGTGGGTGACTGATGATCAAGATGATTCTAGATGTATTTCTACATGTCACAGCAAGCTAGATCTAGGCCAGAAACCAAAGAAAAACTCACGGATCAAAGAAAGCCCCAAAATCATAAAGTAGAGAGCAAGAACACAAAGAGACTCATCTTGTGAAATCTTTCTTGAATTGATTTGACATGATGTTGGTTTACAGCCACTCCATCCAAGAGAACAAAGACTCAATACATGAGCACACAATTAATCCAACTCTCTAGAACCCTAACCTCTCCACTATCCTCTCCCTAAACACAACCTAGGGTTTTTCAATCAATGGGTTAAGGGAGTGCTTGACCAGCACCCTCCCCTATTTATAGTGGAGGCTAGCTTCTAGAAGGAAAACCCTAATGGGCACCCGTTAAGCCCACACACAAGCGGGTTTCACTTACGCACGTATTTTAAAGCGTCGTCTTCATCTCCTTTTGGCCTAAACCGCTTCTCCTTACGCTGTCTTGCGCTGCGGGTTAGCAAAAGGTCATCAAGGCGGTATTTAGGTGAAGTTACCAAAATAACTCTTCTCGATCCTTCTCTGAAGACCGAGTCCAATCTTCATGAAGCAATCCTATGCTTCGTCACGTGTAGGTTGATCAACGACTCTCTTCATGTCGGCAAGTCTCTCCCATCCGGCTCCCACCGAAACCACCATGGCACTTGCACCGACCACCGCGCCGCTTGATCCAACCCGTCGCACCGAACTTTCCGTTTGATCATCCTTGTCCATTTTGCACCATGGTTGAATCCACTGACTTCACCCGGCATCCTTAATCGTTTTGAACCTCAACTCTCCAAACTTAGTCCTGATCATCCTCACCGTTGACCGTCATTGACCTCCAAGCAACCTACACAACAATAGACCAATAAATTGTTTCTGGGAACAAATTTTTCGCAACTTGACCCACGTTAGTCAAAACATGCATCATGCAACACATATGCACTAAAACCCATGAACTTGACCTAACGAACAACCATCACCACCAAGTAGACCAACGAATCAAGTGAAAACCGGTCAGATCGCCACCCATGGCCGGTCTGACCGCCACCTATTGGCCGGTCTGACCGCCCAGTAGGGACTTAGCCAAATTTCAACTTAGAAATCTGAGACTTCTCTGGAAATTTCAAACGAATAGATCTTTTGACTCAAAGCTCTAAAAATTATGAGACCAAGTGTAGAAGAATCCCCTCTCTTGCCTACACCCTCTATTTTTGGCCCAGCACCAAACTCAAAAGTTCCTATATGTCCGATCAGACCGCTGCCCAAAGGCCGGTCTGACCACCCCCACTTGACCCGAGGCTTGGCTGGTCTGACTGCCACACAGGCCGGTCTGACCACCACCTTGGCCGGTCTGACTGTCACCTTGGCCGGTCTGACCGCCTGAGGCCTGACAGCCTTGTGAACTTCGCCAAAAACATTTGTTTCGACAAACCTTCAACACCATTGCCAATTCTGTCATCATCCTAAGATTGTGAGCATATCTCCATGATATCCACAGAGGGAAATGACAACTCTACCTCCCCAACTTTTCAGGACGACGTCACCCAACAAGGCCGTTTCCCGCAGCGACATGACCCAACGGGTCTGCTTCCAGTAGAGACGTGATGCAGCGCTGCCACATAATTTCTCCTAGGGTTTGCTTCCCGTGCATCATTACCCAACGAGTACGATTCTGCGTTAGGACACCCTACACCACACTCTTTCCACGCATTCACTCCCCATTACTTTTCAGAGTAACAACACCAGTCAGCTTTGCGCAGCGACGTGACCCGACGAGTCAGTGTTGCGCAACGACGTGACCCGACGAGTCAGCTTTGCGCAGCGACGTGACCCGACGAGTCAAGGCCGCTGCCTTGCGGACGGGAATTTCTCTCAACAGAATTACAATTCAGCCGCATACGCAATGCCGACTCAGCATATGAGTATTACCCCTTCCACGTCGGGTTCTTCTACATCCAGACTTCAACATAATCTCGCTCAAATGGACAAGCACTGGAAGAAGATCCGCGAAATACAAAGGGAGTATACGGCCTAGGAGGAACAAAGGGAGCATGCTAGGAGGCCACCTCCCCGTAATGACGCCGTCCCCTGTAGCAGCAACCCCTACCAGAACTTCCCAACCGAGCATTCACCGCAACACCCGCCCGAGGGGGAGACGTCGCCCCTTTGCTGGTGCAGGGACAGATGCAAGTGAACTCATATAGCCCATACCTCATGGTAAAGGCAGTCTTGGGGATGTCCTCTGGTCTAATCTTCAATTGGAGATAACCAGACCTTAAGTCAATTTTGGAGAAAACGCTTACTCCTTTTAGCTGGTCAAAGAGATCATCTATCTTGGGCAATGGATACTTGTTCTTAATGGTGACCTCATTGAGTGATCGGTAGTCCACACACATTCTCAAACTGTTGTCTTTGTTCTTAACAAACAGCACTGATGCTCCCCATGGTGAAGAGCTTGGTTGAATGAATTCCTTGTCTTTCAGCTCTTTGATCTGTTTCTTCAACTCTACCAACTCATTGGCTGGCATCCTGTATGGCCTCTTTGATATAGGGGCAGTCCCTATGACTAGATCAATTAGGAATACAATGTCTCTTTCTGCTGGCATCCCAGGCAACTCCTTAGGGAACACTTCTGAGTATTCTCTGACTACTGGGAGGTCGTCTAGCTTCACTTTTTTCAAACAAGCCAGGCTAGGGCCTCCTCTAACAGAGGTCTCGGGACTAAACTCGACTTGAATCCCTTGCTCATTAGTAAGCACGATAGACCTACTGGCACAATCTATCTGACCTTGGTTCTTGGCTAGCCAGTCCATTCCAAGAATCACATCTAAACCTTGGGAGTGCAAGACTACAAGGTCTGCAGAGAAAGGTACTCCCAAGATTTCCAAGGAAAGATTTGGGCATAGGGAACTAGTCCTCATTTCTGAGCCCGGAGAGTGGATCAGCATAGGGCTAACTAGAGGAGATATAGATAACCCATTACTACCCACAAACTTAGACAAAACAAACGAATGAGAAGCTCCGGAATAAAAAAGAACTGATGCTGTTACGGAATTGACAAGAAACGTACCAAGGACCACGTCCGATGCTGTTTGAGCTTCTTCAGCTGTGACGTGATTCACACGTCCCTTGATATACTGGACCGAAGGCTTCACATTTGAATTGCTACCAGTTGCTGAATTGCCTTGACTTGGTCGGGTTGAAGTAGTGGTCGCGTCTTGCAGCTTCTTTGGGCACTTATTGGCATAGTGTGCAATTTTGTTGCAATAGAAACAAGTGACTCCTGCTGCAGTGGTTGAGGATGTCTTCTTTTGAAAATGACCTCCTGGAGAGGTCCCTCGAGGACTAGTGGTGCCAGGACGTCTAGTCTGCACCGGAGGTCTGGAAGGGGAGGAGGTCGCAGGCCTCTTTAGCTGAGGTTGGCAGGTCCTAGGCCTCGAAAATCCCTCTGAACTGAACTGCTGAGCTGCTTTTCTCTTCTTGCGATTCTCCATCTCAAGATGCTTGCCCTCCCGGCGAATAGCTTTGCTTACAAGCTACTGAAAATCTAAGTAATCCTGAGCAATGAGCTGAACAGCGAGGTCATCATTGAGCCCTTCCAGGAAGCGCTCTTGCTTGGACTCATCTGTTGCCACATCTTGGGGTGCATAGCGAGCCAACTGATTGAACTTATGAAGATACTCGCTGACAGTGCGGTTGCCATGGCGCAGGGATTGGAATTCCTTCTTCTTCAGCAACATCATGCCTGGAGGGAGATGTGCTCGACGAAAAGCTTGAGTAAACTCATCCCAGGTGATGGTTTGGGAATCAGGGTGGGACTGAGTAAAGTTGTCCCACCATTCAGAGCCTGGCCCATTGAGCTGGTGAGAGGCAAATAAGACCCTCTCATGATTCGTACACTGAATCATATCTAGCTTCCTGCTCACTGCTCTGAGTCAATCATCAGCTTCCAATGGCTCAGTGCTACTAGAGAAAGTGGGTGGTCTCATCCTCATAAACTCAGAGATGTTGGCCCTTGGAGGAGGTTGAGCATAAACTGGTGGTTGGGCTGCTGCGGCTGCTTGGAGATTCTGAGTGTTGTTGATAGATTGGGCTAGCAAGTTGATCAGATGAGCTTGATTTGCCATCACCTGATTCCAATCTGGCGCTCCAGCTGGAGGAGGTGGTGGTTGCGGAAGAGGGGTCTCTGGATCACTACTCACTGCTCTGCCCTGATTGCTAGTGCTGTCGCTACCTCGGGTGGTCACCATCTGCCAGATCTTCAGAAGTTAGGAAAGAGAAAGAGAAAGGAAACTAAGGGGGAGAGGTCAAAACAACCAAACCAGATAGAATAATCAACTCAAAAGCTCAAACACGTTCTACTCGCGGCTCACTGCCCTTAGGGCTGTGAGTGGAGAGGTCGTGGCCACAAGAGGTGGTCTTTGCGAAGAGACCCAGAGGGTGGTCTTTGCGAAAGACTACCACTCTTGACCAGGAGCAGGGAGGTCCTTGCGTAACTACGTGCCAAGACAACTCCCGGGCAAGAGGTCTCGCACACAACCTATAGATATTCCAAGGAGAGAGGGTCCATTTAACTTTGTAAAACGGTGAGGAGAGCGGAAGATAAGAAAGATTAAGGTAAGAAAGGATACGGAGAAGGAGATAAGGATAGAGAGATGACCCAGATAAGAGGAGAACAATTTATTTCTCTTGTTTTATAAAACAAAATTTTGAACTTTCTACTAACGACCATCCTGCTAGGCTTCGACCTACAGTCAAGATGCTCTGATACCACTTTTGTAGCGCCCGACCCGAGGTCACCCGAGAGGTCTCATAGACCACTCAAGAGGTCTAGCAAGACCTCTTAGAAGGTCCTTTAAGACCACCCAGATGTTCCCAAGGTGAGCTCGAGACAGCCACGAGATGACCCTCAAGCGCCACGACTCATCCCAGGAGAAATCGAGAGACCAATCCTGAGGAGGTCGTGAGACCTGGGGTGACCCAAGTCCTCCCACGACCAGTCCCGGGGGAGGTCGTGGAGGGCTGGGCTCACCCCAAAGACCTCCCACGACCAGACCCGAGGGTGGTCGTGGTGGTCAGGGATCGCCCATGGTCCTCTGTGTGAACCGAGCTAGTCCCAAGGATCAACAGCTAGCTCTTCACAGCATACAACAGTGGTAACATACATCAAACGCAAGCTTTAATTACAGCAAAAGAGTTTATTACAAGGGTGGCTTACAAGCCGACGAAAGCAAAATACATAGCGGAAACAAGGAAGCAGGTCCACCCGTTACACCACAGGCAAACGGCTGGAGGGCGCTGCCTAGTTGACATGGTCCTCCTCATCATCATAGAAGTCCTCTCCTGCTCAATTTATCAAATCAAGCAAGAATGAGCACAACAACCGTGCTCGCAAGCTACACCCGTCAAATAACAGAATGATATGCATACATGGATATCTCAAAGGAAGGCTTATAGGGTTGTCTTTGCATAAAGCCATGTTTATTTCCAATTACGGGTGGTAAGTTCCAAGGCAGATTTACAATATCTAAAATTTATTTTTCTAAAACAATTTTATAGTTGGATAACATTCATCATCAAGTGATGACGGATACCCTCCTATCACAAGGCTCCCCGCCCAAAACCCATTTGGATAGAAATCCAAAACCAATTTAACAAAGCCACTTAGAAACCAAGTCTAACTTTGAGTGGCTTTGCCAGCATGTCCATGATCGTGGACACGGTTATTCGAATAGTTTTACACTCTACAGAGGTTGCACACTTTACCCACATGACATGATTTCTCTAGTTTGTTCGGCATTCGTCAATGCCACCTCTCACTGCTGAAGGTAAGAGGTCTAGAGTTTATGACAAGGCCTTTACAATGTATCATTCCACCGCAGTCCACCCTCATTAAGGTTTCGCAAATCCCCCCCTTTGGATAGAAACCCGCCGGGTTAATGGGTGCCCCCTCTTATGCCAGGTGGGAACAATAGTCATGAAAGACTTTGTCAAAAGAAATGGCCATGAAAGACCGCCCATGTACAAACAGGATCAACCGGGATGGAACTTTACAAATTAATCAGCCAGATCTCACGCCACATTCTGGAGACATGTGGTTGCACGGTGAGGCATAGCCCATTATAGGCATAGCAAAGGAACGCTCAAAGGCCGGTCCTCAACTGATTTGGGTGACCACCACAGACCCTGGGCATCGATCATGGAAATGTCACGATCCCGTGCATAGACATGCACCAACCAAACAACCATTTCGCCCAAGTCCAAACCAGTTTTCTTTTTTCTTTGTTTTTCAGAAACATTTGCAAGCTACCACGACAACCCAATGTCATGGATTAAAACATTTAGACAACATTGGTCTTTTGGCAGTAAAATATCCCAAAACAAGAATTTTGGTCTAAGCATGTCTAAGCTTAGTTTAGCAACACATGTCGGTTCATACTAATGTACCAACCAGCCTTTACTATGGTGACAAGGGGGTCATCAATTCATCAATCAAATCTGGTGGTGCAAAGGAATTAGGAGTAACTACAAAGTTAAAACAGGGATTTAAATTACTTGAATTGAAATAAGCATGCCGTAATAATTTGGAACACAACTTAATTAATTTGAAATATTGGGTTCAATATGATCAAGGATGTAACTTGCCTTGCTCGAAGGCTTGAGCGTCTTCTTCTTCCTCAAAGAACTCGGGCTCTTCAGGGCCTTCGCAATCTACACGGGAGAAAAATAGAGCAGCTCAAATAAAGCTCAAGCAAGAACCAAATGAACTCCAATAAAACACCAAAACAAAACCAACAGAGAGGCTTCGACGGTTTGGAGGAGGTCCAAGAACTGATCGGAGGAGCATGAGAGCTGAAATGAGGAAAAAGAGTAAAGATGGAGAGCTGCCCTAGCTTATATAGCCAGAACTGCTGGGGATCCCAAGGGCACACACGAGTACAAAGTTGGTGAGAAACAGGATGAGGTGCACTCAGGCGTGCGCAGACAGCTGACCGGAGATACGGTGGAACAAACAAGGAGGGAACAAAACGGTGAGGTAGTATTTAATGTAATGCAACACATTTACTGCCCGAAGACTCTGGCGTGTGCGTCCCCAGGGACTTCAGCGAGATTAGCGCCGCAATAAAAGGGAAAAATGAGGTGAGCGAGGCTGACTGGTGTGGCTGGTCAACACTCGGGACAGGGGGTCAAACCAAGGGGAGGTCGTGACTAACGACAAAAGAGGAGGAGGTCGCGGCCTCATGGGGAGGTCGCGACCCCAGAGGGTGGTCTTTACAAAAGACCCGCAGAGGGTGATCTTCGCAAAAGACCACGAAGGGTGGTCTTTTGCGAAGAAGACCACACGGAGGCCCAGAGGGCAAGGAGGTCCAAAGGAAAAGGAAAAAGGTCGCAACGAAACAAAGCCGTCCGATCCTGTGAGAGGGGAAAGGCGCGGCGCTGGATCGGACCACACGAAGGAAAAGGGAGATCCAACGAAGAGGAGGATCCAACGGGGGAGATAGATCAAGGGGAGGTTTGAACGATCAAGATGAGATCAAAGGAGATCCTGAATGATCCAGATGGAAGCTTCAAAAAAATATAAAAAAAATTGTATTTTATTACATTAATTAAGGGTGCGTTAGGTTGGGTGAACTAGGGTGAATGGGATGGGATGGTACAGGATGGATGGGATGATCCTAGATGAGATGATACAAGTATGGTGTTTGGTTGGTGAGATATGATGATACATGATTTTGTTTGGTTTGTGAGATAGGACGGTCCTAGATGGTTCAAGATGGTGTTTGGTTTGATAAATGAGGTTGTATTTTGAGCGCTTTGAATTTTTAGGGCATTTTTGAAAAACCTAAAAATTCAAAGTGCTCCAAAATGCATGTATTTTATACAGTAGATAGAGGATGATTTTAGATCAATTTAAATGAAATAATTATTCCATTTCGAGTTAGCAAGTGAAAGTTATAGTAGTTTGAAAATCAGGTTTTGCAAAAATATTGTATTTACTATCCATCCGATTTTAATTATTTAGTGAAATTTTGTAGAACAGCGGTGGATATAAGGATTACATAGATAAATAGAAAATAAATTATAAGACCAAAATAACTTGGTTCACCCCGATTGAAGTTGATATGAATTAGTTATGAATTTCCAAAGTTAAAAGCATTTTCTAGTGTAAAAATAATAATTCAGTTTTGGATTAATTTCCAAAAACAATAATTTCTAGGACAGAGATAAGTTTGAAACCTATTCCAAATTAAAGTTCACTTAATAAAAAAATTATCAAAATTGGTTTCACTTGATTTGGAGTTACTTTGAATTAGTTGCGCATTTTTGAAGTTTCGAGTCTGTTCGGACCGTCCGATCGGAGGAGACGTTACCATCCGATTCCGATCAGACCGTCCTACTTTGACTGGGCTCTATAAAATAGCAAAAAAAATCCTACAATCCTGAAATAATTCAGAGAGGTTCTTGAGATATCCTAATACTCAAATAAAATTTTAAACCTCATTGTTGAGGTGTTATTTGCTTAAAATAAATTCAAACCTCGCTTAGGTTGTTGAATAGAGTTTGAATTTTGTGTAGGTTAAATAGAGTTCCAAAAATTAGGAAACAATTATATTTATTCATTATAAATTTAATAAAATATTTTTAAATTTAACTGAAGTTTATTTTATTTATTTAAAATATTATTCATTTTTCAAAAACACCAAGAAATACCATAATATTCAAAGTGCTCAAAAATATAAGAATTTTCTATAGTAGCTAGGTCATGATTTTATATGAATTTAGGTGAAATAATTATTCCATTTGGAGTTACCAAGTGAAAGTTATAGTAATTTGAAAAATCGGGTTTTGCAAAAAAGGTGAAAAATACACTTGATTACTATTTATCCTATTTTAATTATTTAGTGAAATTTTATAGAATAGTGGTGGATATAAGGATTACATAGATAAATATAGAATAAAATTATAATACCAAAATAGCTTGGTTCACCTCAATTGGAGTTCATATGAATTAGTTATGAATTTCCAAAGTTAAAAGTATTTTCTAGTGTAAATAATAATAATTCATTTTGGATTAATTTCCTAAAACTGTAATTTCTGGGACAGAGATAAATTTGAAACCTATCCAAATTAAAGTTCACTTAATAAGAAAATTATTAAAGTTTGTTTCACTTGATTCGAAGTTACTTTGAATTAGTTATGCATTTTTAAAGTTTCGGGTCTGTTCGGACCGTCCGATCGGAATCAGGCCGCACGATCGTATGGTCCGTTTGGACCATCCGAACAGACCGAACGTCTCCTCTGATTTGGACGGTTCGATTCCGATTGGACTGTCCGAACAGACCAAACTTAAAAAATGCATAACTAATTCCAAATAACTCTAAATAAAATGAAACCAATTTTGATAATTTTCTTATTAGGTGAACTTTAATTTGAAATAAGTTTCAAACTTATCTCTATCTCAGAAATTATAATTTTTGGAAATTAATCCAAGACCGAATTATTTTATCCACTTAAAATTCATTTTACTTCAAAAAAAATCATATCTAATTCAACTCAACTCCAAATCAAGTGAAACCAATTTTGATATTTTTAATTTTAAATTAATTTTATTTTAAAATAGGTTTCAAACTTGTCTCTGTCCTAGAAAATATAGCTTTTGGAAATTGATCCTTAACCGAATTATTTTCACACTAGAAAATGTTTTTAACTTTGAAAATTCATAGAAAATGTTTCTGAACTCCAAATGAGTTGAACCAAGCTATTTTGGTCTTATAATTTTATTTTTTATTTATCTATGCAATCCTTTTATCCACTACTATTCTGCAAATTTTCACTAAATAATTAAAATCCAATGGCTAGGGAAGATGAGCGCTCGTGAGGAGACGATGGACCGTGTGGTTCGGGATTTTTCGTCGAACACATTGGTAGAGCATCTACGCGGAATATTCCTTCCGATGGAACGAATTGGTGCTGAACCATTCGGTTCCGTTCCCCGTACTTGTCCTAAATAAAAAGATGAAACTTTATAAAACTTAATGAAACTACGTGAAACTAGGTGAAACTTGCTCTACATAATATGGAGAAACAAATGATACTTGATGAAACTACATGAGACTTGGGATGAAACTTAATGAAACTTGATGAGACACGATGTCACTGTTGAAAACTTGTCCTAGACAAAAAGATGAAACTTTATGAAACTCAATGAGACTTGGGACGAAACTGGATGAAACTTAATGAAACTGGATGAAACTAAGTGAAACTTGCTCTACAAAATATGTAGAAACAATGATACTTGATGAAACTTCGTAAAACCTAATGAAACTTCATAAAACTAGGTAAAACTTGCTCTACACAATATGTAGAAACAATGATACTTGATGTGAGGAGATGACCAAGAGCGCCACATCCACCACTCTGTGTGGCACATCAGCAAAATCACCCTAAATACGGTCACGTCAGCAAAACCATCCATTCAAACCGACGTGAGGGGTGAAGTGACTGGATTTCGCAAGTTCAAAGGATTAGATAACCGGTTTTGTAGTTCAAATTGATCATATTAAAAGGTACGGTTCCAATCACTTTGTCACTGAGGAAGGTCACCTTGCTGCACTAGAGAGCTAGGTTGACCATCAGAAAACCCATAAAAACGGGTTGTATGGGCGAGTTTTCAACAACCGCGTACCACTACCAGTGAGGTGAAATTACTATAAAGATAGTTGTACGTGTAAAATCAGACGCTCACGTACCTCGACAAGGATAGTTGTACGTGTCAAATCAGACTCTGAGTACCTCTACGTGGTTTTTGCAATTTTTCCTTGAAAAAAATATGTTATCGTTCTAAAACTCAAAAAGTAAATTTTATCCTAAAACAACCGTTAAAAATCCAAATCCATTATTGGTGCGTGGTTGCTCCTATTAATCCGCCCTCGACGCGAGACGCAATTCAAGTTTCGAATTTCCCCTGTAACGTCCGTGGTCAACGGGTCAAGGCGTCAATCTTCTCCTGGAAGACAATCCGTACACTGTATTTCCTTTCCATAAATCAAACGAGTCTTCCCCTGGAAGGAAGCCGAGAAAGCATAGCCGTCGCCCGTCGCGCACGAACGTCTAGTGCCGGTTCCTTCTCTCCCAATCTAAACGCCACCCACCGCCAACAAATAAACATACAAAATCCTCTCGCCTCCCTAAGCGCAGCGCGCCATGTCGTGGTTCCACTCCTCCTCGTCTTCCGCCCACCACCACGTCCGCAGCGTCCACGCCTACGACCCGTACTCAGACGACGACGACGAAGGTGACGTCAAGCCGGCAGTCACGCAGCATTGGCGGTGCGACCATGTCTACGGCGGGGCTGGCGCCAGAGTCGACGTCAAGCCGGTGAAGCAGCCTCGTCCGGGAGGAGGAGGAGGAGGCCGCCGTGTGCATGATGATGAGACGGTGCTCTCTTGGCCGGTGCCCGAGCAGTACAGGTCGACGCTGCGCACGCAGGAGTCGATCGCCGGCCTCCGCGCCAGGTACAGCATCCCGGAGGGGTTCGGCCTGCACCCGGCCGGCGCCACCCAGGCAGCGTGCGCGCCGCCTCCACGGCCGCCGCGCGGGGGCCACGGGGGTGGCGTGCTGATCTGCGTGTACGCGCAGGCGTTCGCGGCGGGCATGCGCCTGCCGCTGCACCCGTTCGTCAGTGACGCGCTCGCGCACTTCGGCATCGCGCCGTCGCAGCTCGCGCCCAACGGCTGGCGCGTCCTGGTCGGGTTCGCCGTGCTGTGCCACTTCCGCGGCGCCGGCGCGCCCTCGCTGCCGGTGTTCCGCCACTTCTTCACCCTCGCGCCGCTGCCCAAGGGGAAGGGATGGTACTCCTTCCGCGCCAGGGAGAGCGTCCCGGCGCTCTTCACGGGGCTCCCCACTTCTATCAAGGCGTGGAAGGAGGAGTTCCTGCTCGTGTCGCCGCCGCCGGGCGCGCCGTGGCGGTGCCCCGTGCGGTGGGGCTCCCCGACCAAGGAGGCGAAGAGCGACCCGGTGCTCACCGAGACGGAGGCGGCCGTGGCGCGCCGGCTGGCGCAGGGTCAAGGCGTCGTCGACCTCAGGACGTACCTGTCTGAGAGCAACCTCGTCGCCGCCAAGATTAGCCGCGCCTCGGCGTGTCTCGGTAAGTATGCATGTACAGGCAGGCACATGTCAAGAACTGCGTCCATGGAGTACAGATGCATCAAGCAGCAAAGTTTGATTGTTTTGCGTGCAGGGACGGACGCTTCTCGAGGTTCGACAGCGGCGGCGGCGGCGGCCGGGAAGAAGAGGAAGGTGTCTGGTGGTGGTGGCGGCAATGGTGGCGACGTGCTTCGGTCGGAGCTGCAGGCGAAGGAGAAGGCTCTCGCCAAGGCCAAGGGAGAGATAAGCCGGCTGAAGGAGGAGCTGGGCAATGCCAAGACGAGGGAGCTTGCCGAGGCGCGGCAGGCGCTGGCGTACGAGCGGAAGCTCGGGACGCAGGTGCTTAAGTCTGAAGACGGCGGCAAGGGTGCTGGGGCCGGCAAGCAGCGCCGTGGCGCCAAGTGATCACGCCGTGCGGCGCGGCACGGCGCCTCGCCACCGACCGGCGATGTGCACTTGTGGGTTTGCAAAGTTGGGGTTTAAGCAATGACTTTTGCGCAGTTTATGTTTCTGCTTCTGCGTGATCAGCACAAGTTTGGACAGGTTTGATTTGGTTGGTGAGTCGCGTTGCTACAAACTGCCATTGGAAAATTTGTGCCAAATACTGGGTGATGATTTTAATCGTGCAAAATTAAAGAAACCTGCCTCTTATTACCTTGTTAATCGTTGGAGAAGTTGCTTATATATATGTGCTGTCAGGTAATGCTTGCTGAACTGGTCCCTGTTTGGAACACTGCGATTTGTCACACTTGCGGCAATTGAATTGTTTCATGTCAAATTGCTTTGTTCCAAACAAGCCATGAATAGATACTGCTGATTTGTGGTTCGGTTCATCAGCTGTCTAAAAAAAGTTGTAATGGCTGGAGCATTGAATCATCAAGACCAGTCAAAAGATACTTTTCTAGGCTTGGCCTATGGGACGGAAATATATATCTCATGCACGTGAGTCCATTGGTAGACAAGCACATGGCGAATCCGGACTGTCCAACACGAAATTGGCAGCTAAGATCCAGCGAGTCAAATCCTACCTCCCCCCTCCTCCAACTCGTATCCCATCCCCCACCTGCAGCTGCGTCTGAGCTAGGGTTTCCATGTGTCGACGTCCTGCGCTACCTCGCTACAATGTGCCTCCCCTTGTGACGCGCCCCTGCGCTCCTGCCCCCCTTACGCTAGCCCCGTGCTCAGTGTCGCCCCCTACTCTGCGTTGCACCTGCTCGGCGCCCTCCTGCATCGCACCCCTACGCTGGCCCTGTGTGCTCCCAACCCCCTATGCCGCCCCTGCTTCTGCCCCCCTACGCCGCCCCTGCTCCTACCCCCCTGTGCCGCCCCTGCGGTCTCAAGCCCTTGCTCCGCGCCACGTCGCCTACGCTTGAAGCCGCGATGTCAAAAAAGCATTTGTGGATTTTTTTTTTTATGTTACATAAATGTATCATTGCATATTGTATTGTTGTGTTCTCAAGTGAAATTGTGATTTTAGAAATTGATAGAAATTTACCTTGTAGTGTTCGGTTAGTTTCATGAGCTCGTAGTTTGCATTTGCATTACCCGTTGTTTGAACTATGTTTTTGTTATACGAATGCGAATGGAAGTATGGGCCTCAATGTGGTTATCAATGAGAGCTTGTGTTGTTGAGAACATGAACACTTGCAATACAGATTTCGAATACATGGGATAGAATTGCTTCATCTCTGTTCATTCAAAACAATAGTTATGTTCATAAAACAACCTGACATGGCAAGTTACAATCATAAATTACAGTCATACAGCCTGACTAAAATTGAAATCATACATATCTGGGGTTCATGAACACAATCAAACGGCTCTTTGTCATCACGTTGACAATGACTGGACTGAGTTCGGGAATCCAAAGTGTCATCACAATTCCCAAATGGTTTGGCAGAAGATTCTATCTTGTGTTCATCTGGAAGACAGAATTGTCGACATCTAGGTATATCACATCTGCAATCCTGTTGTCCAGGTTGTCTCTTACGTTCAGATCACTTTTAGCCTCAGGGGTCAACCGGTTCAAGTGAGACTCGTTGTTGCATGGATCCTGCATCACTTCATCAAGCTTCATTGTTTGATTTCCATATCCAGCACTTGGACTAGGGAAGCCATTATTAGCTACAGTATTTCTTGAATTTGTCTGGTTTTGGTCTGCTTTAAATTTCTTTGAATGCCTCAAGTCTCTGATGAAATCATTTTCCTTTTCTTCCAGTTCCTTCTCAAGGTCTTGTACCCTTGCCTGTTGTTATTTGCACAGGTAAAGGTCACTCAAACCAAAAATTTGTACATTTGGGAACAAATATTAAATTGATATGAGCGTACCTTTAACTTCTTTATCAGCTCTTTGGCCTTCTCAAGCTTCTGCCAAGTGCAAGATTCTGATCTTCCCAGAAGATTGCATTGGGCCATCAATTCTTTTTAACACCTAAAAAAGACTAATGCATTATTGAAGTGTTCCAAGCATGAAACCCATGCTACAAAAAAGTGAAAGAGTGGAGGAGCAGAGGATACGCAGCAACTGGGTAACAAGCAGTCATTTGAGGATAGGACTCGCAATTCAAGAGTACCTATGAAAACAAGCAGATATTTGAGGCGCGGCCTCAAAGGAGCAGAGGAGACGCGGCCTCCATGCGACCTCAAAGGAGGCGCGGCGTAGGAGGAGGGGGGCGGCGCAGGGCGTCGGCGCATGGGAACCCTAGCTCGAGCATAGCTGCAGGTGGAGAATGGAATACAGGCTGGAAAAGGAGAGTGTGGGGGCGAAATGGAAAAGAGATTTCGGGCGAGGGGTTTCACAAAAGTGTGTTAAGTGGGAGGTGGGATTTAGCTCACTGGATCTCAGTCGCCGATTTCGTGTTGGATGGTCCGGATTTGCCATGTGCATATGTCCACCAATGGACCCCATGTGCATGAGATATGTTGCAAATATAAGCAATTTTCCCTTTTTTTTACCGAACTGCTTAAAAACCATAACATTGTTGATGTTTCTGTTTGTAGGAGAGGACACATGAGCAAGTATACAAAAGAAATTTTTAAAAATGCAAACAACTAATGGCTACTCTACTTAGAGCTTTTTATTGTGGTATCAAGAGATACGCAAAACATAGAGCATCGGTACGCTAGCTGATAGCTCCATGGCTAATATGTGAATATTGCAGGCAAAAATCCAAAGTCCTTGAAGTTCTAGCTGCCTTGTGGGCAGTCCAGAACATTCCACTTTGCAACACCAACATTCACTTGACGGCTCCTTGGACATTGCTATTTTCCACTCTGAAATCTGAATTTGCACCTGGTACAAAACACCCACAGTTTCTAAGATGATATTCTAGCAGCAAGGAATTGTGATAATGTTATTCGGCCTGTAGAACTACAATTTCTACCAAAACATTTGAGCCAATTGCAATCAGAAAGAGTGAATAAAAAATTATGCTACTACATGTTTTTGTGCAATTTCAACCGAGTCCAAATTTTTTAGCGCATGTTACTGCTAGCCTAATTGCAACTTCGTTAGTGTAGATCTGCACTCAAGAATTACGGTACAGCATAAGATGAGAAAAAGGAATGCTCACAAGGATTGTCCGATTGTATGTAGTCTCAGAATTTAGCTATTGCATTGCATGGCCTGCTCAGCTACTCCATTGAGTTTTTACTCTTGTCCGAGATCTGCTGCAGGTCACTATTGCCTGATTCCCTGTTACTTGTGGAACCTGTGGAGCTATTAGATGTGTTGGACTGCTCGCTGATTTTCTCCAAGGAGCTGCTGGAGTCATCATCCATGACAGAAGCAAAAGTAAGCTGGAGGGAATACAGTATTAATCCCACCGAGTTGATTCCAAACACAAAAGTTGCTAGGTAGCACAGCCCATTTATAATTGTTCTGCAGAGGAAAGAGTTTTTAAAATTAGACTAAAGGATGACAACACAACAGAGAGAATAAACAGAATGGATGAAGTTCCATGCACCGTATTGTTATCGTTATCTGACGAACCTGAAGAAAACCAAAAATGGATTCCATTAGACAAGGTGTGAGCTAATTTAAATTATAGTGAACCCTGCACTTCACTAATGTTATGAACATATTGATGAATTAAGCCATGTACCGAGAGAGAGAGAGAGAGAGAGAGCATTATTACTTGTCTGATGACCAAAAATATTCAAATCAATCAATACACCATGTCTAATGCTAGTTTACATCCTACTTCCCTACTTCTAGTCACTAGCTATTGATATATAACATATCAATATGATAGTAGAATTCGAGCAATAAGAATGGCCACAACATTGAGTGCTGGCACTCTAATTAGACAGATTTCCCAAGCTATCAAGTTTTATCAACTTGTGATGTTTTTTCCGCAATAGATGTACAGAATACATCGTATCATCAAATGAAAAACAATGTTTGCCTACTGTACTATCCTTAATGATCGACAGACTATACAAACTAGAAAGATGATAAATATTCTCAAGCTATGTAAGCGCATTGGGAACAACATCTAGGAGTTTGCACTGCATGCATTGATTCCTGACCTTAGCATTGTCAAATTTCCTTGCTATGAAGTGAAATAAACTTTCTTCACAAAATTTAGCATCAACAGTGAAACATTGTGCCATTCACTGGCTCCCAATGCCAAACAACGAACACAGTTGCACGTTACTGAAATGCTCCAGTTATCCTTTAAATTAATTACAACTTACTCCCTCCATCCAAAAATATAGGGCATATTTTATCTTGCACATTGACCAATGAGAAATTGAAAATGACTAGACTACCCCTAATTATTATCTCGAAGTACTACATTCAATGCATGCATGTAGGGAATACAAAGTAAAGTTTGATACTCCCTCCAGTTTATAAAAACAAGTCATTTTGGAATGCGTGCAGTTAAACTTCAGAAACTTTAGTTGGAGATATTAGAGATTAGGAAAGAGTCCAGAGTTTTAAGTAAGAGTTCAAGTCGTGTTGGAGTCGGACTGTAATATTTAGCATTATAAATAAATGATGTGAGGATCCCAAAAGGGACACACAATTATTCCCCAAAATCCTACATAGTATCAGAGCCAAGAGGTCTTGAGTTCAAGACTCAGCTGACGCAATTAAGAAAATAATTGCAGCCCAAATCTATTCCATGTCTTCGGTCTGAGGGAGTCTACACGTGAGGGGGAGTGTTAAGTATAAGTGAATTGTGTGTCTTTCCTCATCAGCTTAAGCTTTTAGGTAAATTGGTTGGTGCATGCAATCAATATGGTATCAGCGCCAGGTTCCCAAACCCTAACCCGAGCGAGCAAAACCCATACCTAAAGAGCCGCCGCCGCCATCTAGTGAAGTCAATCCACCTGCCGCCACTGTCCCGCCGTGCGTGGTCCTCCGCGATCATGTCTCACGGGAGCGGACCGGCGGCCGGCCGGGTTGCATGCGGGTCCTCACATGACACGGAAGAGCAGAGGAGGGGAGATGAGATCCGGCAGCCTTCGTCTGCGGCATGAGGCGGAGAGGAGACAAGGGCATGGCGGCATTTCAGGCGGTGGGTTGGCGGCGGCCAGTCGGCGGCACCGGCGGTGGAAGCGGCGGATCCTTGGCCTTCGGCCGGATCTGGGCTGTGGGGGCTCGAGGCCTTCGGTCCGGCGGTGGAAGTAGGGATCCGGCAAGGAGGAGCTTCGGGGAAGGGATATGGTGCTCGGGCAGCGCGGAGTAGGCGGCTTGCATGGGGGCGAGGAAGAGGAGCGAGCCGGCCGGGAAGCGGGATCCGGCAGACCACGGATCTGGATCGATGGCCCATGGCCGGATCTGGGTGTGGGTGAGGAAGGCGAGGACGCGGCACATCGAGGTTAGGCGGCGTGACGCGAGGCCGAGAGCATGGCGTTAGGTGGGCGGCAACCTGCGCAGCGTACATACTGGAGGCGATGGTTGGCGTGGGTGGTGTCTTGCGCGAAGAAGGTTAGCGCGAGCCGACGGTTGGCGCAGACGACGATCGCGGTGTGTTGCGGGTTGAGGCTTGAGGAGATGAGGTGCTAACCGGCCGATCAAGTGAGGAATCCGTAGGGTTGCGTCTTGAGCCAAGGATGACGGCCGCAGGTGCAGAGGAGGCGCAAGGGTCCGCAGGCGAGGAAGAGGAGCGGCCGAGGGCTTGAGGCGTGCAGATCTTGAGAAGCGGCGGTGGAGGCGACGGGATCCAGTGGATCCGGGGCGGCTAGGCCGGAAGGAGGTGGAGGAGGAGTAGCAGAAGGATCCGGAGGTAGAGGAGTCAGAGGAGAGGAGAAGGGAGGAGCTTCGGTGAGGCAGAGGAAGAAGGTAGTGCTTAGTGCTTGGCAGAGCTCGGATCTAGTGTGGAGAAAAGCATCCGATGTGTAGGATTTGGTTTGGTGTGGCAATTGCGATTTGGTGTGAAGGATGGTGATCTGGTGATCTGATCTGGTGCGGTGATTCGAGATTTGTTGTGGCCAACGAATCGGGGTGGAAGAAGGAAAGGTGTGGAGATTGGATCTGGTGTGGGTGTGGTCCGATCCGGGATGGATCCGATCTGGTCTGGCAATTGGATCTGGTGTGGTGTGTAGGTCTCGATCTGGTGTGGTGTCGATGTGGAGGATCTGGTGTGGTGTGAGGATCTAGTATGGAAGACAGAGGGAGAAGACTATTTCAGCTGGTGCTTTGGTGGTTGTGCTAATAGTGAACTTGGATGATGGTGATGAGCTCGACAATGGTGAGGACGAAGTAGGAGCTGGTGGTAGCTCCAGTGGAGGCTACGTCGGTCGGCAGTGATGGTATTGGTGTCGTGCGGTGATGTTGGTATGGGTGCCAAAGATAGTGTTGCTGGAGATATCCGGGAGAATTGGGACAGGAGTCAGGTGCAATGGTCTGTGACACAGAGGTAGAGGTGGCGGAGGCCGAGACTAGGGGTATGTGGGTAGTGGTGGAGGCCAGGGGTGGCTGGGGTATGAGGGTAGAGGAAGATGAGGTTGAGGTCGGGCAGCTGGTAGATGGTGGAGATAGATTTGGTGACGTCCCTGGTAGTATTGGTGGTTAGCAACTATTTTTGTGGTATTGGTTATGGAGTCGATAGATGGTAGTTTTTTCTAGATTCTAGTAATGATATTGCATTATGTAACAAGATGGTCATGATTGCTATCTCATGCCCATCTTGAGGGGGAGTGTTGGAGATATTAGAGATTAGGAAAGAGTCCAGAGTTTTAGGTAAGAGTTCAAGTCGTGTTGGAGTCGAACTGTAATATTTAGCATTATAAATAAAGGACGTGGGGATCCTAAAAAGGACACACAATTATTCCCCAAAATCCTACAACTTTGATTATCGATATCTTTTTAAATATTTAGATTAGATACATGAAAATCATATGTGTAGATTTGTCTCGAAAAATACTTTCATCGATGCCCAAAAACAGCTGGTTTTTGTGAACTAGAGGGCGTATTTATTAGGGGTATAGAGAGAACAACACACTTATTTTGCATTGGAATATGAAATACGCCTTATATGTATGGACAAGACCATTAAAAAATATGCCCTATATTTTTTTTTGGGGGGGGGGGGGGAGTACAAGTTTACAATTATTATATCGTTTTAACAATCAACTATATTTTATCGTGGGGTTTGACACTTGAAGACTATTTAGTGATGATCAAACTATTGCAAGGCTATTTAGTGATGATCAAACTATTGCAAGGCCAAGGGATGTTAATATGTTATACTGGTTATACTTAGCATAAAAACATCGAAAAATCAAAACCGTTTGTACATGCACCGCATGCACTATCGTTGACGTCTATTGTGCTCCGAGATTCGTGTGCTTAATCCCACTCCAAAGGAAGGAGAGAGAAGGGAGCACGAATGTCGGAGCATGTTGGACGGTGAGGATAGTGCATGCGGGTGCATGCACATGTGGGAAAACCACACTTAAAAAAACATGCATGAAGTTTTCCTGCGGAAAAAAGAATGATAAACCCTAATTTTTTTTAAAAAAATAATATTGATATCTGAATCAAGTTTTCCTACATCGTTGCTGAATACTTGATGTGCCATATGGAGGTAGAACTCAGCAATTAACATTTTCCAAGTACTAGTCAGATCTCTAATGAACTAGCATAGGGGGATGGGATTTGAGCCTTAATCGTGAACTTTGTGACACAACAGACAATGACTGCAGGACATTGCATAGCATAAGTTCAATTATTCAAGGATGAAGAGAAAATGGCAGGTAATCATGTAGATGAACCAAATTTTAAATCAGAACTTATATTTCAATGTATAACTTTCTTTCCAACTCAGTCTCAGCACTCGAACGGAAAACAGCGATCAGTGAAGAAACCAAGGAAAACACAATAGGCTTGTCGATGTTTTAATATCGAACTTATGAAATGAATACTAAAAGGGGGGCTTCCTTGCTCGAGACTACATAAGGAAGAGACACGGTGATTTAGACAGGTTCGGGCCTTCTCCCTGGGAGAATAACAACCATAATCTTGTGTTCTTATATTGATTGTGTACTACAGGAGAGAAATCACCGAAGGCTAAGACTAATGACTCATGTCTATTTTGTTGCTTGTGTAACTCTTTTTCTTTCCATCAACTTTATCCTTTATATAGCGTCTCAAGGGGTGGTAGTTGTCCATACCAGAAGGCGTCTCAACGGTTGAAGAATAGCACACGTTGATAGTAGTTATTGTCAGAGAGATAGCATCCCACGTTCGCCTTGCGATTATGCCAGAGACGGAGATTAATACGTGCAATTATATCAGAGAATAACGGCACATATGAATAGACAAATCGGGTGTCTATTCTCTAATATGACACCCGATTTGTCAAAGGGATTGGATTGGTGACTTACCCATTCAGTGACTTTGGCACTGGACGTTCCAAAAACGGGTACTATCGAATCGGGTGAATTAGAGAATAGACATAGGTCCGTTGGCATTTCAACCTTTCTTCTCCTTTCAGGGCCTATCCAAAAGAGAATCCAGTACCTCTTGGTCCTGAATAGAAGAAAAGGACAAACGAACCGGCCTCCGCGGATATCTTTGCTTTAACAAAACCACGCAATCAAATAGATTGTCCCAAGGGCACCATATTCTAGGAGCCCAAGTTATGCTATTGAAAATTGTTCCTAGCGACTCGGTTTGACCATTTCGTTCCCTTTTTCAAACTCCACTTCTTTTCATATAGCAATCACGATCAAAGAGAGAACAATATCCATTTCAAAACATTTCTAACGGATTCCTTGGTTCGAACCGACGAAGTAATGGCACTCGATTATTATCAACTTTGTTGCAATCTTTTTTCTCGGTGAAGGATTGCACCAAAGCACCTTCTACTTCTAATAGGCCATGAACTATAGATAGAGAAGAATCATTACAGCGAGTCCATAAGAAGCGACCCACTTTATTTCATCGGTTACTCGGAAGACCAAGATCTTGCACGACCGGTCCACGAGAAAAACTCAAAAGAGAAAGAAGTCTCGTTAATCTCTTCATGCTCGTTCCAAGTTAAAGTACCCTTTGGCCAAAGAAAACCACGCTCTCGACACGATTGCCTCTTTATCTTTATATAGATAGATTCTATGGGGTTATTACTTAGAAGTCTATTTTGTACAAGAACCCTCTATCGATAGAAAAGGGTCCCATGATCCCGAGCCGATCTTACCTTGGTTCATAAACCCTAAGTTTGTCTATGAAGAGCCAATCTAATTGTATTAGTTTCTATAGTGAATTTCTTATGTGGACTACTAATGGATAGGGCCTCGTTGCTAAGTGCTACAAGATCTAGTGCAATCGGAACTCGTGGTTATGGACCCAAATCCTTTAGTATGGAACATTGTCTTTTCAAGTAAAAACCCTAGTATATGAAAGAATGAAAAGGTGCTTTCGTTCTTGTGGAATCTGAAGCCCTCGTACCTTAATGAAAGGAAAATAGGAATTTTTCGTTAGGTATTTGACCAAATAGGATCGCCGAGTTCCTATAGAACCAATCACTAAAATACCCGATAGAATAAAGCGGAACGAAAAGGGTTTTCCATGAGATGGTAAATGAAAACGATTAGCCCCACACGAGGTTTGGGAATAAGTGATTGTCTGATAATGAGCAAGGAATATACGTCTTTCTATTAAAGAGGATCTATTAAACTCATAATTCATTAGATCCTTGTTATCAATGTCAACTAGGTATCATAAGTAAATGGATCCCGGTTGTTCAATTCTTTGATAACCAAGGTCATTCTTTGTTAAAGAGAAATGATCACTATGAGTCAGACTCAATAGAATTGGATCCATTCCAAATAGCGAGAATTAGGATTCTTGATCCCTCTCAATCTCTCTTTCAATTCGAGGATCCAGAGAGGTGTTATCATAGTCATCTCCGAATATTTGCCATCTCCGAATATCTTCGATTCCATTTTTCTATGATGTCTTTCTACATGAAAATTGGTTATTTACGATGTACGATGATCCCTGTTAAGCATCCATGGTTGAATGGTTAAAGCGCCTAACTCATAATTGGTAAATTTGCAGGTTCAATTCTGCTTTGGATGCATCTTGACAGGAACGTTCCATAACTCTATTGAACCGGCTCTCTATCCATAGAATCTCATCCATCATCCATACATAACAATTGGTATGGTATATTCATACCATAACATAAGAACAATAAGAACTCAATTCTTATCGATCTCGCAACTTAGAGCATAGGAGGAAAGTCGATTTATGGATGGAATCAAATCGCATTCTGAGAAAAAAAAGTCTTCGTTTATTGGGAAAGAAACAATATACTTTTAATGTCGAATCGAGATTCACTAAGACGAAATAAAGCATTGGGTCGAACTCTTCTTTGGTGTTAAGGTAGTAGTCGTGAGCGACCATCGACTACCCTAAAGGGTAGAAGAATGGGACCTATTTTGGGACATACAATGCATTACAGGCGTATGATCATTACCCTTCAACCAAGTTATTCTATTCCACTTCTAGATAGAAAAAAAACTAAAGGAGAATACTTAATAATCGGCGAAACATTTATACAAAACACCTATCCCGAGCACACGCAAGGGAACCGTAGACAGGCAAGTGAAATCCAATCCATGAAATAGTTTGATCCATGGACGGCACCGTGGTGGTAAAGGTCGTAATTCCAGAGGAATCATTACCGCAAAGCATAAAGGGGGAGGTCATAAGCGCCTATACTGTAAAATCGATTTTCGACATAATCAAAAAGACATATCTGGTAGAACGTAACCATAGAATATGACCCTAATTGAAATGCATACATTTGTCTCATACACTATGGGGATGGTGAGAAGAGATATATTTTACATCCCAGAAGGGCTATAATTGGAGATACTATTGTTTCCGGTACAAAAGTTACTATATCAATGGGAAACGCCCTACCTTTGAGTGCGGTTTGAACTATTGATTTACGTAATTGGAAGTAACCAATTAGGTTTACTGACGAAACCTAGAAATCGATCAGCGATCCAATTTGACTACCTTCTGAGATAGACCTCAACGAAAATTGTTGAGCTAACGACAAGTGATTGAGTTCAATAGTTCCTCATAGAAAATTATTGACTAGAGATATGGTAATATGGAGAAGACAAAATTGTTTGTAGCACGCACGTAACCTAAGCGCCCTTGTTTCAAAGAGAGGAGGACGGGTTATTCACATTTAATTTGATGGTCGAGGCGAATTGAAAGCTAAGCGAAGGTAATTAAGACCCCGAGGAAAATAGGGATGTCTCCTCGTTACCCATAATATGTGGAAATATCGGCGTAATTTCATAGAGTCATTCGATCTAAATGCTACATGAAGAACATAAGCGGATAGAATCACGCGAGACCTAGGATGTAGAAGATCATAACATGAGCGATTCGGCAGATTTGGATTCCTTTCCTATATATCCACTCATGTGGTACTTCATCATCGATTCATATAAGATCCATCTGCCTAGAGATCGCCATATACATCTAGAAAGATGTATGCTTTGGAAGAAGCTTATGCAGTTTGGGAAGGGTTTTTTAGAGAAAAGAAGAATCTACTTCAACCGATATGCCCTTAGGCACGGTCATACATAACATAGAAATCACACGTGGAAGGGGTGGGCAATTAGCTAAAGCGGCGGTCTTTATGTGGCCCGATTGCAAAAGAGGTAAATCGGCCACTTTAAGATTACCATCTGGGGAGGTCCGTTTGGTATCCCAAAATTGCTTAGCATCGGACAAGTGGGTAATGTTGTGGTGAACCAAAAAGTTTGGGTAGAGCGGATCTAAGTGTTGGCTAGGTAAACGCCTGTAGTAAGAGGGTAGTTATGAACCACGTGGACCACCCCATAGAGGCAAAGTGAGCGAAAGCCCCCATTGGTAGAAAAAAACCACAACCCCACAGGGTTATCCTGCGCTTGGAAGAAGAACTAGGAAAAGGAAAAATATATAGTGATAGTTTTATTCTTCGTGCGCCATAAGTAAATACGTAACTAGGAATATGGAAAATTACATTTTGGGAATTTGCAATAATGCGATGGGCGAACGACGGAATTGAACCAGCATGGTGGATTCACAATCCTTGCCTTGATCCACTTGGCTACATCCGCCTTATCCAAATAAAGGATTTTCTCTTTTTCCATTCATCATTATTCTATTTATTACGACCTCCATACTTGATCGAGATATTGGACATAGAATGCCACTCTTTAAAATGGAAAAAAAAGTAATCACCGTGACACAAAAAAAAATGAATCCTTTTGTAGCTCATCATTTATTGGCAAAAATCGAAAAGGTCAATATGAAGGAGGAGAAAGAAACAATAATAACGTGGTCCCGGCATCTTGCATTCTACATAATGGTTGGCCATACAATCGCGATTCATAATGGAAAGGAACATATACCTATTTACATAACAAATCCTATGGTAGGTCGCAAATTGGGGAATTCGTGCCTACTCGGCATTTCACGAGTTATGAAAGTGCAAGAAAAGATACTAAATCTAAATAGTTAATCAATTGAAATAGAAAGATTCAAAATAAAAAAAACAAAGAAATATCTTGTTCCAGATATTAAATAATGATCTAGATTGGCAAGCAAAAGATGGACTGAGAGTGTGCTCTATCTGCAGAGAATGACCATGTTGAGGAAGAACCCAAATAAAAGACCATAAGGCCTATTCTCAACGTCCATCCTACTATGATCACATCGGCGTCATATTTGAATCCTTCTTTGCATGTGGGAGCACGCTTGCGTTTGCGAATGGAGAAAGGAAGCTTTGGTGGCGGTGTGCGAAAATAGCATTGAGATCAAAGCCATCCTTTAAGAACAACCGATGCCTTATGTGTATTGGATCCGCTCTTACATTAGCATGAACACATGAATGAGATTCTATTCCTCTTCCAAAATAGAACCCCCACCTTCACCTACCCCCAACCTAGGTGCTAAGTCAAATCAATCCTTGTTTGTACATCACGAACTTACATACCCGAGCTCGGCTCAACATTCTTTTAAAACAATCGAATAACGGCTTTTCCATGACTTGGCCATTCAATCTTGTGAACTAATCGAGACCTAAATTGGATAAAGAGATACAAAAGGAGAGGACTACTCAATCGATGAAAGAGCATGAAACCCATACATTTCTATATAGGTATGGAAGCGGTTGGGGACAATAAAGTAGGTGAAGTGGTTGGATTTTGCGAGTTGCTCCAACCAACTTCGGATGTGATTCCAAGAGCCGAACGAGAATGAATACCACACGTAAGAGTCAAGACCGGGCTCCCTAATAAAATGTTTAACCGATCCATTCCGGATCGATCTAATTGGTACGGAAGTTGTAACATGGGAAAAGCACATAAAACACGACTTATTTGAATAACCTGGTGACCTACCAATTGTAGAAGTAGGATTTTTGGCAAGCAATAAGCACTTAAATAATACAATTCGAGTGTACCAGATTCTTTATCATTTCGAGGAAAAGGTTCGGGAGGAAAGGGAAACAACAGAGGGATCCAAATCGAACCTAATGGGAATGACATGAAAAAACTTTTTCAAAACCTATCATTAAGGGCGTGACAACGATATACAAGAGGAATAAAAAAAACTCGTGATTGGTGTGGAGGGGAAGATCTGCTTATGAAATTGTTCAAGAAAGAGTCGTCTCATTTCCTTACTTCTTCGTTCTTTCGAATTCATTCACTTCGACGTCTCATTTCCTTACTTCTTCGTTCTTTCGAATTCATTCACTTCGACGGCTGGCGCTTCGCTAGCTTTGCATGATTAGCTCTGACGAGCAGTCTTGCATTTCCTTAGTTGGATCCGCTCTTTCTCTCTCGTGCAATTGTTGCTTAGGCTATCTATTCGATCGTCAATCGGCATTGATCCGGGTAGTTAGTCGATCTCTCCTTTTTCCCGCCCTTCTATCTATGAAATTCCTAATTAAGGGAGTTAAGCTTTCCAATATCTAGATGTTCATACAAAGCAACAAGCGAAATGCAAGAAGCATCACGCATAAGTCACACAATTATCTTGATCGTTACGAAATGAGAAAAAGTATGGGATTTCATAAGAGATTCATACATAGAGATCTAAACTCATGGAAGGGCCCCCGATAAAGCGAGATCTCTTACATCCAAAGGACCATGCCAATCGAAGATGAACCATTCACCGAGCCGAGTATGTGCAAGACAAGACACGGCTAGATAAGTCAAATAGAAGATATTGCTTTTACACGAGCAACTCTTTTCTTCATGTAGGTACAACCCACTTTTCCTTTGATGAAATGCGAACACAAACTTGGGCATCCAAGAAAGAAGTCAAGATCGAAATCGAAGCATTGTCATTGGGTGAAGATCAATTCATATCGACAAGACTTTCCATTCATCTTTTGTTGATATTTGGATTCCGTTTTCAAATAAAAAGTCATCTTGTAGTTAGGAATCACCTTTAGAATCATCGACCTCTGTCCTACACTAACTCACTTATCCGGATCGATCCTCGCTCTGATCCTTTATTTGAAACGAGGATAAGTCTCTCGCGAACAAGGTGTAGATTGAGAAGAAAGATGAGCATATGGTCCATACTCACTTGGGTTCAAACTTATTTTGCGAGGAGAAATGGGTACATGCTCAGAGATCTTCTCACGTGAGCACTTGATTACGAACTGATTCTATATATTATTTCTAGATTATTATAGAATCTATCTTTTCTTCAAATCATAGTGGGAATCCTATTACCGATACCTAAGCGTTTTCTTTGTCAAAACAAAAAGGAGGAAATTGGATAACCAACGACACGAGTTTACCGTTCAACGTTAAAACCGCTCCATTTGTTAGATAGTCAATTCAATAGTTACCGAAGCGAAAGGTTCCCTTCTCTTGGCCAATTGGCGTTACGCTTCAATAAGTCATGACCTTCGCTCTCCTCAAGTGAGGAGGGCATATTGTTTGACCAACGAAAGCCTCGCTAGTTCCTTCTTCCGTTCACTATTCTCGTAGTTCGACACGAGTTATTTAATCCGTGTCTCCTTGTTCTTGGGAAGAACCAAGGTTCATTCGCGACACTCAGAGACATAGTTGTATTTCGACCCTCTTCTTTCCCTAAAAAGCTAATAATCAAAACAAGAGAAAAGCGAGCGGCTCGAGTCGAAGAGTGGAGGTCGCTTCATTAACTCGAGTCGATCGGTCCCATTCATTCTTGCGAAACAAGTGGGCTATTCATTCCGTGCCACCTTTGTTCAATCGAGTCCATGTTCTCTATTTCCCAAAACCCGTTCGCTCACCGGCCCGTGGACGAGAGGTTGCTTGCTTGGAATTGGGCTTTCTAGCTTTCTTTAGTACAATCTTTTGCGAGCAACCCTGAGTTCGTTCCTAAGACTACACTCACCGCTTTCTCTGTTCATGTTCCCAAGCATAGGAGATCTAGTGGTAGGATAGGGATGAGCTTTAGAGTGCGATAAACCTCATATGCGTGGCTCATCATAAGACCTTAGCCCGATGTCCTATCCAAAGACTTCAAAGGTAGTCACAGGACAACCTTTCAGAGTTCTAACTTCCAAACCTATAACTTGGTTTGCTTGCTCGCTTCTATCGACCTATCAATCAAAGAAATGTTCTAGTTCGCGTCTGAGCTTGAGTGCTTGATATCGCTCGAGACAATGAGATTTCTTGGTTGGGGTCCTTTATCAAAGGCTCCTTCCCTCTTGATTATACAACAAATGAGCGTGGTTAGAAAGATGGCACATCGATCTTCTATACGCCTGCTCGTCTTTGCGAACGAAGAAAATCCGCCTTCCTTGGAAAAATCATTCTCGACTCAAAGTCTCAAAGGAGACTTGGGTGGCGCTATCAAGAGCCCTTCATTCCGCGACTCGAGATAGGCTAGGATTCTTGTCTCGGTAGGAAGGGTCATAGGATCCGACTCGGACAAAAGCGTTAGAAATGCGATCTCCGAATCTATAAGCTTTGGCCCCTTTCTTCCCTTATCTAATCTCTTAGGTAATAAGAAAGTGGTGTTAATTGTCACGCTAAGGAGGTGACCAAAGACATTTCTGCCTCAATTGAAGTCAACCTTACTATACTCGCATAGGAGATCATCGCTCGGAAGGCGTTCTTTAGCTAGAAAAACAAGAGTTTGAAGATCACCCACCCACGAAAAGGTCGAACTCTCGATCTAGCCCTTTCTATAGCAATTTATCGGCATGTTGTTTGAATGTCCTTGAAAAGGCCTACACACATACCACCGCCACTCGATGTAGGTTTTGCCACGATCTGTAGTGGGTTTGTTCAAGAGAGATGGGTAGAGCGCACAAGTATTGGAAGGAAAGTTTCTCCCTTCTTAAAAGAGAAAAAGTATGTATTGAACTATGATTTAAATTCCTTTCTTATTAGTTTCCAAGTGAAAAATGTTCATTGCCTTGATCGAGCCTTTAAGCCTTTTAGAAGCGAGCATTTCATTGCTTCTATTTTTCCTAAAGCTAATGAACCGAATGGAAGAGACTCACTTTGAATAAATAAGAAAGAAGGAACCAACAAGAAAATAAAGAATTGTTCCAACCTCTACAAAGTGCATGCGAAATGGAAAATAGTTCTCTCTCATCGGGTCTCGCCACGATGGCAAGAAAAACAAGTGAATAATTGGAATAAAACGCAATCGTCAACTTCGATCGAAGAGAAGAAATTTTCACCTGGAGGAAATTCGATGAGTTATTGACATCAACCTTTAAGCTTCCGGCAATGCTTCGGTCATTCATACCAAAAGAACAAACCGAGAATGTTTCGATCTATAACTCAACTGCGGAGAGAGATAGGATCGTAATGGAGGTTAGGACTAGCCCACTTATTGAACAAACATGTTATTTGATCCTCTATTTTCCGTGCATTCGCATGGATTTGGTAGAGACAGGCGCTATCACTCTCCAGAAGTCAAGCGTTGGCCTACGGTCAATAGTCAAAAGCGGATATCAAAAGCAAAAGCTTTTTGAAAAATATCTCATCGGCTACTCCTTGAGTTTCGAGGAGCTACATAAGCGAAAAGAATGAAATGCTCATCAATCGGATAATTTGCTTTTGGCGACCCCGTCTTCGACAAAGAGGCAAGATCTATTCCAATAGGGAATTCGGCATTCCCCAAGGTAGCTCCTTCTTGGTAGTCCTTGGTACTGTACACTCTTATCTTTGGAATACTCGATAGCGGAAAACTCCATCAAATTCTTTATGGAAACGGAGTTTTATGAATTCTCCTGAACTCGAAGATCATTTGAGATCTTGAGCATATTCGAGGTTCAATGTGACTATTGTTACTTCGCCAATACAAAAGATGAGACTTTACTCTTGTGGGCGGCTTTTTGCTAAAAGATGAGGAAACTAAGTAAGATGTCGGAGAAGCGAAATATCTGAGATCCTGGCGTAGATTGCTCATGGCTAAATATGAATTGAGACGAAGCTTTAGAATTTTGTAACCCGATCTTCCGTCGATATGTGGGACAAACATCGTTATAAGTTGTCCAAGTTGCCAAGAAAGAGTTCAATGGCACGAGTCGAAACCGAGGTATTTTCACGGGTCGCCTCGTTAAAGTAGTTGAGTTCTTCGCATTTCTCGTATCGTTTTTAGTGGATTAGCATCTCAAGGTTCTTTGATGGGCATAGAGAAATCGTCTTGGTAGCAACCACCAAACCAATAGAACAAAGGTTAGCTCGCAACTAGTCCACAAGCAAGGGTTGTAGGTCCATTCTTGTCAGACTCTGGCCAAAACTAACTGAGTCATCCCAACTCTCGAATCGGAGATGCTAATCAGGGACAGGAATCGAAGTGCGGGACCTCTCTACCGCACCTCTCCCCAGCACATAGACTACGTCAGGTAGTACTCTTGGAAAGATAGAAGATCACCGCGTGAATGTAATCAAAAATAACGAATGTCACTCCCGGGGATCGACCACTATCATACATGAAATTTTTCATAGAATGATTGTTCATGTTCACGCCGAGTCTTGAGGTTGTTCCCACCATTGAAGTCGAGTGCGGGTGTGGGCAGCTTACTAATCTGAGAGAGGTTCCGCATGATAAAGACCAATAAAAAACTTCTTCGTTTCGTTGGTAGTGTTAGAGATATATGTATAGTGTGTTATTCCCCATTGTTATGAGGGGTTATTTGCATATTCACCTCTTATATTTTGTATATATATACTAGCCCTTTGGCCCCCTAGTAATACAAGTTACTATTCATAACATAGTATCAGAGCCAATTAGGTTTTCCTCTGCACGACCTTTAACTCGTCTCTCTGCTAGCTAGCCATCGCTTCTTCCTCTCCAGCGCGCCGCTTACCTCGTTAGATGCGGCCTCGCTTTGCTCACTGCTCGCCTCCGGATCGGCCAGACCGCGCCGCGCCTCCGTCGCCCTTGCCAGTCGTCGCCGCCTCTGTGCTACCTTCCGTAAATCGCCGCTTCTGGGGTTGTCGCGCCTCCGGTCGCCGTCGACACGACATCACCGCCGCCGCTTCGTCCTGCCGCCTCTTCTCTCCGTGTCCTGTTGCCTCGGCGCTAGAGCCACTTCTTGTGCCGCCACCGCCGACACCACGCCGCCGCCATCGCCGGGAACTAGGGTTCCGTCGTGTTGATCTTAGCGGTAAAAGCGGTCACCGCTTTTTCTTTAAGCGTGAGCCGCCGAACCAAAAAAAGTACAATGTCATCGAGCACCGTTCCCTCCCTCGCTGCGGTGATCTTGATGGTGTTAATTACAGACTTCGTCTCACATGCGTGGTCTTCGTCTCTGGGGCATCCTCTGCGCAATGTCACCGCCCCTTGCCCTACTCCTCCGACGGAGTTTCGCTGTCGCTTGCCCGACGGTAAACAAAATTTCTTCTTGAGGCCGCTTCGCCTTCAGCGATGATGAGGTGCCTCGCCTACCAAGAGGCTCAATTCCTACAAGGATCGTGACCGCTTACACTCGATTGGTGCGACGACGGCGCCGGTCTTCTTGTCTTCATTGCCGTGTCGACCTCGGTTCTCTTGAGGTTGTGGGACTCTTCGCTTTCGGATGTGGACTCACCTTCGTCAGCGCTATGAGCCCTCTAGTGATGCCCTCTACCTGTCTGTGGTCCGCTAGAAGCACTCTCTTCAGCAGGGTGATGCTACTGTTGACGCTTTTTTACGCTCAAAGCTCTACTGTCTGGCGTCAGCTGGACTCTCTCCGCACTACTAGTTGTCACTCCTATCCGTGCTACCTGGCTATACGTGCTGACCTGGAGTTTCAGCGTGTCTACGATTTCCTTACTTGCCTTCATCCTAAGTTCGAGCAGAGGCGTGCCCAGCTCCTTGCACGCCACCCTTGTGTCACTCTCTCGAGGCTCTTCCGAGATCTGTGAGAGGGCTCGCTTTGATGTGATCTTTGATGCGATGCACTCCTCCGTGCTCGCCGCTCGTCCACCTGCTACACCAACTGCTCCACGCTTCAACACACTGCCTCCTCCAGCAACTGCCACAGGTGGTGGTGGCCGCCCTCCATCTAGCGGTGGTCATCCTCACTGCTCCTACTGTGACGAGGTCGGCCACATTTGGTCCCCAGTGCTATAAGAAGCAGCGGCATCTTTCACGCCGTTCTTCTATTAGCACTGGCACTGGTGCTTCTACATCGACGTCTGCATCGACTCCTTCAGCAGTTTCTCTAACTGAGTAGGAGATAGCCAGATTTCGACACCTGCTTGCCGCTTGTGTTCTCCTCGGCAGGTTTCAGAGGTTACGCTCATCGACTCTTGAACCTGCTGAAACCACCCCTACACAACGGTACCTCCCGTAGATTCTTGATTACGGAGCACCTTTTCACATGACTTCGATTCTTCCTCTGTCTTTCATTACACCTCTTGATTCTCTGTTAGTATTCTTCTCTGCGATGGTACCTCTCTTTACATTTACAGTCGAGGACCTCTTAGCAACTCATCTTTTCATGTTTCTCTGTTGCTCATGTTCCTCGCCTTACTATACAGTTTCTTTCTGCTGGACAGATTACTGACCTTGGTTGTCGGGTCATTCTCGACTCTGACTCTTTTTGTGTTCAGAATCGCCACACGGGAGCTCTAGTTGGTTCTGGCCCTCAGCGTCTTGACTCACAGCGTCTCTGGGAGCTTGACTGGCTTCACCTTCCTTCCGTTGCCACCGTCGCCGCCGATCTCTCCGCTTCTGCCACTCCGTCTACCAGCTCTTTCCAGCAATAGCATCACCGTCTTGGTCATCTGTATGGATCTTGTCTGTCGTCTTTAGTTCGTCATGGCCTTCTGGGGTCTGTCTCAGGAGACGTGTATTTAGATTGTCAGAGCTATAAATTAGGTAAACAGATTCAGCTTCTTTATCCTCATAGTGAGTCAGTGTGTCTCAGCGTCCATTTGATCTTGTTCATTCAGATGTTTGGGGTCCGACTCCCTTCGTTTCGAAAGGGGGTCATCCATATTATATCATATTTATAGATGATTTCTCTCGCCACACTTGGATATATTTCATGTCTTCTCATAGTGGGGCCTTGTCTATCTATAAACAATTTGCCACTATGGTTCGCACACAGTTCTCCACTCCTATTTGTGTCTTTCGTCGACTCTGCGGGCGAGTACCTCTCTCGTTACTGCTTGCGGCTTCCTTGTCGAGCAAGGCATTCTCGCTTCGATTCTCTTGTCCCGGTGCTCATGCTCGAAATGGTGTCGTGGCGCAAGCATCGTCGCCTCCTTGAGGCGGCTCATGCGCGATGATTGCCGCCTCTATTCCACCTCACTTTTCGCCGAGGTCGCTTTCCACTCGCCACCTATCTCAACATCCACCTCTTACGCTCTTGAGTGCGATCCTGTTGCGTCTTTGTGGTCTTCTTCGACTACTCGCCGCCTTCGCCTGCTTTGGGCTGCGTTTCCTCGTTCTCCTCGCTTCGAGAACGCACTAAACCGATTGCTCGGCTGTTGAGTGTGTCTTTACGGGATCTGATCGCGAGCACAAGGACTATCGGTCTTTGGGATCTGTTGGGCGACGGATCGCGATTTCTCGGGATGTGACTTTCGACGAGTCTCGCCCCTTCTACCCACGTCTGCCTCTCTTCGGCTTCTTCTATGGAGTCTCTGTTTTTAGCTTTCGAGATACACCTATATCTGTCTTGCCCTCGCCCACCCGAGTCCCACTGAGTCTCCACATATTCCTCCTGTGGCCTCTCGCCATTATGCCGCCGCTTGCCGTCTCCTGCGGCTCCTCGGGCTCCTCCCACTCTGATACCTTTTTCCCTCTCTTCTACACTCGTCGATCTCGTATTGAGGATCTTCGAGATGAGCCATCTTCTCCTAATGTTCCATCTTCTCCTGATGCTCCATCTTCCCCTGATGGGTCATCTTCTCCTCGCTACGCTCTCCGCGATCGCCACGATTCGCCCATCGCCTGCTTTTGGTTTCTTTGGTGCGACTACTTATGAGCCTGTCTCCTACCGGGATGATGTTACTCACCCTGAATGGCAGCATGCCATAGCCGAGGAGATTGCTGCCCTCGAGCGTACTGGTACTAGGGATCTTGTTCCTTTTCCATCTCACTCTCGTCCCATCAGGTGTAAGTGGGTCTATAAGATTAAGACTTGCTCCGATGGCTCTCTTGAGCGCTATAAGGTGCGTCTTGTTGCTCGTGACTTCCAGCAAGAGCATGGTCGTGACTACGACGAGACTTTTGCTCCTGTGGTCCACATGACCACTGTCCTCACTCTTCTTTCAATGGCGTCTGTTCGCCACTAGTCTGTTTCTCAGCTTGATGTCAAGAATATCTTTCTTAATAGCGAGTTGCGTGAGGAGGTCTATATGCATCCGCCTTCAGAGTTTCAGATAGCGAATTTCTTCACGAAGGCCCAGACTCGAGCACAGCATGGCTTCTACCTCTCCAAACACAGTGTTGTTGATCCACCATGAGTTTGAGGGGAGTGTTAGAGATATATGTATAGTGTGTTATTCTCCATTGTTATGAGGGGTTATTTGCATATTCACCTCCTGTACTTTGTATATATATACTGGCCCTTTGGCCCCCTGGTGATACAAGTTGCTATTCATAACAGGTAGTACCCACGCCAATATCATATTAACTCTCTCTTGTCCAATAAGAGTTTCCAAGAGTTACTTTATTCAAATTCGCTCCTTTCCAAAGCTCCACAAGGGAGGCAAAAAGAGTAATAGGACAACAAGCAATCTTGCTTTCAATTATTTTGAGAGTTCTTTCTTTGTTGAGATGGAAATCAACGTTCTTTTGAAAAGGGCTAGGTAGTTTGCACGCAGGCAAAACTTCTTCATCAAAGGTAAAAAATAGACTTTGATTTCATGGGTTTCTTAATGACTAGTCGTTCGTTTGAAGCCTTAAGAAACCGGCAGAGAAAGCAGCAGTTTTTTTCCGTAGACCTTCTCGGTAAAACAGATCAAAATGATTATTATCAAAATGATTCGAACTATTTCAAAGACCCAACATGCATTTTTTTGCATTTGGCTCTTTCATCAACTGATGTAAAGATCGGTTAGTCCACCATATTTTTTCTTTACTTAAAGATAATGAAATGGCTCCATGTGCTCGATTCATTATTTGTATTATGATCTATCTAGGAGCAATACCAAAGTGTTTCAAAGAAGGATTACCTTGACTTAGGTCTGCCTCCTACCTAAATTAAATCAACCTAAGTGAAATGGAGTCTCTATCGTTCAGCTGCAAGAGTGGAATATGAGACTTCATACACCTTAAAGTTCATAGAACGAAAAGCTGTTTTTTTAGGCCCTTATCCTCATTACGCCTAGCATTGAGTGGGGCTGGATATTTACCTTACAAACTATCAAATCAATAGGGGTTCTATTTGATTAGGCACCTGAATTGGCACCAGAATCGGACCGAACCAACTGTTTGCCAGGCTATTGTTCTATTGTTCTCTCGAATCCATGAAGTAAGACATTGATTTTGCAATAAGATCAATTATGTTCATTGCATAATAAGCTCCCGCATTGGCGCACGTGTAAACGAGTTGCTCTACTAAACTGAGCTATAGCCCTTGTCAGAGATATCTTAACATATATATAGTTTCTTGTCAAGATGAATATTCTCTAATCCCAGAGGATATCTCTTTGATAAGTTTACTATATAACAATATCTAAGTTCCCATAATTATGACATGCATCAGATTGTGAAATCAATAGCAGATTGAACGACTTGACCAGCTACAACACTTGTTGCTACAACCGGATTGACCGTTTTACCACCAGTAGAAACCTCTGGCAAGGGAGTGTGGAAGAGTTCAAGTCTATCCCTTTGGTTAAGCTACTGTTGTTAGACATCTCTACTATTATGGACCACCTCTTTCTTAAAGGAAGTTACACACCTCCTTCAACCTGAAGGGCGAGGACCTGCACCGACGTAATGTTTGAAAGAAAAGTAACCAGCATAGGAGAGTAATCAGAAAGCATACTACTTCTCTGTGACCCCTTTAGAAGAAAAAAAAATCCAACTCCACTCTTGTCTTCGAGGCTGATTATCTCTTCGAGGGTTATTACCTCAGAGTATAAAAAAAGATATTCATCACTTTATAGAGTAAGAGCACATACTCGGACATACAGGATAGGAGGGGAGACATCATCATTAGGTGGGCGTTTGGACAGAATCACTAGAGATAGGGGAGATGCAGCTGCTTACCAAGTTCACAACCCATACAATGTAAAGAGGTGTCACTAGAAATAGATTCAAGAACACCACGACCTACTAGTGACGACAGACGAGGTCCACAGAGATGACCCAAACGATGGTGTCACTAAGCGAAGGAAGTAGCAGAGAACGTAGCAAAAACAGAGGCAGTGGTAGTAGCTGACTGGCTGGTGAAGACAATGGAAGGAAGGTGCAGCCAGTTGAGCTCCCAAAAACGTTGCGAATCACGGCGCCGAGGGCCAGTACCACGCAGAATGCCCGTGCGGCGGTCTTGGACACGAGTCAGGCTCAAGAACAATACAACAGTCGTGATCAGTGATCTGACCGGCCAACATAAGAATACGCTTAGGAACATGAGAGACTGCAGGAACATGAAATAAAGAAGTGGAAAGGGTGCCTCGTCCTACAACAGGAAGAGAGATCCCATCTATAGTCTGAACAATGCAAGGAAACGTTGTGGAGCTCACAGAAGTGAGGTGAGTAGAATCTGGTATCATGTAAAAAGAAGCACCAGAGTCCAAGATCCACAGAGACAAGATACCTGACAAAGGAGGTGGCAGAGGCGAGGAAGACTGTTCAGAAGCAAGAGTCAGACGAGCAGAGCCCGAGGAGTCTAAAGGACGAGCTGACACCGGGGCACTGGAGCAGGGAGAGGAACTGTTGCCTAGTGTCACCAGAGGAGCCCTGGTGAGAGTCCCCAGCTCCTGAGTAGGAAGAACCTCCCGAGCCCTTCGGTGGACGTCCACCCCTGCCACCCTAGTCCCTCCTCTTGTAACAGTCCTGGTACTTGTGGCCGTCACGCTGGCGTAGGTGCAGCGGAGACCAGCAGTAGAAATAGCAACCACTAGTGCCGCGGGAGCTGGAGGGACCATGGTCGGTGCTGAAGGAACAGGCGCTGAAGCACATAAGATAGCTTGCATCGGAGCCGCGCCATGCAGACGAGTCTCCTCGGCGCGAACACCCGTGAGGGCCTCCATCAAGGTCGAGCGCGGGTGGTGAGTCAGGAGCTAAGCACGCACGATCTCGAATTCAGGCTGGAGACGCGTCGGGAAGTGGTAGAGACGGTGAGTCTCCTGGTGAGCGCGGAGCCGCACACAGCAGGGATAGGTCCGACAGACATTCGGCCCAGAGAGTCGAACTGACGTCACACCGCAAACATCTGCTGGTAGAAGTCATCCACGATGGCATCAAGCTGCTGAAGGGAGTGCGCATGGTGCACGACAAAGAGGTACATAGTATCACTCGTCGGCTGGTAGTGAGCTCAAAGGCACTCCCACATAAGCTAAGTCGTCGACAGCTCCGCCACATCCATGGAGACAGCCACGGGCATGCTGCCCACCAGGATGGTAGTAGCACGAGTTTCGGTATTCTTCCATCTCTCATAGGCATGCAGCTCGGACTGGTAGAGCTCCAGGGCCTTCTCCAGAGCAGCAATGGCGGCCTCCTGAGCAGCTTGATCCGCACCATCAGGAAGAGCAAGCAAAACTGGCGGCATAGGGCGAGGCGAACAGGGTTGCTCACTGGTGACCCCAGAGGCGTTGGCTGTTGAGGTGAATCATCAGGTGAACAGCCCGCTCCCGAAAGTTCATCCCGTTGAACCGAATATAGGGGAGCGAGATGGCGAAGGAGACACCGACGGTAGCCATCAGTGAAGACGACGGAGGAAAATGACCGACGCCGCGGGAGGCGGGCACTCGGCGGCGGTGGCTCAGCATGAGCGAGCAACACAGGGTAGCTTCGGCGGGCGGCTCGAAGCGATAAGAGCAACACCAAGGGGAAGCAAAGGAGCAAGGGAGGATCCGAACAACGGCAGCGGTGGTCACGTAGCAAGAAGAGTAGAGGCTAGGGTTAGAGTTTTTTAGGAGAAGAGAGTCATGTGCTCTAACAACATGTTGGAATTAACTCTTGATCTATTCCAATGGTCCAAAGGCCTAAATATACGCAAAGAACATCCTATACAAGAGACATATCTAACACTTAATACAACGAAAACCTGAAGTCTTTTGCGTTTTTCCAAAAAAGAAAGTTGAATCTAACACTATAATTTTCTATGGATTCAGCTAAGACAAGAAACCATTGGCCAAAATCAGTAGAAGATAAAAGTATAACTAGCCGAGTGCCCGCGTGTTCCAACGGATTTCAAATAAAACATGATATAAGTTATAAACTTAGAAAACTAATATACATAAGGTAATTATCCCTACAAATGAAAGTTTCATATATAATTTACATCCAATTAACAAACCACAAACACAGATAATCTAACTATCTACAGAAGATCCTTCAAGTATCTTATACATGTGTGCATATATTTATCCACAAAAGGTCACACCAACTCAAGAGAGTAGATGACAGACCCACCACCACCACCAAATCTGCATCGATTACTTATACAAGAATATAGAACAGATCTTAGATAATTTGCTTGATTAGGCACATTGAATTATTGTGTTCATATTTCAAATGCCTCTTAATTCCTAAAAGCATTGCACAAGTGGGGAAGTTTTTAGTGGCTTTGGCATCTTTTTGTTGTAAGCTTACATCTTAGCTACAAATTTGGCATGAAATGGAAGATTCCTTTAGGTCCTATTTGGAACAAAGGAAAAAATGGGGGAATTTTGCAGGATTAGAATTTTGCAGGATGCGTAAGAGTGGAAAAGTGTAAGTAAACTAGAAGCTATCTTGCCCGAGTGCATTCGAAATTTGACTTGCAAACACCCAATGGTATGGCAAGCACAACACTTCTTCTGCCCATCACAGGTCATACGACTAGTGTAAAACAACCGCCTTTCGAGCAAATTTTCCCAGGAAACACTATGGGCCTATTTGGTTTGTGATTCTAGGTAGCCACACCAAAATTTTGGTAATACCAAAACCTATGTGATACCAAAAACTGGGCAAAAAAACGATGTTTGGATCGTAGCCATACCAATTCACGGACAATGCATGTGTTTGGATTGCAACTATGCTAAAATTGTGAGTATGACATGTGGGTCTTGCATAACATTTTTTTGCACCAAAATATGCCAACATGGGTCTTGTTTTGTTGATTAAATGACAAGGAACACAGTGGTTCAAACAGATCATAAATCGGATACTTAGTTTAGGAAATATAATCATTTTAAGCTTGTAATCAAAGTAACCATGCCATTAATGCTACTAGCCTCAGCAAACCAGAGTATGCCACGTGGCTATTTTTTGCTCCCTGCTGGCTCTTGTCGCCGAGCCAAAATTTTAGCGATGGATTTTGCCGCCGTGAAAGAGCCAACGAATTGGCCAAGAAAAACAAGGCGTTACCAAAATTTTCAGGGCAACGCTAAATATTAGAACCGAACCAAATACTAGCCAAATTTTCAGAGCAATACCAAAATTTTGGTTTGGCTCATTCTAGCCCTGAACCAAACAGGCCTTATAACTAGGGGTGAAAACGGGTCAGATAGTTTCCGACCGATCCGAACTGAAACGGATTCGGATTGTCTCGGATCGAAAACGAATACGGATTTTTTTGTCGGAAACGAATACAAATCTGATAGTCTC
Source organism: Phyllostachys edulis (assembly GCA_036346405.1). Lineage (NCBI taxonomy): Eukaryota > Viridiplantae > Streptophyta > Magnoliopsida > Poales > Poaceae > Phyllostachys > Phyllostachys edulis. The sequence continues at coordinate 38,900,048 of CM070547.1, read as the reverse complement.
AGTATCCGTCAAATCACGGATCTGGATCTGGATTATTCGGATATCTGGGCCGGATATCGAGAATACCACCCATCGAACCTTGACCGCTCTGGCCCATAAGCCTTTTGGTCGCCGCCTTCGCTTCGCATCACCTCTCCTCTCCATCCATCCCCTCTTGCAACCCTCTCCCTCTTTAAAAACCTCCAAAATGTAAACCCAAACGACAACTACCTCCCATGGCATGGCAGGCAGCGGCGAGGCCTCGGGTCTGCGGCCAGGCGGCGGGAAGGTGGTGTCTTGTGATGTGGATCCGTGGCACGAGATATCCGGAATACTAGCCCATCAAGCAACAGCCCGCTCTGGCCCATCAGCCTTTTGGTCACCGCCTTCGCTTCACATCACCTCTCCTCTCCATCCATCCCCACTTGCAACCCTCTCCCTCTTTAAAATCCTCCAAAATTTAAACCTAAACGACAACTACCTCCCATGGTAGGCGGGCGGAGGCCTCAGTCTTGACAATGGCGGCGGGAAGGTGGTGTCTTGGCGTGAATCCGGCCGGGAGGAGAAGGCCACCCGCGTCCTCGTGGCGTGCGGACGGGCCGGGCGGCGCGTCCTCCCGCCGTCGAGGTCGTCGGCCGACCCCAAGGATCGCCCTCCTCCAGACCCTGGTATGGTAATCAATCCAATCCACTCGGCTTGCTACTCGGTGCTTGAGGTTGATTGGTTCGCTAAGTTGACTTGGGGTTTTACTTTGCGCACGAGGGTCGGGTCGGGGCGGCGGCGACGCACAGACGCAAGATCGCGCGCACCCCAATGACGACGAGCTCATCTGCGCATACAACCGAGGGCTGCGCGCGTGGTCTGCTCTCTCGATCGACTAACCGATCGACTAACCGCTTGTTGGTGATGAACTTTTGAGGCCGGTTCGGCATTTCGACAATGGATTGGGAGATTCGAAATGGTGCTCGTGCCTGATCCAAATTTGTTGAATTCAGCTAATATGCCGGGTTAATTGTGATGCGGAATCTTTGGTGGGTGGTGGGCTGGGTAATTTGGTGCGGGGTGTTGGTCTGTTGAGGTTGCAAGGTTATGTGCTATCAATTTGTGGCTAATTAGATTGATGTGTGGTCATCGTGAGTGGTATTCCAGCGACTGAGATGATTTTCCGCAGTTGGTTTCCGCAGTTAGTTTGTATGTGAAAAGCAGCTCATTTTCCAGATGTCGCACTCAGTGAGGGATTAGTACATTTGATAATGTGTTAACATATGGAAGCTCATTTTCTTCAGTAGTGAGGATGCTGCTAGTAGTAGACAGTTTATCTGTTTTGAGATTGCTTTTTGGTTTTAGTGAAAGCAAATGCTAGTAAGCTAACATAAACTTAGCAAACTGGACGCATAAAGTGTTGACTGTTGATGACTAGTTTGTGATGGTATCCTTCAACCTTAAATGTTTCTTTGATCAAGATACTAACACTTGATGACTCCATGATTTTGAACAATTAGGGTGAACCTTCGCCCCTTGATAAGTTGCATACTTGCATATGCTAACCTGCTACTTGTTAAGAAAGCGGATATGTGATGAATTAAGTGTACTGCTATGCATATTTTTTTGAGACATGGTATCTTGGATTCTTGGTATTATTGAACTATGTATGTATGAATGAACTATGTATGAATGAACTAGAGGTGATGCTAAGTGTGAACTAAGTTTTATGTATATGATGAACTAAGTGTGAATGTGTGATGACTTATGAGTTATGAGTTAAATGCGGTAAACTAAATGTCATGTCTGTGATGAATTAATTAATGCAGCTTGCAAGTTGCAAGTGCCAAGGTTATATGTGGTTATTGAAAATATGAACAATTCATGAATGTTTGGATCAAATAAACTAGTTATATGTTTCTGTTAATTTCTGACGTACGATTTAAGGCGTACGTTTTCGCCCCTACCTATAACTCCTACTTTGTCTAGCCAATTTTAATAAACAAACAAATGCAGGCACAGTATAACCCAATTCCCATATTGCAATCGCCAATGCCAGCACTCAACGAACGAAGAAGCAACAATAACAAGATAGCGGAGAGCTGACCGAGAAGCTGTCGGAGATGGTTTGCCGGTTGAGCGCTGCCTCGATGGTGGTGGTGAACTTGTATAGGATGAGCGCGATGACCCCCGCCGCAATCCCGCCGAGCAGCGCCTGCACGGGCGACGGCGGCTTGTCGGTCCCGATCGCCGAGGCGCTCACCAGCCTCAGCCCCTCTAGGGCCTCCTCGCTCAGGTTCTTGGGCTTCTGCACCCCGCCGGACCGCACCCTCTGCGCCAACGGACAACAGCAAGAAAAGCGTAAGAATGTAAGCTGAGGCGTTGTATTGGAGATTGGAGGTGGGGATGGGAAGGAGGATTACGAGCTCCTTGGCGCGGCGAGCGCGGCGGCGGAGGGAGCGGAAGAGGAAGACGGAGATGGCGCCGGTGAGGAGGACGCTGGTGGCGGTCTGGAGCGGGGTGGGGTTTTCGTCGACGGAGAAGAGCGTCGGGGCGCGGAGCTCCACGGGGCCTTCGCCGCCGCCACCGTCAGCATTGCCGGCGTCTGGGGGCTCGGCCGCGGGGGTAGACGGCGTCGGTTCCGGCTCGGCGCGGAGGGCGGTGGAGCGGCGGAGGCGGCGGCCGGGGCGGGCCAAAGAGGCGGCGGGGAGGGTGTGGGATGGGGAGAGGCGGAGGAGGAAGCGCGGCGAGCAGTGGAGCAGTAGCATGGTGGGTGGCAGACTGGCAGTGGAGTCGGGAGCGTACGGCTTTGTGCAGCGGGGGAGCTCTGGGTGTTCGGGAGAGAGGATAACGGGGACGGAAAAGGGTGCGTTTGATCCAGACATCAGCTGATGAGTTTTTGGCCAATTTGTTCTCTTTTTTAATGGAATAGGTAATCTAGCTCTTCAAAAAAAACAAAATAGCACATTTCCTGTATGAAACCACCATGTGGGCTACCTGCCACGCCTTCCGTAGCATACAGTGACCAAAATGATGTGCTCCTGTAGCAAAGCACGGTTCAAACGATTGTTTTTCCCTGTCGCGCAAAGGCACACGACATGCCACTGTCGTGGCGTTTTAGTGTGGTAAAGATATTATTTTTTATCATTTCATTTACAAAGAGGCTAGATTTGCTATTCGATTCCGAAAAGATCAAAACACTCAGAGCAAATCCAAACCGAAACAAGAGCCAATCCAGTCCAAAGTGAGCCCGAGTCTAGGGTTGGACCACGTCGCGCTAGACCTGACCTGATTTGGTAAAATTTTGGAAATTTATACTGTTTCTGCTAAATTCTTTGTCTTTCTCTCGGTGCATGTTTGTTACCATTGTTCCTCCTGCTCCTCCTGTATGCACAACTTGCTCGTCCTTGCTTCCTCTCTAACGATTACCTTCTCCTCAGGCCGCCTCTGCCGTTGGTGAGGGCAACAGACTTTCGACTGCCACCACTCCTAGGTGAAAGTTTTTGCAAATCCCGAATTGGATGTGTGGATTTTTTTAGTTGAAACGTGGGACTTTTAAGCTGAAAGTTTGGTAATTCGACTTGAAAGTTTTGGGGCCCGTTTGGAACGCGGGATTTATTCCCAATCCCGCTGGGAATTAAATCGATTCTTGTGAAATTCCTATGAAATTCATGTGTTCTAAACGGGCTCTTGAAGTTTAATAGTTCAAAGTTCATTTTTTGAATTGAGAGTTCCAAATCGTGATTTTTGTTGATGGGTTCGAACTTGGAAGCGTAAAATCCCGGATGAAAGTTTTCCATTTCAAGGGGGTGAGCGTGATGATGGCGCCAATAACACTGCGGGAATGTGCGAATGAAAGGCGCATGGGTGGAGTAGACGATTGGGGCGCTACGAAGTAGACATGTGTAAGAACTCTTCCCTTATTCTCATCAATGTATGAGTTATCCCCGCATAATGTATGAGTTTATCCTTACATAATTGCAAATAGCTTTGCATATGTATCCTTGGTTGTTGTTTGGACTCTTTCTAGAAGTAAACTATCTCGTAACGTGTAAGGTTGTCCTATCATGTTAGCTGATCTCTGCATTTATGGAATGGAAAATGTCCATTTGACCCCCTAAAGTATCACTCTCCGGACACATAAACCCCTCACCTAAAAAAGCGGACCTTTAACACCCTCATGTTGCAGAACCAAACAACTTAACCCCCTAAGGCTATTTTGTTCGGTGATATTGCGTGTGTGGCATCGAATCGGCCCGGTTTCGCCAGATCGGTTGCTGTGTCGGCAAGGTGAGCTGGTGTGCGAATGGGGAAACTTATAAACAGTGGGGCGAGTGAGGATAGGGTTCAAGCATGGAAGAGGAAGGAAGCTCCGAGAGCTCGTGGTCTCCCCACGCGCGCCATCGGGAAGCAAAGGGCGTAGGGCGGGAGGGTTGCAGTTGCCAGTGGTGTACCGTGAGAAGCCACTGGAGTACCTCCCTGCGTGATTCTACTACTGCAAGGAGAAAGCACCAAGATGGATTTTATTGAGCGATGAGAATCCCAGGAAGGGGTACACACATGCAAGGGAACAAGGGTAAGCAACTAGCTTGGATCTATTTTTGTGTATTGAACATGATTTTGTTGGAGTTCACTTTGATTTGGGTTCCTTTTTTTGTTGGATTTAGGCTGGTGGTGTGATTTTTGGTAGTGGCATGATTCGAAAACCCCTCCATTTTTTAATCCATTGTTGTTGAATCTCTGTGATAATGTATGAGGATTAAAGAAGGAGAACGCAGAGCTGGAGAGGGAGAAGATGCAAATGGAGAACGAAATTGTTAATGCCAGGAGAAATGTGGTAGAGATCGAAGGAAGGCACACCGCAGAGGCTGCTGTCCTAAAGAACAAGCTGGAGGAGAAGAAGATGAAGGTGGTAGAATTAGCTGTTAGAGTCAAGAAGCATAACATGTTCAAGTTATTGATTTATGCAGTAGTTGTTAGTATAGTTGTGTGTTTTGTGTGGGCAAGTGGTAATTGAAATGTTAATCAACATTGTGACTCTTTTGTAATCATCATATGCAGTTGTAATGCTTGAACGTAGAACTTTATGGAATGCATCAATTTTGGGACATATGACATTGAGAAGTTTGGCATTGCATTAAGTATTCCTTCCATTAGCCGAAACACTTGCACAGCATTCACTTATCCAAATTCCAATAATTATGAAACATCTGATATTGAGAAGTTTGTCATTGCATTAAGTAATCCTTGCATTAACCGAAACACTTGCACAACATTCACAAATTATCTACTTGGTTACATGCATAGCACAAAAAAATGGACCAGACTGGTGGTCTGACTGGAAAAAATCGAGACGAGAGCCTAGTCCGGTACAGTTTGCTCTTTGGATCGTTTGCAAAAAAACGGGTGGAAATTATTTTTTTACAGCATTGTGTCGTAAGGATTTGAACTGGCGACCTCTTGCTTCCTCGCGATGGAGTGAGCCACCTGGACTACATTCGTTGTTGGTCTAAGTGGGCATATGCATCTTTATTAGGTTATATGTCTGGTAGATGACACTAACCCATTGATTTTCCAATTGATTATGTCAGCAAATATTTAAATAGTATCACTATTGAACCATGGTCCGACCGAAAAAAACCAATGGCTGGACCGGTGAATCGTGAACTGTCCATGTGAGCGATTCGCTTGTCAGTCCGATTTTTCGCACTATGGTGACATGTCCAAAACATTCAACTAATTAATAGTTACATGTCCAGTCCATCCACAAGTCCAAAAGCTTCATGACAAAGAGCTACATATGAGGTTCACCTACTTAATAGTTACATCACAAACTATTTACTTGGTAGTCTTGCTGAGAATTAGAGCTTTGCTGGTTGACCTCTTCTTTGATTTCTAAGCAGCAGCTTCAACATTATGAACAACATGCAATATGGTATTCTCACTATCAGTGATTATGTACTATCAATTGATTACAACTAAAGACATGCCAATGGTTTCAACAATCAAGTTTGGTTAAGTACTTACCAATGTCATGCTTAAGTCTACTGCAGAGCTTGATGCCTCTGCTTGCTTCCTCTTTCTGATAGCATCTCTCCTTGTGCATTGGCATCTTTCTTCTTCTGCTTTGCATTTGGATTAAGAGGACATCTCCTCACATTGTTGCCATCTTTTTTGCAGAGACCATATCTAACCTTACCTCCAACTTTAGTTAGCTTTGTCCCCTTTGGTGCCTCACCTGGTTCCCTTCTCCTTTCCTTCCTAGGTCTCCCTGGCATTTTGATGTACCCAGAGGGTGATGGCTTAGGATGAGCAGAAGTTGGTCAATTCTCTTCACCTTGCACTGGCTCCAAACAATGTTCATATATCATCTTATAAACTTCTATGGAGTAGTAGTTGTCAATGTACCCATCCAACTGCTATGAACTTTTGTAGATGGCACTGATGGCATGCCAACAACGTAGACCAGATAGTTGCCGATACCTACAAGAACAAGTCATTTGTTCCAAGTTGACTATGTACTTCATTTTGTACTTCTCCCTAACCTCAAATCCTTCCTTACCATTTCAGATAACATCACATTGAGAAGACCTTGTAATATTTAGTTTGAGTTTCTTGAATATGTTTGGACAGATTGTTCCTTGCCACTTGTTTGGTCTAGTTCTATTCTCCTGAACCCTGACCAGCACTCTACATCTAATGGCCTCTAGCAATAACAAGATTGGGAGAAACCTTGGTTCCACAATAGAGTTATTGAAGGATTCACACATGTTATTATCAACTAAATCACACTTGGACCCTAGCTGGAAAAATGCCCTGCTCCAGTGGGTTGGCTCAGTGTTCATCATGTCCTTTGCGCCTTGAGGTGTATGTTGTGCTAGCTTTGCTCTGTAGTAATTGAGGATGGTCCTTGATGAAGCCTTAGCACATCTCTAGAATTTCTTCTGTAGCTTCTGATTTGAGCACTTCTTCTTCCTGTTAGCATATATGTGCCTAACACACATCTTGTGCTCTGCCTTGGGCACTAAGTCATTTAGAGGTATTAAACCTCTCAGCCCTTGCTTGATTCTAAAACATATCCTTCAGACTCACAATCATGTTGTAAGCATCTGTGGTCTCATATTGTTTCTGAAGCTCAGAGTTCATGGTAGCAAGCATAAGGTAGTGTCCATCGACTGCGTCATTGGAATGCTTCTCATAAGCATTCTTTTCAGCACGAGTAGCATCAGCATTCGATTCCTCGGGATAGGCCTCTAGAATATATTCCTTCTTTTCTTGTTTGAGAACAATTCTCAGATTATGAAACCAGTCAATGAAGTTTGTACCACTCAGTTTTTCCTTCTCAAGAATAGATCGCAAGTTAAAGGTAGGTGCAGAGGAAGTGTTAGGTGCCATGGTCTACAACAGAAATATATGCAAAAATTCAGCACTATGTTTATGTGAGATCTTCTATTAAACACTTTAATAAAAGATACTTCCACTATATGTTCTAAACCATGTTTCCCTCTAACATCATATAGTGAGATCAAGATCCTAATATCATTAAGTCCTAGTGAGCTTTGGCATCACTGTTAGAAACCTAGTGATTTAGGTAAGTAACCTCTTGCTAATCATATCACATATGACTCTTGTTTGTTGGGTGACATTTCTATGCTCCGGCAACCAACACTATGCATGTGGGTGTCCGACACCCACCCCATCTTTATTAAGATAATTAATGTCACCCTACTTTGGTGGATGTACCAATTAACAATCAAAATCGTGATAGGCGCGGCAATTGGAAAGACATCAAATTTACTTATTTTTTTCTTGAGGGATACTACTCTATCATGTTAAAACATCTAATGATAAAACATGATCAAATAGCATAAAAGAAATAAACACAAATATTCACAGATAATCATATTAAACTGTGAAATAGTATGACCCTTATCATGACGATCTTCATCATCATGCTTCCTGTCCTTCGACCACCATGCTTGAAAACTCCAATCGTATTCATGTACTAAGCAATTACTCCTAAAAGCTAGTAATGGATTACATAGGATAATATCAAGCATCACATGTCGGTACGCACACCGTTATACAATAATATATAGCTCGATGGCTATCTCACAGCATGATACGCAGGCCATGAAAATCCATTCATGCATCACATACACAATGTGCACAACAACATTAAGATGGAGTAATTGACATACCTTAAGAACCGTCTGCTTAATGTTCTCAGGCTTCCATGTTGGGTTAGCCTTGATAAAATGATCATATTTGTCTGCAATCACCTGAGTTGCCGCAAGTTTATTGTCCCTTCTTGGTGGGCAGTGGTGATCATCAACAAATGTGGAAACTTGGAACCACTTGCACTTTTAGGTCTTTGAGCCATAAATCAACCACCTACATCCAGGCCATGAACACTTGGCTCTGATCTTGTCCTTCTCATTCTTGTAAAAAATCAAGTGATTACGGTTGTTTAGCCCATACTAGATCAAAGGTTTCTTGAATTGCTCTCTGCTTCTAAATACCATTCCAATAGATAATATTGGAACATGAGCCTTGCTGTCAAGCCTTGGGCACCTACGCTTATTCCTTTGCACATGCCCACCACCTTGGCCATCACTAACTTCCTCGTATGAGTACTCATCACTTGAATCGAAGTAATGTGTCTCATAGCCTACATCCAAGTTTTCATCTTCAGGTTAGATTAATTCAGTTGTATCCATATCAGGTGCAACATCTACACCCAATTTCTTAGCCCTAACTTCCCTCTTCAATGCCTTGGCAAGCTTCCTCATCTCCTCTACTTCTGGTTTTTCTGCAGAGATGTTATCACTCTTGTGTTGGTAATCACTATTAGAGCCGTCACTTTCCTCACCTATTGTTGCAGCAGCTTCCTTTCCCTTACTACTATCAGGCTGAGATTCCTTCTCAGGAGATCTGTGAAATTCCCTAAACTCTATAGGTCTATGCCATTGTTTTCTTTGCTTGGTGTAACATAAGTTTGGGGCTCCACATTAGGCACCACCACATCTACTTTCTCTGAATCATTGTGTTCTTCAATCTCAACTTGATTTTCATGCTCCCAGACTCCCAGTCACTTCCATCGTTGCTCTTATCATATCCATCAAACTGGGTAACTTTAACATATATGTCCACCACCCCACCCTCAGTGATGCAATTAGACATGGTAGTGCATGAAGGGATACGAGTAGACTACACTAGCTGACAATTAAAAAATTTCTACCACGTAATCCAGGATGTCATGCAAGCAAAAGATCATAGATCGTTACCACCAGACGCGCAGTGCAGCGGAAGAAGAGTTGGAGTATATCCAAATACTTTTGTTCCAGCCCGTTAAGTGTGTAACCCAGTAGGTTCATGTAATCGGTTGTGACTCGGAAACCCTTTTCGACCACAAGTCGTTAGTGGTTCCTAGCAAGACGTAACGATTCTCAAATACACACAAATTATATCGGATGAATCTTAACGCAATATGATCTACGACCAGTCCTTATCACTAACGACCAACTCGTATCTCTATACGACTAGTTCATATTTAGTTTCGACCAGTTCATGACTCTTTACGAGCAGGTTTCGACCACTTAATGATTATGTTCGACTAGTCTACGACTAGCTCGTATCTCCATACGACTAGTCCGTATCTGATCGAACTTAACGACCTTCTTGTGTATTATCCCTTTGCCTTACGATATCTGGTTGAACTCCAGGTGAGATATTATGTCATTCATGGACTGTTCAGTACTTTCTCGATTGAGTGTCAGATAACTTTATGTGATCGAACTCTTCGACCACCAGTGGCATGGCCATGCACTTTCTTTATCTGACCACATCGAGGGGTCCAAAGATATCTCTCCTGTTATGTTAAGAGGGACAAATCCTATATCCGACCGGTCACATTCCTCCGCATGTTTCATAGCATACCGAAAGCTACCTTTATAACTACTCAGTTACAAGTAGCGTTTGGCAACCCCTAAGTGCACCATTACACATGTAGGAAACCATGCTGATCTCAGGTCTAAAGATTATACATCATCATTGCTTGAGACCAACTGATGACACGTAGAATCATAACAATCTCAATAATGTATTAAGGTGGGTGAATCTAACACCATGTTCTCTAACATGTGTTCACATTATTTATTCGATATCCCTATATCCATGATCGGTGAAACATGGTCATCAATCAATACATGTGCTAGTCGATAAATCACTAATGTTCCGACTAGGTGACATTCGACTAACAAGTCACATACTTGTTAATCTTTATAACTGATGATTCATTCAAGGAACAAAACAACATTTATTTAATAACTCATAAACATAAACGTGATACAACCATCTTTATGATTGCCTCTAGGGCATATCACCAATAGTGCAAGACTTGTTACTCAATCCTAAACCAGGGAACAACCAATGCAGAACCATATCATCAGTGACTGTAACATGGTCTCTGAGATGACCTTTGATCTCTGGCAACAAAACTTTATCGCGCTCTATGAAAGACATCCCCCACATCCCCGCCCACGTACTCGAAAACCATCCCAAAATTCATGAATTCCCCATTTTAATGGAACCCCACCCCAAGAAAGTCGAGATTATCCATTGTCACAATAGAATCCCAGTGATTGCAATGTCAGACAACTACAAACATGATCCGAGATTTAGAGCTACAAACCTAACTACCCGCACAACACATGAGCATGAAAGATTCATCTCTTGCGAGAGGGCGAAATCCATCAACTAAAATGTGAGAGCTGCCGAGCAATTTAATTTGTAATACTTAATATTTCCATTGGTCCTAGCATTACAAATCAAATTTCTCTGCTCTCGGTGCATATGTACTTCCAAAACTGCAGTACACATACACCTCACAAATATTAAGCATCAACTCCGCACACAAGTTATTATATTACCGAAGTTCATAATTTACAACATATCCAAACATACATTAAGATTCCATACAAGAGTCAAGTCTGCAGCGGAAACAATTGCTATAAGATGGCTAAAAACAAAACCCAACCAATTTGCCCTTACCCACAAGGCAACCAACCGGAAACGCCCAAGCTAGTCGTCAAGAGTGAAGTCAGCCTCACAAATATCAACCCCTTGGGGGTCAACCTTCTCTGCAGCAAATAGACAATGCAGCTGAGTACAAAAATTATACTCGTAGACTTACGATTAACAAACCTATACATAGCTACATGCAGGCTTAAATAAATGGATATGGCCATAGTGTTCATTTTCAGCGTAAAGCCACATTTTTATTTGCAACAGTGTAATAGATTGAAGACAATTTATCAAAACATTTTTAATAATCAAATAACAGTGAGACAATAATTATAGACATAATCAACATCCTAGATGTGACTTCCCATAGCCACCACAACAATAGCACGAATTACCCATTCGTACCACCCATTTTCAAGTTTTATCAAAATGTTATAGTCTAACTCTCGAAAGACCTCCTTAAGCGTGTCCATAACCAAGGACATAGCTATTTGAATAGATTAGACCCCACATGGATGTACAACTTTACCCACATATCAAACCGTCTTTTTGCCAAGCTATAGAGCATACTTCCTTAGGTATGTCGGCAAAGCTAAGTCATACGAGATGTTTTCTAATATTGTATATTAACTATGAGTCGCCCGTATGATTATCCATACGTTGTGTCGGAGTCATTGTAAAGCCGAGAGTCAACTACCCTATAGGGGTAAAGCCCCCGGACAACTACAATGCCCCTCAATGTGGAGAACATAAACAGAATTCCACTCCAGCACACCCAACACCCATATACGCACATTTCTCTTTTTAACACAACACACACACACCCACCTCCTACGACTCGGAGCTAATGCACGCCAAAGTACTAAGTCAAGAGGGGTTCGCAATACCCTCATGTGGATGCACGCAATAATGCTTGGCTTAGTGTAACAAGATGTTCGGTCTTTGTTTACTCGGGCACACAACCACACACAGAATAATCACACCATCAACCATGTGCCTAAATCTAAATTCTCTTTGTTTTCAGTTTTAGTTTTTTTTTCCAAATATGGTATATTCATGAGTACCCTAACTCAATTATTTAAAGTGATGTTGTAATGACCATCTCCAAAGCGATGATTCCCAGGCTACCGTTCTAAGCATGGCTAAGCGACAACAATTCGCACACTAAAATATATAGTGACTAGAGCCCATCCAGCGAGCTCTAAATCACAACGGATATAAACCTAGGCTTAGTGGTAAGGGATGGATATTTACCTACAGTTCAAGTAACTATTCAGGTAAACTATCGCGAACTGAGAAATAATTTGTCAACATAGCATGCATACATACAGTTGAAATTAAAATATTAGCATGCGCAAATAATAGGATCAACATATATCAAAGGAAAAACTGCTTGCCTTGCTAGAGATAATCCACTTATTGCTGAGGATCACTCTCATGTTCAACCGAATCGTCGAAACCTATCTAACGCACGAGAAGAACCGATAAGAACGAATAACATCGAATAAACCAAAAATTCAAATTCATTCAACAAGCATCAAACTCACACAACAGGTAGAGTATGATTTTAGAAAAATTTAGAAACAAAAATCATTTTATTTGGAGTTAAGAAGAATTTTCTAAGAATTTTCCAAGTTAAAAGAATTTTTAGAGTAATAATTAATCTTAATTGAAACTTAATTCTAACACCAACATTTTCTGTGGTAGTGACAAGGTTAAAACCTATTCCATGTTAAAGTACAAAAAGAATGAAAACCAACAAAATTGGTTTAATTCAATTTGGAGCTAAAATGATAGTTATGAAAATTTGAAGTTATTTGAATTAATAGTGCAAAAATAATTCGGTTCGGGATCTCTAAAAGAATTTAATACTTTTTCTACTCGGCTTGAGCTAGCCCTAGCCGCTTACTAGTGGGGTCCACTACAATGTTCTTTTTAATTTTTCAGAATAACTCCTACTGACAGGTGGGGACCACCTATCATGGTCTTGGTTTAGGAGAACAGTGCATGGACTGTTGTAGCAGGGCACCGAGGGGTGCCCATCACACTAGGCTCGTCAGGAATACCGGTGTACCGTCAGGGGTACTGTACATGTGTAGACCTAATCTGTATAGCGTATTTATGCAAATGTACCTAAATACCCTCTCTCTCTCTTATCATTGTGAGGGCAAGAAGGTAAATGTCCCTTCCTGCCCTCCTATAAATAGCCCCAAGGGCATGTACAAAGGGGGGCTCTCATTTCACACCACATACAATGAATACATACGTTCATGTCTTTGGCTCCTCTCCTCTCCGGTCTCCTCCCAAGACAAAGGGTACGGAGGGTACTCCGTACCCACTGTCTAGCTTTTTTATGCTATGACAGTCCATGCACTCATTCCATTGGCCCATGGACCAGCATTACTGCTCAGCAAGAACTCAAGCCTGCTTGCCATAGAGATCAGGCGCCTTAATTAGCCATCCATAATTACCACTTATCCATTCAGACAGAGATTACAGGGGGGTTAAATGCGCGCTACAGTGCGGTTGGGCGTTTGGACAGCCTAGGGCGCTCCCGCCCGATCCCTTGCTCCGCTTAACACCGGTGATCCCGTCCATGGCGATCGCCGAGGATGCCCAAAATGGAACCTCCTTGTTCTTGCGCACCCGTTGATGCCGTCGGTGAGGTCTGAGGAAGTCCGACGCGGAGGTGCGGCGAGGAGAGGCCGAGGATAGCTTCGACCAACATGACATATCGCGGAGTGATGGCATTGCAAGTAATAAAGCGTGCACACTAGTGACCATGGAGTACTAGGAGCTCACTGTGATGACCTGGAGCCAATGAGGTCACCGGAGTTGGGCTGGCGGCGGTGGACCGCGACGGTGAGGGTGAGGCTCACGTGGGGAGCCGTCTGGAGAGGGAGAAAAGCTCGAGCGACGCTTGGGGATGCTTAGGGATCTCCACGTGGTGCTCCTAGCACCGTGAATTGGTCCAAGTCCACCGGAGATAATGTGACAGTGAAAATCAATGTTTTGGTCGGAACCGAGAGAGATGAGTGCTCCAATGAGTTCCTAGGCACAAAGATCAAAATTAGGTAGGGGTTTTTCTCTATGGAGTCCGGAATACAAGATGACGCGGTTGTGGAGGGGAGGAGATCACAGGAGCGCCAGCGACGAGTGGGTGGCGTCTCGTTTAGAAACAGGATCTCAAGCTCTCCTTGCGCTAGAGCTCGGGGAAGGAGGGAAATTGGAGGGGAAGTGTCTCTCGGAGATAAAAGAAGGCAGAGGCTAGCTTGAGGTGGCCTTAAATAGGCTAGGGCGGAGAACGAAGAAGGAACCGGTGATGCTCTCGCGAGGAAACCGGACAGGGACGCGACCGAGGTTGGCAGCTTAGTAATGGGGATGCGACACCGGGATGGGCATTGGTCGAGCGATGCGCGCGAGAAGTAGGGAAAACCAGGGGCGCGACAAAACCCGGTGGCGGCTTTGGTGGTGCACGGGTGCGGCGGAGCTGTCCGAAGGTGCCCGGGCGAGCTGGCACTCGGGCTTGAGCCACGCGGAGAAGAAACACAGGTGAGTGGGCCCTACCGGTCAGCGGCTCTGGAGATGTGGCTCGGTCGGGGTGGTTTAGGAGACTGGGTTGGGTCGAGATGAGACAGGGATGGCTCGATCGGGTCCGGTCGGGGTTAGGTTTAGGTCGGAGGAACAGCGAAAAGTGATTTTTGGAAAATAATGCTGAGATGGTCAGGGATTTTTAGAGGTAGCTTCTTAACTCCAAAATTCCCGAAATTTTTATGGGAGGTCATTGACTCTAAGAATAACCTTGTGAAATTTTTCTAGAGTTTTTCATGCAGAGCATTTTTCTACAGAAAAATTACAAGGTCCTATCCTAGGGTTTTGACCAAGAGTCTAACTGGTTTGACTATCCTCTTAAAAATAGTAAATAATTTCTAAAAATTATGAAATTTTTAGGGGAGTCACTAAGATGATTTAGAACCTAGGAAAAATAATTCCAAGGTAGGATCACAGGATTTGCTTTAAAAGTTTTCAAGGGTTATGCTTCTAGTAGATTGAAACATTAGGTCTTTGAAATTAACAAATCCTTTTGAAAGGAATTCTAGAAAATTCAAAAGTCAACATGAGACATCAAAAGTTTTAAATTCTCTCCATTTTTATACATTTGAAACACAAACCATTGCTTGGGATGTTACATAAAACGAGAGCAAAACCACTCAATGACCACATATTCACCCTCATTGACCGCAGATTCACACTAAAAAGTAAAATTTAGCTACTCCCAAACGAAGCAAAATGATATTAAAACCCCACCGCATTTCCAACCATAACACAACCCTACAACCGCCAAAATTGATACATTCTCGCCTAAGATAACACAATAGAGGGTGTTGAACTCACCTCGACGTTCGTTTGGAAGAGGTTGACCTTCATTTGTTGGCGATCATCGCAACGACACCATCTTCTCTGAGTGGAGCGTGCGAGTAGGGAGCGACAAGAGAGGGGAAGTGGTCGGGTGGAAGGAGCGCGAAGGGTCACAGACATTTTTGGCGAAGGAGCTCCTAAAAAAACTCCTGCTAGCTCGCCTCGCCGACACATCAGCTGATTTGGCGAAACCGGGCCGAATCGACGCTACGTACGCAATACCACCGAGCGAAACAGCCTTAGAGAGTTAAGTCATCTGGTTTTGTAATGTGAGGGTGTTAAAGGTCCGCTTGTTTATGTGATGGGGTTAAATGTTCGAAGAGCGATACTTCAGAGGGGCAAATGGACATTTTCCTTAGGGAATTAATGGAAATGGTCAGTATTTGCCACTATCTCTGTGTTCTCACGTTGTTCCTTTTCTTTTACCCAAAATTGGGTAGGAATTGCTAGAAGCCAATATGGAGTGGGAATTCATAAAGTGGCAACCTTTGAGGTAGAAAATAATTAATTTCCCCATTTTTATTAAAGTATGCGTTACCCATGCACAATGCAAATCACTTTGCATATATATCCTCTTGGGATTCCTCTTTCCCTAAGTAAACTAATTCATAATATGCCAATTAAAAGTCCGATATCAGTATAGCTTACACTTTTATTAGATGGTAAGGCAGACAACGTGTATTAAAAATATAAAAAATCATACAACTAGCATTGGAAACAATTTATAAAGCTACCAAGAAAAAGCAAAACCCAGTTGACAACTCAGAAAAGGAGAGAGAAGCCACTCGCGGCAGAAAAGTTCAAAACTAAGTCAAAAGCAGGCCATGCATGATGACAATACAGTGGTACCGATACACAGCACAGCGAAAGCCAGATAAACAAAGGCGAAAAGCACCGAGGCAAAATCTTTTCCCGCACAACTCACACGCGACCGGAGAGAGAGACCGAAAGCGTCCCCCTCCCTCCCAACGAAAAAGGCAACCGGGCTCACGGAAAGTGAAGAAACAGAAACCCTCGAAGTCGAAGCTCCCCTGCCTCCTGGGGAAGCGCGGCTACCACCATCCCCAACTCCCCGACCCTCCAAAATCCCCCAAACCCTAGAGAAGATCCTCCCCCGCGAGGCCACGATGATGCAGATGCTGGGACTCCGGGGCTCCGCGTCCAAGGAGCGGGACCGGAGCCGTGGCGGCGGCGACGGCGAGGCGTCGCCGTCGGCGCCGCCCCCCGGCTCGCCGCGGACCCCGTCGTTCGCCTCCTCGCCGCGGTCGCCGTTTGCGGGGGGAGGGGGAGGTGGACGGCCGCTGCGGCTGGTGTACTGCGACGAGCGGGGCAGGTTCCGGATGGACCCGGAGGCGGTGGCGGCGCTGCAGCTAGTCAAGGGCCCCGTCGGGGTTGTCTCCGTTTGCGGCCGCGCGCGCCAGGGAAAGAGCTTCATCCTTAACCAGGTTCGCCATCCGCCCTCTTGCTCTGGTCTGAACTCTGAAGAGAATCGATTACATACGTAAAATTGTCCAAAATAGAGATTGTGGTCAGTGGTGGACCCAAAAATAAATTTTAGGTTGGGCGAGATAACAGTAAAGTTTCTGCTTAGAGATAACCGTAAGGTTTCCGCTTACACCGGTATTTGCACCCGCGATACAATTCTTAAATAGCTATTCCAAGTTAGCAAATCAAACATTCAGCCAATCACAAATCTCAATCTATTCTATTTTTAACTAATTTCCTCAAGCACAAGTGGTTGCGCACTGCTTTAGGCCTGCTTTCCACCCTAGCCGGCAACCGCTAGGGCTAACTTGACGCCTCGACTAGACAGCTCGAGCTTCCCTTTTCCAGAGTGCGGGATCTGACCATGACTGGTAGATACTAGGCTGGGTCATGCTTAGTTCCTCGTCATACGGCCCAATACTCTCTCTCTCTCTCTCTCAATCCCTTACATAGCTCCTTCGGATGGAGCTCACCTTGCTTGTTCTTCTACTCATCGACGCCGAGTAGAGCTCGCTCATGGCGGATGCTGGGGACTCATATCATGCACTAACACATATATGATTCCTTAACAGCAGCAGATGAATTCAAGTTGTTAAGTTTGATGGTTAGAAACTGCAGTTGATTTGGCATTGGTGGAGTTTAATCCATGCTATTTTGTTGTGGTGGTAAAATATCTCTATTTGTCACAAGATGGCACATTAAAGTTCATCAAATCGGGCAGGCAGAAAAGCAAATCAGCGACCAAAACTCCCAAAGGCCGCACCTTTCCAGCCCAGTTCTGCACTGAACCAACCAAATCAACAAATTCCCCACAACGAATCCGGCGAACTAATCGAAAATCAGCAGCTTCTTCCGCATTGATACACCGCACAACAGCAGCTCTAAGAGGAAAAGACGGAAACCTCGGCGAACATGGCAAGGCGTTGACCTCGGCCTTCTCCGCGGCGAAGAACTCCTCGATCTCTGCCACGGTGGCATCCTTGCTCTCGCCATCGTGTGAATTCTCACGAGGTCGTTGTTGTGGCGGACACCTCCGACGGTGGTGCTTTATCTCGTCCGCCGCTGACTCGACTCGGTCGCTCAAATCTCCGGCCGGCCGACGACGTCGTCTCCTCTGAATTACTGTGTTTAGTTGAAACCCGCAGGGAAATCGGTAGGAAAGAATACGTAACTCAAAGACTCTGAAGTAGCAAGGGTAGCGATGGTCGGCACCGGAGGGGAGGGCGGGGGTCATGCGCCCGGCTACCTCGGCGGCAAATCGACCTTGCCCGATTGCTGGGGCTGCCCCTAATTGTGGTAATATTTAGGTATAGGGAGAAAAAATGATTATTCTGGGGTTATACAATTGATATGGGAAAATTACACAAGTTACGATGTACGTGTGTGTGGATTTGTCTGAATACCCTTTCCACTGAGGGAATTAATTTTTGTCAAAGCGGTGGCTGATAATGATTCGGAATATAAAAAGCATGTTGTTTTTGTTTAAAAATTAAAAGATGATCAATTGTTCTGATATAGTGTTGGGTCCATAATCGTGACAAAAATTTGTACCTACCTGACGATAAATTGTGCTTACTGCTATATTGATGCTCGGTTGATTTGTTCATGGCCAATCATGGGTGTTGTGAATTGCTGTCTGAGTGATTGTGTTATGGACTCCCAGTCCCAGCGAGGTACTGTAGTGAGAGCACGGACAATACCGTGTGTACTGTAGCAACACGTGAACAATAATACTGTATTAGGAATGATTTATTATTTAGTAATCTATCTATTATGTGTTTGGTATTATCTATTAGTTAGACAAGTTATTATTAGATTGAATTGTTAGAGATAAGTTCTTTTATAGATTATTTCTTAGGGGTCAAACCGGGTTGTCTCTATAAAAGGGATAGCATGTATCCATTATCAATCAAGTAAAGAAATAAGCAAAGTTAGTCCCTAACCGGTTGGCTAAATATCAAAGCCTCTTGTTCGTCGAAAAGAGTCCCGACCGAGCTTAGAGGGCGATCCTTCGCCTCCCTCCTTGGCTAATCAAGCCTCAGAGGCTAGCTACCTCGACAGGGAAAAGCCGTGCCGGCGGTTAGATGTGGGCGGATGCCCTACCCTCGGTCCTCAGACCTGTACCCAACCAACGACCACAACAGATCGCAGTTACAAGTTGTTTTCTGGAGGATATTTACTGTGAGGAGTATGTCACATTGTTTCTGTTCTAGCAGAACATGAATCTCACGTTCGTATTTAGATAATGGAGTGGTGAGGATTAAGGATATTGACAAGAATATCAGAAAAGAAGATTGTGGATGACTTTGTCTTTGATCTAAGTGTTATTTATGTTCCAGTAGCAGGAAGTGCCTCTATGGAAAATGGTGTACGATGACATGGTTTATTGTAATTGTACATCTTTGTAAAATGACCGTGGATATCCCTTGTACGTCTCTGAAGTTGAGCTGTATAGGCATTTGTGCTAGATTGCTTGTTAGAGAATAACCTGGTCTTTACATCTCAATAAGTTGTGGTTGAAACTCTGTAGGTACTAGGTACCCATTTGATATATCTTGGCTCTAGAGTAAGTTTGATAACTTTATGTCTAACCTGAAGTTTTATTATATTTTTGCTAATTATCCTGTCAAAGAGTAATGCAGCTTATTTCTGTGTTATAGCTTCTAGGAAGGAGCAGCGGATTTCAAGTAGCAGGTACCCATCGGCCCTGCACCAAGGGCCTTTGGATGTGGAGTGCCCCAATAAAAAGAACCGCACTTGATGGAACTGAATATAGTCTTTTGCTACTTGACACTGAGGGCATTGATGCCTATGATCAGACAGTAAGAAATATATCGATGATCTCACTTTATTTCCGTGCCTTCTTAAATTATTAAATTATTCAAAGCTTGTTCCGATGTTTCTTTTACTTGTCTTCTATTCGTCAACAAGCATTTAATGTTTATTTGCTACTTTCAAATATCGGACATTAAGCATATTCTATGTTTGTGCTAGTGTGCTCTCCCTCCCTCTAACTTACTCACTCGCACACAAAAGTTATATAATGTAGTGATCTTTTGCATGCATGTACAATTTTATATTACTCTGCAGTTACTGATGTGCCGGCAGGTTGCTTGCTGACATCTTTATGGCATAAAAAACGATGTGATTTGGACAGATAGTGTTTAAACTGTAACCATAGTATTTCAGTTTAGAAACAAATATGTATACTGACAGGTATCACACGGATATTGTTATTTATAGACCTGAATACTCAGGGGTGTAGCTAGCCATGGGTCAGTCCTCGGGCCTGGCCAGCTACTTTTGGCCCAAATAATTTTTTCCTGTTTTTTTCACTGAATTTTACATGACAATTTGACTCTGGGCCTCGGGCCATTGCCCCGGACCCAAGGCCCAGTTTCGCCCCTGTGAATACTAACATGGATAGTGGTATGAAATTGAATATCATGCACAGATAAATAGTAATGACTAAGAGTAAACTCTATTTTTCTTTACTATTGACACATCTGTTGAATAAATAAGAAAGACCTACAAGTTGGGTAATACTCGGAAATTACATATTGTACTTGATAATTACGAGGCAACTGTACTGATGATCTCCTAACACTGAAAATTATCTGTAGGATGTTAAAATTGCCTAGTGGGCCAATAGGCACAATACTTTTGGTTGTACTCTAGTAATTCTCAGTTCACACACAACTAAAGCATGGTGTCAATGTCATACAAGCTATCAGTGCAGGGGGCTTTGGCAAATGGTTTGTTTCTATTCTTTATGCCTATGACATTGGTGGTAATCTTGTAGACAAAGATTACAGACATGGAATTTTAGAGAAACACTTACCAAATACATGTAGTATCAGTCTAATTTTATACCAGATATCCATTGTCTGCATCTAGATCTGATGGAACTGAGTCATAACCTAGGTCTGCCATTTTTAAAATATGGAGTTGTGTTTGAGGGTGCCAACCCATTTATATCGCTGCATCGTTGTGCATAAGTCGGCATGCATAGGTTACTAGATTAGACATCATGTGCGCAATTATGATCCTGACGTCTGATAAATGTAATCACGCTTAAAATGCTGTCATGCCTAGTAAATGCTGCATTATTTGTTTCTCTGTTGCATGAGAAGATGTTTTATCTTCGTGAATTTCTTTCCATGTTTACTGAGGGTAAGTTTTTTTTTTCATTCAACTATGTAATGATAGACTGGTCCTTGTAGTTACCAGACCACACGTTAGTGGATTTATGCCTTACTCTGGTTCCGAACCTTGTGGTAATGCTTAACCAATTCTTTTTTGTTTTTGGTTTTTGCAATGAATCATTTCTTTTGTTGTGGTGAGCTAAATTCCGAAATTCCATGGTGCATATACATAAAAATTGAAAATTGGGACTGTAATAACATGCAAGTCTTGAGTTTGGTGCATATACATGAAAATTGAAAATTCGGATTGTAATAACATGCAAGTCTTGAGTTTTTCCAGGATACATCAATGTAGGATAAGCACGGAAAGTGCAAGCTTCTGTCTGTTGATTTTCATGTTTGGTTTTACATTTTGATATTTCTGGTTGTCTGGTTGAGCAGAGGTTGGAAACAAGACTGCAGTGTTTGCTCAATGACACTTAAGCTCAAAACACTCATGAAATGCTCTATTTGGTTTCTGTGTTTCCTTTTTATCAGTGGTTCAGTATCATTACCAACTGTAATTCATATAAGCCCCAATGCATTTTGCTTATATAACGGAAGAAGTATTTCTAAAAATTGATTCAGCATGTTGCCTCCATGTATTACCTTTTTTATTCTGTCTTAATGCCAAAGACAATCTTTACTGATATGTTTCCTTGTTGACAGGGCACTTACAGCATTCAGATATTCTCCCTTGCAGTCCTACTTTCGAGTATGTTTATATATAATCAGGTGTGGTTCAATGATTTCTTCCCTCTAGACCCTTGTGTTTTTGGCTTAAACTCAAGTTTGCCCTTAACAAATGTTGGAACTGTTTTCTTCTACCTGAAGTGACTTGATCTGTATGGCCACTGTAGTACTAATAGTAGCAGAAGCAGTTAAAAAATTAACAAAAAAGAAAAAAGAAAGTGGGCAAACGGGCTCAGTAGATGAGTAGATGTTGGAACACATGAACAGCTTTTATGCACTGCCAATCAAATATTTATTCGTTGAAAGTAGGCAGCAATTAAACACACAGAAGGATTGTTTCAAGAAGTATAGACTTTATTGACAGCATCATACTATTTGGGCAAAATTTGATTAATTTGTCTTTTCGCAACTAGAATATCTTCAATAGCCTCTCTATTCTCTAATCCAAATAAGCTTCTCGAGTTGTGAATTGTGGTGATACAAATAGGCTCTTACAAACTATCTAAATCTGAAATGTCTATTATGGAGGTTTTTCCTTGTATTCATTTTTCTCTCTTATAGGCCTAGATATTAATTATTGGAACAACCCTCTGAATTAGTTGACAAGTTCATGTCACACTGTTTGGAATCTTGTAAGCATGCTCTTATTAATGCTTGCATGCCTATTTCAAGTATATGATATGTGAGCACATTGATATCCCCAAAGTAATCTAGTCACATTGTTGCAATGTACTTTATTTTTTGACACTGAAGTACTGAACATGTTCAAAGGCACAAGAAATATATCTTATTGTTCCTTCACCCTTGCAGATGGGTGGTATAGACGAGGCTGCTCTTGATCGCCTTTCACTTGTTACTGAAATGACCAAGCATATCCGTGTGAAGGCAAATGGTGGGAGGTCTACTGCATCTGAGCTTGGGCAATTTTCACCTATCTTCATTTGGCTACTGAGGGTAATTGCCTCCTTGATTTTGAGAGCTTTTTCATTACAATTTCTTTTGTAAACTATCAGAGGAGTTGTTTCCCCAGTCTAAAAAACTGCCATTTTCTTAGGATTTCTATCTAGATTTAGTTGAAAACGATAGGAAGATAACTCCACGAGATTACCTGGAAATTGCTCTGAGGCCTCTTGAAGGCAGAGGAAAGGATATATCTTCAAAGAATGAGGTATTATATCAGAATATGTTCTTATTGTTTGTAATTCATAGAGTAGCTTCTAATCTTGTAATATTCTAGAGGGCGCACTTCTGTAATTTTCCTATTGTTGTTTACATTGTGATCTACAATCTCATTAAATATTGTTTATGCAAATTTTCTTAGATCCGTGAGTCCATTCGTGCACTCTTTCCTGACAGAGAATGTTTCACATTGGTACGTCCATTGAACAATGAAAATGAACTTCAACGCCTCGATCAAATTCCTGTAAGCTCCTTTTCCTTCTATTTATCATTATAGTAGGATGCATTTCTGAATTTTTTTCTTCTCTTTTGATACATTTTATACTGGACCTCTTCTTTTTGGCAGCTAGAGAAACTGCGGCCTGAATTTCAAGCAGGACTGGACGAACTAACAAGATTTATTTTTGAGAGGACAAGGCCTAAGCAAGTTGCTGGTACGGTCATGACAGGACCTGTACTTGCTGGTGTTACACAGTCTTTCCTGGATGCAATAAACAATGGAGCTGTACCGACTATATCATCCTCTTGGCAGGTATTTTGTTTCTTGAGCCATGGCTCTGGGCAGTAGAATATATCTGTAAAGTGATTCATATTGGATCAGAGCATGTCTGATATGATGGTATCCATTGATGACAATTATATGTTGATTCAGAAGGAATATGAGAGAACCATGTTGTTTCTCTGTATGCCGAGGTTATGTTTTTCAACTATTTTTCTACATGAATAGTAATACCAGAATTTGCAACTTCCAAAAACACTGTATAAAGAGAAAAGAGTTAGAATATTGTAGCATGGTAGTAAAAACATATATGGGACAAGCCAGCAAAAAGTCATCCGGTACCCAATTGCCTTACCAATGTGTGCCGAAATTTGGCACAACCAAAATTTGGTCATCCATGACTTGGGCAAAATTTTGGCAAAAAATGAACTAGGATGACAATGGAAATAGAATCATGCCAAGTTTTTTTTGCAGCAAATGAAACAAATGCCAAATCCAGAAAATGCAACAGAAAATTTGCAACCCTTGGCTTCAAACCAAACACTGGATGTGTTCTGGTGGTGTATCAGGTCATATTGTATGTGAGATGTACCACCCTACTAATGTGCATGAAGAATCACTTTTTATGTGCCTTTGTAGTATAATCCAAACGTTATGAGACATAGTATTCAGAAAATATGAGGAAGTATAACAGAAAAGTGGAGGTGTGGTCTGTATTGACTATTGAGTGGTTAAAATTATTTGAAGCTGAGTAATTTTTTAGATAATTTACTTTTATCATCTTCAGAATTTCCTTGTCATCTTGATTTTAGACATCTTCTTTATTTGACTGCAGAGTGTTGAAGAAGCAGAATGTTGCAAGGCATATGATTCTGCTGCTGAGGTTTACATGTCATCTTTCGACCGCAGCAAACTAGCAGAAGAAGTAAGTTAATAGATCAATTAAGTGCAGTGCATGCTTATAGATTGCAGTATGCCTTAACTCTGTACATTTAGGATGCTTTAAGGGATGCACACGAAGCTGCTTTAAGAAAGGCACTTGATGCATACAATACTGCTGCTGTTGGAACTGGCACTTCACGTATGCATTATGAGAAAGTTCTTAACAACTTCTGCAGAAAAGCATTTCAGGTATACGTACCTTTTTTTTTGTAAACATTATGTGGAATCTTATTTTGCCATTACATATAATCACTATTCACTTATCCGGCATGTGGAACCATACATAGAGAACAAGCTCTCCATCGAGCATCTTTTAGTGCAATATTTCACAATGGTATGCTCTGTTTGATTTGATCAAGGTTTGTGACCTTTTTATATGCTTTTTTACATGAAATATTTCTAAAAGTAAGCTTTTCATCTTTTATATGTATGCAAACCTTAAATCGTAATTAGTAACATACTCCCTCTGTGTCACAATATAGGTCGTTTTAGAGTTGAGCACAAGAATTAAGGGAGTGGGTGAAATGACATTGTTACCCTTCAATCATTCTCACAATCTTCTTTTCTCTCTCTTTGGAATGGAGCTGGAGCTTGGGCCGGCACCACCGAACTCATTCTCTCTTTAATTAGTGCACAGGTTACTGCACAACTACCACTTCAATTAGTGCACCGGTTAATGAACTTTAGTTACCAAGAAAACCAATTTGGAGGGAAGAGGAAATTACAGAGCCGGCACTAGTGTTCAATTTGAGGTTGGAGTCAAAATGAAACTTTAAAACTGAAATGATATATCAATTTTGGAGCCAAAAGGCAGAGAGTATATAGACGGTTCATATTCATCTAAAGTACCTGTAGAGATTGTCATCCAGTTATGGCTTGTAGAGAATGTGTACCACATGTTAACCTTAATGCTAGTCCTGCTATCTGTTAGATGGAGAGGGAGAGTGGAAATGTGAATGGTTAGTTGTATTGCAATAGCCCAATGGGCAATATATAGAGTACAAGGGACACACATGACTAAACCCTAGAATAATATGGAAATATCACAAATACTTTTAACACCCCCTCAAATGCAAGGCGTATGCAATATCATTACATTTGGAAATGGTTGACACTAAAATAGGAAAAATCCAAAATCCAAGTCTTGAAGTTGTCGTCATAGTGTGCAACTCTTGGAAAATTGTGTCGAGTATCAAAAGATCTCCCATCCGGGGTCATGCGGTGGCCCATAAAGCACAAGGTGTAGGGGCTGTGAAGGTAGAGGCAAGCGGAAGTAAAGTCGATCGCGATAACACGACGAAGAAGATGATGAAACCGACAGGAATAGAGAGATCTGTCAAATCAAACTGAAGGGGAATGGATAGAAGCATAGCGACGTAGAGCGAAGCGAGCGACAGGGAGGTCGGCGGTGACCAGCGGCTGAGCACGACGACTTGGCTTGGGCCAGATCCGAGTGGATCTGATCAGGAAGAGGATGATGGCGGCGGTCTGGCAAGGTGACGTTGGCGGAGGACAATTAGAAGGAGGCCACTCCCGGGAGTGGAGATTGCTCCTCCCGGGGGCAGCGGCAGCGGAGAACAAGCGGAGGCTAGGATTTGGCAATCTGCTCTGATACCATGTTAGTTAGAGAGAGAGGGTATAATAGCCCAATGAGCAATATATATAGTACAAGGGACACACAAGACTAAACCCTAGAATAATAGGGAAATACTACAAATACCCCTAACACTATCAGCGAAGAAAGGATTCCATTTGATCTAAACTTCGTGCCTGATGAGCTTGAAGAAAACTACTTAATGCCAAGCAATGTCATAGCCGTTGACTTGAACAGGAGTATGAAAAGAAGATGAATGGGAAAAGAAGTCTTACTCCTTTAATTAGAGTTAGGTGGGAATTGCATGGGAAATAGAGTAGAGGCATGGTAAAAAAAAGACCATTTATTGATGAAATTAATCAAGGGCATAACAGGAACAAAAGGGGGCAAAAGTGCCTCGAAATTGTAGAATGATTTATATTTTGAGAAGAGTTGAGAAGGCTAAAAAGACCTATATTGTGACACGGAGGGAGTAATAATCAAATGGTAAAGTTACGTGAAGTTGGCTGCACTAATTTACCTTATTTGTACTGTATTCATCTCCTTAGGTACATAAGTTCAAAACTTCAAATGCATCAAGAAGTTCAATCAAACATTGATGGTATATAATAAGTGAATAGTGGAGCCTATGCCCCATTGTTGAATATCTCTAATCGAGACGGTGTACACTTACTTTGATTTGTGTTCTGAATTTCTGATATATTCATCCTTTCATATCTAATTGAGTTGAACAAAAAATTTCATTTAATTGAGTTAGTGCGTAACTTGAGTATTATATTCCTTATTGAATTAGAGACTAGCATATAAAAGTTTGAAGTCCTCATTTTAAAGATTGTTTTGTATACTGTATACCTCATCTAGCTTGATCAAACATTGCATACCTCGATCAAATTACACAATATGTGATAATGGAGCCTATGCTCCATGGACCCCCAAACTGGTGCCTTCATTTCATACCAAGTAGCTAAGCAAATGGTATATGCTTGTATTCAAGTTAATGGAGGTCCTTCCATACATGGCTATGTTTTTGCTATTTACTTGTTGAAGTATTTTTCCCAATAGTCTACTGCTCAGTTCCTCATGTAGGATACTCGTTATCCAGTTGTCTATAATTGGTCACTTACATTGTGACTGGCTGATGGTTTTTGGTTCTTAGTCTTGTGGCTCATTTGCTTGCATGGACTTGCTTCATTTGTTTAGGACTACAAAAGGAATGCCTTTTTAGAGGCCGGCAAGCAGTGCTCAAATGCAATACAAAACATGGAGAAGAAACTCCGATCAGCGTGTTCTGCTCCTGGAGTCAAAGTTTCTGGTGTGATCCAGGTATTTCTCCAGTATGACATGCATGTATGCTCGAAGCAGTACTTGCTTTCTGAAGATGTCATACAGTATGATTATTTGTGACCCAATTAAGCTAACCTGCCATTATTACTTTATTGTTGACGATAGTGAAATGGGATGGGGGTTTTCCTTCTTTCTTTCTTCTCTCTCTCTCTCTCTTTTGGCCTGTGTTCTGTTTGATGTGCTATGTTATGTCTTGAATAATTTTGTGAATGCGCTTTTGCTAGAAAAATAATCTAGATGAGAGATTCTGTTTGGCCTGAAATTACCAGGGGGCTCTTATGTTTATGCCTACTTGACTACAGCTTTGCGCACCTTTGTGATTTGAGTTGCTACTTGCTATTTTTTTTTTCATCAGTGCATTGTTTGTAGTTCTAATCTTCTATGATGGAAGTTGCTCTGGCTTTGTTTTACCCTGTTTATCCTTTGAAGTTGAGATAACACAAATTTTTTTGCAGGTTCTGGAAACTTTACTCGCTGAATATGAAACTTCTTGTTCTGGCCCAGGAAAATGGAGAATGCTTGCAGCCTTTTTAAGACAGTGGTTTGTTCCTGCTTCTGACCCTTAAATATTTCATGCGCATGGTTGGTATGAGTTAGTTGCATTCAGAAGATAAAATCAGAAATGACAATTTCCAATGTTTGTGTCACAAACTTATATTTTTTCGGAGTGATTTGAACAATATATTTTTTCTATATTGTTGCCACATATCTCGTTGAGCTTCTCTTGATTCTATCACGCATTAGGACATCTCTAAGCTTTGCCTGCTGTCTCAAATATTCTAATGATATTTTTTTTGGCTTTTTTTAGTTTGTGGTTGAGACTTGAGATCTCAAATTACAATTGCATGTTGGATCTTGATGCATAATATTAGATGCTCTATGCCCAAAATCCCAAACTATAGCATATATATTGCGTTTCAGTCAGTAGATCGTGGTATCAATAATTTCACCCATCTAGCCCAATTCAGCTGGAGCTATTTGCTCACAACTTCCTTAGCATTTCGATAAATTTTCATTCATTTTCTCTTTTGTCAATTTATCGTTTTGTTAAATGTATAGTGCTGGATTTCCGTTAGTTTTCAAATCTCAACCAATGCTTCCACTTGTTGATTAGTGGGCATCTCTAAGATTCTGATATACATATCCTTTTCTTCCAGTTTGGATGGGCCTATATTGGACCTCTGCTTGAAGTTAATAAATGAAGCTGAATCAGAGAGGACTTCCTTTGCACTAAGATGTCGGTCAAGTGAGGACCAACTGGAACTTTTAAAGAAGCAACTTGAAGCAAATGAGGCCCACAAATCTGAATATCTGAAACGGTATGAAGCTGCAATAAGTGAAAAACAAAGGGTTTCTGATGATCTTAGTGGTCATCTTGCAAACCTGAGGACCAAGTGTAGCACATTAGAGGAACGCTGCTTGAGCATATCAAAAGAACTCGATTTGGTACGACATGAATGCACTGATTGGAGAGCGAAGTATGATCAATCTATTTCTCAGCACAAGGGTGAACAAGATAGATTCATTTCTCAACTAGCATCTCTTGAGTCTAGATATAGCTCTGTGGAGGGAAAGATGGGAGCAGCTCGTGAGCAAGCAGCCTCTGCTCAAGATGAGGCCTCAGAATGGAGGCATAAATATGAAACAGCTGCTGTGCAAGCTAAAACTGCATTGGAGAGATTAGCATCGGTCCAAGAACAAATTAACAAAATCGCGCAAGAAAGGGAAAGTGCTATAAGGGCCGAATTTGCTGCCCAGTTGGAGGAAAAGGTTCTCCCTCTCCTCTCTCCACATACACACAATCTGTTTCTTGTGTTTGACTATGTATGTTGACAACTTCTTAATGACAGGAAGAGGAAATGAAGAGATTAATAGCAAAAATTAGACATGCAGAGAGTGAAGAAAGTGTGTTGGTTGAGCGCTTGCAGGTCATTTTACCTTTCAATCACTCTTGAATTGATGCATTCTGTTTTATGTGAATTTTAGTTATCTAATGCTGAAACATCACTTTCAGGCAGCGGAATCCCAAACACAGAGCCATAATAAGGAAACTGCAGTCTTGAAGGATGAAATTAAAGAACTAACCAGCAAATTAGAATTTGTAAGAGATAGAGCGGTATCATATGAAAAACAAGCTAGAATGCTCGAACAAGAAAAGAACCATCTTCAAGAGAAGTTCTTATCTGAATGCAAGAAATATGATGAGGTGGAAGAAAGATATAAAGCTGCACAAAGGGATGCAAAGAAAGCTACTGAGTTGGCTGATGTAGCTCGAACTGAGGCCATTGCAGCCCAGAAAGAAAAGGATGAAGCGCAGCGGTTATCAATGGAAAAATTAGCAGGGATTGAAAGAATTAAAGGACAAGTTGATAGACTGGAGCAGGAGAAAGTAAATCTATTGGATGAAGTGCAAAGGATGCGTAAATCCGAAACAGATGCCTTGTCAAAGGTTACCTTCCTTGAGAGTAGGGTTGCTGAGAGGGAGAAAGAAATAGATGAATTAATGACCCGGAGCAATGAACAGAGGTCCAGTACGGTGCACGTTCTTGAGAGTCTATTGGCAACAGAACGCGCAGCTAGGGCTGAAGCCAATAAGCGTGCAGAAGCCTTATCTCTACAGCTACAATCCACCCAAGGTAAACTTGATGTACTCCACCAGGAGTTGACGTCGATTCGTCTTGTTGAGACTGCGCTGGATAGCAAGCTTAGAACCACTACTCATGGCAAAAGGATGAGAGAGAATGAAGTAGGCATGGAGTCGGTCGAAGATATGGACATTGATCATCCGGAGAGGAGCAGAAAGAAATCCAAAAGCAACACTAGTCCGCTGAAACACGTCCAAACTGAAGACGGTGGTTCTGTTGATATGGGAGAAGACAGTGTTACAGTTAGCACAGATATAAAAGATGGCAATTCAGGAGATCATAAAAAATTCACCATTGCAAAGCTAAAAGAGGAGCTTACTAAGCATGGATTTGGGGCACAATTGCTAGAGCTAAGGAATCCTAACAAGAAGGATATACTTGCCCTTTATAAGAAGCATGTTTTGGGCAATTAAATTGATCTACAATACGCAGCTCTGTGCTAGTGCTTGCTCTTGTGTTCTTAAGCTGTGCGAACTGTGAAGTATGTGAAAGAGCTCTAGTTTGCAGTGTGCAATTATCCTAACTAGTATATACTGTAGTCTGCTATGTAGGTTTATATTTAACCAAAGAGATGCCTGATTGTTTGGGTCATTTGGTGACGCTGATTCGTTTGTATTTTGGTGTACATTTCTTGGTTGTCGGTTTGTAACTAGGCTTGTATATTTGCTAGTTTGGCAATTGTGTGAAGTTTATGTTAGGCTTGTAAATGTGTGCTAGTTTGACACTGGCCGTCATCTTTCCACCAATCTTTGGCTAGTTTGTCGTATATTTGTGAAGCTTATTTGTGCGGTTTATTGTCTAGTGCGTGCATTTTCCAAATGCTGTATCCTGTATGCTTGGACTCTGACGGGAAGGAAAACCGACCAACGGTGCAATAACAAGAACAGCGTGTGACATACATATCATCGGACTTGAGTGCATATTTGGGAACGCAGGAATTTCACAAGAGGCAACAAATCCATGATCTAAATAATCTTCCGAAGACGAGCAAAGCGACAGTGCAATCAAAGAGTTGAAACAACTGCATCATCCTATAGCGCTTTTCCAAAGAGGGCATCACCAGAGCTCCCTGGCCTGTGTAGCTGCACTGGTGCTCTGGCGACCGCACCGCCGCTCTGGGCTCTCATCGATGGGAAAGTCAATCGCACAAGGAGAAGCAAGAATTCCGACAGATCGAAATTCGAACACGCGCGTCGCTCGTATAGCACAACGTTGAAGAATTGGACAAGAAATCTGGCACTTCAACGATAACAAACCTAACTTACTTACGGAGACCGGAGTAGTAGTAACTAGTAACTTCGCACTATTTCTTCATATGTACAGAAATCAGGACGTGGATTCCCCAATCATACGTCCGACATTACGTCCAGATGATTACATACACCAAAAAAACTGGGGTGATAACACAAGAAAACACTAGTTCTCGA
This sequence comes from Phyllostachys edulis, assembly GCA_036346405.1. Lineage (NCBI taxonomy): Eukaryota > Viridiplantae > Streptophyta > Magnoliopsida > Poales > Poaceae > Phyllostachys > Phyllostachys edulis. The sequence continues at coordinate 38,868,651 of CM070547.1, read as the reverse complement.
CGAATCCTTCGTCTCATGAAACAAACTCAAAATTTGGGGTGATAACACAAGACAACATTAGTTCTTGACGAATTCTTCGTCTCAGATCGGATTCTCCAGATCCTATTCCTAACTACACATCCTGAGAGACGACGGCGCCAGCATCGTGCGCATCCCAGGGCCCCTGGACGACGCCGCGCACACCTTGCGGCTCACGCGCGCGACGGGTTTCCTCCTCTGGTTCGCCATCTCCGGCTCCACGATCACCTGGATCCGCCGCTGCCTCTTCGCGTCGGCGGCTTCCTCGTACCCCTCCCGCAGCTTCCGCTTGGTCGCCGCCACCTTCGCCTCCAGGCTTGGCCCCGACAGCGCCGCTGCGACGGCCGCCGTTGTCGACGTCCTGGCGGAGGTTTCAGGACGAAACAGAGCCTTGGAGGTCGGCGCAAGCTCGCGACCATCCTGCTTGCCGACGACGCCGCGGATCTTCGAGATGCTCACGTCCTCCCCAGCGCAGACCGGTGCGGCGGACACGCTCATGGCGATCCCCGCGTGCGAAGTTGCTGGGGAGGGCGCGAAGAGTAGCTCCATGATGTGGTCGCGCCTCCGCCTGAGCTCCGCGGGGTCGTCGAGCGCCGCGATGGTGATGGCGGCCTCGAGTGCCTCGAAGACCTGGGAGCCGAACAGCTCCCTCCAGCGCCCGATCGACGTCGCGTCGGCAGCCATGGCGCGGGGTCGGCGGCGGAAGAAGCTAGGGCAAAGCGAGCGCGGAAGAAGCTAGGGCAAAGCAAGCGCGGAAGAAAGAGAAGCTTGGGCTGAGACAATTGGGGGTGATGGCTGAGTAATTTCCAGAGGGGTGCCTTAAATAGTGACCTCGCGACGCGTAGTCCGGACGCCGACTTCGATGCGGATTGCGGAGTAGGAAGGGTGTTGGGATGGTGGCGTCTTGGGGACGCGACGCGATTCAAACATGGGGAATTTGTGGAATTTTTTTAAAAATAATCTATTTTTTATTAGAAATTATAAAAATATTCTAGTGTTCTTTTTTTTTTTACAGAAATATCCGTCTGTCGTCGAACGATTGGGCGACTGGACCCAATCGCTTGACTATTAGGCGATCGTGCTATCGCGAACCGCTAAGCATAAGCACTTCATCGCCGGACGGCTGACGATGTGTTCCGCGCCGAACCGTAAATGGCTATGTGGGTAACTCTGCTTTTGTAATTAATTTAGCAAATCTGATTGTAGCCGAACCGTAAGGCGACATGGGGCAACTCCTGTTTTTGTAATTGATTTAGCAAATCTGATTGTATGATGTTATTTATTTTCAAAATAATAGTGTTGTGACGATGTTGGTCGGTATGTTTGTAATTTTCGTAGAATATCAACGGTACGAAATTTGTGAGACTCGCAATAACATTTTGTAATCATCGTATATTGTTGTAGTGCACAAAATTTCTGTAGAATTTTGGGAGAACGATTGAGATAGTGATGAGTTGTAAGTAGAAAGGTAAGTGATATTATCATGTGCTAGGGATATGATTGAATGGGCTGAGAACGCTCGGTGTGATTATGAAGATGCCCTAAAACATAGAGGATTCGACGTCGGTGCGAATGGTTCTTTCTGGGATTGCACTAGAAGAGGCATACTTGCAATGTAGGCTTGCTTTGATGGCTTAGCGGATACACATAACCAAAACTACATTAGAGTCCGCGGACAGAAGCATGTTACACATAGTCACATGGCATGATGGTTCGGCTAATTGCTTTAGTCATGCTCACTACTACTAGGGTACATCATGACACAAGCATCCCACCATGTAAGTCTACATGCCTTTAGGGATAGTAAACAACATGGGGGGTAGGACGGGGGACTACTACGTAATGACTGACCTCATCGTGGACCGGGGCCATTTTCCTTCCTTGGTAGCTCGGCGTTGAACTCCTCGCCGGCCTTCCTCTTCCCCTTGTCACGGGACTGTCCACGTCGGGCTGGTGTCGACGATCGAATCACCGATCTTACGAAAATAAACGAGGAAAATGACGTGGAATATCCTGGAATGGAATGGGGGTCGCTCTTTATTGATATGAACTGGATTTACAAGGTGTGGCTAAGTACTACCCTGAATTACACTGAATGGAGGAATGTTAATCGGCAATCGACTTAGAATATGAGTCTAAGGTGATTATCTAGCTTCTAATTCCACCGCTTAGGCTTCGTGCATGTCTTTGTTCGGTGAAGCGCTACGATCGGTTTGAGCGGTAGAGAAGTTAGCAATGTGCTAACTTCCTTGCGTTGCTTGTGAAAAGCTTAACCGTAGGGTGGTTAATAGTCGATGTCTCGTGGTTGTACCATCGCATGGTTTGAAACGATAGCACGTGTTCCATTCATCATACGATAAGAAATACCGATTCAAGAATTTTACGAGCGGTTATCCGGTCGGGATTAAGCACAAAGCCTCATCCCATCAGGGTACCCATTAAGTAACCTCTCGAATACTAACGACCGTGGAGGTCGCCGGTCTTAGGGTTACGACCATGAAGACGTATGGTCTTTTATTATATATTAAAATAATACATAGATGTTTTAATCCTCGTCAGCTGGTATGTCGAAGTCGTCCATATCCTGCGATTCCATTATGTAAGTGCATTGTATAGTGAGAATCGTAAGAAGGATGTAAATTCTTCATAACTCACATCGTGGATACGGATTCGCCGAGCGGCGGATCTGTTATGGGCGGTGCTCACCGCATGAGCCTTTCCTTGCTCTTGTCGCGGACCGCCCACGTCGGTGGTATGTCAAAGTCGCCCACGCCCCGCGATTCCATGATGTAAGTGCACCGTATAGTGAGAATCGTAAGAAGGATGTAAATTGTTCATAACTCACGTCGTCTATACGGATTACGCCCGGGCGACCGGATACGCTGTGGCTGGCCGGGCTCACCGCATGAGCCTTTCCCTTGCCCTTGTCGCGGACCTGCCCACGCCGGGCCGTATCTCAAGTCGCCCATGTCCCGCGATTTCATATGTAAAGGCACCGTATGGTGAAAATCGTAAGAAGGATGTAAATTTTGATAACTCACGCCGTCCATAAGGATTACGCCGGCGATCAGATACGCTGTTAATGGGCGCTCACCAAGCATGAGCCTTTCCTTGCCCTTGTCGCGGATCGCCCACGCCGGCCGGTATGTCGAAGTCGCCCATGTCCCGCGATTTCATATGTAAGGGCACCGTGTGGTGAAAATCGTAAGAAGGATGCAAATTTTTGATAACTCACGTCGTCCATACGGATTACGCTCGGGCGACCGGATACGCTGTGGCGGCTGGGCTCAGCCGCATGAGCCTTTCCCTTGCCCTTGTCGTGGGACTGTCCACGTTGGGCTAGTATGTCGAAGTCGTCCATTTCCTGCGATTTCATATGTAAGGGCACCGTATAGTGAAAATCGTAAGAAGGATGTAAATTTTTTATAACTAACGTTGTGTAGTGCTGGGTTTGGTTCAACCCCCTTTTATAAGCCCCATGGTTGGCATGGTGTGGTTAATTTTATGCAGAGTATAGAATCCTGTCTTTTAATTCTGAAAAGCTGAGGAGGTAGAGTGTTGTCATGTCGGTCTGGAAAGCTGGCAAGTCATAGTGTTGTCACGTATTACTTTGCAGTGAGAAGTCATGTCTTACTTTGCAGAGTGTTGTCATATCGGACTGAAAAGCTGGCGAGGTAGAGTGTTGTCACGTCTTTCCTTGCGAGTCTTGTCCTGTGGTCTTGTCGCCGCAAGAAAGTCGCCAAATTTCGCTCGTCTTGTCACAACAAGAAAGTCGCTAGCCCCTCTGGTCTTGTCACAACAAAAAGTCGCTAGCCCGTCTGGTCTTGTCACAACAAGAAAGCCGCCAAATCGTGGTCTTGTCACAATAAGAAGTCGCCTCGTGTGGTCTTATCGCTGCAAAAAAGTCGCCACATTTCGCTTGGTCTTGTCATCGCGCTAAGGTCGCCCTCATTTTGTCTTGTCACCGTGCAAACCCGCCTGCTTTGTCTTGTCTATGAAATGCTTTGTTAGCCTCCCCCCGCGGGGCTATAAAATGCACGCCCCACGCTCGAAAATTTGGACCACTCGACCATTGAAACCGTAGGAAGAAGAACCTTCTCCGTCTTATAGTAACAAACGATGGCAGACGCCGAGGGACCAGTCCAACCGGGGTCGCCGAAGCCAGACCTTCGCGTCGAAAGGAGGGAGGACTTGACCCTAATCGCGGTTGATGTCAAGAAGCGTGCTCAACCCAGATGGCGAAATGCGACACCGGAGGACGCGGTCGTCAGCAGTCATAAACGACCCTTTCGATGGTGGACGGCGTTTCTTCGATGCCCATACTCTGGGGTAAATAGTTTTGTTCATGTCACTGCTAATACATCCTCCGTACTAACTATCCCTTATAGCAGATGGCGAAATGCAACTTCACCCGCTGGATCGATCCTCCCAATGAAGGACATGCTGCGAGGTACTTGGATGTATTGTGGATCCGAATCTTTGATTTGGAGGCGCAAATTGACGATCTGAAGGAGCAAAATGATGACCTCTGCCAACAGATGCAGCGTGAGAGGGGGCAATGAGGAGGTGGTGAACATAGGAAGTTCCTATGATCCCACATGCTGTTGTGCCAACCCTAGCTGCATATGTGCGTGCCACTACAACGACGGCCAACCACGCCCGAGGCGCCCAACCGGAGAACACTCTATGTGGGTAGGAGAGGCACCTTCTACAATTAGGCACGGACGGAGAAGCTTGTACGTCGGTAGACTCCCTTACGTGACGCACTTATGTTCAATCTCCTAACGCATGTAACTAAATGGTGGACGCGTTATTGCGGTTGCCTTTTATGGAGTTGACATGTTGCATTGATGTGTCGTGTGCTGTAAGTTATATGCATCGAACAAACTCATTCATGGGTATGTAATGTCACTGGTTTATTCTCATTCATGATGGACTGCGATGCATAAGTAAAGAGTGGACATTACATCTCATTACAAATAAACTTCTACTTGGCAACAATAAGAAATAGTAGCAGAAAGACCACAAAACTAACTAGCTTAACTAATTTCTTAAGCATGTTCTCAACTCTTTCCATCCTTTCATCCAGTCTTTTAAATCTATTATCTTCGTTCTGCGTTGGTGGCTCGGAGGGTCGAGTAATAGGACGAAATGCAGCAATACCACGAGAGTCATCTTGCAAGGCAGCAATTTGCAGTGCAATATCTTGAAGTCTCGGGACAACCGTCATTACAATCGCCAAAACCGACATGTTGTGCTCTGAAAAATAATTGCAGCTTCTAGTGAAAGAAAAACAACATGTTGTTTGGAATGAAATTGATTGGGGGTGATTAGGCACAAGTTACCGTAAGATTTGAACATCTCATGAACACTCAAGATGGATTCATTGGAGTATGTGAGGTAAACACATTCACGGGACCATTGCAGCGAGGGCAAACCAGCTGCTGCCGCAGTGATTGTAATTGTCTGCTCACTCGAAAGTTAGATGATGCCGAAGACATCCTGTCTAACAATGGAAGAAAGGAGAAGAGGAAATGAAGAGTGAGGTGAATGATAGCCAAAACATCCATATATAGCATGCAGCTGAATTGCAATTGGGTTGAAGGAAATTCGCGTCCGCGAGCTACCGTGCCCGAGGAGGAATCGTGTGGCAGCGTTGAAGGAAATTCGCGTCCGCGAGCTACCGGGCCCGAGGAGGAATCATGTGGCAGCGTTGAAGGAAATTCGCGTCCGCGATGTAGTCTCCCCTTCTGTACGCAATTACAGTTCAATATCGTAACGCATGTAAGTAAATGGTGGACGCGTCATTGCGGTTGTCATTTATCGAGTTGATGTTGCATCGAGGTGTCGTGTGCATTAAGCTATAGACGTCGATATGCATTGAACAAGCATGCTTTATATGAACGAGTACACACAAGAACGCAAAAGTATTACAGGCATCATATATTAAGTGCAAAATATACAGCCAGTGCAGTCGCATGCCCCCTACTAGCCCCCCCAACCGCACCACCAGCATCCCCTCCCGCGTCCCCACGGCCCACTCCACCTCCGTGTCCTCCCCTACGAGCTCGCTTGGGCGCCCTCCTCTACGCTGGGTGTCGGGGCCTCGGCCCCGAGAGGGAAAGACAGTCAGGAGCCCTGATCTGACGAGGACCGAGAGGCGAAGGGGTGGACAACACTGGGTGCTGTGTGGGTACTGGCGCACCGAGGAGCTGTGACCCGGACAGAACCTCAGCGGGTGTGGGATGAGGTGTGGGCTAAGGTGCCGGGTCGTCGTCCACCAAGAACTCCTGCGCGTCCACGTCACCTGAGTAGGCCCCTCTGTCATAGGGCAATGTACCTGCACAACAAACTATTGTTAGTTCATAAAAGACGCGATGCGTGCTGACAAACAGAGACGTGACGTACCCTCGGCTAGCGCCATGCTGCGTGTGAAGGAGTCCACACCGGGCATGGCACGTCGACGCGCTTCGCGACATCGCTCGTACGGGTCCGTCGAGCATCCGGCCTCGTTAGGGCGGGTCGGTGTCGGACGTGGTCTGGTCGAGCATCCGGCCTCGTTAGGGCGCGTCGGTGTCGGACGTGGTCTGGTCGAGCATCCGGCCTCGTCAGGGCGCGTCGGTGTTGGACGTGATCTGGATAACCCTCCCGCCGGTGGGCCGCCGCGGACGGGCGGGCGGTCGACGACGACGACGGACCGTGGAGCCGCCCAAGTGTCTCAACCTCCGTGAGCTCGGTGCACGATAACAAAGTTAAAATACGTGTGGCTTGATGTGCCACACGACGGATAACATGGGCCGTGTCCTCCCGTGTGCCCTCCACACCATCCGTGAACCTCTGAAGCCAGGAGCGGCAGTCCGTCACAATCTCATGAGCCGTGCTTCGCCACATCGAAAACAAAACACGGTGAAAATCAGAAGGCGATGCCACAAGCAAAGTTTTCGAAGTCGGATGTAACGTACCGCGTGGTGCACGTCCTGTGCTAAATGCACAGGGTACGTGTCGGTCGGTGCCGGGAGACGTGGTGCGAGCTCGTCTGCAGCAAGCACGAGCCCGCACGCGGTTCAGGAGCGCACTCAACGAATGTACTCGTCGTAGGTCCTGTGGTCGTAAGGGGTGTTGTGATGACCCACCCCGTGATGTACCGTAAGAGGTCCGGAGGACCTTTTTTTTGCGCGAAGTCACCACGGAAAGATGTGGTAGCACCGATGGAGCTTAACCGAGGTTCTGCCAGACCTCCCAGAGGTCTTGCGGACCTCCCGGAGGTCGTGGCCGCCACCCGCTTGGTAGCACCTCCAGCACATCACTAAGAGAGGTCCGCAGACCTCCCAAAGAAATCTCAAGGACCTCCTGTGGTCCCGCCTTTGCATCTGAGCTAGTCCTGTGACAACAGAGCTAGCCCGCACAAGAACACAAGCCAATACCACAACCACGAGGTCAAAGAAAGATGAAGGCATAAATTAAACTTTATATAATAGGACCTTATGGCCAAGCTTGTTAACAAGAGGTCTGCCATCGAGGGCTTACAACACCAACGAGGACTTACAACTGCAACAAGGAGCTTTAGGCTCAAACACTGAAACACGCAAAGCCATCCAACAAGCACCACAGTCGTCGGGTGGAGGACGCCCTAGGCGACTTAGTCGTCAAGAACTCCTCCTCGAAGAGGTCTGTGACCGCCTCGACTTGATCATCCTCATAATCTGCTTTGACACAGGGCTTAAGCCATGAGTACTTGGAATGTACTCAGCAAGTCACAGAGAGCAAAGATGCAATAATATTCATGCACGGACTTACCAATGGAGAGTTGTATGGTTAGTTTGCGCAAAGCCAGATTTGAACAATAAAATAGTAATAGATTGAAAAGCAGCAAAGTAAAACCATAGTACATAATACTTTTGATGTTTAAAAGGTGGGTGAGCACCAACTCACACCACAACCAAAAGGAAGGAGTTCCGATCACACCCGTGACCGTGTTCTTTCCCAAAACCCACTCCAGAGCACCCACTCCAGAGGTCCAAACCAACCCCCGACCACTACCCGAGCCAACCTTGACCCCTCTGAGCCGCCAAAGTCTCTTCGAGGCAAAGCCAAGGCATCTCGCGGAAGTGTCCAGTGGCACAAGCTTTTGAAACAGCTACCCCTTGCACCATTTCACTGAGCATGTCCATGACCAAGGACTTGGCTATTCGAATAGATCTTTACACTCGCAGAGGTGTACAACTTTACCCACAATCCACGATCTCTAGCGGGGCGGGTTCCGGCCACCCTTGCTCACTTCCTAAGGTGAGCAGCCTAGAGAGCGCAAGCAAGGCCTTTACAAAGCTTTGAACTGACTCGGCCGCCCGCTAAGGTTTCGTAATCCCTCCTCGTGGTCTAGAAGTCCGCAGGTTATGGGTGCCCTCTGCGCCAACGAATCACACGCCAACCACAACAACCCCAAGCCAACCCATTGCTAATTATTCAAATTTTGCACCATTCCCATAAAATGATCTTGTGGTTGCAATTGCTTGGCCCAGCTCAATGAGACACAAAGTGAAGTCCTTAATTGTGCCAAGGCAAGACTTCCACAACCAAGTGTGCAAAGCACCCACTACTCACTCCTGCCTTCTTGCCTCAACAAAACAATTTGTATAAGCCCATGCCAAAAGACCACCCAGCCTTGGCACAACAGCTTTTAACCAAGTGATCTCACACCACAGTCAACACAACTTAGGCGCCCCGCCATAGTCTGCTCAACAATGGCACCACCACACATTTCATATTTATTAGTCAAGATTATTAGAGATGAAGCATGATACATTCAACCACGTTTTCTAAGCAAGGTCAGATAAGACCTCGGCCCCATGTTGGCAAATAACAAAGAACACCAACTAAATTATCCACCCTAAGGCTCACAAGGTGAACATGACAACATGATGGAGACAAGGTATAAAGGAGGCATAACAAAGTAGGCAAGTAACTACAGCCCAAACCATTTTCATATAAACATAGCCATACATGATAAAGTAAAACCGAAATACATTTACTTAAACTTGGTTCAAGATGATCAAAGGGATCTGTGGCTTGCCTTGGTCAAGTAGTGGAGAGCCTTCTGCAAAGAAGAGCCGGGTCCAAGATCTCCTCGAACTCGTGATCTACACGTTCAAGAAGAAAACCAAATAGGCAAAAACCACACTAAGCCGAGAACTTCAAAAGAACCAAAAGGAACTCAAACCAACTCACCAAAAAAGGAAACCAAGAGGCTTAACACGACCTCAAAGAGCTCCCGGAAAGGTCTTGCACAAGGAAGAACTGAAAGCAGATGAGGCAGGAAGGAAGAAATGAGCAACAGTTACAAAGGTCGCCCGCCTGTGCTTTATATAGCCGAGTTGGTAGTGTGCACCACAAGGAAAAACTCGATGAGGTGTAGGCAATCGGGACAACTAGGGCAAGGCTTGCCCTAAAAGAATTGAAATAAAGTACTCAGATGTGATCAGATTTAATGTGACCCGCCACCTATTAAATGCGCATGAGTTCTGAGGCAAGAGCAATAATTACAAGGTGAAGAGGGGTTGGCAGTGGGGCCACCAAAAGGGTGCACCACAAGTCAAAGAGGTGGCCCCACCAAGAAGGGTCATCCCCGCTAAAGACCACTGTGAGGTCTCCGGGCAAGAGGTCCAAGACACTCAGAGGGGGGAGGTCTGGGACAGGAGGTCCAAGGACTCAAGAGGAGGTTCTGGACAAGAGGTCCGTAAAGCTCACCACGAGGAGGTCTCGACGCCGACTGCACAAGGGAGGTCTAAGGGTCAAGATTTCAAGGGAGGACCTCAACGGTCCAGATCAAAGGGTGCAGGGAGGTCCCGACCAATAGGGATATCCTGATTTAGGAGGATGGTCTCATAAAAGACCAAAGAAGGACCGAGGAGGTGGTCTTTGCAAAACAACCGTGAGGAGGTCCCGAAACAAGGAAAACGCTAAGAAGAAAGCAGCTGCTCGATTAAAATCCATGCCCAAAAAGGATAGGAACGTTCGGACCAAACTAACGTGTTCTTAGGATCGGGCCATCCAAACCACATCGGATGGTCCTAAGGTTAAGAAGGCAAGGCCTCAAGCGTCTGACCACGAGAGTCAAAGATGGGTCCAAGCGCTAAGGAGGTCTTGGACCTAAGGAGGTCGAAACCTTTGGATCCAACTAAGGGAGGTCCTGGACGGCTAAGATCTCCCGAGAGGAGGTCCTAATGGCCAGATCCTAACAAGGGGAGGTCCGAGCGGCTAGATCTCAACAAGGAGAGGTCTGAGCGGCTAGGTCTCAACAAGGGAGGTCTGAGCGGCTAGGTCTCAACAAGGGGAGGCCTGGAGCGGCTAGGTCTCAACAAGGGAGGTCTGAGCGGCTAGGTCTCAACAAGGGAGGTCTGAGCGGCTAGATCTCAACAAGGGAGGTCTGAGCGGCTAGATCTCAACAAGGGAGGTCTGAGCGGCTAGATCTCAACAAGGGGAGGTCTGAGCGGCTAGATCTCAACAAGGGAGGTCTGAGCAAATAGATCTCAACAAGGGAGGTAAGAGAGAGGTCTGGATCTCAAAGAGGTTCAACCCAACAAAGGAAGTTAAGAGAGAAGAGACAAACCCTGTGGACACACAGAGAGGCTCAAACAAAGAAGGAACACCAACAAAGAACTTAATTAAGGCTTAATTAATTCCAATTGAACTCTCCGATTTCAAGACGCCGGTTAAGCTTTGATTCTCAATAAAGCCAAATGGTTACTTTTATTTTGAAAACCAGCAAGAAACTTTAAAGAAAACAGGACGTTACAGTGTCCTCCTCGCACACGATCCTCAGAGCGCCTCCCACCGCCTCTACCCACGAGTCCATCCTACTCGTCCCAGCCAGGCTTGCGACGGACTCCTTCAGATCAACACGCAAGACGTAACATGTAGTTAGAAGTTGTGCGAAGAGACAACAAGACAAACAACGATGCATGCCGACATTTCACCTGCATCGCCGCCGAGCACTAGACGCTTAATCGGTATCGAACCTCCGCCAGAATTTAATCGGGCGATCACATGATGCGCCCCGTAGTCCTCAACGAAGACGTCAAAGACAAGCGCTCAAGGGTCACCCAAGAGTCCCGCTCGCAGTATAGTGAGGACAGCCCGTGGGGAGCGCGGGCAAGTACCTCGTGAGGCGAGTATGGCTCGCAATGAACATCATCCGCCGTGAGCCGGTTGAACTGCTCCACGAACGGCTCAGACGCCGGTCACCGTGACGCGCGCGAATCGACTCAGAAGGAACACAACATATTAGATGGAACGACGGTAATATGAAAAATTAGTCGCGGAAAGAGTACGCACTCGCCGCCGCACCAAAGAGAGCCCATCGCTGGCGACCCACCTCGCTCAAGCGTTGTACATCTTCACCGTCACGAGCACCGCTATCCATTAGGGGCTGTCCGAGGCTAAAGTGCTCGAACGACCACAACTGCAGTAGGAGAGGACACCCCGTGAGGATGGAGTTCGGCCTCGACCTGAAGCACGCGTCGCACAAGACGCGATAGGTGGCGGCAAGTACGGCCGAACCCCAGCTGATCTGGGGGGCCTCTCCGTCTGCGATGGCCCTGGCGTACGCGATGAGCCTCGCGTCAACGGTGTCGCTGTGGCTGCTGGTGAACAGCACCCAACCAAACAGCCACAACAAATACGCCTCGAGGTGGCGTGACACCTGCTGGTCGCTCGCGGCAGGTCCATCCGCCGACTGCGGCACAACGAAAAAGCTAGTCGACCGTAGTACGAAAAAGGAGAGCGCCGACTTCCAATGCGAACGGCGTCGAACACGCATCAGAATCGTGATAACCACCGCAAGGGCGGGCCGCGCCTCTGTTTCTCGGAAGACGAGTACCCACCCGCGATCGCAGCGAAGTACTCTCAAACTCGCCAGAATGTCCTCGCGCCAGCCGTCCGGAGACTCCTGCGGGAAGGCGGCACCTCCCGCGATAGGAGGCCAAGAAGCAGGGAGACGTCCTGTAGGGGCCATCTCCCCGAATGGGAGATGGAAAGTGTGAGTCTTCGGTCGCCACCGGTCCACAAGCGCTGTAAGCAGGGAGCGGTCGAACGGAAAGCGTCGTGACCGCTCCGGCCCGCCCGACGTTTCCAACGCCGCCGATCATGGTGTTGCTGCTCGTCTCATCCGTGGCTTGCACCATCCGGCGATATAGTAGACCGGCAATACCGAGCCTGCGAGTAACAAAATGTTAGTACGAAGCTACGATTATGAGAAGATAGTGTGGACATATACTAACCTCATCATGTCAACAGGGTCCGATAACAAAGTTACCCGAGGTGTCCGCGCATGATCACCCCTAAGACAATCGCGTCGGCAATACCGCAGGATGCGGGACACGACGCGATGCGCGATGTAGCCGGTCGATGCACTCCTCCAGGAGGCTGAAACTCCAGTCCGATCCGTGAGCCATACCCGCAACACAACTTTAAGATAGCAAATACGTGGAAATGAAAAATCGAATGTAAAGAATAGTACATGTAACTTCCAAACACACAAATCAAAAAGTACTACCTAGCATGACAGTTTTCCAAAGTAATAAAAAAGGGATAGTACTACAGCAACTACATAAACATTACGTGCAACGTACGATACATGTGTTACGACATTACGTACATGAAATAAAAATTGCGTAGTACCGGAACAGTTACATGAAAAATACAAAGTACGATGACAATCTACATCGATTTGTACACTCCACATCGCAACAAGTGCTAACGCAAACCATGGCAAAGGTTTACTCTCTCCTAGTGCCTTGCATAGCTGGGCTGTGGCCCTCCCCGCCACAAGGTTCGCATAACGCCTACCCGGCGCCCGCTTTGTGCTTCGTCCATATCATTGGTAATACGACGACTCGCTGACGCGACCCTTGCCACCCTTCAAAGATGGCAATGTCCTAATCCAGATCCTCTTTGCAATATCCAAGGTGGCGGTTATCCACAACCCTAAAGCCCCTAAGCTCGCCAAATTCATGCTCGCACCAACCTCTCCTTCAAGAAGTACTCGACACAAAGTTCAAAGGGTCCATACAAGATACCCAAAGATGCGGCGAGCACATGAGAGCATGGTTTGTGTAAGAGCTTCATTTGTTGCACGCATACTAGGTTCGCTCACATGATCTCCAAGGCATACCTCGTGGGTGATAAGAGAACGAGCCGCCCCAAATCGCTCTATCCCGAGGAGCACGTCAAACGATGCTCCATATTGCCCATCGTGTACACCGTGTGTGATCGGCCCTTCTACCTTCGCCGCATGTATGCCGTAATCTTCGAAAGCAAGACGGTGTTTGAGGGTTGGTGGTATGAAGTGCGGCATTTGCATGCCTCTCCTCGAATATCCGACAGTCTGTCGCGTAACACCTTCCACGATGGCGATTTAGGGTTGACAACGAAGGCCCCTAAGAACCTGGGCTTGTACACCTCCGCAAGGTTACTAGTCATTATGCCGCACCTTGCCCCGTCCATGTCGTGGCAAGAGACCACTTGTCCAACGGCTCGGTCTTGATCCAATGGGGAGAAGCACTCGATGTTCCTCGAGGTCCTCCGCCTCGACCAGCAGAGTTCGTAGTCCGCTTCCTCGGTTCCTCGTGTCCACGTGTTTCTGCCAGTGTTCATCCAAAGGCCGCCTATAAGGCGCCAAATTTGCGTTCTTCTCAAGATAGCCACCTCTTGAATAGCTTCACCAAGGGTTGCTTCGGGAACTTCTTGAAGAAGTTGGCCCCAAGTGGCGAATACACCATCTACCTCATATCTCGCCAAGGAAACGCCTCATCCGGTCTTCTGAAGTTTTTTATGGCCTTCAAGATCCCGGCGCATGATCATGGATCACGCACACAGACGATTTGAGCTCGAACAGCTCCCACCTCGATGTCGGCGAACCACAATCACCGTCAAATTTCACCTTCAACAAATGCGATGGCCAATGGCGAATTTGATTGTTCCGCTAACGCTTATGGCGTAAGGATCTGCCTTTGTATTTCCGGTCAAAAGGTCCGCCCATCGAGATCACGGGCAGCATATGCCTAAAAGCCTCGATGCAGGACCGAAGGCTACGAAGGCCCCACGCAATATCAAAAAACCTCACGAAATTTTAGATGGCATGTCCTCTACAAAGAAGTACGTGTTCGGATTTGTCTCCTCGCAAAGACCTCAAGCATACGAGGAAGGTTGTCGATGTCGCCTCAAAAGATCCAAACCATCTTTCTAAAGCCTTCGCTTCAAGACGCCACGCCTTCAGAGAGCTGATCTTGTACTTGAATTTCTTCTCAATAGCCACCATAATGTGCTTAGCCTCCACATCCTTCTTCTCCACTATCTCTCCATACATCAAATTGGCTATGAAGGTCGACGTTAGGTTACGATGTCCGCACAAAACACTACCGAGTATGCAGGAGTGCGGCTCACCTTCGAGACAATCCAAAGGAGTCTCATACTTCGGTCTATGTGCGCACTCGCCAGGACAACCGCCTGCCAAGATTTCACTTGCATCGCTTCTTGGCTAGATTTGATGACTCAAACGTCCACGCATAGACATAGCCCATACTTAATGGCATCCTCGCAAGGATGTCTTATCGACAAACATTGAGTGCAACCGAACCTCCGTGGCATGGTACTCCCACGGCGATTCGTGCTCGTCATGCGTAGATAGACCTCGTCGTTCAATCTATTCCATTCCCGGGATGGGAGCTCCGCCCTCATCGAAATTGTCCTCGCTGCCTTCTTGTAAAGCTTCGCTTTCACCAAGGCCATCTGGTCATCGCTTCCATTTGGTGCAATATGTAATCCCTATGCTCTCCTTCATTAGCTTGTCCTCAGAGGCTCACCATGCGGTGACCGATCTTCCTCTCTCTATCTACCAGACGAAATGATCACAAGCAACATCTCTCAACTCTTCAGAACACAGCCTCCCGTCCTCTTCTTCACCAACATGTCAAGTAACCGAATCGCCGCACCACCCGGATGATATCCCATGGAGGGCCCCTGCACAACTTCTTTTGGGCATGGTTGCACAAGTATCACACAATCATATCCACGGCGCCGACATCCTTCTATAAAGGCCTTCCACATCTTTGCGGCGCTGCGCCTTCTCAACTCCCATCCGATGTTCGTGGGAGACCGGCCCAAAGCCCTTGTATGTTGACGCCGACACCTCGTGGTTCAAAGAGAAGCCGCGGTGAGCCAATGCTTCACATCTTCGATTTGTGCATTCTCGCCGTCCGTGTACAACAAAGGCTTGCCGAAAACTCGCCAAGTCAACACCGCACGGACCTTCACGAACGGTGCCAACACCGTAATGCACTTTCAATGTAGTGGGTACATGCATGACTTATTGTATGGCTGCAAATATTTTCAACATTGCAACTAGTCAGATCGCAACGCACGATATGCAAGTTCTCCTACGCCAGGATTTACATTTCTAAGGCCCTTCGCCTATCGTCCACAACTACACGACAAAGATGATCATTTATTATCTACTAGACATGCCACAATGAACGGCAAGACGATATTTACATTCAACATCAAAACCGAGCTATTCCATAGCGTGCATTATCCGATTCGACGCTTAACTTGCAATCCAAAATGCTATAGGTATGCCCAAAGATTCTACAAATATATACATATTACCTAAGTCAATTACTTCATACTAATTAACTTCTACTAATTAGTTTATACAAATAATTCATCCTCCTTATGCGCCGGTCACGCATTATTCACCCAATAATAGTCGCCACGCATGCAATCATATAACTCGCAATACTTCTCACAAACAAAGACTAATACTCCTCACGACTATTTTTTCTCTAACTAAAGTTTCTTATCGCGGCTACTTACATACAAATCAACAACATTTCCATTTTCTACTTTTTTTCTCTAACTAAAATTTCATACGAGTACTACTTACACTACAATTTGTACTAAATAAACTATTTACCTACTACAAAATTTAAAATACAAAATAAAACAAACTTACCTCGCAGATGCTATTTTCCTCTCCTCCCCCTCTATTTTTCCTCTTCTCTCCCTCTTTTCTCCCCTCTCCCCACGAGCAAATGTTTCCTCTCTCCTATACAAAGCAATGTACGGGGACCGCGCTGTTTCTATATAGGCATACTGATGCAATCCAACCGCTGGGCGATCGAACCGTGGTCGCTTACTGTGAAGCGATCGCAATAATGACGCCTAACGGTTCAATACATACTTTAAATGTTGAACGGTTACGATAGGTCTCCATCGCTTAATGGTGGAGCGATTGATCCAATCGCCCAATCGTTTCTACGATGCATTTGATATTTATGTAAAAAAAAATAATGGAATATTTTTATAATTTCTAATAAAAAATAGATTATTTTAAAAAAAATTCGGAATTTATTTAGGCGTGTGAATTTTCTTTTCCAGGAACGGCAACCTGTTTGCATGTACGGGGAATTAAGATTTAAAAAAATGATACATGAAAAATTATAAATAAAAAAATTCTTTGAGGTGGTATAAACATGAAAATTATAGAACATTTTTCATAGGGGTAAAACCAGGTCGGATATTGCTCCCCCGTGTCATAACCTATATTTTTTCCTCGGATTCGGAGCTAGATAGGGCAGATCGGATGCGAATACGAATTCAGAGTATCCTGGATATGGCTACATGATGGATTCAAATTGGGAATGGATAAAATAGTCGGTTAGTACGCATTTGCGTACACACAAGAAGGAATATATGTTGAACCATACCACTATAGCTTCAACTTTTCAACACGAGTACATATACAAGTCTTACATGTATACACGATGACATCGACATAACGACATAGTACGCTTTAACATAAGTTCATAGATTAACGCAAAAAAACTTCACACATAAATATTTTTTATTTAGGTTCCAAATATCCTAAAATACCTCTGTGAATTTTTCTAGAATATTAGAGTGTCATTTGCTAATTTTCAAAGCCCAAAAACCATTTCTGGAATTTTTCTTCTTATTCCTATGATACAAGAAACTATATGGGAAAATACGGGAAAAATCCAGATCTGACAGATAGATTTGGCCCCGGATCCGGATTTTACTACCCGGACTCGCTACTGACCGGATCCGATGATAGATCAGGCAGATAACCACCACTAATTTTTGTAAGGTTTCTTTCCTCGAAAAAAGTACTTTCTAAAATTAATATATGCAAAAGGATTTTTTTTTGTGCGAATAGTAACATTTTTTTTATTTTTATTTATGCTTTGTCAGATATTTCAAATTTATGTTTGTCTTAGCACATATTTATTCACTTTAATAAACGGTGATTTTCATCTTTAGGCAATCAAGCTCCCTCATCTAAAAATGGCAATTGTGCTCCCTTGCAATGTTATTTCTTGAATTCAACGTCCTTTTTGTCTCCACCACATCCTACACTCCAGTGCTAACGCCACCTGCCATGACACCAGTTTTCCTTGCCCCGACACCAGTTTTCCTTGCCCCGTCCTACACTCCAGTGCTAATGCCACCTGCCATGACACCAGTTTTCCTTGCCCCGACACCAGTTTTCCCTATCGCGCCAGCCTCCTGTTCTGCCACGACAACATTCTCACCGAGCGTTTCTCCCTCTGCCATGGCACATAATTCTCTTAACGCGGCAGCCCTTTTTCCCGCCGTGGCACCATCTTCCTCTGCCGCGACAGCATCCTCTTCTACCGCGGTAGCATCAGCCCTTAGCCCACCACCAGCTGCTGCGGCAGATCCTCAGTCCCGCTCAGCTATAGGTCCTCACCATGCGGACTCAAGCCAAGACAGGCATTGTGCGGCTTATTGACCGTTGTAAGATCGAGGAGGCCGACTAGAGGGGGCGAATAGGCGGTTTTAAAAACTTCTTTGGCTAAAACCGAGTTTTATGCGGAATTGTAAATCAATTCGGTTTTGCACAATTAAATCCTAAATCAACTAGTCTTTACTAAGTGCACCAACAATATGAGACTATATAAATGATAGCAATCATACACATACAAGAAAGCAATTTAAATACAAGTAATGTAAATTGCACAATGTAAAACACAAGTAATCAAACCACAATGACACAACAATGTTTTACCGTGGTGACGGAAACTTACTGGTCTCCCCTAATCCACATTGAGGTAAGCCCAAACTAATTGGATCGGCTCTACGAATTGAGCACCCGCCTCCGAGGTAAGTCCAACAACTTGGACCGGTTCCAAACCGAACCAACACCTCGCTCCACTAGGGTTACTCTTTCCTCCACTCCGGAGATGGCGAGCACCAAGCCACTCACAAACCACCCGGGTCTTCTCACAATCTTCTTTGAGAAGCTCACCGGCGCAACGATGCCACCACGCCGTCTAGGTGTCAGCAAACACCAAGAGTAACAAATCTTAGAACTCTCACTTGACCTAATCAAGTGTCTAAGATCAAGTAAATACTCAATCCACTACCTAAGGCAATACATGCACTTAGGGTTTGCCTCTCAAAGCTCACTAAGTACAACACATGCACAAATGAGAGTAGAGGGCTTACACTAGCTCAATAGTATGAATGGGAACGCCAGCAGCACTCAGCTTCCTCCCACACACGGCCAAGGTGGGTATTTATAGCCCACACACAAAAACTAGCCGCTAGAAAAGTCTCATTGAAAAATCAGCAGGAGCGGTTCAACCGCCAACTAGAATCGGTACAACCGCACTCTCTAACGGTCATAAACTAGCCGTTGGGCAATCGGTTCTAAGATAACCGCCAACACACATTCGGTATAACCGCAGACGCCTGTTGAATCGCATTGACGACGGTACAACCGATCGCAGGTTTCCAAATCATTGAAACGACATGCTCTTCGAAAATATGAACCGCTTTTCAAAGATCGGTACAACCATAGAGCGGTTCAACTGCTTTACAAATGCGTTCAACCGATTATCAAGAGAGCTCCGGTCGAAATAACATCGGTTCTGGTTTTTTGAACCGCCAATCGAAAATCGAACAACCGATTTTCGGTCAAACCGCACTAAAAATCCGGTTTAACAAGGCAGCGTTGAACCGCCTAATACACGCTTAAGACAACCGATTTTCCAGAGAAAATGCAGCTTGCATCCAAAACAAATTCAATTGCAAAACACATTTGACAATTGACAAGTGATGCAAACATGGGTTCAAAGGCAAGATTATCAACAAGTTGCAAAACACATTTGCCAACTTTTAGAATCATACCACAAATTGCACTTCGCTTCAACTTAGTTAGCAAAACACATTTGCCACCGAATTGACGCGCGGTGCAAACAAGGATTCACGTGAGATTCTCAACAAGTTGCAAAACACATTTGCCAACTTATAGAATCACACTACAAGGAATAAGATACATGGACTTACACCGTTTGCAAAACACATTCGCAAACCAAAGTCACATGCTACAAGGATTATCCATGAGCCACAACTATTTGCAAAACACATTCGCAAATATTGGCAACATGTTAAGGTGAGCTAGAGCAAACACAATGAGCTATCAACACATGACTAACTCAAGCTACTAGTCAAAGACCCCTCTTAATAGTACGGCAACCTATACTAGCAATCCGGTCTCCCAACTAAACACCGAGACCGGCAAAAGACTAGGAACACATCCTTAGCCCTAGCTAGTCATACCTTTGCCTTGCGCAACCACTTGAAGCTTGATGACGCACATCCTCACTTCAAGTCCGGGTCCTTGACTTGAATACTTATCAACACATGATGAGTTCTTCACTTGACCTTCATCAACGCATAACGAAGCTTCACTTAACTTGATGATCAACACATGATCATCTCCTCTTCTTGAACATCATCGACACACGATGATTTCCTTCACTTGACTTCCACCAACACATGATGGAACTCCTCTTGACTTGATGATCATCAACACATGATGTCATCCCAAGTCTTTATTATCATGGAACATAACCTGTTTATCCAACTCATGAAAAATTTTAGTTCCACAATATGATTATCATTAATTACCACAACATACCATTAACTCATAATGGTGGGACAAGATACCACAATCTTTTCCTCTTTGGTAATTGATGATAACCACTTCAATAACAAATAATTGAATGTAGATTGGTATGAGTATATACGCACTACACAAGTTGTATATACTATATTAATATATATATAACTACACAAGTTATATATACTCAAAGGATATATGAGCACACATGTCTCATATACACACATGAATATATTAACTACACAAGTTATATATATTCAAGGATATGTGAGTACACATGAACTACACAAGTTATGTTATACTCACATATAAGTATATTTAGACTGCACAAGTCTTATATACACACATGAATATATTAACTATGCAAGTTAAATATATTCAAGGATATGTGAGTACACATGAACTACACAAGTTATATTATACTCACATATAAGTATATTTAGACTACACAAGTCTTATATACTCACATGAATATATTAACTACACAAGTTAAATATATTCAAGGATATATGAACTACACAAGTCTCATATATACTCATATGAATATATTAACTATGTAAGTTAAATATATTCAAAGACCGTCTCAATCTTTCCGCTACCATCGATCATGTTTCGCCTATGCCCAAGACCTATCGTGGCGCACTTCACGACCCTCTTTGGCGCAAGGCCAGGGAAGATGAGTACCACACGCTCATTCAAAACATCACATGGTCTCTTGTTCCTCGCCTCCTCCCCCAGGTGCAAATGTCGTCACCGAAAAATGGATTTTCAAACATAAACATCACTTTGACGGTTCTCTTGCTTGATACAAAGCTCGTTGGGTCGTCCGTGGTTACTCTCAACAACCTGACATCGACTTTGATAAGACTTTCAGTCCCTGGTTAAACCATCAATGATCCGAGTCGTCCAATCCATTGCTGTTTCTCGCTCCAGGCCCATACATCAACTTGACGTCAAGAATGCTTTTTTTCATGGCACTCTCAATGAGACGGTCTATTGCTAGCAGCCCGTCGATTTCGTTGATCCATCTCGACTGGACTTCGTCTGTCTTCTCCGCAAATTGCTCTATGGGCTTAAGCAGCCCCCCGAGCTTGGTACCAGCGGTTCGCTCACTATGTGCATCATCTTGGCTTTGTAGCCTCTCCATCCGATGCTTCTCTCTTTGTGCTTTGCCAAGGGACTGACATGGCCTATCTTCTCATCTATGTTGATGACATCATCTTGACGACATTATCCACTCGGTTTCTTTAGCGTATCACACACTCTCCACACACCGAGTTTGCCATGATAGATCTTGGCGATCTCAGCTACTTTTTAGGCATCTTGGTTATCCGGTCGTCACACGGCATCTTTATGTCGTAACGACAGTACGCGACTGATCTCCTTCACTAGGCAGGTATGGCGAATTGCACTCCATCCGCCACCCCTGTTGACACCTGTATGAATCTTTCATCCACCGAAGGTGCTCTTGTCCCTGACACCATTGAGTACTAGAGCTTTGCAGGTGCACTTCAGCACCTCACGTTGACTCGACCAGATATCACTCATGCCGTTCAGCAGGTCTATCTATACATGCATGCCCCTCGTGAACCGCATCTCCAGCTCATCAAGAGGATCCTGCGCTATGTGAAGGGCACTCTGGATTTTAGACTACAGCTACAAACCACGACACCTTCTTCCATTACGACGTACTCTGATGTTGATTGGGCAGGGTGCCCAGGTACGTGCCACTCCACATCTAGGTATTGCATTTACTTCGGTGACAACTTGGTCTTAGGGTCTTCTAAACGACATGCCACTGTCTCCCATTCCAGTGCCGAGGCTGAGTACCATGCTATTGCTCATGTGGTTGTCGAATGATGTTAGTTACGACAATTACTGCAGGATTTGCACCACCCGATCTCGTCCGCTACAATGGTGTATTGCGACAATGTCAATGTCGTCTACATGTCTACGAATCCTGTTCAGCACCGCCATACCAAGCACATCGAGATCGACATCCATTTTGTACGTGAGAAAGTGTCTCTCGGACAGGTCTGGGTTCTCCATGTTCCTTCTCGTCACCAATATGCCGGTGTCATGATGAAAGGTCTACCGACAGATCTTTTTCAACATTTCCGGTCTAGTCTGTGCGTCTGCTCGGCTATGGCTACGACTAGGGGAGGAGGTTAGAGATATGATTCGGTTCCACCGAATCATCTCTTGGAGATATGATTCGGTCCATGTATAGCAACTGAATCAATCTCTTGTTGATATTATTTGGCATGTAATTATCTTGTTTAGATTCATCTTGTGGTGTAAATCCTATATATATACATGCAAAGGCTATGCCATCTATTGAGGCCATTGCTAAGCTATTCCCGGCTTCCTCTAGTTTTCTACTGTCAGGTACACTGACCACTGCAGTACGTGGTAATTCTACTTGATAGAGTTTCTGCGAATTACGACATCCAAACAAAAGTATGCATATATTTTGACCTTGTGTGAAAAATCAAATTGAATGGTCGAATTAATACAATTGTAGCATCAAAATTAAGCATGCTCTGTTTCATCTCCTTTATCAAATTTTCGTACCGTGTCCTTTGTACTATGAAAATGTTGAGGTGAGCAGCAACGCCACAGGAAAATCACAGCAGAGCGGATCAATCTAGTCAGTAGAAGAAATAAAGAACTAAACGCACGCTGGCACCTTACGAGGCCACCTTGCTACGTAGTTTCGAGATTCCCTGGCCTGTGCCGATTTGACGAGAGCACCTCCTGTGCTGCAGTCTCGTTTCTCTGATGTTGCTGGTCAAATTTCTCGCTTATACATGGTGGGACAAAGAACAGGGAGAAGTTGCAGGACGGACGGAGACGGACGAGACACCCGGCCACGGATAGGAGGGAGCTGTCGATTCAACCACTAATCGATAGGAGAGATGGACTACAACTAGAAGCAACACTTCTCACAGATCGGAACTCGAACACTCAAATCACTCACAGAACACAACGTTGAAATCTGGCATTTCAATAATTAATTAACAAACCAAGCCAACTTACAGGAGACCGGAGTAGTAGTAACTTTGCACCACTCCTCCATACGTATAGAAATCAGGACGCATTACTCAATCACGCACGCCAAAAAAAAATCGTGGAAACTCCACAAGAAGTGATGTTCTTGACGAATTATTCGTCTCAGATTAAACTCTCCAGAACCTAGATACACATGCCAAGAGAGGACATCGCCAGCATTGCACACCTGCCCGTGCCCACAGACACTGCCATGCACATCATTATCATCACTTGTTCTCTCATCTTTATTTTCATGCTCATTCATACAATCATTTTCTCTTTATTCTCACACACAATCATCAAATATTTTCTTTCAATGCATATCTACACTACATATCCACATACACTTCTTTTGCGTATACCAGTATAGCGTGAGTGAACACTCGCGATAATATTCACTCTCAAGCCCGTCCTCCTCAAGAATTGGGGACCTCCTCCACTCCCGTGGAGTTGTGATCAACATGATCACCTTCTCATATACAATGATGCTTATGAATACACAATTATTCATAGTTTCATCAATATCATCATCAACAATCATTATCATATCAAACCATACGAAATAATTCATGACCATTCACTTGTTTGCAATTAAAATAAAATATAAGTACAAACAATAATGGTAATAAGTGATAAAGAAATACAGTGATCAACCATTGATCACTGTCTACCATGCACTTGCCACTTATCCTTGTGACATTGGAGAGCGAAATGGCGGCAATGCTCATAAGACCCCACTCCTTGGATAACAAATTCAAAACACATATCGAAACTTTCACATTACATCACCAACACCTTACTCTAACCATCATCACAGGCCTACGCCAAACCGAACTTTTTAACCCGAAACTACCGGACACACTACCCACTGTCCCTATAGTAAAATGGTCATATCTTGAGAGAGTTTCTGCGAATTACGACATCCAAACAAAAGTATGCATATATTTTGACCTTGTGTGAAAAATCAAATTGAATGGTCGAATTAATACAATTGTAGCATCAAAATTAAGCATGCTCTGTTTCATCTCCTTTATCAAATTTTTGTACCGTGCCCTTTGTACTATGAAAATGTTGAGGTGAGCAGCAACGCCACAGGAAAATCACAGCAGAGCGGATCAATCTAGTCAGTAGAAGAAATAAAGAACTAAACGCACGCTGGCACCTTACGAGGCCACCTTGCTACGTAGTTTCGAGATTCCCTGGCCTGTGCCGATTTGATGAGAGCACCTCCTGTGCTGCAGTCTCGTTTCTCTGATGTTGCTGGTCAAATTTCTCGCTTATACACGGTGGGATTTGTGAACAGGGAGAAGTTGCAGGACGAACGGAGACGGACGAGACACCCGGCCACGGATAGAAGGGAGCTGTCGATTCAACCACTAATCGATAGGAGAGATGGACTACAGCTAGAAGCAACACTTCTCACAGATTGGAACTCGAACACTCAAATCACTCACAGAACACAACGTTGAAATTTGGCATTTCAATAATTAATTAACAAACCAAGCCAACTTACAGGAGACCGGAGTAGTGGTAACTTTGCACTACTCCATATGTACAGAAATCAGGACGCATTACTCAATCACGCACGCCAAAAAAAAATCATGGAAACTCCACAAGAACTGATGTTCTTGACGAATTATTCGTCTCAGATTAAACTCTCCAGAACCTAGATACACATGCCAAGAGAGGACATCGCCAGCATTGCACATCATTATCATCACTTGTTCTCTTATCTTTATTTTTATGCTCATTCATGCAATCATTTTCTCTTTATTCTCACACACAATCATCAAATATTTTCTTTCAATGCATCTCTACACTACATATCCACATACACTTCTTTTGCGTATACCAGTATAGCGTGAGTGAACACTCGCGATAATATTCACTCTCAAGCCCATCCTCCTCAAGGATTGGGGACCTCCTCCACTCTCGTGGAGTTGTGATCAACATGATCACCTTCTCATATGCAATGAATACACAATTATTCATAGTTTCATCTATATCATCATCAACAATCATTATCATATCAAACCATACGAAATAATTCATGACCATTCACTTGCTTGCAATTAAAATAAAATATAAGTGCAAACAATAATGGTAATAAGTGTAAAGAAATACAGTGATCAACCATTGATCACTGTCTACCATGCACTTGCCACTTATCCTTGTGACATTGGAGAGCGAAATGGCGGCAATGCTCATAAGACCCCACTCCCTGGATAACAAATTCAAAACACATATCAAAACCTTCACATTACATCACCAACACCTTACTCTAACCATCATCACATGCCTACGCCAAATCGACCTTTTTAACCCGAAACTATCGGACATGCTACCCACTGTCCCTATAGTAAAATGGTCATATCTTTCTCATCTGAATTCCAAATTCGGCCACCCAATACTTTCTGGAATCCTCACGAAAGAACCTACATTTTTCTAGTTATGACGAAACTCTGATTCTACCGTTTTCTATCTCGTTTATTTACCCGAAGACCGTTCCAGATTCTGTTAGAATAGTCCGTTTGATAATTTTATAACTTCTGTTCTATCCAACCAAAATTTGTGTTCTTGGACTCTCTATAATTCTTAGATAGTTATCTACACTTTTCATGTAAATTAAAAACCCTAATTAGTCTATTTACTAATTTTAATATACAATTTACCAAGATGCTGCCAAAAGACGATAACTCGCCGGACATCAGCCTTACAAAAACATAACTCGAAATCTAATCATCCGATCGACGCGATTAAATATTCTACGGAAAGCTACCAAAATTCTTTAAAATTATCTAGTAGATAACATCCACAAATTATGCCCATACGGTACCCGAAATAATTGTACAACAATACAGCAGACTAAACCAATCCGCTATTCGATTTTCCCCGACTAGAAATCGCTAATTCCCTCTCTAAACTCGATTTTAATCTCTAGATAAAATAAACAACTGAGTGAAAAAATTGATCGTTACCCCGGAGATCACGGCGAGGAACACCGATTTTCCACGAGATTCCCCCTCTCTTCCTCTTTTCCTCTTCCTTCTTCCTTCTCCTCTCTTGCCTTCTTGTTTTCCTTGACAGCCCTCACGTGCAACTCTCTCTCTCTCCCTTGCCACCTCACTGTTCCAAGGGTCATGAAAAAGTGTAAAACAACAAATGCAAGAACAACTAGCAGCAGCAAATAGCACACGCACATGCTGCGCGCGTGATGCAACAAGGGCAGCGGCTGGAGCGTGACGCCGGGTGCGGGGCGCGGGTTGGCGGGCAGCCGAATCAGCAGACGGCTTCACGTGGGCGGCTACGCGTGGGCAGGTGGCAGTGACCTCCAGGGGCGGCCCCAGCAATCGGGCAAGGCTGGGCGGCCGCCCGAGGTAGCCGACGCCGGCGACCCCCCCTTCTCCCTCAGTCCCAGACGCCTTCTTCCCGGACGGCCAGAAGCTAGCACCAACCGCCAGCGCCATCAGAGGAGGAGGCGGAAGGTCACAGCCCAAAGAAAGCATACGGCCCATGCATGGCCCAGCTAAGCCCATTTGCATCATTACATCTCCTCGTTGGTTCTTCCCCCAAATCCCCAAATCCCAATCCAATTTGCAAAACTCAAAATCTACAAACCTAAACTGCAGGTGGCAAGCACGGCACTTTGGCAGTCGGCACTGGGAGGTGGCCAGCGGGAGGAGCCTGAGGCAGGGCGCCGGCCGAGGTGGCGCCGGGAGGAGCTCCATCCAGAGCTAGAGTCGGAGCCGAGCGGGTGGCCGGGACCGGGAGGAGCTCTAGGTGGCGCCGGGAGCACGTGGTGCTGGGCCGGAGGCGGTGCCGGGAGGAGCTCCACCGGGCCGGAGGCGGTGCCGGGTGGGGTGGCTGGGACCAGAGGAGCTCAGCAGCGGGAGCACGCGGGCGCCGGGCCGGAGGCGACGCCGGAGGAGCTCCACTGGCCGAGGCGGCGCCAGCCGAGGCGGCCAGGGTGGTGGCGGCGGCACTGAGGAGACTGGGAGAGGAGCGGTGAGACGTGAGGTGAGCTAGGGATTGGGGAGGCCGTGAGGGGAGTAGAAGGGAGCCAGGTCCTTTTGAGTTTTGAGAGTTGAGACTTGACTGACTTGATTTGTGAATGCAGAGACTCGTGAATTGTGATTTGTGAATGCCAGAGAGTGGTAGAAAATAGAAATCAAGATTTAAGATGGCTCCTCCTAAGTCGAATGAAAAAGGCAAGAATTAGATTGTAAATGCTTGAACGGTGAATACTGTAAATTTGTAATGTGTCATGTGTGATACTCACAGTGATTATAATTTATAAATGTATAAATGATTATTGATGAATGAATGTGTTGATGTGTGAATTAGGTTGTAATTGGTTGATTACTTGATTTGCTAGATTTGAAGAGCTATTTTACCATTGCGTCGTCGTCGAGTGGCTCAATGACTTGATGGTGTGCTACATCGAGCGGGAGAAAATTAAAGGACTTGATCATGATAAAATTAAAAAACAATTTCAAGCCATGAAATCTCGGAGAATGAAATTGCCTCGGCCTCATAGACGTAATTAGTACTTTAATGGTATGTCTTTTTGTTTGTTATGTTCAATAATGTTTTATGATTTATGATGGATTAATCTGAATACTCACCATCTATCGACTTTTGACAGGTTGTTACTAGTAATTTAATAATACGGTATTTTGGTGGCAAATTGTTCTGTAAACTTCATTGATGAGGTACATTTTCTACATTTGTCTTGCTTTTGTATGTTCACGTGATGCAGATTGTAGTTTTGAGATCCATTTGGTGTCATATTACTACTACAGAAAAGGTAATCACAGCACGGTTCAAAATTGTCATCGAGACGGTTTTTGAACTGCTCGAGTTTATGGGTCGTTGATACTACGAGGTCATCACAGCGTTTTTGAACCGCTCAGGAAAAGATCACAGACGGTTCTAAACAATAACCGCTCGTGATAGTCTATTTACGCATTTTCTCGAGCAAGAACCGCCTATGATAATATTATCACGCACGGTTCTTGCTCGAATCGCTCAGGAATAGACTATCATGCATGCTATTGTTTAGAACCGTCTGTGATAGTATTTTCTATTGCAAAAATTTCAATTTGAAACTTCGAGGCCGCTTTTGAGGCCCTAAACGACCTTTTTTGTGGGTTTTACTTTTTCGAGACCTCGCGATGAGAATCTGACCTTTTCGTTAGCTTTCCAATGAGCCAAAGAACGCCGTAATCCGAGTTCGTATGCAAAAGTTATGGCTGTTTTACTGAACAATGCGCGAAAACGAGTCCGGGACGAAGAGGCGGATGATGGCCTGGTACTCGAAGTCAGGGATGCCGAGGTGCTCGCTGTCGATGTCCGCAATCTTATCTTGATCTATTCATTCACAAGAAAACCACGGTCATAATTGAGAGCCACCAAAAGCAACAAGGCAGGGGGAGACGACAAGCGATTGATTACTTGCTGACATGTTGGATATCAACCAGGAAGAGAGGGGAGGGGATCAGATGGGGGGATATCACCGGCAATGAAGGAGAGGTGGTAGCAGCATCACCGTGGTGTCACAACCGGTGGCGGAGGAGCTCACGACGGTAGTCGGAGCTCGGCGCGGGGAGGGCAGAGGGAGAGACTAATGGAAGATAAGGCAGGGGTGCCTATAATATATAAGGACAGTACCAAAACATTTTGCCTCCCGCGCACGCGTCCAAAACATTTCACCTCCCGCGCACGCGTCTAAAAATTTCCGCCATCCCGCACTGCGAATCACAGACGGTTCTTAACAAAAACCGTCTGTGATATTTAGTAGTATCACAGACGGCTCTTGTTTAGAACTGTCTGTGATACTTCACAGACGGTTTTCAACATGAACCGTCTGTGATATTACTTCTTCACAGACGGTTTTTAGCACAGCCAGTAACACAGACGGTTGCTAAACCAAAACCGTCTGTGATTGTATTTAATACAGATGATTTTGGTCAACCGTCTGCAATGAGACGTCTAGTATTAGCCTTTTTTTTTTTGTAGTAGTGTATACTCTATTGAAAGTGATTGCAACATGTATTATATATGCCTTGCTTTGTTATCGGATAATAGTATTAGTCCATTCCGCCCAACCTAAATTTTAATCCTGGGTCCGCCACTGGTGGCCTCCACGCACTGGTGATCACGACGAGCAAAAAAAAGCCCAGCGCAGATGGATGGCCGCACTGGCGACGTGCACGGAAAAAAAGGAAAACCAAAGCGGCGGCTAGGGTTTCTAGTTTAACCGGCCACAGAAAAAGGAAAACCTAAGCGGGATTAAACCACGAAAAAAGAGGAAAACCTAAGCGGTGGCTAGGGTTTCTAGTTTAATCGAATCCCCTAATTCCCACGTCCCTTTTTACCTGCCAACTACTCCTGCACGACTTGCTCCCGGAGAACAATCCCTCTCAAAAAAAAAATCTAGACATCCCCTTTTTCACGTATCCTTTTTTGTTTAATTACGCACAGGTCCTCAAGAGGGTTATTTTTCAGAATACCCCACTAAAACTTTTCGTTCTCTCTCTAAAGCGTTTCGGGGTATTATAGGAATGCGGTGATGTGGATGCGGCGGCAAGGCTAAGCGGCAATCGCCGACGATGACAACTTGCAAGGCGGCGATGACGAGGGATGACGCATTAACGATGAGAGGGTGAGCATGAGGTAGACGGTGTGCACAAGGTAGGTAGAGGATCACTCTTTGGTGACCTATCTTCTCTTCTATGTCGATAACATCATCTTGACAGCCTCATCCACTCGGTTTATTTAGCGTATCATGCACTCTCTACACACCGAGTTTGCCATGACAAATCTTGGCAATCTCAGCTACTTTTTGGGCATCTCGATAACCCGGTCCTCACATGGCATCTTTCTGTCGCAATGACAGTACGCGATTGATCTCCTTCATTGGGTAGGTATGGCGAACTGCAATCCAGCCGCCACCCCTATTGACACCCGTACGAAGCTTTCATCCACCGAAGGTGCTCCTATCCTTGACACCACTGAGTACCGAAGCATTGCAAGTGCACTTCAGTACCTCACGTTGACTCGACCAGATATCACTCATGCCGTTCAGCAGGTCTGTCTCTACATGCATGCCCCTCATGAACTGCATCTCCAGCTCATCAAGAGGGTCCTTCGCTATGTGAAGGGCACTCTGGATTTCGGACCGTAGCTAGAAACCACGACACCTTCTTCCATTACGACGTACTTTGGAGCTAATTGGGCAGGGTGCCCAGATACGTGCTGCTCCACGCCCGGGTATTGTATTTACTTCGGTGATAACTTGGTCTCATGGTCTTCTAAACGACATGCCACTATCTCTTGTTCCAGTGCCGAGGCTGAGTATCGTGTTGTTGCTCATGCGGTTGTCGAATGTTGTTGGTTAAGGCAATCACGGCAGGATTTATACCACCTGATCTCCTCTGCTACAGTGGTGTATTGCGACAATGTCAGTGCCATCTACATATCAGCGAATCATGTTTAGCATTGCCGTACCAAGCACATTGAGATTGATATCCATTTTGTTCGTGACAAAGTGTCTCTCGGGAAGGTCCGAGTTCTCCATGTTCCTTCTCGTCACGAGTATGCCGACATCATGATTAAAGGTTTGCTGATAGTTCTTTTTCAAGATTTCTGGTCTAGTCTGCCCGTCCGCTCGGCTACCGCTGCGATCGAGGGAGGATGTTAGAGATATGATTTGGTTCCACCGAATCATCTCTTGGAGATATGATTCGGTCCATGTATAGCAACCGAAGCAATCTCTTGCTGATATTATTTGGCATGTCATTATTTTGTTTAGATTCATGTTGTTGTGTAAGACACACCATGTAATCCTATATATATACATGCAAAGGCTATGCCATCTATTGAGGCAATTTCTAAACGACGCCGTAGATCTTCGCGATGCGCCCGTCCTCCCCCGTGCAGATCAGCGCGGCGGTCACGTTCTTGGCGATCCCCGCGGACGAAGCTGTAGGCCGCATGAAGAGTAGCTCCATGATGTGGTCGCGCCTCTGCCTAAGCTCCGCGGGGTCGTTGAGCGTCACGATGGTGATGGCGGCCTCTAAAGCCTCGAAGACCTGGGAGCCAAATAGACCCCTTCAATGCGTGATCGACCCCGCATCAGCAGCCATGGCGCTGCGGCAGAAGAATCTAGAGCAAAGCGAGCGCGGAGGTAAGAGAGAAGCTGGGGGCAGAGAGAATTGGGAGTGAGCAGCTGAGTAATCTCGGAGCTGTGCCTTAACAGCATATTTAGTGTATTGAATCGATACCGATTTAAAGTCATATCATGCAAGTCTAGAAACTGAGTTTGTTTTTCTTTAATGTATTGAACCGATTCCTACTAATAACTGGGACTCACGTTACATTAAAAAACTACAAAATAATAATATCATCTCTCAATCGCGCTCTCTTCTATGCAGTTATTTAATGCTTATATGAGTTGTTTAATGCTTTGAATTGACTCCTAAGTAAGTCTGATTCCATATATTTTTTTGTTGGAATCGACCCCTCTAATGTATTGAATTAATTCAATGTCTTCTCTCTCCTCATTTGAACCGGCTAAAACACAATATTGGAGATGGTCTAACTCTTATCTCATGCCACCATTGGGAGTCTGCACTCCGACTTCAATGCAGAGTAGGAAGGGTGGGGTGAATGGTGGAGTCTTGGGGACGTGACGTGATTCACGACGGAGAACTAAAATTGAAAAGATAAATGAAATAATAAAAACAGGTATAAATATTTTTT
Organism: Phyllostachys edulis; assembly: GCA_036346405.1. Classification (NCBI taxonomy): domain Eukaryota; kingdom Viridiplantae; phylum Streptophyta; class Magnoliopsida; order Poales; family Poaceae; genus Phyllostachys; species Phyllostachys edulis. The sequence goes on along the minus strand of CM070547.1, from coordinate 38,836,817 downwards.
GAGAGGATATAAATATGTATATTTGGAACTATAACGTTTTACATCAGTTTTAAATAAAAATACTTAATCAATTTAAAATAAGTACAAAATGAAAGTTTTTTTGTGTGTGAATAGTAACATTTATTTTATTTTATTTTATTTAAGCTTTGTCTGATATTTCACTTTTCCATTTCTGATAGTAAATATTTATTTCTCTAATAATTGGCAATTGCTATATCATTAGGCAGTTGAGCTCCCTCGCCTAAAATAAGAGAGGCAAATTGGCTCCTAAACACTCTAAAAATGGCTCCTTAACAATGCACTTAGTTGGCGTTAAAACATATAGTAAATTGACAATTCAATGTTGAACACTTGAAAATTATGTTCATTTGCAGGAACACACTTAATGGATTAAAATATTATTATTTCAAAATTTAAGAGCGAAAAATGGCATAAAAAGTCATGTTTTCCCTTAGATATCAATTGAGCCTACTTGTCATGGCCCATCTATATATCTATATTATCTTCTCTCTCTCCTCTCCCCTAACCTTTCAAACAAACCCTTCTCTCACCTAATTTGTTAAATAATAATATTTTAATCGGTTTGATTTGCCCTAGTAAATGACCACAATTTTGCAGTGTCCATACGCAAAATTTGCAACAAAAAAAAACAATTATGCTCCCTTGCAACGTTATTGCTTGAGTTTTGAATTTTTTTAATGTACTATAATTTCCTTCTATATAAATTTTGTGTCAGACCATGTTTGAATCAACACATAAATTCCACGTGAATCTCGCTAGAACAAGAAACTTTTCAATCACCTTGACAGGTGAAAACTGCTAAGAAAAAAAATATGCTAGAAATGTAAGATTATTTTATAATAGGAAGAAGTCCATTTGACCTCATGAAGTATTGTTGTCCGACCACTTAACCTCTTGACCTAAAAAACCGGCCCTTTGACCCCTTCTCGTTGAAAAACCAGAGCACTTAACCCCATAGGTGTTTTGCACAGTGGTATTACCTATGTGGCACTCAGCTAGCCAGGTTTCGCCACATGAGATGCTGAGGTGGTAGGAGGCTTGCTTAGTGTAATTCCACATGGTGCTACTTTTCCTCATCACCTCCTACTCCCTCCCCAACCCCTCCCGCCCGCTCCGCCTCCTCTTCGCCCACCTCCCGCCTACTCCCTCCTCGCGCTACGCTGTGGCCGCCGGTGACCTCGTTTCCTCTTCGCCCACCTCCCACCCGCCGCTGTCCGCTCCCTCCTTGCGCCATGCCGCGGCTGCCCGATCCACCACCCTCGAGCCCGTCACCAGTGGCCTTGCACTCACGACCACTAGATCCATTGCCCTCGAGCCCGTTGGCGCCGGATTCGCTGTCCTCGAGCCCGCTAGACACTGGATCCTCCGTCATCGAGCCCACGCACCACCGGATACACCGTCCTCAAGCTTGGCTTGAGGAACATGGCGAGGAGGAGCGAGACCACGACGCTGGTGCCGCCGATCTTCTCTCCCGTGTCCGCGTCCATGGCGAGGCGGCCACTCCATGACGGTGGCTGACGAGGATATAACAATTCTTATTTTATTATTTATCTATAATTCATATTATAGGTAATAATGACGTCATATAACTCTTGAGTATACCGCTTAATAACCATAAGGGAGAAGCTGGAGGTTGTAAGTTCTTCTACGACCACCTGGTAGTCGTAAGCCCCCTTCCGACTACCCCATAGTCGTAAGTCCTTCTACGACTATCCTATGATCGTAAGCTCTTCTACGATCAGTCCATAGTCGTAAGGTCTTCTACGACCACCACCTGGTCGTAAGCTTTCCTACGACCAGTCCCTAATCGATAGGGCTTACAGACATGTGGGCCTAGTCGATAAGGGAATCTTCCGCACCATATTCAAGATATGGGCAGTAAACTACACAGTTATTCTCTTGAATAATGGTACGATTTTAACTCCCTGTTATGGTGATAATTGCTTGGTGATGTGGGAACGTTACAACTCCCATAATAACCTCTAGTAACGACTCCACGATCTGGAACATTAAGGTGACCTTTATATCGGAGATCCGACGATCCGGGACTGTATAGAAGACAGAATCATCAGGACAATCGGGGGGAGCCGGAGAGCGTTAGAAGCACAATACTCTAGTCTTTGGTTCTGTCTTATAATCCAGCATACTCAATACATACACACAGGAGTAGGGTTGTTATTCTCCCAGGAGAAGGCCTGAACCTGTATAAAAATCTCCGTGTCTCCATCTCTGTGTGATTTTGAGCCTAGAGGAACCCCCGAATCAAACAATCTTTACGTAAGTTCGGTCCTAAAACACCGACAGTTGGCGTCGTCCGTGGGGATCTTCGAGTCCTTAGCTTTCCTTCGTCTTTCCAATTCTCATGCTCTCATAGCAGGAGAGTGGAACGAGGAGAACTGGTTCGACTTGGCCGATTATGCAGATATCGACATGGATGCCAGTTTTGACTACGAGCCGAGTGATGCATCATCCGATGGTGATGTCGCCCCCGGAGATCTTTCTCCAGGAGACTTTACCACCGACGGAGTTGAGGAGGGATCCTTATCCCCCACAACGATACGTCCAGATGGGAAACCAGCTTCCTCAGAGGGCAAGGGTCAATCCGACCACAACGAGGGTTGTCCCAAGGCAGACTCAAAGCATAGCGAGGGTTCCCTCTCCAAATGTTCAAATCCACCTGAGACAGTCCGACCTGGCGCGACAACTCCTGGAAGTCATAATTCCAGATCTTCATCAGCACTTGGTGGTTCTCTCCCTCCGGTTAGCCTAGCCAAGGATACGTTCGAACATGCTCTTCCTGCGAGTTTGACCAACCCAATGCAGGGCTCACTTGCGGATGGAGACGGCTATAACCCGGAATTCCCCTTCCTGGAGGGGTTTGCTCTAAGTCGCCAGATGGTGTCATTCGACAACTCCTCAAGTGAGGAGGCCTCTAGCGCAAGTGGAGATCATCAACGGGAGGTCTTCATTCTGCCTTCAGGTAGCAATAACTCTCCTAGAGACAGGGCTGAGGACGCTCTCCGAGGATCACACCCTACGACCGCTTGTGGCAATAACAAGGACACCTCCGGTGATGAACAGAGTCAATACTCTGATGAGCGTGCGGAAAATTCTTGAGATGATCGCACTTCACTAAGGCAAGCTCAAAGATCAGGTATGGATGATTCTGAAACAATTTGATGGAAACGAGTCATGGCTCAGAGAAAATTACCTGGACGCACTCAATACTAGTAGGAAGAAGCTCAGGAACTTCAGCATATCAACGATCTGCTCGAGAACCCATCTCGAGAACTTGCCCAGGCACCTGGCTATGACCTCTTCGCTGAAGAGATCGCACGAAGGCTGCAGAGCACGATGAGCAAGCTCGAACAACCCTGCCGACATCATTCTGGAAGTCATGGCAGTACGACTCCATCAGCTTCCAGTCGTTCGAATAACTCACCTCATGGAGATTGCCGCAAGGTGCATCACTCCCCAATCCGGAAAAGAGTTCCTCGAACGCCTGACAGTCATAAAGCTCCCAGGAGAGGTGATCATTCACCACTCTGACCCAGATGTCTGCAACAACAGACAAACTACGAGGAGTATTACCCTCGTAGGATCAAGATTTACCATAAGTCAGATTCACCTATTGCTGGATATCGTCGAGTACGATCACCTGGCGACGTTAACCCCTCTTTTCTGCAAAGGAGGCGTTACAATGTAATTACCGGATGTCGGGCATTCTCGCATGACCTCCGAACAGTTCACTGGCCGCCGCGGTTTCGACCAGGGAACATGAAGAAATTTGATGGGTCTCAAAATCCCATCGAATTCCTTCAGATCCACATGACCGCTGTGTAACAGCCCAAAATTTCAATTTCAGAGAAAATTTAAAATTATTTATTTTTGTGGAAATTCTGAAAGTTTTTAAAACTTTTTCTTAATTAGTTATAGCTAAAAGAAATTTAACTGCAAAAGTTATTATCAAGTTTAAGTTGGAAATAATCTGATTAAGTCCAAAATACCTCTAAGAATTTATGTGAATTTTTCTAGAATTATTGGAATTATTTTGCTATATTCTAAAGCTAAAATGAATTAATCTGAATTTGTAAAATGGAAAACCAATTAAAATCCCTAAACAAGTGTTGGGCAATAAAGCTTCCGCCCATTTCGCTTACACGCAGCCCGCTTCTCCCAACTCAAAGAACCGTCCGATATGCATCGACGTCCTCACGCTGAACACGCCTCACGGTTGTTCCGCACCCTGGATCGAATCCAACCACCCGACTCGCTGCTTTTCCTCCTTTCTTCTAGCGCCTCGCTGCACCGCCGCCATTGCCGCCTTCGTGAAGCTTTTAAACGCGCCATTTACGCCTCATTTCGCGATCGCGATTCAAACCCACGCTTTCTCCGCCCACTTCGCCTCGCTTCTCTTTAACCCTCTTTAACCTCCACTTCGCCGCCATTGAAGCCGCACACGATCTCCGCCTCGCCTTTGCCTGCCCCTATAAAGGAGCCTCAGAGCGCCCATCTCCGCAAAGACAACGCCGCCACTCACTCACTCGCCGCCTCACCTTGTGGAATTTGGAGATTTCACCGCCACCAAGTTTTACATCTTCTTCAATTCCGGCTTCACGCTGCCGCCACATCCTCATCTCCGCCACCAACACCTCAAGGACGTCATTATGATCACGGTGCGCCACCCATTTTGCCCAAGACCTCCAGATCACCTTCTCCGCCGACACCCTCTTGTTGAGATCTCGTCAAGACCTCCTCTCGAGATCTTAGCCGCCAGCATTCCCCTTGTTGAGATCTCGCCAAGACCTCCTCTCTCGAGATCTTAGCCGCCTCCCTCCCCTTGTTGAGATCTCGCCGCTAAGACCTCCTCTCTCGAGATCTTAGCCGCCAAACCTCCCTCGTTGAGATCTCGCCGCAAAGACCTCCTCTCGAGATCTTAGCCGCCAGATCTCCCTTGTTGAGATCTCGACCGAAGACCTCCTCTCGGAGATCTTAGCCGCTAGACCTCCCTGCTGTGTTTGGAACTCCTTAGGTTCAGACCTCCTGCTATGTTTGGACCTCCCATAGGTTCTGACCTCCTGTGTGTTTGGACCTCCTTGGTTCAGACCTCTCTGCTGTGTTTGGACCTCCTTAGGTTCAGACCTCCTGTTGTGTTTGGACCTCCTTGGTTCAGACCTCCTGTGTGGTTTGGACCTCCCTTAGGTTCAGACCTCCTGCTGGTTTGGACCTCCTTGGTCTGACCTCCTGTTGTGTTTGGACCTTCTTTAGGTTCAGACCTCCTGCTGTGTTTGGACCTCCCTTAGGTTCAGACTCTCCTGCTGTGTCTGGACCTCCTTGGTTCAGACCTCCTGTTGTGTTTGGACCTCCCTTAGGTTCGACCTCCTGCTGTGTTTGGACCTCCTTAGGTTCAGACCTCCTGTCAGGTTTGGAACACCTCCCTTAGGTTCAGACCTCCTGCTGTGTTTGGACCTTCTTAGGTTCAGACCTCCTGCTGTGTTTGGACCTCCTTAGGTTCAGACTCCCTTTGTGTTTAGACCTTTGAGGTCTAAACCTCCCCGTTGTTCTAGGACCTCCTCTTGGACCGTGGACCATGTCTTTGATCGGTCTCAGGCACCTTTGATCGCCCTTGGGCGATCTTAAGTGCATTTGATGTGGGTTGAGTCACATTAAATGCTACCACTACCTTTTGTACTCTTTTCTACTTTTGTCACATCCCTAGCTTTCTTTATCCTTTTTGTACCTTGTGGCAAGGTGCCTTTGTATCGATGCCTTGAATCGATCGCCCCTTTGAGGGTGCCCTATTCTCCTTTCTCTTTAAATAGGGCACCAGGGCCTCCATTTGCTCCATGTTCGCTATTTCTTCCCCTCTCCTCTTTCTCTCGGTCCGGAGAAGCTCTCCAGTGCTCCTCCGTTCGGACCTCCTTGAGTCCGAGCCCTTTACTTTTTGGACCTCCCTCCCGTGATTTCCTCCTCTCGACCTCCTCCTTCCTTCTTGTTGGACCTCCCTTCGTGGTTTTTTCCTTTCGTTTGCTAGTTCTTTTCGGGTTCCTTTTGAGCCGCTTTATTTAGTTGTTTTCTTTTGCAACGTAGATTCCGTGGGTACTAAGGAGCTTGAAGATCCAATGACCTTGCTGAAGCTCAAAGAAATCGCCATTGAAGGCAAGTCATGGGACCTTTGACCATCTTGATCCCATTTGCAAAAGTATTTTGATTTGTTAAACTTGCATTGTTATTTGTATAAAATGGTTTGGGCTCTAGTTAAATACCTACCGTTTTATGCCTCCTCGCCTATTTGGTAATCCACATGTTGACATGTTACCTTTGACAACCTTAGGATGGTACTGTTAGTTGGTCTTGTATTGCTATTGCCAACATGGGTATCGTTCTTGCTTAGCCTTGCTCTAGTAGACGTGGGTCTCCTCATGAATCATCATTATTGCTTAATCTTGACTAATGAATTATGGAACTTTGGTTGGTGCCACTGATAAGCAACTAGGGTTGAAGCCATAGTTGTGTTGTTTGTGGTGCGAGACCACTTTAAAATATATTGTGCCAGACTGGTGGTCTTTGGCCAGTTGAACCTAAAAGTCGCTTTTGTTTCAAGCGAGTTGGCCAGAGGCGAAGTAGTGGGTGCTCCAAGGGTTGAAGCCATGGAGTCACCTAGGTGATCCAAGGGTGGTAGCCATGGAGTCACCTGGGTGCCCCAAGTTGTTGCTGGGGTCACATTTGGGTTGTGGAATGCCTCGCCTGAGCAGCCATTTAAGGACTGAACCTTGGGAGCCATTGATCTGGGCCAAACCGTGCAACCACATGTCCATTATGGGGTGGACCGGGAGTAATAACTGGTCTTGTTCTGATTCGGTTCCAAGGTAGAGGAGGTGTTGATGGAGCACCATGGCTTAAGAGGGGGCCACCGGGTGCTAGACGCACACCGTGAGGGCGAAACCTTAATGTTATTACGCTTGTGGTGCTCACAAAGTGGTCCAGGGGCTGGTCTTGTGGTGCTCTGGAGTGGGTGCTCCAGAGAGGTTTGGGTTGGTGCCTTGGGTGTGAGTGGGTGCTCACTGTCCCCTTTAAAAATCAAATGTACTTATGTATTACGCTTTCTAACTTAAGCTTTGCAATCTATTATGTTATTTATCGTCACTTTGGCTTTACGCAAACTAACCCTACAAATTTCACTTTGTCAAGCCATGCATGATTATTACTTGCATACCTTACCCATGGCTTGCCGAGTACATTCGAGGTACTCATTGGCTTGTGCCTCGCTGCTTGATCGCCAGAGGTTGGAGTTCCAGTGGTCCAAAGGTTCTCGTGAGGGAGCACCCTTGAAGACCTTAAGCAGAGGGTGACGCCCTCCACTTGGTAGCCTGTGGGCGGCCGAATGGACCTTATGTTTTTGTCTTCGCCTCCATTTGTGTTGTTGTTCTCGCTTGTTGTTAGCCTTTAGTGGCATCCTCAGACAAACCTTGGCCATAAAGCCACTTGTTAATATATGTGTTATTTTGGTTTGTCTTCTCTTTAAGCTTGTTGTATGGATTTGATTACACCTGTGTCGGTTACTGCAAGAGCTAGCCAATTTGATCCTGGACTAGCTCGGTGCAGAGGCAGATCTCCGTGAAGTCCTACGGACTTGGCTCGAGATCTGTCTTGACCTCCCCGTGATATACGCCGAGGTGCTCTGGCAGTTATTGGCCAAGACCTCCGGGAGGTCTTGATGACCTCTGGGAGGTCTCGTGGTCAGCACCTCCAGAGGTCTTGAGGACCTCCCGGGAGGTCCGGCACTCTCCTCGGCAAAGACCGAGCCAGACTACCGCTTTCCTCCATGCGGTAGTACCGCAACTCAAAAAAAAAGGAAGGTCCTCCCGGACCTTTGCTGTACATCACCGGTTGGGACGTCACACCTACCATCACCCCGGAAAGGAGGACGACCTACAGAGGATGCAACAAAATGACCACGAAACCCGATGCCGATTCATCAAGCGTTTTAGTTAGGTTCGCAATTCGATTCCTGAGGTTTCTGACTCATCTGTTATCAGAGCCTTCGAGCAGGGAGTCCGCAGCAGAAGGATCGCGGAGGACATCGATTTGAACCCTCCTACTACTGTCGCCGAACTCTTTGAGATGGCTGATCGGTACGTACTGCTGATGAAGCAGTCGAGTGAACCAAAATCATCGATCGAGATGACCAGCACCCTCAGGAGACTGGCGAAGGTGGCAAGAAGAAGGATAAGAAGGCCAAGAAATCTAAGAATAAGGCAAAGGGCCAAAAGCCTCAAGCCAATGCTTCTAAGGAGGTCCTGGCTGTAAGCGATAAGGAGCCACGAACTGCCAAACAATACTTCAATCGAGGCAAAGGTAAGCGCCCCGAGTGGAAGACCAATAATCCTAGGTGGTGTCCTTTCCATAAAAAGGAAGGACATGACCTTCGCAACTGCCGAGTTTTCCAACAGAAACTCGAGGACTACTACAACGACAAAGGACCACTTCCTACTCTCGAGGAGGTAGGGCAAGCTAGTGGTCGTACACAGTTGGACGACAATGAGGACATGCCATTTCAAGATCCCGAGCACACCATCGAGCACATCTTTGGAGGATCATCGGCATACGAGTCAAAACGATAGCTTAAGGCAGTCGAACGCAAGGTAAACTCCATTAACCCTCCTCTTGTCAATAAATTACCGAAGTGGTCGGAAGTCACCATCTTTGTCGAGAAGGTTGACTGCCCGATGCCTTCGACCCGACCAGGTCGATTTCCAATCGTGGTTGAACCCTCCATCAACAACTGTCGAGTAAATCGAGTGTTGATTGATGGTGGTAGTTCGTTGAACATTTTGTTCATAAACACCCTAGATGAGATGCAAGTACCCAGGACCAAGGTAAGACCGGTAAGATATTCATTTCATAGTATTATACCAGGGTCTTCAGCCAAACCCATTGGTCAAGTTTGTCTTCCTTTAACATTTGGTTCACCAAGTAATTTCAGGACGGAGAAGATCTCCTTTGATGTGGTCGATTTCGATACGGCATATAACGCCATACTTGGATGACCAGCTTTGGCAAAATTCTTAATGTCAACTCATTATGGGTATCAATGTCTTAAGATGCCAGGTTCCAAAGGAGTAATCACAATTCATTGTGATAAGAATATGACGCATACGTGTGACCGTCGATCTCTCGAGATGGTAGGTCAGATACCAGCTCGGGAAGAAAAAAGACAGCCTTCGACCAAGCACTTGAAGTCTAAAGCTGCGCCCAAGCCGAACGACCAAGTTAAAGAGGTTCCCTTAGATTAGGAGGAGCCCTCGAAGACTGTTCGCATCGGGGATACTTCCGACCCCAAATAGGAAGACACCCTCATCACTTTTCTTCGAGCAAATACAGATGTCTTCGTGTGGCAAGCATCCGACATGCCCGGAGTCCCTAGGAAAGTGATGGACCGCAGGCTAGCTCTACGGCCTGACAAAGTACCCGTAAAACAAAAATTACGGAGATTTGCCACTGATTGACGAGATGCTATAAGGTCAGAATTGGACAAGCTACTTAAAGCAGGCTTTATAAGAGAAGTCGACCACCCAGAGTGGTTGGCCAACCTTATAATGGTTAGGAAGTCTAACACACACTTCACTGATCTTAATAAAGCTTGTCCAAAAGATGATTTTCCTTTACCTCATATCGATCAGTTGGCTTAATAAAGCTTGTCCAAAAGATGATTTCCCTTTACCTCATATCGATCAGTTGGTTGACTCTACTACTGGTTGCGAAACATTAAGTTTTCTAGATGCATATTCTGGCTACCATCAGATTAATATGTGTCTAGAAGATGAAGAAAAGACCGCATTTATTGCTCCATTTGGTATATTTGCTATGTCAAAATGCCATTTGGTCTAAAATATGCTGGCGCATTTCAACGCTTGATGCAATCGACTTTTTCACCTCAGCTAGGCCGAAATTTGGATGTCTATGTTGACGATCTAGTCGTAAAAAGCATCAAATGGCTTGATCATGTTTCAGACTTGCAGGAGACATTCGACAAGCTTAGAAAAAACTGCCTAAAACTCAATCCTGAGAAGTGTGTGTTTGGAGTCTCTTCGGAAAAATTGCTTGGATTCCTGGTCTCTGTACAAGGGATCGAAGCAAATCCCGAAAAGATAAAAGCCATCGTGCAGATGCGCTCTCCAACCACAAAAAAAGAAGTCCAAAAGATCACAGGGTGTATGACGGCTTTAAGTTGTTTGATAGCACAACTGGGAGAAAAATGACTACCTTTCTTCAAACTTCTAAGGAAGCATGAGGGTTTCGAGTGGTCGGAAGAGGCAAACGCTGCCTTTGAGGATGTCAAGAGATATCTTACGAGTGCTCCTATTTTGGTTTCTCTGAAACCAGAAGAGACGCTCTTAATTTATCTAGCTGCCACGCCACAGGTAGTGAGCGCAAGATTAGTCGAGAATGTGAAAACGCTCAACGACTCAAAGGTACTACGTAAGTGAAGTTTTGCACGACCTAAGGAGTGTTACCTCGTGTCCAAAAGCTTCTCTATGCCCTCCTCATGTCTTCGAGGAAATCTGCGTATTATTTTCAAAGCACAAGATAATTGTGCCGCCTCGAGTTTCCTTTGGGAGTGATCCTCCGTATTAGGGAAGCAATGGACGATGTCTAAATGGTCAGTAGAACTTGGGGAGTTCGACCTCCATTTTGTGTCCCGAACGGCCATTAAATCCCAGATCTTGGCAGACTTTGTCGCCGAATGGACAAATCTTGAACCTATTTAGGATCCTCAGTATGATACCCACGACTAGTGGACGATGTACTTTGATGGGTCATTTACTTTAAGTGGATTGGGGGCTGTGGTGGTCCTGGAATTTTCTAACAGAGAGACCTTAAAGTATACCATACAATTAAACCTTCAGGCCACTAATAACGTGGCAGAATACGAAGGTTTATTAGCCGACATACGAGCTACGAAAGCGCTCGCGATTCGACGACTACTCGTGAGAGGAGACTCTCAACTAGTCGTGAATCAGGTCGAAAAAGAGTACCAGTGCTCTAATTTGACCATGTCTTGGTACTTATCAGAGGTTCGAAAGCTTGAAAAGCATGTTTTCGGTTTCGAGGTACAATTCATCCCTCGAAAGGATAATTTTCTTGCATACCAGCTTGCTCGGATAGCTTCTTCCCGATCACAAGTACCAAAAAGAGTCTTCTTGGAGCAACTCCAGAAGCCGTCTCTAGTGGACACACCGGAGACATCCCCTATTGAGACAGCCTCTCTAGAATACGAGGATACTTAGATGGATCCCATCTACAAGTATCTTCAGACAGGTTTCGTACCCGATGACGATCTCGAAGCAAATCGTTTATCCTAAAAGGCCAAAATGTATACTTTGGTCGAATGAGTCCTCTATAAACGAGGTACTCAAGGGGTACTCATGCGATGCATACCACAGAGAGAAGGACTAAACCTCCTTCACGATATACACGGGGGTATCTGTGGAACTCATGCTTCCTACAGAACGTTGGTCAGAAAAGCCTTTCGACAAGGATTTTACTAGCCAACAGCTCTCTACGATGCCAAAGAGTTGGTTAAGAAATGTGTACAATGCCAGTTTCATAGCAGGCAAATACACCAACCGGCTTAGGCATTATAAACAATCCCTCTATCTTGGCCTTTTGCGACCTAGGGTCTTGATATCCTAGGACCGTCCCAAGGGCTCCAAGAGACTTCGAGTTCCTTTTTGTGGCTATTGATACGTTCACAAAATGGATCAAAGCCGAACCTGTGACTGGGATAACAATGGAATCCGCAAAACGGTTCATGATGAGAAGCGTGATTACTCGATTTGGAGTCCCAAGTCGAATAATCACAGATAATGGTAAACAATTTTTGAGCGCAAAATTTTAGAAATTTTGCGACGAGTTGGGTACCAAGCTCTGTTACGCCTCTGTCGCCCATCCCCAAAGCAATGGGGTAGTCGAACGAGCGAATGGCCAAATAATATAGGGAATTAAAACTCGAGTCTTCAACCAGCTTGTTAAGCGCTCGGGGGCTTAGGGTACAAGAATTACCCTCAAGATATGGGCGCTTCGCACGACGCCTAGTCAGCAAATGCATTTAAATACCTTTTTTCCTAGTTTTCGGTGCCGAAGCCATGCTTCCGCCAGAACTAAAGATCAGGTCTACAAGGGTCAAGAGTTTCAATGACTCAGCTCAAGAACAACTTTGAGCGGATGACATTAACTTGCTCGAAGAGAGGAGAAATCAAGCCTTAATCCGTTCAGTAGTCTACCAGCAAGCCCTGCGCAAGTACTACGATCGTAAGGTCCAACCTTACAGCTTTGCTGTAGGTGACTTGGTATTGAGGAAAATTCAATCCCAGTCTAATTGGAACAAACTTTCCCCCAAGTGGGAAGGTCCTTACACAATGGTCGGGTCATGCGTCCGTGTTCGTATGACCGGCAATGGAAGATGGCCGATTCTCTCTAATTCTTGGAACATCGACCGCCACGCAAAATTATACGTAAACCACCAACCATTCAATAAAGCATCAGGTTCTTTCTATCTTTGTTGTCTTACTTTGAGTAGTGGTTTGACAATTCTTTCCACCATACCCTGGTTGAAGGTCCGCCTTCAACCAGTTCCTAGTCGTGAGCTTTTCCACGACAATACACTGGTCGTAAGACATTCTACAACTAGTACCCAGTTCATCTTTACACTGGTTGAAAGGATGGTAACATCACCTAGTCGAAGCCTCTCCTCTCTGCACGTGGTCCCGCCCACTAGAAGGAACTTCATAGAGTCGACTCGTTCCTCCCTTTTTGCTACTAACACAAAGATCTTGGGTTCAAAATATGGTCAAAATAATGTCAAGCCGACTCTTAGTACCTTAGTTTATTTCTTCATTTATCTTTTTGAAAAATAAATTAAGCTGAGTACACTTTTCAAATTCGCTTGACTACTTTCGATAAACTTGGTTTGTTTTAACTGGTCGGAGGAAGTTGCAACACCTAATCGGAGACTTTCCTCTCTGCACGTGGTCCTGCCCACTAGAAGGAACTTCCTAGCGTCGTCCTGTTTCTAACTCTTGCTACCAGAGCGAATCTACTGAGTGCATTGAAATAAGTTGAACAAATTTTTTAAGGAACTCCAGACGTTTATCTAACTCAAGTTGACCGTTCTTGATTTGATTAAACTGGTCAGAGATGGTAACATCATCTAGTCGAAGCCTTTCCTCTCTACACGTAGTCCTGCCTACTAGAAGGAACTTTCTAGTGTCGACTCGTTCCTACTCTTTCGACTAGTGCAAGATAATCGTGATAGAAAAACTACAAGTTAGCTAAACCTCTCTTTTTAAGAAAACCCATTTAAACACTATTTACTCAGTTTATCTAAATAAACCAAGCAAATAGTCGGGGGCTAGGATAAAGTTATTAACTTAACTTCAATTCTTAGTCTTGCTCTTTTTTTCCATTCATTATCTTATGAGTTACTAACTACTCGACAAGATGATTTTCAGAAAAAAGGAAGGGATATATATATATATATATATATATATATATCAACATCAACAAAAATTTATCTTTACAGGACTCAGGACTCTGGTATAGACTACTCTAGCGAAGGAGATCTTATTTGCATACCCTCCGTGACTACCTCAGCGATCGACTGCATTGTTGTCATTAACTGCTCTACCTCTGCTTCAGGGCAGGTGAAGTCGTCTATGACAGGCTGCAGATTAAGGTTGGGATCATGAGCTTTAAGTTTGGCTAAAACAAATCTTACTCCCTCTTGGATCCCATCCTTTATCAAATCGAATTGGTTAGCCTTCAGAGTAGTCACCAACTCTTGCAATGTCCCGACTTGATCGCCAATGGCACTCAAGTAGGCGGACAGCGTGTCTTCACAAGGAGTGATCCCCTCGGCATGAAGCCCACCGAGTACATTGTTCAAGAATGAAACATTGCCTTGAAGATTGATCTTCGAAGCCTTCATTTCCTCCTGATTGTGAGTCGAAGCCTCGCGAAGTAGTTTTATTTGTACTACTTGTTCTGAAAAGACTAAGACCAGTCAGATAAAATGACCTCTGGAGGAAAACACAACCAATCACAAGTAAAGATGTGCTTACCAACGAGTTGAGAATCTAACTTCTTGACTTCTTCAGCGTGAGAAACAGCGTCCTTTAAGTAGCGCTGTTCCCACTTCTAGACCTCTTGGTCTTTTTCTGAAAGGAAATGAGATTCAGATAAAGAAAAGAAGGTTGAAGGCGGTCTTAAGTTCAACACTTACCGCTTAGTCGTCCCTACAACTTTTGGTTTGCAAAGTTTGCCTCCTGAAGCTTCTTCCGGAGGTCTTCAATCTCCTCACTTAGCTTCTTCTTCTCGAGAGAATCAGCTAAGGTCTTCTCGTCACTCTTGAACCTGCAAAGGGAAAGAGTAGACGCCATCACCAAACAAGCGGTCATAAGTTCTTCTACAACCAAGATCTAGTCGTAAGTCATTCTACGACAAAACCTTAGTCATAAGCTCTTCTACGACCAGTAACTAGTCGTAAGATCTTCTACGACAAACCCCGCAAGTACTGTGTAAGTGTTCGAAACATAAAAGGCTACAAAAAGTAGTTACTTACCACTTCTCTGCATGCTCGCAGAGTTCTGCTTTTTCCTGTCGCAATTAGACAAGTTGCCTGTTGTATTCAACAACAGTAACAACTTGTTCCGACGAGTTCTACATAAAGAAAGGCAGTAAGAAGCATGAAAAGGCATACATGTAAATACCAAACTTCAGATACTTACATTCATGGCAGTCCGAGCAGAAGAAGATACCACCCTCGTGGGGTTCCTCAGTTAATCAATCTCATCGACTTGGTTCCAACATACCCTTTCGAGACACTCGTCATCGAAAACGTCCCCTCTGTTAGGAATGTCCTTAGGGTGAGGAACGCGATCACGAGATCTGAATGCACGGGAGCCCACAGCGGTGGCTAGAGCGAAGAACCCAAAGGAGTGATCGAAGAGCTCGAACTCTTTTTCTCCTTCGGAGGTAGCGGCATCAACATCTTGGCCTTGGAAACCGGAAAGATCATCCGCAGCGACTTCCTTCCCAGCGTGGTGACGGGATATTTCACCCCCATAGCCGGATGTCTCTGCCGCCACCATCTTCACCCCTGGTTCTACGACAGGCCCGGTGGTCGTAGCTACTTCAGCACTAATGGCACCCTCCACCATTCGAACGGTGGTTGACCCTTCGACCACCGCTACTGTTGTTCCTTCGTCTGCCGGAGAAACTATAGTGGGTTCCTTGGCAGGAGCATCCTCGAGGGTGACAGGTGCCAAGCTGAGATCATAAAAAGGAAAACACGATTAGGTGGTAAAAAGCAAAAGGTAAACATTGTTCTTACACTTTTGCCTCTTTTTACGTACCTCCGAGTGTCAGACTTGATCTTGAGTTTGGAAAAAACCCTCCCTAAGGAAGGTTTCTTCGACTTTTTCTCAACCACGTCTGGTCGAGATTCAAGTTGAGGAACGACCATGACCACATCTGGTCGTGAGTCTTGATCAAGCACCATCGCTCTGTGAGCCTCTTGGCTCTCCGGACGGTCGAGACCAGTTTCAACCACCTCAAGGACAAAGACTACCTCAACCACGGCATCAGCTTGGTGCAGCGAGCTCCTTCACAAAAGACATGAAACTCTGCTAGTTCTCCTTTTCTAATCACTTGATAAAACCACAAGAGGCAGAAACTTTGAATGTTTTATTGTCATAATAAAAAGGTACCTTGGCCTTGGGGGGTTTAGGTTTGAATACTTCAGCTATTCCTGCCGCGATTGCTTCCTCTGCAACAACTATTTCTGCCGCAAGATTAGCAAAAGGTGTAGACGAAGTAGCAGAGCTCGAGCTTGCACCCTCCTTATCAACAGCCCGTGCGAACCTCCTTCTCCTGGTCTAAGGAGCATCTGCTTGCTCAACAGCAGGGCTCGAGCTTGAGCCTCCCTTGTCGGCGACTTTCACGAGCCGACGCCTCTTGGCCGGGGGAGAAACAAGCTGCTCTACTGCAGCAACACCGACGACCATCAGTTCGACTTCCCCGTCGTCCTGACGGTTCTCCATGCCTACTTTCTGCAGAAATCAGAAAGAGAGATATTATAATGAAGTCGTAAGTTCTTCTGCGACCATCACCATATTGTAAGCCTTTCTACGACAACCCCGATCAGAAGTTTTTCTCGACCAAGACTGATCGTAAGCCTTCCTACGATCAAGACTACCATAAGTTCTTCTATAACCACAAAGTCCTAAAGATGAAATCAACTCTCGATTACCTTTAGGCGTTCCACCTTGTCCTCTGGGGACAGGTCAACCAAGATTGGAGGCGCCACCACATGGGCTGGGGGCTTCTCACAGATGAGTTTGACCCGAAGTACCTCCACATTGGATAATCCCTCTTCTTCAGAGGGCTGATGCGGTGCGTGATGAAATCCTTCACCACGTGCTATCCAGTGAGCCCCTCTTTCTTCAAGTCTACAATAGCTTGAATGAAGGGAGTGATCCGACCGAGATCCTTGGGAGTCGCATCTCAGGAAGAAACCTTCTCGGCCGGCTTCCCGGCGAAGGAGAGACTATCCTCGTTGGTTATCTCCCAATAGAACCACCTCTTCTTCCACCCCGGCCACGTCGACTGGGTAAACATCTGAATATATTCCCTCGATTTTACGTCGTGGAGCTTCAGACTGCAACTACCGGCGATTCCGCCTAGTCGGGTCATTTCGTAGTAGTACCGGAACAACTCCAAATCAGCCGGAATCCTCAGGCAGGCCTCACACAGGTACACGAACACCATCAACATTGTGATTGAGTTGGGAACAAGGTTCACCAACTCCGCCTGGAAGTATTTGAGTACCAATGTGAGAAAAGGATGAGCGGGCAATCGAAGACCACACTCACAGAATGCCTAGAAGACGGGGATTTGCCCAATCTCCTCCGACGGCCAATGCTGCCCAGTGGCTTCAATCCACTTCACAAATTCCTCCTTCGGGATCTTCTTGGAGTTGACCAAAGCTCTGATTTTGGCCGCATCCATCTCCGATTCGACCCACTGGGAAGCGGCTCCGGCCATTTCTCCCAAAAGCTGAAGGTTTTGATTTGGAAAGATTGGGAAAGAAGGCTTGATTTGGTCGGCAGCGGAGAACTCGAAAGCTTGAATAGCGAAAGCGATTTGGGGAAGGTAAAAGACCTTATCCTCACCCACAGTGAAAATTTATAACCGCACGCCTGAAGTTGAAAAGACGTGGCTACCCAACGGTTGCCAACGCTTCGAGAACCGCTCCAACAGACAGACTTGAGGGAGTCGATTGGGATTCTTAAATTTGTCTACTCGAGGAAATCAGGTCAGTCTTTACACCTCAAGCGAAATTACCTTCTTGACCAAGTCTTTTTTTTGGTCAAATACAACAGCGATTGGAAAGTTTATGCTTCCAACCATGGTACTACGACCACTCAGTGCTCGAAAGATTTCCTTACGACCACCTTATAAGTCGCAAGATTACTCCACAACTTTCTTGACCAAGTAAAATTCTGATCAAATGAAACACTAGTTGAAGAGTCTTTCCTTCGACCATCTTTCTACGACCATCTACTGATCGTAAGACCATCAACTGCTTCTTGTCCAAGTAAGTCATTTTCGCTTAAGCTGGGGGGCTAGATGACGAGGATATAGCAATCCTCATTTTATTATTTATCTATAATTCATATTATGGGTAATAATGACGTCATATAACTCTTGAGTATACCCCTTAATAACCATAAGGGAGAAGCTGGAGATTGTAAGTTCTTCTACGACCACCTAGTAGTCGTAAGCCCCCTTACGACTACCCCATAGTCATAAGTCCTTCTACGACTATCCTATGATCGTAAGCTCTTCTACGAGCTGTCCATGGTCGTAAGGTGTAACACCCTGATTTTCAGAGCCTTCTTGAATTTTCAAAATAAAAAGAACCATTTTGTTTTGATGAGAATTCAAAGCTTAACTTGAGAATTTCAGAATGGACTTCAATTAACTAAACCAAACTTCAACTAAAAACTCTCTTTTAGTTTGTTGGAGCTTTGGTGATTTTCCTCCCCATCTGAGCTTGCTTCGCTCTTCTCTAGACTAGACCTCCTTAGGTCTAGACCTCCCAAGTGTTTGGACCTCCCTTGGTCCAAACCTCCCTTTTTGGTCCTGTTCTGGCCTAAACCTCCTTAGGCCTAATCCTTCCTCGGGTTCATTTGAGTTTCTTCTACACTCTCTCGAACCTCTCTGTGTTCGCGTGGACTTCCTCTTTGCTTTGATCCATATAACTCTCTCTGGAAGTTCTCTTCTCTACCAACCCGGTATTATCGCCCCCAACTCGCGGTATCAATGTCCTCTAGGACCTCTTTTTTGTTCATTTGGACCTCCCCACGTCCTTTAGGACCTCCTTGTGTCCTTTAGGACCTCCCTCTCATTCATTTAGACCTCCCCTTTGTGAGATCTGGCCGTTAAGACCTCCCCTTAGGAGATCTTAACCGTCTGCATTCTCCCTTTGTGAGATCTCGCCGTTAAGACCTCCCTTTGGAGATCTTAACTGCATGCATTCTCCCTTTGTTGATCTGGCCGCAAGACCTCCCATTTGGAGATCTTAACTGTTCAGACCTCCCCTTGATTTGATCTGACCGTTAGGACCTCCCCCCCTCGTTGTGTCCTTTGGACCTCCCCTGACACTTTGACTGGCCCCATTTGGCCGTCACACGCCTCTTTCTTTATCCTTTGACCATGTCCTTTGCACATGGGAGTCTCCCCCACATTTAATGCCTGTTGTATCGCATTAAATGCTTCTACTTTTTGCAGCACCCGTGCTATTCTTTTGTCACATCTTTTGTCTGCTCCCAGTGTCCTTTTCACTAACTCTTGAACATGCCTACCCTTGGAAATCTGGGCAGCCCTGGTTATATAAGCTTGGACAGCCCTTCCTCTTCACCCTTTGCTCATTTCCACTCCTTGGCTAGAATCGACCAGCTCTTGGACCTCCTCCAAAGCTCTCGGACCTCCTCCAACAAGCTCATTGGACCACCCCCTGATCATCTAGCCTCTCTGTTGGTTTTATTTCAGTGTTTTATTGGAGTTTGCTTGGTTCTTACTTGAGCTCTATTTGAGTTGTTTTGTTTTCCACCGTGTAGATTGCGAAGGTAGTGAAGAACAAGAGCTCCTTGAGGCAGAAGAGGACACCCAGGCCTTTGAGCAAGGCAAGTTACACTCTTGATCATATTGCACCCATTATTTCACCCTATATATGTTCCATTTTAAATGTTAATGCATGCTTACTTTACTAAGTTATTTCAATACCTGTCTTTAAACTCATAGCTATGCTTATCTCCTTTGTATGGCCAACATTGAAATTGAACCAAACCTGTTGTTACCTTAGGTAAAATTTGGTTGATACAATAGTGTGAACCAAGAGCAATTGTGAAATTTGATGATTAGTCTTGCTTAGACCAAAAGTATTTGATTTGGGAAAATTTTACCAACATGACCAACTGCTGTTTAAAGGGTTTTAAGCCATGGCATTGGGTCGTCATGGAAGCTTCTAAATGCTTTTGAAAAGCAAACGAAAGGAAAATGGATTTGGACTTGGGCGAAGTGGTTTGCTTGGCTGGTGCAATGTTTATGCACGGACTCAATCCTGGGTAAGGTTGAGGTCCAGGGGTTTGTGGTGGTCGCCCAAGTCAATTGAGGACCGGCCTTTGAGCGATCCTTTGTGTAATACCAGTAAAAAATGCACTTTACCATTTTACCTCCCCCCACAGTAGGAGATAGAGAGAGAAAGGTAGAGAGAGAGAGGTAGAGAGAGAGAGGGAGAGAGAGAGAGAGAGGGGAGGATAAGAACCAAACCAGCACCTCACTGCTCATCCCATTTCTCCCTACCGAAGCCAACTGAGAGGAGGCAAGGCGGCAACCACGGCAAGCTTCGACGACGACGTTCAACCCAAAATCGGTGAACCAAGTAGGTCTCTCCATCCCTCCATCTCATCTATTGGACGCACACCACTAGTAAACGAGGATCAAGGGGAGGGAGGGGTAAGGAGAGGCATACCCGGGGAGGAGCTTGAGCGGCGACGACGCTTGGTGAGGCGGCCGGCGGCCGGAGGCCGAGCCGGCCGAGCCAGAGCGAGGGCGCCAGAGGGAGGAGCCAGCGCGGCGGCCGGGCGCAGCCGACCGAGCAACGAGGGGCGAGCCGAGCAAAGGCGGGCGGTGGCGCGTCCGGGGACCAGCAGGTGGAGGCTCGACCGGGAGAGGAAGCGGAGGGAGCGGCGCCATGTGCCGGCGTCGGCCAGGGGGGAGCCCGTGAGGGAGAGGGAGAGAATGAGAGTGAGATAGGGGAGGTAGGAATTGAAGCTGGGGACTCGGGTGGTTTTAGCCAGGGGTAAAGGGGAAAAAAGGAAAAGGGAGAAGGAAAGAAGGGAAAGTAAAAAGAGAAGGAAAGAAGTTTGGGGCGCGCACCTAAATTTGTTGTTCGCAAAAATTTGACGACGCGAGTCTTTGACCTATTAACATGATTTATTGTTGGCGCCGGGATTAGTGGAATAATGCTCGGTGAGAGGGATTTGGTCGTGTCGTCTTTGCGTGTAGGATTAACACCGCTCGTGTGTGCGCATGTATTGCTATATGTATTGAGTCAGGTTGAATGTCTGTTCAGGTGGAGGTTCGGGAACGGCGTCGTCCGCACGTTACTCTGCTCCGCTTGATTATCAGGCAAGTGCATAGTAAGCGATAATCTGTAAGTGCTAAAAAGAATGTGATGTTCGCACGATATAATGATGTTCTCTTAATGATACTTATGTGATGATGCTTATGTGATGATGCTTACGTGATAATATTTGTATGGTGATGCTTCCTTGGAAATGTTTACATGATGCTGCATGATAATGGTTTCAATGTTAAATGTGGATGCTTACATGATAACGGTTTCATGTTGAGGGCAATGAAGATGGGACAAGGTGAGCAATGAAACTACCTTGTCAATGATGACAATGATGATTCATGTTAATGACAATGGGTATGTGCATTTGCATCATGGCAGAATGCATGAGCCAGGTCGGTGAGAAAGTCATGTAACTAATCCGGTGAGGTCGGTGAGAAAGTTACATGACTAGTCCGGTGTTTCTAGATAAAGTCTTACATCTGTAGGGACCGGATAAGTCCGACATGTAAGGACCCCATCCTAACGAAGATGGGGAAGAGTGTTTCATCGACGGTGAACACTCCATGATGCAGATCGGTGATGAGATGCATATGAGCATGAGCATAATGGTGCATACGCATGTATGGACAATGCATTGATCTTTTGAGTATGTAGAATAATGATGTGTTGCACTAATGGAAAGCTAGTGGTGGAAATAATGGCATGCTTATGGTTATGTTGTTTTGGTAGTGTTTATCGTCTCTATTATGTGCTTGCTGAGTCTTCGGACTCACCCTTGCTTATCAATGTTTTTAGGTGAATGTTGCAAATAACATGCTTCGGGAAGGAAGATAGATCATCCACGTCACACGTAGTCTTGTCAACCTTACCCCCAAGATGTTTCACTTTTGGTGATTGTAATATGGTAATTGTTAAGATAGTTGCGCCAAGTTTGTAATAATTCAAGTCTTCCTCCTTAGGAACTCCACTTTTGTTGTAAGAGGTTTAACCGTTAAACATGTTGCGCAATATTTGTGTTATGTTATGTATGGTGGTAGCATTCTGGACCCAGGTGGCGGGTCGGGGTGTTACACTTTGCTAGGCCTATAATGGGCTATGCCTCACCGTACAACCACATGTCTCCAGAATGGGGCGTGGGACCTGGCCAACTAATTTGCAAAGTTCTACCACAGTTGGTCCACTTGGATGTGTGGGAGGTCTTCTATGGCCTATGGTCTTTCATAACCTATGTTTCCCACTGGCGCAAGAGGAGGCCCCGATCCTGCAGATTTGTATCCAATGGAGGCGAAACATTAGCGAGGAGGGACTATGGTGGAATAATGCATTGTAAAGGCCTTATCATGAGCTCTAGACCTCTTATTTTCGGCAGTGAGAGGTGGCATTGACGAATGCGGGACAAACTAAAGAAATAATGTCATGTGGGTAAAGTGTACAACCTCTGCAGAGTGAAAACTATTCGAATAGCCGTGTCCACGGTCATGGACGTGCTGGCAAAAGACTACTCAAAGTTAGACTTGGTTTTGTTTTCAAAAGGCTTTGACAAACTAGTTTTGAGATTTCTATCCCATGGGTTGGGCAGGAAGCCTTGTGACAGGAGGGTATCCTTCACCATTTGATGATGAATGCTATCCAACTGAAAAATAGAATTTGGTAAATGAATTTTAGTTATTGTATAACTGCCTTGGAACTTAGTATATGTATTTGAAAGAAACTTGGCTTTACGCAAATCAACCATATTATGCCTTTCTGTTGATATCCATTATGCATGTCATTCTATTATTTGACGGGTATAACTTGCGAGCACGATTGTTGTGCTCATTCTTGCTTGATTAATGAATTGAGCAGGAGAAGACCTCTTTGATGATGATGAGGACCAGATCAATTAGGCCGCACCCTCCAGCCAATTACCTGTGGTGTATTGGATGGACTTGGTTTTGCTTCCGCTGTGTATTTTGCTTTGTTGTTTTGGCTTGTAAGCAACCTTGTAATCAACTCTTTTGCTGTTAATAAAGTCTCTCGTGGATGTATGTTACCACTCGTGTTTGCTGTGTGAACTAGCCATTGATCCTTGGGACTGGTTCGGATCACAGGAGGGTTAGAACTTCTCCAAGTCCCATGACCTCCTCGGGTTGGTCTCTGGACCTCCCCTAGGTCTGGTCGTGGCTCTTGAGGAGGTCCTGAGCCTCAAGACCTCCTCAGGTCAGTTCCCAGGACCTCTAGGAGGTCCGGCTGGACCTCCTAGGAAGCTTGGGAGGACTGCCCGAGAGGTCCCTGGGACCTCCTGGGAGGTCCTGGTGGACTCCCAGGGAGTTCTTGGAGGACCTCTCGGGTGAGGCCCCTGGCCGGGTCGTTACATAAGGTCTTCTACGACCACCACTTGGTCGTAAGCTTTCCTACGATTAGTCCCTAATCGACAGGGTTTATAGACATGTGGACCTAGTCGATAAGGGAATCTTCCGCACCATATTCAAGATATGGGCAGTAAACTACGCAGTTATTCTCTGGAATAATGGCACGATTTTAACTCCCTGTTGTGGTGATAATTGCCTAGTGACGTGGGAACGTTACAACTCCTGTAATAACCTCTAGTAACGGCTTCACGATCTGGAACGTTAAGGTGACCTTTATACTGGAGATCCAACGACGCACCTTGGGGACTATATAAAAGGCAGAATCATCAGGACAATCGGGGGAGCCGGAGAGCGTTAGAAGCACAATACTCTAGTATTTGGTTCCATCTTGTAATCCAGCATACTCAATACATACACACAGGAGTAGGGTTGTTATTCTCCTAGGAGAAAGCCCGAACTTGTATAAACATCCCCGTGTCCCCATCTCTGTGTGATTTTGAGCCTAGAGAAACCCTGAATCAAACAATCTTTACGTAAGTTCGGTCCTAAAACACCGACAGCGGCCGACATGCCGACCCACTGCAACGCAGCATCCCTGAACCACGGGCTCGCCGCAGCGTTGACGAGGACGCTGACGCCGATGTACTGCTCGTATGCACATTGTGAGATCACTATTGTATAACCATGTGTATAGTCCATTGTAATTTGTACAACACATTATTAGCAATATGTATTTTGCACATTATGTCATGTATTTGTATGATGTATTCATGTACAACATGTAGTATGCGCATGGGTACAATATATTGTTGGAAGACATCCATATGTTTAGTCATCGCCACGCCTCCTACCACCTCAACATCCCATGTGGCGAAACCGGACTGACTGAGTGCCACGTAGGCAATACCACCTAACAAAATAGCCTTGAGGGGTTAAGTGCATTGATTTTGCAATGTTAGGGGGTCAAATGGCTATTTTTTAGGTCAGGGGGTTAAGTGGGTAGACATCAATACTTTAGGGGGTCAAATGGACTTCTTTTAAAATATGATGTGTCTCATGTAAATTACAGAAATGATTCTTATACTAAAAGTTCTTAGTGTGATGTTTGCTAGACTAAAATTAAGAATAATGGGTTTAAATTTTCATCTCCTCTCCCATTAAAATAGATCTTAATATTTGTGTTTGTAAATAGCAGCCGTGCTGTTAATTAAAGCAATTAGTGACCAATTGTGCTTCAGTTGCAAACGTACGGAGCAATGAACCTTGATTTTTGGCCGTTTAGGGCATGTACAATGGTATAGACAGCTACTGTCTATAACAACTATCCATGTCACTTATAGACAGCACTAAAGACAGCTCATACAATGGTATAGACGGCTGCTGTCTTTTTAATTATCTTTATAGAACACACAATCTTTTAATGCTTTTCTTGTTTCTTGTGCTATAGTCGACTACAGGATTGTAGACAGCATCTTTCTCTCTCTTCATTTTTTTTCATCCACGTTAGCAAAAATTTTACATGACAATAGTTATAGACGACTGACATAAGCCCATTGTACATACTCTAATGAAGCCTGCATGCATTCACTTATTGATCAGTGCAAGAAACGAATTGGTGCATGCATTGGTTTGCGTTGGATGAAATTGAAGCATTGCAGCGTTTCAATAGCTAGCCGCCGTATATACGGCTTGACTCTCATATGAATAAAGCTATGGAGAGCAAGCATGAAGTAAAGCACTGCATATTCCGGTGCATATTCGGATGCTCGTGTTCTCTGTCCGTAAGAGAAATTTGATTAGAGAACTGGCAAGCATTATTGGGGAATTGCATAAGCTAGTACATCGAGGGAACACTGAAAGTAGAAGGAATAGATCAGGAAAGAAAAGCACTATAGGTAAATCCTATTCGATACATGAGCCTCCTTGAAATGTTGATACCTTTACTATTGTAGCCATTTGGATTATTGTTTAGACAAAAAATGATGTGAACTTGGATTTTAGAATGCAAATATCGCATAACTGCTTAGTCAGGCATTAGTCTTTACAAAATTTGCAAAAATGGAAGACGTGATAACTATGAGTTTGGGGGTTTTCGAAAAGAAAGTCCAGAGGGGTTTATCTTTGTTATTTTGTATAAAAATAAAAATGAAAAACTAAGTGTGTGACGCGGGTGAGTTATATTATATTCTGAGAAGTGTGAGAGAGGAGTCTTACAAGTAGACAGGAGGAGATCCTCGCCCGCGTCAATTAAGGTCCGAACATCAGCAACTCCACTCTAAGCCTGAGCATACAACCACATGTGCCGGTATGGGACGACATTAGCTAATTAAGTCATTGAAAACTAGCCTTGCACGTTGGTCTACCGTAGTAGTGCAAGCATGGCCGGTGTAGGTATGTTCGAATGGGCTCCCTTCACCACGGTGTTGGGCACAAAGCTTGCTGACACAACGACGGATGCCTCACTTGACGGGGGTGTACCCGGGCGAAGAGAGGGTGTTCATTCGTCGGGCTAGTGCAAGGATAGGACTAGATGATGTAAAAGCTTCGATACGTGCTTTAGACTGCTTACCAAAGGTAGTGAGCGGTGGTATCGACGGATGCCAAAAAAACTAGAGAATTCATGTGATGTCGGTAAAGTTGTACACCTCTGTAGAGTGTAAATCTATCTAAATATCCATGCTCGCGGTCACGAGCGTGCTTAGAGTAGACTTAATGGGTGTATAGTCTTGGTTTTCATAAAAACCGTTTCGTTGGAAAATGTGAAAATTGTTTTGTTTGTTTATATTTGAGTTGAGTGCCATGTCTATGGCTGAAAAATGAAATGTGCTCGCAGCCGAGGAGGGTTGTGAGTTGTCGTTTACTTGATTATATATTGTTGTCCTTTTACCTATGTAAATGCTCTTAAAATCTCGTTGCAAAATACTACATATCGTTATTGCAAATAAAAATTGCTTGATGCTGAAAATAACTTGTAGCTTAGGGCCTCCTCCTTTGTCAGCCATGCATGTATATAAACTTTGCGTTACACTAAAAGTCCTACTCAGTACGCAATGTACTCAATCTTGCTTAAATTGTTGTTTAGATCTAGATGATAAACCTACACTAGACGACGCCTTCTTCACACCCGGAACCAGAGGGCTCGGTGACGGGTCTTTCTATGACTTGTCTCTAGTCGGTTTCCTGAGGGTTTGGATGGGCATGCCATTGGATCTTTGGACTCTTACTACCTTTTGCTTCCGCTGTTATATTTGCTATCTCTAACACGTAAGCTTTTATTTTGCCGGTCAGCTATTGTGATGTAAATATTGTAATCGCTTAAGTTATGTACCATTTTTGCTTTACTTTGGTATATATGAATGTATGGATGTGATATCAATGTTGGAGTTGTGTGTACTAGCCACTGATCATGGGACTAGTACGGTACACACACGAGGGCTTCAGGTATTCAAAGCCTGGGGTCTGACACTGCAGAGGTTGTACACTTTACCCACAAGATGCAATCAACTTGATCGGAGAAGATGACAACAAAACTTCATCTCAACAATGACTCTCCCGACGAGCATACTGCTAGTAACCAGAAATCACTTAGCTCGTTGGCCCGGCACGCACCGTTGGATATGTAAACGGCGAACCGTCTATAAATATGGATCAATTGGTGACTCCACATCTTCACCCATTCAGTGAGCTAACCTACTGCCTAGGGCAGCAAATGTTGAGACTCCATAAATTACTGAGCTAGGCCTGTCCCATTCCAGGCGTGTGGTCGTACTGCATGTCTCAGTTTAATGGCATATAAAGTTAAGCCCTTAATTCGACCAGGGTGAGAATACCAATTTACTAACCTATTCACATAGATCGCTTCACAAGGTCACTAGTTCACTTAGTACTTCCACTCGCCCCCATCTAAACATTTTCCCACCCGATTGATTAAAATGCAACACATGCTTCCACAAAGTGACAACACTTGTCATAACCATTATCACAATGATATTCCATAATTACTTAGTCAGGTATAGATTTGCCATTAAAATGATATTAATGTTCGTTACATTAACCAAGCTAGGGTGACAAATGATCATGACAATACAATAAACAGGGTGGGCATAATCAACAGGTTGCATAGCTAATCCCAAAGTAGTAAAGAATTTAATAATTGAATTCGCATGCAATACTTTGAATCAAAGTAATTTTGGAAAACTGGGTGCAATATGATCAAAACACAACTTGCCTTGCAATAGCAATGCTACTGTTCTTTATCTTCGATCTTTGACTTCCTTGACCTTCAGCTCCTTCCAGCGATTCCGAAATGACAACGTCTAACGAGAGAGAAAGTGCAATCAACAAAGAAAATACAAAAATACAGATCAAATAAACTCCAAATTGAAATTTAAAAGTAATGGGCGGTAGAGCTTGATTTTAGATGAATTTATAAACTTGAATGGGTTCAATTAGAGTTCGTACAAGGAAGAACGAGCTCTCGAAAGTTTGATCGGGAAGGAAAATGATGAAAAAGAAAAGGGAGAGAGAGAGAATGAGTGACTGACAAGTGGAGCCAGGAATATTCCCGGAGTCTTTATTTTCGGTAATTTTATAAAAAGCTAAGAGAATGGCAAGTGGGACCCACTAGAATAAAATGAATTTTGGAATTAAAATAATTTCAAAAAAGGGAAAAGAGAATGACATGTGGGCCCACTGGTCCATAGACCAGGTCCACAGTGAACCGGGTTCACGGAATATGAAATTGACAGGTGGGGTCTATGCGTTAGTGGCTTGTTCCACGGTAGACTAAGTCCACAGGAGTTTGGATCTAGGTTGTGCACGGGTGGCGCTGTCGTGGCGCACATGTGGCGATAGGGTGGTAAGGATGGCTAAGGTGGCGGGTGTCATCGAGGTCGTTGCCACGGAGGACGAAGAGGCGAGGTGGCGGCGACGTGGCTCTGATGTGGGCGGCGGCGCACTGAGCCTAATGGCTCGCCGATGCTAGTGGGCACGACAACGCGCGTGGAGGGGTGCAGCAGAGAGAGGATGCGATGGGGAATGTGGTGAAGAGGATGCGGCGGCAAGGCTAGGCGGCAATCGCCGATCGCGACGGCTTGCAAGGCGGCGACGACGAGGGACGGCACACTGGCAATGGGAGGGTGAGCACGAGGCTGGCGGTCGTGATGACACGGACGCGATGACCAAAGGAGCTGTGACGGCGGAGAGCCGGTGTGGTATAGGTTGCACCGGAGATGAAGGGGATGACTGGGGTGGCGGTGCTTCACGGCTTCCCTGGCGGCGACACGAGGCGCGTAGAACGATGATCCCTGGGGCTATTTATAGCCTTAGGCGAAGTGTGCAGCACAGACACAGGGGCGGTGGCGGCGGTGTTCGCGCACATGCGGGTAGTGGCATTGGCATTGCGCACATGTGTGCAACGGTAGTGGTGGCTGGTAGGTGCGGTTTGGGCGAAGGAGGCGGTGTGGGCCAATGGCGCTAGGGTTTGGCACGGGTGAGGGTGGGTAAGACAATGAAGGGAGTAAATTGGAGGCGGGTTGGCGGGGTAGGGAAGCGGGTCAGTCTTGGTGAGGTAATGTGAGCGCCCAAGAAGAGAGAGAAAAGAGATGGGCCAAGCTAATTCGGCCCATGAAGAAATTGGAAAAAGAAATTGATTTCCGGATTTAGAAGAAGGCTGAAAATTCAAAAGAGCTCAAATAAATACCAAATAAACTCGAAAAAAATCGACCTGCCAGCTTTATTCAAAGTTTACATTAATTGAAGTTGGGATTGGAAAAATTGTAAAAATCCAAATTTGATTTAATTGAAGTTTACATTAATCACATTAAATTGTTTTAATTTTAGATATTCCCAATTAAGGTTTATTAAATCAAGGACAATTGGTGAAATTGTTTGGGACCTAAACTACAGAAAAGATTTTTGAAAACTCGAATTTTGGGATGTTACATCCAAACTATTATGGGAGAAGATAGTGTTACGGTTAGGACAGATATATGAGATGGCAATTCAGGAGAATATAAAAGTTCACCAATGCAAAGCTAAAACAGGAGCTTACTAAGCGTGGATTTGGGCAACAGTTGCTAGAGCTAAGGGAAGGAAAATTGGAGTCCTGTATGCTTGGACTCAGACGGGAAGGAAAACTGATCAACCGTGCAATAACAAGAACAGCGTGCGGATATTTGGGAACGCAGGAATTTCACAAGAAGCCGTTAAAATTCCTACAACAAATCCATGATCGAAATAATCTTCTGTAGACGAGCAAAGCGACACTGCACTCAAAGAGTTGAAACAACTGCATCATCCTATAGCTCCCTTGGCCTGTGTAGCTGCCCTGGCGCTCTGGCTCTCATCGATGGGAACGCACAAGGAGAAGCAAGAATTCCGACAGATCGAAATTCGAACACGCGCATCGCCCGTATAACACAACGTTGAAGAATTGGACAAGAAATCTGGCACTTCAACGATAACAAACATAACTTACTTACGGGAGACCTAAGTAGTAGTAACCAGTAACTTTGCACTATTTCTTCATATGCACAGAAATCTCCGGCGCCAGGATCACCTGGATCCGCCGCTGCCTCTTCGCGTCGGCGGCTTCCTCGTACCCCTCCAGCAGCTTCCGCTTGGTCGCGGCCACCTTCGCCTCCAGGCTTGGCCCCGACAGCGCCGCTGCGACGGCCGCCGTG
This sequence comes from Phyllostachys edulis, assembly GCA_036346405.1. Classification (NCBI taxonomy): domain Eukaryota; kingdom Viridiplantae; phylum Streptophyta; class Magnoliopsida; order Poales; family Poaceae; genus Phyllostachys; species Phyllostachys edulis. The sequence continues at coordinate 38,807,055 of CM070547.1, read as the reverse complement.
GTCGACGCCCTGGCGGAGGTTTCAGGACGAAACAGAGCCTTGGAGGTCGGCGCGAGCTCGCGACCATCCTGCTTGCCGACGACGCCGCGGATCTTCAAGATGCTCACGTCCTCCCCAGCGCGGACCGGTGCGGCGGACACGCTCATGGCGATCCCCGCGTGCGAAGCTGCTGTGGAGGGCGCGAAGAGCAGCTCCATGATGTGGTCGCGCCTCCGCCTGAGCTCCGCGGGGTCGTCGAGCGCCGCGATGGTGATGGCGGCCTCGAGTGCCTCGAAGACCTGGGAGCCGAACAGCTCCCTCCAGCGCCCGATCGACGTCGCGTCGGCAGCCATGGCGCGGGGTCGGCGGCGGAAGAAGCTAGGGCAAAGCGAGCGCGGAAGAAAGAGAAGCTTGGGCTGAGAGAATTTGCGGCGATGGCTGAGTAATTTCCAGAGGGGTGCCTTAAATATTGACCTCGCGCCGCCATTGGGAGTCCGGACGCCGACTTCGATGCGGATTGCGGAGTAGGAAGGGTGGTGGGATGGTGGCGTCTTGGGGACGCGATGCGATTCAAGCACGGGGAATTTGTATAGGCGTGTGAATTTTCTTTTCCAGGAACAGCTACCTGTTTGCATGTACGGGGAATTAAGATTGTTTTAAAATAAATGATACATGAAAAATTATAAATGAAAAAAATTCTTTGAGAGGGTATAAACATGGAAATTATAGAACATTCTACGTAGGGGTAAAACCGGTTTTTTTTTTGGCCCCCCGACGCACGTGAATTGCAAAAATGACGTCCGTGAAGCTGTATTTGCAATTTTGTCCCCTTCCCGAGTGCGGAATACTCTGTGCACGACACGTGTCCATTACCACACTCGGGAACCGCGGAAGCTCGGTGGACAGCGATGAGACCGGCAGCGCAGAAGCGACAAAGCGGTCACGCGCAGTGGTGGGCCCAACCCGGTTCCGCGCCACAGGAACGCGGCTGGTTTGGTTGCCTTCTGCGGCACCAGAACGCGGAAAGAATTGCAACAGAGCTGTCGGTCCATGCATTTAGTCTCCACGTCAATCAATGTATCTCCTTATGCATTTTGTCTGCACGTGAATCTTGGCCGCGTACCGCGCTCGGTGACCGCATAAAGTGTTCGGCTTGCTTTTGCGCTTGGCGACCACGAAAAGTGGCCAGACCCACCACCTCCTGCGCCAGTCACCTCGCTCCTACGCTCAGCCGTCCTTCCGCGCATGGCACTCGCTTTCCACGCTCCCCGACTACAGGATGAGGCAGGTGTCGCCGTCCGGTTCTTCCACGGTCAGAACAGGGCTACATTTGAAAATACGATGCCATAGGGACTATTTTTGCTATTGAGGTTGCGGTAGGGAGGCCAAATACAAATTTTTTTTTGGGTAAAACCAGGTTGCATATTGCTCCCCCCGTATTCTAACCTATATTTTTCCCGGATTCAGAGCCAGATAGGGTAGACCGGACACGAATACGAATTCAAAGTATTCTGGATACGGATACATGACGGATTCATATCGGGAACAAATAAAATAGTCGAATAGTACACATTTGCACACACACATCATGAAATATACTTTGAACCATACCACCGTTGCTTCAACTTTTCAACACGAGTACATATACAAGTCTTACACATGTATATACGATGACATCGGCATAAGGGCGTAGTACGCTTTAACATAAGTTTATAGATTAACGCAAAAAAACTTCATAGATAAATATTTTTTATTTGGGTTCCAAATATCCTAAAATACCTCTCTTAATTTTTCTAGAATATTGGATTGTCGTTTGCTATTTTTCAAAGCCCAAAAACCATTTCTGGAATTTTTTTTCTTCTACCTAAGATACGAGAAACTATATGGTAAAATACGGGAAAAATCTAGATCTGCCGGATAGTAATCGCTCCGGATTTAGCTCGGATTCGGGTTTAACTACCCGATTCAGAATGACCCAAAATTTCAATTTTGGTTAAAGTTTAAAACTTATTTGAATTTGTGAATTTCTGAAATTTTAAAAGCTTGTCTTTAAATTGTTAAAGCCAAAAAGAAATTTAAGTTCAAAATCTATTGTCAACTTTAACTTGGAAATATTTTAGTTAAGTCCAGAACTATTCTAAGAACTTATGTAAATTTTTCTAGAATTTTTAGAATCATTTTGCTATTTTCTAAAGCTTAAATGAATTATTAGAATTATTTTAATTAGAAAAGCAATTGGAAAATTCCAACTCGTTTTGGGCCGAAACCCTTCGGCCCAACCTTTCCTCAGCGCGCACGGCCCAAGCCGGCCTGCTCCACTCAGCCCCATCTCATTCCCCACGTCCCCCTATCTCCACCGGCTTGATGCACATCCGAGCCACATTGCTCCACGCCCCTTTTCTTGGCCACCGATCTCAAATCCAACGGCCGCCACCCATCTTCCTCCCCACCTCCTTCTACCCCTAACCGCCGCCTGAGAACCGCCATGGCGCCGCTAGAGCTTGAGGCCACCTTCCCAACCACCCGATACTCGCACGTGCGTCTTGCTAACCGCTGCCTGCACGAGCCGCCCCCTCTCCCCCCCTCTTCTCTTCTCCAGCACAGGACTCGGCCAAGACGCCGCAACCACCGCCGCCACGATCTTGCGCACGTTCTCCCTCTCCCCTCCGCCCCGGCCCCTATAAAGGGGAGCACCGGGTGCGGCTCTCCTCCCTCAACCATTTCCCCCAATTCGCTCCTCCTCCCCTGCCCTCTGTTCGCCGGAATCGGAGTTTCTTCACGCCGGCCACCGCGCGCTTCCGCCGTCTACACCGTCGCCGTCGTCGACGCATCGGGCCTTCCGCCGCCACCAGCACTGCACCATGGCGTCAAGGGCTACCGTCTGCGCGCCCACCTCGCCGGAGAGTCACCCGAGCCGCCGCGCCACCGTGACCCGTCGCCGCCGCCGCCTTCTCTGTTGATCGTCGCCGTTTCCGTCGCGTCCGACCGCCGGCGAGGTAACCACCAAGGTCCCCGCGACCTCCTCTCCATTTTGCCGCCCTCGCCGGACTCCGCCTAGCCGCCGTTGCCGGCGACCATAGGGGTCCGTGCCGCCGCCGTCGCCGCCCGCCCACGTCAGCGCCACGCATGCGCCACGCGAGCGCCACGAGCGTGCCACCTCGGCCCAAAGCCCACGTGGTTGCCTACGTGGCAGCCACGTCACACACCCGCGCCACCTCCCAGTGCGCCAAGTCCCGTGGACTTGGTCCACATAGACCGTGTCTATGACACGTAGGCCCCACTGTCAGAAATCATTTTTAAATTAATTTAAATCCCGAAAATTCCACTGCTGGCGTCACCTTGCGCAATAATTAGATTTACTTTTAGAAAAATAATTCAGAAAATTGATTTAAATCACAGATTTAGAATTTAATTTGTAAAATTCATAACTTTTGCATTCTAATTCAAAATTAGGTGATTTCAATTTCTAAAATTTGATAAAATTAATACCTAGCTAAATAAAATATAAAAATTTGAATTGGAATAGGTTTAAACTGTCTGTTTGAATTTGAGATAATTTAAACCACTAATTTAGGAATTTAACTTGTAAAATTCATATCTTTTGAACCATAATTCCAAATTAGATGATTCAAATTGCTAAAATCTTAGAAAATTATTATCTAACTAAATAAAATATAGTTATTCAATTTGGAGTTCAGTCTAGTTCTATCTTGGAAATTTAGAAATCCTTTGAATTCCAAATTTAAATTAAAATTTGTAAAATTCATATCATCTGAATTTCAAACTCCAAATTTAGTGAATTAAGTTTCTAAAATTTTATAAAAAGATTATCTAGCTTAATAAATTAGAATTAGTTTAAATTGTTATTTTAAATTAAACTATTTAATTTGCAAATTTAGGATTTAAACTTGTAAAAGTTATATCTTTTATTTTCCTATCTCTAAATTGAATGTTTCAAACTTATAAAGTCTTATAAAATTGTTATCTAGCCAAATAAAATATAATTATTTTATTTAGAGTTAGTTTGAACTATTGTATTGTCTTCATTTGAATTCCAATTGATTGTCGTATTTTCACGTTTAGATTCTGACGATTAAAATTTGATTCTTAGAAGAATTAGAATTTCAAGACTTCAAATAAGGCAAGTTATACTTTGATCATCTTGCCCTAATATTTTAAAGTTAGTTAAATTCAGTTTTCAAATTATTAAATGCATGCATACTTTTATTCAAGTATTTTAAATTCTGTTTAAATGATTAGATATTCCAAGCTGTCATTGTATGGCCAATATTGAATATTGAAATGTCATCCTTGTCACCATAGATAAATTGTTTGGAAATGCTTAGCAAATGCTTAGACCATGAATTTGATTTTGGGAGGATTTAGCCAAATTATTACAAATTTGTTTAAACTTGAACCTATGGTATTGTTTTACCATAGGGAATTTTGTAAAGATGGTTTAATCAAATAAAATGCTAAAATGGTTTAGACTTGGGCGAAACGGATGAATGGTGGGTGCAGGTTTATGCACGGGTTTAATCTGGTTAGGATTATTACCCAGGGTTTGATTTTGAATGACGCCCAAGTCGATTAAGGACCGGTCTTGGAGCCGCATCTTGCTATGCCTTACCGTACCACCACACGTCTTGTCTGGGCAAGACTTGGCTTAATAATTTGGGATACCTCGTAGATATTCGTGCCATTTTGTATGAGTGGGTGTTGGATAGACAGTAGTCCCACATGGCGCAAGAGGGGGCTCCCGGAGGATGGATAGTCCAATGGAAGCGAAACCTTAGCGGGCATGAGTTCTTTGGGGTAGATCATTGTAACGGCCTCGTGATAATTGCTTTGTCCCACGCCTTAGGAAGCGTGGATTGGCCGCACAAGGAGCAAATTATCTCGTGTGGGTAAAGCGGTACAAACTCTGCGAGTAGAAACTATTGAATAGCGCGTCATGATCATGGACATGCTAGCAAAGCCACTTTAAGTTAGACTTGTTTTTGGTTTTAAAATGGTTTCAACAGATGTTTTCAGGATGGTTAGTCCTGTGGGAAAATTGGGCGGTTAGCCATTGTGTTTGGGAGGATATCCATCACCTTTCTCGGAGGTTATCCACATTATTCAATTGTCATTTAAAATACTGTATGAAAACGGCCTTGCAATCTATTAGGATTATTTGAACTAAAACCGCTGCCACTTCAAAAATAACCACGCCAACATCCTTTGTTTACCTTATGCATGCATTACAATTTCCATATTGGGTGTAACTTGCAGCACGGTAGTTGTGCTCATGCTTGCTTTATGCAACAAAATTTCAGAGAAGACTTCTATCGGGGCGGTGAGGACACCGACGCTTAAAGCCGCCCCAGCATTTATTGCTGTGGCGGATCGTTCTGGCCTACTACTATCGTTTTACTTCAGCTGTGTTATTTACTACTTTATTTGGCTTCATGCCCAATTGTATCGAACAATCGATTTACTATTAATGAAATGCGAGACTTGGTTATGTTATCATTTTTGTAATCTGTACACCGGAAATCTGGGACGGTGTATGAACACAGAGGGTTCGGGATCTTTAGTTCCGGTCCGACAAAAGTGGTATCAGAGCCATGTCGTCTGTAGGACGTGGCCCTAGAATTGTCCTAAGGACTTATTTTCAAAAGCAAAAACTATTTCGAGTCTATCCAGAGTCATTCTCAACTTTTCTCTTTAAAAGGTTTACTAACTTATCTCTTTCTCAAAATTTTAGATGGTGAAATCTGGACGCTACTTCCCACGGGCCTTTCTTCGGATCTTGGGCGAGATACTTTGGGAAATGATCTGACACAGGTTACCAAAGAGGCCAACTTTTCAAGGATTCAAGTACCAAGTGGGAGAACAACAAGCGTGGAGAGTAGAAGTGCTCATTTACTCCAATCTACGCACCGACACCGCCTTCCACGTCTTTGGCGCTCCGATCCGTATGACACCTTTGATGAGGGCATGCGAGGATCGGCAAGAGAGCGATCCGCCACCTTCGCTACACCTACAATCATCGCCTTGAGGCACCGGTTTCATTATTACCCGATGCACATTCCGACCAGAACTCGACAAGACTTTCAACTCCGCTAGAGCGAAGATTCCCCGGCTCGACACACGGTGGATCTCGCTAAGGCTTTGGATTATGCCTACTAAACACCTTGAATGACTTGCTCACCGCTTCGAGCAGGACTACAAGAAGCGAGAAGAAGTGAAGACCGTAGCTGCGAGCTCGCTAGCTACAAGGCCATGAGGCTAGCTCGATGGGCGGATTATACCCCAGATACCCATTATAGTTATCTTCCCTGTTAGCTCGACCTTTAGTTGCGAATTATGAGCTACTATCTTATTTGTGGTAGCCATAATCTTTGAATAAGATGACTTAATAAAGGAACTTTTTGGAAAAATCTGCTCTTGTCTTGTGTGCTCTTTGAGTTCTTGGGCTGTTAGAATTTACCCCTATAGAACTCCCTATCTGTCTATCTCTCCTAAATCTTTGGGGTTCTAGCAGATGGTGACCACCCGTACTGGCAGTGGCAGTGTCCGAGGTCGGGGCAACGAAGACGCAGATTACCAGGAGGATCCCGTGCAGCAACCACCACCGCCACCAGCTGAAGGACCAGATTGGCGTCAGATGATGGAAAACCAGAATCGTCTGATTAACCTCCTAGCTCAGTCCCTCAACAGCGTGCAGAATGTGCAAGCAACAACTCGAACTGCACCACCACCTCCACCCGCGCAGAGATTGACCATGGCAGATTTCATGCGCATGCGCCCACCGACATTCTCCAGCAGCACAGAGCCGATGGATGCCGATGACTGGATCCGTGCTATCGGGAAGAAGCTGGATATCACTCAGTGTACTGACCGTGAGAGAGTCCTGTTTGCCTCTCACCAGCTCACCGGTCCCGCATCGAATGGTGGGATAACTACAACATCTCCCATCTTGTGTGAGACTATCTCTTGGGCGGAGTTTGTGCGGAGCTTTCCGCCATGCACATATCCCCAGAGGATAATGACCCTAAAGAAGAAAGAGTTCCACGCGCTCAAACAAGGCAACCGCGCAGTGGGTGAATACCTGCACAAGTTCAACCAGCTTGCTCGCTATGCCCCAGCAGACGTGGCTAGTGATGAAGAAAGGCGAGAAAGGTTCATGGATGGTGCGAGCGATGAGATCTCGATCCGGTGGTCTCCAATGACTACTGCGACTTCCAGCAGTTAGTGAATAAAGCTTTTCGCCAGAGGCCAAGCATCTGCGGATGGAGAACATAGCGGAGGATGGCGCCTGAAGTTCAACTCGAGGGCAACCCAAGCCTCGCTTTGCTCGGCCTCGGCCACCTCGAGTGGAAGGTTCGATCTTCTACACCCAGAGCCCCATCACGGCCTGGCGCTCCAACTCTTCCGGCTTCAGAACAATGCATCTGCGAGCGGTTTCAAAAAAGAACCCAACTTCATCGGCGGGGAGTGACATGCTTCCATTAACGGCTGGACACTACGCCAACAAGTGCCCAAGAAGCGGCGGTCTACAACACCAAACAGGCAAGATCGGGGAGTACCGGCCACCGGCGGCACCCCAAAGCCGGCGGGCGATTCCGAAGAAGGGCGTGTGAACCACGTCCACGATGAGGAAGCTCGAAGGCACAGATGTCGTCCTTGGTGCGTTTCGTTAATATGATACCGTCGATTACTGCTTGATTAGAGCTTCGCATTCTTTTGTATCCAATAAGTTTGTGGGCAAAATGGGTTACCTATTTCTCCATTAAGTAATCCTATGATAATCCATTCCCGGGCTCGAAAATGAGGACCATTTTCTATGCGAATCTTACCACGAAATATCCGGAGTTTCCTTCATGGCGGACTTAATAGTCCTGCATTCTCAAGGTCCGGATGTAATACTTGGAATGGGTAGCTAGCCAAGAATCAGGGACGGATAGGCGTGCCGATAGGTCTATCACTCTCACTAATGAGGAAGGACTCACGGTTGAATTCAAGCCCAAGACACATCTGGAGAAAGTTCCATTCGACCCAACTTGAAGGAATTAAAGCTTGAAGATATACCAATAGTGCAAGAATTCCGGATGTTTTCACGATGATCTACGGCATGCCACGGACGAGGGCGTCATGTTCTTAATTGACTTAGTCGAGGACGCTCCAATCTCGAAGCGACCTTCTGAGAATGCGGCCAATGAATTGGCGGAGATGAAGAAACAAATTGAAGAATTGCGAAGCAAGGGATATATTCGACCAGTTCATCACCTTGGGGAGCACTCATTATTTGTCAAGAAGAAAGACAATAGTATGAGGATGTGTGTGGATTATAGGTCACTCAATGAAGTGACAATCAAGAACAAGTACCGCTACCTAGGATTGATGACTGTTCGATCAAGCTGAAAGGAGCAAGTGTATTTTCAAGATTGATTTGAGATCGGCTATCACCAATCGAAGATCGGACGGAAGATATCCGAAGACAGCTTTCACCACGGATATGGACTATCTGAGTTCTGATAATGTCTTTCGGTTTGACGAGCATACTCGCTTACTTCATGAATATGATGAACAAAGTGTTCATGGAATTCTTGGATAAGTTTGTGGTTGTTTTCATCGATGACATCCTCGTCTATTCGAAGAATGAAGAAGAACATGAGGACCACCTCAGTTGATTTTGGGAAAACTTCGGGAGAACCGACTTTATGCCAAATTCAACAAGTGCGAATTTTGGCTAAGTCAAATGGCATTCCTTGGACATATTGTGTCGGCGGGAGGAGTTCCGTAGATCCACCAAAGTCGAGCGGTAATGGATTGGAAACAACCCAAGTCATCACAGAGGTGAGAAGTTTCCTTGGATTGGTGGGTATTACCGCAGATTCATTGAAGGTTTCTCCAAGTTAGCAAGACCAATGACTCAACTCTTGAAGAAGGAGAAGAAATTTGAATGGACGGATGCTTGCGAGGAGAGTTTCCAAGAGTGAAGTCGAGACTAGTTTCAAAGACTGTGTTGGTCCTACCAGATATTCATAAAGATTTTATGATTTTCTGCGGCGCCTCGTCGAGGACTTCGGTTGCGTATTGATGCGGGAGGGCAAAGGCGTATCTTATGCATCCGTCGCTTGAGGCCGCATGAAGGGAATTACCCAACTCATGATCTTGAGTTAGCGGCGATTGTACGCGCATTGAAGATCTGGCGTCATTACCTCATTGGTAACATTGCGAAGTTTTCACGGATCATAAAAGTCTGAAGTACATATTCACCAATCGACCTTAACCTCCGTCGAGAAGATGGCTGGAATTAATAAAGGATTATGACCTTGGAATTCATTATCACGGGCAAAGCAAATGTGGTTGCAGATGCCACGAAGCGAAAAGCGTGTTACAACACCGTCTTAGTTCGGAAGAATCAACGAGTTATACGAAGAATTGAAGCACTGAACTTGGAGATTGTTAATCAAGGATGTGTGAGCGCTTTGGAAGTTCAATCAACACTTGAGTCAGATTAGGGAGAAGCGGATAGAAGATGAAGACATCAAGGAGATCAAGAAGAATATGAGAAGAGGCAAAGCCGGGATTCACGAAGATGAGCAAGGAGCGGTGTGGTTCGGTGACCGCATCGTGTCTGGGATCAACGAGTTTAAAGCGATCGATTACGAGGAAGCTCATGAGTCGCCTTATTCTATTCACCTGGCGATTACCAAGATGTACCAGATCTCAAGGAAAGATATTGGTGGAGTCGACATGAGGCGAAATTCTTGAGTTAAGTAGCCCATTGTGATGTTTGTCGGCGAGTCAAGGCGAGCATCAAAGACCCATTGGTTTCTTGCAACCATTACCAATTCGAGTGGAAGTGGGAAGAAGTTGGTATGGACTTCATCACGGACTTCCTAGGACCCAATCGAGGATGTGACTCTATCTGGGTGATAATTGACCGGTTGGCATAAAGTAGCTCACTTCATTCGGTCAAGACCACCTCTGATCGACAAGTTAGCGAGTTATATATGGCTAAGATCGTTTGTCTACGGAGTACCCAAGAAGATCGTGTCGACGAGAGGATCACGATTCGTCAAGATTACAGCGATGCATGAAGCTTTGGGAACCAGACTCAATTTCAGATCAGCATATCATCCGCAGCGGATGGGCCAGACGAAACGAGTCAACAGATTCTTGAAGACATGCTTGAACTGCGCCTTAGAGTCACGGACAAAGTTGGGACAAGAATCGCCCTATCTGGAATTTTCAGTACAACAATAGCTACCAAGCCGGTCTTGAGATGTCCCCATTTGAGGCTTTGTATGGCGAAAATCAGAACTCCGCTTCTTTGGGATGAAGTAGGAGAGCATCGCTTCTTTGGGCGAGTTGATCAAAGAAGTGAAAGTAAGGTTAAGGCAATAAGAGAACATCTAAAAGTAGCTCAAACCCGCCGAAAGAGTTATGCGAGATAATCGTCGTGAGAGTTGACCTTCTTGAAGGAGATTTTGTCTATCTCAGAGTTACTCCACTCAGGAGTAAGAAGGTTCGAACCAAAGGAAAACTTGCACCCAGTTGTGGGACCTTACAAGATTTTAGCAAGAAGAGGTGAAGTTGCATATCACCTCGAGCTACCAACATCCTTATCCGCCATCACAATGTCTTCCATGTTTCACGACTAAAAAGTGCCTTGAGTGCACGAAGATCAGACCCTTCTAGAAAGCATTGATCTTCAAGAGGACCTCACCTATGTGGAGCAACCGATCAAGATTCTGGACGTCGCAGAGCGTGTCACACGGAACAAGATCATCCGTTCATACAAAGTTCAGTGGAGCCGCCACCCTGAAAGTGAAGCCACTTGGGAGCGGGAAGAAGACATTAAAGGCTGGGTATCCCCATCTTCTCGCCGGTCAATCCTGAATCTCGGGTCGAGATTCCCTTAAGGGGGGGAGGTTTGTAACAGCCCAAAATTTCAATTTTGGTTAAAGTTTAAAACTTATTTGAATTTGTGAATTTCTGAAATTTTAAAAGCTTGTCTTTAAATTGTTAAAGCCAAAAAGAAATTTAAGTTCAAAATCTATTGTCAACTTTAACTTGGAAATATTTTAGTTAAGTCCAGAACTATTCTAAGAACTTATGTAAATTTTTCTAGAATTTTTAGAATCATTTGCTATTTTCTAAAGCTTAAATGAATTATTAGAATTATTTTAATTAGAAAAGCAATTGGAAAATTCCAACTCGTTTTGGGCGAAACCCTTCGCCCAACCTTTCTCAGCAGCAGACGACCCAAGCCGGCTGCTCCTCTCATTTCATCTCATTCCCCACTTCCCTATCTCCACCGTCGGATGCACATCCGAGGCCACATTGCTCCACGCCCCCTTTTCTTGGCCACCGATCTCAAATCCAGCGGCCACCACCCATCTTCCTCCCCACCTCCTTCTACCCCTAACCGCGCGCAGAACCGCCATAGCGCGCCGCTTGGGGAGCTTGAGGCCACCTTCCCAACCACCCGATACTTTCGTAGCGTGCGTCTTGCTGAACGCACTGCGCACGAGCCGCCCCACTCCCCACTTCTCCCTCTTCTCCATGCGTGACTTCGGCCTTGCCGCAACCACCGCCGCCACGATCTTGCGCCGTTCTCCCTCTCCCCTCCGCCCGGCCCCTATAAAGGGGAGCAGGGTCTGACTCTCCTCCTCAACCATTTCCCCAATCGCTCCTCCTCCCTGCCTCTGCCGCGGAATCGGAGTTTCTTCCACGCCGCCACAGCGCTTCGCCGTCTACACCGTCGCCGTCGTCGGCGATCAGACCTTCCGCCCACCACCGTGACTGCCAGGCGTCAAGGGCTACCCGTCTGTAGCGCCCACCTCGCCGGAGAGTCACCCGAGCCGCCATGCCGTGACCGTCCGCCGCCGCCTTCTCTGTTGATCGTCGCCCGTTTCGTCGCGTCCGGCCGCCGCGAGGTAACCACCAAGGTCCCCGCGACCTCCTCTCCATTGCCGCCCTCATGGGACTCGCTTAGCCGCCGTTCTTGGCGACCATAAAGTCCGATGCCGCCGTGCCGCCGCCCATACGTCGGCGCCACGCATCGCCACGCGAGCGCCACGAGCGTGCCACCTCGCCCAAAGCCCGTGGTTGCCTCACGTGGCGACCACGTCACACACCGCGCCACCTCCCGGTCGCCAAGTCCGTGGACTTGGTCCACATAAACCGTGTCTATGACCGTAAACCCATTGTCGAAAATCATTTTTAAATTAATTTAAATCCGAAAATTCCACCTTTGGCGTCACCTTGCGCAATAATTAGATTTACTTTTAGAAAAATAATTCAGAAAATTGATTTAAATCACAGATTTAGAATTTAATTTGTAAAATTCATAACTTTTGCATTCTAATTCAAAATTAGGTGATTTCAATTTCTAAAATTTGATAAAATTAATACCTAGCTAAATAAAATATAAAAATTTGAATTGGAATAGGTTTAAACTGTCTGTTTGAATTTGAGATAATTTAAACCACTAATTTAGGAATTTAACTTGTAAAATTCATATCTTTTGAACCATAATTCCAAATTAGATGATTCAAATTGCTAAAATCTTAGAAAATTATTATCTAACTAAATAAAATATAGTTATTCAATTTGGAGTTCAGTCTAGTTCTATCTTGGAAATTTAGAAATCCTTTGAATTCCAAATTTAAATTAAAATTTGTAAAATTCATATCATCTGAATTTCAAACTCCAAATTTAGTGAATTAAGTTTCTAAAATTTTATAAAAAGATTATCTAGCTTAATAAATTAGAATTAGTTTAAATTGTTATTTTAAATTAAACTATTTAATTTGCAAATTTAGGATTTAAACTTGTAAAAGTTATATCTTTTATTTTCCTATCTCTAAATTGAATGTTTCAAACTTATAAAGTCTTATAAAATTGTTATCTAGCCAAATAAAATATAATTATTTTATTTAGAGTTAGTTGAACTATTGTATTGTCTTCATTTGAATTCCAATTGATTGTCGTATTTTCACGTTTAGATTACTGACGATTAGGAATTTGATTCTTAGAAAAATTAGAATTTCAAGACTTCAGCGAAGGCAAGTTATACTTTGATCATCTTGCCCTAATATTTTAAAGTTAGTTAAATTCAGTTTTCAAATTATTAAATGCATGCATACTTTTATTCAAGTATTTTAAATTCTGTTTAAATGATTAGATATTCCAAGCTGTCATTGTATGGCCAATATTGAATATTGAAATGTCATCCCTTGTCACCATAGATAAATTGTTTGGAAATGCTTAGCAAATGCTTAGACCATGAATTTGATTTTGGGAGGATTTAGCCAAATTATTACAAATTTGTTTAAACTTGAACCTATGGTATTGTTTTACCATAGGAATTTTGTAAAGATGGTTTAATCAAATAAAATGCTAAAATGGTTTAGACTTGGTAAAGCGGATGAATGGTGGGTGCGAGGTTTATGCGGGTTTAATCTGGTTAGGATTATTACCTGTGGTTTGATTTTGAATGACGCCTTAAGTCGATTAAGGACCGGTCTTGGAGCCGCATCTTGCTATGCCTTATCGTACCACCACACGTCTTATGCAGGCAAGACTTGGCTTAATAATTTGGGATACCTCGTAGATATTAGTGCCATTTTGTATGAGTGGGTGTTGGATAGAGCAGTAGTCCCACATGGCGCAAGAGGGGCTCCGGAGGATGGATAGTCAATGGAAGCGAAACCTTAGCGGGCATGAGTTCTTTGGGGTAGATCATTATAACGGCCTCGTGATAATTGCTTTGTCCCACGCCTTAGGAAGCGTGGATTGGCCGACACAAGGAGCAAATTATCTCGTGTGGGTAAAGCGGTACAAACTCGCAGAGTAGAAACTATTGAATAGCGCGTCATGATCATGGACATGCTAGCAAAGCCACTTTAAGTTAGACTTGTTTTGGTTTTAAAATGGTTTCAACAGATGTTTTCGGGATGGTTAGTCTGTGGGAAAATTAGGCGGTTAGCCATTGTGTTTGGGAGGATATCCATCACCTTTCTCGGAGGTTATCCACATTATTCAATTGTCATTTAAAATACTGTATGAAAACGGCCTTGCAATCTATTAGGATTATTTGAACTAAAACTGCTGCTTACGCAAAATAACCCTGCCAACATCCTTTGTTTACCTTATGCATGCATTACAATTTCCATATTGGGTGTAACTTGCGAGCACGGTAGTTGTGCTCATGCTTGCTTTATGCAACAAAATTTCAGGAGAAGACTTCTATCAGGACGGTGAGGACACCGACGCCTAGGCTTCGCCCCCAGACGATTGCCTGTGGCGGATCGTTCTGGCCTACTACTATCGTTTTACTTCCGCTGTGTTATTTACTACTTTATTTGGCTTCATGCCCAATTGTATCGAACACTGATTTACTATTAATGAAATGCGAGACTTGGTTATGTTATCATTTTTGTAGCTGTACACCGGAAATCTGGTGGTGTATGAACACGAGGGTTCGGGATCTTTCGTTCCTGTCCGGCGATTCAGTCCTGACTGGAGCCAACTCTAGATCGGGCGGATAATCACCACTAATTTTCATAAGGTTATTTTCTCAAAAAGTACTTTCTTAAATTAATATAAGCAAAAAGGATTTTTTTGTATGAATAGTAACATTTACTTTTTATTTTTTATATGCTTTGTCAGATATTTCAATTTTATGTTTCTCTTTGCACATATTTATTTACTTTAATAAACGGTGATTTTCCATCTTTTGGCAATCGAGCTCCCTTATCTAAAAATGGCAATTGTGCTCCCTTGCAATGCTATTTCTTGAATTCAACTTCTTCTTTTTTTTTCCCCTGTTGTTACCATAATTTACTTCTAGTGTTAAGGAATATTTGGATCAATGCATAAATTTCGTGTGAATCTCACATGAACAAGAGATATATAGTCATATAAGAAATTCCAACGTTCCAAAGGAGCCTTAGTGCTACTCTATCAGTTTATCCCGGCACACTTAGAGCTTGCTTGGGAAGCTCAAAATCTCGATCAATCTACATGAATAGACAAATTTTGTGCCTTCCAAACATGACCATACCGTAGAGTTTGGCTCCTAATACAGGCTCCTTGACGGCGACAACTTGTCCAACTATCAAGAACCAAGGCCACCGAGCTCCGTTGTAAACAGGAGACTACAGCGGCGTGTGTTCTTTCCATGGAGGAAACCCGTGGGTACTGAATTTCCTATGCCAGGCACCACACGAAGAATCAAATGCCCTGGAACCGTTAGCTTGGCCTATTCGTTTGCAAATGGAGTAGAAAATATCTCCTATTGTAGAGATGACGAATGGTTGTTACGTACACTCACCACTGCAGTTGGTGGTAATTCTTCTTGACGGAGTTTCTGCAAATTACGGTATCCAAACAAAAGTATGCATATATTTTGACCTTGTGTGAAAAATCAAATCAAATGGTCGAATTGAATACAATTGTAGCATCAAAATTAAGCATGCTATAGCCAACTGTAAGATTGAAATTAAATGCTCTGTTTTTTTTTGATTAAAGGACTTCATCCCAGTTTTTATATGTAGGACCGAAATAGCGACAGAGGGGGGGTGAATGTCGCTCTCTTTAAAATCGCCCCCGAGAAAACGTACACTGATTTTTTTTTAAGAAGAAGCAAAACAAAGTAATTCACAGAGAGTTAATTCTGCTGAAACCTGGAACGCATGTGACACTGAAAAATTCAGCATAAATCAGAGACCAGCCAGTAAAAAATTCAACTGAAAATACCGCTGTTTAATCTGCATGCAAAATGGTTGAAAATCAGCAAAAGGAAAAAACGCACTGTAGATGGCCACAACAAAGAAAGTGCTGCACAGGGCACAAGATTTCTGGTTTCTTCTCTCACGGGCGCAGCCAAGAAATTTCTACAAGCACTAGTAAACAGTTCGGTCAATTCAAGAAGGAACTGCACAAGTGAAACTGAGATCAACAGAACAAGCAAGTTGGATTGATTGAAGGTAGTCAAATAAAAGCTAGACAGAACGGTCACAGGGTTGAAGACCACACAAAAGCCAACAGAAATGAAATTGAACCAAGCTAATAAAGAAATCCAAACATCAACTGCTTGCAATAATCACCGAATCAACCACAAAAAAGCAAAGCTGACACACACGGCAAAGAAGACTCAATTCGCTCCTCGTTCTTCAAATGCTACAGGCTGGCAATCAGGTGGGACACAAACACAGAGACACAGAGCCGACAAGAACTCACAAGGAACATCAGTCCAAAGCTAATAACTAAATGGCATCAAGTCGCAACAAAAACTTCCAAGCAGCCGGAAACATGGATCTACAGGGCGATCAATCACACAAAACCAAGTTGACAGCCACACAAGAAAAACTGCAGTCCAAAGCAGAAAAGAAAACTAACAGCAGCTAAGGAATAAACTAATCAACAAGAGCTGCCACCATCCGGTTTCTGCAAGAACTCGACCGGGCGCAGAAACAAACCGCTGCCACGGCTCCTCTCTTTCCGGGCCTCACAGCGCAAGAACAGCCACAAGCCGTCTGCCTCATTTTCTCGGTCTGCAGGGCGCCAGAGATCCAGTTTTTGAGCGAACTCCTACAGGCGCTCAAACAAGCCGCCGCCGCTTCCAACCGACAGCAAGTACCAAGAACCGGATTTTGCAATCACAGGAAATCAAAAGATCAACTCTAGGCAACAGAAACAAAATCAACTCCACATCCGCACAGGAGTTCAGATTTAGCAGCCGCAGAAGCAGTCAACAAGATGGGAGAAGCAGAACTGCAACAGCCAAAACTGAACTCAAGATAAAATTCACCAGAAATCAAAACAAGAATGGCCGGAACAACTCAAACACAAGAATTTCATAGATAGAGACAGAGAGAGGTCAGATTACAAAGAGGAAAGATTACAACCAAATCACTCTCATCTCTCATACACACCCATGGAGAGAACACAAATGAAATCCTGAAATTTTAGCACACCCTCTCTCCTAATTTCAGCACAATCTCTCCCTCTCCTTTTATAGCCTCCCACTAATGGGTTTACACTTTGCTTTACCCATTAGGTCACACCAACCCTAGCACTTTATCCAATAAGCCCTAACAAACATCCACTTCCTTTAGTGCAGCTTTGCGTATTCACCAAAACGCCACTCCCGCACCTTCCAGAAGCTTCCTCGATTCTGCCGCAAGCCTCGCAACCACTCCGAGTCCTCGCCGTCTTGACACATCCCGATCTGTTTCGACCTCGGCGCCACTGCGCTTAGTCCGATCCTCCGTGTCTCGCCACGACTCCACTCGACGTCCCGCAAATCCACACGACAAGAAACAAATCACATAGCACCGCCGACATATTGTAACCATACAATAGCATCGCACAAAATATTCAGAGCCTAAACCGATCGAACCAAAAATAAACGACTTAAGCATCGCTCGACCTAGCTCGACAAAGTTCGACCAAACCGAATGCACCGCAAGAACGACATGGTCCAAACCACCCAAACCAAACTCGACTTCCTAAACCTATGTCAATTACTCATCACACACACGGACGACCTCCACATGGTCTCTCAATCTCCCCTTGATGAGTATATTGACAAACTCCAAAAAGCGCAAAGATGAGTTTGAGTTTGAAGAATCCAACATGGTCCAAAGAAGAAGAGTGAAACTAATGACCATGTCGATGTAAGAACACTAGAGCAACAACTAAAAGAGCAAATTGTTTTCCAAAGCTCTAAAATGATCCCAACTAACTTTTTTTCTCTATTCTCCCCTTTTGGCAATAAACACATCAAGAATGCACAAGAGAGAATATGACATGTCAATGGATGAAATGGCTGAAGTTTGATTATTCTAAGCAGTTAGAGCCATGAGAATTATCCAGAATGACCATAATGTAATACACCAAGCCATAACTTAATAAAAAGGCTATCTAGATCATGACAAGATATGTATAAGCTAGCTAGAACACATAGATGACAATCTGAAAATGAGGTACATTATGTGAGCAAGTCAAGTCATCAATGAGCAAAGTCTAGCTAGAGATATCCAAGGATGATGCAGGCCATGTCAATAAGCTAAGCGTAGCTAAGAAGCTTAAATTGAGACCAAATAGAGTGCTATGCTCAAGAATGAAACATTGGTTAAAGTACTTGATACTTTTTGTAGCTTTAAGCACATTGAACACATAAAACATATTTTCTTTTGAAATTCATGGTGGTTTCCAACCAGATTTTTGTTTTATCATGTGCTAGGTCTCAAGCCTTATGCGACTACTCCAAGCGAGAAGCTTAAGAAGATAGTCTAGGTCACCCAAAACTCCCCCTAAGTTCATGCCAAGTGCAATGGCAAGCCGTCTCATAGGAGAGAATTGGTGAGATCAGTTTTTTTTCGCACAAAAGAGATCTTTTTGCCTTTTAACAAGTTGTACTAACTCATGCATCAACAAGAGACTAAAACAGCTCAATCTAAGGCTCAATATAGATTCATCACTCTACCCAAATTTATTTGACATGGCATGAATCATAAAAGGATAGCTCAAGAAAGACTAATCTCGAAAAGCTAACATGACAAGTTTTAGTTTAAGTTGAGCAATTTTAATTAACTTATCATGGCAAAAGCTAGGCTACACATATGAAGTCATGATAAATCTAGCAAATAAGCACAAGTCATGGCAAGGTGTAAAGCATTGTAAACATGTCATAGCAGGATAATAATCAAGGCTCAATGTAGTTATATTACAATGCAGAATGCTAGAAATGCAGAAGATCCAGCTCCCCCTCAACAATAGATGCAACTTTTAGTTCAAGTTGAGTTAAGTCAATATTAAGCTCCAGAAGCTCCCAAAAGAACTCCCCCTGAACCAAAGCAATAAAACGAGAAGCTGGCAAAGAAAACATAAAACAAAGATCCTTAAAGCATAGATAAGATATAGAGAATACTATGGCTCAGATCGACTCTCATCTACCCCATATGACTCTAGGACTATCAATCGCCCACTTAACACACCTAGGAGCAAACACGCACTGTCTCACCCAAGGGTGGCCCAACCTCGCTAGAACCTACAAGAAGTGAGTGAGCTCAACCTAGTGAGATAAGTAATGACTAATAAGCAAGATCCTAGAATCACAAGATAAGAGCAAAATCTAAACAACTAGACAAAAGAAGCACTCTAATCTATGCTAGGAGGACTAATCCCAAATGCACTCAAAATGCAATGCAATAGTAAGGAGCTAGAGCATAAATAATATAGTAGAGCAGTAAAACCCAAAGCTCCCCCTTACTATAGTCCATAAGGACAAACCACCCCAAGCTCTCCCATGAGAGTGAAAACCTCGAACTATCCAATGGCTTGGTGAAAATGTCACCAACCGGTGGTCACTCTCCACAAACCGAGCACTATATCGCCTTCTCTACATGGTCTCTAAGGAAGTGGAAGCGGATATCGATGTGCTTGGTCCGAATGCCGCCTTTGGTTCTGGCAATGTTAATCGCAAGTGTTATCACAAAAGAGTGGAACATCATCGATAACTAACCCAAAGTCCCGCAGGTCGAAGCCATCCAGAGCACTTGGCTACAAAGAATTGGTCTGCAAAGAACGCATTTCGCCTCTGGATCAGGTAACACCGGACCGCTTCCTCGAAGACCAGAAACAAGAGAAGTGCCAAGAAATTGGCAGTGTTGGAAGTGCTCTTCCTATCTATCCTCTGACCGGTGAAGTCTCGCATCCGAGAAGGCTCTCAAGGAAAGACAGGATGAGGAAGAGTACCAGATACCATAGTCAATGGTAGCTCGCAGGTACCGAAAGATGCGCTTCACCGCCTGGCGATGAGAAACGCGAGGAGAAGCCTGAAAACGAGCGCACAAACACACAGAAAAATGTATGTCTGGTCTCGAGGCAGTGAGGTACAAGAGGGAGCCAATCATGCTGCGAAACTCCTTTTGATCAACTGGCTCGCCATCCTCATCTGGGTCAAGATAGGTTGTAGAAGCCATGGGAGTCGACACAGGCTTACCATCACTCATGTCGGTTGTCTCAGAGATCACGAGTGTACTTGCCCCGATGAAGAAAAGTACCTCCCGAGTCCGCTTGATTTGGAAGCCAAGAAAGAATGTCAACTCACCCATCATGCTCATCTCAAACTCGGTGCTCATGACATCCGAGAACTGTGAAACCAGAGCATGAGAAGAGTCGCCAAAGATGATGTCATCGACATAGATTTGGACGAAAGAAAAGTCACTACCAAGCCTACGGATAAACAAGGTCTTGTCTACTTTACCCATTTCAAACCCATGACTCAACAAGTAGGACTTAAGCCTCTCATACCAAGCTCGGGAGCTCGCTTAAGTCCATACAACATGGAAAGCTTGAAGACATGGTTAGGGTATTTGGGGTTCTCGAAACTCGAGGTCGCTTGACGAGACTTCCTCCTCAATAAGGCCATTGAGGAAGGCACTCTTCACGTCCATCTCGATAAAGCTTGAAACCCTTAGAAGCCGCAAAGGCAAGCAGGATTCTAATGGCTTCAAGTCGAGCTCTGAGGGCAAGGTCTCCTCAAGTCTAGACCTCAACACAGGAAAACCCCGAGCTACCAATCTAGCCTTGTTTGGATGATTACCCCATCCTCACTCTGCTTGTTCTTGAACACCCACTTGGTTCCAATGATATTGTGGCCTCGTGGGGCTCAACAAGCGACTGCACCTTGTTTCTCTCAAAGTTCTCTAATTCTCATGCATGGCATTGACCCAAGACTCATCGTAAAGGGCGTGACAAACGCCCTTGGGCTCAAAGGGGCAACAAAGGCGTAATGGAGACAGAATTGAGAAAAACTGGACTTAGAGCGTGTGACACGCTCAAAAGGTCTCCAATAATCGCTCTGAAGGATGCCTTTTCTCGGATATGACGGGAGGTCTGGATGAGAAGAAGAAGTGGCCTCTACCTCGTGTGCAGACGAGGCAGGACAGAGCCACTAGCTCCGGAGGAAACGGAAGGCAAAGTGATCACCTTGAGGTGCCGAGGAAGAAGGCATCTCAAGGGGAGGAAAAGGAGCCAATCGTAAACAACCATCGCCTCCTCGTCCTCATCATCCACAAAGATGGTCTCGGACCGCTCTAAAGAACACGAGATATCTGGCCTAGTCCCCTGACCGCCTCGTCAAAGGTCACCTCACGTGTTTCTACCATTCTGCTAGACTCGCAGCCTGCACTTATAAGCCCGCCAAGAAGTCGAGTAGCCTAGAAAGATACCGCCACAGAACGTGACTCGAACTTGTCTAGGTTCCCGCACTTCAAGATAAAGCACTTGCAACCAAACACACGAAAATGAGAGACGCTGGGCTTTCGCCAGTATCTCACTCATAAGAAGTGCGTGTAGGAGTGCCCAAGAAAACTCGATTCAAACATGGCACGCGGTCGCAATGGCCTCATTTCAAAACTTCCTCGGTGTAGAGTACTCATCAAGCATCGTCCTGGCCATCTCGACCAAGGTACGGTTCTTCCTCTCCACAACGCCATTTTGCTGAGGGACGTATGGAGAAGAGAACTGGTGCTCTACACTGCCTCACCGCAGAACTCTCAAAGTAGGAATTCTTGAACTCCGTGCCATTGTCATCATGGATCGCTCGAAGGCACCGGGAAGCTCAACAGAAAGCCTACTAAAAGACCTCGAAATGTGTAAATGTCTCTGCCCTTCGAGGCTAAGAAAAACACCCAAGAGTACCTCGAGAAGTCATCGACCACAACAAGAACATACCACTTCCCTCCTGCTGACTGCACTCGAGCTGGTCCAACTGTGTCCATGTGGAGCAGCTGTCCCGGTGCATCGGTCATAGTAACTGTGACCGGAGGATGAGAAGCGGCAACCATCTTGCCGTGCCGGCATGGAGTGCAAACAAGATCTTTGACCATCTTGAGTTTCGGCAGACCACGAATGAGATCATGGCTGCTAACTCGGGTCAAATGGTCAAATCCAATATGACCAAGTCTCCTATGCCAGAAAGAGAGATCGCGGGACTCAGAAGCAACTAAACACCTGAGAGGATCGCCAGAAGACTCAGAGAACTCAGCACGAAAGATCCTCCCATAACGAGAAATCCATAAACCGGACTACACCAAGAATCAAGAATTTTGCAATTGTTTTTCTTAAAGCTCACCTCAAACCGCTATCAGAAGCCGAGAAACGGAAAGCAAATTGTACCGCAGCCTTACTAACCAAGGCAACATCCTTAAGAATAAAAGAAGCATTAATACGCGACAGACCTTTGGCGATGACGCGCCTGCAGACGAAGCATCTCCAAGGTGATCGCCTCATCACCGGCGCTGGCTAGGAGGAGAACCAACGGAGTCTCCTATCATATGACGAGAACAACCGAGTCTACAAGCCAAACCTTCTCCTTCCCTACCCGGTGAACTGAGTCAAACAGAGTAAAGTCTCAAGATCGATAAATCAACAATGATTTTGGCACCTAATATCAATAACACGCCGAGCGGATGAAGTAGTCAAGCACGATCGACCTCTATCTACCCTCGCTCTCAGAACTCAAAGCGTAAGGTCTAAGAGTAGACCCGGTCGTTCTTTGGTCCGATCGCTCTGAAGGAGCGAAGTCGAGCACACGCAACATGTTGAACATGCCGCGGTAGCTATCTCGATGGGGAAAACGAGATCTACCCTCGGACGGCGGAAGTCACGATCGAAAGCAAAGATGAGGACGAAAACCGTAAAACTCGAAAACCAAGTCCTCGATCTTTGCACAAACCCATCGAAGAAACAAGTCTAGACCTCGTGTTGGTCTTAGGTGCACTCAAGGTCCGGGCCGACCACAATGCGCCTAAGAGACTCAACATGGTCTCTACGCGATCTTGGCGCTACCAAGCATCGACGATCGGTGTCCATCCTTCCGACGAAGGTGCGGTGATACTTCACCTTCGAGAGGTAGAAGCAAAGATGTGAAATTACCTTATCGTCAAATCCCGGACATAGCCCGCCGACTTGAAATGGACTTTCTCGGTCCTGGCTCGCCTCGATCACACACAGTGCTATGGGTCCGAGCACGGCGGTGGATGCTTCCTCATGTCCTCAAAGAAGTCATATCCTAGACCCCGATTAAATCTGCAGATCTTAGATTGGTCTAGAATAAGATTGAGCTTCTTCTTGCCTCCTACAAATCTCTCGAGAGTGTTCATAAGGTACCGACACTCCCGAAAGAGAGAGGTGCAAGAAGAGCAGGGGAAGAAGAGACAAGAAGGTAAGAAAGCAAAAGAAGAACCAAAGAAGAGAGGGAAGAATGGCTTGTGCACGCACACCGACTCTGCGAGGACATCCCCATCGCTAGCCGGTTGGTTCACGCCGCTAAGCGCCTCAATCTTACCCAGGGCTTCTCCCTTCTCCACAATCATATTACAAGCACAATGTGGCTTCTCTAGAAGGTCCTTAGTTAGCTTCACACATTTCTCATCCAAAGCAATCAAGTCGATTTTAGTTTGTTACACTTAATGCATGGTGAGCTAACAGGTCCTTAGAAGCAAACCGAGCCAACTTCCTTTCATGATCAATCATATCTTGAAACTGTTTGGAGACACTTTTAAGTTCAAGCAGCTTAACTTAGGACAGTTCGAGCATGAATCAATCGGCTCAAGTAAAGAAGCTTGTAGTTCAAAGAATTTTATGATCTGCCTGCTTTAAGTTCATCTTCAAGTTATTGCAATTTTCACAAGACTCAGCAGATCAAAGAGCATGGCATAAGATCCTCTAGCAAAGAATGTCCTTACCCTCACATGAGGTGGGAGAAGTAGTCTCATCAAGAATAAGTAGGGTAATGTACCATCCTACTCAACTCTAACTCAAGAAGCGGACTAACATTCTCCACCTTAACACTATCAAGTTTGGAGGACACACTATCATGTGAGGTCCTTAACTTCTCCATATCAACCAAAGAAAGCAGAGCATGTATCACAATCATCACTAGAAGGGCGATGTAAGAGCAATAATCTCTAGTGACACTCTATCTATTTCCTTCTCTAACTCAAAGACACCTAGCCTTAGCTTTAGCATGAAAACCTCCTAGCTTAAGAAAAGCATGATTGAGCTGTTCAGAGGTGGGATCTACCTCGTCCGAAGTCGGAGTACAGCTCATTGTCACGAAGTTCGCCCTCGAGGGCCATGAAGCACATGCCGGGAGAAGTCGTCGCCGCCATCCTTGGGCTCTTGGTCACCCGTCCGTCATCGCCGCTCCATCCCTCCACCTCACCGAGGTCGAGGTCGTCGGGCGCGAGGACGCTGGGAAGAGCTTCTTGGCTTTGCCAAAGTTGCGGAACTTCTTCTTGCTTTGACGCCCGAGCCGAGGCTTCTTGTTGCGGTTCTTGTCGGTGTAGTCGTTCTTGCCCGAACCGCCGTAGTCGTTTTGCCCTTCTCCAGCTTTTAGGGCGGTTTGCTCGGATGTGGTTGGGGCCACCACACTCAAGCAATGACGGGTCCTCCTCTCTTTCTGTCCCTCCTCCTTTGTAAGCATGGGAGAATCTACGAGCAAGGAGGGCAAGCCGCTCATCCAAAAGTCGCTCTAACGATCATCGCTATGTCACGAGAGCAACAAGGAGAAATTGCAAGAGGACTCGGAAGAGAGACCGAAGTTTAATCGATCGGTGACCAAGGCCATCGATCGTGACTTCGACTCCACGAGACAACGTCAATCTCGTGAGTCTTGAGGCGTGAGTACAGCCGCATCAAGAGTCAAGGTCGAGAGGTCTGTCGTGTCTTTGATGGTGGTCACTTTCATCTCCCACACGCATAGATCGAGTCTAGTAAGTATCGACGAGCGTTGTCCGAGTCGGGTATGTGAGACCGACCGCTCGGAGGTTGCTCAAGATCTTGTGAAAACGCATGGCACTCATCTAGGGACTCACCAAAGACGCATCTCGAATTTGTTGTATTCTCGTTTGAACCGGTCCTGTCGAACCGTCTTGATCTGGTGGTGCCCTCATGGTATCGCCGAGGGTCACCCGGATATCGAGGGCGGGACGACAGTGAGATATGCGGTCAAACTCACTACGACTCAAACCCCGGATGATGATGTTCCTTGCCTTTGCATTCGCCTCAACATCAGCCATGTTCCCGCATTGATGTTCTCATCGGCAGAACAAATAATCGCACCTTGACCTTCCGCCAGATGGCATACCCCGGGCTCGATGTATGTCTCCATTCGCTCTTCCGAAGGGTAATCGATGCCATCGAAGACGAGCGGCTTGGTCGAGTACTTGTCCATCGCCATGGCTCTTGAGACCGTTAAGATCTATTGAAAAGAGCTAACCGCTCGATACCAATTGTAGGACCGAAATGGCGACAGAGGGGGGTGAATGTCGCTCTCTTTAAAATCGCCCCGAGAAAACGTGACACCGATTTTTTTAAGAAGAAGCAAAACAAAGTAATTCACAGAGAGTTAATTCTGCTGAAACTCGAACGCATGTGACACTGAAAAATTCAGCATAAATCAGAGACCACCAAGAAAAATTCAACCGAAAATACCATTGTTTAATCTGCATGCAAAATGGTTGAAAATCAGCAAAAGGAAAAAAAACGCATCAGAGATGGCCACAACAAAGAAAGTCTTTGCCGCAGGCACAAGATTTCTGGTTTCTTCTCTCACGGCGCAGCCAAGAAATTTCTACAAGCACTAGTAAACAGTTCGGTCAATTCAAGAAGGAACGCACAAGTGAAACGAGATCACCAGAACAAGCAAGTTGGATTGATTGAAGGTAGTCAAATAAAAGCTAGACAGAACGGTCACAGGGTTGAAGACCACACAAAAGCCAACAGAAATGAAATTGAACCAAGCTAATAAAGAAATCCAAACATCAACTGCTTGCAATAATCACCGAATCAACCACAAAAAAGCAAAGCTGACACACACGGCAGCAGCACTCCAATTTCTGGCTCCTGTTCTTCAAATGCTACAGGCTGGCAATCAGGTGGGACACAAACACAGAGACACAGAGCCGACAAGAACTCACAAGGAACATCAGTCCAAAGCTAATAACTAAATGGCATCAAGTCGCAACAAAAACTTCCAAGCAGCCGGAAACATGGATCTACAGGGCGATCAATCACACAAAACCAAGTTGACAGCCACACAAGAAAAACTGCAGTCCAAAGCAGAAAAGAAAACTAACAGCAGCTAAGGAATAAACTAATCAACAAGAGCTGCCACCATCCGGTTTCTGCAAGAACTCGACCGGGCGCAGAAACAAACCGCTGCCACGGCTCCTCTCTTTCCGGCCTCACAATAAGAAGAACGACCACAAGCCGTCGCCTCATTTTCTCGGCTCATAGGCGCCAGAGATCCAGTTTTTGAGCGAACTCCTACAGGCGCTCAAACAAGCCGCCGCCGCTTCCAACCGACAGCAAGTACCAAGAACCGGATTTTGCAATCACAGGAAATCAAAAGATCAACTCTAGGCAACAGAAACAAAATCAACTCCACATCAAGACAGAGTTCAGATTTAGCGACAGAGAAGCGATCCAACAAGATGGGAGAAGCGATCGCAACAATGACCAAAACTGAACTCAAGATAAAATTCACCAGAAATCAAAACAAGAATGGCCGGAACAACTCAAACACAAGAATTTCATAGATAGAGACAGAGAGAGGTCAGATTACAAAGAGGAAAGATTACAACCAAATCACTCTCATCTCTCATACACACCCATGGAGAGAACACAAATGAAATCCTGAAATTTTAGCACACCCTCTCTCCTAATTTCAGCACAATCTCTCCCTCTCCTTTTATAGCCTCCCACTAATGGGTTTACACTTTGCTTTACCCATTAGGTCACACCAACCCTAGCACTTTATCCAATAAGCCCTAACAAACATCCACTTCCTTTAGTGCGACTTTGCGATTCACCAAAATGCCACTCCCACCTTCCAGAAGCTTCCTCGATTCTTGCGCGCAAGCCTCGCAACCACTCCGAGTCCTCGCCGTCTTGACACATCCCGATTACGACCGACCGGCGCCACTGCGCTTAGTCCAGATCCTCCGTGTCTCGCCACGACTCCACTCGACGTCCCCGCAACACACGACAAGAAACAAATCACATAGCACCGCCGACATATTGTAACCATACAATAGCATCAGACAAAATATTCAGAGCCTAAACCGATCGAACCGAAAAATAAACGACTTAAGCACGTTCGACCTAGCTCGACAAAGTTCGACCGAAACCGAATGCACCGCGCAACGACATGGTCCAAACCACCCAAACCAAACTCGACTTCCTAAACCTATGTCAATTACTCATCACACACACGGGACGACCTCCACATGGTCTCTCATTATAGAAAGCCAAATAACAAGTTCTTACAACTACAAACTTAGCGCAAACAGACTGGGGAAACCAGTTTTACAGAAACAGGCAAGACCCACAGACGTCCAGAACAAACGACAACAGTCAGGAGGTAATACACATCAAAAGAGATACAAAACAACTTACGACGATCAGATCGCTAAGATATTACAGGCAAACATAAGCTGAAAGCAGGAAGAAAGCTGAATTCCAACCGAGCACAAACAGATTCCCAGCACGCGAATCAGCTAGCTTTAGTTGTTGACCATGTCGAAGATCTCCAGACTTCAAAGTTTCTCAGGAAATAGTCCACAATATCCCTTTCCACCCCTTTGGTTAGAATCCTCCAATGCTGCAAACAAGATATAAGATTGAAAATCACATCCATAGGGTTTCTAGGCAAATCCTTCTCAATCGCCATATAGTTCCTACATTTCCAAAGCGCCCAAGTGAAAGCTGTAAAACTAAACAAAATGGCATTATAGTAGTTAGTTCTTTTCCCCTCAAGCCAGTTGAGCTGAAAATCGTCGAGAGAAGTAGGGGTTCTATTCCACTTGCAAGTTTCCTTTACAGTCCAAACAAAGTTAGCAAGCACACATGTAAACAAAATATGATCAATAGTTTCTTTACCACCACAGAGCACACAAGTTTCTTTTCCTTTCCACCCCATTTTCTTAAGCTGAACAGCAGAAGGAGCTCTATCAAGATAGCATTGCCAAAGGAAATTTTTTGCCTTTAAGGGAAATTTACTTTTCCAAAGTTTTTGGAACTGAATGCAAGTAACCCCTCCAAACACCAACTGTTTATACAAAGATCTGACAGTAAACCGCCCGCTCTTCTCAAAACACTAAGAAACTGTGTCCATCTCACTATTAAGATTAGTGTTAAGAATAAATTTTTTCAAAAGATTCCACTGACTCATCTCTTCTCCTCCGAATGTTCTGACAAACTGAATCGCCCACCCTTGCTCTGAAAAGCAATCAGCCACCCTGATATCAGGATACTGACAAATTTTAAACAGCTTGTCGAACAAAATTTTCAAAGGGCAGCTTCCCATCCAAACATCTGACCAAAATGATGTGTTACAGCCATTGCCAATATCAAAGGACACACCTCTGTTGAAAAAATCTTTCACCTTCTGCAAACTTATCCAAAATTATGAACTTTTTGCAGGATTGGTATCTTTAAAACACCCCTCAGGAAAATATTTGGCTTTAACAATCCTAAACCACAATTCATTGTTGCCCCTGTATATTCTCCAGATCCACTTTACAAGAAGACAAATATTCATAATTCTAGTATTTATCACCCCTAGACCGCCATAATCTTTGGGTCTGCAAATTGCCTCCCATTTCACCATATGATATTTGAATTTGTCACTAGGGCCTCTCCAAAAAAACCGGGATCTAATAGAGTCCATCCTTTTGTGACACCCCTCACTGAACCGGTAGAAACCCATTGTATAAGTGGGCAAGCTGCTCAGACAGCTATTGACCATGACCAGCCTCCCCCCTGATGATAAAAGATTATTCTTCCAATTGTCTAGTCTTTTCCCCATTTTAGCAATCACCTTTTCAGTAGCTCTATCTCCCATATGACGATCGCCAATTAAAATACCCAGATACGTGAGGGGAAGTTTGGCCAATTTACAATAAAAAACCCCAGCCACATACGAAGCTTCCTCGTCATCGCATCCCATCACGAAGACTTCGCTCTTGTGATAATTAATTTTTAGGCCAGACATCCATTCGAAACAGTAAAGAAGAAATTTCAGATTGGTCAAATATTCCTTTTCACACTCAATCATAATTACTGTATCATCCGCATACTGAAGAATAGGAACACCTCCAGAAATCAGGTGAGAGATCACACCCTTGATCAATCCTTTTTCCTGTGCATTCTCAATAACCACTGCGAGGGCATCAGTAGCCAAATTAAAGA
This sequence comes from Phyllostachys edulis, assembly GCA_036346405.1. Lineage (NCBI taxonomy): Eukaryota > Viridiplantae > Streptophyta > Magnoliopsida > Poales > Poaceae > Phyllostachys > Phyllostachys edulis. Next base: position 38,777,802 of record CM070547.1, on the reverse strand, counting down.
GAAGAGGAGATAGGGGATCACCCTGTCTGAGACCTCTGTAAGTATTAAAAAAAGGCCCCATATCCCCATTGATGTTAATGCTAACTTTTCCACCCCTGACTGAACTCATGACCCTTTGAATCCAAACATCAGAAAAACCCTTTCTCACCATGACATCTTCTAGGAAACCCCAATGTATTTTGTCATATGCTTTTTCGAAATCTATTTTCAAAATCACCCCTTTATTCTTGGATTGCTTGACCTCATGCAGGATCTCATGTAGAGCAACCACACCATCTAAAATATTTCTATTCTTGATGAAAGCAGATTGACTGTCATTTATAAGACCATCTACAATTCTCCCCAATCTGTTAGCCAGGATCTTCGTCACAATTTTAAAACTGACATTTAAAAGACAGATTGGACGAAATTGTTTAATGGTATTAGCCTCCTGCATTTTGGGAATGAGAGTGATCACCCCATAGTTGAGTCTCTTCAGATCAAGATTGCCTTCAAAAAAGTCCCTAATCAAATATAAAAACTGGGTTTTAATAACATCCCATAACTCCTTATAAAATTCATTGGGGAACCCATCCGGACCAGGGGCAGAGTTGGAGGGCAACTCTTTCATGACCTCCCAAACTTCTTCTTCCTTGAAGTCTTGAGTCAGAAATTCATTATCTGCAGCAGAAATACTGTGTTTACTCTTCCAAATATCATGAGACAAAGTCACCCCCTGAACAGATTCAGAGCCAAAAAGCTGCTTATAAAATTTGTAAATGTGATCCCTGAGGTCATTTGGATCTTTAATTGTAACCCCATCATGCTCCAAACTAAAAATGTAGTTCTTCCTTCTCCTCCCATTAGCACACTTGTGAAAAAAAGGCAGTATTAGCATCACCCTGAAGGAGCCAGTTCACCCCACCTCTTTGGTTCCAGTGTTTCTCTTCCACCTCATAAACCTGTTCCAACTCACCCTCATACTTGTATCTTTGTTTCCATTCTTCAGCATTAAGACCTCTTTCCTCATCCAAGTCATCTAACTTTTTAATTTGCTCTATCAAATTCTTCTTAGTCCTTTTGTACTCTCTATTAACATTAGCACCCCAACCTCTCAAAAAACTTCTCAATGCCGCAATGCAACTATTCCATCTATCCAAAGAATAAATGCTATCATGAGCTTTACTATTGACTTCAACCCACTTGCTCTTAACCATTTCATTGAAGTTTTCCTGGCATAACCACTTCCTTTCAAAGTAAAATCTGCCTTTTTTTTAAGCATTAGCCCCTCCCCAGTATTAAGAACAATTGGATTATGATCAGAACCAACCCTGATCAAACTGTTGACACTGCACAGAGGGAATTTAGATTCCCAATCAGTTGAAACCAGCACCCTGTCAAGGTTCACCATAATTGGACAACTCTGTTTATTTGTCCAAGTATATCTGTTGCCCTCTCTTTTGATTTCAATCAGCTTGTTCTCAGTAATGAAATTATTAAAGAGCTGAATGAGAGGAAGGTTCAAATTGCTAGAATTTTTATCCCCTGCTTTCCTGATTAGGTTAAAATCACCCCCTACAACTTTAGGTAGGTAAGTCTGTTTACACTTCTGATCTAACTCATCCAAAAAGCAAGGGGCCAAACCATGATGAGCAGGACCATATACAACAATCAATTCCCATCTAAAATTGGAAAGTTTACTCCTAATTTCCATACTCAAAAAATGATTTCTTGCATCACAGCCCTCCACCTCCAAAAATTCTTGATTTACCCCCATAAGAATACCTCCAGAATGTCCTGTAGCAGGCAACCAGTTCCATCTGAAAAGAGAGTCCCCCACTAGACTCTTGAGTTCTTTCTCAGAGAAATCCTTTTTAATAGTCTCTTGGATTCCAACCACATCAACCTTTTCAGTATTAACAATCTCCCTCAGCTGTATTCTCCTGGCAGCTCTCCCCAAACCTCTTATGTTCCAGAACAGGACTTTCATGCTGTTGATAGATCACCCCACCCTTCCTTTCTTCAGTTTGCTTTTCACTCTTTTGTTCAGATTGAAACCTGAACCACCCCTTAAGGAAAAATCACACACATCAGTTGAAACCCTTTTTTTCTGAGACAACCCCTTTGCAAATTTGTGTTTCACCACTTGCCTGAGAAGCTTTCTCTTTTTCAGCTCTAGCTAATGCTGCTCTGACTAACTCTTGGGCTTGCATAGCTGAGATTACCTCACAGGCAGGAATAGATTGATTTCCTAGTATAATGCCACAAGACACAACTACTTTTTCTAGAGATTCAAGAGAAGAATTATTTAAGACATTAAAAGAGTTGAAGTTTGTACCTTGGTTCTCCAGATTCTGAATGGATTTTAGTCTTGAAGCTTTTTCTTCCATAGGAATTCCTTGATTTTGTATTCTAGAATTCTTCCTTGTTGCAACAGGAGGTTCCAGTATTTTATTTCTTCTCCCTTTCTTCTTAGGAGAAACCCACCCTTCAACATTTTCAACCCCAACATCTATATCAGTTTCTGACAAACAATCATCAGTTATCTTTTTTGCTTCCACCCCTGTGTTATCAAGATCAACCAACTCAGCCTTGCCTGCCATTTGCTTAACTGGAAAACCAGACTTTAGACTAGCCTCTGGAATATTTGTCTTTTGTTCAGCTACAACTCCCTTCTTGTTAGATGTATAGTGCATACATGGCCACAAAGAAGCAGCAACCATAGTAGGGCCCTGCTCAGTATGAACAATAAATTTTTTTTCCTTTGGAGATTGGCTCATTGTGAGTGACAGTAGGGACATCATCAGTTGTAACTTCCTCAGATTTATCTATCAGTTCCACTTCAGTTAGAGTAGGGAAACTATAGGCTAGAGGAACTATTTGCATCGCATTTATGGTCTCATGTTCCTTACCCAAAGCTTCGAAACTAGATTGGTTAGCAACTGAAGATTCATGGCCTTCTTGAGTACTGTTTTCAGCTACTTCAGGGTTTTGTTGTGTCATCTGGGTATACGGATTCAAAACTTTACCAGGACTATAAGGTATAATCTGTAATCCCATTCCAGATTGATTTAACCAATCTTCATGTTCCTTGTTATCTAAAATGTCAAAACCCCCAGTCTTATCTTGATAAGAGTGGGCCCCTTCTGAGCTATCAAGCTCTTTCTGCAACCGAGTGGAATTATTTCCTCCAGAAGGTTCAGACTCATCCATCTCTTCCTGGGCTGATTTGACCCGCTGATCTGAATTACCGATCTCTGAACTTTTATCATCAGGACTGTTCCTCTTAACAACTTTCTAGTCATAATTGTGAACTATCAAATCTGAGAGCACCAGACCTCCCACATCTCCAAAACCTTGCTGTTGTTTACCTTTGTATTTATTTGAGTCTCCCACTTTGTGCTGTTCAGAGGATTGATTGGTCTCTCCACCAAATTTTTCAGCTAATTTTTCCCATTCGGTCCTATGACCACTTCCAGCAGAGTAATCTTCTTCGTCTTCATCATCATCATATTTTCTTTTATGAGAATTAATCTTATGAAAATGATCATAAATTGGGCCTTTCGTCTTACTAGCTCCACCTCCTTCAGCTTCGAATTTCATCTCGTAACCCGTTGAATTAATGAAGATCTCAACATAGCAATTGATGCTAGAAGGATCACGACCACCTTAACTCTGACATGCTCAACTCTCATCAAACTGATTTCATCCACCTCTACCGGATCACCCACTGTACCAGCTATAGCCTTCACAACTTCAACTTTCCTAGCATGAAGGGGAACCCCAGAAATTTTGATCCAGGCAGCAGCTAGGACTGAGGAGGCTTCAGGATCCAATGTAGATTTATCAATCTTCGCTTTGATTGAGTGAAGAGCCAATTCTACACTCCCAACTTTAGACCAAGTATCGAGCATCTCCTTGGAAGGGAATACTACAGCATATTCGGATTCTGAAAGTTTTCTAACTCTCCAATGCCAATTGGCTTGAATTAAGTGTTTCATCCCCGCTTCAATATTTAGAACTATAGCAACACCTTCCCTGATAGTCAAGACCCCTGTGGCTGCTTGTTGTTCTGAAGAAGGCACATCAGGGACTTGGATTCTATAGAACCCCTGACCAGGTATTCCAAAACCACATAATTTCAACCCCTGAAAGTTCTTCTCATCAGGACAATTGGTCGTCTAGTGACCAATTTTTTTTACATTTGTAGCAAGCAGGTGGGTTTGTGCACCTAGCCTGATGGTGACCAGATTGTTGGCAGCGGAAGCAGGTACCTCGATCCTCCGCTTGGAGCACCTTGGTATTCTGACCAATGTCACCCCAGGCTTTCTTCATGTCATCTCCTTTACCACTTCCCTCTTGATTAACCCAGGGATCGGATAATCTAGATTTATCAGATCTAGAGGGTCCTCCTCTCCCCCCATGACCACCTCTGGAATCTCCTCTCGGAAAATCAGCACGATTCAACACCCGTTCTCTATTATGAACATCAGAACGAGATTCAGCTTGCCACCCCTTAGAATGAGAAAAATCATCTCTACTGCCACCCCCATAAGATCTAGACTCTAAGCGAGAACGCTCAGAAAACTGAGATCCAAAATGAGTACCTGATTTCTGAGGGAAACCAGACTGATGTTCATGAAACCGACGTTTCTGCTCCTCACGCCGAAGTTTATCACGCAGGTCATCTTCCCCCAGAGCATCATCCTCGTCCATCCAGTCTTCAGGGACATCGCGCTTGCCCCCGACCCAAGGACGACCTCCACCTCCCGCCTGACGCGGGTGCCTTCCTCGACCCCGATCCATAACCTCCCCCCGCACCACTTCCGCAAAGGAGCGAGAAAGCGGAGAAGGATCACGAATCTGGCGGACGACCCTCGCTTGCGCCCCTGCCTCCGCACTTCGCCGCTAGTCGCCGGGAACCCTAGCTCTCTCACACACGCGAAGCGAGGAATCCAGAGCCAGGCTGACTGCGGGATGCGTCTCCAGGAATGACCAAAAATGTCGGCAAAAGAGGTCCCGAATCGATGGGCCGGCCCATCGCTATTCCTCCCAGGACGCGCGTCGGCAATCCGTTGAGATTTCCGGCTTACCTCCGCCGTGTCGACTCTAGAGCCTTCCGGCGCGATGTCATCATTCCTTGCCACGTTTCCTCGCGCGAACGAACGGCCGATCACCGCGCCAGCGTTGCAGCTTCGAGAAGTCTCCGGGGACTTCTGCTCGCACGTCTCCGGAATCGATCGCAGGCCACGACCATGGGCCAAGGGCAGGCCGCAGCCATGGGCCGCCGCGTCCTCAGCCGCTAGGGTTTTTCCTTTCGCACCCTCCATTCGTCTTTTCTCGTGGTTTACTCCGCCAAATAATTTCCTAAATGCTCTGTTTCATCTCCTTTATATAATTTTCGTACCGTCCCCGTTTGTACTCTGAAAATGTTGAGGTGAGCAACAATGCCATAGGAAAATCAGCCGGCCGCGGATAGAAGGTGGATGAAAGAGGTGGTGGCGACGGCGGCGGCAAGCTGTCGATTCAACCACTCCGGGCATGGATCGATAGGAGAGATGGAAAACTTCTCACAGACCGGAACTTGAACACTCAATTTGCTCGCAGAACACAACGTTGAAATCTGGCCTTTCAATAATTAATTAACAAACCTAGCCTACTGCATGTACAATAGAACAGACAACTGCTGTCTATAGCAATTCTTTATGTCACCTGTAGACAGCACTAAAGACAACTCATATAATGTGTTGTGGTGATACAGTCAACTACAGAATTATATACAACACACAATCTTTTAATGTTTTTCTTGGTTCTGGTGATACAGTCGACTATAGAATTGTAGATAACACATTTCACTCTCTTCATTCTCATTCACTCACGTAGTAGTAACTTTGCACTACTCCATATGTACAGAAATCAGCACGCATTACTCACGCCAAAAAAAAATCATGGAAACTCCACAAGAACTGATGTTCTTGACGAATTATTCGTCTCAGATTGAATTCTCCAGAACCCAGATACACATGCCAAGAGAGGACGTCGCCAGCATTGCGCGCCTGCTCGCGCCCACGGATGCCGCCGCGCACACCCTGCGGCTCAAGCGCAGGACGGGTTTCCTCCTCCGGTTTGACATCTTTTGCGCCACGATCACCTGGATCCGCCTCTGCCTCTTCGCATCGGCGGCCTCCTCGTATCCCTCTTGTAGCTTCCGCTTGGTCGCCACTAGCTTCGCCTCCAGGCTTGGCCCCGACAGCGCCACTGCCACGACCGCCCTGGTGGACGACGACGACCACGCGGTGGAGGTCTCGGGCGAACGTGAACCTTCACGGTTAGCGGGACCTCACGGTCATCCTCCTTCCCGACGACGACGCCGCGGTGGAGGTCTCAGGGCGAACGTGAGCCTTCACGGTTAGCAGGACCTCGCGGTCATCCTCCTTCCCGACGATGCCGCCGATCTTCGCGATGCGCACTTCCTCCCCCGTGCGGACCGGCACGGTGGTCACGTTCTTGGCGATTCCCACGGACGAAGCTACAGGCCACGCGAAGAGTAGCTCCATGATGTGGTCGCGCCTCCGCCTGAGCTCCGCGGGGTCGTCGAGCACCGCGATGGTGATGGCGGCCTCTAGAGCCTCGAAGACCTGGGAGCCGAACAGATCCCTCCAGCGCGCGATCAACCCTGCATCAGCAGCCATTGCGCGGCGGCAGAAGAATCTAGAGCAAAGCGAGTGCGGAGGTAGGAGAGAAGCTAGGGGCTGAGAGAACTGGCAGCGAACGGATGAGTAATCACGGAGCTGTGCCTTAAATCTTATATCGCGCCGCCATTGGGAGTCATTGGGAGTCAGCACTCCGACTTCGATGCGGAGTAGGAAAGGTGGGGGGGAATGGTGGCGTCTCAGGGTCGCGACGCGATTCACGAACAAAGAAATAAAATTGAAAGATAAATGGAATAATAAAAAGGTATAAATATTTTTTGAGGGATATATATATATATATATATATATATATATAGGATGCTTGTTTTGTACTCCTGGGAGTATGTACTCCTATTTTCAATATACCACTTAAACGCATATATTATACTTCTTTATCACTTTCGGTATACTTAAATATCAATTATAATATACTCCAATGCGATTTGATTAAAAAAATTTATTAGAGCCCTTTGTTTTTTGTTATATACCCTTTTTCATATATAAATGAAGTATATATATAACTTTTGCTATAAAAGTGGACTTTAATGAAATTTTTCATGAAACTCATTTTGGGGTATCTTTAATCATTATTGGAGTATGCTCAAATAGATAAAGAGGTATTAAACTATAATGTTTTACATCCGTTTTAAATAAAAAAATACTTGATCAATTTAAAATAAGTACAAAATGAAAGTTTTTGTGAATAGTAATATTTTTCATTTTATTTTTGCTTTGTCTAATGTTTCACTTTTCCATTTCTCATAGGTTGCAATTGCTATATAATTAGGCAGTTGAGCTCTCTCGTCTAAAATAAGTGAGGCAAATTGGCTCCTAAACATCGCACTTAGTTGGCATTCAAACACAACATAAAAAGTCATGTTTTCCCTTGGATATCAATTGAGCCTAATTGTCATTGCCCACCTATATATCTATATTATCTTCTGTCTTAATGTTCCTTTCTGTCTCTCCTCTCTGGCAATTGGGACTTTTCAAATAAACCCTTCTCTCACCTAATGTTTGAAATAATAATATTTTAATCAGTCTGATTTGCTTTTGTAAATGACCACAATTTTACAGTGTCCATACGCAAAATTTGCAACAAAAATAGCAATTGTGATCCCTTGCAACCTTTTTGCTTGAGTTTTGATTTTTTTAAATAATTTACTATAATTTATTTTGTATAAATTGTCAGACCCCAGAAAATTAATCCTGAAATCCTATATGTTTATTGTGCTAGTCCCGTGATCAGTGGCTAGAACACACATTTACAATATTCATATCACATCTATACACAAATAATTACAACATAATATTAAACAACTAAACATAGGTCATATTGACCACATTTTATAGAAAAGGCCGACCGGCCAAATGAACATATAAAAGAGTAAATTGAAGCGGAAGCTAAAGACCATATTAAGGCAACAGGCCATCGTGGTATGCTGCATTCCACAGGGAACTGACTGGGAGTTAAACCTTAGAGTGTGTCAACGTCATCACCCATTTGCAGTGCGAAAGAAACCTGCCTTCGGTCTCCATCTTCTCCCTCTAAAAATGTACAACAAATGCAAGGTGAGTACACAAGGTACTCTGCAAGACTTACATCAAACGCTATTAGCTATATGTCAAAGGAAGGCTATACTATCTGATTTATTTGCTCAAAGCTAATTTGCATTTTGTAATAGAGAGTAGTATATTGCAATTGATGAGTGTAAAAGCAATTGAGTAGTATATTGCAATTGATGAGTGTAAAAGCAATTGACATTGATAATAAAATAATAATAAGCATAAATAGTAATATTACGCAAGTGGTGTCCTGCCACAACATTAAAATAACGGCAAAGTCCTTCTTGCCGAACAACCACACTTGGATTCCCCATCCATACGTCATGCGAACCATTTTAGAAAACACAAAACTACTAGTGTGTGATTTCACCAACCGATGTCCATGACCGGGGACACGGCTATTCGAATATATTTACACTCTGCAAAGGTCGCACAACTTTACCCACACGACATAAACATCCCACCATGCCATGCATGTCTCGCGATACCATCAGTATCCGATTGAGAGTCTATGACAAAGATTTTACATCGTCTATTCTAGCAACAAACCCCACCCATTGGTCAGCCTCCTTTAGGATGGGGAGTGCCCTCCGTCATCCCAAAGCCCAAATGTTGTGTTGTTAAATCTTGCCTACACCGGTCAAGATCCCTACGAACATGGATACACCACCATGACCACACTAGCCTCAGGCTACCTCCCCTTGGCTACTAACCCGTGGTTTGACAAACTACTAGGAGAAGTGGGTAGTCACAACTCCCTCAAAGAAATCTACATTAGTAGATGGACCATGAGGAGGATTATCCTAATAGGATAGATATATTTGATAGATCTAGTCCCCTTACCACTGGTTATCGTCGAGTACGATCGTCTGGTGATGTTAACCCTTCTTTCCTATAAACAAGGCATCATGACACTATTATCGGCTGTTGGGCATTTTCACCCAACCTCCTAGCAGTTTGCTGGCTAGCAAGATTTCGATCAATGAATATGGAAAAGTTTGATGGGACTCAAAACCCCATTGAATTTCTCCAAATCTATACTACTACAGTCCGAGCCGTTGGAGGAGGAGAGCATGTAATGGCTAATTACCTTCCAATAGTGCTATAAGGCTCTACTTGATCGCGATTGCTCAAACAACTACTCGAGTTGATCTAATCATGATAGCATTTTTGCGATTTGCTGCTAGCGAATTTTAAGGGTACATACAACCGCCCTGGATAGGAGGACCTGCATCGCATGTGACAGGATTCACATGAGACTCTACGTCAATTCACATGACGTTTTAGTCAGGTTCAAAACACTATTCTTGAAGTCTCATATTCATTTGTCATTCGAGCTTTTAAGCAAGGAGTTAGAAATTGGAGGTTCACAAAAGATATTGCCTTGAACCCTCCGACCACTACAGTTGAACTCATTGAGATGGTCGATCGCTATGCAACTGCTGCTGAGGCAATCAAATGGAATCAGATTGTTGATCGCGATGACAAAGATTCTCGAGGAATAAATAATGGTGGCAAAAAGAAAGAAAAGCAGGTTGAAAAGCCCAAGAGCAAATCTAAAGATAAGAAACCACAAACAAAAAGCTCGAAGGAAGCAATACTCCGACCGGAGCAAAGGCAAACGACCCGAACCGAAGTCAAACGAGCCAAGATGGTGCCCTTTCCATAAAAAGGAAGGGCATGATCTTCGGAATGGACCCATCTATAAAAGATTTGACTATTTTCTCAACCCAAAATAGTCAAATTTTAGTTCATTTACAACTTCATTATACATAAATTACATTAAATTATTTACGTAATTTTTGTTCTCAGTCACTGTAATTATTCTCGAAAGTCTTAATAACTCATATTTCCATCACATTATTCAAAATCTAACATATAATTTGAAATTCAAGCAAAAACAAAGAAAAAAAATGAAATTCTATACCAACAAAATACAACAATGTGGTGAACCCATTATGTTCCAAAGAAAAATCATAATAAATTCAGACCCAATTCATCTGATGAGAAGAAGAGCAAATCTCAAAGCATATCGGAGGGATGAAAATTTGACTATTTTAATAAAAGAAAATAGTCGAATGTTGTTTAGCAAAACCGCTTCGGAATTACTGAGTTTTCCAACCAAAATTCGAACACTTATTCTGGGAAAGGACCACTTCCATGCATTGTATCTATAAAATTGTATTTACTGTGGAGGTTTGCTGAGTACCTTTGTACTCATTGTTGCTCAAATATGTGGATTCAGACTACGAGACTGAAGACCCGGTGTACGGATACTTTTATGCGTCGGGCTTTAAAAATGAAGATGACAACGATAACTAGGTTGTAGGCCCAATCGATTGCATGTGGCAGATCATGAAGGTCTCTTTTGGTTTATTTATATTCCGATGTTATTTACTCTTTTGGACTCATCGGTCTATTGGCCCAATATACCGGAACTTGATCTTAAGGCATATTTCTGATTATTTATGTAATATTAAGTTCTCTTTTGTTTAAACGCATGTATTAATATGATATTCATTGATACGGTACGGTAGCTAGCTATTGATTATAGGATGCGCGGAAGCGGCGGAGGAAGGCCGGGTCGGAGGTGCGGCGGAGCCAGCGCTTGCAGACGAGGGCAGCGCGGACGAGGCGGGTGGGAAAGTTGAGGCGAAGGAGGATCTTGTGGAGCAGGTCGTCGTTGCCGAGCACCTTGATGTGGCGGGCTCCATCGATGGCGGGGAAAGTTGCGTCCTCTTCGTCGCCATACCCTTTCCTCTTGTCCGGTTTCTCTGATCCTGCTTGCTTGTTGCCACGTAATTACTAACATTAAGGGATGCAAGAAAGGGGTGCCTCCCACGCTAGCTATGTCACCCCAAAAAGCCTGGCCATCCGAATCGCGCCCGCAAGCGCTCCTGCCCGTCCGGTTTCACCCGACGCGTGCGCGTCCTCGCGAGGGCCGGTCGGTGCGCTTCATCCGAAGGGGCGATCGAGCGCGAGCCATGTCGCCACGAGAGCTGCTTCGTCACCAGCCTTAGACTCATTCCATCCCACTCATCCCGCCTTCTTTCTCGCATGATCTCGCACCGCCTCTCCTCCCCTCACTGCTTTGTCCTATGCTTCTTGTCCCCTCCCTCTCCCTCCTTTGCCGATCCTCTCCGCCAACGTCGCTGGCCCTTCCCTCTTCCTCCCTTGCCTCCCCTCTCTAGTCTCCCTCCCTTGCTGCCATTGCGCCCTCCCTCTTCCTCCCTCTCGACCCCTCGGCCTTCTTTTCCCCTTCGCCTCCCCTTCTTGCCTCTACCGCTGGTCATCCCTCCAAGCGTCACGCGTCCGCGCCCCTCTCCTTCTACGCCTCCCGTTCCCCTCCCTCTCCCTTCTCTGCCTTCCTTCCTCTTCACCCACCGCCCCTGCCTCTCCTTCCCCCACCGCATCTCGAGCTTCGCTTCGGCTCCTTCTCCCCACGTCTGCTCCCGGTCTCCTTTTCCCTTTCACCTGTCATCCCTGCCTCCGCTGCCGGTCCAAACTCCAGCCGTGGGAGGTCGGTTGGGTGCCACTGCTGTCCCCACCGCTGGGGTTGCCCCGCGAACACGGCCTGCTCGATGAATGCCCTACTTGGTCTGGTCCTCAGCAACTGTGACCAGGGCCTCTGGGACTCGATCGTCGCAGTATTCACGCAAGAGAAGAAGAGGTTTTCCAGGATTTGTCCTCAGAGACATGTGCACAGGCCATTGCATTTCGTACTGTTTCTTGACTTAGTTTGTTGCAAATATTTAATAGTGAGGTTTGTTTGATATGTTTCAGGTCAGATGAAGTGGTGAGGATGATCAGGTCTTGTAGATCCTGGAAATTGATTCAACTCCTGAGAGAGGCCATCATTCCATGGATGGCACCATCAATGATGTAGGGCCTCATGATAGGTTCAAATAGACTCAGGGTGGTCTAGGCCCTCTAACATTGTTTTCCTCCGGACATTGCTCAGGTGGTTAGATTTTGTTCCTCCAGCCTAATTCTACCTGGTGCAGAAATTACCTGATTTGTTAATGTGAGACTATGGTTAGTAACATCTAGCATGATTTTTTAGTTGCTAATAGAAGTTACTCGGTCCCAGGCAATAGTTCAACTGAGATATGGTTTTGTAATTGCTTTGTGTTTATAAGCAGTATGTACAGTCTAGAATAGGTTTGTTTATATTAGGTTGCTTTTCATGTTGACGCACTAAACGTTGCGTTATCAGCCAACAATCCTTTTCTTAAGGTCATGTACTGCCTATCTCTGTTTCTTGACTTAGTTTGTTGCAAATATCTAATAGTGAGGTTTGTTTGATATGTTTTAGGTCAGATGAAGTGGTGAGGATGATCAGGTCTTGTAGATCCTGGAAATTGTTTCAGCTCCTGAGAGAGGCCATCATTCCATGGATGGCACTATCGATGATGCAAGGCCGCGTGATGGATTCAAATAGACTTAGGGTGGTCCAGGACCACTAACATTGTTTTCCTCCTGACATTGCTCCGGTACTTGGATTTTGTTCCTCCAGCCTGATTTTACCTGCTGCAGAAATTACCTGATTTGTTAATGTGAGACTGTGGTTAGTAACATCTAGCATGATTTTTTAGTTGCTAATAGAAGTTACTCAATCCCAGGCAATAGTTGAACTGAGATATGGTTTTGTGGTTGCTTTGTGTTTATAAGCGGTATGTATAGCCTAGAATAGGTTGTTCCATTTTTGTATAATGCATTATATGTATTTTTTTTATTGAGCTTCAGTCAATTTATGAACACTGTCATTAGAGCAACCCGAGTGCATTCCATTTCCGTATAATGCATTATATGTATTTTTTATGGGAAATTTTCTAATATGCCACTGCTTAGTTCATGGATCCAAATATGCCACTCGAAAGTTTTTTCTTCTAAAAATGCCACTCTATAGTGTAAAACTTTACACTAGGGAGTGGCATTTTTAGAAGAAAAAAAATTTTAGTGGCACATTTGTGAAACATCATCTTTGTAGTGGCATATATCAATTAAATCCTTTTTTATTGAGCTTCAGTCAGTTTATGATCACAGTGGCATATATCAATTAAATCCTTTTTTATTGAGCTTCAGTTAGTTTATGACCACTGTCATCAGAGCAACCCGAGCACATTCCATTTTCGTATAATGCATTATATGTATTTTTATTGAGCTTGATCGGTTTATGACCACTTGTCATCGAGCAACCTGAAGGCCAGAATGACCTCGGCCCTAATAAGCGATAATAAGGTCTTTGTTCACGGATCACTTTATTCATTTTGGCAAATTAGGCAACAAGTTACAATTCATCTCCTCAAATTTCTAAATTCCAAACTCCAATCGATCAAAATTTCAAAAGGAAATACCATCCTTTGGTTGGTATTATGATTGGGAATTATTTTATTTCAAAACTAGATGAAGTATTATGCCCAAAAATAATTTTGTTGAATTCTGAAGTTAAATTGGATTTCAGAAAAATAATTGTCTTTAAATAAACCCTATTCGGTTCAAATGAATTATTGATGTATTTCTAAAAGAGAAACAGTGGTTTCCAAATTTTATTTGGGGAATATATCATCGATAGCCTTTCGCAAAATTTGAGGATTTTACAAATTTATTTGTTATTTTAAACATTCCAGTCAAACCATTTGAAATTTTGAATCGATCTGGTAAAACTAATCGGTGCGAACTCAAGTTGTATCTTGTGAGCGACTCGGTCCAACCCGAAAGGTAAACCGGCGCGGTCACGTTCTTGCGCGTCGCCGCCTCTGTGATTGTGGGCGTTGATTTCCTCCAACTACCGAGATTTGCGAATCGTGCGGGTCATCCCAAACGCAAGTCAAGTTCCACCGTTGGATTGAAATCCTCTGACGCATCGCATCTGGATCCGCGATCGAGATCCTTTTTCTGTAGCGCCACCGTTGGATTTTGATCCAACGATCCGTATCGATTGGGCGTCGGACCGGCTATAAGCGCCGTGAAATCGCGTTGGTACCAAATCGGACGGTCTGGTAGCAGGACATCGAGACCACTCTGGCGCCTTGATCGTGGCCGTTCGCTGCGAATCGCACGGCCCAGATCGCACCATACCGTTTCAGTGTATTGTAGCATCTAAATCGCATCCACCCAAACAAAATCGAACGGTGGCTGTGTGTTGGACCTTGCTGCATGCGCTGCTTAGTGTCTCTGCCACTGGGACCCCCATGGAAGTGGCACAACTTTGCTTCATCTCCTCCTGTACACCGTAAGCACCATTCACACTGAAATGGAGATAGTGTACAGTGATTTGGAGGATATTTTCTCTCAAAAATCTATCCTCAATGCCACCTCATCCAATTCTAGAGAATTCTCGGTGGTACAGAGGACCTCATCACTATATAAACCCTAGTTCTTCTCTACTGCCATTGTTGACCAGGAGAAGCTCTCTCACTTTGCCTTCATACCAGTTGGACTTAAGTTATTCTCCCTGTCAACTTCAACCGTGGGGCACCACCTTGGTGAAAACCTCATCAGGATCAAAGACTAGAGCTTGGATCTTAATATCTTGACCAAAACCCTAACTAATCTTTTCTTTCTAAACCCTAGCTGGTAAGTCTAAATCTTGCTTCATATCATTATTAGCTCTCTGAGGGCATCACTCATTCGGTGCATCACTCCCGATCATGTGGTGCTTCAACCTTTCTTTAACTGAAAAGTTAGGTTTTAACTTTTCGGTCTTTCATGTCGTTTTCAAGATTTAGGGTTTCTCTTGATGACTTATCATCTTGCTTAGGTTCTAACCGAACCCTAGTATCATAAGTAGACCATCTTTCTTTTATCAAGATCGTCCATTTAGTTGTTAAGACGAAATCCCTCTCTGTCTTATTTTGTCGGCCAAAACCGACAAATAGCTAATTTCCACTCCTTTCTTTAATCTGGGCGGCTAGGGTTAGTAATAAGGACTTATGGTCTCAACCACCATCCAGATAGCCCTTAAAACCATTTAGAATCTTTGGGTAGCTTATCACTCCATAATAGCTTAATTCTGGACAAAAGCTCTGTTGCTGTTTTGGCTATTGGTTAAATAGACCCAACCGAAAACAGCTCTGCTTGCCTTTTCTTTCTTGTGTTTAGCGAACGAGGGATGGCGAGAGTGAATCTTAGTATTAACTACTCCCTTTTTAAGTACTTGTGTTTTGTAACTTCACTAACTAGCGAAATCGGAATTAGGTCCTTGCTGTTTTGGTCTGACCGACCACATCAACAGCAAAGTCCTAAACCCTAAGTCAACATTATTAAGTGGTAAATGACCTACTAATTCACAGCACCAACCTTAATACACTCGGTTTAAGCTCAATCTTTCATTTAGATGAGGTTTAGCTAGATAATTAATTTAAATACAAGTTGTCCTGTTCCTGTAGCTAAAATCGGTTCCTGTCCTAAATTTCTTTCCTTGTAGCTATAGACTAAGTGTAAAATCTGGGTAGTAAGTATTAGTAGATAAGATATATGGGCTATTACTCTTAGCAAATTAGTATAACTTAAGCATACTTCTATATATGCATTACCATCTTGATCATATCTTCTTTTATGCACAAACTGTTCTCTGTTTCTTTTACTTATGCTCATTGAATTTTATTTCTTTTAGAATCTGGACCTTCTGAGTTTGTTGAACCTTTTGTTGAGTTGCAAGAACACGAACAAGAGGTCATATACTATTATCAAGGCAAGCTTCCTCTCTCGCACCATGTTGAACCTAATCGTTTGAGCTGTAGAGTTTTAAAATCTGGACACTGCATGCATGCTACTTTCAAAAATTTATTTATGCCTTGTTTCTAGTTAGTTATACCTGAACTTGTGGCTTACCCTTAATTCAACCATACACTCAACCTAAGCTAGTTGTGATGTTATTATATTTAGTTTTAACTTTTGTAGCCATGCAATCCATAGAACGTTAGAGTTTGGCAAGCTTAGCTTGTCGACTTAGGAACAACAAATGATTTATATGATTTGATCTTTGTTCGCTTTAATTGATTTGGAAATGCTTCTAAAATTCTGTTATCAATTAATTCAAATCTGGATAAGTGGATGCTAGTGATGGTGCCTTTGTGCACGAGAATTGGGAAATGTGGATGTCTTATGCGGATTGATTAAGGATGAACTCGACGGCCCAATTCGAGCCCTAACGTATTTCCACACGCGAGGTATGGGTATTGTTTGGTTAAGTAAAGGGTTAATATTATTGAGTTGGATACTGAGAGTAAGGACATGTGTATTGATTTCATATGGCATAGATGCTTAAGTCTTCGGGCCGTGTCGTATGCCATGTGGAGCTTATATTGATATCAGATGTTCTTAGAAGGGTAAGGGCGTAGATGTGTTACATCGCATGTACGTTCCTTCAGGGCCCCGACTGCGGTGTAAAATGTGTGGCTAACACGAGTTTGCATTAAATTGACTGGGTCGGCATTCCCGGTACAACATGTGAGCCCCGGTTGAATGTATGCTATCAGTCTGGTTTAAGCGGGATTAATCTCACATGGGTCATCCAACTCAATAATGTTAACTTGTTGAAAAATACCAAATCTTAGTTTACCCGGCCAACACACCAAAGGCAGTGTGTTATTATTCCGGAGGCTTACGGGCTAACTAAGTCATGTGGGTAAAGATGTACACCCTTGCAAGGTTAAAACTATTCGAATAGCCGTGTCCATGGTTACGGACAACGCTTGAATTGATGTCACCTGTATAGAAGTTATTCTAATTTTTGGGTTTTGGGAGTTAAGTTCGGCATGATGGTGTCATGCTCGGTTGACAGTGAATTGTGACTTATTCTTGTACTGTTTATGTTTATGTTTTCAATTACTTACTGTTTTGGTCCAAATTGCTTTATTCAAACTGCCTTGTTAAAACTTAGCACTGTAGGTTAAGATGTATCGCTTTATGCAAAATTGAACCAATTAAGCCTTCTGTTGATAATCTTATGCATACAAAATTTCTATTCCATTGTATAGGTTCTATCAAACACTTTCTTTTATTAGTTTGTGTAAGACTTGCTGAGTACCTTTCGTACTCAGGGCTTTATGACCCCTTGTTGCAGGTGAGGATGGATATCTGTATGAGTTGCCCGTTAGTGCCGATCTGGGTGACGCTAACGAGTGATGCTAGTTCTAGCCTCCACGCAATAGCCTGCGGGATGATGGGGCCATTGGTGGTTTTGTTTTTATCTTTTCGTTTCCGCTGTTGCTCTTTTTGTCAATGACCCAAGGTCATTTGTTCATATTTCTGCTACTGTAGCAACCTGGTACTGTAGCTACCGAATTATGATGTAATTACTGATGTATAATTATGTGAATGTATGACTTGTATGTGATTGATGCAATGTTGATTAAGGATATATGTGCAATAGTCACTAATCACAGGAACTATTGCATGACATATATCAAGGAACCTAAATGTTGGTTTGTTACTTATTATGATTATACTTCTAGTATGATTTTTATTAAGGGCATTACATTTGTTCCTTAATTAAGAATTATGCTACCAGTATAATTTTTAATTCGGCATATTCCAATATTTGGGGGTCTCATAGCGTTGGTATCAGAGCATACATTTGCCTGTAGGATAGAATTAGCATGGTTGTTACCTTTAGTGAGCCTCTGTAACATTATTTTAACTTAAATTAATTTCTAAAGATCTAAGTCTGCTATCTTTTATTCCTTATCTTCTTTTAGTATCAATTCTTATCCATCTTTCTGTTGATTTTTCAAGATCAGTTTCTTACCTACCTTGTCTTTTCTTTGTAGATGAGTGGATGGTATTTGATTAAGGAGACTCGAGCCAAAGAGGTGGATGGGTTTCCAGCTTTACTTCGAGACATGATGTGGCGTGCCAATTTTACATATCAGCCAGAATATGCCATCTACCGTCGAGACCGAGGTCCTGGCATGGAAGAGTACCAAGCTATCATTAATGTGATCGCCAGACGGTGGTGGGTAGTGTCCCCATCAGTGTCCACGTCGTGCCACTTAGAGTCTATGGTCAGGCAGAAGTCACAGCGTGGGATGATGGGCCTCCTTCGTCATGATCGACGGAGCTGTCCCAGCCACCCTATGTACACTTCCCGAAACATGGCCCTAGGTCGGATATGATTACGTTTGATGAGATTCGGTTTGGAGAAGACCCATACGTCTGCGAGTTAGCGAGGTTGGTCGTATCATGGACCAAACCTATCGCCGCCTCGCGTCGAAGTTATGGAAACCCGCCGTAAATGCGCGCACGAGGCATGTGAGTATCGAGGATTGGTGTTGCTACAAACCGCGTTCCTCGTAGCGTGCTTTATGGCAACAATGAGATCCTCCGGTACCGCCATCGTACCCGCGAGGATTGCGACTTCGAGAGGTGCTGGGATGGTTCTGTTCTTGGTCGATGTCGTCGAGCACGGATGTCTCGCTGGATTTCCTCGCTTCGGCGACCTACACACCATGGTGGACATCACTTGCTGCTAGGTTCCCCTACTCGTCTCATCAGCCCTAGGGATCCTATCGATACGGGTTCACTCGAAGCTCATATGTTAAATGAGTTCCCGGTGAATTTTAACCGTAATGACTATACTTAGGTACTGGATGTGAGATTCGGCCTTAGTTGTGTAATAGGTAGTATTGTGTAATAAATATTGTATAATAGCCTAGCCTATGTTCTGTAGAAATACTGGGTGCTAACTTATGCATTTTGGGAACTGGCTGAAGGTGGCCGACTTGCACCTTTTGGACTTAGTATGTTTTTGTTGGTTGTTAATAAAGTGGGACCTACCCTTTTTGCTACATTCGGTTCTATTGTGTTTGTGCTGTTTGGTACAGTCGACTTGATCTGATGAAATGGGGACCGCACCTTTTGCTAATTTGTGTGTTATTGTTTCTGGTATTATTTGGCTGCATACCATGACATGTTGCATGCTTAAGTTTAGTAACTAATTATTTTCTATCTCCTAATCTTGTATGTGTTAGCCCGAGTGTATCCTTGTTATGTTGTTAACCATTATATGGCAACAGGATGACAGGACCAACCACTCGATCGCGAACGCAACAAGAGGAAAGGTTCTCCACCCCTGTTCTCCAGACTCAGGGGGAACAGACTGACCCTTCTGGATCTCATGGTCCACAAGGTGGTCGTCAGGAAGAGGAGCTTCCACCACCACCCACTATGGCGGACGTGCTCATGCAAATTGGCGCAACCGCATGGATCGACAGCGCATATTGGAGCGGATTATACAATACCTCCGCTCCTCCGACACCGGTGGTCGGCAGAGTTCAACATGGGCGAGGTAGTTTCACGATTTTCAAATAACTAACCCGCCAGTGTTCTCCAAATTCTCGAGATCAATGGAGGCAGAGGATTGGCCGGAAATTGAAAAGAAGTGACCATTGCCCAATGTTACGAAGGGAGAAGGTCTTATATGCTAGCTACCGGTGACCGACTAGTAATTGGTGGGATAATTACGGCTATCAACCCACAGGACACACTCCTACGGCTTGAGTTCATGGAGGCTTTTCGCAAGCCCATATTCTGAGGGAGTGATGATGCTCAAGCGGCGAAATTCCTCGCTCTCAAGCAAGGGCGAAAGTCGGTGACCGAGTATCTTCATGAGTTTAACTTTCTTGCTCGATGCGCTCGGCGATGTTTCGATGACACTCGTCGTCGAAACCGTTTATGAATGGTTTGGTGAGGAGCTGGCGGCTTTGGTAATACAAGACTTGAAATTTCCAACATCTTGTGGATAAAGCCATAATTCTTTGAGACCAAGAGTAAGGCTTTGGAAGATTCACGAGGCGGCGAAGGCCACTCAATTCACATATAGTGGTCGTTCGATCGGACCGCGTCTGTGGCAACCTCGACCTTTCCGAGCACCGGCTCGAGCCCACCAGTAGCCGGTGTTTGCTTTTCGTCCACCTCCACCATTTGGACAGGTCCGACCTAGTGGACCTGCACCAACTTCGCTATCAATGTTAGGCGGGGTGATATGTTATCATTGTGGTCGCCGGGACATTTTATAACCAATGTTTTGCTAAGGCAAAAGGGTTACCACTGTTCACCATCTCCGACTCTTCAAGTCCCCGCACCTTCCCCAAAGGCGCTTGTCAAGCTCGATCTGTTCGATCATGGCGTGTGAATCAATTGATCATTGAAAAGCGGTAGAGACACTGAGGTTATCCTTGGTATGCTCCTAGTTAATTTCATTCAGCTATTGTTCTATTTGACTCTGGAGCATCCCATTCTTTTATTAGTAGACAATTTGCTACTCAACATCGCTTAGACATGCATCTGCTTCAACCACCTCATATTATTCACTCACCAGGTCGTGATTCATGGTGATCAAATCTGCCTTAATGTCAATATCAATATTGAAGGGGTAGATTTTTGGGCAAACTTGATTGTGATAGACTTTAAAGGGATAGATGTCATTTTGGGTATGGACTGGTTGTCCAAGAATTTCGGCCAAATCAATTGTGCCCAGCGAACTATATCCCTCACTAATAAAAATGGTCTTTCAGTCATTTTTCAGTCTAGAATAGTTCATTCTCACCTTGGTGCATTGAAAGCTGATACCACCCCTACTTTGGAGTCGATCTCAGTGTGTGTGAATATCCGGATGTCTTTCTGAAGACCTTCCCAGATGCCACCGGATCGGGAAGTAGAGTTTGTAATTGAACTAGTTCTGATCTCGCTCCCATTTCGAGAAGACCTTATCGCATGCCTTCCAATGAGCTGTTTGAGTTGAAGAAACAGCTTGGAGAATTGCTTGACAAAGGATTCATTCGACCGAGTTCCTCACCCTGGGGATGTCCTGCCATCTTTGTCAAAAAGAAAGATCAGACTCTACGGATGTGTGTAGACTAACGTCTGTTAAATGAGGTTACTATTAAGAATAAGTATCCTCTTCCCCGAATTGATGATCTGTTTGACCAGTTAACTGGAGCCCGTGTCTTTTCTAAGATTGATTTGCGTTCGGGCTATCATCAGATCAAGGTTAGAGCGGAGGATATTCCTAAAACAGCATTCTCTACTCGTTATGGATTATACGAGTATACTGTTATGTCCTTTGGTCTAACAAATGCTCCCGCTTATTTCATGAATCTAATGAATTCAGTATTCATGGATTTCTTGGATAAGTTTGTTGTTGTGTTTATTGACGACATTCTTATCTACTCCAAGTCTGATGAAGAGCATGAGCATCATTTGAGACTTGTGCTAGATACACTTCATAAGCATCACCAGATGCTAAATTTAGCAAGTGTGCTTTACGGCTCAAGCAAGTGGCATTTACGGGACATGTATTATCCGAAGGAGGTATTATCTTTGATCCCAAAGAAAGTACGTGATGTACTAGATTGGAAGCGACCAAGAATGTTCACGAGATTGAAGTTTCCTTGGACTTGCGGGATATTACCGTAGGTTCATTGAAAACTTTTCCAAGATTTCCGGACCTCGACTCGACTTTTGAAGAAAGAGAACAAATTCTTTTGGTCGGTGGAATGTGAAAACAGTTTTGACTTTTGAAAAGCTCTGATGAAGCTCTGTTCTCACTCTTCCGGATATCCATAAAATTTTGATATCTATTGTGATGCATCTCGCCATGGACTTGGTGTGTGCTTATGCAAGAGGGCGAGTTGTGGCATATGCATCGAGCGATTCTATGACCTCATGAGGTGAATTATCCTACCCATGATTTGGAATTGGCGGCCGTAGTCCATGCATTAAAGATTTGGCGACATTACCTTCTTGGCAATCGTTGCGAAATCTACACTGATCATAAGAGCCTGAAATACATATTCACTCAAGTTGATCTGAATATGAGGCAAAGAAGATGGCTTGAATTGATCAAGGACTACGATATGGGTATTCACTACCATCCTGGCAAAGCCAATGTTGTGGCTGATGCTTTGAGCAGGAAGTCACAGTGCAATTGCTTATCAACCCTTCCCTTGACTAAGAGCTTATGTGCTGACTTTCGGCGCTTAAGTCTCGAAATGGTTGAAGATGGATTTCTTCTTGCCTTGGAAGTAAAATCGACACTAGAAGATCGATTGGAGGCCCGTAAAACCGATCTTGAGGTAGCAAAATCGAGGAAAATTTGAAGGCGAGTAAAGCCAACGAATTTTACGAGGATGCTCGTGGTACCATTCGATATCGCAATCGTTTGGTGGTACCCTCAAACTCTCAGTTGCGAGAGCTCATTCTCAAAGAAGCTCATAATTCCAAGTTTTCAATACATCCTGGAAGCACTAAAATGTACCAGGACTTGAAGAAAACATTTTGGTGGAGCAGGATGAAAAGACAAATTGCTCGGTATGTTCTTTGAATGTGATATTTGTCAAAGGGTTAAAGCCGAGCACTTGAAACTCTTTGGTACCCTTGACCTTTGCCTATTCCACAATGGAAATGGGAAGAAGTCGGTATGGATTTTGTTACGGACTTCCCAAGTCTCAGAATGGATTTGATGCCATATGGGTGATAATTGATCGTCTGACAAAAGTGGCACATTTTATTCCTGTCAGAACCGATTTCAATGGCAAGAAATTGGCAGAACTCTATATTGCCAAGATTGTTTGTCTCCACGGTGTTCCTAAAGTCATTGTTTCAGACCGTGGATCTCAATTCACTTCCCATTTTTGGAATTGTCTTCATCAAGCAATGGGAACTGAATTATCCTTCAGTACTGCTTATCATCCTCAGACCAGTGGTCAAACTGAAAGGGTGAATCAAATAATGGAAGATCTTTTGAGAGCCTGTGTTTTAGCATATGGCAAAAATTGGGAGAAATCTTTGCCGTATGTGGAGTTTTCCTACAATAATAGCTACCAAGCAAGTATTCAAATGTCACCTTTTGAAGCTTTGTATGGAAGAGCTTGTAGGACTCCATTAAATTAATCGAGTCCGGTGAAAGACCATTCTTTGGTCCAAACTTGGTTTTGGAAGTCAAGAGCAAGTTAAATGCGATTCGAGACCGTTTGAAAACCGCCCGCTCGTCGGAAGAGCTATGCCGATCGTCGACGTCGTGAGCTAAGTTTTGAGATAGATGATTTTGTCTATCTTAAAGTGTCGCCGATGAAAGGTACTCATCGCTTTCAAGTGAAAGGGAAGCTGGCACCTCGTTATATCGGACCTTTCCGGATCATTGCAAAACGAGGAGCTGTGGCATATCAATTGGAACTTCCCGACACGCTGTCGGCAGTCCATGATACCTTTCATGTTTCTCAATTAAAAAAGTGCCTTCGTGTTCCTACCGAGGTCACTAATTATGAGAATCTTAATCTGCAACCAGACCTTTCCTATCAAGAACAACCAGTGCGTATCCTCGACGAAATGGAGCGTAGAACCAGAAATCGCACTGTCAAGTTCTTAAAAATTTAGTGGGCTAATCATTCCGAAGATGAAGCCACTTGGGAGCGCGAAGATCTGATGAGGATCGAGCACCCACACCTTTTTGCTGTTTAATACTTGTCTTTGAATCGAGAAAGGCAAGGTTAAACAAAGCAATGTAAAAGAAGCTGTAATAACAACACTATGTTGTTATGTAAAATCTTTTTCCTGTCATTGAAAGAAATAAAGACAACTGATGTTTTGTTTCTAAAAGCATCATTTCAATTCCATCTTTGTCCAACTTCTGAATCACTAAATCTCGGGACGAGATTTTCTTAAGGGGGGTAGGTTTGTAACAGCCTCAGCCCTAATAAACAGTAATAAGGTGTTGTTCACAGCATCACTGTTCATTTTGGCAAATTAGGCAACAGGTTACAATTCATCTCCTCAAATTTCTAAATTCCAAACTCCAACCGATCAAAATTTCAAAAGGAAATACCATCCACTTTGGTTGGTATTATGATTTGGAATTATTTTATTTCAAAACTAGATGAAGTATTATGCCCAAAAATAATTTTGTTGAATTTACAGAAGTTAAATTGGATTTCAGAAAAATAATTGTCTTTAAATAAACCCTATTCGGTTCAAATGAATTATTGATGTATTTCTAAAAGAGAAACAGTGGTTTCCAAATTTTATTTGGGGAATATATCATCCCAGTAGCCTTTCTGCAAAATTTCAGGATTTTACAAATTTATTTGTTATTTTAAACAGCCCAGTCAAACCATTTGAAATTTTGAATCAGATCTGGTAAAACTAATCGGTCTGAACTCAAGTCGTATACTGTAGCGACTCAGTCCAACCCAATTAAAACCGGCAGTCACGTTCTTGGCGTCGCTTCGCCTCTGTGATTGTGGGCCGTTGATTTCCTCACCAACGGCTGAGATTTGCGAACTGTGCGGGTCATCCCAAACGCGCAAGTCAAGTTCCACCGTTGGATTGAAATCCTACGGCATCGCATCTGGATCCGCACTGAGATCCTTTTTCCTGTAGCGGCCACCGTTGGATTTTGATCCAACGATCCGTATCGATTGGGCCGTCGGACCCGGCTATAGCGCCGTGTGAAATCGCGCGTTGGTAAATCGGACGGTCTGGTAGCAGGACATCCGCACCACTCTGAGGCGCCTTGATCGTGGCCGTTCGCTGCGAATCGCACGGCCCAGATCGCACCATACCGTTTTCATGTATTGTAGCATCTAAATCGCATCCACCCAAACAAAATCGAACGGTGGCTGTGTGTTGGACCTTCTTTGCATCGCCGCTTAGTGTCTCTCGCCATCGGGACCCCCATGGAAGTGGCACAACTTTGCTTCATCTCCTCCTCAGACACCGTAAGCACCATTCACATTGAAATGGAGATAGTGTCACGTGATTTGGAGGATATTTTCTCTCAAAAATCTATCCTCAATGCCACCTCATCCAATTCTAGAGAATTCTCGGTGGTACAGAGGACCTCATCACTATATAAACCCTAGTTCTTCTCTACTGCCATTGTTGACCAGGAGAAGCTCTCTCACTTTGCCTTCATACCAGTTGGACTTAAGTTATTCTCCCTGTCAACTTCAACCGTGGGGCACCACCTTGGTGAAAACCTCATCAGGATCAAAGACTAGAGCTTGGATCTTAATATCTTGACCAAAACCCTAACTAATCTTTTCTTTCTAAACCCTAGCTGGTAAGTCTAAATCTTGCTTCATATCATTATTAGCTCTCTGAGGGCATCACTCATTCGGGTGCATCACTCACTGATCATGTGGTGCTTCAACCTTTCTTTAACTGAAAAGTTAGGTTTTAACTTTTCGGTCTTTCATGTCATTTTCAAGATTTAGGGTTTCTCTTGATGACTTATCATCTTGCTTAGGTTCTAACCGAACCCTAGTATCATAAGTAGACCATCTTTCTTTTATCAAGATCGTCCATTTAGTTGTTAAGACGAAATCCCTCTCTGTCTTATTTTGTCGGCCAAAACCGACAAATAGCTAATTTCCACTCCTTTCTTTAATCTGGGCGGCTAGGGTTAGTAATAAGGACTTATGGTCTCAACCACCATCCAGATAGCCCTTAAAACCATTTAGAATCTTTGGTTAGCTTATCACTCCATAATAGCTTAATTCTGGACAAAAGCTCTGTTGCTGTTTTGGCTATTGGTTAAATAGACCCAACCGAAAACAGCTCTGCTTGCCTTTTCTTTCTTGTAAGCCGAACCAGTAGGATGGCAGTAGTGAATCTTAGTATTAACTACTCCCTTTTTAAGTACTTGTGTTTTGTAACTTCACTAACTAGCCGAATCGGAATTAGGTCCTTCTTTGTTTTGGTCCGACCGACCACATCAACAAAGAAAGTCCTAAACCCTAAGTCAACATTATTAAGTGGTAAATGACCTACTAATTCACAGCACCAACCTTAATACACTCGGTTTAAGCTCAATCTTTCATTTAGATGAGGTTTAGCTAGATAATTAATTTAAATACAAGTTGTCCTGCTTCTCAGTAGCTAAAATCGGTTCTGTCCTAAATTACATTCTGTAGCTATAGACTAAGTGTAAAATCTGGGTAGTAAGTATTAGTAGATAAGATATATGGGCTATTACTCTTAGCAAATTAGTATAACTTAAGCATACTTCTATATATGCATTACCATCTTGATCATATCTTCTTTTATGCACAAACTGTTCTCTGTTTCTTTTACTTATGCTCATTGAATTTTATTTCTTTTAGAATCTGGACCTTCTGAGTTTGTTGAACCTTTTGTTGAGTTGCAAGAACCTGAACAAGAGGTCATATACTATTATCAAGGCAAGCTTCCTCTCGCACCATGTTGAACCTAATCGTTTGAATCTGAGAGTTTTAAAATCTGATGACACTGCATGCTACTTTCAAAAATTTATTTATGCCTTGTTTCTAGTTAGTTATACCCTGAACTTGTGGCTTACCCTTAATTCAACCATACACTCAACCTAAGCTAGTTGTGATGTTATTATATTTAGTTTTAACTTTTGCTAGCCATGCAATCCATAGAACGTTAGAGTTTGGCAAGCTTAGCTTGTCGACTTAGGAACAACAAATGATTTATATGATTTGATCTTTGTTCGTTTAATTGATTTGGAAATGCTTCTAAAATTCTGTTATCAATTAATTCAAATCTGGATAAGTGGATGCTAGTGATGGTGCCTTTGTGCGAGAATTGGGAAATGTGGATGTCTTATGCGGATTGATTAAGGACTGAACTCGACGGCTAATTCGAGCCCTAACGTATTTCCACACGCGATGTATGGTATTGTTTGGTTAAGTAAAGGGTTAATATTATTGAGTTGGATACTGAGAGTAAGGACATGTGTATTGATTTCATATGGCATAGATGCTTAAGTCTTGGGCCGTGTCGTATGCCATGTGGAGCTTATATTGATATCGGATGTTCTTAGAAGGGTAAGGCGTAGATGTGTTACATCGCATGTACGTTCCTTGAGGGCCCGATCATGTGTAAAATGTGTGGCTAACACGAGTTTGCATTAAATTGATCGGTCGGCATTCCGGTACAACATGTGAGCCCGGTTGAATGTATGCTATCGATCGTTTAAGCGGGATTAATCTCACATGGGTCATCCAACTCAATAATGTTAACTTGTTGAAAAATACCAAATCTTAGTTTATCTACCAACACACCAAAGGCGGTGTGTTATTATTAGGAGGCTTACGGGCTAACTAAGTCATGTGGGTAAAGATGTACACCCTTGCAAGGTTAAAACTATTGAATAGCCGTGTCCACGATTCACGGACAACGCTTGAATTGATGTCACCAGATAGAAGTTATTCTAATTTTTGGGTTTTGGGAGTTAAGTTCGGCATGATGGTGTCATGCTCGGTTGTGATGAATTGTGACTTATTCTTGTACTGTTTATGTTTATGTTTTCAATTACTTACTGTTTTGGTCCAAATTGCTTTATTCAAACTGCCTTGTTAAAACTTAGCACTGTAGGTTAAGATGTATCGCTTTATGCAAAATTGAACCAATTAAGCCTTCTGTTGATAATCTTATGCATACAAAATTTCTATTCCATTGTATAGGTTCTATCAAACACTTTCTTTTATTAGTTTGTGTAAGACTTGCTGAGTACCTTTCGTACTCAGGGCTTTATGACCCCTTGTTGCAGGTGAGGATGGATATCTGTATGAGTTGCCCGTTAGTGCCGATCTGGGTGACGCTAACGAGTGATGCTAGTTCTAGCCTCCACGCAATAGCCTGCGAGATGATGGGGCCATTGGTGGTTTTGTTTTTATCTTTTCGTTTCCGCTGTTGCTCTTTTTGTCAATGACCCAAGGTCATTTGTTCATATTTCTGCTACTGTAGCAACCTGGTACTGTAGCTACCGAATTATGATGTAATTACTGATGTATAATTATGTGAATGTCTGACTTGTATGTGATTGATGCAATGTTGATTAAGGATATATGTGCAATAGTCACTAATCCTGGGAACTATTGCATGACATATATCCGGGAACCTAAATGTTGGTTTGTTACTTATTATGATTATACTTCTAGTATGATTTTTATTAAGGGCATTACACTGTTCCTTAATTAAGAATTATGCTACCAGTATAATTTTTAATTCGGCACATTCCAATATTTGGGGGTCTCATAAGCGCAAAGCATTTTTGAGGCACTGCCATCATTCTGCTGCGTGATATGTATTTTTTTTTGTGTTCTTATTGTCTATTTTGTTTGTTTTTTCCCTGGAAATACCATCTCCTCAAATCTGCGTTGACACTATATGGTATTCAAATCTGCGCTGATCGGTTAGCTTTTTCAAGTTCTGATTTGCTATTTTATTTGCATTTTTTCCTTGAGGTACCGGATCCTCATGTCTGTGATGACACTATACGTTCTTCAAATTTGCGCTTAACAGTTAGATTCGTCTACAAGTGTATTTAGGTTTTGTCATCTTCATTCTATATTTATAGTTTTTCTTATTAGGGCGTTTTTAGATTTGCAAGAACCCTTCATTGAAACAGTTGGCGAAGAGAATGTTTTAAGCTGCCCGTTTGTGGTGAGTCTTACCAAGGCTGCTGCTGATCGCAAAACTGTCAAGTAAATAACCACATTTATCTATTGAGTCTTATTGTGATTGAATTGTAATTACACTTTCTAGAATTTTTTTTTTAATCTTGGGGCCATGTTTACTTCCACATTGTGGACAGGTCAGGCACATTGATTGCTACACTTCTACGGTTGAAGAATTCAAAACAATCAACACTAAATACAGAGTTTCATCAATGATGTTAGATAATTTATGTTATTTCGTCCATATATAATCCACTTCCTGTGTGCTGAGTCTGTTATTTTAATTCCATTATTGTGTATTGCGATATAATTCCTAACTTGAGATACTATAGTTGACATAAGGAATGTGATAGTATAATGTGTCACCTGATGGTGAGTGATTCCAATTCCAATTAAAGTGTGGCAAGTATGGAACTAAATATCACATTTGCTGTAATGGAGTTGGGAGGTTATGTAGATTCAATGATACACTATTTGTAGGCATACTAATAGATGCTCTGTTTCCTCGATGTATTTGATGTGGAAAATATTTGCTAATATTACATTCGTTGTTCTTCGTAGGTTGATTGCATGCTATTCAAAGAAGTCAACGAAGAAGATACCCCAGCTAAGAAATGTGTAGACGTTGTCAGTACAGTGTTTCGTGTTAGTGTGAAAACATAGACATAATGTTGCCTGATAGATCCTGCCACCTTCATGATAGAATCTCGAATAGATATCCCCTCACTAATCTTTTCCAAGCCATTTAGCTGTTATCTCTATAGATCCTCCTATAGAGTTTTCCATTTATTTGTTGTGAATTGGAATTTAGTGTCTTTTTTTAGATGCATTTGCTATTCTGCACTAAAATCTCTTACAATAAAAACCTTCCGATGTTGTACAGCAGCCATATATTATTACGTATAGTCTATGCACATAGGATTCGCTCAGAATTACTATTGATGCCTAACTAATTCTTTTTCATATGCATATGCCTTTTTTAACATTTTTTGTCCTTTACTGAAGTTCCTCTCATGGTTAGTTTTTTTTTAAAAAAAAATGCTATAGTAATGTTGCTTCAGGATAGCAGAAGAGGTACCTACCTCCCGACATGTGATAGTGTGTAATTGTTAGACGTAAGGGCATACCGTATCCTGTTGTGTCTAATTGTTAGATATAAGGGCATAGTTGTGTTCGATATTGGTAATACTTATTGACAATTTGATTCGAAATGTTCTTATGTTGTTCGTCTGAAGTTCAATAAACTGTTAACTCCCTATTAGAATTACGTTTACCATATAGCTTTTGGAATTACATCTTGATGTTTATGGTTATGTCTGCATGTTTTTATCGAAGTTATTGCAATCTACTGGACTAATTCAGTTACCATGTCCTTGCTGTGTTCTGTCGTGTGTAATTGTTAGATGTAAGGATATAGCTGTGTTGGATATTGGTAATGCTTATTGACATTTCAATTCGAAGAGCTCTGATTCTATTCTTCTGAAGTTAGCTAATCTGTGAACTACCTGTTAGAATTACGTTTACCATATAGCTTTTTAAGTTTTGTTTCACCTACTAAATTGGTTTACATGTTACCTTATTCTATAAAATAGGAGCTGGACAATTGTTATAGAGATAGGCTGCTACAATTTTGTTTCCTATTTGTAGTGCTTCGATTCAACTAGTTATTGCAGCATTGAGTGTTCCATCTTTCTCCGTGTTCAGCTATTTTAATAACCTGTGAACTCCCTGTTATAGTTACGTCTACCATATTACTTTCCAAATTTAATTTCATCTACTAAATTTATTTATATGTTACCTTATTCTATAAGATAGCTGGCCGTTTGCTACAGAGGTAGACTACTACAATTTGCCTTCCTGTTTGCAGTACTTTAGTTCATCCAATTTTTGCAGCATTTAGTATTCCATCTTTATACATGTTCAGCTATATAAAAAGTTACTTTCGTTGTTTATCTTAGTTGTATAGTTGAAGATTGCCAATGAGTAAGGTTGCATTTAGCGTTTATAGGTTTTATAGATATCCTTTGCTATGGTTATTGGTGAGCTACTGAAATTCTTGCGATGCCATGCTTTTTAATTCACACGTGCGCTTTCTATTGTGACATACTCTGTGCTTTGTGTTGTTCAAGATAATCGCATGGATTATTGACCCTATTTATAGTGTTATGCCTCCATAATTACATATTTAAATCCCTTCTACAGAACCTTGGAATCCATGGAACATTGATTTTGACTAAAAAAGACCGATTCACAGATTCCCATTTTGACTACGTTGTTTATGGTGAAATTTCACATTTGTTTTAGTTTACTAAGATATGTGTGCAAAGATGTTAGCATTTGTACCCATAACATGCCTGATAGGATTTTAGTAATGTCATTGCAAACTCACGTGCTATTTCTCCTTACTTCGTTATCTGTGGATGACAAATAGTGAATGCTAAAGAGGTCCTTCAAGGCAGGCCACATGTTTAATGCTGCAGAGGTCCTTCAATACAGGTTTGTTGTTTGCTGGTTTAATCTAATTTACTCTTTGCCTTCTCCACCTTGCAAACCATTATGTTCCTATAAATAAATGTCTACATCTTTAGTTTCTCGTTGTATTAGCCATTTTTACTGTGTCTCTAGCTGGCCTCATGACGTGCTACCTTCGAAATGTGTCCAGATGTCTATTAAGTTGTTTCATTCTTTAATGTGCCTTATGAAACACATGAAGCAGAGCATTACATGTTGATAATTGTAATATAATTATATGGGTAGTCAGGTACATGTGCTTCCGAACCAAGAAAAAAAGTTTTTTAGTTTACATTAGCAATTAGCTCGAGCTATACGTAGTTGTCATGACCGCTTTGCTCTTTTCTTAGTTTTTTTGCTTTTGCTTTGTCCTTTGCAACAAACAAGCTTTAAGTTGATATATGCTGAAAAAATGCATAAACAAACTTCGATCTCACTATACGTAAAGAAACCTGAAATTTTTCCTACGTAAATACCGTTGAATCTTTCATAGGCTTTTAGTTTTCGTAATTTATGCACACCCACAAAACTAGCTTATTATCTATTTTATGAATTAGAGCAATAGCATTCACTGTCGTTTAATATATGTAATAGTAGAGGAGCAACTGATTGTGTTACAATATCATTAACTTATTTCCAGCCCGCCCACTGCGCCAATTGGCACAGGCTCCTTCTAGTTCCTTTGTTTATTTCCACTCGATGGTGCCAGAGGAATATGTACGGCCGTTTCTTTTGACCGTTGACCAGAGGGAGACAACAGTCCAGCAGGGCAGGGTGGCTGGGTCCCACACTCACAGTCTCCCAGATCCTTCAGAATTTTTTTATTTAATCCTTTTTTTATTATATTTTAAAGTTAACCACTCTCGAACTTTATTTCCAATTCTAACCCCTTTAGTCATGCCACCTCCTGTGACGTGACAAAATAATACTGTCACACCACCCATAGCGATGTGGCCAAAGCTGCCACGCAAGCCCTCGTGCCAGCGTGTAAGGCTTGCGTAGCAATAGTCATGCCAACGCTCATGGCGTGACAGTGGGAATTGTCACGCCAACTCGCGTGGCGTCACAGTGGCGATTTAAGCCTTTGGAGCCAGGCACCTCTTCATTTCTCCCCGTCGCTCCCAATTCCCTCACGACTTCAGCCCCTTATCTCCCGCCGCCGGCCCTCCTCCCTCCCGTTCCTCCCTCCGTCGGCCAGTGCTCCCTCTGCTGGGCCTCCTCCTCCCGCCGCCCGTCCTCCCCCCGATGGCCGGCGTCTCTCCTCCACGCGCCGCCCCTGTCTCGCCGCCGGCCCTCCTCCACGCACTGCCCCCGTTGAGCCGTCGGCCCTCCTCCCTCTGGCGCCGCCTGTCCTCCCCCCAACGGCCGGCTTCTCCCCCGCCGGCCAATTAGTTGTTATTTTTATAAGAGCTAATGGCAACAAAGGAAACATAGCTGTCAATCTCTCTTCTTAGCTAAGCATATCGCTTTCACTTTTCTTTACTAACAGAAAAACATATAGTGGACCCACAAAATAGTACATGGTGACTCTAAGAAGCTTAAGGAAGTCCTAAACCAAATGTACATGTTGTTACTTGGTCCTAATTTTCTTTAAGTGTACATGTGCATTCACTACTACAAAAAAGCTAATACTGGACGCCTCATTACAGACGGTTGACCAAAACCATCTGTATTAACTACAATCACAGACGGTTTTGGTTTAGTGACCGTTTGTGTTACTAGCTGCGCTAAAAACCGTCTGTGAAGAAGTAATATCACAGACGGTTCGTGTTGAAAACCGTATGTGAAGAAGTAATATTAAGAACCGTCTGTGATATGTCGTCACAGACGGTTTTTGTATGAAACCGTCTGTGATTAGAAGCGCGGGAGTTCAAAATTTTTTGAACGCGCGCGCGAGAGGCAAAATGTTTTGGCGCTGTCCTTATATATTATAGCCACCCTAGCCTTGTTTTCCATCAGTCTCTCCCTCTCCCCTCCCCACACCGAGCTCCGGCGACCACCCTCGATTCCCCGTCGTGGTTCAGCGAGGAGACACAGCCGACGACGACGAGGAGGGATGCGGAGGAGCTCCTTGTCTGCTGCAGGAGGTAGACTGCTGGAAGGTACGTGTACATCCCCATAACATACACAATTTGTTGGCTATTTGTTGTAAACAAAATTATCTTAATTTTGTGTTACCTAAGGTCGGAGCGCCACTGGAGGTTTTCAGTCGTCTCTCCTTACCGACGAGCTTGAATCGAACTCGACGACATGCAAGAACATCTTGTGATATGCTGGTGAGGTATAAAGAGGAGCTCACAAGACCAATCCAAGAAGCCGATGAGTTCTTCAGGAGCTTGGAGACATAGATAGTTTCTAGCTAGTTTAACTTTGTAACTTTATTATTATTTTCCATTCGGAGGGGACGTTGCGAAACGTTTTGGTTTCCCTTTCCTATAATGTGTTTACCATCAGAATTTTAATTGGATTTTAGTTATCTTGCTAGAGGTTGCATATAGAAACTACTGTCTAGCAATTGATTGGTTTGGCTCAAATCCGATTTTTTTGTAATAGAAAAAACTATCACAATAAGAACCGTCTGTGATAATTACTTATCACAGACGGTTCTTGTTCAGAACCGTCTATAAAAATAGATTCAGAACCATCTATGATAAGTAATTATCACAGACGGTTCTTGTTCAAAACGGTCAGTGATAGCTTTTTCACAGACGGTTCAAAAACCGTCTGTGATGACCCATGTCATCACTGACCCGTAAACTCAGATGGCTCACGAAACCGTCTGTGATGACGTTTTTTAACCGTCTGTGAAGACCTTTTCTGTAGTAGTGATTAAAATATCTAAAGTGTTTTAAATTTTCAGAATTGCGTAATTATCATTTGGGTGGTTAAAAGTCCATGTCAACACACAAATTCACTTTAGTCAACAAACAAAACGAGCAGCAAGCAAACACAGATACTATTTCGGTACCAATTGGACTAACTTTAACGAATCATGATAACTGCACCACAATAGCACTAGTAACCAACAATTTTCAATTTTCATCCCCTAATGGCATTTTCATAGCACACAATATTGAACCAAATGTTACTTCAGTCCTATAAAAGACCAGCATATCTTCTCAGTCAAATCCCTACACAAGAGTTGACTTTTCACAAAACCTGATGCAACTACTTAGCTAACATCAATTCACAGCAATAGTGCATTTCTGGTGGAACACCCACATATAAAAAAAAAGGCCAGAATGACATGATACAAGTAGTGATTAATTGCAAAGTACGACACAAAATGAAGTAGACATTCCAAAGGCCAAGCTTAAATTAGAAAAGATCCAAATAGCGAGAATCGAGACGGATAATATAGTATGCTTGCGATGACAGTCACTAGGCCCAATAATACCCAACGATACCCAAATAGTGAACCATTGGCAAGAATACATCCAATGGTACATCTTTGTCAAAAATGTATGCAGGAGCGGTTTAGATCCATAATATGGGCGGTGCAATTACATTTTAGACAACAAGCAGTTTGAAAGTTTTGGCAAGTAAACCTAGTAGATAAGTAAAACTTAATCAACACCCCATTAACTTTCCTAAGATGCATACCTCATAAGGAAGCAGAAAGCGATAAAAAATACAATCACTAGCTAAACAATCTAAATGTGATCAATTCTGATATCTAGGGTCACCCTCATTCTTATATGTACCAAGCAAGGGTATCACTGGTTAGTGGTTAATAAGAAAGAGCCCCGAATTGATTATTGACCTATAGTAAGTTTGCGAACTGGTGAACCCTTGCGAGACCAATTACCCACAAATAACCATTACCCCTTTCCTTTCTCGATTCCTCCATTCCCAACTCCCACAGACTGAAACTTGCACTACAGACCGCACGTCCCGCCCATTCTTTTATGCAAAACTCATTCACACAAACTAGGATTCAACAATCTTTCCAAACCATGACCCAAATTCGAGATTCATACCCTACTTGTCAACAGGATCAGGGACCACGAATTCGTGCATAGGTGAACAATCTTTGCACAACCTACAACCCTGCAAATAACCATTGACCTCTCAGCCCTCATATCTCCACCCCTTTCTAGTATACATTCAAGCAAACATTCTAGTATACATTCAATCACAAAATTATATTATACAGTCCTTCAATAACACATTCAAGCACATATGTATACCTTGATCTAGGAGAAGTCACGCGGGGGGAGGCAGGCATGGATGGAGGAGGGCGGCGGGGGAGAAGCCGGTTGTTGAGGGGAGGACAGGCGGCGCCGGAGGGATGAGGGGCGGCGTGTGGAGGAGAGACGCTGGTCGTCAGGGGGAGGACAGGCGGCGCCGGAGGGATGAGGGGCGGCGCGTGGAGGAGAGACGCTGGTCGTCAGGGGGAGGACAGGCGGCGCCGGAGGGATGAGGGGCGGCGCGTGGAGGAGAGACGCTGGTCGTCGGGGGGAGGACAGGCGGCGAGAGGAGGAGGCCCAGCGGAGGGAGCACTGGCCGACGGAGGAAGGAACGGGAGGGAGGAGGGCCGGCGGCGGGAGATGAGGGGCTGAGGTCGCGAGGGAATTGAGAGCGACAGGGAGAAATGAAGAGGTGCCTGACTCCAAAGGTTTAAGTCGCCACTGTCACGCCATACGAGTTGGCGTGACAATTCCCACTGTCATGCCACGCGAGTTGGCGTGACAATTCCCACTGTCACGCCACGAGCGTTGGCGTGACACTATTGCCACGCAAGCCCTCCACGCTGGCACGAGGGCTTGCGTGGCAGCTTTGACCATGTTGCTATGGGTGGCGTGATAGTGTTGTTTTGTCACGCCACAGAGGTGGCATGACTAAATGGGTCAGAATTGGAAATAAAGTTCGCGAGAGGTTAACCTTAAAATAACCTTAAAATATAATTAAAAAAAGGATTAAATAATATAAAAAATTCGATCCTTCAAGGCCACAACTGCCGCTGTAGTAGCAATAATCGCAGCCGTTCATGCGATGATCCGACGGTGGATATGTTATACTAAGAACGAGAAAACTCGCACCACATCGCTTAATTTGGTCTTAGGCGCACCTCTCCCATAATTTCTTCTACTATCTTTTTTTTGTTTCTATTCAAATAATATTCTTACTTTTATTATCAATAGTGCCATTTTGGTGCAGCCCCGACTAATAGATCCGAACCCAGAATGCTCGATGTACAGGATGTAATCTATCTCCTCTTTCTTTTTTTTTCCCCTTTGTGGATGATGTTCCAGGGTGGCAATAACTCGAATTTTTGGCCGTCTGCGGGTTAAGTCGTATTTGCAATTGTGACCAGAGCGTATTTGCAATTATGACCGAGTGGCCTTGTCAAGCGTCTTAAGCGCCTTGTGTGCAAATCACGTCGCCATGGCGCAGGCGGCACCGCGCCAAGGCAAGGCCTTGCGTGGCGTGCGCCACCGCCACGCCACCCCAGCCGGCACCCACACGCCGCCACCTCACCACGCTGGCGCGGGGTGGGCATGCGCCCGCGCTGGCGCATGCCCACCATGCGCCAGCCAAATAAGCAGCCGTAGGTTAGTTAGTTAGGGTTAGGGTTAGGTTAGTTAGGTTAGTAGGTTAGTTAGTTAGGGTTAAGTTAGTTAGATAATTATGAAAATAACGATGAAAATTTTGAAAGAAATTATGGAAAATTTACACAAGCAAGTAGACGGTGTCAGAAGGCTCCACAAAAAATTTCATAATTTTTTGGTCTGATTTGCTATATTTTAAAATTCTTTCAGATTTCAAACCCTATTTAACTAACCTAATTAACTAGTATAATTAAATGAGCTAACCTAATTAGCTAATTGGCTGGCGCATGGTATTCTTTCAGATTTCAGAGCTAATTAACTAACCTAATTAACTAGTATAATTAAATGAGCTAACCTAATTAGCTAATTGGCTGGCGCATGCCCACCATGCGCCACCCAATTAGCTAATTAGGTTAGCTCATTTAATTATACTAGTTAATTAGGTTAGTTAAATAGGGTTTGAAATCTGAAAGAATTTTAAAATATAGCAAATCAGACCAAAAAATTATGAAATTTTTTGTGGAGCCTCCTGACACCGTCTACTTGCTTGTGTAAATTTTCCATAATTTTATTCGTTAAAATTTTTTATCGCTATTTCGTATAGGTGTCATGTTCGTACGAATCAATAAATGTACAAAATAAGCTCTAAAAATTATGAATTTTATTTTGAAGGCTCCTCACGCAGTGGACTTAATTGTTTAATGTTTCAGCAATTTTATGTGTTCTAGTATTATCTCGAAAATTTAGGATTTAGATCACGAAAATTTCGATTTTAGGTTTCGGAAATTAGAGTTTCATGATTTCATGTGACTTGGAATGCATAAAAAAGCTATGACACTTCAAGTCCATTGCGTGAGGAGCCTTCAAAATAAAATTCATAATTTTTTTAGCTCATTTTCTATATTTACAAATTCGTACAAACATGACACTTATACGAAAGAATGATAAAAATAATTTATATGTGTTCTGTCGGACTGTTCTGAAAAATTAGGATTTAGGTCGCGAAAATTTCGATTTTAGGTTTCAGAAATTAGGGTTTCATGATTTCATATGTCTTGGAATGATTAAAAAACCTCGCGGTGGCTATCTTTCCTACCGTCCCTCCTCCCTCCTCCACACATCTGTCGCCTCGTCCAGGAATTCCAGCGCCAACGCGTGCCCCCGAGCATGACCCATGGAATACATCCATCGGTCCGGAGAACGCGTGTCGGTTCAGAGGGCACGAACTGGTATCGACCAAACTGTTGCATTACTGTACTGCGTACGTAAAGGCTCCACCATATGTCGCGAACACCATATTGTATATCAACATCTCTAATGGAGTGTCATAGCTTTTTTATGCATTCCAAGTCACATGAAATCATGAAACTCTAATTTCCGAAACCTAAAATCGAAATTTTCGTGATCTAAATCCTAAATTTTCGAGATAATACTAGAACACATAAAATTGCTGAAACATTAAACAATTAAGTCCACTGCGTGAGGAGCCTTCAAAATAAAATTCATAATTTTTAGAGCTTATTTTGTACATTTATTGATTAAATGCGAACATGACACCTATACGAAATAGCGATAAAAATTTTTAATGAATAAAATTATGGAAAATTTACACAAGCAAGTAGACGGTGTCAGGAGGCTCCACAAAAAATTTCATAATTTTTTGATCTGATTTGCTATATTTTAAAATTCTTTCAGATTTCAGAGCTAATTAACTAACCTAATTAACTAGTATAATTAAATGAGCTAACCTAATTAGCTAATTGGCTGGCGCATGCCCACCATGCGCCAGCCAATTAGCTAATTAGGTTAGCTCATTTAATTATACTAGTTAATTAGGTTAGTTAAATAGGGTTTGAAATCTGAAAGAATTTTAAAATATAGCAAATCAGACCAAAAAATTATGAAATTTTTTGTGGAGCCTTCTGACACCGTCTACTTGCTTGTGTAAATTTTCCATAATTTCTTTCAAAATTTTCATCGTTATTTTCATAATTATCTAACTAACCTAACCCTAACTAACTAACCTACTAACCTAACTAACCTAACCCTAACCCTAACTAACTAACCTCGGTTGCTTATTTGGTGGCGCATGGTGGTATATCTTGTGTGAACACATGCCCACCCCACGCCAACAGGTGAGGTGGCGGCGTGTGGGTGCTTTGGGGTGGCGTGGGCGGGCAAGGCGCCACGGGCGGCGTGCCGGCTACTGCGCCACATGGCGATGGCGGCACAGCGGCGCTAAGCGCGCCTAACTCGCCAGCCGGTCATAATTGCAAATCTGTGGCGCTTGATCACAATTGCAAATCGACTTCGAAACTGACCGTATCGGCCAAAAATTCGCAATAACTCTTCAGTGCTTACATTTCACCTATGTGTACCGACGCCAATATTGTACTAGAATACTCGCGCAGATTAGTTTTCGGAAGACAGGCGCCCAGGCATCAATATGATCATCAAGTCCACTGATAATAAAATCAACCTATAACAAAGCACGTCGGCGCACTTGCTAGGCACATGATGCACATCACCACAGCAGGCTCACACAGAATTGTCTATTTTTTATGCAATTATTCTGCCAAAAATCAAGATTTCAAGCTACAAACGTGAGTTACGTGAAATTACTAAAACCCTGACGGCTTAACAAAACTGAGTCTTTTGAATGGTATTCACAGCGTAACATCTAATGTGCCCAATGCACCCCAAGAAACAACCAGCCAGCCTGATCATCTACTCTGTTCCTCAAGATCCTAGTAGCCTCTTCATCTCCGCTTTCTGCTCCGAGGTCAGCCTTGAGGGGAACATGATGTTGAATTTGATCCTAAGATTTCCGTTCTTGGACGGGTCCTTGGGAATTGGCATGCCCTCTCGGGGGACAATCTCCTCGTAGCCAGGGTCGACGACACTGTTTATTGGTACTGTCAGGTTCCGGCCATCTAATGTTGTTACGTGAACAGTACATCCGGTTAAGGCTTCGGCCAAGGAAATCTTCTGAGTCATGACCAGATCATTTCCCTCTCTTGTGAACTGATCATGTGGCTTCTCATCAATTACGAATACAATATCTGCAGGAATTACATGCGGGGCCTCATTACCCTTTTCAGGAAAAGTGATTCTTGTTCCTTTCTTCCATCCAGGTTTTATGTCAATTGTTAGGATCTCCTCAGCAACCCTGCTTCTCCTGCCAAAGAATCAAGACACGCTAGTAAGGCATGAAATGAAAGTAACTAACAGTCAACACAAACTACATAAAAAATGGCATGCCAATTATGCAAGATAATTCAAGAAAGACATGTAGCAAAAAAGGAAAACCTTAAAAAGATAGAACCTATTGTCTGAAGCATGTTAGTCCTAACGTTTCTCCCTCCCATATGGGAGGGACAGCTTGTCCTCAAGATGGAAATTGGTGACAGGCAACCAAAATACTCAATGCAACACCAAGATACCAATATGGCCCATGCTCAAGCAAGAGAGGGCATCAAGACACATAAATCCATTTTCCATTTTATTCAACCGGTTAGCAAAATATAACTGATAGAAATCAAAATCAAATAAATAAGATATGATTGGTAAACGTTGACCCAATAAGAACTTCAAGTCATAATAGTTGACACAAACAATGGCAGGGCCACTAGATAATAAGCTACCAGTGTGGGACACCTAATGTTGATCAGTTCATTGCTCAGGGCCAATACATGACTAGCCTGGTGAAAACCAAACTCACGTCATGAGTTGTCCTATGAATGAATGGAGTGATCCCCTTGAGTGGTGAAAACAATTATGTGAAAAACTAATAGTGTTCGCCTATGTCAAGAGAATTTCAGAATGAATGCAGTGGAATGATACATACGCCAATCAAGTAGCACCTGAACTTTTAATTGGGCCCATAAACAGCCCTAGGGCTTACATAACATCAGAAATATTATGCTACATGATTTTTCC
Source organism: Phyllostachys edulis (assembly GCA_036346405.1). Classification (NCBI taxonomy): domain Eukaryota; kingdom Viridiplantae; phylum Streptophyta; class Magnoliopsida; order Poales; family Poaceae; genus Phyllostachys; species Phyllostachys edulis. The sequence goes on along the minus strand of CM070547.1, from coordinate 38,737,113 downwards.
AAATAAGCCTTTTTCCAACTTTCCAAAAAACAAAGTCAATGTAATCAAACTAGAAAAGTGTATGAATATGTCAAGATGCTTATCCCAAGAACGACAACATAACTAATACAAACTTCTACAGATATGGCCAGATAACGTCATCCATAAAGCATAAGCACGTAAAACTTTGATGGTGCATTTGATAAACCTTGAGATGACAAGGAATACAAAATGCCCAAGATGCATTTCGAAGATGATCTTGTGCATGTTATCTAAGCGCATACAAAATATAAAGATAGCCTAAACAATGAGGGTACAGTTTTATGAAAAAAATCAAGTTATGTTTTACTCATCAAACAGCTCATCGACAACTGAAATCAAAAACTTGTCCTTGAAGGTCTAGTCAAGTGTCCATAATCAAGTTGAGCACCAGTACATCATCAAAAAAAGTTGAGCACCACTAGTAATCCTATTTCTTGCAAGCAAAACAAGAGATGGATATCTTGTATGGCACACCAAATGAAAGTTCACTAATATGGAAAAAAAATCTTTTTTAAAACACATTCCCTCTTCACTTACCCAATTGGTTGCCCACATGCACCCCCTAATCAGAATCAGCATGACCATGACTGTTGTGTAGTGTATGCAATATGCCTAGATGGCTAGGTTAGCGACTAGCCGAATAGGTATTGTGAACATTATACGTGATAACACTAATACAATGATTACTCTAAAAACTGTAGTGTTCAGACATCAAATTGTGGAATATTGTGACAAATGACAGATGAGAAATGTGTTGGGACATAATAATGAAGGAGATCGTAAACACATCTGATATAAAAAAAAAATTGCATGAGTTTAATATTTGACTTGCTTCTTGTTTAACTGCAATGCTCAGTAAATTATTTAAAATTTCATTCAATATTCAAAGCAATATCAACAGTAAGTTGTCCAAAATACAATTTGAAATGACATCTATGCATCTAAACTGGTGAAATTTGTTTAATTCAATAATGACTTCAACATCATAGGCAGAAGATCTGCCAACATATACTAATGAGTAATGACAAAATGTACACAACAGATTAACAAAGCACTCATATGAATTATTTGTCCTAGGCAATTTTCAAGAAGAGCATGAATAGGAGAGATGTGACACCACCCCTCCCGAATGAGCACAAATTTCAGAATGAATAATCACACAAACTACTAACCAAAGACATATTAAGACTGAAGCATTATAATCATATCAAAAGAAATAAGGTAGGTAATTAATTTTTATGCAATTATTGGAAAGACAAAAAAAGGATAATGTGAGTATGTGACACACTGCCACTGTCGAACAAAAGACCTAAGCAAACTGTAACATCATATCACATTATCCTTCTGCCCCAAGCATCTATTTTGAAAGCAGACTTTGGTATCTTCTTAACCTGATTCTGAAGCAATACAGTGTTTTTAAGGTAAGGATGGCATACATAAGACCTAGATTGCGACTTATCTAGTTAATTGACACCTAGCAACCGTATACTCACAACTTTAATTTTCTCCATGTCAAGTTATTTCGGTTAATTCATAGGCCTCGCATCAAATGGTAATATGCCTCTTTCACATCATTTGAAAGCTGCATGCATATTTTACTCAAGAAAAGCAGTTGTCAGAATAATAAAATTCATGGTGACAAATTATGTGTTCCCAATACTTCTTTGACCAACAAAAACCTTATGTAAGTTGCACCACAGGTCCTGAAAGTTGTTTGGTTTTCTCACTTAGGCCCCAAAACTTTAGTTTTAGCTCGGCATGTCCCTAAACTTGCATAAGTGTGTCAGTGTCAGACACATAAGGTCCATCACACTAAAATATGCTTCCTATTCAGATACCAATGCAATACTGGAAGAACTACAACTAAGTTCAAATCCACATGATAATAGAGTCACTTACCCGCTAGCATCTAATATCTCTCGTGAAATCTTCATCTTCTTGGTGCTACCTTTGTACAAATCGGCAAGTTTGCATGGCAATCGGTTCTCAATTGGTGCAGCCTTCTGGGACCGTTGGGGAGCGTGCATTGATGCCTCGCCAGGGAACTGAGGGGAGGGCCCAAATATATCATCACCGAACATCCCATACCTTGATCCCCTCATGCCCCTCTCGGCACCTCCACCCATGCCTGAGAATGGGCTCGAGAACCCAAAGAACTCGGCAAATATATCGTCTGCGCTGCGAGGGTTGAACCGGAATTGTGACTCATCCCCGCCAAAGTAGGAAGATCCACTGGGCACACCTGCTCCAGGAGGCGGCACCTGCCCCTTGAGCCCCTCTTCTCCATACTGGTCATAGACTGCCCGCTTCTGGGGATCACTTAGCACCTGCGAGCAAACATACATGAACCTTGATTTTACCACACAGTCCAATTAGTAATCAAGTGTAAAATGGGTTCCCACTAAAACAACATCAGAATTAGCACATGAGTAGAAGCCTCCCGGGGTTGGTTAGCACCATGAGTGGTGGGCTAGCTAACCCCGGGTTCGAATCCTCCTTAAACACTATGTGTGGGGGAATAAGTCATATCCCTCCAAGCCAGCGTATTAATTAGCACATTGGTACCCCCATCGAGATTTCTCCAAAAGTTTTATTATGGCACGACATTTTCCAAAAGTTAGGAACCACACATCAAGAAGAAGAATAAGTGGGTAATTGCCGATTGAATGCCCAGCCCAAGTATTCTCGATCACCGCAACAAAATAACAAGGACGAATGCCGCAACAACAATAGCAGAAACATATAAACCATTGTCCCAAACTAAATTGCACTCGTTCGATTCCAGAAGCACCACAAAAACCCAATCTTTTGCTGGTTAATTTTCAGATCAAACAGCATTACAGCACCCAAAGCCGCATGAAACGAAAATAGATCTCCTTACAAACAATATCACAAGAACATTGTTTAGGCAATGACGAGCACGTAGTCACTCTATCAGTAAGAGAAAGCGGGAAGGTTTCCCTGTAAGCGCATCAACAACCGTTCTTGGCGACCGGCTACGAGCATGGACACAGATCAGAGGCGTAACGGGAAAGCGAGAGAGCGGCGGGCGTTGCACGAACCTCGTAGGCCTCGGAGATCTGCTTGAACTTGGCCTCGGCCTCCTTCTTGTTGTTGGGGTTCTTGTCCGGGTGCCACTTCATGGCCAGCTTCCGGTACGCCTTCTTGAGCTCGTCGTCGGAGGCGCCCCGCTCCACCTGCAGCACCTTGTAGTAGTCCAAGCCCATGCTGCCGCCGCCGCCGCCGTCCCGGTCCCACCGCCGGCACCTGCGCTTGCGGTCGTCGTGATGATGGTGGCCGTCGGCGTCGTCGGCGGCCAATCGAATCTCAGTGGCTCCTCGCAGAGGGGTAGCGGGTTGTGGGGTTCGTGCGGGCAAGATTTATTAGTAGTAGACTAGTAGCTGCAGGGAATTTCGGAACTCGAGACAGCGGAGGTGGCCACGTTAGTTTGCCGACTGTTGTTGAAGGAACAGGCCAGCTGCCTCTCATGGCAAGTTCTGGGGAAAAGGAATTATTATCGGTAAAAATCATGGGTTTGTTTGGAACTTTGGATTTTATTTAGTTTTTGTGCGAACCTTACCTATTCAGTGAGATACTATATCTTATTGTTTTGTTGATTAGTCTCGGATACTTTTAAGAACTTTGGCTTTTATTTAGTTTTTGTGCGGCCTTACCTATTCAGTGAGATACTATATCTTATTGTTTTGTTGATTAGTCTAGGATACTTTTAAGAGTTTTTTTCGATTACATGGTAGACATACACGTACACACACCACACACATATGCACGAGAGTACGCATCCTAAGTACACATCTAGAATTATGGAGGCCGGGTATTAAGCCATGTTTGATCGGAGGTTTAAGCAATGTGCCTGAAAAAAGTATTGCTTAGCAGTAACCTAATTTTAGATGATTTTTTTTGCCTAGCTAGGTACGCTTGAGGTTTGTGTTATTTGGTTGAAGACCTGTGCCTGATTAAAAACATGGAACAAAAAATAATGCTTTGTTGACAAGAAAATATAAAAAGGTGAAATGTTCTTTCATTAGGCATATATTAATCTCCATTCTCCACCTAGCAATCAGTAGAATCAAACAACACTATAACCAAATTCCAGTTCGATCTAGCGGCACGATCCTGGCGTGGCAGAGGCGGTGGGATGAGGGCAACGCAACGACGAAGCTTGATGAGCTTTGGTCGACATCGACGGCATGGCTGCGCGTGGCATGCTAGCAACATTGATGGCAACTGCAGTGGCGAAGCCCAAATTGGGCTAAATCTGGGGGTGTTTAGAACGGCTTCGGCTTCGGCTTTTCGCTCGAAAAGGCCAAAAGTCATTCCAAACGCCTTGCTTTTCTCTCAAGCCAGAAGCCGTTATAACGCACGGAAGCCGAAAGCCAAAAGCTGCTCGCGGCTTCCCGCAACCCCATTCCAACTTTGCCCCTAAAGTTGAGAGAAAATTAACCGTGTTTGCCACGGAACAAACCACCCCCTCCCACTTCCTCCGTGTTTGCACCGCAGAGTAAGCTACGGTATAAAGTTTTAGTACCTGGCTGACACCATGTGTTTTACTCACAGGTCTTGTTTGAGCAAAACCAGTAGGACTGTCTTGTGGATTAGTTTAAGCAAGAATTCTACAAATTGTATGGCATGACAATAGAGCCGTTGATGAACATCTACCTGCAAGCAGGCCTGACAGCCCTTAAGACTCCATATCCTTTGCATGATCAATACTTTTCTCTTCACTTTTACCACCTAATGTTGTTAATTACAATCTCTTGTTTGTTTCCTCCTTGACCTCCCAAAGATTTTGCTTCGAGGGTAACTGCCCCAAAGAAGACCCCTTATCACTGGATGGCTTCCAAAAAGCGGGCCGAGCATTGCCATTCTCAAAGCAAAGACCATTCAAGCTCGCTCTCGTGCATAACTAAGGAGCTCATGGGCAACGAGAACCTGCCACTCGTTCTGCCGAATGGCTATGTGTATAGCACCAAGGTACACACTGAACTAAGCTGCTATAGCCATTCTTCCCGTTCAAACATTCATACTCAACTTAGAACGTGTTGCTTGTGTGATGTTCCTCAGGCTCTCGATGAGATGGCCAAGAAGAACGATAACACGATCACATGCCCTAGGACAAGAGACGCTTGCAAATTCTCGGACCTCGTCAAGGCTTATATCTCGTAGCTCATCTTGGGAGACACTGATTTGTGTGACTTGCAATCTGAATGTACAAAGAACCATGGGCACATTCTGCATCCTGTTAAGTTAATTTGAGTTGTGATGCAAAGCAAAAAACCATTGAAACTACTACTTTCCATCCTTTACCTTTCCTGGTCGAATGACCGCCAAATTTATACTCGTTGTCATGCACATTAAATCAAACTACAATATAGTTGCAACATGAATCGACTTTATATAAAAAGGAAAATAATATGAGAGTGAATACCCCTTTAGATGTAGTGAGGATTATCATTTGGAAAAGGCAAAATTGCAAAAACCCACGTAGAAGTATGTTGAAGTTTGATTTCCCCTTATACCAATTTTTGTGGCACTTTCTTTACTAGTACGTGACTATTTTAAACACACTTGATGCCTGTTTTTGCAAGTTTTATGACGTTAGTTGTCATTAATTATCGTTAATTGCGTTAATTGCCGTTAAACGGCATCAAACAAGCCATTATTTGTCTCATGAGCATTTCAGACATTTCTCATCTCAGCAGCTGCAGCTAGCCTACCTAAAAGCGAGGCAACCAAACACTAAGGGACTGTTTGTTTTGGCTTTGGCTTCCGCCTTTCGACCGAAAAAGACGGAAGCCAAAGCATGCCTCCTCCTCCCCCAGCACCCTCTTCCTCGGCGGCCACCTCCTCCTCCCCTAGCTCCCTCTTCCCCAGCGACCTCCACCCCGCTAGCCTCACCCGGATCCAGATCCAGATCAAGATCTGGATCTCGCCCACTGCTGCTGGCCTCCTCCACCTCCCTCCTCCACGACGCACGTCCTCCATGGCGCACTGTAACATCCTGAATTTCCAAACCCTTTGTAAATTTGTAAAACAAAATATAACTATTTTATTTTGATGCGAATTCAAAGTTGGGTCTGTTGGAAAGGTTTAAGCTTCGTGTTGTCACCTTTTCTGTTTGTTGGCTAGTCCTCCCCTTAGCCTCTCAATCGGACGTATCTATATGACCAGACCCTTCTCTTTGAGTTTGATCTCTTTAGGATCTCTTTGTTGATTTGAATCTCTTTGGTTCAGACCTCCCTCTTAAGCTCAGACCTCCTCATGGCTGAGGCGCGCCTACATGTTTAGGCCTTACTTTAGACCTCCTCTCAAAACCTCCTTGAGCCCGTGGGACCCCCCCTTCTTGAGAGCCTAACTGATAGGACTTTCCTGTTGGTGAGATCCTACCAGTCAGGACCTCCTCTTTGTAAATCTGGACCGTTAAGACCTCCCCCTTGAGATCTTAACAGCCCAGACCTCCCTCCTTGAACATCTGGACCGTCAAGACCTCCCCAATGGAGATCTTAACCGTCCAGACCTCCCTTCTTTGGCAGAACCGACCGTTAGGACCTCTCTCTTGGAAATCCTAACCGTTCAGACCTCATGTCTGGAGTTAATCCTGCGGCTCTAGACCTCCCTCGCGGGTGAGGTTCTCCTATTACCTTGCGGACCTCCCCGTTTGCATTTGATCTTGGCCGTTGGACCTCCCCTTTGGAGATCCAACTGTCAGGACCTCCCCCTTTGACCCAACTGTTTCTAGATTTGACTGGTCCCACCTGCCAGGCTGACCCATTCTTTTTCCCCCGCCACACTAGTACCATGGGCATTTAATGCATGTCTTGTTGCATTAAATGCAGCTTTGAAAATGGATGCTTCCATTGAATGGGGTCATTTGGGGGCACTGTTGGTGTCTTTTCTAGTCTTCTCTCTCGCAATAGTACACTACGTCCTTTATTATTTTCCTTTGGCATTCCCGTACCCTTTTTGCCTATTTTCATGCTCACCAAGTCATGTACGCATTAAATGATCCTTACACTCTTTTGACTATAACTAGCCCCAGGAGCCTTCCCTTGCCACCTTTTTCCCACACTCTACATTTGACTCACGTTCAGTGGCTCCCTGGAGAGCCCTTGCTGCCGAGAGCATCCCCAGGAGCACCTCCCCTCATCGCATTTTCACCATTGGAGGCCCCGATGGAGCTTGGGCGTTGACCTCAACCGCCCAGATTGCCTTCGACCTCCCCTTCACTTGCCATCTCTTCCTTATAGCTGGTAAGCTTCCTTGTGCATTGATCTGTTCTTGCTCCTATCACCACCATAAAAGGTTATGTCCATTTCAGGACCTCTTCCTTTGGATTTTCGGTGGAACTCTATGGTTCTTGTATAGCGATCACCTCTCCGGACTTCACCCAAGCATTATCATCTTGGTCCTTTGCTAAAGCCGCCCCTCTGGTTTTCTGTGAAGACCTTCCTCATTTGACCTCTCTCCAGTAAGTTGAGATCTCTCCCAAAGAACCTAATTTGAGTCTGTGAATGATCTCTGTTGATTGAGTCATAAGAGTTTCTTTTGAAGTTCTTTTTGGCTCTTTATTTGGAATTTGGTTTGAGTCTGTCTCTTTTTCTCTCGTGTAGACCGTGAGGGCACTGAGGAGCTTGAGTGCACTGAAGAAGAAGACTCTCAGGACAGTGAGCAAGGCAAGTCATGCTTTTGATCATATTGCACCCAATATTTCAAGATATTTATGTTCAATTTCAAAGTCTAATGCATGCTTATTTCTACCAAGATTATTTCAATACCTGTCTTTAAAACACATAGTTATGCCCAATTTCTTCATATGGCCAACTTGACATTGAACCAAATCTGTTGTCACCTTAGACAAAACCTGGTTAATACATTAGTATGAACCAGGAGCAATTGTGAAAACATATGCTTAGACTGGTGTAGAGCAAAAATATTGGATTTGGGGAAATGTTTACCTTATGACCAACTGGTGTTTAAAATGTTTTGACCATGGCATAGGGATGTCATGGGAGTATGAAAATATTGCTGGGGAAGCAAAGAAAATGAAAATTGATTTAGACTTGGGCGAATTGGTTTGCTTGGTTAGTGCAAGGTTTGTGCACGGACTCTAACCTGGATAAGGTGAAGGTCTAGGGGTTTGTGATTGTCGCCCAAGTCAGTTGAGGACCGGTCTTTGAGCCGCCAATGCTAGGCCTATAATGGGCTATGCCAAAACCGTGCAACCACATGTCTCCAGTATGGGGTATGGGATCTGGCCAAGTAATTTGCAAAACTTCCATCGCAGTTGATCCATTTGGAGGAGTAGGAGGTCTTCTATGGCCAATGGTCTTTTATGACCTATGTTTCCCACTGGTGCAAGAGGGGGCCCAGATCCCGTGGAGTTGAATCCAAAGGAGGCGAAACCTTAGCAAGGAGAGGCTATGGTGGAACAACGCATTGTAAAGGCTTTGTCATGAACTCTAGACCTCTTACCTTTGGTAGTGAGAGGTGGCATCGACGGATGCCGGATAAACTAGAGGAATCATGTCATGTGGGTAAAGTGCACATCCTCGTAAGTGTAAATCTATTCAATAGCCGTGTCCACGGTCATGGACATGCTGGCAGCGGCCACTCAGAGTTAGATGTTGTTTTGGGTTTCTAAAAATGTTTAATAAACTGTTTTGGGATTTCTATCCCATGGGCTTTGGGCAGGGAGCCTTGTGACAGGAGGGTATCCTTCACCAACTTGTTGATGAATGCTATCCAACTAAAAATCTAGTTTGAAAATGAATTTTAGCTATTAAAAGCCTGCCTTGGAACTTAGTATTCGTAATTGAAAGAAACTTGGCTTTATGCAAAACAACCATATTATGCTTTCCTTTGTATGCCCATATATGCATGTCATTTTGTTATCCCACGGGTGTGACTTGCGAGCACAGTGGTAGTGCTCACTCTTGCTCAATGCAAATTTTTATCAGGAGAGGACAATAGCAGTGAAGAAGAGGACCAGGACGAGTAGGTTGTGCCCTCCAGCCATTTTGCCTGTGGTATAGTGGATGGACGTCTGTTTCCGCTCGTTTGTAAGCTTGCTTTTGGCCCAAGGCCACCTTTTGTAAACGACTCCTTGGTTATGTTGTAAATAAAGTTTATGTCGTGGATGTTACCATTCTTGTATGCTGTGAAGAGCTAGCTTGAGATCCTTGGGACTAGCTCAGTTCACACTAGGGATCATGGGGTGATCTCTCAGGCCCCACGACCTCCTCAGGTCAGGTCCTCCGACCTCTCCTGAGCAGGCCGTGGCAGTAGGGACCTCCCCAGCGATTCCCGCTTCCCTCGGTGGTACCCTCGAGTGGCCCTGCGGGAGACTCGGTTGGTGCTGCCACGGGCAGATCCTACCCGTGCCTTGAGGGGTGCTATCGGACCTCCTGGGAGGTCCTAAGGGACGTCTTGGGAGATCCGGGAGGACCTCTCGGGTGCCCTAGGGTGGGGTCGCCACGCGCACGTCCTCCCTGACGCGCCTCCTCCTCGGGCTCCCTCCCCCGGCACCTCCTCCTCCAGCTCCATCAGCTACTGCCGGCTTCCAGCCTCGACCTCACCACTGGCCTCCTCCCCCAAGCTCCTAGCATTCTGCCCCGAGCCACCAGCCTCCTCCATCCTCCCCGGCTCCCTCCTCCCCCGAGCCACCCATCTCTCGCTAGCGGCCCAAACCCTAGCCGCCGCCGCCGCTGGCTCTAATTTTTGCTCTTTCTTTTTTCCTTTTTCGGTTGTAAAATTAATGATTTGTAATAATTAATTAATTGGTGTATTAATTATTCACTATAATAATTTTTTAATAATTAATTATTGTAATAATTGTTGTTAATAATTATTGGTTGTAACAAATGTTTATTGTAATAATTATCGTTAAATATGCTAATTGCGTGGTTTGCGGTATATTGTTGTTAACCGCGGTAGATTGCATTGTTAATTGTGGTATATCGTCGTCAAATGCGATCAATTGCGCAAATTACGGTCGTCATTGTTAATTATTGTTAAATGTCGTCAATTGCAGTAGTTGTCGTCAATTGTGTCTGTTGTTCATTGTTTTTAAATGCCGTTAGTTCTCGTTAAATGTTGTTAACTGCGTTAAATGACATCAAACAAGCCGTTACTATCCTTAGGGGTATTTTAGACAATTTTCATCTTGGAAGCTGCAGCCAGCCAACCTAAAAGCCATACAGCTAAACACCAAACCTCATCAGCCCAACCATTTAGCCCACAGCCAGAAAGCCCTATAGCACAACCGGAAGCCACTTTTCAAGAAAGCCCAGCCGAAATAAACACCCTCTAATCCTCTTTAGCTTAGCTGTTCAGCCTTGCAGCACAGCCAGAAGCCGCTTTTCATAAAAGCTGCAGCCGTGCCAAACATGCTCGAAGATAGCAGGTCTGTGGAGTTTATGTGCAACGCTGAATCGACGGCGGTAAGGCGGTGGAGCTACGCTAGACGGCCACGATGGGCTTGCAAGCTTTGGGCAACGACGAAAGCATGATTGCACGCAACAATATCAACACTGTGAAGCTATCCCCGACCACCAAGCCCAACATCGCCGCCCTCAGCTCGCCGCCATCGTGTGCCATGGTAGCGCTGTCCACGGCTTACGCCGCCACGCCGCCATAAGCCATCCAACACCCGCCACCACCACCGCCGAACTCCCCATGGTCTACTAAAGTTCAAGCCCCAACCAATTTGGCCAGAGCATGGACGGAGCACCGCCACCCTGATGCCCTATTTTGGCTATGCACCACCACCGCTGCTCGCCCCTCACCGGACCTCCTCCAACCGTGCAAAACCCCAAATGGGTTGCCCACACTCTGGGGATTCTTGCCCCACCACCCAGCGATGTCACTAATCACCACCGCTGCCGCAATTGCCGCCGCCACCATCGGGTAGAGAGGGGGGACAGAGAGCTAACGAGAGAAAGAAGGGAGTTGGGCTCCCTTCAACTGGAAAAGCCAAAACGGGTCAAGTGCCCAAATGGGCTACCATGGAGGCCCATCTGCTAAATTAGCCTAGCACTGTTCCCACTGTGTAAGCCCAGTACTGTTCAAAGCCCAATACTATTTAGCCCGTTAACACCTCAGCCCCAATGTGAGAACCCGCTAGAAATTTAACTTGTAATGCTTAACTTTCCCACGTGCCCGATGGACTTGGCCCGAGTTCGTATGTAAACACAAAGGGAAAAGCCAGACACACGCGGGAATGACCGTCCTAGCATCACAAGAAAAATTTCTAGCTCTCGGTGTATTATGTGCCTCCTAGGTCAGCGGCACACATACACCTTCACAAACATCAAGCCATACCCGAGTTATTACAATACCGCAATCTTCATAATTTACAACACAATAAACAAACAAGGTTCAGAGTTCATACATAGGGCCGACTGGCCAAATAGCACTATAAAATACCAAGTTCGCAGCGGAAACATAATCCATAAGATGGCAGCGATAAAGTCCAACCGGTTGCCCTTACCCACAAGGTAACCGACCGGTAAACCACCGAGCTAGCCATCGCTTTCGTAGTCGGTCTCACATTGGCTAACCCCTTGGGGAGTCAACCTTCTCTGCAGCATGGAGAATCCCATTGAGCACAAAATTGTACTTGCAAGACTTACAATAAAAAAATAAAGTAGATGCATTCAAGTATCAAAGGAAGGCTACTATACTAAGCAATTTTCAGCATAAAGGCATTTTCTTTGCAATAGAGTAATATGTTGCAAGGCAATTTACCAAATCTATTTTTATTTGCTTAAATAACCGGGGGACAATATTTAGAGACACAATTAACAACCTAGAAGTGGCTACCCACAGCCACCACAATATTAGCACAAATTTCCATTCGTACTACCCAATTCCAAATTTTATCAAAAAGTAGAGTCTAACTCTTGCACAACCTAACAAAGCATATCCATAACCAATGACTTGGCTATTCGAATAGATTATACACTGCAGGGGTGTACAAATTTATCAACATGCCCGACCACTCCTTTGCCATTCGAAATTAAGCACACTTCCTAAGGTATACCGGCGGAGCTAGATCGCCCAAGATGTTTCCAGTGAAATGCATTAGCTAGGAGCGGCCCTATGGGCGCGAAGACCTCCATGAACCACCCTTGTGTGTGTAGATGGGGCTCCTGTAATACTCCGAAACGCATTAGTGAGAGAACGAAAAGGATTTATTAGGGTTTTCTGAAAATTCATCAATACCTGGGCCATAGACTTTCGGCCTACAGCACCGAGGCCTAAAGTGGGCCGACACCATAAGAAGGCCAAGTTGGGGCGGTGCTTGACCTAGCTGCCACCCTAAAACCCTTGTGCATTTTTTTTCCTCTCACCAGCCGCCCCTGCATCTTCTTGCTGCAGCCATCTACTGCAAGCCACGTCCACCTCTTGCCTAATCTACATGCAAAGCCCTGTTCTCTCCTACCGAATGCATGCATGCTGCTATAGGTGTGGCACTGCTGGTTAGCGATGCATGTTTTGACCAACAGAGAAAGAAAGGGAGAGAGCGGAAATCACAGTGCTGCTGTCCAAGATTTTCTGCATCCATGTGCTGCTGCTGCATATGCTGCCCAAGGAGAAAGAGCAAGAAGAAAGAAGGAAGAGGAAGAGGGAGAAGGAGGATCTTCTTCAAGGGATCGTTCATCGTCTTCCTGGGTTCTACGAGGGTAACGGATGTCGTTCTTCATTGTTCGATTAGTAGTAGACGCGAAGCCGATTAGAATTGATTGGATCGAATTCTTTCGGTTGTAGTTCAGTTCTGTCTAGTAGATTGCGTGGCAAATATCGGATTCTTAGAGGCCGAATTGGAGATTTTCATCTTCTATAGATATTTACATAATGTTCATAGCTTTCCGTGGCCGCCAAGAACACCTAATTCTGACATACGGATCAAAAGTTATGATAGTTTCTTCCCTGCTGTCCTGAATTTCCGACGAGATTGAACTGTCAAGTCGGCTTTTAAATTATGATTAAGTTAATTGTAGATTCAGGGTTTTCACCCAACTAGGTTATTGTATAAATTTTTATAAACTTTCTAGATTGATAAAGAACGCCCTAATCGGAGTTGTAGATCAAAAGTTGTGATCTGTTCTTTACTGATGTTCTGTTTGTCTAGGCAGAATCTGTCTTGTACTTTCACCTTCCTGTTAGCATTTTATTTTGGCTGAATTGGGAGATCTCGTAAACTAGAATTTTGTAGATATGTTCGTTAAGTTTCTGTAGGATTTGGGCTCACCTCGTTCCAAGTCCCAGATCAATAGTTATGGTTTATTCCGTGCCGCTGTCCAGATTCGTTTCTGTGGTTGTGTTGCCTGTTTTCAGATAGGGTAAATGGCTATTTCTTGGGTGTTCAGGAGGGTGTTGTAGAACGTTACTGGTAGTGTCATGTACCATGTTGTTCTTATTTCGAGTACTTACTTGTGTAGGCGGAGTGGTTTCGGGTTTAGGGGCACCTTCATTGCCTACTCACGCGTCGCAACGCGAAAGGCAAGTACTTTGATATTCTTATGATTAGTGAATGCTGGATGTTTGATGTTCGTATTGTGCTTTTCTGTGATCCATGAGAATATTCAAAGTTTATGTTCCTTTCTTATGTGTCATTTCCATGTGTAGATATGATGTCTTTCATAATTCATATTTCCATACATGCATTCATTTTCATGTTCCTTCCACGGGAGTGGATTATAAGACCCATCAATTCCAGTATGGGTACGTAAGACCCACCATTCGTTAATTGATGAACTGTAATAAATAAAGTTAGATGTGGTTGATAACCCTCTCTATGTTATGGTTGATTAAGTACTGCTTATGATCTTCGATCACCCTTTTCCATGGTTCTATTAAATATTGATATCTTTATGTCATTAGATGATATATTATTCAAATTCTTCTGCAGTATGGTTGTATGTTAGATTATTTAGGTGACATCTTGGCTTCCGAATAGCCAGGGTGTTACAGCTCCCATGGAGGACCCATGCATTGTGACGGGGTCACCGGTAAAGTCTCAGTCAACTACTAATGCACCTTAGGCAAGGGAACCTACCCAGAACCCAGTCCGCATATTTCCATTAACAACAGAACATTTTTCTCCCCAACAACTACCACCTACGACTTAGAATTAATACACAACAAAGTAATAAGTCAAGAGAAGTTCCTAATACCGTCATGCGGATGCACGCAATGATACTTGGATCAGTGACACAAGATGTTCGGTCCTTGTTGACTTGGGCACGAACCACACACCTGATAAACACACCATTCAACCATCGGCCCAAATCCAAATCCTTTTATTTTTAGTTTTAATTTTCCAAATATAATACTTACATGAGTACCCTGACCCAAGTAATTAAACTAATGATATAATGACCATTGCCAAACGATGATCCCCATTCTACTGAACAAAGCATTGCTAAGCGACATCGACTCATATACGATATAAATGACCATAACTCATCCACCGAGCTCTAATTCATCAGCGGGAATATTAACCTAGGCTCAGTGGCAAGGGATGAACAGTTACCTATAGCTCATGCAACTACTAGGATTAACTACCTCTAACGAGAAATTAATCATCAAATAGAGCATGCATACAAACAGTTGCAAAACAAGATAATATTGTTGAACATAGTAGGATCAACATGATTAAATGAAGGGGGTTGCTTGCCTTTCTGGGGATAGTCCAAGTGCTGCTGAGGATCACTTTCGTACACACTCGAATCTCCGAAATCTACCGAACGAACGAGAAGAATGAATAACACCGAATTTAACCAAAAATTCAAATTCAACCAAATTGAATTAAAATTACACAGAAGGTAGAGTATGATTTTATATGAATTCAGCAAGAATAATAAACTAAAATAGAGTTCGTATGTGAGAGTTGCGCCCTAACCAATTTCTACTGGGAGGGAAAATGGAAAACTAGAGTTCACTGTTTTTGGAACCGAAATTAATTCAAATTTCAAAATTTTCTATGACAACAACATGTTTCAAACCTATACCATGTGAAAGTACATTAAAAATTAAAACCAACAAAATTGGTTTCACTCAATTTGGAGTTGATTTGTATTAGTTATGAATTTTCAAAGTTATTTGAATTTATAGTGCAAGGTTAATTCGTTTGGGAATTTTAAACGGAATTAAATACTTTTCATACGCCGCTTGAGCTAGCCACGATCACTGACTGGTGGGGCCCCTGGCTATTTTATTTTCCTTTTGATTTATTTCTGATTTAGGAATGTACAAGAGAATGACATGTGAGCCCTTGAGTATTTTCTTTTCTTTTATATTTGAAAAATCCTAAAGTGATTGACATGTGGGACCATGGCCCTAGTGAACCTGGTCCATGAGCATAGTTCTGGACTGTAGGGCCCACAGCAGAGAGACTCAGGTCCATAGACCTGATCCACGCGTCGGTTTTTAGGACAGGGGACCTGCACGTCACTGGCTCTTTGTTTAAAATGAAGATCAATCAGATCTCTTATTTGAGGTAGGGTCCATACGTCATAGTGATGCTAACTATGTTTAACTTCTACTAACTACATCATTAGCGCCAACTCAAGCGCTTCTGTTAGTACTAACATGGGTGCTACAGTGTCCTTCTACCTCTAGCTACCGAAACAGAGCATCCTAGGCTGAGCCCGGCGCCGGCGGTGGAGACCTCGGCTCTAACCTGGGATGGCCAAAATGGAATCCTGCGGTCATGGCGCATCTACCAACAGCGATGGCACGAGCCGAGATGGGCCATAGCGGATAATGAGAAAGTTGGGTCCCGATCTTCTGATAGGATGATACGTCGATTTGTGGAGGTACGACTTGGACAATGCAGACTTCTAACCGATCACGACCAGAACACCAAGCAATCGCTAAACCACACTTCGAGTCGTTATCAACTGTTCCAAGAACATGGTTGACCTGAACAAGAGGTTCAATTCCTGCAAGCAATCAAAGAACAAGCAAGAACAAGATACACAAGCAATCTGAAATTGCAAATAGGAAATATGAATTCACGCGAGTTGAGGCCTGCAAATTGCAGTTATTGGTCTAGTTAACACAAGAACACACGACGATGTTTTTATGGTGGAAAAACCAATCTAAACAAGCCTAAAAACCCTAAAAGAGACGTGCACACGGTATATATTGAAGGAGAGGCGACAGCCACAAGAAGTGGAGTCGAACCCTAACACTATCTCCTGATCCGCCATCTTGTTTCAATGATTTCGAATCACTCTGAACTAATTTGGATGTGGGGCTAGATCCGTTGGAAAGGTCTCAAAATAAGCTTTCCAAAAAGCATAAGAACACTCGAATCAGACTCCGTTTGTGAAAGTTATGACCTTTTTATTATGGGCCAGTTGGGCTGTCCCGAGCCGAATCCGAGTTGAGTTCTGAGTTGATTCCAAGTTTAAATTCGGTTGGACATGTGGGAGCTCCGAATTGGGCTTAGAAATCTTATCCAAAACTTGGGCTTTGGATTCTTGGTCTTCTCCCCTTTTGCTCGTCCACCGTATGTGCCTTCTTTCTCCATGTTGGCCTCTCATCCCTCTCAGTTCCAAAGTCTTCCATTTATCAAACCTGAGAAAGTACAAAGTAGTGATATGAGGTAGTATTCCATTCTCATGAATAACATCATTAGGAATAGATAGAAACGAGTTCACCTCAATGTTATGCTTCTTTGCAAAAGTTTTAGCCTTTTTTGTAAGTTCATGTTGTTCCAAACTACAGCAAAGATTTAACACAATATATGGAACAACATAGCTAAGGATATCATCATCATCCTCCCCTTCTCCACGAAAAGCCGTCATCGGCTTTTGATAACCTGAAAGTGTACTAAAGAAAGAGAACAATATATATGCATGTGTGTGTGTGTGTGTGTATATATCATTCACACTTCTCCTGTTTAGCACATCATGAACATCTGATGATATAGTAAACAAAAAGAACAACACATATGCATGGTATATGTATGAATCAATTATTGTCACATTCTCGTTGTTTTGCACAAACCAATTAGTGCAATAGCAGCCATAAGATGTATACATTACAATATTGTCATCCTAATCATTCTCCCTCCAATGAGAAAAAGTTGTCCTCGACTTTTCTAAGTACATAGACAAGCTATTAACGGGAATAACCAGATCAAGTTGTTCAAATATGGGGAGAAAATTTTTAGTGCCTTAGTTTCCTCTACATGACAGCATTCCTTCTCCAAAGTCGAACCTTTCAGTTCTGAATCTATGAACCATGTAATTTCCCTTTTCATCATACTCGCCTATTAGGTAAAATTTATAACGAAACAATGAAAGCGAATTGGGAATCTGTAATAACTTATTCTCTAAACAACTCAGTTCATAAGGATGATCAATCTCAATATAAACTAAAGTGTTCGAAGAAGAAATCTCATTCAACTCATTGCTAGCATGGATCAATTGCACATTGACAGAATCAAAAGCATTTATTTCAGCACATGGACTTGGAATTAAAACAGGAGAATCAGATTTAATTTCTGGTTATGTCAAAGATTTATGCAAGGAATTAGCACACAACTCATTCTCAACACTCAAATCAATGCAGTCTGAATTCTCTACTTGAAACATGTGCATATCAGAATTGTTTTCCACTATTTTTTGCTCTAAAATAGCATGAATAGTGGACAATTGTATTTCTTCACAAGCATACTCACCTTGAGTGATAATAGCACCATGATCTTTACCTTTTTGGCTCTCCTCAGATGATGTAGGTCCATCCATCTCCTCATCTTCCTTCTCAACCAATGGAGTCGGTGGTTCAATCAGCTCATTCTCTTCTTCAGTATAGTTCTCAACTTCCTACAAGTTGTTAGTCACAGAAAAAGACATAAACACATGTTTGTTCTCATGTTTCCTATCATCAAGCATTCTGAATTTCTCCTCAATCTGACTTTCAACCTTATAGGCAAGTATAAACAACTGAGAGAGAGAGAGAATTATATTCTTTGTGAACAAGAAAGTCCTTAATTGCTTGATTAAGTCCACTTAAGAATCTATTATCTGTAGCTTCAGCATGTTCCTCTAAGACACAACGCAACAAATAAGTTTTCAATTCATGATAGTATTCCCTTACAGTTCTACTACCTTGTTTTAAACATTGCATTCTAGCTAGCAAGTAATCAACATGATATTTAAGAACGAAATCATCTCTCAAAAAAAAATTTAATGCATTCCAAGTTTGAGGCACTATTCCATGTCTACCAAGATACTTCCACCAAAGTATTGCATCATCAATAAAAACACTAGTGGCAGCTCTAATCTTTTGCCTATCAGACAAATCATAATATTCAAATTCTTTGCCTAATGCTATCTCCCAGTTAACATAGGCATCAGGATTAAATTTACCAGCAAAGGATGGGAGTGCATACTTAAATTTTCCTCGTTCAGGCACAGGAGATGAGTCAATGGTGTTGTTGATCTCACAAAACTTCCTCCTATGTGATCTTCGCCCTGTCATGGGTAGTAAAAAACAAGAAGATACACGAGAATTATGTAAGTTCCTATCAACTACTAGGAGGTGGAGCTTAACAAGTCATACATCTCTCAAGCTTTTACCAAGCTCTTAGGAGTTCTTACCAATGCAAACAGATGGTGCAACCGGTGGCTGGTTCGTGATAACCAAACTCAAATGATGAGTAGAGAGATTTCAAGGGCCGGTTCGATGTGATCTTCTCAGTTAGTAGAAAGTGGAGCTTGGACAGGCTTAATATTAGGTAGCAAGGAGAACAATCGGTTAATTTTAGAAATTGCACAGAATTGAATTATAGTTCGTATCTAGCACTTAACCTATGTTGCTGATCAACCAAGAATGGATGAAGGCTAAAACAAGTGTATAAAAATGTATAGGAGTGGTAGACACAAGATAATTCAATAGAATACAATTTGGAGTGAATAGCACAAGTATTGACCCAACACTGAAAACTATACTATCCACAGAACAGTACGTCGGTATTTTAGCCGTACTTTTTTGTCAAATGCCTCTTTTTCAATGATTATTTTTTTCGTTTCCTGATGACTTTTTCTACCATTTTTATTTTGGGGCCACTTTCTTAAGACCGACTGAAAAATTCGCACAAAAATCACAAGTGCAGAAAGTTTCAGATTCAAACAGAAAACTGGGTCAACTTTCACCGCATATAACTTTTTACTGCCTTGATAGATTGACACAAAAATTTACAAGAAGATGAATAATGAAATTCTTGATCTAATGGCGGTGGTTTCACTCAAAAAGGATCACAGAATCAAAAGTTATGGCGATTTTCGTGGCGGCGGCAAAAAAGGGCGTCTTCTGCCCGAAATTGAGAATTAGGATTTGGGGTGTTCCAGATGGATTTTGATGTGGGAATTTTCTTTTGGAGCTTATTTTTGGGTTTAGGATGTGATGCATGGGCTAGGGTTTCAAGATTTATTTTTTTGGACTTTTATAGGAACAAAGATATGACCAGCAACTAGACAAAGCTAAAATGGACACAAATTTAATTTAGCAAACCAAAACTAACATATTGAAAGGCACAATGGTGTTTGGACAGCGAAGATTAATTTATTTTGTAGGGCATATTTTCTGGACTTATAGGTATTAAAAACCGAAACAAGTAATTAAACTAGGGATACAAGAATTCCTACCGGTCAACTTTAGCTCTGATACCTTCTGATGAGAAAGTTGGGTCCCGATCTTCTGATAGGATGATACGTCGATTTGTGGAGGTATGACTTTGACGATGCAGGCTTCTAACTGATCACAACTAGAACATCAAGCAATCGCTAAACTACACTCCGAGTCGTTATCAACCGTGCCAAAAATGCAGTTGATATGAACACGAGGTTCAATTCTTGCGGGCAATCAAAGAATAAGCAAGAACAAGATACACAAGCAATCCAAAATTGCAAATAGGAAATATGAATTCACACGAGTTAAGGCCTATAAATCATAGTTATTGGTCTAGTCGACACAAGAACACACGACAATGTTTTCACGATGGAAAAAAACAATCTAAACAAGCCTAAAAACCCTAAAAGAGGCGTGCACACGGTATATATTGAAGGAGAGGGGGTGGCCATAAGAAGTGAAGTCAAACCCTAACTCTGTCTTCTGATCCACTATCTTGTTTCAACGATTCCAAAGCGCTCAGAATGAATTTAGATGTGGGGCTAGATTCTTTGGAAAGTTCTCAAAATAAGATTTCCAACAAGCACAAGAACACCTGAATCGGACTCCGTTTGTGAAAGTTATGGCCTTTTATTATGAGTCTATTGGGCTGTCCCGAACCGAATCCGAGTTGAGTTTTGAGTTGATTACGAGTTTAAATTCGGTTGGACATGTGAAAGCTCCGAATTGGGCTTGGAAATCTTATAAAAAACTTGGGCTTTGGATTCTTGGGCTTCTCCCCTTTTGCTCTTCCACCACATGGGCCTTCTTTCTCCATGTTGGCCTCTCCTTCCTCTCGGTTCCAAAGTCTTCTATTTGTCAAACCTAAGAATGCACAAAGTAGTGACATGAGGTAGTATTCCATTCTTATGAATAACATCATTAGGAATAGATAGAAACGAGTTTACCTCAATATTATGCTTCTTTGCAAAAGTTTCAGCCCTTTTTGTAAGTTCATGTTGTTCCAAACTACAACAAAGATTTAACACAACATATGTAAGGATGTCCTCATCAGCGGTGGCATGGCTACGCAGAGTGGCGGTGGCGCTTGGGCCCATGGGGCGTTTACATGCTGGCGACGCTCGAGCTCAAATAACGCGCGCATAAGCATCCATGGGGGTAGAGGAACGTACCGGAGCGGAGAGAGGCGATGGGGCGGTTGGAGGCAGGCCAACGGCGAAGACCTGGGGTGGTTGTGAAGTTCCTTCATGGCGACGATGCCCTGCGCAGAGAGAGGGGCGGTGAGGAGTCGTTAATGCATGAGGAAGGGGAGGGGACGCTCAGACCGAAAGTAATTGAAGCAGGGTTCAATGAGGGAGTAGCCGCGGTGTGGGCGACGTCTCTAGATGGGGTTGGAGAAGAAATAAATGGCGGCGAGCTCTTGTGGTCAAGAAGCAAAATTAAAAGGGTGCTATTGCTCCTCGTGACCTAGAACACGATAACGGGGGTGTCCAGGAGGAAGACCCACTGGGGCGCTGACGGCGTGGTGGGTGGATCTAGATCTCACACTTGCTTCAGGGTCTCCCTTGGTGAAGATATGTGGGGAGGAAAGGAATGGTAGGGAGGGGTGCTGGAGAGGCCTTGGCTAGCATTTTATAGGTAGGAGGGCGGAGGAGATGATGGTGGCTCAGCCAGCATGGGCATAGGATGGCAGCAAGGCATGGGCACAATGCAGGCTCTAGATGAAGGCATGGGTAGCGCAATGGGTGGTGGCAAGCTAGTGCGACTGAGCGACGTGTGAGTGACGAGTTCCGGTTGCATGGTCGCGACGTGGCGGCTTGCTCCAAAGAGTGTTGACGCTAAGGGAGGGTGATGGTGTTGTTGTGCTAGCTTGCTCAGAGAGAAGGAACTACTGAGCTGAGCCATGTTGACCGAAGCGATTTGGTTGCAACATGGTCTGGCCGAAGGAATAGTAGAGAAGGAAAAAGAAATTATCAGGGAAAACTTGGGTAAAAGGATTAGATCATTAGGTTTGCTAGAACCTGGTATTTGCTAAGAAATTCTCCTACGATGATAGATAAACTCTGATAATTGCTAAACAATTCTAAATGGGGCTTTTGAACATTTTGAGTATTAGATT
Source organism: Phyllostachys edulis (assembly GCA_036346405.1). Lineage (NCBI taxonomy): Eukaryota > Viridiplantae > Streptophyta > Magnoliopsida > Poales > Poaceae > Phyllostachys > Phyllostachys edulis. The sequence goes on along the minus strand of CM070547.1, from coordinate 38,715,308 downwards.
TGGAGTTTTATGCTTTCAATCTTTAGGGTTTTCGATATTACCAATGCTATAGATTTTAATTTGTTCTCAGGTTTGTTTACTTGAAAATTTAAATTAGTTGCACAGTCTTAGTTTCAAACAAAATTGAATGCAAGGTGATACACAAAAGATGCGATACTATAAATGATGTTTACTAAACATACTTAAGGTTTAAGGGTTGTTACACCCAACCCATTACAGTTCATCAAACCCGACCAGCACTAAATAGTGTTAACAAGAAACTATTCATCAAACCCTTTACTATTCCTAACCGAACCCATTAGTGAATAGTTCTAGGCCCATCATTGTTCACCTAAACACATTACTGTTCACCTAAACCCGTTAGACATATATATGTCCATTTTGACCGTTTCGAGCCCGTGAATCCCATTTGCGACTCTAATTAGCCAAATCAAGCACCAAATAAATCCCAACCACCCCACCACCTTTCTTTTTAATATTTTTGAATTTATTTATTTCATGTTGTTCCCAGCTTTCCTCTTGTTGAGCCCAGATTTATTTATTTGATTCTCATTCATGTTAGAACCTGAATTTATTGATCAAGCTACAGAAGGAGTCGATCATGATAGGGGAGGTAAATCCGGTCAAGGACTGCGGATGTGGAGGCAAGTTGCATCTATTTGATCATTTTGAGCCCACATTCCATTTATTTATATTATTACTTTCATTATCGTATTTATGCCAATCATTTTGAGCACACATGTATTGATTGATGGCCATGTTTCACTGTTCAGGGATATAGGGATATCGAATCAATAATGTGAACACATGCTAGAGAACATGGCGTTGGATTGACCCACCTTGAGACACTATTGAGATTGTTATTATTTTATGTGTCATCAATTGGTCTCAAGCAATGATGATGTATAATCCTTAGACCTAAGATCAGCATGGTTTTCTTCATGTGTAATTATTGTACACTTAGGAGTTGCCAAACGCTACTTTGTGACTAAGTAGTTATAAAGGTAGATTTTGGGTATGCTGTGAAATAGGTGGAGGGATGTGACTGGTCGAATATGTAATTTGCCCCTCCTAACATAACAGGAGAGATATCTCTAAACCCCTCGATGTGGTCGGATAAAGAAAGTGCATGGCCGTGCTACTAGTGGTTGAAGAGTTGATCACATGAAGTTATCCGTCACTTGATCGAGAAAGTATTAAATAGTCCATGGATGACAAAATATCTCACCTAGAGTTCAACCAGATATCATGAGGCAAGTGGACAATACGCAAGCAGGTCGTTCAGTCCGACCAGATACGAACTGGTCGTATGGAGATACAAACTGGTCGTAAACTGGTCGAATATGATCACTAACTGGTAAGCGAATTGGTCGTAAGGAGTTACGAACTGGACGTGACTGAATATGAACTAGTCATGTGGAGATACGAGCTAGTCATAAGTGATAAGGATATGGTCGCATATCATATTACATAAGGTCGTTCGATATAATATTCTGAAAAAGAGTATTGGCTAGCTGTCAATGGTTTTGGTGGAGAGATGAGGGCTGAGACCAGGAGGTTGGACAACCCAATAGACTTGATAAAAGTCAGTCGAAGGTGGGGCCAAGAAGGTGGGTAACCACGAGTTGGTTGTTAGTTCACCTCCCCACTAGAGACAGGTAAGGATTAGAAACTTATGCCAAATAACAGACACAGAACTCGCTCAACCACGGGTTTGGTATATCCAACTTGGCTTAGTACACCGCTCTTTTGATTGAATATCTACAGGATGTCACCTGCTCTTATTGTATAGAGCATTCGTGGATTGGGGGGTGGGACAGAAGTAGGCCCAGAGGGACACTCGCTGATCTACATAATGGTCGGTACAATCAGCATCAGACTGCGCATTCCACTTTAGGATGTGGTCTTCCCATGCCTGTATTTTCCAAGAACCTACCAGGTAGAGGCTAGAAAGGTTGAGCAGTAGGAATGTCTTGTTATCTCAACTCAGTCACACGCTATCGTCTTGTGTGTATATTGCATTACAATATGAGTTTGAGGTATCTTGTGGGTAAAGTTGGGCAACTCTGTAGAGTATAATCAATGGTATTTGGATACACCGTGCTTTCGATTAATGGAGCTGTGTTCATGGGTGATTCCAATATATGAGGTATAAGTAGAGATTTTGAGATATTAAGATGGTAAATACAATTGTTGAGTAAACCCCTGATGTTATATTAGTATGATTTAACTGTTTTAAAGATAAACTACCTTAACTCAAAACTTGCATCCACATAAACCTGGTATTGTAAGCCCTTAATAATCAATTGAACTCCTGGCATGTAGTCAAATAGCTTTCTCATGTGACTTGTTGAGTACGTTGTCTACTCAATCTTGCTTAATTTTTATTAGAAGGTGTATCAGATGACTGAAGGACATTTTGGAGATCGCACTCAAGCTTTCCTGTGGAGGCTATTTGGTTCTTCTAAATGTAAGTTAAAGCCTTGGGCTTGAAATGCCCATTTTGTTGCTGCAAAATAGCTGTTAGGCCATAATTCAATCAAATTAATACCTTTTAAATGTTCATAAGCAGGTTTGGTGCCATTCCGGTCTGCAATCGAAATCCTCGGCAATTGCGCAAACCTGGTATACCCTATATGAAAAAATGGGGGTTGTTTCAAATGGTATCAAAGCATGCTTGACTGTAGGGTGTAACCCTAGGTATAGGTTTGGTCCCGATAAGAGTTCGAGATTAACAAGATGTTAATTTTCATGTACAAAAAGAATTATGAAAACTATAAGTATTATTGCTATCTTGTCCTTCCTATTTCTATCCTATCTTTCTTAGGCATGCATTAAAAACTTTGTTTTGATTTTGTCAAAATCTTAAAAATTCGTGTAGTCGAGTAGACTAATTCTTTCATGTAGGTATTGACCAAATGGAACGTAAACTAACACATAGTAGAAGTATTAGATTGGAGTTGAAAGTATAGCACGAACCCCTGACCAAAACTTTTCCTTTTGAAAAGTTATAAGGTCATCGTTCGAGTAGTTAGATAATACTTGTAGTCTTCTTTCATGTTACAAGTCAAAACCATCGGGGTAGATGAAATCTTTTGATTGTGTTTATAGCCAAATTGCACTATAACCCAATAGGGTGCTATATAAGCAATTTGTGCAAAACTACTTCTGATTTAAAATAAAAATTATTAAAAAGAAAACCTTCATCTCCCACCCTACTTTGTTTTGAATCGTACCTATATCTTTTCTATTCTCACCCTTACTCCTCTATGTGATCCCAAAGTACCAAATCCTAGATGCAAGAAATTAATTAATTAATATTATTGAAGTTGAAAGTGAAAGAAGTAGACAACCTATAAAAGATTGGTGTAAAACTTAAGGAGTGAAGATAAATTGGTGGATGTATGTGGATTATTAGAAATGATTAGTGGTGTTAGACCTAGAAGGATCAATTAGTGAATTTTATTTGAAGAAATTAACTAGAATAAAAGAACCAATTAAAATTTTGGAAGATATATGGAGTAATGGTGGTGACTTCGGATTATAGAAGGTCATTTTATCATCGGTGGATGCTTACATTGAGGCATGAATTAATTTAGAGCTGATTAGTGAAGGGTATGGTTAATAACTAGATTAGTTAATCGTAATTCAATTCAATGATGGAAGTGATTGGATTATTAGACCATAGACATAGTTAATATTGAAAGGCTTAATGATTGATAGATGGATTAAAAATGAGAATATTGGATTATCACTAGGATATGTGATTGTATATCTAGCAGATATCAATTCTGATATTGGATTTACCCAATAAATTCTTGGTGGAAAATAAATTTTAGATGGCCATGATTCGATTGATAAAACCCTAAATGATATAATAGAAAGTATATGTCGGATGGATTGGATGAATAATGATACATTACTTGGAGTTTTAGATAGTAATGATATCATAATAAAATTTTAAAGGGATATAACATGTGTAGATGAAAAGAAGTAGCATTTATATTGAATGATAATGCCATTGGATTCTAAACCTACTTATGGAAGTAGTATAAGGATAAACTGATCTATTAGTATAAAATGACCATTGGAAGAAATTTGGGATACTCTTGTAAGTCTATTAGATTTTCAAGAATAATTATTTCAGAATAATCAAGGCCATGGAGTTAATTATGGAGAATAATTAATGATGAGCCTATGTTAGTGGAACCAGGATGTGACCCGCGCCAATGGCGCGAATATGTTCAATGGTAGGGAAGAGGAAAACAGGCAGACGAATAATAAAATTAGCACACATTCAATTAGCATAGGTTGTATGAATTCACAATTATTATCTAAATCCAGTTAGGTAAATAACAAAATAACTTTTTAGACTTAATTCTAAAAGCTATTCTCATTATCAGAGGAATATAAGGCAGGTAAATGTATTTTACGACGCATCCCAGTATGCAAGATCCTCATTGCTATCATGTTTCTGAAATACACATGACACAATATTTTTAAGAACATTGATTGAACTGACGGAAATGTAATAGGAATCAAATGCTTGTAAAAGAAGAGTCAATGTTCCCAAAAAAACTATTAAGACTATAAAATCACAGAAACAGAGAATACTTGCATTGTAGAACGAAAAAAATGAATAAGGCGACCAAAAATTTGAATACTTCACTAAATGATTTAAAACATTTAAATATAAAAAATGTCAATGTACATGCTGCCTCTCAAAAAAGGATGCCCTTGGCTGTGCGAAGTTCCCATATTCCTTGTGAGCTGGAGGTATGCCATGAGGTGTCTAGAGAGAAATGGCCAATTTAGATTCAAACAAAAATTTAAACAGTAGATATTGATTTAATATATTGTATAAGATAATTGCTTTCGAACATCTGTTCCTCACTGCGTGGACTGCCATTAGTCAAATTCTATAATGGTGGGAAGACATAGAAGCATTTTAGTAATGAAAAGGTAGAAAACACAAAAAAAAATGGATTAAAGTTGTTAAAGATATCGAATCAGAGATTGTGTTCAGTTCTGTTAGTTATCCATTTCTGTTCTAGTTCTGTTTTGTATCTTTGATTTCGCTTGTAATTGTAGCATATCTGATAACAGTTGTAATCTTCAGTTGTAACCACCATAGAAGCTAGCCCGCGCCAAATGGCGTAGCCAGCAGGACGGAAATAAGCGAATGATGGTGCAGCATGATCAATTGCTCCTCTAGTCTTGCATATATTTGACTAAAGAAAGTGAATGATAGTGTTCTTAGGCATGAAATAGATAACAAGATGGTACTGTGACTGTTGCATGCAGGTGATGAGCTTGCTGTATAGACTATTTTTCAAAATATGGGTTTCTTATCTATGTTTTTAATAATACCGATAGAAGCTGGTTAGAAAAAAAAGTGCTGACCATTGAATCTGAATTTTCTGAAACCATCAAAGAACTAATCTATGTGTTGCTCATGCATGATCTCTCCTTTTTTTCTTGCTTATATGCATAAAAAAATGCTCAAGTGATATCTATAATGTATAAATATTAGTATGTGAGCTTTCTTTTGAACTCTTTTTAAGACAATCAGTAACAACTTGAAATAACGTGAAATGATTATTATGGCATCATAGCAAAATTTAGATCGTACACTACACAAAGTGAACAATGGGATATAGAAACTATACGTAGCCTGTAGCATGCACACATCACAAAAAAATAATTTGATCTAAAAAAACAGTCGATATTATGTTGATAGTAGGTAGCATGCTTTCTCTAATGGTTTTGCTGAAGCTTCCACGGCACACTCTTAAAACCCAAAAAAATACAGACCATGTACTAAACAAATCAATTTCTAAAAATCACAGTTTGTGATGACATGCATATAACAAAAAACATATCATTAGGGCCTTTTTTTGGAATGATAGATGATGAAATGACGAAAAAAATAAATACAGCAAGAACTATATAGGCATAAATGAACCTTGGATAGATACTTTCCGCCTTATTCGATCAGCGTGTAGTGTGTTATGAATATAGTCTAATCGATTCCCTAGCCTTGATCAGTACGTCTCTTAGATAGAGCCCTAAGTGGCAAAATGGAGTTAATTTGCTTGGCGAAATTCATGCCTTTCATCAAAATGGTCCCATCAAAGTTGGACCCAAAAGGTCCAGCTTGAGGCTGTGTCTAACATTACGAACCTACATATGTCAAGCACACTGGTAATAGTTTTAGGCACTATCAGACCCAGTGATATTTAATATTCACATTCTGCACTAAGAGGCAAGCGCACAATACTATTGCTCTTGTAATACCCTTTAAGGATGCTTAAATAGAATTGTCTTTCGTTCATAGTTCTCGATTTTCGTTGCAAAGAAGCAAACAAAGAACATTGCAGTATTCCCTTTAAAAAGAATAACGATTGACGCAATAATATGGCCACATACCTCGGTAGGTACGTATAAACTTTCTTTAACCAGCTTCTCCCTGAATTTCTCCACCTCTTTCGTCAGCCACAACTCCATGACCTGGAAATTTCCATGTATAACCAACAAACAACAACAATCACCTCAGTCTTACATAATATCTTTATTCTAGTAAAGGATGTTTAGCTCCGTAGACCCCCAAGGGACTCTATCCCATTCTATTAGATGACACCTCATTTCTTGCATTTATTTTTTAGATAAATCTAATATACACTAGTACAATATGACCTTAACCCAAGTAATTGTCTAATTGCTTCCTTTTTGAAGGAAAAAGGAAGTATCAATTACTTATTATTCCATTGTTAGCAGCTCTTGTCACAAAAACCACATCGGTCTTCTAAAAAAATGCAGCAATCTATAACCAATACATCAGTAGACAGTAGACAGTAAAAAAATATTTTTCTAAAGGATATGAACAACTTCTGGCCAAATCGGAGACCGATTCGTGAATAGAAATACTGACAAAACATCATGATAGATCTAAAGTAAAATAGCTATGAATAGAAGCTGACATTAAAGGCATGGACGGCGACCTCTGAATGTGTGCCCTCGGGTCTATGGAGAAAGAGTAAAACTGAATGAATGGACTCTTGATCGAACCATGAAATTTAAGAAAAGATAGTAGAGGATTCCCTTTACAAATGTTGTACTAAAAAATGAATCACAGCAACCAGCTAGGAGTGGCAAGGAAATTTAGTATAAGCACACTACCAGGGGGGAAAGAAAAACAGTATAGCATGCCTATTATGACTTAAATTTAGTTGAGGATTTTGACATAACGAAATTTAGCACAACTATCTATTGTAATCATGCACACATATGTACTAAAAGTAAACCATGTTAGATGTCGACTATATATACATTCATGGTTGAATACTGAAGTTTGGATGTCGGTTGTATATGCATTCACGGCTGAATACTGAAGTTTGGATGTCGGCTGTATATGCATTCACGACTAAATATTTTAGTAACCATGGTTCTGGATTCTGAATTTGCGAGACATATGACCACTGTATTAAGTAAAAGTTTCCTATGAAGAAGGATATGTGGCTACTCGCTGACATACCACCACACTACCAACCTTTCCTCATCAGCATCAACATCTAGGCGATTTGGTACTAAAAAAAATGGTTATGCCTATCTAAGTTGTTACTCTGCATTCCCTAAATAGCGGCAATTTATTGGGCACACTAGCTGCCGTTCTGGAGCTGCCAATCACGCCATGCACAAGTATCAATAGAGTTCAGCATGCTTGATTAGTAAGATTGACCACAACCACCTACATTGAATCACAACTGTAGTATACCACCAAAAAGCAAGCATCGCCAGATAAGTGAACTATTTTATTAAAAAACACAGTTTCTTTTATGGTAACCGATATTAGACCCTTCATAATAATCTTTTATGTAAACATGGTAGCCAAAACAACCAGGAAAAAAAATAAAAGAATTGAACTTTTAGAGAAGGAAAGGGACACGACTTCATAGTTCATATAAATGCTAATCGAATACAAAGAAATACATTTAATGCAATTTGATCGTATCATATAAAAAAAGTCATAATTATGGACAAAGAAGTGTATACCTGGTAGGAGGTACATGAGCATGTATTGGCTTACTACTATCACAAAAGGACCTACCTAGATAAGCATAATTATTGAAAGAGAACCTTGAAAAGGTACCTGATAAAAACATCATAAGGCAGAGGAATAAACAGATGAATGGAAATTGCTAACAATATAATGAACTATGGAACAACCTCAGGAACCACTAAACATAACTTTTTAAGCCGATAGGCTATACAGATAATAAGAGAAACTGAACATTCTTGTAATGCTATACCATTTTGGCATAAACATTACCTATAAGGCTCTACCTAATGGCTCAATATGTATAAATACTAAACATATTTGTAAATGAAGTTCTATTCAGCCTAGCACAATAGCATGCCATATATACGCATAGCTAAAAGTCTGAACCGACTGCTTCTACAAAATTGTCTAGGCAATCTTGAACTTTAATGTCATCCTAAAGTTGATAAGTGGAATGTCAGTAAGGGGAAGTGGAGAACAGAACTATGGAATGTCATTACCAAGGCGCCCTATTATGCAGATAGCTCTAACAATTTTTTGATAGGTAAAAACCCAATCCATATCCTCAGTAGTTGCCATATCTCCTAGAATGAATGCAATGTTTGTTATACGCATACATGCACTGCTGTCCATTGAAAGTTGTATATGCTCCTCAATGTTAGCTGCTACATAATGTTCGCCGTGCCATTTCACCTCAGCATTGTAACATTGGCAATATCAATTACCTATACACAAGTGGAAAACGACAAAATTGAAATGTTTAGAACCATGTTTACAACCTGCTCAGTGTATATTCAAATTATACTATGTTATAAATTTCTGTGGAGCTAACACATTAGAACTGGAACATTATTATATTTTAGACCAATTTATCATCACCAATTTTGCAAACATCAAATGTGCATTCTCTTCGCAAAAATCACTGTTATGTTAATCAGCATTTCTAAGGACAAATTTATTGGCCCATATAGATATTAGGTATCTATGTCTGTCTATGTGTATTTATATAAGACATTCACCTTACCTTTATCATACCGCTACGGTGAATGTCCTGGCGTCGAGTCGCCTTAGTTGGGCATCGAGGGCCAACCTCTTGGTGAATGCCACCATGTTTAGAACCTGCTCAATGTTGAGGGACAATTGGTTATTGCTAATCAAATCGAACGAATAATGATTTGGGGATTCAAAAAAAGAATTCGCTGAACGAATTATTACAGAATGCACTCAAATATACCTAGGCATATATGTTAAAAATTCTCCTTCCTGTGCTTTGCCAAGTCTCGCAGTCTAAAACAATCATGAATCCCATTGCATTAGCTCACAGCAGTTTCGATAATAAAACAAAAGAAAGTAGTTTAGTCACTTCAGTGTGAAGCTCTATGAAAAATAGAACAAAAGAACGGACAAGGCAGTTCAATATGCTTAAAGCATTTATTTTGTCTGATATGATCTATGCTACCAATCTAAAAAAGGGTATTCTGAATCTATTATATGGGGATTCAGAACTTATCAATATCAACATGTGAATATAAACATTGAGACAAACTCATGAATTACAAACCTAGCATACAGAAATACAGGAACAAACCAAGACGAACAGACGCATGTTTGAAGCCAAGAGTAGTAAAATCATACCTGTAAGTGAACAGCAACGGGCCACACAGGCACGGGCTCACGATCGGGTAGGAAGCAAGCTGGACACAGAGCATGGTGACGGAGGCATCAACGAAAGGCCATAACCCTACACATAAAGAAACACAATAAGATCCTTAAGAAATGAAAGATCTAGGCCTCGAAAGGTACACATAATGGTAGCATTATTTTCCTATTATCACTTGCTGGAGGTTAACATGCATTTTCCTACAATGCTTCAAAACAAAACTTGATTTGTATTATTCCTACATAGTTTGCTGCCACTCAAGTGGGATCATGTGTTTCACTGATCCCTTTTCCTCTCTCAAATTTTAGATTTCACAGTGTTTTGGTCCAACTCCATGGAGTATTGGCACCTGAAAGGGCAAAATAAGAACTGTATTTACAACAACCAAACAAAGGAAATTCTAGCTACAAATTGAACCAAGTAAGGATATTTTTTGTGAACAACAAATAAGCACATCCAGCAGGCAGAGCGGCGACCGGCGCTAGGGGAGGCTCAGGGTGGTGGCGCTCGGGCGGGAGAGGGAGGAAAGAAGGGCGAGCATGAGCGAGATAGAGGTGAGGGGAGCGCGGCTGGGCGGTCTACGGCGGCGGGGAGGAGCTAGAGCGTGCTGGCGGCATGGGCCTACCGCAATGCGACCGGATTCACGCAGCGTCGTCGGGCGGGCAACGGAGAGGCCAAAAGAGGAGGCCATTGGGGTGCTCAAGCAGAGAGGAATTGAAGTAACACTCACCGGGGAAAGGGCGGCGGTCTGGACAGCGTTAGGCCACATGTGGCACGTGCGCGACGGTAGGAGCTAGGCTGGTGGCGGTGACGGTAGCAAGTGCGTCGTGCAAAGGGGCAACGGTTGGATCCGGAGTGGAGGGGCTGGATCCGGGTGTCGACGGCTGGATTCGACGGGGGAGGAAGAGGAAGAAGCCGAAGGGAGCAGCGGCGGCTGTAACTGGGAAGGGAGGGAGGAGGTCATGGCCGTGCGCTGGAGATGGGGTGGCGTGCGTGGATGGAAGGTCGAGGCTGTGAGGGGAGGAGCGGCGCAACGGGTGAGAAAGGGGGAGAAGCGGCGCAACGGGGGAGGAAGGGGAAGCTTCAAGATGCAGATCTATTCGGAAGCCAAAATGTTACCTAAATAATCTAACATACAACCATATTGCGGAAGAATCTAAACAATATCTCAACCAAATAGCAAAAAGAGAACAACATCCATTAGAATGAATGCATGAATATAATCTGAATCCAACGACAGTTCACATAACCCAAATATCTAAGTCTATTGAATCAACTAAGATAATTACTCCAATGGACTAATCAAATATCACAACAGTTATGTAATCATTCAGCTCATAGAAAGGGGTATCATCTACCAATCGAACTCTCTTTATTACTGTAACACCCCAGCCCAATAAAGGACTAGAATGCTACTAAAATAATTAATTTAAAACATATACAAACTAAAACTTCATACAAAAATTCGGCAGAACCTCCTTTGTATAACTAAATATACCGGAGGTTCCGTCAGATGCATAATTTATTATCAATATCTCAATATCTAAAATCCATCAAGCAACCATAGTGAATCTATTCACTAAAGCATAAGTAAGCATAATCAAGATTTACCACCCTCATTATTACAAATAGTTCAATGCATTCAAGCATAACCAAAATTATTCCTAAGCGTGTTGCTTTTGTTAAGGTATGAACTAATGATGATCATCTCTAAAAGAATGTGTGGTAGTGAGTGCATCCTTAGAAAATCCTACTCCCTCCCATGTATGCCGTTCTTGCAAGAAGTACCTAAAAACACAAAGAAAAACAAGAGGTGAGACCAAAGACTCAAAGAAGTATAATAAAAGGCATCAACAATGAACAACCATGTAAATCAGCAATTAAACCTCTCAATTCCACATATCAACTATCTTACACATGCATGTATGCAATATGCTCAAAAAGACAATTCTCTTCCTTCTCTTTCCTTTTGCATTTTACGGTAATGCAAAGTGCGATCCGTCGATGCACACCCATGCTCGCACTATCCGCATGCAGGGACCATTGCCCATACACCACGCGATGGGGATTTAAGCCCATGCTCTTCAAGCATGGGGATCGTTAGTCCGTCATCAACATGACGGGACTCAAGAGATGCTTGGTCATCACGTGACCAAGACTTCAATAATTCAGCATGATGCATATGTAAGAACTCTCAAAATTATCACAACATGAATCCACATCAATATTTCATATGAATATCCTATTCATAAAGCTCATAAACATAGAACTCACAATTATCAGATATCCATGATTAACACGTAAATCATAACACTAGCAACTATGAACATTATCAAACATGCCATCATCACGATCATGAACACACAAATGCCCATTATACATATTAAATATTATCATTCAGCAATATCTATTATAACCGTCATTATACTTGCCTTAACCGCGAGAGAGTGAAGGATGCGCCAAGGTGCCGCCCGGGACCCGCCCACCACCTGAGTAATTAATATAGCGATACTAAGATAGCAGTAGCGGAACAAACCAAAGCATACAACAACAATCGCTAACTTGAAGAGCGCCTAACTCGATCCCAACCCCAAGCCTACGCGTCGATCTGTCCCCCTCGGTGGACAGTCGACTTCAAAAATTCATAACTATTTCTACAGAAGTCCAATTCAGGTTTTATTAGACTTTCTGGAAAGTTAATTAAATTTCCTAAATAAACTTAGTTGGGGAGCCCTTCTGATTCTGCTATCTACTGCCCCTACCAAACCAATCTACAGAACATCAATTATCACGTCGGGTTCTCTGGACAGTACACTAAAATTATCATAACTTTTGCTACGAAAGTCCAACTCTTACGTTCTTTAGCTTTCTGGAAAGGTGAGGAAATTACCCATCTTTTTCATTATAACGAAATCCTCTAATTTCGTGTTTAAATAATAGATTAACTCAAATTTCTACAGACTGTCAGAATGCTGACAGATTATCAGGACAGCGACACTAGAAAATTCATAACTCACTAATCGTTAATCGGATTTGGGTGTTCTTGGCGGCCACGGAAAGCTAAGGACACGACCCAACTTTTTCTAAGAGATGGGATCCACGGATTCTGCTTCTAAGGACCTCAAAACCGCCGTTCAAACGACTGGCCAGAAAGGGATCTAATCAGCCGACATTGCTAAACATCCAATTAATCAACTAATCCATGGGGAACGATGGTTACCTACGACGAGTTGCTGAAGATCACGAACACTTGCTGGAGACCTCCCCTCCTTTGCCTTTCTCCCTTCTTCCCCTTCCTCTTCTTCTTCTTCTTGGCCGGGCAATCACCCGGGTGACCTTCCTTCTTCCTCCACTTGGCCGGTAGCAACAAGGATCGTCTTCACCGGCAGCGAGGGGGAGGAGATGCACTGTAGCCACGCACTGTAGCAGCGGCGGCACTGTAGCTACAGTACGGATTAGGGTTTTCCCCCTCCTTTTATTGGTGGCCGGCCCCTCATGGGCCTCCTGGGCCAAGGCCTGAGGCCCAAGTTGCCGAAGAACTGCAGAAACCCCCTTTTTCTTATGTCTAATTTCTGTTATGAACGCTTTCTTGCTTAGAATAAATCGTAGTATTACAATTACAATTCAACATTTAACGAATGTAAGACAAGGATAAATTCATCTTATTGAGAATAGAATGTTGTGAAGTGAATGCATTATGTGTGTCTAATCCCTCCCAAGAATGTCATCATCAACGATTACCTAAAATAAACAACACATGCAAGAATGAGTCCAAGACTCAGCAAGTATAAAGAATAATATGAATACAATTAATATGAACAAGATAATATCATTAGAGAATATGATCATGGAACCGAAAGAATATATGAATGAATGGATTGAATGAAATGAATGGATCGCACTCGCTTATATCAGATAGCGGTGACACACCCGCTTGTGTTCACTTAGGCCCGCATTTAACAAAATACGGGGATCCAAAGCCCGTATGAAGAACGTTTCATACGGGAGTCCAAATCTGCCCACATTGGAATGGTGGGACTTACGTGCCCATACTGGAATTGATGGGTCTTTATAATCCACTCCCGTGGATGAAACATGAACATAGATGAATGGAAATGAATTATGAATAATGAAAGACATCATCTCTAAACATGGATTAACGAATATGAAAGGAACATGAAACATTGAATCTACTCATGGATCATACAAATCACAAAGTGAACATCACGCATTCAGCATTCACTAGCATTAAGAATTATAATGTACTTGCCTTCTGCTCTACGAAGCGTTAAGAGGCAAGATGGATGCCGCTACACTCGAAATTCCCCCTCCTACACAAGTTAAATACCTGAATAAGGAACCACGTGATCCGGACCTCATTCTAAATGCTTAATCGCAGCATCCTAAGCCCAAGGTTTACAAAGTCGATCTACTCTATTAAACCGACTAATCTAGCCGGACAACAATCTGGACAGCAGTACTAGAAAAAAATCATAACTATTGATCTAAGGCTCGAAACGGGGTGAGCTCAGATCCTATGGAAAGATCACGAAAATACCCATATTAAACTAGTTGGGTAAATCCTCTAATTCGGCCAAACTATAATGCTAACAATTGGATGAAAGTCTAAAATAGATTCTGCCTAGCAGAAAAAGACAGTAGCAAAGAAAAGATCACAACTTATGTTCTACAACTCCTATTAGGGTGTTCTTTAACATTCTGCAAAGGTTATGAAAAATACTACAACAACCTAGTTGGGTGGAAACCGTGAATTTGCCCTTATCCTGATCATATCTTAAAAGACAAATTGACAGTTCAATCACGTCAGAATTCTGGACAGCAGGAATGAAACTATCATATCTTTTGAACCGTACGTCAAAACTAGGTGTTCTTGGCGGTTACGGAAATCTAAGAACAAGTCCTAAACATCTCTAGGAGATAGACATCTCAAATTCGGCTTCTAAGAACATGATATCGGCCTTGCAATATTCTGGACAGAACTGACTATTAGCAATGAGAATTCGATCCAATCAATCCTAATTGAATTCGCATCTACTACTAATCAAACAGTGAAGAACGACATCCGTTACCCTTATAAAATCCCAGGAAGATGATGGACAAAACCCACAAAGAGGATCTTCCTCCACTTCCTCTTCCTTTTTTTTTCTTCTCTCTTCCTTCTTCTTTGCTCTTCCCTTGCCTCAGCCAGCACTCCCACACAGAAGAGCGCACCACGCTTGATGCCTGTATTCACGTGTGGTGAGGGAACACAGCAAAGAATGGCAGCCATCTTGCTCCATGCATGCATGCACACGTATGGTCAAGCGAGGCAAGAGCGACAAGAGGGCAATGCAGACAAGTATCTGGCACCACCTTGCTCCATTCATGCATACACTCACAGATGGCCCAGTAGCAAAGAACACGGATGCAAAGAATGGAACAAAGAATAAATAAGAAGTTAGGCAACATGCCACAAGAGGGCAGGAGGCGGTGGCTAGGTCTAGAAGGTGGTGCAGTTAGGGATTTTAGGGGCAGCCCACCCCTCTCTTGGGCCATGGGCCGAAGGCCTACCTCTATTTTCTCCTCTAATTTCTGAATTAATTCCTTAATTACTTCCTCTAATCTGTTGAGTACTCTAACAATCAAACGGAATATTACAGTCTGGAGGCGACGTGGATGCGCAAGCGGGCTTCCTTCCCATCGAGCACAGCGGCCGGATCGTGCGGGCGGCGTTCGACCTGCGCGCGATCGAAGGGCCGTAGGATAACGGGCGACGTGGCCGTGCGGCCGAAGGAGAAATCCTCCTACTGTTAAATTAAGTGATTTATAATAGGATTGGTAAAAGTTGGGAGAGCAACCTCACTTCTTTCTAAATCTCTCTTCCTTTTCTTCCCTTATTCTCAAGGCAACCTAGTTTTCCTTTCCAAAACCTGGAAGGTGCTACAGATCTGATTTTCGATTCCCAGTCACCATTGAAAGTGGATTACAACAGACAGAATAGACATCTTGTGGCATTATAGATGAAGGGAAGTGATCCTAAAAGACAACTCAGTATGAAGAAAATTCCAGGTGTCATTAAGAGAAGTTGTGTTAAATTTTAGCAAAGACAAGCCAGGATACTGAGCAGTAAGCAGAATTTTTGGAATAGTTTGTTACAGAAATGTCACTAGAAGGATCAACATCAACATCAAGTGCAGCTACCTTAAAATTTGTAGCTCTTTTGAAGACTCAACCTCTGGAGTTCCCATCAATAATAGAATCACTGAATACAGATAATTGATTGTAGGATATTGAAATAAAAAATTGAAATCACCCAATGCATGGATATGGAGGGATTCTTTCTACTACTTCTCAACCATCAAGAGTGGCAGTTACTCGACAGAATAACAGTCAGAAAATACATTCAAAAGAAGAAGATATTACAAAGAAAGATTTTGTGAGGAAATTTTGTGAAGCCTCTTTTTCTCAGATGCTATCACAACAAGTGCCAAGAGTTTTTTAGGCAGAATGAAAAGTCTATCATGGTATATTTGGAACAATGTTATTTTCTCTCAAGATATACCCAAGAAGACAATAATACATAGGATTTTTTTGTGTAAGGTCAACAAAGTTCAAATAAAGATCAACCACATCAAGAGAAAATCTACTCAAGACAAATCAGAGACAAACAAGAAATACTAGAAGAAATTCTTAAGATAACAGTGTTATACAAAGTCGGTATTGGCCGAAGTTCAGCAAACAAGATTGGAAAATCTTGTAAGCTATTTGTGAAACACAAATTATACTATGACATGCACAAGAAGATGAACACAATTTGAGAACCAACAAAACTACTACAGCCACCGTCAGATTTCAAAAGAGAAATAGCAAGAACCCAATAATCAAACCTCAAAGATAAGTTAACTTTGACACTATGATGGCAGTTATGGAAGAATATTCGGAATGAAACACTTTGGTCAGTTAGCCCCAAATTCTATAGAAGGAAGATTTGTAGAACAACACCGAATCAAGCTAATGGAGCAGTGCACCACTCGGAGAAATAACCTTCAAAGAAAGTCAGAATTTACATTCCAGTATTGAAAGCCCCAATAGAATTACAAAAGCACGACCAACATTTGTTCAGACATTCTACTCTTCGGGAAATGTCAAGCAGATTGAACCACCCACTTTAAGGACAGAATTCAGTATATCTGCACATGGAACAACAAGGGATACTTGTTCACTATTTATAGATACTTTACCTGACAACAATTATTGAAGAAGTTTGGAAGCAACATTAATGGCACTCTTGGAATCCAAAAGCACATCCACGTTCTTCATAAAATTGATAGCAGGACATGTATGTGAGTGAGTGATCAAGTCAAAGTTTTTAGAAACACTTGAAGGTAATACCAAAATATCAGCCAATTAGTGAAGTTGTGAGAAGTGTTTGGAAATTTACTGTAACAACCCAATTTTCGCGTCTTTCTGAAATTCTCAAAATAAAAGGAACCATTTGAATTTTTCGTGAGTTAATTAAAACTTAATTTGAAAATTTAGAAATTAAAACAATTTAATGTGAATAAACCAAACTTCAATTAAATTCAAAACTGGTTTATTTGATTTTTTGGATTTTCTGGTTTTCCAAGTTCCATGTTTTTTCTTATAGTTCAGTTTAATTTATTCCTTTTCTGTTTTCACAAAATTTATTTTCTTTGTTGTAAAATTTAATTTAAATTAATTATTTTAAAAGTGTTGGATTTCTTTGGGATTTTTGCAATTATTTAAATCCAAGTATGTAATTCCAATTCTCAATTCAAATCTCATTTTCAAATCCAAATTCAAATTTTGTAATTTGAATTTTTCCCATGTAATAACTTCGGATCAAGCCCAATTATTTTTCTCTAGCCACTTCTTTTTTTTCTTCTTTTTCCCTTTCTCTTTGTTTTTCCTTCCTTTCTTTCTTTTCCTTTCCTTCTTTTCCTTTTCTTTCTTTCTACTTTCTCCTGGCCCTCCTCTGCTTGTGCTCTTTCTCGACAAATACGCCACCCAGCTCCCACCACCATTGTGGTAGCCCTCATCCTTAGCTACGCCAATCCCCACCACCGGCTTTTACACCACTGCCACAGACCGACGCCTCAGTCGAGTCCGACCCAGTGCCGCATCACGCCGCCATTGCGCGCCATCGCTTCCTCGTCTGCAAGGTCGTGCACGATGCATCTTTTCCACTTTTGTCAGTGGCACCACGACCCCACTATCGTCGTCCACATCATTCTACCTTCAATTGCTAGCCATCAACACCCTCGCAATCAAATTTTGCCCTTTCTCATCGCCGTTCAATGTCAATTGAAACCGTCGTCCATTTCTTGTGATCGTTCTCCGTCGATTAGAGTACCGCCTCTGCCCTATAAAGGGAGCACCACGTGTCCGTTGTTCCCCTCTTCGATTTTCCCCAAACCTCAACATCTAACTCCCCTCCGTTTGGCCGAAACACACGACGCCATTCTTCTTCTTCCTCAAGTCGGTCACGTCGCCAATGCGTCGATCTTCTTCTCCAGTGAGCTTTACACCAAATTGACCGTGTCATGTCGTGTTTCCGGTCATCTTCTTTTTATCCCCCACCTTAATTTGGTCTCTCCGTCGCCGGAGTAAGCCGCATCACCACCCCCCATCGCTTCTACAGGGTTGCGTCGCCCCATTTTGGCCGTCGTCGGCCGCTTCCACACCGTTGTACGCAACCACCCAAAGCCTTCACCTTCCTCCTCTGTTTCTTCTCTGTGTTCTTCCGTGTTCCTTATCTTGGCTCACTTGCAAGAGGGGCCCATATGTCAATGCTTTGTTTTAATCTTTAATACTGAAACAGAATATTCCCTCTTCCGATTTTCCAGGGATTTTCCTTTTTGGCAAATCTTTTGGGTGTTCGTTCCCCTTCATACAAACTTTGATTCCATTGATTCTTGTCCCTAAATTCATCTAAATTCTTAATCTTTCTTTTAGTACCTATTTTATAATTTTTGGATTTTATTTGGATTTATCGTTATTTATTTGTCTCGCTTTGCGTGTATAAAATCCCATGTTGTCAAAGCCTTCTTGGACCGGTCTACAGGAGTAACTCCAATCTTCGACGAAGGCAAGTCGTAGACCTTTGATCATGTTGTACCCTTTATTACAAAATCATATTGTTTTATATTAACATGCATACTAATTTTATATCAACTGTTTTTGGGAGTAGCTAATTACCTAATTGACATTATGCTATTGTGAATGTCGTGTATCCTTTGACACCATAGGAAGAGTTGATTTTAGTTGGAAATAAATGTAATACCAACATGGGTGACAATTCCATATATTATCTCTTGTTTAATAATTTTAAATTTGACTTAATGATATATGGAATTGTGATGTGATGCCAGTATTGTGCAACTGTGGTGCGAGGTCACCGGATTGTACAAGTTATGGTGCTATGCCGCTTTTATAAAATTTTGTGTCATGGCAGGGATTGTCATTGGTTTGGGTGAACAAAATGATTTATTCTCAGGCGAGTGATCATGCAATAAAGGGGGGTGCGTGAGGCACAATGTTTTGGATGATGTAGTCTCGCCTCAGTAATCACTAAGGACTTGATCTTTTGCGCCATTGATATGTGCCTTATTGTACAACCACATGTCCAGTATGGGATAGACCTAGCTAATTAATTGGCAATGTCTTGATTTTAGTTCTGTTTTTGGAAGCGTGAATTCTATGAGGGATATTCACAATGGCGCGAGAGGGGGCCCCCGAATGGGTGCGAGGTCTATTCGGTGGCAAAACCTTAGCAGACAGAATTGGATTAAGACAGAACTTTGTAAAAGCCTTGTGATAATGACTTAGTCGCAAACCTATGAAAGTGTGTCATGGCCAACATTATAAATGATTTTCTCTTGTGGGTCAAACTGTACAACCTCTACAGAGTGTTAAAACTATTCGAATAGTTGTATCCCTGGTTATGGACAATGTCTGGTGATTTCACATGAGGTATAGAGTTTTCATAAAAGGCTTGGATGGTGGAATGGATGGGAAGTGAACGAGTAGTTTAGTGGTTGTTTCAAAGCAATTGTCTACTTTATTTATATAATCTTTTTAATTATGCTTTTTAATCTATTTACTGTATTTATTGTCAATATTGCTTTCTGCAAAATAACCATACAACTATTCCTTGTTCAAGCTTTGCATGAATATTAATTGCATACTATTCCCTATGACTTGCTGAGTACTATATGTACTCACGACTTTATACCATTGTTGATCAGTTGCTGAGGAAGAATCCAGGAATCCAAAATTCCACGAGAAGTACTTTGAAGACTATGCGAACTAGAATGCACTCCCCACTTGATTGCCTGTGGGCATATCGGATGACCACCATAAGCTATCTTATTTCCGCTGCAAGAGCTGTGTTTGTCTTTTAAGCCCTATGTGGCAAACTTTGTAAACTTCGACCATAAGGTTCGCTGCTTCTATTTAATAATAATTTGCTTATTTCTTAGTTGTTTCGTTGTATGGATATGATTTTCATCGATGTTATCACTGTGTGAGCTAGGTACTCATCATGGAACTAGTTTAGAAAACACAGAGGGTTTGCATTTACATGTTCAGGTCCCGACATTTACCATGAATAGTTGGAATAGTACCCATAGCAAGTTACTTTAGCATGAATTTTGAGATAGAATGGACAGAGTCTATAAATTATATCCAATAAAGAAAAGATCAAAACAAGATCAAGAAAAGTGAAAACATCGTCCGGACAAGAACAACTTTGACTAAGATAGTAAACAGAGACTCTTCAAGTTAACAGTTTTTGCGGATCCAACAAATGATTCAGAGGAAAGTTTATCTTCACATTCAACCGTGACAGAAAAATAGTTTGTTCCAAGATACTAGCTGAAATAAAGGACATGCACAATTCTCGAGACATCATAAAGGGGTCAAGAAAACCAAGATAGTCAGACAGAAACTAAAGAAGACAACATCAGATACCCAAATAACCAATAGAAACATCCAACCCTTAGAATTAGCAGCAATGATACATTCATTGAAGATTTGAAGACATTATCTGTTGGAAAATCATCGCAATGTATTTTCTGATCACAAGAGCCTAAAAGTACTTTTTTTTACCCAGCCAGATTTGAATTTAAGCAACAAAGATGGTTAGAATTAATCAAATATTTTGATCTAGATATTTAGAATTAATCAAAGATTTTGATCAAGATATTCAGTATCATCTGAGAAAAACAAATGTTGTAGCAGATACACTCAGCAGAAAAACATATCACAGTCTGAATATAATGCAGAAATGTCAGTCTCAACTACAGATGGAAATGCAATAATTGAACTTGGAGGTAGTTAAACAAGGGTCAATATCAGCTTTAGCAATGCATCCAAATTTGACATAACAGGTTAACACGCACAACAGGAAGATCGGGAAATTCAACAACTTAAGAAGGACAGCCAGAAGAATAATTCAGTGGAATTCAGTGAAGATGAGCAAGGAATAATACGATTTTCATGGCCGTTTGTGTGTTCCAAACAAGAAAGGGCTGAAAGAGGTAATTTTACCAGAAACTCATTCATCACAATCCTCAATACATCAAGGAGGAACAAAGATGTACCAAGACTTGAAAAAGAGATTTTGGTGGAAAAATATTAAAAGGGAAATAGCCAAATATATTTGGTAGATAATGTTAAGAAAAAGAATAACAAGGATGATATACAGGTACCGACAAGAAAGGGAAGGAGTATAGCAGAATCATAAATGTGGCAGGTAAATACAAACACTGACAGATTTATCAGATATTGACAAACATCAATGGAGTTCACTCTAAATAAAAGGACATACGGGAATTAGAACCATAGCAACTTCTATCTTCATGTTCCCCATTTTCAATGAATCTCGGAGATGAGATTCTTTTTAAGGGGGTATGTTGAAAACACCCAAAATTTCCAAAAAAATAAAAAATAAAACTTTCTTGAGTTTGGTTCAAATTTGGTTTTTTTTAACCAATTTAGAAAGTTTTTATCCCTTTCTGCTTCTCTTTTTGGATTTCCGTTTTCCCAGTCCAAAGATGCCTCCGAGCGTGTTCTCCTTCGCTCTGTTCTTCTCACCCACGTCATGCCGCCATTCATCCACGCCTCACCATCATCGACTTCGTCCAGGCCAACACCTGCCACCTTGCTCAGCCACCTCTTCCCGAACATTAATGCCGCATGCGCCGGCACCACACAGCCTCGACCCTTCTCCCACGCCACGCCTCACACCACTACCGCTAGGTGTTCGACGCCCGGCAGTCACCACTGCCAACCCTCGCCAGCACAGGCACCCGCGCCAGTGAGACACCACCATTCCCACGTCGCCATACCGCCGCCACCTTGCTCTTCCTCGGCATCAATCCCGCTCCACCACCCACGTCGCCGCTACGCGCCGCGCCCACCCAAGCCGCACACTACTGCCACCGCCTTCACACACTATAAAAGCCACCCCTCCCCGAGTCATTCTCATCACCATCGCCTACTCCACCTCTCTGACCACCCCCATCTCCCCCAACTCTGGCTAAAAGCTCCAATCGTCGTCACCTTCTTCCTCTTCCATGGTGAACCAGAACTCGATCCGCCACCACCCTTGCTCCCTCGCCCCTCCAACCACATCACAGGGACCGCCTCAACACCGCAAAGCTATCCCTGACCACCAAGCCCAACATCGCCGCCCTCAGCCTGCGCTGCCGCGTGCCATGGCAGTGTCGTCCATAGCTCACACCACCATAGGCCATCCCAAGACCCGTCACCACCACCGCCGGACTCCCCACGGTCCACGAAAGCTCAAGCCCCAGCCAATTTGACCAGAGCATGGCCAGAGCGACGCCACCTCGATGCCCTGTTTCGACCATGTGCCACTACCGCCACTCACCCCTCACTGGACCTCCTCTGACTGTGAAAAACCCCAAAATGGGTTTCCCACACTCCGAGGATTCTTGCCCTACCACTTGACGTCGTCGCCGATCACCACTGCCATTGGGCACAGAGAGGGGGGGAAACAGAGAGCCAGCGACAAAAAGAAGGGAGTTGGGCTCCCTTCGGCTAGAAAAGCCAACACGGGCCAAGTGCCCGAATAGGCCGCCATGGAGGCCTATCAGCCAAATCAGCCCAACAATGTTCCCACTATGTAAGCCCGGTACTGTTCAAAGCCCAATACTATTTAGCCCGTTAACACCTTAGCCTAACCCATTACTATTCATCAAACCCGACCCACTCCAAATAGTGTTAACCCAATACTATTCATCAAACCCTTTACTATTCCTAACAGAACCCGTTAGTGAATAGTACCAACCCCGTCATTGTTCACCTGAACCCATTACTATTTACCGAAACCCGTTAGACATATATATGTCCATTTTGACCGTTTCGAGCCCGTGAATCCTTTTTTTAACTCTATTTAGCCAAATCAAGCACCAAATAAATCCCAACCACCCCACCACCTTTCTTTTTAATCTGTTTGAATTTATTTATTTCATGTTGTTCCCAGCTCGCCTCTTGTTGAGTCCAGATTTATTTATTTGATTCTCATTAACGTTAGAACCTGAATTTATTGATCAAGCTACAGAAGGGGTCGATCATGACAGGAGAGGTAAATCCGGTCAAGAACTACGGATATGGAGGCAAGTTGCATCCATTTGATCATTTTGAGCTCACATTCCATATATTTATATTATTACTTTCATTATCGTATTTATGCCAATTACTTTGTTATTAAAGTAATACTTTTGAATGCCATGATGAGTAGATAAATCCCATCACCCCACCTACACACCCACCTATTCCTTTATAGGCCATATTCACCTTGACATGTTTAAGATACATATAATATGTTAATAAATGTTTGGCATTGTGACACAATGTGTTTTTAAATTCTAAAAAAGAGTATTAGCTAGCCGCCAATGGTTTTGTGGAGAGATGTGTAGGTGATATGCCATAGAGGCAATCAAAGAGATGACTGTATCACGTCTATATTTATGAGTTATAGAATAAATGTTATTATGTTCCTTGGATGAATTATCATTTATAAAGATTAACAAGTAGGTGACTTGTTGGTGAAGCTCTTTAACTTATATGATGTCATTCTAAATGTATCCCTGGTCGGAACACTAGTGACTTATCGACCATCACGTGTATTGATTGATGATCATGTTTCACCGGTCATGGATATGGGGATATCGAATCAATAATGTGAATACATGTTAGATAACATGGTCACTACTACAAAAAGGCTAATACTAGACGTCTCATCATAGACGGTTGACCAAAACTATCTGTATTAAATACAATCACAGACGGTTTTGGTTTTGCGACCGTCTGTGTTACTGGCTATGCTAAAAACCGTCTGTGGTGACCATAATATCACAGACGGTTCATGTTGAAAACCTTCAGGATACTTCACGCATAGCTTTTCAACATGAACCGCTCGTGATATTATGAGTCATCATGCATGCTTTTTGTTTGAAACTGTCTATGATTCGCAGCGTGGGATGACAAAAATTTTTGGACACGTGCGCGGGAGGAGAAATATTTTGGCGTTGTCCTTATATATTATAGCCATACCTGATGAGGACATGATTCCTATGGATACAACCATATTTGCTATGCTTGCTGTTCCAAGTACAAGAGCTCGTACGTTTCACTTAACTTATCAGGTGAGCTCGTTTTTAGGAGTGTCTTTATATTATATGAACTATATGATGCTACCTAATGATGGAATATCTATATGTGCAGCACCATGTCACTTTTGGTCCAAGACAAACAAGCAGTTTGAGCGGGAGCCGTTTTGGAATCCAGTTCGGCCTCCGGAATCAGCCTGACAACACTGACTTCAAACGCCCATAACTTTCACATACGACGTCCGTTGAAGGTCCACGAGTACTTGATGGAAAGATAATTTCGTCCTCTTTCCAACGGATCAGGCCTCACCTCCAAACTCCTTCTGGACTGATCGCAATCATTAAAAGAAGGCGTCATATCACTTGTTTGGGCCAAACTGGGCTTTGTAATCATACTGAACTTGGCCCATCTGCCGGCGACCCACCCAGGGGCGTGGTTACTGTTCACGTGAACAGTAATCCGCGACCGTTAGTACCACCTCGCTAGTTCGTTAGTTTTGTGGCTTCTCGTTCCCTATTTAAGGAGGCCGCACCCCTTTAGTTTTCCTTGGATTTTGTTGAGTCAAAAGTTAGCTACAACGCAACTTCGTGTATTGGCTTGTGTCGGCTAGACCAACCCTGAATACCGCTATCAAAATCCCAAATTCAATATTTCAATCTTTATTCGCAATTTCAGATTGTTTTACCTTGTTCTTGCGTGCTTCTTCGTGTATGCGAGAATCGACCTTCGTGGTCGTCAACCGGTATTCGTGCACGGTTGATAACGACTAGTCGATCGCCAGCGATTGCGTGGTTTCGAGCCTTGCGTGTTCGTAGCCAGGATCGTGAGGGTTGAGCGACGCCTACCGGACTTATCGTTTCTCATCGAAAGATCGGGCCAACAATTAGAATCTTAGGGTTCATCAGGTGGTATCAGAGCTTCAGTTCATCGGTGAGATTTTTTTTTTCCTACAGTCCAAATAGCCAAAAAAAAAGGTTTAGTTCATCGTCCAAACCAATTTGTACCTTTGCAATTTATTTCTTTTAGTTTGCGTTATTGAATTGTCCTTGCATCGTCGAGTCTTTGTGCTGGTTTCCTGTCTAGATTGGTTTAGTTTAGGGTTTCTTGTCGATCGTCAAGTCTTTGTGCGGATTCAGCAAGGGCAGCCACGTGATCATTTGCAAACAGCAGACCACAAAAAAAAATAGCAGATCGGTTCATCACAATCGCCCCGTTTCAAGCCGACAGCCACCTACACGCATCTGTGCTGCTGGTTGATCGCTGCCCATCCATCCATCGCTGTCAACTGCTTCAGCGTCGTCGAGAGAAGGGATTCTTGTCGTGCGTGACTCTCATGCTGTTTTGGGCGTGCGTTCATCCTCCCGAAGTGTACGGTCTTTGCGCATGACGAAAGGTGCTTTGGGCGATAGTGTTCATTTGGTCGTGCGTTTTTTTTTCTCTCTCGGCGATTTTATTCTCCGTCAAGGGAACAATGGTGGACTTGGTGTTTGAAGGAATCGTGGTCCGCCAAGTCAAAAATTTGATTATCATATACTTGGGGCTTTCCTTTCGAACGTCCAGCTCCTGAAGTTTTAAAGCAAAGAGAGAGAATTTCCGATTGCCTTTATGGATTCCAGAGTTTTCCAATGAGCTGGCATAAAAAAAGCAAGGGGTAAGAGAATTGGAAAAAAAAAGGAAATCGGTTTTCGCGTTGCTACAGTAAACTTCGGTACTGTAGCACCCGAGAAAAAAAAAAGAAGGCCCTCGAGGGTCCCGGTGGCTTTCTGAAAAGAAAAAAAAAGAGAAGAAAATAAAAAGAAGGAAAAGAAACAGAAGAAAAAAAAATTCAGAGCTACCTCGTTTCATCCATTGCTTGTTGGCACTGATTGTTCAGTTTGGTTTTCCGTGGTTACTACTAGTCGTTCGTGCGAGTTGCTCTAGCTAGGCTTGGTTTAGACTAGAACCAGCACTTGTGACTAGTACTTTGAACTGCTTTTCAATTTTGCATGCTGAATTGAATAATTGCTATTCCTTTGCTACATACTAGCCTTCCGAGCTCGCTACCTACTAACTCAAGAAAAGCCGCTCTCGCAATCGTTAATGATCGCAAGTGAGATTATCACGAACCGTACCACCGGTTATACCACTTCCTTGCTGCATTGGTAAGAACTTGCAAGAGCTTGATAAGAGCTTGGCGCGTGTGACTTGCGCCTTCAGATCCTAGTAGTTGATAGGAACATATACTTGTGTTTTGTTTCCTTGTTTTCTACTAATAATGACAGATTGGTTGAAGATGGCCGATTACGATGTCATCACGCAGGCGATTTGAACTCAAAGGAAACAACTACCGCATACATGTTACCACTCACCACGAGAGTACGCCGTTGGACTACTTTATATGGGTTAATATGTTGATATCTACTTTGAAAGACAGGACCTTGATCCGTATGAGAAGATGAGCATGGCAAGGACGGACCGATCGGTGATGTTCAACATTGGTGGTCGAACTGAGTACCACTTCATGTACACATGGGAGCAGATGAAAAGAAATTGCAACGCTGTTTTGTACCTCCACCACCCACAAATACAAGTGAAGTGCAACCTAAGGTAACTAAAAATGCCGACATTGTTTTAGCTCCTACTCCATCTCCAGACATCGCCGAGACGCTTGAAGAGATGAACGATGATTTGGTGCATCCTAAGTCATTAGAGGAGAAGTTTGAGGTACCTACAAGATCTCGATGAGGACGACAATGACAAAGATATTGATTTGGTGCTACAACAAGACATAGAGCTACCTTGTGAGTATATACCTCTTGTAGTGCAATCTTGTGATTTTTCTTATGTTGACTTGAACAAACCATGTGTTTGCTCTTAAATCTCATAATTGTGCACATGTCTAATTAATTACACATAAGGAAGTACTTGATAGAATATCCCTCACGATACTTTGTGCTATATAATGCTTAATGAGCCCATTAGTTTGGAATGTGCTAGGGAGAAAATTTTTGAACTTTCATCTCTAAATTCTTTTTCTAGCACCTCCACCTACTATTTTAAATTAATTGGAGATTATAGTATAGACAACCAATTTCTGGTTTATCAAATATGCATAACTTGTGCTCATATAGATGAATTGAAACTTGTTGTTTTGGATAACAATTCTTGTGTTCTGAATCTTGTTCAATCTGAGAGGAAAATAAAATTTAGTGCTCATCCAATGGCTATGTGTTCACCTTTTATTGCACAATCTAGTATGGACAATCTGAATAAAAATATTGAATTATGGAAGAACTTACAAATCTTTTCACCCTTGCTAGATGAGTTTGCTATTGCTCGATTGAAATCTGATTTTTTGGATGACTGTTGTTTGATTCCAAAAGTTGTAGATTTGCCCATATGTACTACCACTGCAAGTTTACAATTTCAGAGATTTGAATTGCATAAACGCTTCACTTACATTTGCAAAACTAGTTGCAATAATTGTTGTGTGAGAAATTTTGTTTTAATCATTCACATATATGATTACTCTTGGATTAATAATACAATGATCTTTTATGATCGCAGCTGTCTTCTAACATTAAGTGTGCAACAACGAAGAACCGTTAAAACAGATGACATATACATATACCATGCATACACCTTGGCTTCTTTGTTACCCTATTTTCAGCTTATCAAAAGCCGAGGACGGCTTTGTTTTCAAGAAAGGGAGGATGATGAGGACATGACTCCTAATACAACCATATTTGCTATGCTTGTCGCTCCAAGTACAAGAGCTCAGACGTTTCACTTAACTTATCAGGTGAGCTCGTTTTTAGGAGTGTCTTTATATTATATGAACTATATGATGCTACCTAATGATGGAATATCTATATGTGCAGCACCATGTCACTTTTGGTCCAAGACAAACAAGCAGTTTGAGCGGGAGCCGTTTTGGAATCCAGTTCGGCCTCCGGAATCAGCCTGATAACACTGACTTCAAACGCCCATAACTTTCACATACGACGTCCGTTGGAGGTCCACGAGTACTTGATGGAAAGATAATTTCGTCCTCTTTCCAACGGATCTGGCCTCACCTCCAAACTCCTTCTGGACTGATCGCAATCATCAAAAGAAGGCGTCATATCACTTGTTTGGGCCAAACTGGGCTTTGTAATCATACTGAACTTGGCCCATCTACCGGCGACCCACCCAGGGGCGCGGTTACTGTTCACGTGAACAGTAATCTGCGACCGTTAGTACCACCTCGCTAGTTCGTTAGTTTTGTGGCTCCTCGTTCCCTATTTAAGGAGGCCGCACCCCTTTAGTTTTCCTTGGATTTTGTTGAGTCAAAAGTTAGCTACAACGCAACTTCGTGTATTGGCTTGTGTCGGCTAGACCAACCCTGAATACCACTATCAAAATCCCAAATTCAATATTTCAATCTTTATTCGCAATTTCAGATTGTTTTACCTTGTTCTTGCGTGCTTCTTCGGTGTATGCAGGAATCGACCTTCGTGGTCAGGTCAACCGGGTATTCGTGCACGGTTGATAACGACTAGTCGATCAGTTCAGCGATTGCATGGTTTCGAGCCTTGCGTGTTCGTAGCCAGGATCGTGAGGGTTGAGCGACGCCTACCGGACTTATCGTCTCTCATCGAAAGATCGGGCCAACAATTAGAACCTTAGGGTTCATCAATACCCACCTTGTCTTCCATCAGTCTCTCCCTCTCCCCTCCCCACGGTGACCTCCGGTGACCGCCCTCGATTTCCCGGCGCGGTTCGGCGAGGAGACGCAGCCGACGATGACAAGGAGGAGGAGAGACGCGCAGGACCCATACCAGTAAGTGATCAATCGCTTGTCGCCCCCCTGCCTTGTTGCTTTTGGTAGCTCTTAGTGGTGATCGTGGTTTTCTTGTGAATGAATAGATCAAGATAAGATTGCGGATTTTGAGATGAAGCTCATGGACATCAACAACAAGCACCTCAGCATCCCTGACTCTGAGTACCAAGCCATCATCCGCCTCTTCGTCTCGGACTCATTTTCCTCCCCAGCCACAAATCCGAACCCAAACAGATTTTGGTTTCGCGCACTGTCCAGTAAAACGGCCATAACTTTTGTATACAAAGTCGGATTGCAACGTTCTTTGGCTCGTTCGAAAGCTAACGAAAAGTTCAATCCGAAAATCCATAAGTCAAGGTAAAATTCACTCACAAGGCTTCGAAAAAGTGAAAAAAAAATCCCAAAAAGGTCGTTTAGGGCCTCAAAATGGCCTCCAAAGTTTTAGCACCCGTTTTCGCCGTTCGTTCGCCGTCCAGTTTGAGTTTTCTTTCATTCCAGATTGTGTAATCAACCCTATGTAGATACCTGGGTCCAACTGCCTAGCAATTGATTGGTTTGGCTCAGAATTCGAATTTTTTTTTTGCAATAGAAAAAAATTATCACAGACGATTCTGAACAAGAACCGTCTGTGATAGTCTATTATCACCGTTATTGTTTAGAATCGTCTGTGATAGATTTTTCACAAACGGTTCAAAAACCGTCTGTGATGATTGATGTCATCACTGAACCATAAAGTCAGATGGTTCAGAAAAACTGTTTGTGATGACGATTTTGAACCGTCTGTGATGACCTTTTCTGTAGTAGTGGGTTTTGAATTGACCCACCTTGAAATACTATTGAGACTTTTATGATTTTATCTATCATCAGTTGGTCTCAAGCAATGATGATGTATAATCCTTAGACCTGAGATCAGCATGGTTTCCTACTTGTGTAATAGTGCACTTAGGGGTTACCAAACGCGATTTCGTGACTAGGCCGTTATAAAGGTAGCTTTCGGGTATGCTATGAAACATGCGGAGGGATATGACTGGTCCAATATGGGATTTGCCTCTCCTGATATAACTGGAGAGATATCTCTGAGCCACCCGATGTGGTTGGATAAGAAAGTGCATGGCTGTGCCACTAGTGGTCGAAGAGTCGACCACATGAACTTATTTGTCACTTGATCAAGAAAGTATTGAATAGTCCATGGATGACAAAATATCTCACCTGGAGTTCAACCAGGTATCATGAGACAAGGGGAGAATACGCAAGCAGGTCGTTCAATCCGACTAGACACAAACTGGTCGTATGGAGATACGGACTGGTTGTAAACTTATAGAACATGGTCACTAATTGATCATAAACTGGTAGAATATGATCACTAACTAGTCAGCGAATTGGTCGTAAGGAGTTACGAACTGGTCATGACTAAATATGAACTGGTTGTATAGAGATACGAGCTAGTCGTAAGTGATAAGGTCTTGGTCGTAGATCATATTGTATAAGTGTGAGACCCCGGATTTGTTTGGCTCATAATACTTAGTCATCCAATTGACTCTAGTATTATCAACCAAATAAACCCGGTCTCGAGAGATGTATACTTCCCAGAATGCAGCATACATACCTCAAAATAAAAGAATGCATCAATTCCATTTAACACATAGCCATAAGCAACAAACCAGAAGTTAATATTAATAAGGATAGGTTATTACAAAAGAGGGGCCTTCAGGCCAAATAACAACAAGTACTACTAAGATAACAGCGGAAGCAAAAGTGCCATAAAGATGGCTATAACACAAAGCCAATCAGTGTGCCTTAACCCCTAGGCATCTGACCGGACCGCCAAGCTAGTCGTCAAGAAGGCGCAACACGTAGCACAAAAGTGAGGCTCTTGGAACTCACCTCCTTCCTCTGCAACAAAAGCCACAAGAATGCCACAAACATCGCGATGATGTACATAAAGTACTCCGCAAGACTTACGTGTAAGATAACAGCCTATAACATATGCTACATGCAAGCTTTATGTAAGTGGAGGTTGTATGTCTCATTTAGCATAAAGCAACATTTATTTGCAATAAGGTAATACATTTAAAGGCAATTTGGCAAAGTATTTTAATTGTTGAAATAACAACGAGATAGTACATAGTAACAACAACAAGATCAACACGAAGTGACTAACCCAAGTCACCACAACAATAGCATGAACATCCATTCATACCAACCCATCAAGTTTTAATTAAATGGTTGAGACTAGTTCTTGAACGACCTTACCAAGCATGTCCATAACCTAGGGCGAGGCTATTGAATAGTTTTAACCTGCGGGGGTGTACCAATGTACCCACACGCCGCATCCGCCTTTCCTTTAAGCACACTACCTTTGGTATGCTTAACACGCTAAGTCCTCTGAGACATTTCCAATGGATGCTAATTTTGACCAAGACAACCCACGGGATAAGGACCCAATGGACACCTAACCGGTGCGCCATCGCTCCATTCCCACACCACACACACACACACTTTATCTTTAAAACACACCAACCGAAGCGACCCCAATTAGCACCGCCCAAAGTACTTAGTCAAGAGAGGTCCCATATCCCCTCGTGTGGTTAGCACATAAAAGCGCTTGGCTTAGTGACCCAAGTAACTCGGTCCTTAGGGACCCGGCATACCACCACATTCCAAAAACCGCACCATCCATCCAATATGCCTAAGTCTAAATCAATCTTTTATTTTCAGTTTTGATTTTACAATTAATCAAAGCACAAGTGCTTGGACATATAGGAGTAATAATCAGTTTTGAGTGATCAAGACCATCGACTAAGCCGATGATCGCCCATTACTACCGATAACTAAGCATGGCTAAGCAATGTTAACGTAAACTACTAAGTGATAAGAGCCCATCCAACGAGCTCAAACCACAGCAAATAACCTAGGCTCATGGGTAGTAGAGGATAAACAATTCCTCAGATTATGCAACTATAGGATTGCTAGCGATATTTTAACACAAAGTAGCATGCATACATATAAGTGAAACAAAATATTAAGCTTTAAAGTAATGGGACAATGATGGAAATGATCAAACTGCTTGCCTTGTTGCTGTTGCTCAAGTTGTGGCTGAGGGTCACTCTCGGGATTACCACAAATGTCGAAACCTAACGGAAAAGCGATAAAGAACCGATAAGAACAACGAAAAACCAAAAAGACTCAACAGCGAAACTTCTCCGAATGCTATGAAAATTTTACAGCAGCAAGACAATGATTTATCATGAATTTAGCAACAAGAACCAATTGATTTGGATTCTCAATGCAAAAGATATGATGAAATCAATTCTGCTCAACCTATTTAATTAGAAATATGTTACTATTCATCGCAAAATTTTCTAGAATAGTAGCGAAGCTGAAATTTTAAGGTAGCATAAGCACCTCATAAGATGAACAGCCTAAATGGATTCATCCCAATTGGAGCTATAATGCACCTTCTATTAATTTTTGAAACAGAACTTGAACAAAATTATAATGCATGATTATTCTTTCTGAAAACAGTAACATGTTCAAAACTATTTTTCATAGTGAGTTCATTAATAGAGGAAACCAACAAAGTTGGATTCACTCAAAAATAATCTACAGAGCATTAGTTATGTATTTTACAAGTTAAGCATCAATTTGAGTGTACATTTGAAGCTAGTTTTGAAACCTATTTGCAAAACCATGTTCGGAGCTGAACTGGGCTCATAACTATTTTTTATTGGAGCCAGGTCAAGCCGTAACCAACAAGATTTGAATGACCTCATTTGGATTTAAAACGAAAAAGATATGAAATTCTAAAGTTATACCTTATTTCACTTATAATTAAGACTTCACAGAATTTCTAAAACCCACAAAGACATGGGAGGACATAAGCGGCTCAGATCAACGCGGGGGAGGTCCTCAACGGTTGAGATCTTCCAAAGGAAGATCTAAACTATCAAGATCTCCCCGAGGAAGATCTACATCGTCGAGACCTCACAGGGAGGTCCCGGGCGGTCCAGATGTTCCTGTGGAGGACTTTGATGGTCCAGATCGTCCGAGGGAGGACCTTGACGGTCAAGATCTACCCGGGGAGGTCATGAACGGCTGAGATTACCTAGGGGAGGTCCTAAGGGGAGGTCCTAACGTCACAGACCTCTAGGGGAGGTCTGGACGGCCACGATCGCAAGGGGAGGTCTTGGACGCTCTAGATCTCCTTGGAGGAGGTCATGGACATCCCAGAGCTCGCGATCACGTGCTTGCGCGCACGCACGTGCTCGGACAAGAGATTAATGCGCGCGGGACAACGAGGAGGTCCGCGCGCGGGAGGATTAAATGTGCGACACGGGAGGATTAAATACATTTAAGGCACACCCTTGATTACAATGATTTGAGCAATGATGAACGCAGTAAACTCGGTGGATCTTTGTCCTAAAAACGACAATGGCGCCGCTGCCTTGTCCGACAAAGACCCGGGTTCAAAGACGTGGTTATTGCCGGCGATGCAGACCTCGCCGGCGACAACCAAAGACATCCCCGTGTGCGCAATAGTGTTGCGCACACCATGGGCTCACTCTCGACGGCGACGACGGCCTTAAACGCCGGCGAGCCGGAGAGGGGCACGAAGGCACGACACGGCAAAAATCCAAAATACGAAATAAAGCTCCGCGACATCCAATCAAGCGTGTGCCCAAATAAAAGCTCCGCAACCTCATACACGCAGTGCCCAGTAGCTAAAGGACTATCGAGAAGTACAGGAGGTCCCAAGGTGCCGGGAGGTCGAGGATGGTGATGGCCTGAGTTGGAGAAGATGGGAAGCTCCGCTGCTCAAGACCAAGCTCCAAGCTCCACTAGCCCACTCCTGAAAATGTCACCTCACAAAGAGTTAGGTTCACTTCAGGAGATTTTGGGGGAGCTTAAAATGAGCTAGAGGTTGAGAGGGAGCCATCGAGCAAGCCTTCACCACCGAGGGCTTCAAGCTTCTCAACAATGGCGGCCAAGAGTGGAGATCAGAGGAGAGAAAAGCTCAAATGACACGGTGCAAGCTAAAGCTTAGAAGTGTGCCAAAGAAGCTAAGGGAGGAACCCAATGGGGGTTTTATACTTGGGAGAAGTAGGCACACGAGCTGGGGTTAAGCTCATGGTGAGCTTAGCCCATGGCTCGGTCCATGGGGTTGGACAAGACACGAGGTTGACATGGTGACAGTGCGTGTGGACAGAGAGGCGGAAGGTCGACCAAAGATTAAATGCGGGTCAACAAAGAGTTGTTAAAAGGTACACAGTCGACAGACACGCATTAATTCACTGCTCAGGAGCACGCATGTGTGACCAAGGAAGGAGAAGAACAGGGGAGGTCATTTTGACCGTTGGATAAGACCACGGGGAGGTCCTAGCCATCGGATCCTATTTTAGAACCGTTACGCTTAAAGGACTGGGAGGAGGTCCCAGCCACACGATCTAGGATGGGGAGGTCATGGCCTCAAGATTTCCTTAATGCGAATGCGCACATGGGAAAAATAGGATTAGGAGGTCCAAGGCGTTGGATCTCAATCCAACGGTGCGGACCTCCTGTGAGGTCTTAACCGCACACGAACTTAAGAGCATGAGAGGGAGGTCATGGCCTTTGGATTTAAATCTAAGGGCCACGATCTCACGTCTTGTGAGGAGGTCGGATCTTGCGAGAAAGGAGGAGGTCGTGACCGTAGATTTTAATCTAACGGTGCACAACACAAGATGGGGGAGGTTGGGAGCGCTTGACTTGCAGCGGAGGTCGTGGCCTTTGGATCGGAATCCAACGGCTACGACCTCAACAGCGTTCAACAAGGGAGGTCTGATAGTTAGGTTGAGAGGAGGAGGTCGCGACCATGGATTTTTGATCCAATGGCTGTGACCTCATGTAGGTGGGACGCCTAAGTGATTTAACAGCTCGGGGAGGTCGAGGCGGTTGGATCTTAATCCAAGGGCTATGACCGAACAGGTGGGAGGTCTTTGCGGTGTTGGCATGGAGGAGGTCGTGGCGGTTGGATGTAAATCCAACAGCTGCGACCTGATCAAGGTGGAGAGGAGGTCTGGCGAGGTGCAGACATGGTTGGGCCGGACCAGACTTTGCCAAATGGCTAGCCCAAGGAACAAGTGTAGGCTTTTAAATTTAGTTCTAAACAATTTGAAACTTAGCGTAATTATTTGAGATAGCAAATGAACTCCAAAATTCATGAAACTTTAACTGGAGCTTGCTGACAATGAGATTAACCTTGCATAAAATTTCCAGAGGTTATTATGCAATGCATTTTTCTCAGGAAATTCATGAAGGTTGTTCAAGGATTTGGTTTACCTCCAAAATTTATCAAACAAGTTTTACAACTTGTGATATTTTTCAGAGGGGTCCCACATCAGTTTTAGGACCAAGGAAAATATTTTCCAAATGTTTGGCATAAGATTTAAGATAAACGGAGAATGACTTTGACTTTTGGTCAACAAGAGCTTGTGTTTTTGGATTACACCACTCTTGGACTAGAATCACAGGAGAGATTAGGGGTTTTCAAGATGTGAGAAATTTGTTTAATTTCTACACATATAATTATACTTGAACAAACCCTGTTTATACAGTTGGGATGTTACAAAATCTCCCCCCCCCCTTACAAAAATCTCGTCCCGAGATTTGGCTCACTCGGTAAAGAAAGATGGATAGTCCGCACGCAGACGATCTTCTCTTTACCAAGTAGCCTCATCCTCAGAATGGTTTGACCACGGAACTTTAAGGAACTTGATGGTCTTATTCCTTGTCCTTCGCTCAGACTCATCGAGTATCGCGAGCAGGTGCTCGCGATAGGTCAAATCTTCACGGACATCGAGAGTTTCCAACGAGCTTCCTCGGTTGGAACACGGAGGCACTTCTTAAGCCGGGACACATGGAAAACATCATGTACCCCTCAAGTGCAGGTAGCAACTCTAACTTATAGGCAACAGCTCCTTCTTCTCGATAACGCGGTAGGGACCGACATATCGAGGAGCCAACTTGCCCTTGGCGCCAAGCGTTGATGGCCCTTCAAAGGAGAGACTTTGAGATAAACAAAGTCATTAGGCTCAAAACGCAACTCACGTCGACGGCGATCCGCATAGCTCTTTTGCTCGATTGAGCGTGCATGCGCAGCTCCACGAATAAAATTTGGACTTGGCGCTCGGCCTCATTGATTGAGTCCGGACAAAGAGAGGTCTTTCACCGGTCTCGACCAGTTCAACGGGTCCTACACTTTCTCCGTATAAGGCCTCGAAAGGTGCCATGCCGAGACCGGCTGAAAGTCGTTGTTATAAGAAAACTTCGGCGAATGGCAAGCATTTCTCCCAATGCTTCCCATAGGAAAGGACACAAGCACGAAGCATGTCTTCCAAAACTTGGTTGACCCTCTCGGTCGACCATCGGTTTGGGGTGAAATGCCGTGCTAAAGGTAAGACGGGTTCCCATAGCCTTTTGCGAGCTATGCGAGCATTGAAAGTGAGCAGAGAAGCACGATCGAGCGATCGTCTTGATTACACCGTGCAAAAATTACGATCACGGAATATGTAGAGATCCTTTGGAAAACCTACAAGAAGGTTATTTTTGACGGTCGAGAGCTTGTTCTTGATTCGATGGTTGGTGGTGCATGGCCGTTGTTAGTTGGTGGAATGATTTGTCTGGTTAATTCCAGAACAACTTGTCTGGTTAATTCCGGAGCAATCTATTTGGTTAATTCCACTAACAACGGGATCTCAGCCTGCTAACTAGCTTTACGGAGTCATCCCTCCGTAGCTAGCTATCTTAAAGGGACTAAGGTCGTTCTTAGTTGGTGGAGCAATTTGTCTGGTTACTCCACTAACAAACGAGACCTTGGTCGGTTAACTAGCTATACGGAGTCATCCCTCCGCAGCTAGTCTCTTACAAAGGATTATGGCCGTTTAGCCACGAAGGTTCGAGGCAACAACGGTATGTGATGCCTTTAAAATGTAAAGGGGCGGAAATGTGCCACTTTAGTCAAGCGATCGATGCAACCCAGATGGCATCATTTTTCTTAGGGGTTCGGGTAGACTAGTAGACCTTTTGAAACAAGGTGGTGCCGAGCACGGATAAAAGAGTGAAATCGGGATCACCAACAATGATAAAAGATGGAGATACAAGGAATGAGGCGCCTCTGAATCGAATAAAATAATATCCGGCAAGAGTTAGCGAGAAGCGTACCTAACACGACGTCGTGCCTCGAGCTTTCTCGGTGAGATGGAGTCGATTGGATTACAAACGATCTTTTGTTTGCTTCAAAGGGCAATTGTTGGCGTAATGCCCTTATAGTTCTTGAAGAAACAAGTGATCCCGAAATGGATTGCTATGCTTCACGGGGCAATTGTTGGCGTAGTGCCCTTCTTGCTACAAAAGAAACAAGTGATCCCAATCGATTTGACGGGGACCACCTTTGCGACTTCGCAGTGCACGTGATGGAGGCACTACTGCGAATCCACGAGGTTCTTTGCAAGCTTCTTAGGACAATTATTAGCATAATGGCCCTTGAGATTGCGAAGAAACAAGTGACACCGGCGACCTTCTTTGGAGTCACCACGAGTCCTCTCTTGACACCGCGACGATCCTCGACTTTCTCTTTCGACCATAGCAACAACGAGATTTTCACCACAAGTCGAAAGTCGGGAAGGCATGGATCGTAATTTGTCCCGAAACTCCTCGCACAAATCACCCAAGAACTTCTCGATTTGGAGGCATTGGCAATTGCAATGCTTGCAGATGACCAAGAAACGATCATTAGCCCAATGACTTGGCAATCACCGTGTTCAAGCTACACTCCTTGGGATAGTGATCGCTTCCCTCGCAGAGAAACAAGTAACTTTGGCAACGGACAATCTCGGGTAAGTGGTCTTTGTCACAGTTTGGACAGATGTGGTACATCGTTCTTTGTAGTGTCCTTCCTCACCACAACGCCGACACACCTTGACTCTTCCTAGTTCGCAATCTTGGTAAATGCCCTCTTCACCACAGCCAAGGCAAAAAGGAGGCGATTGCTTTTCAGTATAATAGGGCCTACAATCAAAACACTTGCGGAGCGAGTCGCCACAAGTCTTGTCTCGGATAGTTGGAGCTAGGGAGAATTTCGTCTCAGCCGACTTTTGTCGACCTAGTCCGCCATCGATCTGTTCGACATCCTCTCTGAAGAGATGGGTTAACACGAAACCCAAGGACTAGAAGTTGAAAAAAGCGAAAAGGATGCCAACGACTAGGGAACGGAACATCACCCTAACCAAAGGCCAACAACATAGATAGTACAGATCCCTACCGAAAGTTAATAATGGATTAGATGATAGTAAATGTAAACTAATGAAACAAGCAGAATAAAAGAAGTTATAGGGAGCATAATAAAGGAGAAGCAAAAACAGCAAGGAAATGCACTTTAAAAGCTTCCAAAATGACTCCAAAACAGCAAGGAAGACATAAGGTTAAAGGCCAACTTCCCAACACAACTAACTTGTATTGAATGAACGAGTAATTGGTTGAGAAGATAAAATTTCAGCACACCACTCCAATTTCTAACACTACTCAAAAGCAAGGTAAAACCAAGAGAATAGGTGTTAGATACTTAGCTAACTAGTATCATGTCTTACCCTTTCATTCCCACAAGTTTTAGTTGATTAACCTCTCATTTTCTACCCTATTTAGAACCTTTGAGCTTGCTGTCCGGAAATTGACGCTTGCTGTCCAGATTTTGCATCCAAGCTTCCAGTCGAAATTGGCCATTCCAGAAGCTTCAAAACCTTGTAAATGGGCAGCTAACACTTCAATTTGCTAAACTCATTGATTCCCCAAAACCCATTTAATCGATAACAACTATTTTGTAGAAGGGAAGAGAGGAAAACAACTTTTAAAACTCAAATTAGAGTGAGATGAGAAGAGAAAGCTAAGATAGATGAGGAGTAAAATCTGAGAATTTTCTTAAGCTTTCAAAACTTATTTGACACTTTGAAATTAGGTTTTCAAAATATCCTAAAGACGACCAAGCTTGCGTTACTACGGTCAGAACGGCTCTGATACCAACTTTTGTGAGACCCCGGATTTGTTTGGCTCATAATACTTAGTCATCCAATTGACTCTAGTATTATCAACCAAATAAACCCGGTCTCGAGAGATGTATACTTCCCAGAATGCAGCATACATACCTCAAAACAAAAGAATGCATCAATTCTATTTAACACATAGCCATAAGCAACAAACCAGAAGTTAATATTAATAAGGATAGGTTATTACAAAAGAGGGGCCTTCAGGCCAAATAACAACAAGTACTACTAAGATAACAACGGAAGCAAAAGTGCCATAAAGATGGCTATAACACAAAGCCAATCAGTGTGCCTTAACCCCTAGGCATCTGACCGGACCGCCAAGCTAGTCGTCGAAGAAGCTGCAACACGTAGCACAAAAGTGAGGCTCTTGGAACTCACCTCCTTCCTCTGCAACAAAAGCCAGAAGAATGCCACAAACACTGGCAGATGAGTACATAAAGTACTCCGCAAGACTTACGTGTAAGATAACAGGCCTATAACATATGCTACATGCAAGCTTTATGTAAGTGGAGGTTGTATGTCTCATTTAGCATAAAGCAACATTTATTTGCAATAAGGTAATACATTTAAAGGCAATTTGGCAAAGTATTTTAATTGTTGAAATAACAACGAGATAGTACATAGTAACAACAACAAGATCAACCTGGAAGTGACTAACCCAAGTCACCACAACAATAGCATGAACATCCATTCATACCAACCCATCAAGTTTTAATTAAATGGTTGAGACTAGTTCTTGAACGACCTTACCAAGCATGTCCATAACCTAGGACGAGGCTATTCAATAGTTTTAACCTGCGCAGGGTGTACCAATGTACCCACACGCCGATCGCCTTTCCTTTAAGCACACTACCTTTGGTATGCCGCACGGCTAAGTCCTCTGAGACATTTCCAATGGGCGGTGCTAATTTTGACCAAGACAACCCACGGGATAAGGACCCAATGGACTGACCTAACCGTGCGCCAACGCTCCATTCCCACACCACACACACACTTTATCTTTAAAACACACCAACCGAAAGCGACCCCAATTAGCACCGCCCAAAGTACTTAGTCAAGAGAGGTCCCATATCCCCTCGTGTGGTTAGCACGCAAAAGCGCTTGGCTTAGTGACCCAAGTAACTCGGTCCTTAGGGACCCTG
This sequence comes from Phyllostachys edulis, assembly GCA_036346405.1. Taxonomy (NCBI): domain Eukaryota; kingdom Viridiplantae; phylum Streptophyta; class Magnoliopsida; order Poales; family Poaceae; genus Phyllostachys; species Phyllostachys edulis. The sequence goes on along the minus strand of CM070547.1, from coordinate 38,674,909 downwards.
CATACCACCACATTCCAAAAACCGCACCATCCATCCAATATGCCTAAGTCTAAATCAATCTTTTATTTTCAGTTTTGATTTTACAATTAATCAAAGCACAAGTGGACATATAGGAGTAATAATCGGTTTTGAGTGATCAAGACCATCGACTAAGCCGATGATCGCCCATTACTACCGATAACTAAGCATGGCTAAGCAATGTTAACGTAAACTACTAAGTGATAAGAGCCCATCCAACGAGCTCAAACCACGACCAAATAACCTAGGCTCATGGGTAGTAGAGGATAAACAATTCCTCAGATTATGCAACTATAGGATTGCTAGCGATATTTTAACACAAAGTAGCATGCATACATATAAGTGAAACAAAATATTAAGCTTTAAAGTAATGGGACAATGATGGAAATGATCAAACTGCTTGCCTTGTTGCTGTTGCTCAAGTTGTGGCTGAGGGTCACTCTCGGGATTACCACAAATGTCGAAACCTAACGGAAAAGCGATAAAGAACCGATAAGAACAACGAAAAACCAAAAAGACTCAACAGCGAAACTTCTCCGAATGCTATGAAAATTTTACAGCAGCAAGACAATGATTTATCATGAATTTAGCAACAAGAACCAATTGATTTGGATTCTCAATGCAAAAGATATGATGAAATCAATTTCGCCACCTATTTAATTAGAAATATGTTACTATTCATCGCAAAATTTTCTAGAATAGTAGCGAAGCTGAAATTTTAAGGTAGCATAAGCACCTCATAAGATGAACAGCCTAAATGGATTCATCCCAATTGGAGCTATAATGCACCTTCTATTAATTTTTGAAACAGAACTTGAACAAAATTATAATGCATGATTATTCTTTCGAAAACAGAACATGTTCAAAACTATTTTTCATAGTGAGTTCATTAATAGAGGAAACCAACAAAGTTGGATTCACTCAAAAATAATCTCTGAGCATTAGTTATGTATTTTACAAGTTAAGCATCAATTTGAGTGTACATTTAAAGCTAGTTTTGAAACCTATTTGCAAAACCATGTTACGAGCTGAACTGGGCTCATAACCATTTTTTGATTGGAGCCCAGGTCAAGCCGAACCAACAAGATTTGAATGACCTCATTTGGATTTAAAACGAAAAAGATATGAAATTCTAAAGTTATACCTTATTTGACTTATAATTAAGACTTCACAGAATTTCTAAAACCCACAAAGACATGGGAGGACATAAGCGGCTCAGATCAACGCGGGAGGTCCTCAGCGGTTGAGATCTTCCAAAGGAAGATCTAAACTATCAAGATCTCCCCGAGGAAGATCTACATCGTCGAGGACCTCACAGGGAGGTCTGGGCCGGTCCAGATGTTCCCAGGAGGACTTTGATGGTCCAGATCGTCAGAGGGAGGACCTTGACGGTCAAGATCTACCCGGGAGGTCATGAGCAGTGAGATTACCTAGGGAGGTCCTAAGGGAGGTCCTAACGTCCACAGACCTCTAGGGAGGTCTCAGACGGCCACGATCGCAAGGGAGGTCTTGGGCGCTCTAGATCTCCTTGGAGGAGGTCATGGGCGCCCCGAGCTCGCGATCACGTGCTTGCGCCGCCGCACGTGCTTTCGGACAAGAGATTAATGCGCGGGACAACGAGGAGGTCAGCGCGAGTATTAAATGTGCGACACGGGGATTAAATACATTTAAGGCACGCCTTGATTACAATGATTTGAGCAATGATGAGCGCGATAACTCGGTGGATCTTTGTCCTAAAAACGACAATGGCGCCGCTGCCTTGTCCGACAAAGACCCGGGTTCAAAGACGTGGTTATTGCCGGCGATGCAGACCTCGCCAGCGACAACCAAAGACATCCCCGTGTGCGCAATAGTGTTGCGCACACCATGGGCTCACTCTCGACGGCGACGGCGGCCGAGAGAAGAACGCGAAGGCACGACACGGCAAAAATCCAAAATGCGAAATAAAGCTCCGCGACATCCAATCAGCGTGTGCCCAAATAAAGCTCCGAACCTCATACACGCAGTGCCCAGCGCTAAAGGACTATCGAAGTACAGGAGGTCTGAAGGTGCCAAGGAGGTCGAGGATGGTGATGGCCCGAGTTGGAGAAGATGGGAAGCTCATTGCTCAAGACCAAGCTCAAGCTCCACTAGCCCACTCTGAAAATGTCACCTCACAAAGAGTTAGGTTCACTTGAGAGATTTTGGGGAGCTTAAAATGAGCTAGAGGTTGAGAGGGAGCCATCGAGCAAGCCTTCACCACCGAGGGCTTCAAGCTTCTCAACAATGGCGGCCAAGAGTGGAGATCGAGGAGAGAAAAGCTCAAATGACACGGTGCAAGCTAAAGCTTAGAAGTGTGCCAAAGAAGCTAAGGAGGAACCCAATGGGGTTTTATACTTGGGAGAAGTAGGCACACAGTGGGGTTAAGCTCATGGTGAGTTTAGCCCATGGCTCGGTCCATGGGGTTAGACAAGACACGAGGTTGACATGGTGACAGGTCTGTGTGGACAGGAGAGGCGGAAGGTCGACCAAAGATTAAATCTTGGTCAAGAAAGAGTTGTTATAAGGTACACAATCGGCACACCGCATTAATTCATCTTTGCTCGAGCACGCATGCGTGACCAAGGAAGGAGAAGAACAGGGGAGGTCATTTTGACCGTTGGATAAGACCACGGGGAGGTCCTAGCCATCGGATCCTATTTTAGAACCGTTACGCTTAAAGGACTGGGAGGAGGTCCCAGCCACACGATCTAGGATGGGGAGGTCATGGCCTCAAGATTTCCTTAATGCGAATGCGCACATGGGAAAAAATAGGATTAGGAGGTCCAAGGCGTTGGATCTCAATCCAGCTCTTGGACCTCTGTGAGGTCTTAACCGCATTACCTAACTTAAGAGCATGAGAGGGAGGTCATGGCCTTTGGATTTAAATCTAAGGGCCCACGATCTCACGTCTTGTGGGAGGTCGGATCTTGCGAGGAAAGGAGGAGGTCGTGACCGTAGATTTTAATCTAATGGTGCACAACACAAGATGGGGGAGGTTGGGAGCGCTTGACTTGCAGTGGAGGTCGTGGCCTTTGGATCGGAATCCAACGGCTATGACCTCAACAAATGCTCAACAAGGAGGTCGATAGTTAGGTTGAGAGGAGGAGGTCGCGACCATGGATTTTTGATCAATGGTCAGTGACCTCATGTAGGTGGGACGCCTAAGTGATTTATCGGCTCGGGAGGTCGAGAGCGGTTGGATCTTAATCCAAGGGCTATGACCAAGCAGGTGGGGAGGTCTTTGCGGTGTTGGCGCGAGGAGGTCGTGGCGGTTGGATGTAAATCCAACAGGCTGCGACTGATCAAGATGGAGAGGAGATCTGCCGAGGTGCAGACATGGTTGGGGACCACTTTGCACAAATGACTAGCCCAAGGAACAGTGTAGGCTTTTAAATTTAGTTCTAAATGACTAAAACTTAGCGAAATTATTTGAGATAGCAAATGAACTCCAAAATTCTTGAAACTTTAACTGGAGCTTGCTGACAATGAGATTAACCTTGCATAAAATTTTCAGAGGTTATTATGCAATGCATTTTTCTCGTGAAATTCATGAAGGTTGTTCAAGGATTTGGTTTACCTCCAAAATTTATCAAACAAGTTTTACAACTTGTGATATTTTTCAGAGGGGTCCCACATCAGTTTTAGGACCAAGGAAAATATTTTTCAAATGTTTGGCACAAGATTTAAGATAAACGGAGAATGAGTTTGACTTTTGGTCAACAAGAGCTTGTGTTTTTGGATTACACCACTCTTGGACTAGAATCACAGGAGAGATTAGGGGTTTTCAAGATGTGAGAAAAAGTTTTAATTTCTACACATATAATTATACTTGAACAAACCCTGTTTATACAGTTGGGATGTTACAATAAGGTTTGTTTGACATAATATTTATGTATGTTCGGGAATCGTTATGTCCTGCTAGGAACCGTTAATGACTCATGTTCGGAAAGGAGTTTCCGAGTCGCAACCGATTACGCATGAACCTATAGGGTCACATACTTAACGGGTTGGAACAAACAAGTTCGGATAGGATCTATTATGGGCTCTTTATAAGGGGATGCATGGGGCTGTTGGTATGAAAAAAGAGTGTTGCTCCACCGAAACCCTAGTCGCCGTCTTCCTGAAGGCCCTACTGTGCGCGTTGATGCTAGCACACCAGCGTACGGTGTTCCATCCCTGGACGTGTGGATACCATAGAGACGCTGTTGCGGTTGCTACTGTGCTGATCGGAGACGATCCACGACCTACGTAAGGAATATCATAGGTTGCTGGAGGAGACGATCGCTGCCGAGGACGTTGGACGATCGACTACGACTACTACATCGATGCGCTCGACGTTGGATTAGGCTACTCCAACTCTTCTTCTACTGTATTGTGCATCTAGTGGTAACAATCTATGATCTCTTGCTTGCATGGCTTCCTGGTTTACGTGAAAGATTTTTTAATTGCTAGCTCATGTAGCCACGAGTTGGTTGTTAGCTCACCTCCCCACTAGAGACAAGTAAGGACTAGCTAGAACCTTGTGCCAAATAACAGACACAGAACTCGCTCAACCACTGGTTTGGTATATCCAACTTGGCTTAGTACATTGCTCTTATGATTAAATATCTACAAGATGTCACCTGCTCTTGTTGTATAGAGCATCCATGGATTGGGGTGGGGCCGGAGTGGGCCCAGAGGGACATTTGCTGATCTACACAACGGTCGGTACAATCAGCATCGGACCGCACATTCCACTAGCCAACTGTATTGTTCAAGAACCTTCCGGGTAGAGGCTAGAAAGGTTGAGCAGTGGGAATGCCTTGTTATCTCAACTCAGTCGCACGCTATCGTGTTGCGTGTATATTGCATGATAGTACGAGTTTGAGGTATCTTGTGGGTAAAGTTGGGCAACCTTGCAGAGTATAATCAATGGTATTTGGATACACCGTGCTTCCGGTTAATGAAGCTGTATTCATTTGTGATTCCAATATATGAGGCATAAGCAGAGATTTTGAGATGTTAAGATGGTAAATACAATTGTTGAGTAAACCCCTGATGTTATATTATTATGATTTTACTGCTTTAAAGATGAAGTGCCTTAACTCAAAAGTTGCATCCACATATACCTTATATGGTAAGCTTTTAATAATCAATTGAACTCCTAGCATATAGTTAAATAGCTTTCCTATGTGACTTGCTGAGTATATTGTGTACTCAATCTTGCTTAATTTTCATCAGAAGGTATATCAAAGGATGAAGGATATTTTGGAGATTGTATTAGGGTTGCGACCACACTCAAGCTTTCATGTGGAGGCTATTTGGTTCTTCTAAATGTAAGTTCAAGCCTTGGGCTTGAAATGCCCATTTTATTGCTACAAAAATAGCCACTTGACCATAATTCAATCAAATTGATACTTTTTAAATGTTCGTAAGCAGGTTTGGTGCCATTTCGGTCTGCAGTCGAAATCCTAGGCGATTGCGCAAACCAGGTATACCCTGTATGAAAAATGGGGTCGTTTAAAGAAGATCGACCGGTGATAGGCGTCCTGACATAAACTAAATAGTCCCTAGATCTGCGACCTTACGTAGTTTCCACTTAGGCGCACTTGCATTTGTATAAAGATGAGTGCTACAATTTGAACCATAGGTGTGAAATCATACATCAATAACTCCACCACCCCACTAAGTGGTGGTCCCTTCATACTTTTAAAAGTTCGTTTGGTATTGCGGTGCCTTTTCAAAAGCACATGTTTGTTTCACTTAGTTTAACTCAATTTTTTTAGGCTGTAATATGAAAATATTAGTGGAATTAGTAAAGATTTCCATTACTAACTAGATTCCACGATGCATCAAGTACCATACCTAGATAGATGGCAAGATGAGAGAAAATGCAGTGTCCAGTTAAGCCATAAGTATAAATCAGTTACTACTTCTATCATAAGTGTATGTTTGGAGCACAGAGTCTGAAACATTAAAAAGATGGTACCTGTGCTATCAATTTCAATTCTGACTTAGTTTGGCTCCTACGTCTTTTTATTAGAGAGTGCATGATAATCACCATCCGTATGGTAGCCTACCAGTGTTGCATCTTGTCTCTTTGAATGGATACTAGCAGCCTGTGCGCGCCGCTAGATGCGCGAGGACCCAAAAGCAACAATCATATGGTCACAACTCACAACAAAAGCTATTACATGCAAGTATGCAACCTAGTTTGCAAAAAACAGTTTGTTTTTATATTCAGCAAATGGACATGAAAGAATCAGTATCTAATTGGAAAGAAAAGCAGACCACTAAAGAATCCTTGACGGCAAGCATCAGGCAACCTTTTTATTAAGCCATTGTATACTGAGAATGATTTGCCAAAAACAAGACATCCAACATACATGACTGAATAAAAAACAAAATTCATAATCTTTCACACCAATCATTAGGCAACTTGGAACGGGGAAAACACCTTCTAATGCACATAAAACAATGGGACACCGAGATATGACACAGGAAAGGATATTATCAAGTGTCAGCTCAAACCGAACATACAGTTGCATGTAGGAAAACAACAATTATGAGATGCCTCCAATACAGCAGGTAAAAGGCAGCTCTTTCACTGTTTATGAAGTTGGAGAAATAACATATATTGGGAAAACTAAAATATAAAAAGAGTTCAGATAACAACATGCACCCTTTCCCGGCTAATAAAAATCGAGAAAAGTTCAGCAGAACTGCTACAACCAACACTCTCTGATCAGGTCTACAAAAATGGTATTTAGTCACATGCAAAAAAAAAAAGAACAAGAAAAGACTACATAAAACATTAACAAAGAAAAAACTGATCTCACAGGAATGACTTCAATCCCCTATGGCATTTGTTCTATGCAATGAGGTTCTTATTGACCAGAAAGGCATGACATGACAACCTATATCACCAGACCAATTCAAATGTTTACTATTTTGGGAAACTACAGACCAAAATGAACCCCAAAATGGCAGCACTAACCCCGATAATTATACTCTCATGTTCGCAACACAACTGACATCAAACTAAACAAAGAAACAACACGTGTCAACATTATGTAACAAGTAAACAGGAGGATGAGAAGGCGACTGCGACTTAGGCTTATGCGCTTCAGGAACGTTTCTGTGGAAGACTCGACGACCCCTCGCGGAACCGATCACCCACTCCAAATGCATTCACAATTGACCCGACAGCAATGGTAAAGATTCCTATCTATTTTTCTGTCAGTCTAAAACAAACGTGAAATTTCTAACTGGATACCCAAAAATGCACTTGTAGTACATTATGTTTGTAGATTTGACTCTATTTGGATCTCCTCAATCAGACATTGATAATAAACCATCTTGTCTTGCTCAAGAACAAAAAAAAACCTGTGTAACAATCATGCAATGTCAATGGCTTTTCTGATTCTCCCATGAGAAGTTAAAAAGGCAATGGATCAGCACAAAAACTCAAGGAAGAAAAGTATCGATGCCTATTGAGCTTACCTGGAGAAGCCTAGATTAATGAGGAACCCTCAGCGCATCACCGCCTTGAGCAAGAAGCCCCAATTGAATCCAACGCGCGGAATGCAAGTCTAAAATTTTGCACCCAAACACAATCTAGAGGAATCAATATTATGAAAAGTAAAGCAATTTAGGCAGACCCACAGTACAATAGACTCAAATCAACAGTCATAAATAATTATGAAAGAGAAAAATTCCATTTGATGGTTCTAAACCCAAGGGTGAGGCATTTTTGTCTGGATGCAAAAAAAATGTCCAATGTATGAAAAGTAAAGCAATTTAGGCAGACCCACAGTACAATAGACTCAAATCAATAGTCATAAATAACTATGAAAGAGCAAAATCCATTTGATGGTGCTAAACCCAAGGGTGAGGCATTTTTGTCAGGATGCAAAAAAAATTGTCCAATGTTGATGAATCATGATTTTGTTTAGATTCCTTTGCTTCTTCCAACAAAACATCACCATTTTCAATCATACCCAACTAATATAAGTCTATAACTAACACTCAAAAAGTAAAATAGAATCAGTTCATAAACTTGTTCGACATGTTCATTGCCACGATGACTGTTCATCCTCCAAACCTCCTTGGACCTTCTAAATAGCATGCTAGAAATATGCACAATAACATGTTTGTTGCCGCTTGGCATAGATATCATATAAGCCACCTGCTAGTATAATTTGATAACGATGCTTGATCCAATGAAATAACTAATCATGATGCATGATATAAAGAAATACGCATCCAACATGCCCAATCCGAAGAAAGAGGCCTTCAATGTAGCTACAGCTTGTCCATGCTAATTGCAACATAAGGACCGCAGCTTGTCCCTACCTTCTTTTGTGATCCAATTAATTACTCATATTCCAGCATGACAAGTTGTATGGTATAGCATTTGTATAGGATAAAGACCGTTACACGCAAATTACGTATGTGTGTTTGTTCATCTGCTCGGCTTCTTCATCATATATCATTTCGGCTCTTTAGTAAAAAAACCCGGATAGCATGACCATAAGGTCATTGATGATCAATCACGAAAAACATTGAATGTGGAATAGAATGCGAATCTAATCAAACATGCCACCCATGGATGGATTGAATTGAGATGACTTTGGCAACAAATTGAACCTAAGCAAATCAAGAAGGTGAAGCATCACCACAAGTGTCGTGCACGTGCTCTCATGCAGCGTTCTTACGGTTGAATGAATGAGCAATCGAACCACCTCAAGTAGCTCGAAACCTCCAAAGAAAAATCCACTCCACCCCATCATAAAGTGAAATCTAGGGAGGCCAAGCCGACGGCAGGAGCGCCGCAGAGGGCTTAGCTTGGCGAGCACGGCCGAGCCGCCATGGGGACGCCCAGCCGCAGAGGAGGCCAGAGCGGGGCAGCCAAGCCACCAGGGCAGCAGCGGCGCCAGGAGGCCGAGCCGTGGGAGCAGAGGCCTTGGTCAAGGCGCGAGCACCGAGGAGCCAGCGGTAGGGCGAGCACGATCCAAGGGGCCGCGCGGTAGGCCGAGCCGCACGGGAGGAGGAGTGGGCCGAGCCGGGCGGCAACGCAGGGGCCAGGATTGGTGGTCGGAGGCCAGTCTGGAGCCGAGGGAGGAGCGCCATGGGGAGCTTTGGTGCCGAAGGAGCAAATCCCAGGGGAAGAAAAGGAGGGAAATAGAATGGGGGAATAACAAGAGAGATGAGGAAGAAGAAGTGAAGAGAAGAAGGAGAGCCTGGGATTTAGTTGGAGAGGATAGGCAGGGGAGGGGCGGCGGGTGAAGCAAAGGGAGGAGGAGGTAGGGGCGGCAGGGGAGGCAAGGGAGGGGAACGGGGGCAAGGCGCGGGGCGCAAGGAGCCAAAGAGGAAGAGCTGACCGACATGAGGGTTACTCAAGACCCGATCGGACGGACACGAGCGACCCAGACGTGATCGGACGGTGGCGGATCCATCAGGGGCTTTCCAGCCGATCGAACGGCTAATTTTTTTGCTGATGATGTGGGCAGCATGAGGGGAGCCCAAAGCTCCCCCATTTATCCGGTAGGATTATTTTTTGGAATTTTTTAACTATGTCTGAGATTTGAACCCATTACCTAGGGGTTATGGTTCAACTATAAATCCCAGATGCTAAGCCACTTTGAGCTCATCAGCTATGGATATGATCTTGCCACGACTAATCACAAAGGGAAATCATATTCTTAGTTTCAAAAAAGGATTACATGTTTAATCGTCTTAATGTCTTATTGATATTCTGTTGTAAGTCAATACATATCAAAGAATTGACTCGGGTGCACCGTGCATATTACTCTTTGAAGTACTCAGTGTAAGGTGGAACTATTGTTTCAAGACATTTTAAGAAGAAAAAAAATGTATATTTGCCGCTCCAATGTGCTAACTGTTCATTTGGTACTCCAAAATACAACACTGCTGGCTTGCTACTTCAAAGGTAGGGATAGTTATTTTTTTCATGCCACTGTTGTCCATCATTTTATATAGATACCCTTCTTTCCCTTCCCCTCCATTTTCTTTTCTTTTTTCAATTCCTTATTTTAAAGAAACAAGAGGAAGAGCGGCTGTAGCCAATCATGAGGGAGCCCATCTTAGCCTGAGTGAAACGACTGTTGCACGCTTGTGCGCTCCCACACCAGTGCAATCTCGGATATTCTCGCATCTACAATTCTACACTTAGAAGTCACCTTGGATTGTTTTATTTTCTTTTTTTCACAAATTCAAAAAACCTTGCAACAAATATGCAATCCACTAAAATACAAAAATCATCATTTTAACATGAATAGCCCTGAAATCTGGAGATTTAAACAAGTTTTATTGAGGTCATGTTTCAAACACGGGAATTTCATGGAGTCAGTGTTATTCTGTAAGGGTGCATTTGGTTGGATGTATTAGGTTGAATGGAATGTGATGGTACATGATGGATGAGATCGTCTTGAATGGGATGATACATATGTGCTGTTTGGTTGGTTGTATGGTATGGTACTCGAATATGTTTGGTTAGTTGTATGGGATGATTCAGGATGGTACGAGATAGTGTTTAGTTGAGGGAATGAGATTGGTTTGGGTGAGATTATCTCAATAATATTTTTTTTCTTTTTTCTTTTTTCTTCTTCCTTCCTTTTTCTTTCCTTTTCTTCCGACCGGCACTCTTCTTTTCTTCCGATTTCTTCCAACCGATCCTTCCCCAGCCAACACATCCAGCAGCTCTCATCTTCTTCTCCATTCTACCTCCTCTCTCTCTCCCTCACTCTGGCTCCTCCCATAGCGCCCTGCTCCACCGCCTTGACCCCAGCCCGACGCCTTTCTCCCACAGATCGCCCGGCTCGGCATCTCATTGCCGTCATGATTCATTTATGCGCCACTCGGCATGCTCCGCCTTGCTCGACCCGTCACCAGTCGCACCCAGCTCCTCCCCGGCTGCTCAACGTCGCCCTTGATCCAAATCGCTCCTCTCTCCCTGTCGCTTCAGCTCGGCCATGGCCTTTGCCAGAAGCTTGCCTGCCCGCTTCTGCGCCACGCCTTGCTAGCGTGGCCTCCACCCACCATTGCCCTACTCGGCCACTCGTCCGCACCCGTCTTCCCCCTGGATTGAGCCCGCTGAGGAAGACAAGAGGAGGAGTGAGAGTGAACGCCGTGGTCGACCAAATTTTCCAAACGGACCGATGCAGGATCAAAGAGGAATATTCGCCGAATGTGGATGGTTTGATCCGGGATGGTTTGGTACAATACCTCCAACCAAACGTCTGAATCACCTCGTTTCTTATACCGAACCATCCGATTCAACTTGTTACCTCCAACCAAACATACCCTAAGTTCATCACCCAAAATGAATATATTCAAGTACGGGTACCTGTAGTAGGCCTTCTTTGGAGCATAAAAAATTACGCCCTCTCTCTCTCTCTCTCTCTATATATATATATATATATATATATATATATATATATAGTGTCTATACTATATATATGATACTGAAATTTCTTTATCCATTAGTCACCTTTACTCACCGTTGGATCAACATTCTATAGGCCAGATTGTCTCTTTTAAAAATAGACAAAAGTATTATAAGAAAAATACAAAAAAAATTCTAAACTAGACAAAAATAAATCTGATACCGTGGATGCCCGATCTTCTCGGTGAGGAACTGTGGATAGATGATGCAAAGTAGACGATGTCACTAGCTGAACACTCGCGCCAATGCACGAACCCTCAACTCTTTGGAATACGCCCAAAACACACCGGATACATGATCGTTGCGAGACCACAAACGACGATCGCCAAGTCCCCAATTCCCAATGGAATGACGGCTTAACCTTGAATTGCAGAACAAATCAATTGATCACCTAGTCCTCTCTCAAAGTCCTCGCATGAACTCTGGTTTAGAAAGAACAAGCAATAGCTATGTTTCAATTCTTATGCATAAACTGGTCTTTCGATACAATAGGGGTCTACCCCTCAATATATAGTGCCCTTCTCCACCTTATGGTTGTCCAAGAGGCCCTACTCCTACTCTATTTCGGAATTAGAACTCTTACTCCAAGTCGGACACAATCTAAAACAAAAAAGAAAACTCTGAGTTTACAACCGCCACATTATTTCAGACATATCTTTTGATACGTGATGAACCTGAGGCTGAGCGAGCATCCGTTGGATCGGGCTTGAAGTTAGCTTTCTAACAAGTACAAGAACACCCAAATCGGACTCCATTTGTGAAAGTTATGACCTTTTTAATCCGGACTGTATTACCGATTCCGAATCCGATTTTGATGCTGATTCCGAATTCGAATTGAATCCAAACTTTCATAACTTCAATTTCATTAATTGAAATGACTTGAATCCGTGTGAAACTTGAGAAAGGGACTCTTGTAAGCTTTTGGAAAGTCATTGTAAAGCTGGATATCTTCCCAAGATGTCGTAAAAGCCGCGGAATCATCAACTTTGTCAACTCTCGCGCGTTGATCGGTCTGAATGTGCAGCATGCACTCGAATAGCCATAACTTTTTATAAAAAGCTCCAAATCACGTGATGTTTGATCCGTTGGAAAGTAGACTTGATAAGCTTTCCAAATATATATATTGTTCATGCTAGATCCTTCTGAGTTGCTGCGAAGATCGTCATGAATCCATACCTTCCATGCGTCCCACAGGCTGTATGCTATTTTTATGAGCATCAAAACACCCCGAGAAGCATCGTGTTCTTGATATTCACATGAAGCATCTCCTTCAAACCTAACAATAAGCAATGACCCGCTATTAGGTAGTATAATATTCTCAATTAAACTTAAAGGAAATTCATGGAACAGATTCACCTTATAGTTAAGCTTCTTTGCACAAGCTTCACCTACAAGTTTCTCTTGCTCTTCAACTCTTTTAGTAAGCTCATGTTGTTCTGAGGTACTTGTTGAATTGAAAACACTATATGGAACAACGTAGGTAAGGATGTCCGCATCATCTGGGACATCGTCTACTTCACATCATCTATCCACAGTTCCTCACCGAGAAGATCGGGCATCCCCCGTATCAAAATCTAAGTGAACCCTACAACCCTACAAATACAAAAAAAATACAAAAACAAATAAAAAAAATACAAAAACAAATAGAACTAAAAGTTACAGAGAGTTGTCTTAAAATTGCACATCACTTAATCTTGCAATTTTAGACTTAATCTTGTGCAATGTTGTTGTGCAATTTTAGACTTAATCTTGTCTGTTGTTGGTGGTGATGAATAAGAAAATTTCGATAACCGAAAATGAAAATTAGCAAATCCGTATATATATATATATATATATATATATATATAGAGAGAGAGAGAGAGAGAGAGAGAGAGATCCCCATTTGGAACACTTTAGTTTCCTTTTCATTTAGATTATCGAAGAATTCTAAGGTCTGATTTGAACGAAGATTCAACTTATGCAGGAATTCCAACGTTCTAAATAAGGCGTAGACGGCTGAACATGCATCATCGAGCACATAGGGTTTATTTTTTCTGAGGTAAAATCTTTAACAAAAACAGACATAGACTTGGGCTCACGGTCCACAACCCATTTGCAGACTGCAGTCCGGGATTCTTCCCGTCCACGGCCATGAGGATCGACGCGGCGATCCTCGCCGTCATCGTCGCCTTCCTCCTCCCCCTCCGCCTGCTCTCCCTCGTCTTCCGCCTGAACTCCGCCGGAAACGCCGGCGACCTCCGCCGGTCCGGCGCCGCCCTCGCCATCGCGGCCGCGCTCCTCGCCGCCATCTTCTCCCTCCCTCGCGACCACAGCGGCCGCGCGAGGGAGTGCGCCGCCTCCATCGCCGTCGCCGACGCTGGAGAGGAGGGTTTCCGCCGGGAGGTTCGGTCGGAGATCGAGCAGCTAAAGCTCCAGTTCGCTCGTCTGGGTACGGCCGAGATTAGTGACTTAGTGTCCAACACCATTTCTTGTTTTTGTTGTTAAGGTCGATAATTTTGTGGGAGTGTGTAGTAATTTACCTGTGCAATTGTGATATTCGATTGCTTTAGTCTTGGGATTTCTCGATACATGTGATTGCTTCTTGAACTGTTCTACTTGTGCCCTAAGAAGTATATCGTGTTTCCTGTATTTTTATGTGGACAATTCTTGAATTGTGCATGCAGAATCATTCTGGGAGAACAATTCAAAAGCATTGGATGTCAAAGGTGATGTTTTGGAGGTGGATGGCGAGGTTGTGAAAGCGATGGGACTGGACATCCAGTCTCTGATCAAGGAACAAGAAAACATCAAGGTATGCGTCTGGTGATTTGGTTCGTAGTATAATGCCATACCGATACCTTACTTCTAGTAGTTGTTCGGTTCAGACTTCAGAGCATTGCTCTCTGGCCCAATTGCACGAATTGCGTTCCTGCTTTGGCAATAGACATATCAAGAGCATTAGCTTCCACCCTCCGAGCTTGAACTTTGCCTAAGGCACGTAAAAACGATTGGATCAGCAGTAGGATGGTTTCATCATCCATGATATCAGGTGATGGCAAAGTGGAGACTGTGTATTCAATGATGTTGCTAACTTGCTATAGCTTCAAGAAATTATGAAACACTGTCACTTCATGAAACTGTTACACATTAATCTAGCCATTGCAGCCAAATTAGAGTGAAAACAGTGAGAAATGCTAGTGATAGAGTACGTCATAAAAGGTAGTCCATGTTAAATATGGATGCTCCAATTAGTGTGACATTTTTTATTGGAACCAGAGCTCATACTGGTGAAAACAATAGCCATGCCAGCTCATGTAGTGGCTCCATGGCAAGGACCTGCCATAAATAAAATGTTATCGTCTTGTTGGGTAAATCCATGATGCTTCCAATGTACATTTAACTGGCATGAATCCTGAGTCTGATATACACACACTCGGGTCTGTGATGCTTTGTGGGAGTGTAACTGCAGCAGTGTACTAAAAGTCTTCGACTGTAGCAAAGACACCCGTATTTGAACAAATGATTGTTGTTTGGCCTATTCCTCGAACTCTTTGTCCAACTAATGGACCAAGAAATTGAATCTGATTTAGCAAGCTTTTTTGTTGATTCCACTCATTACCTTGACACTTCTAGAGCTTGCATACTGTAATTATTTGAGTTCTTACTGGGAGATTTCACTTTAGGACTATTTTAGCACCATTTGATTCAACCTGAAAACAACCTTTATATGTGCTGCAACACATTTCTGTCCTCTTTTCCTTTTACCTTACAGTTTCCTTCATGATTATAGAGTTTAGACAACTATCATTGTGTGTATTATTATCTTTTTCTGGCTTTCCTTTTCAGTATACTCTTATTGGACCAAACATTCAGTTATATATAGGCTAGCTGTCAAAAGATCTGAAGTAGTGCAAGTTTCTATATACAGTTGAGAGCGAACAGAACAAGTGCATTGTGTCAATCAATATTGTGCATGCATGCAGTGGCCTGTTCTTTGTCTCGCACTAGCACCAATGATGCTTAATTATGGACCATTGAGTAATAAGGAGCAGTGGAGGCTGTGGACCACTGCATCACTTTGTTCGTCTGTCTTGGAAGACCAAAAGCGACTCAATACCGGGTTATTTAATTAGGAGTAGTAAGCATTTCACTTAGCCACCAAAAAGGTACGGTTGCCAAGATTTTGTACATGTTTACACAGTTACATTGTTATTCTAGAGGGAGAGTAGAGATTTTAAACCTAAAGTCCCAAATTCTTGAGTTCAGCAGCCATCACATTATATCTGTTACGTTGACCACTTTCGGAGTTTTGGTTAAAATAATCTAACACACTTACATAGCATGTATTGAATTTTGTGCCTTTCTATCTTGTAGGAATCATTATGCAGCTCATATTCTGACAATACTATCAAAACAGTGGAAAATAAGGTTCCTCTCTCTCTCTCTCGTTTTTCTTTCCTCTAAGCTAGGGGTCTCCACTAGAAATATTGCCATCAAGAGAATGTATACGTTTCTCAGCTGCTAATGTTGACCGTTTTGGGGATACAAATTATTCATCATTGATAGGATTATTGTAACACCCCGACCCGCCACCTGGGTCCGGAATACTACCACCATACATAACATAATACAAATTCTGCGCAGCTAAGTTAACAATTAAACATATTACAACAAAAGATGGGTTATCTAAGGAGAAAGAGTTGCATTAGAAACTACATGTGATGTGGATGATCTATTCTCCCTTCCCGAAGCATGTCACATGCAACGATCACCTAAAAAAACATTAACAAGCAAGGGTGAGTCCGAAAACTCAACAAGCACATAATAGAGACGATAATCACTGCCACACAAACTTAAACACATCCACTTCATTATTTCCATCACAACTTCTCTTTAGTGCAATGCACCACCATTCCACATTCTTATTTGCTCATTGCATTGCCCATGTATGCGAATGCACCATCATGCTCATGCTCATATGCATCTCATCAGCTGATACCGGTATCGCGGAGTGTTCACCCGTCGATGAAACACTCTTCCCCATCTTCGTTAGGATGGGGTCCTTACATTGTCGGACTTTTCCAGTCCCTACAGATGTAAGATTTTATCTAGAACACACCGGACTAGTCATGTAACTTTCTCACCGACCTCACCGGATTAGTTACATGACTTTCTCACCGACCTGGCTCATGCATTCTGCCATGATGCAAATGCACATATCCATTGTCATTAACATGAATCATCGTTGTCATTATTGACAAGGTAGTTTCATTGCTCGCATTGTCCCATCTTCATTGCCCTCAACATGAAACCATTATCATGTAAGCATCAACATTTAACATTGAAACTATTATCATACAGCATCATGTAAACATTTCCAAGGAAGCATCACCATACAAACATTATCACATAAGCATCATCACATAAGCATCAAATGTTACCGTGTAAGCATCATTACCTAAACGTTACCGTGTAAGCATTGTTACCTAGACGTTATCACGTAAACATCGTTACCTAGACGTTACCAAGTATCATTACCTAGACGTTACCACGTAAGCATCATTACCTAGACATTACCAAGTACCATTACCTAGACATTACCACGTAAGCATCATCATGTAACCATTTCCATGTAAGCATCATCATATACACATTAACATATCAGCATCATCATGTAAACATTATCATATCATGCAATCATCACATATTTCGTAGCACTAACATGCGATCGCTCTACAATGCACTTGCCTGTTAACCAAGCGGAGCGGAGCAACGCGCGGATGACGCCGTTCCCGAACCTCCACCTTGCAAATAAAATTTTATGCGCGCGCCCAAATTCTTTCCTTTCCTCCTTTCTCTCCTTTCTCTTTTTTTCTTCTTCTCCTCTTTTCTCTTTTCTCCTCTGTTATTTCTTTCTTGGCAAAGCCATCCGCCCGACCTTTTTCTTCACTTCACCTCGCCTTCTCTCTCTCTCCTTCACCTCCCGAATCCCCACACACCCTGTGGCTCACTGGCACCTCCGAACCCAGCCGCTTTCTTACTGCTTCCTCGGCCATCGCCCCTCGCTCGGCCACTACCATGACCCTGACCAACAGCTCAGCTCCCACTACCCACCGAGGTCGCCTCCTCCGCCCGTCGCCTCATGGAGCCGCCTCCACTTCCCTTGCCGGCGGCTCACCACGACCTGCCTCTGCGGTTGGGCCCAGACGCTCGTCTGCTGTAGCCCGCTCGGTCACTTGTCCTCGTCTTGGCTCGTGGCTCGACCTCCGACCACCGGCCGCCTCCCCAGCGTCGCCACCACCCAAGCTCTACCCCAGGTACGACATCTCTTACCCCTCCCTCTCTGTGATGCTAGCTCAAGGGGTGAGGTTTTGGACAAACAAATGGGGGATTGGAGTACCTACTAGGTTTGCCTTCAATGGGGAAGAAAGGGGATGGGAGAAGGAGTTGGCCTGTGGGCTGGTTCTTATCTCCTCCCCCCTCTCTCTCTCTACCTCTCTCTCTCTCTCTCTATCTCCTACTGTGGGAGGTAATATGGTAAAATGAATTTTTTACTGTTATTACAATTATCATGCCTTTTCTGATAGGTAACAGTTTATGCTTGTGCTATATGTGTTCTGTAGAAAGCGACTGCTTCTATTTGTGGCCTTTCTTTTCAGCAAGAGATCTTAAGTAATATAAAATTCAAAAACATATTTTTAGTTTGTTCTTCAGAATCTACTGCTTATTCCAATCACAAATACAGCAGTTACACTTGACTGCAAGCCCGTTGAAATACTTGCTAAAATTACAATCAGATTAAACCTTGTGTTCTCAGTTATGAATATTGTGTGTATATTCGAGGTCCAATGGGCAATATATATAGAAGTACAAGGGGGATATGCTATATACAGATAAGGAAATACAAAAGGATTCCTATTCTAACACCCCCTTTAAACTCACTATATATATAGGAAGTACAAGGGGGAATCTACTGAGTTTGGTTTGGATAGAAAATACAAATGTTGTATCCTAGTCTGTGTCTTCGTGAAGAAGTCAGCAATCTGTAATTCTGAGGGCACAAACTGTAAAGCAAATACTCTCTCCTGCACATGTGAGCGAGTGTATGAAGCATCCACACCAATGTATTTGGTGAGCTCATGCTTCACTGGCTCACGGGCAATACTGATAGCATCTGTACTGTTAAACAAAAGAGTCGTAGGTCCCATCATAGGCACTTCAAAATCTGCAAGTAGCCACCTTAACAAAGTAATCTCAGTTGTCACTGCTGCCATAGCTCTCAACTCAGCCTCTGCACTCGAACGGGAAACTGCAGTCTGCTTCTTTGTCTTCCAAACAATCAGGGAGGAGCCAAGAAAACATAGTAAGCAGAAAGAGAATGACGATTAGAAGGATCACTAGCCCAGGTCGCATCAAAGTACGCTTGAAGCTATAGTGAGGTGGAGCTAGGGAAAAACAAACGATGAGAGATAGTCCCACGCAAGTAGCGAATAACACGAAGAAGGTGACTGTAGTGAAGATGGGCAGGACGAGCTATGAATTGACTTAAGATATGAACAACATAAGCAATATCAGGACGAGTGCTCACAAGATACACCAAACTTCCAGCAAGTTGTCGATATCGAGTAGGATCCTCAAGAAGATTACTATCAGTGGCATGAAGCTGTAGAGATAGCTCCATGGGAGTCTCAGCAGTGCGAGTGTTAGTCAGACCAGACCGATCAAGAAGATCCTGGACATACTTCTGCTGGGAGAGGATGTAGCCCTTAGACATAAGAGACCTCAATCCCAAGGAAGTACGTAAGAAAACTAAGATCAGTAATAAAAAACTGTTCACTGAGATGCTTCTTCACGTACAGAAGAAGCAATGTCCTACCCTGAAATGAGACATGGACAAAAAAGCAGGATCGTGGGAACTAACAGTGAAACCGATAGCAGTAATCACTGAGGTAAAACGCGCAAAAAGGTACGAGGAGCCTGTTTGAGGCCATAAAGAGTATGACGAAGACGATAAACGTGTCCATCGGGAACAGAATACCCAGGTGGTGGTTGCATGTAGACCTTCTCATGCAAAATACCATTAAGAAAGACATTCTTAACATCCAGCTGAGAGATAGACCACCGGCAAACAGAAGCAACCGCAACAAGAATGCGAACAGTGGTCATATGGGAAATAGGAGCAAAAGTCTCATCGTAATCACGACGTACTCCTGCTGAAAGCCGTGAGCCACAAGACAAGCCTTGTAGCGTTCGATAGTACCATCAGACAGGGCTTTAATCTTGTACACCCACTTGCATGTGATAGGGCGAGCATGCACATGTGTCGGTACAGTATCCCATGTCTCTGTACGTCGAAGAGCATCAAGCTCCTCTGCCATAGCGAGCTGCCACTCAAAATGAGGAGCAGCCTCACGATAAGAACTAGGCATAGTGACAGAGAGCATAAGCTACCAGAGCAAATCCACGACGATTAGGAGGTCGAAGGGATGTCCCGTCACGAAGGGTGTAACGAGGAGTATCGTCAGGAGGATCAGATGTAGGAGCCAGTAAGAAACTAGGAGAGGAGACTGGTGAAGGGCGAGGACGCCTGGAGTAGTGAATACCAGATAAACAAGACGGTGGTGCTGCAGGAGCAAGAGACGGTGCTATAGGAGGCAATACTGGAGGCGGAGGTACAAAAGGAACCACTGGAGACAGACCAGGAGAAGACTGTGATAGTGGAAAAATGGGTGAAGAGTCAGAAAGAGACAACTATGAAATCGACTCAACGGTGGAAACAGAATAAGAAGCCGAATCTCGATAGAAGAAAGGTCGAGATTCGTTAAAGATAACATCTCGTGGAATTCTGATCTGTTGAGCAGAAGAATCATAGCAACGATAACCCTTATGCTTAGAACTATAACCAAGAAACACTCAACTGACTGAGCCGATAGTTTGGTGCGTTCATGAGACTACAGCAGAATAAAACAAGTACAACAAAAAACACGAAGGTGAGTGTACTGAGGGGCTCGAGAGTAGAGACGCTATGTAGGACTGACACCCTTGTGAGCAGTGAAAGATTGTATATTGATGACATATGCAGTCGTAGAAATAGTTTCAGTCCAGAACTGTGGTAGAATGTGAGAGGCAAGGAGAAGAGAGCGGGCGGTCTCAATCAGATGACGATGTTTGCATTCAACAACCTCATTCTGAGCATAGGCACCAGGACAAGAAGACTGATAAAGAGTGCCCTGTTCAGAAAGAAACTATCTAAAAGCGTCAGAACAGTACTAGCCAGCAGAATCACAGCGAAAAGTACGGATGGAAGAACCGAACTGAGTACGAACCATCGTTGCAAAGTGATGATAGATCGCAAGAAACTGACCACGATTAGACATAGGAAAATTCTATGTAAAACAGGAATAATCATCAATGAAGGTCACATAAAATTTATGTCCGTCTTTAGAGATAATAGGCCCAGGTCCCCATACATCTGAATGGACTAAGTCAAAAGGACGAGAAGATAAGGACTTACTAGAATGATAAGGAAGTTATAGTTACTTGCCCAGCTTACAACCCTGACAAAACATGGTCGTGTCAATAGTAACACGTCCAAGAACACCCTGACGAACTAATGAAGAAAGACGAGACCCACACAAGTGACCTAGATGATGATGCCACTGCGCAAAAACTCTAGAGGTGGTGGCAGCAGTGACGGTGGAGGTAGACGTAGAGGTGGCAGGAGTAACTAAAGTAGACAGAAGGTGGAGATAGTCAAGGATGTAGAGACCCTGATGATCTAGACGGCGCCGGCCAGTCCCAAGTACCGTCCCTGTCTATCGGTCCTGGACAAAACAAGAGTGAGTCAAAACAACTCCACAGTCGAGATCGGTAAGCCGATCTACCGAGAGAAGCTGCATGGTAAGCCGGAGAACATGGGAAACAGCTAGAACAGAAAAATCAGTGGACAAAAGAGTGCCTTGACAGCTGACAGACAGAAGAGTACTGTCAGCTATCTGAGCAGAGATAGGAAAAACAGGAGGTCCTACTGAAGTGAGAGATGTGGAATCCGATGTAATGTGAAAAGAGACCAGAATCCAGAACCCAAGAAGTACCTGGAGCAGATGTCTGAGATAGACTAGCAGAACCTGCTAGCTGTAAGAGAGCTGCTGAAGTAGAGTTTGGCAGAATTGCTGAACAGAGTCACCTCGCTGAGAAGGTCCTGACGTGCCGGTTTATCCTCTCGTCGAGAAAGGGCCTCCCTGCCCTCCTTGGATCATCCACTCCCACGCGTCTTATTCCTCTTTTTTTGCACCGCACAACTCTGATAGTCGTGCCCAAAGTTCTTGCAATAATTGCACTGAACCACAGTTGGTGCAAAAACAGTAGCGGAAATAGACACCTAAGGAGGGACTGTAGTCGAAGAAAAGGGTTAGCAAGCACCGCCGGAACAAACTATGCTGCTAACCCACGGCGAAGCTCCTCAGTACAAAGCGTCGAAAGAGCCTCGGTGGCTGACTGTCGTGTTGAGCGGCTTAGCAATTGAGCGCTGATAGGCTCAAACTCTAGGCGAAGACGGCAAACGAAGTCAGAAAGGCGAAGGCGGTTATGATCCGTGACACTCCTGGCGGAGCGGAGAAGCCAGATCGTCCAGCTGGTGCCAGAGACTGGCCAGGGCTCGGTAGAAGTCGTCGACAGAAGAGTCCTGGCGAAGCGTCTCAAACTCACGCTGAAACGAAAAAAACTGAGCATCGCTGCTCTACTGGTATCACTCGCGCAAGTACTCCCAGATCTGACGAGTAGACCGCAGACCAATAATGTCTGGCTGGATGGAGTCGTCGATGCTGACCACCAGGATGGCTCGAACACGAGCCTCATCAACACACCAGCACTCGAAAGCATCAATGATATACTGAAAGACCTCATCAGTAGTATCAGCAGCAGCAGCCTCTGCTTCCTTCTTAAAGGCCTCATCTTCTGCAGGAGGTGCAGGAGTAGACTGCTTGGGAGGAGGCAGAACTGGCGGTGGCGGAGAAGATTGAGCACCAGTGACATGTCCCCAGAGGCAGAGACCATCGAGCGTGATCTCCATGAGTGAAGACCACAACCTATAGTTCGTCACATGAAGCTTTGTTCCCGAGAATGGGATTGCAACTGATGGAACGGAAGCCATCGGTTTTTTGTGGGCTGCTTTTGCGGGGTGGGCTGGCGGCTTAGCGGACAGGCTCGCCCCACTTGCATCCCTATTCATAGGTGCAGGCCGCAGCGAGTGCTAGGACCATGACGGCGCCACGTTCTCCCAACCACCGGCGAGAAGAGCGTCACTGCTGCCTGCGTTGCTTGTCCATGCCGTCGGCATCTCTTGCAACGTCAGCGTTGCTGATCCTCTTCCATGCGACGCTCTACCGGTGCCACCACCTCTCGTCGACATGCGGACACCTCGGGTTGTAGCCATGGCTACCACCCTGCAGAGGATCGAGCTTCTCATTCGGTAGGGGTGAAGTCTCATGGATGTTTGCCCAGGGGAGCCACGGCACATTAGGAGACTGCACGCGAAGCGATGTAGCGTGAACAGGACTAGGACCGCATGACTATAGTGATTCTGTGCGTGAACAGTAATAGAGTAGTGTAGCATTGGGATTAGGAAGGGATTACCTTTCTCAATAAGAATATTTATTTCCTTAAATAGTTGATTTGTTTCCTTGTATAGGGATTAGGTAATTGGAAAGGTTATCTATTAGTTAGGAAGGTCATCTATTAGTTAGAAAGGTCATTATTAAGATTGATTTTATCCATAATTGTTAGAAGAGCCCTCTATATAAGGAGGCCTATTGTAATCATTCGCATTAAGCAACGAGAATACAATAGTCCAAGTCTCAATCCCCTTCGTCTCCTCAATATATAGTCTTCCCTCTCCCCTAGTAGCTGACGCCATCCGGCTATCCTTCTAGTGATATTTACCCATACGATCTAAGGATCATAACATATAGACTACATTAGTATACAACCTGCTAGGACATGGACACTGAGCAACCAAAGAACGCCGCACAAGCTACTAATCGGGAGGAAGATTAGGAAAATATAATCGTAATTGGTTAGAATATCTTATTAGTTCCTATTTTCATTTAGAAAATCCTTAGGGAACAAGTAATCCTTAAATAAAAGAATAGCAATGTAATTGACTTTGGCAAGCAATAAGAAAATATCTCTACTCCTTGTCTCCTCAATCCCTCTAGTTCTCTCTTCTACCCCCGCTACCAGCACCACTACCGTCAGCATTCACCATGGCACCATTGCACCGGAAACCCCTCCATATGTCCATCCATCTTACATCACTACAACCTCTGGCCTCTGCTCACGTTCCATACACATCACTAGAAAAAAAAGTCATGTTCACACTATCTGAAGTGGGAGAAACTAGTAGACATATTTCCGATGAATAATAACTTTTGTCTTTTCCTTTGCTTTTTCTTCTCAGAAATTTGTCTATTTTAATTTTCCTTCCATGGGTAGAGGGGTTTTTGATTTTGCTTGCTACTAATCTTCTTTTTCCTATCAACATGCATATTTGGGAATTTTTCACAATGACTTCATTATGAGTGTAACCATGGTAGTTAATGCATCGCTTAGGCATCGCCTAATCATCGCTTAGGCATCAAGGCGGTCCGGTGAGGTCGCCATGGCTGGTTGCCTCGCCTTAAGAGGTAGATCAATGGTGTCAGAGGCTGATCGACAGGGATATAGCTCGCTGCTCGCCGCCACCCCTGTTGCACGCTGGTGTCGTCCTCGTTGCTAGCTCTATCGGGCGGGGGAGAGAGGGAGGTAGAGGTATGGGAAGTGCGTGGAAAGAGAGATAGGGAGAGAGCGAGCAAGAGAGGCAGGCATGGGGAGGGAGGGAGGGAGGGAGAAGCACGAGGGATGGGGACTGGGAAGAGGAGGCGGCTAGGGTTAGTTGAGGACTGAGGAAGTGGGAGGATGTTGGGTAGTTGGGGCTAGGTGGGTTGACCTGATAGGCCAGTCTAGGCCACTTTCTCTTTCCTTTATTCTCCTCATTTTTCATTTTTCTTTTCCTTTCTTTTCCTCTGCCTGTAACGTTTTTAACTCTTTCTTCCTGCTGGTGTGGCGTCGCCTTAGGCGTCCAAGCCGTTGCCCAGGCATCTAGGTGGTGCCTTGGCGCCTTGCCTCACCTTAGTGCCTTAATAAGCATGAGTGTATCACACTAGCCCAAAATCTGCTCAAAACCTAGCCCACCGTGGGGCGAGCCCACACATACATAGCACCCTACCTATATTTTCGTCATCGCTTCATGTAAAAAGGTTAAGCCAGAGGTACTACATTTGGAATGCTTGGGTTTATATGCTTGCCCAAACCTATCTCAACTCTCCATGTGAGACTAATCCCACCACACTACAACACCTCGGCCAAATGGGCCACCACAGTAATGGGTCGGAGTATCATAGCGAGATTTTTTTTGAGAAATTTTCTTGGCTCTCAGTAGATCCACGAGTAGGGAAATCATGAATTGAAACAGTAAATGAAGAACTTTGTAAGCAAGAAGCGCAGAAAAAAATGCCAAATTGTTGTATTCATTTTCCTATGAAACTGAAAGGCTACTTAGTTGGGACAAACAACTTCCTGAGAAGTTAAGAAATCATCTTATACACATTGTATCTTAAAACGCATTGCTCATAATGCAAAACGGGAGATTTTAAAATACTCACTTAACTACAGGTATTTTGCATAATCATTTCGATCTCCCCTAGCCTCCTCAACCACTACAAACACTTCACAAAAGTACAGGTGGATGTAAATGTCAATGCCTTTCCTGTATGAGTGAGCATTTGTCTCATAGCTTGCTTAGCTTTTTTTGCACCAGTCTTGGGCTATTTATATTGCTCTGTCATGAGTTGCAAGGTAAGGGCCCATTTGGAATGTAGGAATTTCACAGGGATTTTGCACACAACATACTAAATCCTTCAAAATTCCTGTGAAAATCCTCCGTTCCAAACATGCATAAATGTTATTTTAGCTGTAGGCTCTTCTGTATCCATCCTTTTGTGTGCTATTGGGAGTTCTTTCTGAAGCTATTTCGAGGTTCTCATCTCATGGGCATAATGATAATAGGTTCAAATTCTGACGGATGAATCAAGAAGGATGAACTCTAGTATTTACAATATATGGTCATTGGCGAAGGATACAGAGAAAAGGATCGAAGCTCTACATTCAGAAGTAAAAAAGGTATCTACTTCTTGGTTATGTCAGTTATGATTGTCTTGAGTTAGTCACAACTCACAAGTCAGATAACTTTTTTTTACTATTCCTTTCTGCATATGATTTATTTTGATTTTTGTCTGATATTCGAAGTTGAAATTTGAGTACATTTTTTATTAAAAAAAACTAATATTCTCTTTCCAAACTTTAGTGTATAAGAAGGTTCAGACTATTGTGCCATCTTATTTAGTCCAGAAATTTCAGCGTGTGACATTATTGTCGTTCTGAATGTTCTAATCCATATCCTCATGAATTTTTTGAGAATTTATTATGATGATTTCATAGTGTGAAAAGAAGCATGCATTCCACCTTCCTGAAAGGTTACTTGGGACAAACAACTGTTGAAGAGGTTAACGAATCACCCTGTGCAGGGATCAAAATCCCGGCCAGTAACTGGTTTTACCTGTGGGGACCGGGTGAACAGTAACTGGCAAAAAATTTTCAAATTTGAATTTGAATTTTTAGCTACGTAATGTGTTAGTCGCTGGATTCTTGCACTTGGTGATAGCAAGATCCTTACTCTCATTGGGAGGATGACACTTGGAGATAGGGCAATTTTCTTTGTTTATTTCTCACACAATGCCATGCCAACTTTGAGGGTTGGGGATACAAATTATAGGTCGCTAAGCGACCAAACATATGCTAAGATGCCGGTCTAAGATCTTTGTCCTAAAAGCGCCTAAGATCTTTGTCCTAAAAGCGCCTAAGATCTTTGTCCCTAAAAGCGATCTAAGATGTTTGTCCTCTAAGATCTCCTCTAAGATCTTTGTCCTTGAAAGGCAAAGAAAAGCAAACACACAAGACTTATCCAACAAGTACAGAGACTTATTCATCATTCTCCCCTAAGTCTTGTCGTCGTCTTGTGGGAGAGTTGAACCATCCCGATCCCGGAGCAGAGCTCGAGGAATTTGACCTCCCAAGAGGCTTGGTGAAAGGTGTCCGCAAGTCGATCCGTGGTGTTGATGTAGCTTCGCCTTGATGTCGCCTTCATCCAATGACCTCGGATGAAGTGGCATTTCACCCGGATGTGCTTGCTCCGTTCATGGAAAACGGGTTTTGCTGCGAGCAGGCGGACTTGTTGCCCACCTGGCGCCACCGCTTGATGTCTCTGCCGAGAGATCACCAAGCGGTCGAACGAGCCAGTAGCGCTGAGTCGAGCGGTGGAGGCCACTATGTACTCGGCCTCACACCGACAGGCCACCACCGCCGCTTTTGATCGATTTGCCGGCTAATGAGGCACTTGCCGAGGAAGAAGAGAATCCGCTTGTGCTCTTCTTTGGTGTCGATGTCGCTGCGTGGTCGCTGTCGTATGCGATGAAGTCGTCGTGCGGGACACCTCGGGTAGTGCAAGCCGTGGTCGGAGGTGCCCGCAACGTAGCGGAGGATCCTCTTCACGGCTTCCGATGCTCGTCGTCGGTTTGCATGAACCGACCGACGTGGCCGACGGCGAACGCCAAATCCGATCGCGTGTGGACAAGGTAGCGAAAGTCGCCCACAATCTTGCCGCAGATCAAGGCGTCACGCCCACCTCCTCCGCCGTCTTTGTCGCGGCTCGACCGAACCTCTCCTCCATAGGAGTGTGGGGTTGGAGTTGCGATCGGCGAGCCCGCCCGACTCAACGATGCGCTTGGCGTGGCGGTCCGGCGAAGGAAATACGGGAGCTGTCCCGTGGACCTCGATCCCGGTAGAAGGAGAGAGCCCTGTCGCTCATCCGGGCGGTCTTCATCTCCGCTTGAACGCCGACCTCGGCCTCGCCGGGCCGGTGATCCTGAAGTCGTCGACGAGACGCGCCCGCGGTGAGGCGTTCTTGCGCCTTGCCCCGCCGAGAGACCGCACCTCGTGTGCGCTCTGCTGAACCCCATTTGCATAAGGGTGGAGTCGACTTAGCGTTCGGGCTCGTGGTGCTGCCGCCAGCCGTAGAGGCCTTTGCGTGGCGGAGGACCTTGCCTCCTTGGGGATGACGAATCCCGGCGGTGACGGACGAGACCTCCTCCTTCAAGTCGCCGTTGAGGAAGGCGGACTTGACGTCCATGTGATGGGCGTGCCAACCCTCTGGTCGCAAGTGCGAGAGAAGACGAACGGACTCCATCGCGCGACGGGTCGCGCGTCGTCGAAGTCGATCCTCTCGCATGAAGCCTCGTGCCTGGCGAGCCTTGTGCTTGACGATGGCGCCGGCTTATCCCGCTTTAGCTTGAACACCCACTTAAGGGTGATCGCGTGGTGGCCGGCAGAAGATCCGCCCGGCCCACGTCCGGTTCCGCTCGACGGCGTCCATCTCTTGCTTATCGCGACACGCCACGCCACGTCTCCTCCGCTTGCAAAGGCGGGGCTGCCGCCGTCGCCGCGCCAAGCCAAGCTCATGCCGAAATCGTCTTCGCGCCACCAGGACGGCAAGGCGGCTCGCCGAGGATGTTATCCATGGTACGGTAGCGCGAGGCTCGCCGTCGTGGTAGCGTCGACGCGATCTCGCGTCGTGGAGGCGAGAATGCGAACTCCACCGCTGTTGCTAAATCGTGGACCGGTTGTTGGGGCCGATCCGGTGGTGTGGCCTGCCGGTGCGAGAGAGTGGTGGCCGGAGGAGTGGCCGGTGGTGAAGAGTGGGCGTGGCGGTGCCGAAGGTGGTGGAGCACTCGCCGGGCCGTGGCGGCGAGATGTCGAGCTCGGTGAAGACAAGCCGCTAGCTCCCGCTCTCTCGAAATGGACGTGTCGACAACGAAGTCCTCGGAATCGAAGTCGAATCGTCCCACCGCTTTGTCCCATGTCCACCCTCGCCGCCGTCGAACACAACGTCACGCGAGATCTTGGACGCTGTGTGTGTCGTCGGTCGAGGATGCGGTGAGGCCTTGAGCCTCCGCGTAGCCGATGAACACTCGGTGTCTCTGTCGTCGAGCTTGCCGGCTGGCCAAGCTCTGGCGAACGCGAGGAGCCAAGACCCGCAAGTGAAACCGCCGCTTGCGCCCATGCCAAACCTCGTCTGGCGTCCTGCCGCTGCCGAGTGCCTTGGTAGGCGAAGCGGTTGAGGATGTAGACGCCGTTACCACCGCCTCTCCCGAAGATGCCAGCATCCTCCTCTGCTGAGGAGGGCCGAGCCATCCCCACAACCGCTCGTTCGCGCTGCTCGACGACGCTGTTCTGCTGCGGTCAGACGGTAGCGGAGTAGTGGCGCCAATGCCCCTTATCGGCCTGATCTGACGACGCTAATTCAATGCCGTGAATTCGCCCGCGCCGTTCATCTGGCGCATGCAGACGCTGCAGACTTACGGCCAAGCTCTGCCTCCGCGGCGGCTGCGTCGCTTGATGGCGTCCGCACCTCTCCGCTTGCTGCCGAGGACCATCACCCACATGTAGCGGAGAGGTCGCCGACGAAAGCGGCAGAAGTAGCGTCGTCTCCCGGTGTGGCGGTGTCGTGTCACCGCCACACAAGTCCCGTGCACGAAGCTCGAGCCTCTCCTTGGCTCGGAAACTCGCCTTTGGGGAAAGAAAGTCGCCTCTGCCGTCAACACGCAGACGCCGCAGAATCGCTTCCACATGGTCAAGGGACGCAGCCTCGCACCATCTCCGTGGCACCGAGCCGCTTCAGGCCTCGGTGAAAAGGTGCCTAAAGCGCTCGTGCCTTATCGCCACGCCTCGTCGTCCCGACGAGCGGCGAGACAGAGGGTTGTGCCACTGCACGTGAAGGATGTAGAGTCTATTTGGCGCTCGGTTACCTTGGCAAGAAGGCGGCGGCGAAGATCCCAAATCCGCATGAAGACCGCGTGCTCGATCTCGACACGCGAGCCGTTCTCATCCAAATTGCCCCAAGCCGATGATGGAGTTCTGCAGATCGGGGATGTAGTAGACGCCGGTGGCGACTGTGCTTTCGCCAAACACGGTGGTGAAGATGACGGAGCCGACGCTTGATTTTCACGCCGGGCGTCCCAAACTTGACGGAGCCTCGAACGTTTGAGTCGAGCTTCGGAGAAGAACTCCGCCGCCCGGTCATGTGGTGGGTGGCGCGGTGTCGAGGCACCACCCGTCGGTCTTGTCGTTCTTTTAATCGCCGCCGGGAGGGCATGTGCTTTTGGCTCGTCAAGGTGGAGGAAGGCCACTGCGGCGGTCTGGTGGAGGTAGTTCGATGCTCGCATGAGCAATGAACATAGCCGACTGCTCCTCCTCCTCCGCCTGCGCGACGTGGGCTGGCCGCGTCGTGGTCGCCGACAATCCTTGGCCCAATGACCAAGCTTGCCGCAGCTTGTGGCAAGAGTCGCCTCGTCTTTTGCTTTTGCTTACCAAATAGCCATACTGGCGCCCCACAGTCATCACCTCGTGGTCGCCGACAATCCTTGGCCCAATGACCGAGCTTGCCGCAGCCAGTAGCAAGAGTTGTTTCGTCGTCGCTTTTGCTTGCCACGCTTATGGCGCCGTCGTCGTGGAAGGCTCCTTCTTCCTCGTCACCTTGGCCGGCACCCAGCCGCTCCCGAGCGAGGAGGAGCTTCCGCCAATGGTGACGGGTCCCGAGACGCGCGTGGCTCATCGCCATCCAACGACCTTGAGGCGACCTAACGCCTCGATCGTCATCGTGGAGGGTCTAGCGAGACTCGACGAGCGAGCCATCCGCTTGTACTTCTCGAGGGCCTTGCAATGAAGAGCTTCTCCACGCTCGCTCCTCGAGGTGTCGCCGCCGAATCGCACCAACTTCGCAACAGAGTGTTGAGACGGAGAGCAAAGTCATCAACGTCCTCACCGCTTGAAGGCGGTTCTCCCACTCCGTGCGTAGTGCTCGCAATGTAGACTTGCGCGCGCCGCCGCCGCCGTCGTCTTTGCGGCGATGGCGTCCCAAGCCTCTTTGGCGATCCGCTTGTTGGTAGCGAAGCGCATCTCGGCGGATCTGCAGCGATGAGAGCATCCAATACCGTCGATCTTGGTCGAGTCGACGTCTCCGCACGGGATCGCATCCCACATATGCCGCGCTGGAGCCTTACCTCATCACCGCAGACCCACTCGACGTAGTTGGTCTTGGTGAGGTAGGCCACCACCGCCGGGCCGACGCCCTGACGACAACTGGTACTCGTGGTGACCACTTGCATCAACCGGGGAGAGAGCCGCGTCGCTGCGAAGGCCGCGCTCCGCCGACCCGACGCACCGCCGCGGCGCGTCTCCTCGAGAGCGCCGCCACGCATCCGCTGTCTGGCCGCCGCCGCCTCATGGCGTCTTGCGCGTTGCCCATCGCGCCCTTCATCGCTCCGCCTCCTCTCCAGCCGCTCAAGATCCGCGTCGGCCGCTCATCGCCGAGAGATGGAGCTGCTTTATTCTTGCCGCGTAGAACCTCGACCTCCGCTGCTTTGCCAGACGCTGCCGCTGCCGCCGCCGCTTCCACCTCCGCTTCGCCGCCGCCATTTTGACCGCTTTTTTCTTCGCCGCCGCGCGCCCTGTCAGGCTTCCGCTAGTTCTCTGCCACCGAAGTTCGGCTTCTTGCCGCCGTGTGCTCGAGGCGATCGAAGGCCGAGATCGCCTGCGGACATGGCGCGCCACCGGGAACTGCGTGGAGGAGAGCTGCCGCATCTTGGTTGGGTCATGCGGGCCGAAGCGAGGTCGAGAAGGGATTGAGCAGAGATGCTCGGAGTTGCGGATAGGCCGCTCGATACCACTTGTTAGTCATTGGATTCTTGCACTTGGTGATAGCAAGATCCTTACTCTCATCGGGAGGATGACACTTGGAGATGGGGCAATTTCTTTGTTTATTTCTCACATTAATGCCATGCCAACCGAGGGTTGGGGATACAAATTTATAGGTCGCTAACCACCAAGCATATGCTAAGATGCCGATCTAAGATGTCAGTCCTAAAAGCGCCTAAGATGTTTGTCCTCTAAGATGTTTGTCTAAGATTGAAGGGCAGAAAAAAAAGCAAACACACAAGACTTATCCAACAAGTCTGAGACTTATTCATCATAATGCACTTCCTAGCATGCTTATTAAAGCGTCGCCTAGCGTCGCCATAACGCTTCAGGTCGCCTTCTTTGCCGCCTCCTTGTGGTTCCTCGTCGCGCGGCTCCTCCCGGCTTCCCGTCACCATCGCGCGGCTTCTCAGCGCCTCCCTGGCCGAGGGAGGCGACGCGAGCGGGCTGGCGCGAGGAGGAGAGGGAGAGCCGAGAGGAAGAGGAAGAGGGAGGGAGGCAGCGCCATCATGTATCGAGGAGGACCGGAGGAGGCGAGTCTTGCCACGAGGAAGGACTAAGGAGGCGGCTTGGGCGAAGGGGCGTGGAGGGAGGTGGTGCAGCCAAGACCGAGGAGGACTAAGGAGGCAGACGGGCGGCGGAGGCGTGGAGGCGACTGGCTGAGGAGGTGGCGCAGCGGCGGGCGTGGAGGGAAGCGCAGGCAGTGGCGGCGCAGAGGAGGCGGGCAAAGAAGACGGCGCTTAGTGCAGCAGTCATCAAGGCGGGGTAAACAGAGCGAGGCGGGCGGGCGGGCGGCAGCCGGTCAAAGCCGGATCTTCTGTGGCTTCCAAATTATTGCTCCCATATAAACAAATAAATCATCTAATGTCACTGACAAAGAAAGGTACTACTTGCAAAATCAAATTGGATCAACTGCACTGCCGCCTTAGAGATGTGTAAGGCGTCGCCTCGCCTCGCGCCTTACCGCTTAAAAGGTGTGAGGGGGGTGGGTCGCCTCGCCTCGCCTTACCGCCTTAATAACCATGCTTCCTAGGTTGGATTAGGCCTTTTTTGTGCTAGATTACGTATTGTATGAGCTAAATTTGAACTTCCTAGGTTCCGTTTCATCAAATCTATATTATTTATGACCTCTTAAGCCTCAATGGATTGATGTTTGTTTCTAAAACAAAAGTTTCTGGTCTTTTACAAATTTGTATGTATGACATAAGTACTCTATATATTTTGTTTCCCTTGGATTTGGTATTATGCTTAACAAAATAGTTCATGCAATCCGGTTATTCATTTTACATTTTTACTCTATATGCATGTAGCTCACATTAACAGACATATACAATCAAAATATGTTCTTGAGTCTCAAAAGCTACTTTCTGAACTTTTTGAACTAATCTGGACTGTCTATGCTGCAACTGATTGGTTTTCTTTTGTTGCAACACCCATGTAGACTTGGTAAAAAGTTAGTGGTTGAAGTCATTGAGCAATGCTATTCAAAGTTCTCTTGAAAACATGACACTTCTTTCTAACCTAATCATTCATCAGGTTTTCCGGTTTTGGGTCTGTTTTCCGGTTTTTCATACCGGTTTTCAAAAACTGCAGTTCAAAATTCAGATTTTGAATTTCATCCGGTTTTTCTCTGGATTTCCTCTGGTGCCGGGTTTTCTATCCTTGACCCTGTGCACATTGTAATTCGAAAGTTAAAACCCATTAGCATAAATGATTTGAAGAAATCTCCTGAAGAAAATGCTAGCCTTTGAAACTATCTTCACAGTACTAGCCTTCAAAATCCCCTAAAAACTAGCTTGCAAAATTCCCTATGCATGAACTGAAAATCTTAAGCAATTTTAACGGTCATATATGATATGTATTGCCAGTGTTGAAATTTTCAATCTGATTTCCAGTTTCTTTATTCACACAACAATACAAAGATCATCATCGTACAATCAGGGATTTCTGTTTTCTCATGGGTATTGTTTACAAAAACACATTGCAAATGTTGTCTTGGGCTATTTATATTGCTTTGTCATATGCTGGAAAGTAAATGTAGTTTTAGTTGTAGGTGACTATGTTCTGCTCTTTTCATGCTTTTGTGTGCTATTGGGAGTTCTTTTTGAAAGCTGTTTTGAGCCAGTCATTTAATGGGCATTATGATAACAGGTTCAAATTCTAACGGATGAATCAAGGCAGATGAACTCTAATATTCACCAGATGTGGTCATTGGCAAAGGATACAGAGAAAAGGGTTGAAGCTCTATATTCAGATATCAAAAAGGTATTTCTATCAAGGTTATCATCTATTTTGATTATCTTGAGCTAGTTACCAGTCACATTATACTATTCTTTCTGCATATGATTTATTTAGACTTATTGTCTGGCAGTAGAGTTTGAAATTCCAGATTTGAATACAGTCAAAAATATAATAATTTGCATTTTAAACCTTAGTAGCTAAGAAGGTTCAGACCTTTAGCATTTATCAATTATCATCATTGTGAATGTTCTAGTCCCTACCCTCATGATGGTTTTTTGGAATTTCTCGTGACGATTTCAGTGTGAAAAGTAGAGTTTAAGTTTATGTGTCTATTTTAAGGATTGTTCTCACTTGCTACATCCCCTATGTTAATATATGTTGATATGTGCATATACCTGCATTCTAGATGCAAAAAAGAGAGCCACATTTCATATTTGCATAGCATATATACGATACATCAAATACGCAGAGACCAAGTGAACTCAAAATAAAGCTGTACCTAATACCCATTTTCCTATCCATTATCAACACCATGGATTTTGCACGACAAACAACTTTCAAAGAGGTTAAGGAATCATCCTATCATTGCACCTTAAAACCAAATGGCAATAAATGATTTGAAGAAATGACCTGAAGAAACTGCTAGCCTTAAAATTATCTTCATGATATTAGCCTTCAAAACACCCTATGCATGAATTGAAAATCTAAGGCACTTTTGACGAATGCATTTGATATCTATTGCCCTCAGTATTGAAATTTTATCTGATTTCCAAGTTCTTCCTTTGCACTGTTCAGTACTTCAGTGTGATATTTGTATATAGGCTGACTTGGCCTATGTGGCCCATAGTGTATGTTTGGCCCTTGTGGCCCGTAACTCTCTTGTATATATAACTCTCTCACCAATGGAATAAGATGCACAGTTGTGAATAGCCATTTCCTCTATCCAACTCTAGGACACACTACTCTATAAAGACCATCATGGTACAATCAGGGATTTTCTTACTTTCATTTATATTAGTTACTAAAAACATTACAAAAGTACAGGTGGATGTAAATGTGTATGTTTCTGTTGGTACTTGTGTGCAGTTACCTCTACTGTCATACTCCCTCCATCTTTTTTTACTTGACGTCCTAGAATCTGTGCCGTCAAATATTCTAAAGTTTGACCACTAATATGTTTAAAACTATCTAGATTGGCTATATAAAAATTATATCATTATATTTATCGTTAAAAATACTTTCATAATATTATAATTTTATTAGTATATCTTAATGTAAAGATTTAAAAAGTAACGGTCAAAATCGCATCTCGGAGATAGTGAAAAGTAAAACACATCAAGTAAAAAAGAACGGGGTGAGTACTTCTGTATTCATTCTTATTTTTAATTGCAAATTCATGATTGTAGGTTCAAATTCTAATTGATGAAGCAAGAAAAATGGAGTCTAATATTTACAAAATGTGGTCATTTGCAAAGCAGACAGAGAAAAGCTTTGAAGATCTATATTCAGATGTCAAAAAGGTAAGCTTATCTAAACTATCATTTGTTTTGATTTTTTTAAAGTAGTCACAAGAGACATAACTTTCTCCACTATACCTTTTTGCATATGATGTGATTTATTTAGATTTTCCCTGACTGTAGAATTTGAAATTTGAATATACTTTATAACTTCTAGTAGTCCATTTTTTAAAATCTTTTACATAAGATTTATGTGCTTGTCAGGGGAGTTTACCCCAGGTAGATATCCCCTTTGTTTGTGCTAGAATGTTCCAAATGGGAGTAGAATTGTGGGAGACACCACAACTGAAAGAATTGATACACCACAAATGAAAATCTTTTTTTTAGGAAACACAAATGAAAATCCTTTTGCAAAGGATAACAAGTGAAATATAAAACGTGCTGCCATGCATCCAAAAGTATGCCCTCTAAAGACTTGAACACATTCCGGGGGTTGAGTAGGACTGGCGATGATCTCCAACACAAACCCGCAGACATCAAAATTTCCAAATTTATCCTGTTTCAGCGCGTTTTCACTAACATCATCTGTACAGGGCTTCAAGAAGAAGGGAATGAAAGTTCCACTCTGGATGAATTGGTAATGTTGTCGACTTGATGAAGTACCGTTGACCCAGGCATGGAGTAATGTAAAAAAGCCATCAGCTGCTGTTTCAGCGAATCTACACACCCTTTGATATTGTAACACAGCTTATTTTGCCGCTTATCGTGCGTTATGAGCTTGTCGCCTTGTGTATGTGTGCGCTATGGGCATGTGCTTGTCGTCTTGTGCGCTATGGGCATGGATTAAGATTATTATCACCTTGTGGGCAGGCGTATGATGTGTGTTACTGATCTGATTTGCTTACTGTTTCCATGCCGTCATGGTTATGTATATATTGATGTACAGTAGTCATGCAATAAGATGTGTGACCTTGAAGACTCCATGATTGTAGTACTAATTATGTCTGTCGTTTTTTATAAAGCTTAATGTGATTTAAACAAGTTTGTTAGCAAAGTGTTGATTTTAAAATTATCGGTGATGGCTGACCGGTTACCTCCATGTTACGGCAACGGGATTTCAGTCTTGGTTTTCCGGCAATTGAGAAGTCATGTGGAGTCAGTAGCGGTGTGAGTTACTGTCGGTCCTTGCCAAGTTGTGTTTTGAAAACCTGTCAGTAATAAATTAGCTTATTGTATGATTTATTGCTTACCAAAGCAGGACGTATGCGTCATGGAGTACAAGCTTTGAGAAGCACTAGTGTAGCAGTACTCATTTTTCTACAGGCAGCAGAAGAATGGAGCACACGAGAAGCGCTTGCGTTAAGGCTTGAAAATGAGCTTTGGAAATTGTAACGATGAGCACATCATGTCGCTACGTAGACTTCAAGTCTGTTTGCGATGGGTGAAAACGTCGGGGTAAGCAAGGCCACGCGTTTGATTTCGTCTTGAAGAACAAGTTTTTTTCTTTGCAAAATTGTTAAAGAATGATGACAAACGTTCCCGGCCAGAAAACAATTTGAGCGTTGATGTTCTTCTGTTTGCGATGGGTGAAAACGTCGAGGTAAGCAAGGCCACGCGTCTGATTTCGTCTTGAAGAACAACTTTTTTCTTTGCAAAATTGTTAAAGAATGATGACTAAAACGTTCCCCGCCGGAAAACAAGTTGAGCGTTGATGTTCTTTTCCTTGGAAAATGCGTGACAGCATGAGCATAGGATGTCGAGGAGATCTCAACATTCTACGCTGAAAATGGGGTAACCTGCGCGCCGGTGCTGTGAGCTCACCACGGTGAAGGTAGGAATTTTTTTTAATAATATTAATTTAAAAGATAATTTTAAAAAATAGTCAAATGTCAATTTGCATTGAAGAGTGTGCAAATCATCAGTTGAACTGGCGATAGAGGCTGGCTATATATAACCTAAAATTCGGTTAAAAAGTCATTTTAATTCTGGAAAAAAGAAAAGAGAAAGAGAAAGAGAAGAGAGAGGAGGAGAGAGGAGAAGAGACGTAGCAAAGCCCTGCCGGTTTCTAGCGGAGTGGAGGGGGGAGCGGTAGATCTGGTCGTCTATTTTGTAGGTAAATGTTCTTGCAACTTTGTACATAAATTCGAAACCTTGTAGGTTAGCAAAGAAAAATAGTGACATAAAATACAATGAATTAGATAATTTATGTACGGTAGTATATCATTTTAGCTGTGTA
Source organism: Phyllostachys edulis (assembly GCA_036346405.1). Lineage (NCBI taxonomy): Eukaryota > Viridiplantae > Streptophyta > Magnoliopsida > Poales > Poaceae > Phyllostachys > Phyllostachys edulis. The sequence goes on along the minus strand of CM070547.1, from coordinate 38,637,606 downwards.
TAGTTTAGTTCATCGTATATATATTATTTATGTTGCAGTCTCGAATGATTTAGAATAAATCCGCAAAAAATATTAAGAAAAAATTGTAGGATTTTTATTTTTACACAGTAAATATTTTGTTAATGCCGAAAATACTTTTAAACCAGGAAAATAGGAAAACACCTCTAAAAATTCTATAAGGAATCCAGAGTACATACATAAGGTTTGTAGAGCTGAATTAAAATATTATGAGCTTAATTTTTGTTTCTATTTTTACACGGTAAATATTTTATAAATGCTAGAGACACTTTTTAAACAAGGAAAATAGCAAGATACCTACTAAAAATCTATAAAAAAAATACAGAGTAACTAAATAAGATATGTAGAGCTTAATCAAAATAATCCCAACTTAATTTTAGTTTCCATTTGTGTACGATAAATATTCTGTTAATGCCGAAAATACCTTTTAAACTAGGAAAATAGCAAGACACCTCTAAAAATTGTAAAACAAAAATCCAGAGTTGTTACATAGGGTATGTAGAGCTGAACTAAAATATTGTCAACTTAATTTTTGTTTTTATTTGTACACGGTAAATATTTTGTAAATGCTGAAGATACTTTTAAAACAAGAAAAGTAGCAAGATACCTATAAAAATTGTGGAGTAGCTAAATAGGGTATGTAAAGCTTAATTAAAATAATACAAACTTAATTTTGGTTTCCATTTGTGCACGGCAAATATCCTGTTAATGCCGAATATACTTTTTAAACTAGAAAAATCGCAAGACACCTCTAAAAATTCTATAAGAAATCCAGAGTAGGTACATTGGGTATGTAGAGTTGAATTAAAATATTGTGAACTTAATTTTTGTTTCCATTTGTACACGGTAAATATTTTATAAATGCTGGAGACACTTTTTAAACAAGGAAGGTAGCAAGATACCTATTAAAAATCTATAAAAATTGCAGAGTAGCTAAATAGGGTATGTATCCCAACTTAATTTTGATTTCCATTCATGCACGGTAAATACTTTGCAAACAAGGAAAATAGCAAGGTACTTATAAAAATTCTATTAAAATTCAAGAGTAGTTAAATAGGGAATGTAGACGTTAATTAAAACATTGTGAACTTAATTTTACTTTCCATCTATACATGGCAAGATATCTCTAAAAATTTATATGTCGGTACAGTTGTGTGCAGATCAGTTTACCATGTGTCGCTAATCGTGCAATAATTGAATTAATAAGATATGTCGTTTCTTATTACTTTTTATATGTGCTTGGTAATATTTACAATGTTTATACTAAATTTTTAGGTATGGTGGACCAGGAGACGCTGCGCAATGGCCGTACAAGTTGCTTGACCTAGCCATTAACGTGTATCACTGTAGCCGCCTCAGTACCATCCTCCCCTAGGAGGGCGAGGCGGCGATTGAGCTTTGCTCGTTACGGCTGCGCACGCCCATGAGGGCATGGAGGGTGGACCCATGTTGGGTTCCGAGGTACGTGTAGTTGTGGCATTCGTGTACTCAATTGCAGTCTGACTACTTTGGGTGGACTCATGTTTGTTCTTAATCCTTTCGACGCAGGTTGAGAGCGACAGACCTCCTTCCACTAGCAAGGATGGTGGAGGCGATGCTGGAGGACGACCAGGACCGCGTGGGCGGTGGTCGTACATCGAGGCGCTTTCCGTACGACTGGTGCCTCCTGGCGGCACTGGTTGATCGGTGGAGGTCGAAGACACACATGTTCCACCTCCCATGTGGGGAGATGGTGCCGACACTTTAGGACGTGACCTTCCTGATCGGGTTGCTTTGCACGGGCTTCCCCTGGTAGCACACGACATCCCTGCCATGTGGCGCATGGAGTTCCTCACGAGGTTCCAGGGGGTGTTGCTGCTCAACACCGGCTGCAGGGAGTTCAGCAGCACACACGGGCAATCGCTGAAGTGGATCTGCCAGTTCTACATAAGTTTTTATAACTTTTGTCTTTTCGCTTCAATTGCTTTGTGCAACTTAGTGATGTGCATCTGCCTTCTACGCGAAGATGCTGCGGAAGCGCAAGTGGCTTGCCGAAAAGGCTAAACCCTACCCGGATTATTCTATGAAGGATGCATCGATACCACCAGAGTTTCCAATCCACATATTTCTAAGTACATCTGCGCATAATGGCAGTCGGAGATGCGATGCAACTTCTTTCAATGGATCAACGGCCTAGACAAATACGATAGGGCGTTCATCGAGTAGAAGTACATATTGAACTATGTGATGCGAGCCAAGACCTTCAAACGCTGGAAATCTTACGTACCCGACCCTATTGAAGAGGCATCGGAGGAGCCTAGGAAAGTAGGGTGGTGGTGGAGGACCCCCGAACATGAAGCTAAGTACGACTGGGCCAAGTGCGCGATGGACAAGGGGAAGGCTTCTACTACTGAGATTGGCGCCCATCCTAGCGCTCTCTGTCGCCCGAGCGCAGTCCGGATTGAAGAAGTAAGTTATGTTCAACTCGTATCTTGATTATTAATTTGGCCTTACGTTGTGCTATCCTAACATCATTTAATCGTTCTACCCGTCTCGCAGAACATGGCCGACTTCAAGACTGACCATCATCGCGGGCAGTTCAGAGACAAGGCGAAGGGATCGATGGGCTACCAAGACTGATCGATTTCGTTACAACCAACTTTTTTTTTCGATTCCAAAAAGGTGCATATGTATCATAGGTGTATTTCGGTTTGTTGATTTGTGCATGTTGACGTTTCTAATGTACATAACCAAACCTAGCGCGCCATGTAATTCGCAATTAAATTATAAAGTCTTTCAAACTTCTCTTTTCCCAAATATTTTGACTAATAAATATTACGTTATCTTTTCCCGAAGGAACTAGTTTCACGAACAATATAATCGAGACAACAGCGTGCATGGCAACCCTAAACCCAAATACTTTTTCATTTCGCTCTGAACCGGTATGTTTCTGTTATTGCACCGCCGAACTTTTGTTCCAATTTCGGATTCCGAACTACGCGGACACATCAAGGTATTACCAAAAAAAACTTCGTGAAATACACTAAATCTTTAGGCTTAATTCTCTACACATAAAATAACAAAATTACAAAAATAGGTTCCTGTCGCCTTTTGATATAGCGACAGGCTCCTGTCGTCAGTTCAATTGGCGACATGACTCTCTCAGCATTGTTTCAATTGACGACTGACATCTAGTTTTGTAAAAAAAAAAATCGACTAGTTTTTTGTAATTATCTTTTAAATTAATATTATTTAAAAAAAATCGTGAAGACACGTAAGAGGTGTCACATTCATATACTACTCGCTAAGGTTCAAACATATATAGATCTGGTATTTTTCCTTGCAAAATAGTGATGTGTTGGTTGACCATCTACGCTCTCCAAACAAATTAGAGCATTTTACACTGACTCGTAGTTGCGAATGTACTAACATGACCCAACATGGTCGTAGCTTTCATCCGTAGGCCGGGCGTGTCTGAGATGACAAGGAGGGATAGTTTAGAAAAAACTTCTCGCACGATGCGGTTCGTATGTACACATGGACAGCTAGCAGTGCTTTGTGCCACGCATAGGAAGGTTGCGATCTTGATTCTGTGCTCTCTATCTTATCTCTGTATCTGTACTTAGTAGAATTTTTTTAAAATAATCTTTTTTTATTCCGAAATACAGTAATATACCTTCATTTTTTATTTTACAGAAATAATCCTCAGTCGCTCAACCGTTAAGCGACTTGGGCTAGTCGCTCAACAGTTGAGCGACAAGTGTACGCTGTCGCATCCTGAGAAGACGTAGTGGCCTGGGCGACTTGTACACTTGTTGCTCAACGGTTGAACGACTAGCACATATTACTGTATTTTGGGATTAAAAAAAGGATTATTTAAAAAATCGTACTTAGCGTATGGTGCCTTGCATATTGTGCCGGTACACTCAAACTAGCGAGTGCGTGTTCCAACAGAATAGATACTAGTCAGGGGCGGATACCAGCCCAGTGCTAGTGGAGCTGAAGCACCGATCCGGCCCATTAGCGGCATAGAATACCCATACAATATATTCACCATTCAGCCCATCAGTGACCTCAGCCCAATGACCCAGCACCCCCATACCCTCCTGGCCTCCCCTTCCTCCCCTTCCTCCCCGATTCCCCAATTTCTCAACCTCCTCCCCAATTCTGCGTCACTCTCCCTCCCGCAGCGATGCAGCACCGCCCACCCCGCCCCCGCCGCCGCCACCCACTGGTGCCTCCCCCCTCCAAGAGCCCTCCCGTAGCGGCGCAACGCTGCCCACACCACCGCCCACCGGTGACTCCCTCCCCCTCTCTCTCCTTGCAGTTTTGGATCGGTTTTTGGATCGGGAAATGGGGTTTTGGATTTGGGGGAGAGCACTTGCACAAGTCTCGTTCCCTCTGTAGAAAGAATGACATTAATACTGAGGGGCTTACCGACTTAAAACATGTAAACTACAGGTTTGAGCGTTTTTCAAAAACAGAGAAGAATGAAGTTGATCCGAAGGTTTAAAGAAAAAATAATATTTTGACAACAAAATTAGTTTGCATGCTAGACCAAGTCAGTAGCATCAATCAACAGAGAATCATTCTGTCATGTAAACCATAAAGGACATAGCAATTAGACTTAAAACCCCATTTTGCATAGTGTGGGTAGCAGAGGGAACTTATTTTTGCATAGTATGCATAGACTCTTATTCATTTTAGGTTCATTGATTAAGAAGAAATATAGTTGTATCAAATAGCTATATATTTAATTTGACGACATTTGTGTATCACTACTTGCTAGGATTTCGGTTAGATGGAGAGATATTATTCAAAGGATGCATCTAATAAAAGTTTGGCAACTCAAGGTAGCAGTGTTGAGAAAAAAAGACTATGTACTGAGCTTAATATGGATGATATTTGTTGCTGATCTGGGACTTCGAAAACTAATTGAAGAGTTTGATCCTGATATTAGAGATGATACTAGGAGAGCATTTTTGGCAATGGGTCCATGTAAACCATTGGCCATAATTTTCCACGCAAAGAGTAGGGGATCAAACAAGGGTCTTTGTAAATTCATGGTTAACCAAATTTGATTGGCTAGAGTACAGTGTACATAAAGATGCAACTTATTGCTTTTTATTGTTACCTCTTTAAGCCCCCAAGGACTGACAACTTTGGGAATGATGCATTCACCAAAAGTGGGTATAAAAATTCGAGGAGGGCATTGAAAGCTTTCAATGAGCATGTTGGAGGAGTTAATAGTATTCACAATAAAGCAAGGATATATGCTGCTTGTCTTGATCCAAAGAATTATTTTGCCAACTTTGATGAAGACAAGTTAATCCAACTTGCTAAGATATATGTTGCTGACTTCGCTGAATATGATTGTGTAGTCCTATGAGACCAACTTAAGTCGTAATGATTTTGGAAATCTTGTTGTGAAGATGGTTCAAAGTGGTAGACACACATGTTACCCATTGGTGTATCGCCTCATTGAACTTGCCATAATTTTGCATGTGGCAACGACAACAGTTGAACGAGCCTTATATGTCATGAATATTATTAAGATTGAGTTAAGAAATAAAATGAGCGGCGATGGATGAATGATAGCATGGTGTGCTATATTGAGCGGGAAATGTTTGCAACTATTAAAGATGACAGAATTTTATGTTGTTTTGAAAGTCTGAAGTCACGCCAGAACAAATTACCTCGTGCTAGAACTTAGTGGTATGTTTTGTATATGTGGATTACCATTCATATCATTTGTCATTTCTATTTATGATTTATATATGCTACTGTGTCTATACAGGGTGCTATAAAGTTTCCAAATATCAATGTAGATGGTTGCAATATAGCGTGGAGACATGTCACAATGGTTTGGCAGACCGAATCTTCCTTAATTAGGTATTTATCTATCTAGAATACATTTTTTTCATGCTGTTTGTCTATTTCATTTTTATATCAGTTCGTGTGTCAGTGGTTATGTACTTTTGCTATGATTTAGTTTGATTGCACTCTATAAGACTTCTAGTCTGTCATAAGTTAGCACCACCCTTGTTTCATTTCTGGGTTCGCCACTGCTTGTATATCTAATGTACTTGGAAACATATTATTCTTGGTGAAAAGAAAGAGGAATACAGGTGGAAATGGCGAGATGGAATCCACAAGGGACGATTCAATGGAACAAGACACGAGAACTGCAGACATTAGAGCAGCTAGGAACTTAGATCTCACGACACTTCCTTGTGTGCCAATGTTTCATGCATATATAAAGTGTGACAAATTTGTCAGACCCGGATTTGCATCTAGACCACGTATCGATAGACTTGACGTAATATTGCATGAGTATATGGCATCCACACTTGTCTAGCAGTCGTCCACTTGATGACCACCATGTAATATCTTGTTTAACTTTAGAGAGCTAAATGAATTAAAAAGGAAATTAAGTAGAATTAAGAGTGGAATTTCATAAATTCAAGAGAGGGGGGAAAAGGTTTTGGGCTTTCAGCCCACGACCTCTTGGCCCATAGGGGGTTGGTCGGCCTTAAGAGAGTAGGGGGAGGCTCCCCAAACCCTAGCCGCCATTGCTCCCTGCTGCCACCCTTAGGGTCAAGCCCCTACTGCCGCCTCTCCCTGTCGGTGCCTTCCCCTACTGCCGCCCTCCTCCCTGCTACCACCCCTAGGGTCGATCCCCTACTGCCGCCTCTCCTTGTCAGTGCCTTCCCCTATTGCCGCCCTCCTCCCTGGTGTGCACCCCCTAGCCGAGGCCTATTGCTGGTGGGTGGTGGTGCTTCTGGGTGCAAGGAAGAAGGGACAAGAGGAAGGAGAAGGGAGGAAAAGAAAGGAAGAGAAGGGAAAGAGGAGGGAAGAACTCTAGTGATGTGTTTCATCGTTGTTTTCTTCAGGGGTAACGATCTTGTAGTCCTTAGTTAATCCTAATATAGTCTTTATTCAGATTGTAGATTGTTTTAATCATGGGAAGTATATCTTTTGGGAAACCCTAGTTCGTCGAACTGCGCTGCGGAACCTTGCGAGGGTACTTACGTTCGGATTCAGAGTTTCAGCTAGCTAAAAAGGTTGTGAGTAATTTCATTAGCTTTCCATGAAGGTCTATATCACTAAGTTTGGAGTTGTGAGCTAAAAGTTATGGCCTTGAGAAGATCGTTGTTCAGAATTCGATCGTTAAATGGCAGCTGTCGCGTACATGGGCTAATTACAAATAGTAGATGGAATAATTTAATTTATTGTCATAACTTGAATAAGCTAGATATTTCTCAGTAGATTCCAGAACTACCTTTGTTTACTACTTAAAATAGATATTAAAATGTGAAGTAGACTGTTCTAGCATATTTTGGTTTAATCTTTGGGGTTGGAAACAGGAAACTAAACGGTGAATTCAAAGGTTTTGCTTAACTATAATGTTGTAGATAATTTTGTGGAATTTTCAGAAAATATATATTTATATATGTTTGGAGTTTAAAGGAGGGAGTTAGGGTCATTTTACTAGTGGGACAGCGGGTAGTGCGTCAGGTAAAGTTAAGTTAAAGGCGTCGATTTTGCGTATCGGTTCGATGGTGATTAGTTTGATGTTTTGGTACTACGAGGGTATTTTTTTAGTGTATTTTTATTTCCTATCCATGGAGTGTTGCCTCAAACACTTTGTCACCATCCCACAACTCAGCTCCTAGGGGATAAGAGGCAAGTACATTGTAGAACGGTGATCAATGGTTTGGTTACTATTTTCTTTATTATTCATTGCCATGATGTTATTTATGCCATTACATTTCTTATTTATACATTTTGAGAATGACTATGGATTGCTATTGATGGTGATGACATGGTATGTCAATAATGGAATTGTTGATGAGTAACGAGTTTAAATTGAATTCTTGCATCATGTGCATCATCATTGCATAAAAGAGAAGTGATCATAGTGATCACATGATATCTACCTCATTAGTAGAGACTCCATGGGAGTGGAGAGATCCCCGCTTTTTGAGTACGGGTTTGAGGAAGAGTGAACATTGCCGTAAGTGTTCATTCATGCTATGCCGGTATAAGCGATGAAATGGATAAATGAGCATATAGCATAGAGTTGCATTGCATGAATGAACAAAGGTTGATATGTTTATTTGAGTATGAGCATGAAGATAAATAAATGAATGATGTCAATGATGATATTGATAATGGTTATTGAACTGTTGTTTATTGTTTTACTATGTTCTTGTTGAGTCATGGACTCACCCTTGCTCTATTGTTGTTATAGGTGGACGTTGACATCTCATATGGGAGGGGATAGTTTACATGGCTCACATGCAACTACCACAATTTCCTAGTTCACATTGCCATGAAACCTTTTAATCTAGTGTGATGATATTTCCTTTAGGATTCATTAGACTGGATAAATTTTGGATGAATGATTTGGGACTTGATTTATTTATTCATTAGACTCGTTATGGACAGTTTAATATTCATTGGTTTGTTATTGAGTGTTGATCCTTAAACTTATTGTGTCACATTTAATGTTTTTATTGTGACCTGTGGACGGGTTTTATTCTTTATATGTTTGCTGAAAATTATTGTAATATATTATTTAATTGGAAGAAGTCCATTGTACCCCCTCAAGTATTGACATGCGGACAAGTAACCCCCTGTCCATTTGACACCCCTAAGTTGCAAAACCGGGCAAGCTACCCCCTCAGGCTGTTTCGTGTGGTGGTTTTGCGCACGTGGCGTCCGAGCGGCACGGTTTGGCCACATCGGCCGCTGTGTGGGCTAGTTGAGCTGGCGGGGGTGTTTATGAGTTCTTTGGCGTAGTTCCCCTTCGTGTTTCTTCCACCCGAGCAGTTCTCCTTTCTTGGCGACGATTGAATCTGCTCAGAGAAGATGGTGTCACTGTGATTCTTGGTGGCGATATCACTCCCTCTCTTCTGAACGAACTTCGAGGTGAGTTCCAAACTCCTATTTGTTTTTCACGGCTAGAATGTATAACATTTTGCGGTTCTAGTTTTTTAGGGCTTTAGAAGCGGTTGTAGAGGCCTTTTAGGTGATGGATTTCTCGGTTCTAGGGTTCTTTTATGTGTTGGATTTCTCGGTTCTAGGGTTCTTTTAGCTGATGGATTTCGCCCTCTCGGTTGTAGGGTTCTTTTGGGGATTGTGCAGGATTGGGGTCTAAGAATGGATAATCTCGGCCTTCTTAGGGTGAGATTCCATTTTAATGGGGAATTCCTAAATTTTGGGATGGTTTTCGATTACATGGATGGAGATGTGGGGATGTTTTTTGTAGAGCACTGGGTTTCGTTGCCAGACCTCAAAGTGCAATTGGTTCCAAGTTTGCACATTTGTAGATGAGCACCACTGCCCTCCAAGAAGGGACAATAAGCTAGTGATAGCTCAGGTGATTGCAGACAAATATGGTAATTTCATCAAGGATAACCCAACATGGAAGCTTGAGAACATTAAGCAGACAATTCTTAAGGTATGGCAATTACTCCACATATATGTTGTTGTGCATGTGCATGTTGCTTTATCCTTTGTTTTGTCCTAACAAGTTTAGTGCTATATTCTGTAGGAGATGATGGCTAATGTAAGTTTGGCGAAGTGCAAAAGAGCTAAGTGGATGATCATGCAGAAGATGATGGATGCACACAAAGGTGAGTACACTAGGGTATTTGATTACCAACTAGAACTAATGAAAAGCAACCCTAGTAGCACAGTGGCTATTGCCCTTGACCCAGAGATTCTGGTGAAGCATATCTTCCAAAGGATCTATGTTTGCTTAGATGCTTGCAAAAAGGGATTTATTGCTAGATGTAGAAGGGTAATAGGCTTAGATCGGTGCTTTTTCAAGGGTGCTTGCAATGGAGAGTTATTGTGTGCTATAGGTAGGGATGCTAACAACCAAATGTACCCTATAGCATGGGCTGTTGTAGAAAAAGAAACAAATAGTTCATGGTTCTAGTTTGTTGCACTTATTAACAAGGATCTTAACATCAATGGTCAAGGTGAAGGATGGGTCTTCATATTAGATCATCAAAAGGGACTTCTCAATGCCATAAGTGACCTAGTTCCCAAGGCAGAGCATAGGATATGTGCTAGGCACATATATGCTAACTAGAAGAAGAAACACTCAGATCAGAAGCTACAGAAGAAATTCTGGAGATGTGCTAAGGCTTCATCAAGGACCATCTTCAACTACTACAGAGCAAAGCTAGCACAGCATACACCACAAGGTGCAAAGGACATGATGATCACTGACCCAACCCACTGGAGCATGGCATTTTTTCAGCTAGGGTCCAAGTGTGATTCTGTTCATAATAACATGTGTGAGTCCTTCAATAACTCCATTGTAAAATCAAGGTTTCTCCCAATCTTGTCAATGCTAGAGGCCATTAGATGTATAGTAATGGTCAGGATTCAAGAGAATAGAACTAGATCAGAGAAGTGGCAAGGAGCAATCTGTCAGGACCCGGGATTAACACTCCCAAATCTACTGTGTATTACTGAACTAGTCCCAAGATAAGTTGCTAACTCACACAGTAAACAAATATGGTAACATCCATAATCGCAAAGCTTTATTAATAAATATCAAAGCTTATTACCAAAAAGGGTTACGAGCCCACAATAAAGAACACAGCGGAAGACGAAGAGCAAGTAGTAGAGCCCAGCTAATCTGCCACAGACAATCGACTAGGGTAGCGGCCTAGTCGTCAAGATCTTAAGCAGTTGCACAGTCCTTCTCCTCTGAACAACATTTTATTAAGTAATGGTGAGTACAAATGAATGTACTCTGCAACTTACATCCAATAACATAATTATAATTCATGTAGGGATATATCAAAGGAAGGCTTAAAGTGGCTGAATTTGCATAAAGCGATGTTTCTTTCCAAATACTTGTACTAAGTTCCAAAATAGTTATTCTATAAATAAAATTTATTTTCTAAATTCTTAAGTTTTATAGTCAGATAACATTCACACAAGAGTGGTGAAGGATACCCTCGTATCACATGGCTACCTGCCCAATTTTCTATTTGAATAAACTATCCAAAATCATTTGATAAAGTCTTTTAAAATCAAAATCAAGTCTAACTTTGAGTGGCTTTGCTTAGCATGTCCATGACCGTGAACACAGCTATTCGAATAGTTTTACACTCTGCAGAGGTTGTACAACTTTTCTCACAAGAGATAATCATTTTATATTGTTCGCTCACACACTTCCGAAGGTGTGCGACTAAGAGATTATCACAAGGCTTTTACAATCGACCATCCCACCATAGTCCCGCCTCGCTAAGGTTTTGCTTCCTTTGGATTGAACCATCTGCCGGATTAAAGCCCCCTCTTGCGCCATGTGAGAATACATAAAAGTAGGTCATAAAGACACCCACGTAACCGGATGGCATAACCACGGTGAAATGTTGCAAATTAGTTAGCATAGTCCTACCCATTCAAGACATGTGGTAGTACGATGGGGCTTAGTAAGATGCGGCTCGAAGACCAGTCCTTAATTGACTTAGATGATTTTTTTAAAATAACCCCTGGGCCTCGATCATAGAAATGACTCGATCCCGTGCATCAACGTGCACCATCCAAACGTCTATTTTGCCGAAGTCCAAACCAACTTTTATTTTATTTTTCCAAGTTAAATCATTTGCCAAAATTTTCATGGTAAAAGCAATACCATAGCATCATGTTAAATCATAGTTGATCATTTTTCTAAACTCCTCAAATTAAACATTTTTGGTCTAAACATGACTAGGCACATTTTTCCACAAGAACATCTAGTCAGTACTACTATATTAACCAGTGTTTTATCTAGGGCGACAAGGTGTGAGGGATTAATGTACAATAATTATCAATTCCAGGACCAGTAAGTAAACCATCAGTATTGTAATCATAATCCAATCTTCGGTAATTATATAATCCCATACTCCAATATCATTTAGTCCAATACCCACAATATCAGTCTATTTCTATGATTCGACTTCCATCGATCCAACATTCAAAATACTCTAATTCTATATTCCGATATCCATCAATCCAGTATTCCTTAATAAAGTATTTCTAATAATTCAACATCCATCAATCCAATGATTATGTAGTCCTATAATCCAATTTTCGATAATCCGATATGCAATAATTATCTATTTCTATAATCCAATCTTCGATAATCCAATATCAACAATTATCTACTTCTAGAATTCGATATCCAACAATAAGATACTTCTAGAATCCGATATCTAATAATTATCTATTTCTATAATCCAATCTTTGATAATCCAATATCAATAGTTATCTACTTCTAGAATCCGATATCCAACAATTAGATACTTCTAGAATCTAATATCCAATAATTCTATAGTCCAATCTTTGATAATACAATATCAATAATCATCTACTTCTTGAATCCGATATCCAACAATAATCTATTTCTATAATCCATCACCTATCAATCCGATATTCATCAATAATCTCTTTCTATAATCCATCATCCATCAATCCGATATTCATCAATAATCTATTTCTATAATCCATTAAAGATAGACTTCCATAATCCAATCAAGATATATTTTTTATAATCCATCCAGGATACATTTCTACCATCCAATCAAGATTTATTCTTATAGTCCCTCCAAGATTTATTCCTAAAATCCAACATCCATCAATCATTTATTTCTACATTCCACATCTGTCAATATTGCATTTCTATGGTTCAATCTCCAATAATCATTCAATCCTATAATCCAACCATCAATGTAACACCCTCGCTATGCAAAAGCCAAAATGTTACCTAAAAATCTAACACGGACAGTTAAAGTCCAACACATAAGAGAACGATTATAAAATTTGTTCTAAATTTCAGCAACATAACAAAGCTCTAATTGTACGATCATAATAATCCATTCAAGAGCATTACTATCAAAAATACATCTAATGAGCATAAAGCATTAACTAGATCATCCAAAACATAACGACGGATAATAGCAACCACTAGGACGCCAATTATTACAATTCCAAAATTCTCAACTGAGTGATAATAGCAGGTTCATTAACTAAAAGTGAAATATGTGAAATGAGTGAAGTTATCCATGTGACTACTCCCTTCCAAAGCATGTTGACTTCAGTGTTTACCTAAAACAAACAAACACTAGCAAGAGTGAGTCCACGACTCAGCAAGTACAACAGAATAATATGGAAAATGCTGGAACAAGAATATGTCATTCACAATATTTGAATACATAAGTAACACGGAAGAAAGCTTATGCAAGAATGAAAATGCATGCTCTTCTCTTCTGTTTATACCGGTATAGCTAGTGAACACCTGTCGGTGTTCACCCAAGCCCGCATTATCCAAAATACGGGGATCCAAGGCCCGTATGAAGAATCTTTCAAACGGGGATCCAATTTGCCTGTATTGGAATGATGGGACTTCACTACCCACTCTCGTGGGTAAAACATAAATGAATGAATGGATGAATGAATACATTGAATTGAAAACATACTCTCAATGAAGCATGGAATATCCACCACGAAAGGATTCATATAATACTAGAATTATTCGAAATTCATAGAATTTTAGCCATATCATAAGCAAAAATCACTTCGAATGATTAAACAATCAAGACAATTCAAATTGCACTTGCCTCAACTGTGAGACGGATGATGACGACGGGAAGGCTCTAGCCCCGGTGCTCACCACCACCTGGAAACCGTAAATTATACTAAGTATATCATTCAAAAGTGAACAACATAGCAATGGAACAAACTGAAATCAATCGCTCCTAACCGCAACCCGTTAACCGATACACTCCCAAATCCCAATCTGTCCAAATAGACAGCTATCAAAGGAAAATCTATAACTTTTAATTCAAAACTCCAAAGGTCATGAATCCAAATTTTCTAGAATCTTCACAAGCATAGCTACAACTTCTCAGGTGACGGAGAGATCGAATTATCTCATCTAAGCATTTGGTTTTACTCCCGAAGACCATTCTGTCATCTTTGGTACTACTGAGTTGGAAATTTCGTAACTTTTATTTGGTATATTCAAAACCACTGTTCTAAGACTCTTTAGAAACTAAAGAAAACTAGATTTCTCAATAAAGTTATCACAATTATCCCCACTTTGCAACAATGGTTGCAAACAGCCAAGTCTATCTCTACTGTCCACAACAGAAGGACAGACTACAACATTAACTTCAAAAATTCATATCTTTCATTCTAAATGTCCAAAAATTATGAACTTTATCTTACTAGAATCATCATAAAGATATATACATAACTCATGGTGACCAACTGACCAAATGCATACATCTACAAACCTTAATTTATAGAACTACGTTCGCTGCCCGAATCCTGAGATTGAATAAGCACCCCGACTTACAAAAATCATAACTTATTCATTATCCATCCAAAAATTACGAATTAATACTTTCTGGAAAGCCCATGTGAAACCCCACATAAGTCTAGGAGACACTAAACACTGGAGCCATCTAGAACTAACTCAATTTTGCGCGTCAACAGAATAGCAGAAACAATCGATCTACAACAGCAGTTACAAAATAACTATTGACGACGAATCGCATAAGAAAGTTCTACTAAATCTAATGGGGAATATGAAATTACCCACGAAACTAATGCTGGACATCGCTGGAGTCCTCGTGAAGAACTCCCTTCTTCTACATCTTCCTCTTCCTCTCCTTCTCCTTCCCCAATGGTTGGCGGCACCCGAAGGGTTCTTCACCCTCCCTCCTTCTTCTTGGACAGCAGCAAGGGCGGAGGGGGGCACTGTAGTGGCAGTGGTACACATGTGTGCTATAGTAACCCCTAGGGTTTTTGCTGCCCCTAATGGGCCAAGACTATGGGCCTTTGGCCCAAGATTTAATCTCTCTTCTAGAGAAATTCTAAAATTCTATTTTAAATCCCGATAAAAAGGTTTGAAATTCAATTATAATTCTAAAGATTGAATGGGGTATTACAATCAATAATTGTATAATTATATAATCAATATCCAAGAATCATGTATTCCTATAATCCAACTTCCATGCATTGTATATTGATATAATGCAACAATAAGGTATTCTCATAATCAAGCCTCCAATAGTAATATATTCTTATAATCCAATCTTTTCAATTTCTAACCCCTAAATACATCACATTCAGAAATATTCTCTATACTGTCTATCTTGACAATAAGTGGATATACATTGGAACTAGGAATAACTATAAAGCTTAAGACAGGAATTAAAATTACTTGAATATAAATACACATGCAGAAATAATTTAAAATATTGGGATTCAAATATGATCAAAGGATGTAACTTGCCTTGATTAATTAGTTGTTATTCTCAAATGGCGTTGAAATCTGGTTCTCCGAAGTCGTCGAAATCTACACGCGAAAACAAGCCAAATTCAAATAAACTCCAAATTAAATAATTTTGGTTATGAGAGGTAGATATTTAATTTAGATGAATTTAGAAATTTGAATCACTTGAATCGCAGCTCGAACGAAGGAGAACGGGCTCTCGGAAGTTTGAAAATGCATGAAATGGTGAAATTGGGGATTCTCAGAATTTTCAAAATTAATTTTCTAAAGGAAAATCAATTATTTCATCACGATGATGTCAGCAGGAGGAATTATGAATTTTGGCTGGATTATTTTTCAAAGAAAAAGGGAGTGTGTCTCTAACGTGTGGACCCCACGGCCATGGACCAAGTCCATAAGAATGCGCCGGTCCGCGGTGGACTGGGCACACGAGAACATTGACGGCTGCCATGCAATCACACATGTAGGCAGCCATGTGGGCGTGACGGGGCTGCCACTTGGGCTTTTGGCGCTGACATGGCTGTGAACTGGCACCGACATGGCTGTGAGCTAGTGCCGACGTGTGCATGCCACCTTGGCCGGAGGATGACGGCGGCTCGGCAACAGGTTCACTCGTGCTACGCGCCACAGCGAGCCTTGGTTGGGGTATCAAAAGGAAGGCACGGTCGAGGCGAGTCCGGTGCTCAAGGTTTCGGCGACGAAGCACAAGGAGATGACCGGCGGCGGCGGCGGTGGTCGAAGGTGGACATGGCGTTGTGGCAGTGCCCCCAGGGAAATAAGGTGAGCACGGGCTCGGCCAAGGTGCAAGGAACGTAGGGAGCGCCTTGGGGAGGATGGAGGACCATCGACGATGACGCAATCGCCAGAGAGCTTCAAAAGCGAAACGCGGTGAGGATAGGGGAAGAGGGGAGGTGAGAGTGAGGGGAAAGAGAGAGGGGGAGGTGGCGCACATGGTGATGCAGCTAGAGGGGCACGAGCTTCACTAGAGCGGGGGTTTGTTGTTGAGGCGACGCGGCCAGCGCTGAGGAAGAAGGAGGAGAAGGTAAGAAGCGTGGCTCCAACGGGGCTCCGGCGAAGAGAGGAGGGGCACCGTGTATGATGAGGACATCCCTACCATGGATACAACCGTGCCTACACACACAACTCATCCACAACCAGTGTTATAAGTACCACTTACTTGAGCTCGAGCTCGCCAACTTAATTACCAGGTGAATTCGTTCTTAGGTATATATATTATTGAGAATAGACCGCTACCTAATGCAAGTGATTTAATTGTGCTTAGGGACATAGGAAAGGAACAAGGAGAGGTAGGTGGAGTCATGGACATGCAT
Source organism: Phyllostachys edulis (assembly GCA_036346405.1). Taxonomy (NCBI): domain Eukaryota; kingdom Viridiplantae; phylum Streptophyta; class Magnoliopsida; order Poales; family Poaceae; genus Phyllostachys; species Phyllostachys edulis. The sequence continues at coordinate 38,620,968 of CM070547.1, read as the reverse complement.
GGAAGGCATAATGGAGGTCACCACGTCACTTTGGGTCCGAGTCAAGTAAGAGTTCAAGTTGGGCTCATTCTGGATTCGGACTCGGATTGCTACGATATTACTATGTTTAAATGACCGTAACTTCTTCATACGGATTCTGTTTGGGACGTTCTTGGACTTCATGGAAATATTATCAAGTCTAATTTCCAACAGATCCAACCTCATCTTCAAATTCCATCCGAGCCGGCCACAATTATCAAAGTAGTCCGTATCTGTTTCTAAGCCCGAGTCAAAAGGGTGCTGCGCCACCTCCACTTGGGCCCATAGGCCTTGTAATCCTAGGGGCACACGTCCACTTCCCTAGCTGCCACCCCTGGTCGTCTCCCCATATAGGAGCCACCTCCTCCCTTTGCTAGAACTTGGATTTCCTTGAGTTTAGGTTTAGCCATTGTGCAAACTTCTATTCTTTAGTTGTGTCGGATGACCACCTGTCAAGACAGCCTTCGGGATCCCACCTTTGATTATCAATATCATCTACACTACAATCTTATTCGCAATATCAGATTGTCTACATCTTATTCTTACTAGTTCTTCAATTGCTCGCAGGGATTGAACCTTGTGTTTAGGTTGATCGCGCTTCCAGCAAGGTCAATAACATCTCGGAGTCGTCGTATGGTTGTAGTCAGATCGCGAGAGTCACCTCCACCAAAATCGATAGTTATCAATCTCATCGAAAGATCGGGCACCTCGCCTACATCAAGTGGTATTGGAGCTCAGGTTGCTTAGTGAGAATTTACTGTCTTTCATAGTTAGACTGCTTAATCCCGAAACTCCAAAAAAAGGCAAAAAAAAAAAATAGCATTAGATCACCTTTCTGTCCAAGACCATTTGCACCATTGCATCTTTTTTTTCCAGTAATTTGCATTGTTGAGTTTGTATTGCATCGTCGTGTCACGTTGCTGGTCTTAGCTGAAGTCGGTGTTTAGTTCATACCTTCACTATCGTGGCACTCATCACCCTCTGCCGTACCGTTGCCTTCGCTATCGTGGCACTCATCACCCCCTGTCGTTCCACTGCCTTCGCTGCCGCGGCACCCATCACCCCCTGCCATGCCACTGCCCACCGATCTTTACCACAAGCCACCAAAACACCTAGCACGGTAACCGATCGACCACCACACAGTGCTTGCCGCCATTGCTAATCTCTGCCACCATTCACTACCGAGGTAACCGAAGCTACTGACCACTAGCCATCTGGTACCAAAACGTCTGCCGCCGTATCTTGAGCAAGAAGGGAAGCCCTAGTTGGGTTCATATATTTGAGGAAAAGAAAAGAAAGAGAAGAAAAAAAGGGGAAAAAAGAAGAGGTTGTTTTCGTGCTGCCAGAAGGAAACCTAAGATTCGTCTGACTTCGGCAACGCGATCAAAAAAAAGTTTAGAGAGAGAGACATAAAAAAGTTTGTGACCCATATACCTCCCTAGGCCTGGAAGAGGATTTTGAAGAGATTTGATTCAGGTGCTCATTCGCGGAAAAAAAAGGAGCAAAAAAAGAGCCAAAAAAAGAGCAAACAAAAACCTCTCTTCCAGGGCTGTTGGCACGTGTTTATTTTGGTGCTTCATTTGTATTCCTCTGGTTGCTTCCATCGTTGGTTTAGCTATTCCCCGGTCTAGGCGAGGATCAATAATATCAACTAGTAATTTGAACATTTATTCAACTTGCATTTGCTGAATTGACTGTTGCTAATCCATTGCTACCATACTTGAGCCTTCTCAGCTACACCTTTTCTACACCGTACAGACCGAACTTCACCTGGCAATCGCTCCATCCAATCTTCGGAGATACGTTGACACCGCTGGTTGCTGATCACCCCTATTTGCTTGGTAAGAATTGGATAGAAGGCTTGAGTGTGAGCGACTTTTGAACCACCACATCCTAGTAGTTGCTAGGGACATGTACTTGTGATTTGCTAACAATGGCAGGTTCTGCGGAGCCTTCGAATGAGGATACATCTCATACTCCTTGTACGAAGGCAATTGTACAACATTTCTGGCGCATCATGAACCTTTGTACGGAGGGTCTTAAGGAGGATGTCAGGGTCACGAATGAGTGACTTGCTCAACTTGAGGGAGCCTAGATTGAGACAAACACCACGCTCGCTGCGATGGAGAGAGCGCAAGGCATCACTAACACTTCTTTGGCAGGTATTATGGCGCGCCTTGAGGAGATTGCCCAAGCATCCACTGCTGTTCCCCCTGCTGCGCCGGTCGAGGGACAAGACGTGGCTAATACCGAGGCCGATGACATGGGTAACAACAATAACAATCGAGCTCATCGACAGTTGCGTTTTAATCGACAAGGTATGCGACGAGACCCCCCATGACGTGCGGTACATGACCACGATGATTCCTTTGCTAAGGTTAAATTCACTATGCCCTCTTTTAATGGTAAATATGATCCTGATGGTTATCTTAATTGGGAACTAGCTGTTGATCAAAAATTTGCTTGCCATGAATTTCCTGAGATTAGACAAGTTAGGGTTACTACTAGTAAATTTACCAACTTTGCTTCTGTTTGGTGGAAAGAACATTGCCGTCAACATCCCAATAACATACCTAATACTTGGGAGGCTTTAAAATTACTTATGTGGCATCGATTTGTTCCCTCATATTATGCTCGTGATTTGTTAAATAAATTACAACGCATACGACAAGGTACAAAAATCTGTGGAAGACTACTATCAAGAATTACAAATTGGTATATTGCGTTGTGGTTTAGTTGAGAATGATGAGGCCTCAATAGCTAGGTTTTTGGGAGGGTTGAATCAAGAAACTCAAGGCATCCTTGATTCTAAAGATTACAACTCCATTACTAGATTGTTTCATCTTGCTTGCAAAGCAGAACATGAATTGCAGGGACGCCAGACGAGGACACAATCTAAATCTTCTGTGGGTCACATAAACTCATAGACGCCATGCACCGCTACTGCTCCGTCAACTAGCGCAACCCCCACCGCCATCCTCCAACCACAAGCAGCGCCCTGCTACTTCACCATGAGTTTCTGAAGCAGCCAAATCAGCACCACAAGCTTCTGCAAAAACCTCTTCTTCGGTTGCTTCGACAGGACGAACTAAGCACATTCAATGCCATCATTGCAAAGGCTATGGACACATGATGCGGGACTGTCCAAACAAGTGCGTACTGATTATACGCGATGATGGTGGGTATTCCTTTGCTAGTGATTTTGATAATGAAACATATGCTATACATGCAACTGACCCTGCAGAACATGATGATGAATCTGATCATGAGGAGGAACATGTTGGAGCCAAAGATGCTGACAAGTATTTGAGCATTATAGTTCAAGGCGTACTAAGTGCTCAAGTTTCTCGTGCCGAGCAAAATCAGCGCCATAATTTGTTCCAAATCAAGGAACGCTCGATTCGCATAATTGTTGATGGTGGAGGTTGCAACAATTTGGCGAGTATGGATATGGTAGAGAAGCTAGCTTTGCCGACCAACCCTCATCCCCACCCATACCATATTCAATGGTTCAACAATAGTGGTAAGTTGAAGGTAACATGAATGGTGAGAGTAAACTTTTCTATGGGTTCATACCATGATTATGTTGATTACGACGTTGTTCCTATACAAGCTTGTTCTTTGTTATTAGGAAGACCCTGGCAATACGATACTGATTGTGTGCATTATGGTAGGAATAATCAATACTCTCTCATGTTCAAAAGAAAGAAAATTGTGTTGCATCCTATGACTCCTGAACAAATTGTCAAAGATGAAATTGCTAGAGCTAGTAGAGAGAAGAATCAGGAGAATGCTAAGAGCGAAAATCAGATTGTAGCAAAAGAGCTTGAGCAACATAAGAAGAAAGAACCTAAATATGCTCATGTGAAGAATAAAGAAACTAAACTAAAAGGTGCTAGTTTTCTTACTACCAAATCTGATATGACTGAATTGGATACTAGTAATTCTATTTGCTATGCATTAGTTTGCAAAGATGCTTTGTTTTCATTTGAGGATATACCTTCTTCTTTGCCTCCTATTGTCACTAACATTTTGTAGGAGTACAAAGACGTCTTTCCGAAGGACATACCACCGGGGTTGCCACCGCTTCGAGGGATTGAGCATCAAATTGATTTAATTCATCGTGCATCAGTGCCCAACCACGCACCATACAGGACCAATCTGAAAGAAACTAAAGAAATTCAGCGCCAAGTTCAAGAATTGCTTGATAAAGGGTATGTGCGCGAATTTCTTGGTCCTTGTGCTGTTCCGGTCATTTTAGTGCCTAAGAAAGACGGATCATGGCACATGTGTGTAGATTGTAGAGCAATCAATAATATCACCATTAGGTATCGTCATCCTATTCTTAGGTTAGATGATATGCTTGATGAATTAAGTGGCTCTATTGTTTTCTCGAAGGTTGATTTGCGTAGTGGATATCATCAAATTCACATGAAATTAAGCGATGAATGGAAAATAGCATTTAAAACTAAGTTTGGCCAATATGAGTAGTTAGTAATGCCTTTTGATTTAACTAATGCACCTAGCACCTTCATGAGACTAATGAACGAAGTTTTGCATGCTTTCATTGATAGATTTGTGGTCGTTTATTTTGATGATATATTGATATATATAGCAAATCATTAGAGGGACATCTTGACCATTTACGTGTTGTTCTTAATGCTTTACGTGATGCATGTTTATTTGGTAATCTTGATAAGTGCACCTTTTGCACCGATCGAGTCGTGTTTCTTGATTATGTTGTTACTCCATAGGGAATTGAAGTTGATTAAGCCAGGGTTGAAGCAATACAGAGTTGGCCAACTCCTAACATGGTCACATAGGTGCGAAGCTTTTTAGGACTTGCTGGATTCTACCGCCGCTTCGTGAAGGATTTCAGTACTATCGTTGCACCATTGAATGAGCTCACCAAGAAGGGCGTTCCATTTGTTTGAAGCGCTGCACAGGCGAACGCCTTCACCACGTTGAAAGATAAGTTAACACATGCACTACTACTCTAACTCCCTGATTTTAATAAGACTTTTGAACTAGAATGTGATGCCAACGGAATTGGTTTAGGTGGCGTGTTCTTACAAGAAGGTAAACCTATAGTATACTTTAGTGAGAAATTGAGTGGGCCTAGTTTGAACTATTCCACTTATGATAAGGAGTTATATGCACTCTTTCGAACTTTAGAAACTTGGCAACATTATTTATGACTCAAAGAATTTGTTATACATTATGATCATGAATCTTTAAAGCATATTTAAAGTCAAGGTAAACTGAATCGTAGACATGTAAGGTGGGTTGAATTTATTGAGTCTTTTTCTTATGTCATAAAACACAAGAAGGGAAAGGAGAATGTTATTGATGATGCTTTGTCTAGGAGATATACCGTGCTTTCCCAACTTGACTTCAAATTTTTTGGATTAGAGACTATTAAAGAACAATATGTGCATGATGCTGATTTTACGGATATATTATTGAATTGTAAAGAAGGGAAAATGTGGAACAAATTCGTCATTAATGATGGGTTTGTGTTTAGAGCTAACAAGCTATGCATTCCAGCTAGCTCCGTTCATTTGTTGTTATTACAGGAAGCGCATGGAGGCGGGCTGATGGGACACTTTGGCGTGAAGAAAACAGAGGATATACTTGCTGATCATTTCTTTTGGCCAAAGATGAGACGGGACGTCGAGCGCTATGTTGCTCGCTACACTACATGTCAAAGAGCTAAGTCACGATTTAATCCTCATGGTTTATACATGCTTCTACCTGTTCCTAGCATTCTGTGGGAAGATATTTCGATTGACTTTGTTTTAAGATTGTCTAGAAAAAAGAAGGGGAGGGATAGTATATTCGTGGTTGTTGATAGAATTTCTAAGATGACCCACTTTATACCATGTCATAAGAGCAATGATGCTACCAATATTGCTGATTTATTCTTTCGTGAAGTTGTTCGCTTGTATGGTGTGCCTAATACTATAGTTTCAGATCGTGATGCTAAATTTCTTAGCCACTTTTGGAGAACTTTATGGGCTAAATTGGGGACTAAGCTGTTATTTTCTACTACTTGTTATCCCTAAATTGATGGACAAACTGAAGTTGTGAATATAACTTTATCTACAATGCTTAGGGCTGTGTTGAAAAAGAATTTAAAAATATGGGAAAATGCTTTTCTCATATTGAGTTTGCTTATAATCGTTCATTGCATTATACTACAAAGATGTGCCTTTTTAAGGTTGTTTATGGTTTTGTGCCTCGTGCTCCTATTGATTTAATGCTTATTCTATCTTCGGAGAAATTGAACTTTGATGCTAAACAACGTACTGAATTGATTTTAAAAATGCATGAGACAACTAAGGAGAATATAGAGCGTATGAATGCTAAATATAAACTTGCTGGTAGTTAGGGAAGAAAACATCTAACTTTTGAACCAGGAGATCTTGTTTGGTTGCACTTGAGAAAAGATAGGTTCCCTAAATTGAGAAAGTCAAAATTGATGCCTAGAGTTGATGGTCCTTTCAAAGTGTTAGAAAAGATTAATGATAATGCATACAAGCTTGAACTGCTTGTAGATTTTGGGGTTAGTCCCACATTTAACATTGTAGATTTGAAGCCATACTTGGGAGAAGAGGAAGAGCTTGAGTCAAGGACGACTCCTATGCAAGAAGGGGAGGATGATGAGGACATCCCTACCATAGATACAACTGCGCCTACACACACAACTCATCCACAACCAGTGTTACAAGGACCACTTACTCGAGCTCGTGCTCGCCAACTTAATTACCAGGTGAATTCGTTCCTAGGTTTATATATTACTGAGAATAGCCTGCTACCTAATGCAAGTGATTTAATTGTGCTTATGAACATGGGAAAGGACCAAGGAGAGGCATGTGGAGTTATAGACATGCATCGAAGGCATAATGGAGGTCACCACATCACTTTGGGTCCGAGTCAAGCAAGAGTTCAAGTTGGGCTCGTTCTGAATTCGGATTCGGACTACTGCGATAGTACTAAGTTTAAATGACTGTAACTTCTTTATACGGACTTCATTTGGGACTTTCTTAGACTTCATGGAAATCTTATCAAGTCTACTTTCCAACGGATCTAACCACATCTTCAAATTCCATCCGAACTGGCCACAATCATCAAAACAGTCCGTGTCTATTTCTGAGCCCGAGTCAAAAGGGTGTTGCGCCACCTCCACTTGGGCCCATGGGCCTTGTAACCCTAGGGGCACGCGTCCACTTCCCTAGCCGCCACCCCTGGTCGTCACCCCATATAGGAGTTGCCATCTCCCTTTGCTAGAACTTGGATTTCGTTGAGTTTAGGTTTACCTATTGTGCAAACTTCTGTTCTTCAGTTGTGTCGGACGACTACCTGTTAAGATAGCCTTCGGGATCCCACCTTTGATTATCAATATTATCTACACTATAATCTTATTCACAATATCAGATTGCCTACACTTTATTCTTGCTAGTTCTTCGATTGCTCGCAGGGATTGAACCTCGTGTTCAGGTTAATCGTGCTTCCAGCAAGGTTAATAATATCTCGGAGTTGGTTCAACGATTGCTAAGGCACAAGCATCGTCGTACGGTTGTAGTCGGATCGCGAGAGTCACCTCCACCAAAATTGATAGTTATCAATCTCATCGAAAGATCGAGAACCTCGTCTGCATCAGTGTAGAACATGGCGAGGTGGTGCTGGAGGTGAAGACAATGTCGCTGGAGGACCTCCAACGGTGGCGCTAGAGGAGGTGAGGCGAGCTTCGGCTGACGGCAGAAATTTGCGAAGTGCAGCGAGGTTAGGGCGAGAGAGAAGAGGAGAACCGACGCAAAAGGAAGAGGAGGACGATGAGCTTCTGGGGCCTCCATTTATAGGGGCCGAGGAGGGGAGAGAGAGGAGATCGATGGTATGGGCACGCGGCGAGGCTGATGGGAGCACGGCATGGAGCTCGTTGTGCCCAATGGCGGGACGGGGGCAGATGGGGGAAAAGATGAGGGCGTGACGCGGGGCAACAGCGGGATTCACGACCCTCGTTAGTGGCAGCGGGTAGCAAAGGAATGGGCGTCAGGGCGGTGAAGTGGGTGTGCGGGCGGCTCGGCATAGGCTTCCAATGGGAAGAAGGGGGCGAGGAGGAAGAAGGTTGGCGAGTGGGCCCCGACTGGTAGCGAGCTAGAGAGGGGAAAGGAGAAAGGGTGGCTGACGCGCGGACCCCACGGGTAAGAGAGAGAGAGAGTGAGAGAAGGCCGGGTGCAAGAGGTTGGGCCGATGGGAGTGGGCCGAGCAGAGGTAGGAAAGAGGGAAAGGGAATGGGCCGGCCAAAAAGATTCAGCCCAAAACAAAAAAAGGGTTTTTTAGATAGTTTTCGAATTACAGAAATACAATAACACCAAAAAGGCTTTTAGAAAATAGCAAAAAGAATTCAAAAATTAAAGAAAATTTCACAAAAATTTTCTAACTTATTTTGAACTTAATAAAATTATTTACAACCTAAATTTAGCTTTTAGGTTTGCCCATAAATTATTTTCATTTTATGGAAAATGGGAAAAGCCTTTTTAAAATCCAGAAAATTCAAGAAATTAATTTAATTTTTCTTTTTACATTTAAATCCTCTAAAAACCCAAAAACTCAAATAAATTTTATTTTTGACTTTTAAAATTTAGGAAAATCAAGAAAAGCAATTAAAACTCTTTTAAATTTCGTAAAATCAAGGAAACTCTTTTACAACTTAGAAAAATCAATAAAATAATTATTTTATTATTTTAAAATTGGTAACATAACTTTGGGATGTTACACAATCGGTCCAAACTTATTCAGGAAACTCAAACTAAATATCACAAGGTCTACTCAATGTGATGTTTTCTGGAATGGGAAGAAAGGATTTGAGGTTAGGGAGAAGGACATAATGAAGTACACAGTCAACTTGGAACAAAGGACTTGTTCTTGCAGATATTGGCAAAAATATGGTCTACCTTGTTGCCATGCAATCAGTGCAATCTACAAAAGTTCACAGCAATTGGATGGCTATATTGACAGCTGCTACTCCATAGAGGTTTATGAGAGTATATATGAGCATTGTTTGGAGCCAGTGCAAGGTGAATAGATCTGACCAACCTCTGATCATCCTAAGCCATCACCCCCTAGGTACAGCAAAATGCCAGAGAGACCTAGGAAGGAAATGAGAAGGGAACCAGGTGAGGCACCAAAGGCACATAAGGGGACAAAGCTAACTAAGGTTGGACGTAAGATCAGATGTGGTCTCTGCAAAAAAGATGGCCACAATGTTAAGAGATATCCACTTAATCCAAATGCAAACCAGAAGAAGAAACAAGCAACTGCACACCTCAGGAGAGAAGCTACTAGAAAGAGGAAGCAAGTAGAGGTATCAAGCTCTGCACCAATCTTAAGCACTGCATTGGTAAGTACTTAACATCAAGATTTGTAATAAATTGTACAAAACCACAAATACTGACATTACCATCTTGCAGGTTATTCACACTGGTGAAGCTGGTGCTCAAAAATCGCAGAAGAGGTCAAGCAAGACTACCAAGTAGACAGCTTGTCATGGTTCTATGTAGGTCAATGCACACTTGTAGTCAGTTTGTGATAGTGCATTGCATGAAGCTTTTGGACTTGTCCATGGTCTGGACATGTAAGTATGTAGGTTAATTTCATATGTAGGTGAATGTTTCTAGGTGAACCTCTCCGTTAGATGTATGAAGCTTTTGGACATGTCAATAATGTGTTTTGGATATGTAATTACCTCATGCGATGCAATGACAAAGTTCTCAATATCATTGTCAAACTTATCTTCTCAATATTGTCAATGTTCTCAATGTTGTTTACTCTCATAACTGTCAATATTGTTTACATTCACATATCTTCAGTGCCAAACTTCTCAAAGACAAAGACATATGATCCAGAATGACTGCATTCCATATACTTCAACATTCAATCATTACAACTGCATATCACGATTACAAAAGATTCACAATTGTTGATTGCCAACAACCCACACAGAAAAGACAACTACACTTACAACTACTGCATGAAACAATAACTTCGTCATGTTCTGTTTCTGAACTCTAACAGCTAATTCTGCCATCTCCATTTTCTTCTCCTCAAGCTTGTTCTTCAGGAAAGCAATCTCTGCGGCGTGCCTTCGTTTGACATCTGCCACACTTCTCCGGGCCACCTCCATTTTCGTCTCCTTCATCTGCATCTTCTCCCTCTTCAGCTCTATATTCTCCTTCTTTAATCCCTACACTTTATCACGGAGATCCAACAGCAAATGATTCAAAAAAGGAGTGGTTTTCGGATCATGCCACTGCCAAAAACCGCAACCACCGGCCTACTCCAACAAAAAAATGGCACCCAAATCAAAGTGAACTCCAACAAAATCAAGTTCAATACACACAAATCGATCTAAACTATTTCCTTACCCTTGCTCCCTTGCATGTGTAATACCTCCTCCCAGGATTCTCATCGCTCCAAGAAATCCATCTCAGCGCTTTCTCCTTGTAATAGCACAAACGCGCAGAGAGGTAGTCCAGCGGCTTCTCACGGTAAACCACCGGCAACTGTGACCCTTCCGCCCTACGCCCTTTGCTTCCCGATGATGCCACGCAGGGAGACCGCGAGGTCTCAGAGCTTCCTTCCTCCTCCATGCCTCGAACCCTATCCTCACTAGCGCCACTAGAGAGAGCAAATGCTCCGGAGGAAGAAACGCGAAGGGGGTAAAGCCGTAAAGGGGATCATGCCTAAAAACGGCTGCCACCTCACCTAGCCCACACATCGCCCACACAGCAGCCGACGTGGCAAAACCGGGCCACCCGGACGCCACGTGCGCAAAACCACCACACAAAACAGCTGAGGGGTTAGCTTGTCCAATTTTGCAATTTAGGGGTGTCAAAAGGCCGATTTTTAATACAGAGAGTTACTTGTCCGCATGTTAATACTTGAGGCGGTATAATGGACTTCTTCCTATTTAATTTAGTAGTTAGTATAATTTAATGATATTTAGAGCTTAGTGTTGGACCGGGTGTTACATACCACTCCACCGGAACGTTCAGTGAGAAGTCCTAGATGTGACAACATCGGGCATTAGAATTTCGGCCTACCTACCGATGTCCAAGGTGCAGGTGCTCGTTAGTTTCTCAAGTAGCAAAGGCCCACAAAAATAGTAAAAACCTTCAAGTTAAATTACCGTAGGTCATTCTAGAAGAAAATCAAGAGATGCCTGACAGTCTGTCCAAGTTTCCATCCAAAGTAGTCACCTGGATTGTGCCGTTCTGGCGCATTTGCCTTCCTGCACCAGCAGCACCACCCACTTATCCCAAAAATGTGCTGCTACTACTCCACAAGTAATGCATTCTTGTAAAGTTTCCTTTAATTACCGTTGTCTCTTTGCACACGTTAGTACTCACAGGTAGGATGAAAAATATATACGAATTATCCGTATTATTCGACTACCATATTTGCTATGATATGAATATGGTATAGATTTTTCCATTCGATTAACAATTTCTCTCATATTCGTATCCGTATTCAAATTCGCATAAAAATATGGATGCGAATATGATATGAATTTTTCCCATTCGAATTGTTATTTTATCTTAGCTATTCGTATTTGAATTCAATGAAGCAATATAATTTTTTTATTACAATATGCCTAATTATTTGCACGAGTTTTTCTAATTCAATGTGAATCCATGTTCCTTTATGTGAACAAAATAGATTGAAATGATTAAGTATGATTGTACGAGGATAAATTGTCACTAATATCTTCACAGTGCATAAGTTATGAGGATATCCGAATCCGACCAAATTGAGTAGATATCCGATTCGAATTCGTATTCGTTATAACATTCAATTCATATTCGTACTCGATCATTGTTGGACCCCGGTCTTTGAATACCCGAAGCCCTTATGTGTGTACCGTACTAGTCCCATGATCAGTGGCTAGTAAAAGTTCGGTATTTAGAATTTCAACATTGCGTTCACCCTATAAAATTTTCACGAAATCAACTGAAATTTATTGGAGATGATTCAATGTACCGAGAAGCTAATTTGTGCACATTGACAGGCCTAGGTGCACAGGTGGCCCCCACAACATTGTAGACAATGATTTCATAAAAGTTCAGTATTTGGAATTTCTACCTCGCGTTCACACTATAATTTAATTGCCTGAAGTTTATTGGAGATGATTTAATGTGTAGAAAAGCTACTTTGTGCACATTGGCGGACCTACTGCACAGGTGGTCCCCACAATCTTGTAGAATTCCGAATGACATCCAAACAGAAGAATTGGATTTTGAATTGGCTCGAATCAAATTCAAAATCAACTAGAATAGAATTTGTAATCCAATTGAATGAGTTACATTCAATTACAGGCAGGCAAACGGGGTGAAAGGAAATTATTGCACGACGTTTTTTTAAGGCATTGCACGACGTTCTGAAATACTACTATCAAATAGTTGCACAGTCTCTCCTTTCTGGACGCTTAACGTAAAACAAGGATTACATCTATCAAACAGTCTAATACTACCAGTTTGTGGTTATCGTGTTGTGCTGCATTGTCCTGCGTAGTCTAGTTTGTTACAGGAATGTTTACTATTTCTAGTAAGATTTTGCCATTTTGTCTCGAACGTGCTAGCCTATGGAAAACCATCTCAACGTTTTGAATTTGCTACAGTGAAGTAAATAGGCAGTTAATTTAAGGTCTGACACTCGATCCGGACCAGCCGCCGCCGCCGAGAAGAAAAAATTAACTGTGAACGGTATCTCCTTTCTCGATGCCTTAAACGTAAAACAAGGATTACATTTACTATCAAACATACTAAGAGTATCTATAACAGTCCACGTCAGCTATTACTAAGGGACTGACACATCAGCATTTAGGTGATGTGGATGAGAGAAGATGATGAGAGAATGTAAGATTGTTTCTAGATGAAGAAACTAGCAAATTGTTAATACCAAGACACAAGAAACAACCAAATGCTCTATTGGAGACTTACTTGTTACCTAAAAACGCGTTTTGTGGGTCCCACTGTCTTAAAGCAAAATATCCACCAGATCATTTGTGCAGCCCGACTTCATTATTGATATGATAAATGAGCTAAAATATGTAGGCCACAAAGTTATACTTCATTATTGATCATCAAGAATCATACACACGTGTAGCAATTAAAGTCCTAGACACAAGCTCAAAAAACAATCCATTGGAAGACTTGTTTCTTTTTATTAGATTGAGTACTCTATCTCCTTTTAGTAACAAACTAAAAAGCAAACTATTGTAGATGCTCTAAGTACTACCGGTTTGTGGTGGTCATGTTGAACTGTATTGCTGTGTGGAATCTAGTTAATACAGGAATGTTTACTGTTTCTAGTACAGTAAGATTTTGCTATTACGCATGACTCAAACGTGCTAGCTATTATGAATAGCAACTTGTATTATCAGGGGGCCAAAGGGCCAGTATATATATACAAAGTACAAGAGGTGAATATGCAAATAACCCCTCATAACAATGGGGAATAACACACTATACATATATCTCTAACACCCCCCTCAAACTCATGGTGGATCAACAACACTGAGTTTGGAGATGTATGTAACACCTTGATTTTCAGAGCCTTTTTGAAAGTTTTTAAAATAACAAGAACCATTTGGTTTTGATAGTAATTCAAAGCTTAACTGGAGAATTTCAGAATTTGAAGAGTTTAAAATGACTAAACTAAACTTCAATTAATCCAAAACCTAGTTCTTTTGGTGTTGCTCTAGCTCTCTGGAGCTACCTTCCTTTCTCTTGATGAGATTTCCTTTCCTCTATCCTATTTGGACAATCTTCTGTGCCCAGACCTTCCCTCTTGTCTGGCTATTTCCTGGAAGCCATATCCCCTCTATGTCTGGAGCTCTTTTGTGAGTCTAGACCTCTTTGGTATCTAGACTGCCTTGGTACTTAGTCCTCTTCTTTGTTGGCCTGAATATCTTTATGGTTCAGACTTTTCTTTTCCTCTCTGTTCATTTGAACCTCCTCGGGTTCATTTCAAAGCCCTTGGTGCTCCCTTGAGCCCTTCAAGCTCCAATGGACTTTCCTTGGATCCTCTGTGTGTGATCATTCGGACCTTCCATGAGCAGGTCTTTTGGACCTCCTGCCCATAAGACCTCCTCCCAGTCTCTTTGCAAGGATCTTCCTTGCAGTTTGAAGCCACCTTGTGGTCAGGACCACCGGTCCTGTGCTTGGACTTTCCTCCCCTTTGAGTTCTTGACCATCCAGGATCTCCTTTCGAGATCTGAGCGTCAAGACCTCTTCGGATACTCTCACTCTTCATGGTTTGGACCTCCCTGGAGGTTCAGACCCGTTGGTAGTTTAGATCTCCTTTTGAGGCCTAGATCATTTGTAGTTCGGACCTCCTGTGGGGTCTAGTTCTCTTCTGTATTTAAACCTTCGAGGTTTAGACCCCCTTTGTGTTTAAACCTTCTTTTGTGTTGGACCTCTTTTAGGTTCAGACTGTAACATCCTGGTTTCTAAATCCTTTTTAAAATGTGTAAAACAAATTAAAACTATTTTGTTTTGATGAGAATTCAAAGTTTGGTTCGGTTGGAGAGGTTTGAGTTGTTGATACCTCCTTTTGGTATGCTCCGTAGACCTTCCTTTAGCCTATCTCTTTTGGGTCAGTAGGTTTAGACCTTCTCTGTGGCCTAGACCTCCTCGGGGTTCTTAAGATTAGACCTCCCATGGGGCTCGAGACCTTTCTCTTTGAGTTTGATTACTTTGAAACTCTTTGTTGGTTTGAATCTCTTGGATCGAGACCTCTTTTACATTCGACTTCTCTTAAGTCAAGACCCTTGTTGCTGGGCACGCCTTATGCCCAATCCTCTTTTCACCAGACATCATGGTATTTCATCGGTCTTTTGTGTGCCTTTGAACCACCTCGACATTTCTTCCTAACCGAAAGGACTTTCGTGGGTTCATTCTCGACCTTACCTCATTGGATTGAAGATTTCCTTGAGTTACCTTGACCTTGGCGGCTCCATCTAGAACTACTCTGGGTGGAACTCCTCTGAGAATCCTCTTTCTTGGAACCCCTCCGCCTGGACCTCTCTTTGTTTTGAATCTAACGGATGGGACCTCTCCTCATTTCGAATCCTAAGGTTCAGACCTCCCCGTGCATTACTCTCTTTGGAACCTCACCTTCACGTTTGATCTTGGCTGTTGGACCTCCCTCTTGGAGATCCAACCGCTCGGACCTCAACTTGCCCTTTATCCCAACCACGGAACCTTCTTGTAGTTCTCTGGACCTCCTGTCCAAGACCTCTCCGTGGCCTTTTAAACCTGGCTCTGGCCCTCCTTGCCAGACCTCCCTTGTGGAGATCCTAACCGTCAGGACCTCTTTTTGTTGATCCTGACCGTCAGGACCTCCCCCTGTCCAGACCTCCTCAACCTTTAGACCTTCCTGTCCTTCGGGCCTAGGACCTCCTAAGCCTCTCGGACCTCCTAAAAGACCTTCTCTGCGGGGCAAGACCTCCCCATTTGACCCGACTTTTTCTAAGTTGACTGGCCCCACTTGCCAGTCTTGGTCATTCTCATTTCCTCCGCCACGTTAGTATCTTGGGCATTTAATGCATGTCTTGTCACATTAAATGCATTCATGTACGTGGTGTATACTTTGAATTTGGTCACTTAGTTGTACTCTGACATTTTTCTTTGTCCCTCCCCGTAGCAACATACGTTGTCCTTCCTCGTACCTTTTATCCAGGGTGGTAATGACACCTGCTCTGCCACTCACCTACCCTTGACCCATTTCTATACTTATCCCTAGCACGTATATTTCTAGTTTTCTTCACCCACTTTGACTATAACCAGTCCAGAGAACTCTGCCATATTACCTTCTTCACATTCACCATCTTGGCTCTCGTTTAGTGGCCTTCCAGGGAAGACTTTGCTGCTCACGACCTCCCCTCCATCCATTGCTCCTCTTTGTCCCTGGTAAGTCCTCTGGTGGTCCGCTTCACTTTTATTTTGTTCACTGCATTGAGCGGGTCGTGTCCTTCACAGGACCTCCCCTGGTGGACACCTTCTGGATTTCTATGGCCTTTATTTGAGGACCTCCTCTCTGGACTTTGCGCAAGAATTATTTCTCAGGGCCTCTCTGTTGTATTATTTAAATCACTCCTTTGAGGTCTTTTGCTAAGGACCACCTCCTCGTAGTAAGCTTAGACCTCCTCCAAAAGATCCTATTCTAAATACAATACTCTTCTGTTAATTGAGTTTTGAGGTTCCTCTGGAGTTCTTTTGGTTCTTTGCTGGAGTCCCTGTTGGTTCTTTATTTGGAGCTTGGTCTGAATGTGTTCTTTTGACCGTATAGATCTTGACGTTCCAGAGAGCCAGAGCTGTGAGAGAGAGTAGATCCTTAAGCTGTCAAGCAAGAGGCAAGTTACACTTTTGATCATATTGCACCCAATAATTCAAATTAATTATGTCTTGTTTTAATGTATACTGCATGCCTATTTCTATCAATTTATTTCAATACCTGTTTTAAATCCATAGTTATGCCTACTTCCTTTGTATGGCCACTGTTGACTTTGAACTGAGCATGCTGTCACCACTAGATCAAACTTGGGTCATGCAATAGTGTGAGCCAAGACCATTTGAAAAACATATGCTTAGTCATGCTTAGACCAAAAGTATTGATTTGGGGAAATCTTTACCATCATGACCAAACACTGTTTTAAATGTTTTCACCATGACATTGGGATGTCATGGAAGGATGAAAATGTTGCTGGGGAAGCAAGGAAAATGAAAATGGATTGGACTAGGGCGAATTGGTTGGATTGGCTGGTGCAATGTTTGTGCACGGACTCTATCCTAGCAAAGGTGGAGGTCCAGGGGTTTGTGAAAGTCGCCCTAGTCATATGAGGACCGGTCTTTGAGCGACCAATGCTATGCCTATAATGGGCTATGCCACAATCGTGCAACCACATGTCTCCAGAGTGGGGCGTGGGACCTGGCTGAGTAATTTGCAAAACTCCACCATAAGCTGCTCCATTAGAGGTGTGGGAGGTCTTATATGGCCAATGGTCTTTTATAACCTACTGTTCCCACTAGTGCAAGAGGGGGCTTCCCGCCGGATTGCTGTCCATAGGGGGGTGAAACCTTAGCAAGGAAAGGCTGTGGTGGAGCAATGCATTGTAAAGGTCTTGTCATGAACTCTAGACCTCTTACCTTCGGTAGTGAGAGGTGGCACTCGCGCATGCCAAACAAACTAGAGGAATCATGTCGTGTGGGTAAAGTGCACAACCTCTGCAGAGTGAAATCTATTCGAATAGCCGTGTCTGCGGTCATGGACGTGCTGGCAAAGGCCACTCAGAGTTAGATGTTGGTTTTGGGGTTTTCCAGAAAGGTTTATCAAATCTGTTTTTGGGATTTTATCCCATGGGTTTGGGCAGGGAGCCTTGTGACAGGAGGGTATCCTTCACCACTTGTGATGAATGAATATCCAACTGAAAATCAAGTTTAGAAAATGAATTTTATCTATTAAGAACCTGCTTTGAAACTTAGTAATTGTATTTGAAAGAAACTTGGCTTTACGCAAATTAACCATATTCAGCCTTCCATTGTGATATCCATTTATGCATGTCATTTTGTTATCTAACGGGTGTAACTTGCGAGCACGGTTGTTGTGCTCACTCTTGCTTGATGCTATCTTTTAGCAGGGAATGGAAGCTTTAAGGTGATCTACTCAGTGGACCAAATGGTCCAGATCGACTAGGATTGCGCCCTCCAGCCGGTTGCCTGTGGTGTATCGGGTGGCTCATGTGTTTATTTTTACTATGTTTTGCCTACTGGCTTGTAAGCTCTCTTGTAAACAACTCCTTTGGTTATTAATAAAGCTTGTGTTGTTGCTATGTTACCATCACAGTTGCTGTGTGAAGAGCTAGCCATGATCCTTGGGACTAGCTCAGTTCACATTGAGGACCTTGAGAGAACCCAGACCTCCCCGACCACCCTCAGGTTTGTGCGTTTGTGGTTCTGGGGTGGTCTCAGTCCTCCACGACCTCATCTGGTGGGTCGCAGGAGGGTCCTGAGATGACCTCCAACCTCCACGCCTTCCCCTGGTCTGGCCGTGGGAGATCTTTGGGGGTGCTCCTCGGTTCCTAAGACCTCCTCGGGCTGGTTCTCTTGGACTTTCAGGAGGTCCTGCTGGACCTCCTGGGAGGTCTTGGTGGACTGTCCGAGAGGTCCTTTCTGGACCTCCTGGGAGGTCCTACTGGACTTTCCAAGAGTTCTTGGAGGACCTCTCGGGTGCCCTAGGGTTGGGTCGCTACAATGTAGAAGTCGTGCTGTGCTTGAGTCTAGGCCTTCATGAAGAAATCTGCTATCTGGAGCTCTGAAGACACATACTGAAGAGCAATCACCTGATCATGCACACAAGACCTCACGAAGGAAGCATCAACACCAATATGCTTGGTGAGCTCATACTTCACAGGGTCACGGGCAATACTAATAGCATCTGTACTGTTTGATAAGAGAGGAGTCGGTGTAGTGACAGAAACACCAAAATCCTCAAGTAACCACCATAGCCAAGTAATCTCTGTTGTCAAGAGAGCCACAGCTCGCAACTCAGCCTCTGCACTCGAACGGGACACTGCAGTCTGTTTCTTCGTCTCCAGGCAATGAGAGAACCACCAAGAAAAACACAGTACGTAGAGATAGACCGCGATCGAGGGATCGCGCCCAAGTAGCATCCGAATAAGCTGAAGGTCAGAACGAGCCGGAGTGTGGAAAGAAGAGATGGTGAGAGATAGTCCTCTGAAGGTATCGCAGAACTTCAAGAAGGTGGTCAGAGTGGACCTAAGTGGGGCAGAGACGAATGACTCGTAATGTGGATCGGACAAGTGATATCCTGGACGAGTAACAAAGAAGGTAGACAAGACTCCCAACAAGATGACGATAACGAGTCGGATCAGAAAGAGGCTCACCATCAAAGGGTCGGAGGTGAACATTGAGCTCCATGGGAGTCTAACAGTACGCTGATCAGTGAGAGAGGCGCGATCAAGAAGATCCTGAATATACTTCTCTTGGGACATAAAGAAACCATCTGGAGTGGAAGTAACCTCAATCCCAAGGAAGTAACGAAGAGGACCAAGATCTGACATAAGGAACTGCTCACTAAGACGAGTCTTAACAAAAGCAATGTACTCAGAATCATCTCTGGTAATGATCATATCATCAACATACAGAAGAAGAAGAGTCCGACCACGAGACGAAGTGTGGACAAAGAGCGCAGGATCATGATCACTAGCTGAAAAGCTAGAAGCAGTGACCACAGAGGAGAAGCGCTCAAACTAAGCACGAGGTGCATGCTTAAGGCCATAGAGAGAGCGATGAAGGCGATAGACCATGCCCTCAGGAACAGTATACCCAGGTGACGGATGCATGTAGACCTCCTCACACAACTCGCCATTAAGAAAGGCATTCTTGACATCAAGCTAAGAAATAGACCAGTGGCGAACAGACGCCACTGAAAGAAGAGTGCGGACAGTGGTCATGTGGGCCACAGGAGCAAAAGTCTCGTCGTAGTCACGACAATGCTCTTGCTGGAAGCCACGAGCAACAAGACGCGCCTTATAGCGCTCAAGAGAACCATCAGAGCGAGTCTTAATCTTATAGACCCACTTACACGTGATGGGACGAGAGTGAGATGGAAAAGGAATAAGATCCCAAGTACCAGTATGCTCGAGGGCAGCAATCTCCTCAGCCATGGCATGCTGCCACTCAAGGTGAGTAACAGCATCCCTAGGGAGACAAAGCTCATGAGTAGTTGCACCAAAGAAAACCAAAAGCAGGGGGGGGCGAATCGATCAAGGCGATCGCGGAGGCGTGAGCGAGAAGATGACCCATCAGGAGAAGATGGAGCATCAGGGGAAGATGGAACATCAGGAGAAGATGGCTCATCTAGAAGATCCTCAATACGAGGTCGACGAGTGTAGAAGAGGGGGGAAGGTACTGTAGTGGGTGGAGCCGCAGGAGACGAAGCAGGCGGCGATAGCGGCGGAGAGGCCACAGGAGGAATATGTGGAGACTCAGTGGGACGGGTGGACGAGGGCAAGACAGATATAGGTGTATCTGGAAATGTCAAAAAAGACAGAGACTCCATAGAGGAAGTCGAAGGAGAGGCAGGACGTGGGTAGAAGAGACGAGACTCGTCGAAAGTCACATCCCGAGAAATCCGCATCCGTCGACCAACAGGATCCCAACACCGATAGTCCTTGTGCTCGGCACTGTATCCCAGAAAGACACACTCAAAAGACTGAGCAGTCAGTTTGGTGCATTCTCGAGGGCGAGGAGAACGTAGCAAACGCAGCCAAACAAACAAATGGCAGAGTAGTCAGGAAGAAGACCACAGAGACGCTCAACAGGGATTGCACCCTGAAGAGCAGAAGAGGGCTGGATGTTGACGAGATAGGTGGCGATGGAAATAGCCTCGCCCAAAAGTGAGGTGGAATAGAGGCGGCAATCATCGATTACGAGCCGTCTCAAGGAGGTGACGATGCTTGCGCCAACAAACACCATTCTCGAGCATGAGCACTAGGACAAGAGAACGAAGCGAGAGTGCCTGCTTTCGACAAGGAAGGCGCTTGTAACGAGAGAGAGGTACTCGCTAGCGAGTCGAAGACGAAGACACGAATAGGAGTGGAAAACTGTGTGCGAACCATAGTGGCAAATTGTTTATAGATAGACAAGGCCTCACTACGAGAAGACATGAAATATATCCAAGTGTGGCGAGAGAAATCATCTATAAATATATAATATCAATGACCCCCTTTCGAAACGAAGGAAGCCGGACCCCAAATATCTGAATGAACAAGATCAAATGGACACTGAGACACTGACTCACTATGAAGATAAGGAAGCTGAATCTGTTTACCTAACTTACAGCCCTGACAATCTAAAGACACGTCTCCTGAGAGAGACCCCAGAACGTCTCCTGAGACAGACCCTAGAAGGCCATGACGAACTAAAGACAACAAACGAGATCCACACAGATGACCAAGATGGTGATGCCACTGCTGGAAAGAGCCGGTAGACGGAGTGGCAGAAGCAGAGAGACTAGCGGCGACGGTGGCAGCGGAAGGAAGGTGAAGCCAGTCAAGCTCCCAGAGACACTGTGAATCAAGGCGCCGAGGGCCAAAACCAACCAGAGCTTCTGTGTGGTGGTTCTGAACACAACAAGAGTCAGAGTCGAGAATGACCCGACAACCAAGGTCAGTAATCTGCCCAGCAAAATGAAGTTGCATGGTAAGACGAGGAACATGAGCAAATGTATGAACATGAAAAGATGAGTTGCTAAGAGGTCCTCGACGAGACGAAAAGAGAGGTACCATCGCGAGAAGAATCTTGACAGAGAATCAAGAGGTGTAATGAAAGACAGAGTGGAAGAATCGAAGTCATGTGAAAAGATGCTCGAATCAAGAATCCACGGGAGGTACTGATGTGTAGGGTGGTTTCAGCGATTCAAGAGTCGATGTGAATTAATCGAGGAGAACTCAGCGACAAGCGGCGTCGAAGTCGGCTATCTCGCTTTCGATGAGAGAAATCTGAAGGAGTCGATGTGGGCGTCGATGTAGAAGTACCGAAGGTGCTAGTAGAAGAACGACGTGAAAGATGCCACTGCTTCTTATAGCACTGGGACTCAATATAGCCGACCTTGTCGCAGTAAGAGCAGTGAGGACGGCCACCGCCAGATGTAGGGCGGCCACCACCACCTGTGGCAACCACCGAGGCGGCAAGCTAAAGCGTGGAAGCGGTCGGTGTAGCGGTAGACGGCGGCAAGCACGGAGGAGTGCCATCGCACCAAGACCACTCAAAGTAGTCTCCTCTCATACGTATCTTGGTAAGAGCCTCCAGGAGAGTGACACGAGGTTAGCGTGCAAGGAGCTGGGTACGCCTCTACTCGAACTCAGGACGAAGGCGAGTAAGGAAATCGTGGACACGCTGAAACTCGTGTCAAGACGATAGCCAGCAAAGACGGACAGAGCAACACCAAGAGTCGGAGAGAGTCCAATGACACCGACGGCAGAGCTCGGCGTAAAAGCGTCAACAGTAGCATCACCCTGCTAAAGAGAGTGCTCCTGGCGGACCACAAACAGGTAGAGGGCATCACCAGAGGGCTCGTAGCGCTGACGAAGGTGAGTCCACATATGGAAAGCCAAAGGGAGTCCCACAACCTCAGAAGAGAACTGAGACTGGACACTAGCGATGAAGACAACAGCAGCCCGAGCATCGTCGTCGTACCACTAAGTGTAGGCGGTCAGTCGATCCTGGTAGGAATCCAAAGCCTCTTGGTAGGCGATCTGACCTCATCATCGAGAAGGCGAAGCGGCCTCAATAGCGACCTTTGTCGGTTTGTCGAGGCGCATGACAGTGTAGGCTCCATCGGAGGAGTAGGGCAAGGCGGGCAGGTGACATCACCAGAGAAGACGCCCCAGAGACGAAGACCACGCATGTGGATGCGCATGTGAGACACGAAGTCGGTGTAATTAACACCATCGAAGATCACCAGGCAGCGAGGGAGGGAAACGGTGCCCGACGACATTGTAACAGTGGCCATTGGTAGGCGACACTGGACGGCGCTGCGACCAAGGCAATGAAGTCTAACAGGCGGCATTTGACGGTGCGGCGGTTAGAACAACATATTTTTTTTTGGAGAAGGGCCATAACCGAAACAAATAGAATATAAAATGGCCCCTATGGCTCGCACCACCACCACAGATGCACGGGAACTCTAGGGTTCCCCGTTCCCTTGCCGAGCGGTGGCGGCGGCCGGGCGAGCTCGAAGCGGCAACGCGGTTCGGCGGCGAAGCGATCGCAAGCACCGCCAAGCGGTGGTCTGGCAATGGTGGCGAAAGGAGAGGCCAAGAGGGCCGAGTGGCGGCAGGATATGGCGCGGGAGCCCGGATCCGCGGCGGGAAGAGCCCGGCGCGGATCTGAGCGGGAGAGACGGCCGGATCTGGAAGCGGCAGCGTCTTGCGACCTCGCAGAGAGGTGCCGCTAGAGGCCGTGAGGCGGCGCTGAGACTCAAGACGACCAGAGGCGGCGCTGTCAAGCGACGACAGGCGGATCGACGTCATGAGGCGGCGGCGATAGAGAGCGGAGACGCGACGGAGGCAGAGGGAGAGGAGCCAGCAAAAGATGGCTAGGGCAGGGGAGGACGAGTTGCGCGTCCCGAGAGGAAAACCTAATTTGCTCAGATACCATGTTATGAATAGCAACTAGTATTACCAGGTGGCCAAAGGGCCAGTATATATATACAAAGTACAGAAGATAAATATGCAAATAACCCCTCATAACAATGAGGAATAACACACTATACATATATCTCTAACACTAGCTTTTGAAAAACCACCACAGCGTCAATCAAACGAAGCCTAGAAACACATGGTACAATCTTGACCTGCATTGATGAATTTTACGAATTTGGACATGGAATTTCAAGTTTAAGTGGAGCGGGGGAGTCAACTTTATCTTGCCCAAAACCCAGGGGGGTCACTCAAGCAATCTTCTCCCGGGAAGAGATGCATGGTTTATGCATTTATACCGGCCGGTAGCCCGGCACCCTTGTGCCCTGTTTTCAGATAGCCGTTCCACCTTTTTTTCATTTCCTTTTTGAGAGTGATGACAGCCGCCCTGCTACGCTACTGTTGCATAAAAAACGGAAACGGAATACGCAAACTATTGCGGAAGATAATAATAAGAAATCGGAGTGGAGCGGCCACGACCGTGAAAGGAGACAAAGCAGCTAGCCAGCGTCATAGCGGGCATGCTTCGTGCTGCCCTGCCTTGCTCTCCCTTTGCCATCCAGTTCGGGTTCCCGGATCGCGAGGCAATCAAAGCAGCAACCCAACGCCGCCTATATAAGGCAGCACTACTCGGAGACTAGTTGGACTCATCAAGTCAAGGCCCAAACCAAATCAAGCACTCCTCCTTACTCCAGTTACTCGACCGGAACCGCCTAGCCCTCCTTGCTGTTGCAGTCGCACGTATGGCAAGCCGCCAGAACGGCCACAGCAACGGGCACGGCGCCGGCGAGAACGGGCACGCGCCAGTGTGGAGGTTCGCGCGGGAGAGTGGGGGAGCGCTCGCAGCGGCGGGGGAGAAGATGAGCATCCGGGCGGTGCGGTACAAGATCAGCGCGAGCGTGGACGAGCGCGGGCCGCGGCCCGTGCTGCCGCTGGCGCACGGGGACCCGTCCGTGTTCCCGGCCTTCCGCACGGCCGTCGAGGCGGAGGAAGCCGTCGCCGCCGCGCTACGGTCCGGGGAGTTCAACTGCTACCCCGCCGGCGTCGGCCTCCCCGCCGCACGACGGTAGGTCATGGTTTTGCCAGCACGTAGCTAGTACCGTAATTTAATTTGTCCATATGCAAGTCCCCCTGCATGTGTGCATGCACCAACGCCAGCCGCCCGAGTCCTAGTTTACTGTTTGTATGATTGTACCTCTGTGTGTGTGTGTCTCGCGTTTTCCTTTTTGGTACTAGCTTAGTACGAGTTCACTGTCCTTTCAAACTTATTTTTTGAAACCAAATCCTTTCAAACTTATTACAGGGCTCGTGCAAAACCGGCCAAAACAGAGTCAAACAGAGTACAAAAATGTATGATTCCCCCCGTTTTATAATACCCACTTAGATAATACTACTCCTACTTACTCTTCACAACCATGTGACCTGTACCCTTCGCAAGTTCACACGTGCTAACAAATTTAAAAAATTATCGATAGGATCGGCCTGAATTCATATAAGAGTATATCCACAGTTGTGCGTCAAAAGAAAAAGGAAAGAAAAATACCGGTGATGATTACTCGGGTGA
The DNA here is from genome assembly GCA_036346405.1 of Phyllostachys edulis. NCBI lineage: Eukaryota > Viridiplantae > Streptophyta > Magnoliopsida > Poales > Poaceae > Phyllostachys > Phyllostachys edulis. The sequence goes on along the minus strand of CM070547.1, from coordinate 38,596,099 downwards.
CACGTGCCTACGCCGGGAGACCACGAGGTCGCCTCCGGTTCACCGCGTGATTGCGTTGGGCATCGCCCTGCAGCTTGCCCAATCGGCCGTAGCCAGCCACGAGCGTCAGGCCAGTGAAAGGGATGGGCCAATGCGCCATGCATCCGGCGTGGCATGCCACTTGGGGATCTGAGCTGTTCTAGGCGTTGCTAGCTGCGTGCTGATCTCCAAACCTGCAGGCAGCGGGACTAGAGGTGGGAGTCGGGCCGGGTCATATCATGCTTGTCATCGGTTTGGTACGGTCCAAGTACGGCTCAGGCACGTCACGTGACGGGTCGGGTTGGCACGGCACGAACAGTGGGCTAGGTTGGACCTGGCAAGACGGCACGACGAGCGGCACGGCACGACACGGCACGGTGTGGCATGCGTGCTTTGCCGGCCAAGACGCCAAAGACGCCGGCGTCGGCGTCGCTTGCCTCCGCCGCCCGCCGCTCCGCCTCCCAGGGAGCTCCGAATGCATCTATCAGAAAACCAAAACACAATACCATTAATAGCAACAACCTCCGAATGCATCCATCATACATCAACCATTTGACATCAAAAGATAAATCAAACAACATGTAGCGGCCAGGGAGGAGCGCAGGCGGTGGCGGCGGCCGGAGGCCACGTCGGCCAGGGAGGAGCTGGGCGCCACTAGTGGCCGTATAGGGCCCACTGGGGGCGGTGGCGCAGGGGCCGGGACCGGAGGTGGTGGAGCTGAGCCGGAGTTGGCGGCGCCAAGAAGCCCCATGCGCCGTGCGTAGGACCAACCGACCAAACCATCCGAAGCAAAATCACCTTGGGGAAAAATGAAGAGAGGAGCAAGAACTGGGAAGAAGGGGAGCAAGGAAATGGAGCCTGCTGGGCAGTGAGGTGATAAGGAGGAGAGAGAGTTAGAGTTAAGTAAAGAAAGGAAAATGAGAATGGGTGGCCAGTGTTGGCTTCGGCCAAAGGAATAGGTAGGAGAGAGAAAAGAGATTTGGTGAGAGGGGATTAGGGTAGGGATTAAGTAAAGAGGGATTAGGGTAGGGATTAAGTAAAGAAAGAAGTTAGTTCCTGACTGTATTTATGAAGATAGCGGTCACTGCTGTCATCGTCGTCTCCGTCGTCTATAGTTATTTAGGGTTGGGTTTGGGCTGGCACGGCACGACCCCGGCATGACGGGTTTTGAGCCGTGCCTGGGCCTGGCCGGAGGCAAGGTGGGCCGGCCTGACGCACGACGCGTCCGATCAGCCGCAGTGGGCCGGGCCGGGCCGGCACGGCACGGCCCAATGCCCAGCTCTAGCGGGGATCTAAGGCTGCTCCCAGTGTTTCACTCTGGTTAGTATCTTAAATCTGTTATATAGGTAAAATGATGATGTGGCACTATAGTTAATGAAGAGAGAGGGTATTCTAGTATCTAATCTGGATATCGGTTCGGTCTCGAAATCCAACACATAAAATTTATTTTGATCGATCCCGTGTATTTACGTTTGTGTGTGTTAACAAATATGTATTGCTTTAGTACATGCCACAAATAGGCCACAATGCTCAAATACTAGTAAAGATCATACATGTAATTAAATGAAACAGTCTAAGATACTATACCATAAGAAACCATACATTGAGAAGATAGTAACCTAACACTCCTTATGCATTAAAGAAACTGTACTAAGATATTACCCATTGAGAGCAGTCTAACAGGAACCGTCCCAGGGCGGGAGCACCCTATCGATCATTGGAGAGTGCGGCCTAAACGTAGAAGAAGACTAAGGTTTTGTAAGCATCTTTTTATTTTATTTCTGGATTCGTCATTGTTTGTGTGCAAATTTTCGGCGAAGAAGACAGAGTGTGTAAAAAGGCTTTTCGGTTTACTCTCGGCAGAACAAGTGGACTGCAGTAGCAGACGTGTCTCCTGTTGTTCCTTTTCTTGGTAATGGAGATGCGATGAATTGATGGCTTGCTAGAGAAGTCAGGTTTTGCTAGGAGAACTCCGAAAACTAAAGTTAACTGCAGGGTTCCTGGTGAAGTAGTAATTTGTTCTGTAGAACTAAATGAACATTTCATAAGTACATTCCAGAAGAGGAGTGCATTGTATTCTTCTTGCTGCTTCTATGCTTGTTGGCCCCTACTGCATGCACGATTTGCATTCGAAGTAAATTTAGTTATTTTATTGGTATGTCCAAATTATACCAGTACTAACCTTGTTCCTTTCTTTAAAAATAGTGCTGTGGCAGAGCACTTGTCCCGTGATCTCCCTTACAAGCTATCAACCGATGATATCTTCCTCACTGCCGGAGGCACTCAAGCCATCGAGGTCATAATCTCGGTTCTAGCCCAGCCAGACACCAACATACTGCTTCCTAGACCAGGTTATCCGAATTACGAGGCACGTGCCTCGTTCAACAACTTGGAGGTTCGCCATTTTGATCTCATTCCTGAAAAGGGTTGGGAGATTGATCTTGACTCCGTGGAATATATCGCTGACAAGAACACTACTGCAATGGTCATCATAAATCCCAATAATCCATGTGGGAATGTGTATACCTACGAGCATTTAGCCAAGGTTGGGGTCCTTACTTTGTTGATCTATTTAAATGTGCATTATTTTTAACTGTTTTTTTTTATCATGAGCGACTTATACTAAGCATATGTCAATGTTATTCAGGTAGCCGAGGTAGCAAGGAAGCTTGGAATATTAGTCATTGCTGATGAAGTATATGGCAATTTGGTTTTTGGGAATTCTCCATTTGTTCCAATGGGTTCCTTTGGGCACATTGTCCCTGTATTGACCATAGGATCTCTGTCGAAGAGATGGATAGTGCCTGGATGGAGACTTGGTTGGATAGCAATGTGCGACCCCAAGAAGATTTTACAAGAAACTAAGGTAAATCTTTAATACTCTTTTATAGTGTGAATTAATGTTTTCTCTCTTCTAAAAATATACTGATTGTTTGTAGATCGCTACGTCAATTACAAACTTCCTTAATGTCTCAACTGATCCGGCAACTTTCATTCAGGTTAGTGTTTGGTATTTAGTTCGTCTCTTACTATTTTGCTTTGGTAGGTACTTCATAGCCCACATTTTAAATTCTTGACAAACAAATAGTACTATTGGAAGTCATTGGGTACAAAAAGTGAACAAATAATAAAATAATCAAAATGAGTAAACCAAGATAACTGATTTTTCCTTTTTAATTATTTATCATCGTTTGCTTTGATTTCAATAAAGTAGATACATGTTAAAAACAATTTTGAGCAAACTTTCAAAATATAGTCAAACTTACTATTATTGAGAACATACAAGTTGTATTGTTAGTTCACTTTGGAGTATGTGTTCGTTGTAGTGTCATCAAAAGTATGCCATATTTTTTAGAGCAAGTATGCCAGATTTTATAAATACGACAACTGAGGAATTAATTACTAGCCTTTTTTAAGGCACTCTCTTATCTCGAGTGACTTTTTGATTTCTTGAGATTTTGATATCTTTGTTGTTATGTTTTATGCATTTTATCTCAAAGAACTAAAGTGTGCATGTTTTACTATTGAATTGATTAGGGAGCTCTTCCACAAATTCTTGAGAATACAAAGGGAGATTTTTTTAAGAGGATAATTGATTTGCTAATGGAAACATCAGAGATATGTTATAGAGAAATAAAGGAGATCAAATGCATCACTTGTCCTCACAGGCCAGAAGGATCCATGTTTGTGATGGTAAGTTTTTTTAAAAAAAATGTTATTCTTGGAGGTTAATTAGCATAAACTAACCAATCGAATTCATGTGCAATTACGCGGCTAGATACTAAAATGTGTATAGAGTTCTACTTGTTATAAAATTCTAATGCTTATGATGGAAATACCGATGTATTCCTTATACAATTATAACAACTCTCATATCTATATATGTTTAATCTGCACTGTTATAATTTGGACTCACTGAAATAAGTTGTGTAGATCTTTATCCTTTTCCTCTGATTAACGTGGTAATTTATAACCCTTGAGAACGAACGTGGTGGCTTCTATTTCTATCGTTTTAATAATATAATATATTTAGTACTCTAAAATAAATTTAAGATCACCATGCATTGAAATTTTTAAAATTTAGTGGATTACCTTTTATTTTATAATAATCTCGCTGAAGAATGACGTTGTAAGTTGAAAGTTATTGTAACAACTTTTCCGATTAACATACTAAGTTTATTTTAGTTTTTACCATGTAATTGTTATGCACAAACTACATTATAAGAAACCTAGAGATTTTCTACAAGCTTGGTTTTCAATCATCTTATATTGAAATCCTGTAAACAGGTAAAATTGAACTTATATCTTTTGGAGGGGGTCCATGATGATATTGATTTTTGCTGCAAGCTTGCGAAAGAAGAATCAGTGATTTTATGCCCAGGTAGGAATGTATCTGCTATGTTAAAAAAAAGATTACATGTGGAATAATTCTTCATTTTTTTTGTCTGGTCATAGTGAAAATTAGAGTTTATTTGATTACTAGGTTTTTTGAGTAATTTGATGTATTACTTGCAAAAGTTTAAAATATGTTCTATTATTTTTTGAACTATCTATTCACTTCTTATTATTTGCCAACAGTACAACTAGACACAGAAATGGTGATTTTGTCTTGATAACCAATTGTATGACTATTTGTTAGAATAGTGTCCTGTTTTTAAGTGAACACTGAAGACTAACAGGGCATATTGTTAGAGTATATTGGCATATCTCTATATTTGATAGTTTAGGATTTGTAATCCCGTGATACCTGCCTTATTTCTAGGAGAGACTTCTTGCCCTCCAAGCCTTGTACTCTATATATACCGCCCTCGAGTCTCAATACAATCATCTATTGCAGCCTATTCATCTTCCTACATGGTATCAGAGCGGTGTCGCTCTTGAGCCACCACCTCCACAGCTTCTGCTGCGCCGCCCCTAGGAGATGGTCTCGTCTCCATGATCTCTTCCGAGGGCTGCGTAATCTATAGTTTAAGTCGTGTCACCGATCATCCGATCGGCTACCAATTAGAGTTTTCCCCGGTTATCTTCAGATCGGGTTTTCTCTAATCTTTTTTCCGATCATAGATCGGTTTGCGTCGCCCTGCTGACCCATCAACGTTCCTCGGCTCCGGACTTCACCGCCTCGGCTTCGACCTCTCCGGCGCCTCCTCTCCTCCGATGACGTCGTGGCGTGACGCGGCGCGCTCGTCAACACGACCCTCCCTCCACGGCCTTCCGAGCGCCCTGTCTACCATCGTCCTCATGCTGGATCATCATCGATGGCCCGTCGTCCGCGAGTACGAGCTGTCGCACCACCGGGAGCCCACACTTGTGGTCATGCCATCGACATGCACGGGCTGCCGCTACATCGCCCCTTCGGGCCGCAGTGTCACTACCCACGGTCACCATTGCCATCGTCGACGCCATCGTCTTCGTCAACGCTAATCAGGCCCTTCTCTGGTGCCACCTCGCTCGGATCCGGCCTCCTCCTCGTCAGATGCGCCGACGGGCTTCTCTCCGCCCAGATCTAGAGATGGCTCTCTCCGCCGCTCGTCTCCACGGCCCCAGATCCAGCCTCCCCAGCCGACGACGCCGCTGCCTCCAGCTTGTCTCGGCCTTCTCTGGTGCCGCCGCTCCCAGATCCGGCCTCTCTGCTGGGATCCGTGGTCTGCCCAACTGCCTCCTCCTCACCGGATCCGGCTGACCCCCCACCCCCTGCTTCATCTTCATCCACGGCTGGACGACATTGGCGACCTCTTTACCGACCTCGGCCATGACCTCCTCTGCATCAACTCCACTACACTGACCACAGCGACGACCTCGACATGGCTCCCTCCTCCACGGCTACGACCATGGCCACCTCGCTCTCGGCTACCTCGGTAACAAAGGGCTATCATTATCTTAAGCAAACTCGTCAGTTCCCTCTACAGTCACCGTGTTCGCGACGCCACAGCAGTCCCCGACGCTCCTACTGCGATTGCGGGGGGATGTCAGTCCGATGGTTCCCCACCTTCGGCTTCCTCTCTAGTCGACTGTCTGCGGCCTCTGCTGTCGACGCTACCGCTTCGATCATAGGGGATGTTAGAGTATATTGGCATATCTTTATATTTGATAGTTTAGGATTTGTAATCCCATGATACCTGCCTTATCTCTAGGAGAGGCTTCTTTCCCTCCAAGCCTTGTACTCTATATAAACCGCCCTCGAGTCTCAATACAATCATCCATTGCAGCCTATTCATTTTCCTACACATATCAAGCTTGTATTTCAAATTACTACTATAAACAGAGTTTATGTTCAATATTTTTATAGTCATGGTTCTAAGGTTTAATTGATTGTGTTTAGAAATGATATGGAATAAGATGTTCATTGTGAACTACAAAACATAGAATTTTTAATCATATAAGTAAATGCAATATAGTGATGCTATTATATTTAGGTGAGCATAAATTTATCCTTCAATAACATGGATGTTGACAACTTACTGAAGAAAAGGTATAGATATATTACTGTGGTTATTCATTGTGAAATACAAAACATAGCATTTTTATCATATAGTAAAATGTAACATAGTGGTGCATTGATATTTAGGTTAATACAATTTACCCTTTTAGTATTATGGTTGTTGATAATTTACTGAAATAAGCTAGAGATATATTATTGTGGTTGCTTGGGAGATTTAGTTTGTAGCATTATACTTAACCCTCTAGTATTTTAAGCTAAAGATTTATTATACTATTTCTAAAATGAAGAAAACCTAGTTAAGGTTCTTGTTTTATGACTGATATGATTGCATCTCCTTATACTAGTCTAACTTGCTTGTGTTGCTCAACTGTAGGGAGTGTTCTGGGAATGGATAACTGGGTCCGCATTACTTTTGCTATTGATTCATATTCTCTTCTGGAGGGTCTTGAAAGGATCAAATCATTCTGCAAAAGGCATAAGAAGAAGAATTTGCTTAATGGCTTTTAACTGTACCTGAGAATGAAGTTGTTAATCATTTTCAGTCATTTCTATTTGTACATTTCATCAATGTGGAACTTTGATTTTCTTATGAATAAAAATGAGCTTTACATACAAATATCATCAAACCCTTGAAAACTTACCTAGTTGCTTTGGTTTTGGACTAAATATACTTGAATAGTTGAATTCCATACTTGAGTTACATATGGCATTGAAATGACTATTTAAAAGCACTTTCATTTTACAGGAACACTACTACAGAAAACGTCATCACAGACGGTTTTTGAACCGTCTGAAATTATATGTCTGTGATAACTGGCGGTTATCACAGACGGTTTCCACTAAAAACCGTCTGTGTTACGTAGCATATCACAAACAGTTTCCACCAAAAACCGTTTGTGATATGTAGCATATCACAGACGGTTTGGAAATAGAACCATGTGTGATATGCTACGTATCACAGACGGCTTATCAATAGAATCGTCGGTGATACTATACAATCACATACGGTTTCAACAAAAAACCGTCTGTGATAGTTCTTTATACCTAACTAATTTTTTTTTGGATTTTCGGTTAGCCTCAGGAATTGCTAGCCATGCCCTCTGAAAATAAGCGTGCAGAAAACAGATACATCACAAATAATCAATTGTTGACAACTCAAAGTGATCATTTACAACTCAAAATAAATTACAAAAGAATTTGTTCAAGTATTATCGCTATAGTTACAATTGGATTACAATTGAATCAATTGTTTGAAGGTGGTTGAGAGGTGTCGACGGAGTGAAACTCTCCGTCGGCGTTAATGATCTATGTCTTGATGAAGGCGCAGAGCTTCCCTCGAACGTCCGCGATCTCTTTTACAACGAGTGCATCTAAATCTATGATCAAGCCCTGTCGCTAGCAATAAGAGTAAAGTAGTAAGCATATATATTTAAATTTATAATTAGAAAATAATTATTTCGAGATTGACAAACCTCAGGATCCTTCATCTTAGCACTCATGATTTGCTGCATAGATGGCAAACGTAGAATGCACATAGGTGATCTTGTTTTTACTGGCGGCACTGCAAAAATAGAATTACATATATAGGTATAGTCAGTTCGAGACGCATTATTACGAAGTATGATGTAGCACGTACCGAAAATCGCGTCCTGTGTTGCAGTGTGACACTCGATCCCTTGTATGCCTCTCCGTCGGCAACATAGGCGATGAACGACTTACATGATTCCAAAAAGTTATTCTCGGCCATTTCAAACGAAAGAAGACTACAATAGAGTTATGTATGGAGGAAATGAGCATACCTGTCGAGTATTCCTTTCACAAGGGTGAAGTCATGCTTTTTGTTGATTAGGGAATCAAGGTATATTACGTTGTTCCTTTTTGGTATAATGACTAAAAGGATCCAGTGGAACCTACTCATGTATGTCGCTATAGTTATTAAACCTAAGTTCGTGCTGCGTATAAAGTACAAATGAAATTTATATAACAAGTAGTGAAGTACTTACTTATGGTTGTAGGGCACCACTATGTGGTCCTTGTCGTCCCGAGCAAGCAATCTCGTCGTTATGTATTTCTCGATGAAGGATGCGTCTTGGTTGATGGTTTGCTCAGAGACCACGTGTGGGTCAAGAAAACCCACCGGTTCGGACCATTCCCGGGCTTTTTTCATCATGTATCTATACATAAGCAATGAGTTGTGATATTTATTGGTATTACGTGAATATAGAACTTGATTGTACACACTTACAGTGTCCAGCATCGTAAAAGCGAGGTGTTGAGGGCATCGAGGTTGAATAGGTCGAATAAGTCGTTGAAGCCCATGACGAAGTGGCCCGGTTCGTTGAAGAAATGCTCCTTCGTGTATCTAACGGTGATTCCAGTATCGCACCCCTTCTCTTTTGTCTTCCGTATGTACCAGACATGCAGAGTCTGACAACCTACTCCAGCGTCGGCTAATACTATGTCGGTGGCCAACTGACTTTCGATGGAGTATTTTGAGGGCTTGAGAGGCGCCTTAATGTTCTTCGATTTTGATTTGGCCTTAGTGACTGGCCCTCTACATGTCTTCTTGTGAGACGACTCGGGAACCGATACAGCGGCACGCCTTTCTTGTTCCTTCGGCGTTTTCTCCACGAGAACCGATGAGGTGGCCTTCTAAAGTGAAGGTTGAGGTGGAGTCATCGAGGGTCCCGTTGGAGAGGAATGGTCGTGTCGAGATCGCGACACTGCTGGGTCTAGGGCGATGTCCTTCTTGGGCCACTGGATAAAAGTGTGCATGGTATCCCCTAGTGTTCTGATGTCTTCGTTCAGGCAAATCTCCAGCGGGACGGCCATGAAATTGTCATGTACCATGTCCACCTAGACCCTGGCGTAACCCTGTGCCAGCTGGGCACCGTGCTGCACTATCCCTTCCTGATATGGATACACCATCCCCCACCCAACCTCAATAGAAATGGACCCAACCATCCTCACTTGGAGTTTGTAGGGCGTTGGTTCCTACAAAACGATACACAATTAGCTAAGGCGTCCTATAGGTCTATCTTTGGTGCATTCCAGAGATGTACGTTACCTTGATGTCGTCGATAGGTAATTGGACGTCATCATGTTCAGAATTTGGAGTGGACGCGACGCTACTCTGATGTTGAGGAGGATTGGCTCCCAAAATAACGGGGGCGGCTTGCGACTGGCTGAGGAGTTAATTCATTTGATCCTGCAATCTTGTTGTCTGTCCTTGAAATTTTACAATAAGCACCTGTTCCAACCGGGCGTCGTGCTCGGTCTTGGATCTCTTCCTACTCCTATACGTGTCGGAGTCGTGTCAGAATCCATAATTCTAAGGTACGTAAACCCCAACGCCTCGCGTACGACCCAAGTGCTCCTTGTTTCCCAGGGCCGTAGATAGTATATCCTTCTCCCTGTCTGCTTCGAAGGAGCCTTGGGAACATTCGATAGTCAATGTATGCTGCAAGAGGTCATCATGTTATTATAGACACTATGAAGTTATGGACTTATTAACAACTAGGTAGTTCGACATATTTACCAGACGTTGGGACATAGAGTCGTCACCACCTCGGCCTGCAGAGCATCTAGCCCTTGGGGATCGATAACCTTCTGAGCAATTGAGTTAAAGAAATAACACAACCTCAAGATTGCTACTCGGACCTTGTTCGACAATATACTTCTAATTGCAACAGGAAGCATTTCTGTCATCAGCACATGACAATCATGATACTTCGTACCAATTAATTTCAAATCTTCCATAGAAACAAGTTTCTTAATGTTAGCGGAGTAACCGGATGGAACTTTCACAATTTAAAAGCTCTTGAGCAAGAATTGAAATACTAAAACTCAAGAGAGTAATAAACAAAACTTCATCAATTTAAAAGATGAGCAGTAAAGCTTATATTACAATGCATCTTTTTGGATTTTTCATATGTATGCAATATGATACAATGAGATGCACAAAAGACTTAAAAGCCTAAAAAGATCAAAAAGAACAAAAGGATCCGAAGAAGATACCACTTGAAGAAGGTATCAGAAAAGATCTACAAAAAGTTCACATGAACAAGGAAAGCTCAGATGAATAAGGATAGATCAGAACCAAACCAACTCCCCCTCAAACCAACCCATAGGGATAAATTATCCCTGACTCGCTTCTCAAGGTGGCAAACCTTGTTGGGTCTAAAAGCTTTGAGAGGAGATCTGCCAAAGGTGCCTTGAACTCCACAAACTAGCACAAAGACTTCAAACTCCACACGATCTCTAGGGAAAGCAACTCGAAAAGCTAGAGAGCGAAACACCAACACTAAAGAAACTTACAGGCAACTCAAAACCTGCTAAGACTAGTGATTGGGAGACAAGCTCGATCTAGGTAGTGAGAAGAGTGCATCCTAGTAAAACATGGGATAAGAAGAGTGCCTAGAAAGGACATGTGCTAGAATAGAGCCTCCTATCTACCCTGAACACAATAAGCCCAACACCTGACACAACCCAGATGGTATGCAAGGTAGACTAGGGATACCATACATAAAAGTAAGGTATAGAAGCTCGAACCTGAGTCGCACTGCTTGGCAGTGAGATGCAGTCATGATGGATGAAGATCCATTACTTGAAGCTCTAGAAAGTAGTTGCACTCACCCATCATCCTCATCTCAAATTCCTTTGTCTCCAAGAAGTGATAGCCATCATGAATGCACAAATGAAGAAGAACCAACAGCTGGAGTCTTTGACCACTTGTTGGACCACATGTTCTTCTTCTCAGCTGAAAAGACTACACCAAAGAGACAAAAGACATCTATGCCTTGGTACTGGGTTAGTGTGATATTTTCTAGAGAAACAGTACCAAGACACACAACTAGCAAAGATAGCAGCAAATAATCCAAAACTCATGAAAGCATATAATCAACAATTCAAGACATGAGCATGAATATAGACAAATCAATTGCAACACATACTATCCAAGATATGACCAAAATTCAAACTATCCTTAATCCACAATAAGGCATAGGAGCAAGCAAACAAGCACATAGCATATCACACATTAAATGTACAGTCATAGATAAAGCATGCTAGTGAAAGCTATGGCAAGGCTCATGCATCCACAATTAACAAAAACGCACAATAACCATGTAAGCATAAAGCATTTTAAGAGCAAATCATGAATAAAGTATGCTAACATGGATATCAAGTAAACAAGTGGATACAAAAGACAAAAATCAACAAGAGCAAGATGATAAATGTATCAAATCAGTACAAGCTCTTGATGACAAAATCAGCTTATACATCCATGGAAATAATAAACAACAGTCTAATGTATGGATACATAAGCAAGAATCAATATGAGCAAGATAATAAGGGTACAAGACAGCACAAGCTCATGATGACAAGACCAAGCTCATACACCCATGGAAATTAAGAACAACAATATGATACATGGATGTACAAGCAAGGTAAAGACATGATGAAAGATATCAAAGGAATAACACATGCCAATATTATACAAGTGAGCACAAAGATAAGCACAACATGCCAAGATTGAATAATCATGAAGGTAAATGCATGAAGGTATAAGATTGCTCACAAAACAGGTGTAGATGCCGATCATTAAAGCACATGCCTCTTGGAGGCCATCATTGGGGTGGAGAACCATCAAGTGTCACGATCATGTGATGAAGCAAAAGATCAGAATCTTTAAGTCCATGTTCTCCAACCCGCGTTCTTGGTACCTACACATGAGAAAGGCAAGGTGTCCAAGTCTTGGATCCCGAAAGGTTAGAGAGCAAATGCTTGGGAACCCAAACCTTGGACACACCACCACCAGAAGCAATCGAACCATTATGTGAGTTAGCATGATGCAAATGATGGTCCATGCAAGAAGATCCAATATCAACCTTGAAGGTACGCCGCGAGTGGACAACTCGATGAAGAAAACGAGGTCCATCTCTAGAAAAGCGTCGATGGCCTTGCTTGAAAGCACCATGATGAGAACCAACAGAAGCATCAAAAGAACTCACACAACCTCGCCGTGGGTGTGTACCTCGATGAACAACACGAGGTCCACCTCTTGGAAAACGGCGGAAATCCTGCCTCGGGGCAGCTCGTGAACCAAAACCAAAACCACGCAAACCATGTCCACGGTGCTGTCCGACACCACTAGAAAAGGTGTCAAAGAAGCCATCAACAAATCGAGTCTTCGTGCTAGGCTCTTTAGTGTGCATGTCATGAGAGAGACTATGCCCACTAGGAGACTTAGAAGCATGAGCTCGACGCAAATGTTTTACACGCCGAAAACAGAAATCTACATGATGTCCATTCTTTCCACAAAATGAGCAATGGTGTAAAGGTCTACTAAGAGACACGGTCCGAGAGGACGAAGCACCATTATGGCTCAAAGAAGAAGTCCTGGAAGAACTAGCACCATAACTCGTCCTCGTATCGACACTAGAATCACACATGCCATGAGAAAGACTATGTGTGTTCCTAGAGGTACGACGGCGCACTCGATGCTCAAGTTTCAAACGGCGAAAGCAAAACTCAAAAGTGTGTCCATTCTTCTTACAAAATATGCAATGGTACTTCTCTTTTGAAGATTTAGTACCATTTGAGAAAGAAACACATTTGTCTTTTGAAATCCGTTGGACAACACAAGAAGAGTTCGAAAGAGTCGAACCTCGTAAAGAAGAGCTATCCAAAGCGATGGCACAAAAATCAACATCAAATGACTCACGTTTAGCACAAAAAGACTCCAACTCCGAATGCAAGGATGCAAGAGAGATCTTTAAAACATCAATCTCGGAGTGAAGGCAAATACAAGAGTCACATGATTTGGCGCTCATATCATCGCGCAAAGACTCAATCTCGCTCTTCAAAGAAATGCAAGATGTGCAAGAAATTAATGATGCTTTTGTATTAAGAAAGCAATTCAAAGCATCAATTTCATTTTCTAAACAAGCACAATTCTTGCAAGAGACTAAACCATCCTTAAGAAATTTTTCATGTTCTAACCATATGCTACAAGGCCTAGCTTCAATTTCAATAATATCAGCCCTAGTATTTTCTAATTGCTCAAGATGAAAGGTATTAGTCAATTTCAGTTTCTCAATTTCAGCAAGCATGCCTATATAAGAATCACAATCATTTCTAGCCATAGATCTAAGACTCCCTATTTCTAACTTAGCATTGTCAAGTTCATGATGTAAGGCAACACAAGAATCACATGGCATAGAAGCATTTGATCTCAATAATTCATTTCCAGATTTTAGGCATGCAAGAGAATTATTCAAGTTCTCCATGTCTACAAGCAATGAATCATAAGCATTCATGGAGGTTTTCAAATCGGAGAGCTCATGAGACAAATCACCCTTCTCTTTTTTTAGCAATTTCATTTTCTTCCTAAGAGCATGCAATTTGTATTCATATGAAATCAAGCCATCAATGAGTTTTTCTTTACTCACCTTGCTTAGCTTGAGTAGGGGATCGTCCTTGGAAGAGTCATCATGATCATCCTCGAAAAGCTCTCCATCACGTTTATCCTCAATCGCTACGGCACATATGCCAATGGGCTCCTTCTCCTCAGGCTCCAAGCATATCTCATATCTGAAACTAGGACAATCAAAATGAAAGAGATCGCCACAAATATCGTAGGAGAATCTTTCCTCAAACGACAACATAAGTATTGTATGTTCAAGCATCTCGTCACGATGGACATTAACAGCAAAAGAACCACGACAAGAAGCAAAGAAGCGCTCACAAGTCCTCATACAAGTCGCCATGCTCAAAGATCGGTGAAGATCACAAAAGAGCAAACTTGGCTCTGATACCACTTGTAGGATCAGAAAGACGACTAGAGGGGGGTGAATAGGAGCTCAAATTCTTTTTCACTTTGAATGGATTCAACTTGTAAATCACTTCAATAGCTATGAGAGCTATTAAGATCAATGATTAAGCACAGAGGAAGTCTTGTGTTGAATCCACTCCTAACCCCCAAAGCTTAGCAAACAAAATCGAGGAAGTCTTTGAAGAAATCGAAAATCGATGCGATCATGAGCAAGCAGCGGTTGTACCAATGTTGACAACCGAGAGCAAGCGGGCGGTTGTACCAATGTTGATACAACCACGAGTTATAAGGGCGGTTGTCTGGATTGCCCTAAACAACTTCGACGAAGAAAACTAAAATTGGCACAACTTTTAAACCACTTGGCCAAACTCTATGAGATTTGAAACATAACTTCTCTAGGAGGTTAGGAACCTATTCCAATCAAAGATTGAGTAGATCCACAACAAAGTTCCAACATTTTTCTATTTGAACGAAGAAAGTTTCAAAACCGAGTTTCATACCTAAACATTATCTAAACCTTGCTCGTGGGTAACGAATGATCAAGATGGTCTTAGATGCACTCCCACAAGACAAAGCAAGGTAGATCACAGCAAGAAACCAAAGAGAAACTCGCAGATCAAGAAAAGCCCCAAAATCATCAAATAGATAGGAAGAACACAAAAGGACTTAACTTGAGAAATCAGATTGGATTGATTGGAGATGGATGATTTGGTTACAGCCACTCCTATCAAGGAGGACAAAGCTCTCTTCCAGAGCACACACTCTCCATCCAAACCCTAGAACCCTAGCTCTCCATCTTCTCTCTCAAAACCCTAAACACACAATAGGGCAGCACTTAGGTTTGGCTAGCTCTCCCTTGCGGCTGGCTCTCTCCAAAACTCAGCACCCAACAATAGCAGCCACCAACCCCTATTTATATGAAGGCTAAGCATCTAGAGAATATTCCATTAGGGCACTCATTAAACCCTAACACACAATGGGTTAACACAACGCACGCATCTCAAAGCGTCGTCTTCATCGTCGATTGATCTAAACCGCTTCACCATGCACCGACCCGCACCGCGGTTTAGCCAAAAGGTCACCAAGGCGGTATTTGATGAAATTACCAAAATACCCCTTCTCGATCCTTCTCCAAGAATCGAGTCCACAGATCGTGAAGCAATCCCATGCTTCGCCACGTGTAGGTTGATCAACGGCTCCATGTCGTCAAGTCTCTCCCGTCTGGATCCCACCGGCACCACTGAGCACTTGCAACGACTCCCGCGCCACTTGATCCAACTAGTCGCACCGAACTGTCCGTTCGGTCATCCATGTCCATTCCACGCCCCGCTTGAGTCCTCTGATCTCACTCGGCATCCTCGATCGTTCTGGACCTCAGCTCTCCAAGCTTAGTCCCGATCCACCTCGCCGCTGACCGTCATAGACCTGCAAGCCACCTGCACAGCAATAGACCAAGAAACCATTTCCGGGAACAAGTTTTTCACAACTTGACCCACGTTAGCCAAAACATGCATCATGCAACACATATGCAATGATAACACATATACAACTTGACCTACTGGCCGGTCTGACCGCCAACCAAAGGCCGGTCTGACCGCCACATTGGGACTTAGCCAAAACATGCATCATGCAACACATATACAACTTGACCTACTGGCCGGTCTGACCGCCAACCAAAGGCCGGTCTGACCGCCACATTGGGACTTAGCCAAAATTCCACCCTTGGAAATCTGAACCTCTCTGGAATTTTCAATCGAATAGAGCTTTTGCCTAGAGGCTCCAAAAATTATGGGATCAAGTGCAGAAGAACCCTCTTACTTGCATACACCCTCTATTTTTGGCCCAGCTCCAAAATCCAAAGTCATTAAAGTAGCCGGTCTGACCGCTCAGGCAAAGCCGGTCAGACCGCTCCATTGGCCGGTCTGACCGCCACCCTGGCCGGTCTGACCGCAAGCCACTATTCCAGAAAAACCACACAAGGCATGGCCGGTCTGACCGCCACCATGGCCGGTCAGACCGCCAGAGGCCTGACAGAACTGGAGCAACGCTGAAAACGGGTGATTCCACAAACCCTCAACGCCATTGCCAATTGTCTCATCATCCTAAGATCGTGAGCATATCCCCATGATATCCACAGTTCCCTTACCAATTCTCTTTCAAAGTACACACTAACAACCTGTAGCTACCGCAAGTGGGTCGACCAGGAGATCCACCCACACGACCAGTGGCAAATCGACTACTATGAGTGGGATGCCAAAAGGGCACGTGAGATCTGGGAGGAGGAGCGCCGCAACGACGAGCGCAACGAGCGCATACGTCGGGAGGAGAAAGCTCGTCTCGAGGCGTACAGGCGTAGGGAGCGCGAGGCTCGCGAGAGTCCCGTGCCTCGAAAAAATATGTACATTCCAGAAGTGCTGTACATACACCCTTTTACAAAATCATGCATCAATTCCATTCATTCACATAGAACCAAAGCACAACTAAACAATACAAAAGACATACATAATAGAGTTATTACAAAAGGGGCCGACCGACCAAATAACAGCTAAAGAGATAAATAAACAGCGGAAACAAAAGCCATAAGATGACGATAAACAAGAGCCAATTAGTGTGCCTTTAACCCACAAGGCAACCAACCGGGCCACCAACCTAGTCATCAAATCCACCGCACATCTCACAAAAGTGGATCCCTTGGGGATCAACTTCCTCCTCTGTAACAATTAGTTAAGCAAAGCAAATGAGTACAAAAATGTACTCGCAAGACTTACGTATAGTGTAACAAGTCTATACATATGCTACATGCAAGCTTATTTAAGTGGAGGAGGCTCTAGACTCATTTTCAGCATAAAGCAAGTTTTCATTTGCAATAATGTAATAGAGATTTAACGCTGTTTTACAATCTGTTTTTATTTGACAAAAACAGCGAGACAACAAGTAACAATAATAACAAGACATCCTGGAAGTGGCTAACACAATAGCCACCACAACAATAGCATGAATTCCCCATTCATACCACCCACATCAAGTTTTAATTAAATGTTATAGTCTAGTTCTTGCACGACCTTACCAAGCATGTCCATAACCTAGGACGAGGCTATTCGAATAGTTTGAACCCTGTAGGGGTGTACCAATGTACCCACACGCCAGACCGCCTTTTCGCCAAGCTATTTAGCACATTTCCTTTGGTATGCCGGCACGGCTAAGTCCTACGAGACATTTCCAATATTGTGCATTAACTACGAGTCGTCCGTATGGATAGAAACCCATACGTTGAGACAGAGTCATTGTAAAGCCGAAAGTCAACTACCACTGTAGGGTAAAGCTCCCGGACAACTACAATGCCCTTCGGTGTGGAGAACTTAAACAGGATTCCACTCCCACTCACCCAACACATAACCACAAGTTTCTTTTTCAACACCACTCACACACACAACCTCCTGCGACTCGGAGCTAACACACACCAAAGTACTAAGTCAAGAAAGGTCCCATATCCCCCTCGTGTGGTTAGCACGCAATAATCGCTTGGCTTAGTAACACAAGTAACTCGGTCCTAGTTGACCCGGGCACCATTCCAGTCACACCATAAGATCACACCATCAACCATTGTGCCCAAGTCTCGAACATTCCATTTTTAGTTTCAGTTTTTGACTTTATAAAGTAACATAGCACAAAATGTTGAGCATAATGGTAATAATAATTTTTTTAATCAAGGTCATCGACTAAGTCGACAACCGCCCAATTCTACCGGTAGCTAAGCATTTCTAAGCATGACACCGTAAAGACAATAAAGAGCATAATTCAACCACCGGGCTCTAATTCACCAGCGAGATTAATAACTTATGTTTTGTGGCAGGGGATAAACCATTTTAAAGGCAACCATGCAATAGGATTAGCTACCTCTAATCGAGAAAATAAACTTTGACACAAAAGCATGCATACATACAGTTTGTAAACAAAGTATTAGACTTTGAAAGTAATAGGAGTATTATGATCAAACTGCTTGCCTTTACTTGCTGGTACTCTGGACATTCACATAATCATCTCCGTTGCACTCCCAATTCATCGTCATCTAGCGATAAGAACCGACAAAGCGAAAACATCGAATAAACACCAGAATTCCAAAAGTCTTCAAAAATTATGAAATTAATACAGAAGATAGAGAATGATTTTAGATGCATTAAGGTGAAAATTTTAGTTCAATTGGAGTTCACAAGAATTTCTTATGGATTTTCAAAGTTTAACCAATTTCACGTTGTAAATAATCTATTTTAAATTTTCTACTGAGAGTGGCTATGATCTTAAGACTTTATACTACGTACATATTAAAGATTTTGAATCTTTAAATTGCCTTACCAACATGCATTTTTTTTAATCTTAATGACCTAGTTTAACTGACCCAAAAACCTTTCCCAAAACTTGTATTTAGTAAATATCATTAACCCATCATCACTACAGGTATTCTCAGATCACCTTCTCTATTCAACATCAACAACTGAACATGTTTTCAAAAATGATTGACTGCTAACTAAACTTCCTCTACAATTCATACTCCAAATTTGTTAAAACACTTGAGTGATTAAAACAATAGCTCTCAATCTTACTATCATAAGAAGGTTTGTTTTGCAAGAGGGTTCTACAGACACTTCCACTTCTCTCTACTCCCTTCTCTGCTCAGAAACAAAAAGGGGATCTTACTATTGTGCTAACTTGGTTTGCTTCTATTAGTTCAGAGTCTAAAACAAAACTCAATTGGAACAATAAAACTTCTAAGGAATTGAATTTTAGAATGGTCATCAGCCCACTGCCATGAACAAGATTTTACTTTGGGAGCTTTTCTATTCATACATCTTAATTGAGGAAAATTGCTGTTTGGAGTTGTTGTTACTTAACCTTCCCCCTTTAACTCACTTGTCAAAAAGGTTTTCAATTTAGGCTACTACTGACAGGTAAATGCTCAACTGTCTGCTTGAAATAAGGGCATTACCAACTACTGCATTAACAAGGTCATAAACCTATTAACAAAATTGATAAATTTTAGGTTAGTGCTCATGCACCCTTAACAGCAGGTTTTTCTGAACTTAGAGCTATTATCCGATCTTCCTTATACTCAAACTTCCAATTTTGCTAACTCACCGGAGTGACTCAAATGACAAAGACAAAACTAGGTAGCATTAGCCAAATGGTTTTGCAATTGAGTTCTTCTGACAAAACAACACTTCTTCTGAGTAACATCTCTTACTTGCTCAAGAGTTCAACTCAAAAACTATACTGATCTTTCAACTACTCAACCTACTAATGCATTCTTTTCAAATTGCTTATCACAAAATTGAGTGGCATCATTATCACCACATGACTAGTTAGTAGCTCTAAACCTTGTGCAGTGGGTTCTCTGGTTTAGTGATAGAGAAGTTCATACACGAGATGCACAAGGGATGAATAGAGGCAACTCAAGCGGTTTGGGGCGGCTGGTCGCCGGCGAAGGAGGCTTTAGCGGTGGCTAGGGTTAGGTGAAATGGAACCGGGAGGCATGGGGGTCTGTGGGCGGTGGAGGCACCACGAGTTGGTCGGTGGTGGTGGAAGGCGAGACAAAGGCGTCGGCAAGACAAAGGACAATGGCGGAGCTCCGGTGAGAGGCGAGGATAGAGAGAGCACAAGCATAAGGAGGTCGAGAAACTCGCCGGACAAGCCGTGGAGGCGGGCGGTGCCGAGACACGCCGGCCGCCGGAGTTAAATGGCGGCGTGTGATGGCGTCGTGAAGCGGGCCGGGCGAGCGAGGCCAGATTCGGCGATTGGGGAAGGTTGAGGAGATGCTCGATGCTCCACCCGAAAGCAATCGGGGAGAGTCACCGGAGAAGGCGCAGAGAGGAGGCGGCCGGTTTTGCTTGGTCATGGGAAGATGACTTTGTCTTGCAGCTCCTTGGTGAAGGAATCTCCAAATCGAGGGGGTGGCACGGGTGGCGACGCAGGGGCCCGGAGCGGCATCGAGCGGATCGGCGGCTTAGTGGTCGGTTCCGGAGCTCACGTTTTGGAGCTCGGTTTGGGGTATGGGAAGAAGAAGTGGAGGTTGGGGGGCAATGGTGCGGAGGAAAGGTTTCCCATGGAGCTCTAGGCTGCTATTAAAAGGGAGGAGGGCGGAGAGTCACGAGGGGAGCTCCCACGGCATGGAGACGACGCTACTGTGCAGCGACCCGTGCAACGCCGAAGCGGACAATGATGCAACAGTCACGGGGCATGGGCGCATCGAAACCGCAGACGAGGCGGAAAACTGACATCAACGAAAATTGGGGTTTCTAGCCGTTGAAGGTGACGCACGGCGACGACAACGCCATGGTGCGCGTAGGCGAGGTGGCGAAGGCGCGGCCGCGACGTGGAGAAAGGAGGTCTGGCTAGCGGGCTCCACTCGCCAAATGACACCATGAGAAAAGCACTGGTCGGTGTTTAAATGACCGGTCGAGTTGTGACCGTTAGATCAAGATCGGACGGTCCATGTGATGGAACGCCGACGATCCGATCGGCCCATTCAATCTGGATCGTCGATTTCAATCGGATGGTCCAAGCGAGGGCGCGTTCGGTGGTCCGAACGAAAGACACTAAATCCAAATTTCGTTGATTACTAATCGGACGGCTCAAGGTGAGGAGATAAGTGGTGCGGTGCGGATGGTTGGTCGAGTCAGACCGAGTCCAAGTGACTCGGTCGGTTCAACAGTGTTGGCTAGGTTTTGAAAAACAGACAGAGAGCCTTAATGGATTTTATTAACCTAGTAAAAATGCTCGAAAAATTCTAAAATTTTTATGGAAGGCTGAAAACACAGTGAATGTTATGTTGTAAAATTTCTACGGCTTTTCATGTATTATATATTTCTGTAGAATTTTTTTGATGTTTGACTTTCAAATCTCTTCTTTGACTGATTGTTTTAAAATAGCAAATAATTTCTAAAAATTATGAAATTTTTCAGAGGTGTCACACATCACCCCTAGAACCAAGGAAAAATATTTCCAGAGGTTGAGCACAAGATTTGCAACAAGGAGGTTATGACTTTAGTCAATTGGGGATTTTGGTTTTTGATTTCCCATAATTCCTTTACAAGAATTACAGAATTGTTCAAAAACTTCCGGATGCAAGAAAAGTTTTAATTTCTTCTCATTTTCTTACATTTGAAACACATACCCATATTTGGGATGTTACAGAGAGAAAGCAAGAGAAAAAGAGGGAAATGGCGGCCGAGGCCAAGGCGGCCGGCGAGGAGTACAACGCCGAGCTCGGAAGAAAGGGCAAATGGCCCCAGTCCACACAGTAGGTCAGGCCATTCCGTAGTAGTCCCGATGCCTACCTGCCATGTTTTTTACTATCCCTTAAAGGCATGTATACTTACATAGTTCGGATGCTTATGTCGCAGTGTATCGTAGTAGTAGCGAGGATGACTAAAGCAAATAGCCGAATCATCATGCCATATGACCACGTGTAACGTGCTTCTATCCGAGAACTCTAATGTAGTTCTGGTTCCGTGCCTCCGCTGAGCCATCAAAGCAAGCCTATATTGAAAGTATGCATCTTCTAGTGGAATCCCAGAAAGAACTATTCGCACCGACATCGAATCCTTCATGTCACTATAGCTAAATGCAACTGTAATGACTACATGAAAAAGAGAGGTGGATCAAACACAAGCACGTGAATGAAAAAAACTAAATTAAAATTACAGACTATAAGAGCATAAAGAACCAAATATATATGCCAAATTGTACTATGCAGTGTATGAAGAGTATGAAACTAACCACAACATTTATATCTACTGTTTTAGGGCATCTTCATAATCACAACGAGCGTTCTGAGCCCCTTCAATTGCATTTTGTAGAAGCTCCATAAAGTACTCTGCTTTAACTCCACCATAGGAATTTCGGCTCATAAAGTACAAATAAAATAAACAATTTCTATTTTATTAGATTAATTAAAGCTTAATTGCAAAATTTTGGAAAATGAAAAATATTTTCAATGAATAAAATAAACTTCAATAATATTTTATTAAATTCAATAAGCTTATTGGATTTTTATGTAATTTTTTTAAATTTCGAATTTTTTTAAAATTTTTTCTCTTTTTTAAAATTTGTCCGAATTTAGGGGTAGGTGGCCACCGGGCTTGGGGTCGCCATGCCGCGCTCACCATCAGGCAGGTGCCTGCAGCCTGAGGAACCGCATGAGGGCGACTTGTATAGGGGCTAAATGTGTAAATTACGACGGGAGAGGACTAGTTTTAAAAATAGAGAAAATCAAGGAGCATAAATGCAAAAAAAATCCTACTTCTAGCTGACAAACGACCCCCAGCCACTTTTGACTTGTCTTCCTCCCAACGAGCCAGTCCTCGAGTCTCCATCCTTACTTGTTACCGAAAAAAAAAACAAATTTTTAACAGGTTTGATAATTTTTACTTGTTTGCAATATTTTTTTGTCCCTATTAAGTAATGTGTAATTTTAGCATAACTTTATTGTAACTTTAGTTTTATTTGTTTTTGTATTCGTAAGGTTTACCTAGATTTATTTTTGTCTAGTTTAGATTATTTTTTATTATGTTAGTATAGTTTTACTGTAACTTTTAGTTCTATTTATTTTTGTATTTACAAGGTTTATATAGATTTACTTTTGTTTAGTTTAGAATTTTTTTATCAATCTTTTTTTGTAGAATTGCACAGCACAACACAAAAACTTATAACTTATATGCGCTGGATCAAAATCCTACTGCACTAGAAAGGTGATCGAAATTTCGCCTGTCAAATAGACCGTTCCTTTTTTTAAAACTGGAAAATGACAACCCAATAGAAAAGATTTTCTTTAATATTTGGTTGGTGGTGCCGTGCTCGTGGAGAGGGGGAGAGAGAGGCGAGGCCACGAGGGGGCGACGAGAGGACGGAGAGGGGAGACGCGGAGAGAGCCAGAAATTCTGGCGGCGACCCGAGGAGGACGAGGAGGAGGAGGAGCTTGCAGCCACCATGGATTCCGAGCTCTGGATCTCGCGCCTCATGGCCGCCAAGCGCCAGTACGCGCTGCAGCGCGCGCAGCATCACCATGCCACCACCGCGTCCCACCACGGTATCCTTCCTTCTCCTTTCTTGATCCGGCCTGGAAAGGCGCGGTTTTCTTGAGGCGACGATGATCTGGCGTGACAAATTTGTCTGCATCAATCTATGCCATGGCGCGGGGTTTCTGTTGGATCTCGATTCTTTGCTCGCGGATTCGCGGTGCTCGGTCGTGATGGATTAATTTCTAGGAGTTTGCTCGATTGTTCTTGGATTTATGTTCTTTAGCGAGCACCCAAGAAAAAAATTGAGCTTACGGCTGGAACGTGTCTTAGTTTCGTTCAATTTGATCACAGTTCCTGGCGTTGTTGTGGTTGTCAGACTCATCAAAAAGATTTGACCTTTGGCATGTTTGGAATTTCACCCAAGATAAGATAAAGCAAATTTTACGCATGTAATAAGAATAAGATAATTTTTTAATTGTTCACGCAGCATTTCTGTCGTCCTCTTTTATGCTTGCGTTACTAAATTTGTCTAAAAGATTGGGACTTGACGCTATATTGCTTGCTATGTCAAAAGTTTATAATCCTTTGAATATTTGAGGTGTTTTGTAAAAATGCCACCTTTTCTCTGTTGCACATGTAGGTTCCAAGCCTTGCTTAGAGTTATTTTATGTGAAATGATGCTTTTGGATTTTGTTTTACAATATTGCCTTTTGGGAACTTTACAAACTGTCGGTTCTATGAGATAAAAAATGCAATCTTTGATATTATATTTCTTTCTTATGGTTCTTCATGTTCAATTTATTTGCCTTATTGGACTCTGATTCAAAATATCATTGATATTTCTCTTTTTAGATAATGGAAGAGATAAAATCTCTCCCGGCCTCTGCATCCAAGATGTACACAACCCAATTTATTACAAAGATTCGAGTTCCAAAGTTACCAAAAAAGTTAAAGAGGCTCAAAGCCTTACAACCAAAAGACGACTGAACTTTAAATTCAATCAAAACTAAAGTGGCTCAAAGCCTCCTTACAACCAAAAGACGACTGCGCTTTAAATTCAATCCAAACAAATCCGGTGACTACACCTCCACCCATGATTGATGAAGATTTGCTTCGCCACTATTTCCAACCTGGCACTGCCGCTCAACATTAACTCTTTCTGGGTTGGTTTCTGCATATTTGCCCATACCCTCATTCAGTGTCCACTCAATAAGATAACCTGCAAGGGATTAGTGATAGCCTTTTTTATCAAAAACTGCATCATTCCGACATAACCAAATAGACCAACATAAGGCACTGGCTCCTACAAGGAGTTGTGTTGTTAAAATATTTGGAATACCGGCTAACTAATTTTCAAACATGTTGGCTTATTCACCAGAGGAGATAGATTAAACGCACATTGAACAGCCCACCAAACAAGACGTACAAAGGGACAGTCAATAAAAAGACGTTGGATTATTTCTTCTGAATTACAGAAACAACACTTTTTGCTTCCCCTCCAATTTCTCATTGATATTTCTCTATATATACCTTTTGCCTAAGTTTCAAATATTTCACTTGCAGATCGGTTTGGGTATGATGATATTGAACCAGAGGACGAGGTACGTCCAGACTGCCCATGCCCTTATTGCTACGAAGATCACGACATTACAACTCTTTGTGCCCATTTGGAGGATGAACACCTTTTTGAGTCTAAAGTTGTGGTAAGTATCTCTGAATTTATTCATTCTTTCTAAATGTGTTACATGCTTCTTGTATCTAACACTTAATAAATTATCCATAAATAAGTTAAATCTGTGAAAAATCATTTCCATGGTAGGTACTTCATTCATTTTGGCCAGACATTGATTAACATTGTAGACTTCTTGCATAGGTTAGTACATTTTGATGTGAAGCAGTTTTGTCTATCTGATTGGGGATTCGGGAACTAATAAATATGATTGGGGGAGAAGTTATGAGGAGAAACTGAACGGAACTAGTCATGATGTTTTGCATTTGTTAGATAGTGTCTAGCATAAATCATTAGTTCAAATTATATTTATTGTGATAACACACGTTTGTCATTTCTGATCTGATTGCTTGAATTTGTTTGTCCTCAATTAGTTATATATTTTGGTACTTAATTTAGTTGGTATGCTGCAGGAGTAACTTCTTTTAGTTCTTATAAAATGTCATCTCCTCTTTAAAATGTTCCATTTCGATTGTGAGAGATAGTTCTCTATGAATGTTTAAAGGCTGGGCTTGCAGTACCCAGGTACAAATGCATTGTTTGTATAGTTTTATATCTTTCTGACATGATTAATTAAACATTCATTTGTGTTGAGGATGAAGCTGTCTAAGAATTTAAATCTAGTTACTGCGTTTAGAGCATGGGTACTCTGAAAGTATTACGATCTATTTAGCTCTTTGATTTATTTGCTTTCTTTTGAGAAATTAAAGCTTTAATGTAGACACCAAATTCCGCTGGTAACTAGTTGTTACTGGATTTCCCTAGTAAGACTGGGATTTGGTAAACTGCTAATGTTCAATCTTTTCAATTAAAATTACAATTTAAGGTTTGGATTTTTGCAAATCACCAATGGTTGCTAGCTGTGAACTGTTGGTAACAGTTTTTAATTCAAAACTCACTTTTTCCATTCACTAACATGATACTGACAGTTGGATGCATAATTATGACAATTTGGAAGTGAAGTTGACATGGAAAAAAGAAATACACGAGTACACGACATTGCATAGACTGACTGCGCTTTATACGGCATTTTTACCGTCCTCGAGTTCATTTTGATTGTTATGAGCACGGATGGGTAAGGGTCCAAGGACTGATGTTAGGGCACTCGCCCTTGATTGGCTGGCCATGCTGTCCCCCAAGGCTCTGAGGCCTGATTGTAGAAGAGGGGAAGAGAATAGGATCGTCTTTGTTTCTTCATTGCCTAATCCCCTGAGTACATGAAGGACACGTCTATTTAAAGGACTAACTGAACAACTCAAACAACTAACAAAATAACAAATCTTACCCCTAAAGAATAGAGCTAACCATATCTTATCCAACTAAAAGAGCAACTAGTTGACTTATTTCCTAAGAAAGCCTCCTAGCTGCCTTCCTGGTTTGCAAGGACCACGCTGGGCTGCCTCATGCCCAGCTACTGCTGCTTGGCCCACGGTCATAACAGTCAGTGAAAGCACATTGTATTGTTTTTTGGGATTGGGTGAAAACTTATCATGCTATGCCCAGAAGAAAAGTCAAGAAGGTTTGTAATGAAAATGTAGATTGAAAGCCGAGTCTCAAAAATTTTGTGTCTGTCCATACTAGTGACATTTTGCGGGAGACGTTAGAACTAAAAAGTGTCATTGGTCCTCATTGTTGGGCCCTTGGGCTAGTAAATTTGGTCTTATTAAGTTATCGGTTTAGGCTTTTCTTTTGTGTTATGTGGAACTAGATGAAATCTCGCACTTTAGATTCTGTTAATGTATGAAGCACTGAATAAATAAGGCCTCAACAGTATTTTACATGACCTGAAATCTTGTTCAACTGTTTTGAGCTCATCTGTCTACAAACTAGATTGGCCAAGGGACTTGTTAGATAGAGAGGGGGAGTGCAAATATGAATAGTTGCTTGTATTGCAATAGCCCAAGAGGCAATATATATAGTACAAGGACAAACACAAGAGTAAATCCTAGACTATGGGTGGAATACCACAAAAACCCTTAACACCCCCCTCAAATGCAAGGGATATGCAATAGCATTGCATTTGAAAGGGTTAACACTACAATAGAGAAAATCCGAAGTCTGAGTTTTGATAATGTCGTCGTAGCGTAGCGTGCAGCTCTTGGAAAATATGTCGAGTATTAAAAGATCTCCCATTTGGGGTTGTGCGACAGCCCATAAAGCACATGGTGTAGGGGCTAAGAAAGTAGAGGCAAGAGGGAGCAAAGTCGACCGCGGCAACACGACGAAGAAGAAGATGAAACCGACAGGAATAGAGATAGCTATCAAATCAAGCCGAAGAGGAATGGATAGAAGCATGGTGGCGCAGATCGAAGCCCAAGACGGCGGCGACACAGTGCACAAGAAGCACAGCGGAGGCGCAACGCGGCGGCCTTAGAAGCTCTGGGCGGCGGCTCAGAGAGAAGCGACGATATCATAATGACTTCTACGATCTATAGCGGCTCAGAGAGGAGCGGCGGCTGCTGCCATGCGAAAGGAGACGAAGAGGGCCACACTTGATTCAAGAGGACAGATCGTAGCTAGCAAAACAATTAGCTGACTGACAATAAATTTGTGGACTCGCACGGTTTAGACGAACTCAAAGATAGTGTGTTACGGACTTGGATGGACTCAAAGAGAAAAAAGACTTAAAGGAACAGCAGATACTAGCAGCAGTACTCTTTAACAACAGAAGATGTTACAAGAAGCCAGAGCCGGAGAAGCCAAAGCCAGCTATACCTAGAGGAGCCAAAGCCAAATCAGCTGAAGTTGGAGCCGGTGAAGCCGGAGTGGCTTCGGCCAGATCTGGTTATAAACCAGATTGACCACTCTTCCTCTTTTCTAATCTCTCTTCCTTCCAGCAGACTTCCCTCCTCCTCGTAGTTCCCTCCAGCCTCTCCTCCCTCTGGTCGGCTCGGTGACACAGGCGACGAGGAGCGAGGGAGGCAGCCGCGAGGGGTAATGCTGCTGCTGCTGCTTCTACTGAGGAGACTACGGCTAAGAGGGTGGCCATCCCCGAGAGTGGAGATTACTCCTCCCGGGGGCAACGGCAGCGCAGGACGAGCGGAGGCTAGGAGAGAACCTAGAGCTCTAATACCATGTTAGATAGAGAGGGGGAGTGCAAATGTGAATAGTTGCTTATATTGCAATAGCCCAAGGGGTAATATATATAGTACAAGGACATACACAAGAGTAAACCCTAGACTATGAGTGGAATACCACAAATACCCTTAACAGGACTAAGATGCACTCAAAATTTTCCATGATAGCTCATCAAGGTTGACTTGTCATTTGAGTAGTTGAATTGATGTCAACTTGTCAAGCATAGTTGTACTCAGGGATCAAAATCCTAGCTTCTGGCGTGATTCTACCGTCGATAATAGGATTTACCGTGGGACAATTGAACAATGAATCGGCGAAATATTTTGAATTTGAATTTGATTTTTTGACTGCATAATATCCTTCCTATGTTGGTTTAGGTCTTTTTGTGCTAGATTACGTATTGTATGAGCTAAATATGCTTGAATTATTGTATTAGCAAGTCCTGGGCGGTTTTTTGGACTTGG
This sequence comes from Phyllostachys edulis, assembly GCA_036346405.1. Classification (NCBI taxonomy): domain Eukaryota; kingdom Viridiplantae; phylum Streptophyta; class Magnoliopsida; order Poales; family Poaceae; genus Phyllostachys; species Phyllostachys edulis. Next base: position 38,567,520 of record CM070547.1, on the reverse strand, counting down.
AAACCATGTTGAATCATAGTATTCTCACATGAAGGATATCTATTGTGTCAATTGTTGATGTATAAGCAATTAGCACTTGGCAGGATTCATTTTAATGATTGTTTGATCAAGGGTTTGTTGGTTCAACAAAACAAATTCATGTACCAACGCTGATCTGAGGGCATACTAAATGGAGTTTGATATTAGGAATAGCCTATTGATCTCTGGTTTTTTGACCGGTTTTTTGGCCGGTTTTTCCGGTAACCGGTTTTCAAAATTTGAAATTCAAAATTTGGTTCGTGAACTTCATCCGGTATTTCCTTGGTTTTTTCAGTAACCGGCCGGTTACCGTTACCGGCCAACGACCGGGATTTTCCTCGGTACCGGGTTTTCAATCCTTGGTTGTACTATACTAGGTTTTAAATTAGAACCGCGGAGTAGAAAATGAAAGCTTATATCTTTCTTCTGCTTTTAGGAACTGTAGTATGGGGATTAAATTCACTATTGGCAGGCTATGATGGTGATTATTCAATAACCAGTCAAGTGTTTAAATGGCTACCTTTGTCAGGACTCAGGAGTCACTCTATACAAGACACTGTGCTCAGGCCACAAGCTATGTAGTTTGTTACAGGAAGGACAGTGAGGGAGTTATAATCCTCTTCAAGTTCTTTTTTTGAGTTCCCAAAACTTATTACAGACTCACAGTACAGTATTTTGAAGTCACTGTGACCCTAGAAGGCCTATGTTTCAATGGCTACCTTAGAAATTACAGTGCTTCGCTTATTTCCTTCATTTCAACATAAGACACCTTTTAGGCAGGAGATTTATTCATAAAATGCTGCTATTAGGTCTTTGAAAATTGGCTGATGAGAGTGCATAAGCACTTTGGCACTTTGCCATATTATATTGAGAGTTACATCAAAAACGAAAGGGGGCGCATCAAGCAACTACAGTGTTCTTCACTGGTTTACGGATGGGATTCTCATATAATTAATGCGTGTAAGCTTCCTGAGATACAAGTACTGAAATATTCATAAAGAAACAATAAACATGCTGGTTTAGCAAACTATTGCAACCATGTGTAGCAACTATCAAGACAGTACCTGAGCCAGAGTGAGCTATCTTTTGTGCTTGAAAAAAATCAATTGTGGTCATTCCGAACTTGAGTTGAGCTAAAACCTGGTCAGGTGCTATAAGATTTCCAGCACATGAACTTTTGTCAGTAATGATATGTTCTACATCATATGTCTCTTCAAAGTACTGAATATGAATTGAGCAAAAGTTTTTCCTATATAACAGTTAGCATGCTTAAATTTTGTCCACAATAATGCTCATGTAGAACACACACCCCAAGGTAGAATCACTTTGTCTGGCCCGTTATCCCCACAATGATGCTTATAGACTGTAAGGACATTAATGATAAATTAGAAGTTAATATTTTCATTTATCTCACTGCCTTGTCAAACTGAATGTAGCTGTCATTGGGGTATTTGGTACAACCTCGTGGCTTATCCCAAGCATAAGCAAAAGTTGCTGCCAAATAACCAGTTTATCTGAGGGGCATAAAAGGCTGGCTTCAGCTTATATAGGGAAACTATGGTGTGGCCTTCCCACACAAGCCTCTTGGGTCTTTTTCCCTCTTCGTACACCACCATGCATATAATCAAGAAATTCCCACCCAGGTTTTTGCGCTTGTGCCAAAAACCAGATTTTTGGGCTTATAAACAATACGCCTGAAGCCAACTTTTGTCATTAAGAGAAAACTGGGCCTAATAGGCCTGCTATATAATTCTACAGTTCCTAACCTCCCTTTTATACTCCACAGGCTTGCCCAGTTTGCTCGGCTAGGATTTCAAAGGACTTGTTGGATCATATAACTCTTCAGCATGGCTACCTGTTTAAAATATCCTTTTCTAGATGATTAAATCTCTGTAGTCAAATTGCATAATTTTGTAACTGTTTTTTTGAACTGTAGCTGTCGTATGTTTCCTTAATGGTGTGCCACTTGCAGCGACATCACAGATTACGTAGAGTTGCTGTACCTAGCAATAATGCTCTCTCCCTTGCAGGGAGAGATCTACAGGAGACCTACTTAAAGGTGCTTCTTGGAAATAGTAGTCGAACCAGTGGTACCAATACATCAAGTTCAGTCACTGATTCACTACTATCTTCGCTCGTTTTAAATTTGTCTTCATCTGAAGCAGAAGATACAACAAAATCTTCTGCTCCTGCTGTGGTGGAAAATAGTTGGTTTAAAAGAGCACTTCCTTCAAAGACTTGGAAGACAAGGTATGATCAATGCCCTTGCCGTCTCTTACTACTATTAGTTTGCTCTGTATGTGTTTCTTTTTGGCTCTCTATGTCAGGTGAAATTATTTTAGCCTGATTGAACTGAAAATCCTCATTTTAGCCTGATTTTTGGCATGCGCGGGGCTCTGTTTATGTTACTGGTCATGCATGAACAGTAACTACCCACAATTATTAGGAAAGTTTTATTATTTAGGAATCTATCTATTAGGTGTTTGATATTATCTATTAGTTAGGCAAGTTATTATTGAATTGGATTGTTAGAGATGGGTTTCCTTAAAGATTATTTCTTAGGGGTCAAGTCGGGTCATCTCTATACAAAATGTAACATGTATCCATTATCCATGAAGCAAGAAAGATGAATTAATCTAGTCTCTCTTCCAAGGTTCTATCATCTCAGTCTATAGTCTAATATCTCATCCCACTAGGCCGACGCTGTCTAACCTTCTTCTTAGCGGTGTTTACCCCGCTATGAACCAAGGTTCATGACATGTTCAAATATGGTTCCTGGTACAGATAATTTGAATGACTTGCTTGGCCTAGCTTAGTTTATCCCTACCAGTTAGCTTATTGTGTGTAACTGTGTATAGCTTAATTTTCATTTGTATTTGGTAAGCTATAAAAGCTGTTTGGTGTATAGCTTAATGTTCATTTGTATTTGGTAAGTTATAAAAGCTGTTTGGGTAAAACTCAGCTTAAAAGCTGCTATAGACTTGTAACTTGTAAGCTCTATAAACTACCCACACTAAATTCAGCTTATCTGTTAAAAATACGGTACTAAGTGTTAGCTTAATATCTACCTAAGCTCAGGCTTTAACCTATTTTTCTGATTAGACTTAAGAGCTTGTTTTGCCTAGTTTGGGCTCATTCTGTAAGTCAACTTATTGGGCATAGAGCTTATAAACAAAACAGCTTCCAAGAAGCAGTTTTGTTGAATCTAGTTTATAAACCCTTTCAATGGTTAAAACTTAAAAGCCCCACTTGGTGTTTGAAATAGGTAATGTGCCAAACGATTGGCTTACTTCCGAGGTTCTTTGACAAGCGTAAAGTTCTCTTCTACATATAAGCTTAAGTTTGACGAAACTTGTCTTGAGCTTAAATTGATCAAACCGTTCTAATTATATTATATTTGTCTAGTTGTTGCATTAAGTCTGTTTCTTAAGTACACTATTATGAGAAATATACATGTCCAATGTTGCAAAGCATTGCAAAACTGTAGGCGGGTATAAGCTCCATACCAGATCATCATTGTGTATTCTCGTCTAACCCTGGAGTGAAGCTTGTTAAACTGTAGCTAATTCCAAAAAATTGAATTAATGCATGCACACGAAGTTGGACCCACCTGTGTGGCTGTTGAATTCAAATAAAAGTCGCAACCTTTCCAGCAGCCCACTTTGGGTTGATTTAGGCTATCCACTTCATCGAGTGTATCCGAGCTACACCACTGATCACTTATTTCTACGTAGATGAAATATAAGTATTGTGATTAGACTATACTCCAGCAGAGAAAAATCTGGCGTATGTGTCACATGATTTGCACGTTGCAATTGACCACCGAGTGACATTTCTTTTGAGTGGGATGCGAAAAAATGTTAATGCACTCTCTTTTTTGCAGTCCCGAATCCAACCTTAGTCATGAAGAGAGGGAGAGAAGGCGGAGGCGAGCTGCCGTGAGAGCATCTTTTGTACAGCACCTGCTCGTCTCAACCCTTTTCGATGACTAGCAGGACAAATGCAGCTCAATGCACTGGAATCAAGTGGGCCTTTTGCCCACTCATTTATCAGGATGAATGATGAACTAGTCATCTTCCGAATCCTGAAGTTGTTCATCCAACTGAGGCTGGTACCCGATCACATCAACCCCAACGGTAAACTGAAGTGGCAAGGTCTCTTACATGTTATGGAAGCAGCTCTAAACATTTGTTTTCCGGATCCAATTCATATTACCAGGCTATTCGCTAGCGTTCCTGTAGTAGACATTATTTTTCCATGTGAATTCAATTTGTGCTGCAGAATGCAATGTTACATTGCCCTGTTTGATTCTTATCATGAACATTTGAAGGTTATTTTTCCAACTTTGATATGTTCATGGAGTTGAGAGTCTTATCATCATTTTCTTGGAATATGCCTTGTGTGTTTTAGTTTTCCTGAAAATAACAACGGCAACCCAAAAACGTTCAGAACGCCACTTGGGTCAAGATATGAATTGCCATCGCTGGGTGGTGCGTTTTGGGATATAATTTGTACTTTTATCGTCTCATATTCAGCAATGTTCACTAGACAGGCAGTGCATAGGATGAAAAACAGATATTAATTATCTGTATTATTCGACTACCGTATTCGATAGGATGAAAAATAGATATGAATTATCCGTATTATTCGACTATCGTATTTGATAGGATACGGATACGGTATAGAATTTTTCATCCGACTAACAATTTCTCTTTTATTTGTATTCGTATTTGAATTTGTATAAAAAATATGGATGTGAATATGGTATGGAATTTTCTCATCCGAATTGTTATTTTATCCGAATTATTTATATTCGAATTTGATGAAGCAATATAGGTATTTTATTACAATATGCACTACTACAGAAAAGGTCTTCACAGACGGTTCAAAACGCCATCACGCATAGCCGGAGCCGCCCGAGTTTATGGGTTAATAATGACATGAGATCATCATGAAGGTTTTTAACCGCTCATGAAAAAACTATCACTGCACGGTCTGAACAAGAACCGCTCGTGATAATATTATCACGCATTTGTTCTTGTTCGAATCGCTGCGATGATAGTTTTTCTATTGCAAAAAAAAAAAATTTGGATTTTGAGCTAAACCAATCAATTGATAAACAGTAGTTTCCATATGCAACCTCTAGCAAGACAACTAAAATTCAATTAAAATTCTGATGGCAAACACATTATAGGAAAGGGAAACTAAAAGGTTTCACAACGTCCTCTCCGGATGGGAAAAAAAATAAAATTACAAAGTTAAACTAGCTGGAAACCATCTATGCCTCCAAGCTCCTGAAGAACTCATCGGCTTCTTGGATTGGTTTTGTGAGTTCCTCTCTGTACCTCACCAACATATCACAAGATGTTCTTGCATGTCATCGAGTTCGACTCAAGCTCGTCGGCAAGGAGAGACGACTGAAAACCACCAGCGGCGCTCTGACCTTAGGTAACACAAAAATTAAGATAATTTTCTTTACAACAAATAGCCAACAAATTGTGTATGTTATGGGGGTGTACACGCACTTTCCGACAGTCTACCTCCTGTGGCAAACAAGGAGCTCATCCGCATCCCTCCTCGTCATCGTCGGCGACTGTGTCTCCTCGCCAAACCGTGACGGGGAATCGAGGGTGGTCACCGGAGCTCGGTGTGGGGAGGGGAGAGGGAGAGACTGATGGAAGACAAGGCTGGGGTGGCTATAATATATAAGGATAGCGCCAAAACATTTTGCCTCCCGCGCACGCATTCAAAAATTTTCGAATTCCTGCGCTGCGAATCACAGACGGTTTCATACAAAAACCGTCTGTGACGACATATCACAGACGGTTCGTATTAAAAATCGTCTGTGATATGTATCTTATCACACACGGTTTGTATTAAAAACCGTTTGTGACTTGGAATTTTCCTTACTCTCTGATTTTACCATGGCTTGGAATTTTCCTCACTCTGCAATTTTACCATGGTTTGAAATCACTAACACTCCGATTTTACCATGGCACCCAATCCTCTGGTGCGGTACGATTTGGCAGGGCAATGGCTTGCCGCGGCAGGGCCTAGCAAGGGCGCGGTAGAGCATGGGGTGCCACGGCAGGGGCGCGGCATAGGATTGGCTGCCCAAACCCTACCGCGGCACCCAATCCTCTACTGTGGTGGGGTTTGGCAAGGCGACGACTTGCCGCGGCAGGGCTTGGCAGGGGCGCGGCATAGGATTAGCTGCCCAAACCCTACCGGGGCACCCAATCCTCTTCCGCGGTGGGGTTTGACAGGGCGATGGCTTGCCGCGGCAGGGCTTGGCAGGGGCGCGGTATAGGATTGGCTGTCCAAACCCTACCGCGACACCCAATTCTCTACCGCGGTAGGGTTTGGCAGGGCGACGGCTTGCCACGGCAGAGGATGGGGTGCTATGGCAGGGGTGCAGCAGAGGATTGGCTGCCACGACAGGGACACGGCAGAGGACTGGTATTTCAAGTCATGGTAAAATCAGAGTTAGTGATTTCAAGCCATGGTAAAATCAGAAATACTTATCACAAACGGTTTTTAATACGAACCGTCTGTGATGAGAATGGGGAAGTCATAGACGGTTCGTGTTGAAAACCGTCGTGAAGTATCACGAGCGGTTCTTGTTGAACCGTCTATGATACTTCACAGACGATTTTCAACACGAACCGTCTGTGATATTACTTCTTCACAGAAGGTTTTTAGCGCAGCTAGTAACCCAGACAGTCGATAAACCAAAACCGTATGTGATTGTATTTAATACAGACGGTTTTGGTCAATCGTCTGCGATGAGGCGTCCAGTATTAGCCTTTTTGTAGTAGTGATGCCTAATTAGTTGGATGATTTTTTCTAATTTAATGCAAATTCATGTTTCTTTTAGGTGAAATAAATAGATTAGAATGATTAAGTGTGACTGTACAAGGATAAAACAACACTAATATTTCATATTACGTAACGAGGATATCCGGATTTGACCGAATTGAGTAGATATTCGATTCACATTTGATTCGTATTCGTATTCAAACATATTCGATTTCGTATTTGTATTCATTTAACGAATACGAATGTGGTTTTACCACAACTCGTATTTGATCCGTTCTAACCCTAGCAGTACATATTCCCCCGCCAGAGCATTTAAATTAGCCCGATACTGCGTCGTAATTTCTTATACTATACTATACTATACTATACTATACTATACTATACTATACTATACTATACTATACTATACTATACTATACTATACTATACTATACTATACTATACTATACTATATAATGTGCTGAGAAGAAAGGATGTACTGAGATCAGATCCTCTACATATTTTTTTTCGAAGGCCTATTATTGGACCTAAGTTACATGCTTGGAATGAGTTAATTTTGAGAGTTGCTAATTTAACATTGAGCTCTCAAAAAGATGTTTTCATATGTAAATCTAGTCTTTTCCCGGTATCATCTTTTTTTATGGGGCACTAATTGGAACCAATCAAGCTTCCCATAGGGATTTCTTTTGGTCCATTAAAATTCCATTAAAAGTGAAAAATATTCCTATGGTATCTCAAAAGAGGGGTGATATTAACTAAAGATAACATGTTTAAAAGAAATTGGAGGGGGTGCAAAAAATGTTGTTTTTGTATTAAAGAGGAAACAATTCAGCATCTTTTTATTAATTGCCCTTTTGCACGTCTTGTTTGGTGGGCTGCTCAATTTGTGTTTAAGTTATCCCCTCATGTGAGTATAGCGCACCTGTTTGGGAATTGGCTAGCTGGTATTCCAAAACTTTTAAAGTCACAACTCCTAGTGGGAGCTAGTGCCTTATGTTGGTCTATTTGGTTATGTCGGAACGATGTCGTTTTTGACAAAAAAAAAACTATCACTAATCCTTTGTAGGTTATCATACTGAGTGGGTACTAGCTGAGTGCTTGGGCAAATTTACAAAAATCGCCGAGGCAATGATAGCTGGAAGCGCTAGATTGGAGTTTGTGGCGAAGCAAATCTTAAGCCTTTATGGGTGGCGGTTTAGTTACAGGATTTGTAATGATTAAGTTTCATTTCTAATCATCTTTTGGTTGTAAGGCTTTCAGACAATTTTTACCATATCTGGTCTTTGTGATACATTACTTCTTAATAAAATGGGCTGTGTGCATTCTTGATGCAGAGGCCGGGAGAGATTTTTCTCTTCCATTATCTAAAAAAACTGCATCATAATGCTTTTTAAGAGGTGATGTGGTATAAGTTTACTGCCAATTATAGTACTATCTGGACATAAAAGCTTGTCACTGTAGAAAGTTAAAACTTTTTGGTCTTTTTTTAGAGAGTACAAGTCATACATACATACTTAACACACACCATACTCACAGCACACGTGTCCACATCCTCTACGCACACTAAGAATTTGATTTTTTTTTAAATAATAATACTTTTTCGGTAATTTTATCCGTTCTGACTTTTTCTCTAAAATTCATTTAAGTATACTGTTTGTAGGAATCTCTAAATATATAAAATAAGCTCCAAAAATTATGAATTTTTTAAAAAGGCTCCTTACATAGTGGACTTCATTGTGTAAGTTTTCCAGAATTTTATATGTTCTGAAATTATCTTGAAAATTAAGGGTTTAGATCTCGAAAATTAGGATTTTAGGTTTCAAAAATTAGGGTTTCATGGTTTCATGATTCTGGCAAAGATCGCAGTGGAGTCAGGAAACATTGCTGAGGAAGGCACATGATCCAACGAAGACAAGAAGTAGCGAGTAGTCGCGTGAAGCGCTTCCCAAAAACCCGATTTGCTCCTTCCCATGCAGGACCAAGAGGAGGAGCCGATTTTGGAGACACAGCTCTCCCTATAGTAGGGGAGGAGTAGTCGAGGCAGCGCAGTGCAGTGCAATGGAACTTCAGGGTTTTTGGGAAGGAGTGGTGGCAGTATACACCCCTTAGATATGATTAAGCCTAATTTGTCTTCTCCCAAAAATCCCGATGTTCCATCGCACCACGTTGTGCTGCCTTGGCTACTCCAAACTTCAGAATGGATAAAAATTCAGGCAAAAGGAAGAAGACAATTGTGTTTTTTCTCTGATGTGTGTTGGACGGATAAGACGTCTCCAACTAGGCATGACATACTCCCACGTATAAATGAGTGTCTCTTACCTAAAATAGTCATATGGTACTAAACTTCTCACATTCCAAGTCGCATGAAATCATGAAACCCTAATTTTCGAGACCTATAAATCCTTAATTTTTGAGACCTAAACTCTTATTTTTCAAGACACAAAGTACTCCTTCCCAAAAACCACGAAGTTCCATCGCACTGTGCTGCCTCGGCTACTCCTCCCCTATACCGGTGTGCACTGTCTATGGGGAGAGTCGTGTCTCTAAAATCGGCTCCTCTCTTGATCCTGCATGGGAAGGAGCAAATCGGGTCTTTGGGAAGCGCTTCACACGACTGCTCGCTACTTCTTATCTTCGTTGGATCATGTGCCTTCCTCAGCAACGTTTCCCGACCCGACTACGATCTTTGCCGGAATCATAAAACCCTAATTTCCAAAACCTAAAATCCTAATTTTCGAGACCTAAACTCTTAATTTTCGAGACAATTTCAGAACATATAAAATTCTGAAAAAATTACACAATCAAGTCCGCTATGTAAGGAGCCTTAAAAAATTCATAATTTTTGAAGCACATTTTATATATTTAGAAATTCCTACAAACGGTATACTTAAATAAATTTTGGAGAAAAATTCAGAACGGATAAAATTGTGAAAAAATTACAAAAGCAAGTACACTATGTCGGGAGGCTTCACAAAAAAATTCGTAATTTTTTTTAGCTCATTTTCTATATTTAAAAATTCCTAGAAACAATACTATATTCTAAGGGGGAACAGTAAGGGAGGTTCCTATCGCCGGTTCAATTGGCGATAAGGTCATCCCCACTGTTCCCTTTGGCGATAGGGTCCCTATCGCTATTTGAAATGGCGATAGGGACCTAGTCTTTTGTAATTATCTTTTAAAATAATATTACTTTTTAAAAAATCCCTAAGAATTTATCCCTGGCATCCAAGACCACACACCACAAGCATACATTTTCCCACTGAACACACACTGTGTGTACTCCTAATATTTAAATTGGCAACATGAGAAATAACTTAACTAGACTAACTGTCAAAAATATTTTCATAATGCTCTATTTTTCAAATGTATACTGCATGGATGTCATGGCGTCGCCTAGGCGTCCCGGCGATGCGGAGCAGACGCCGCGGTTGCTCGCCTCGCCTTGGCCATCTCTCGATCACACATCATGGCACCGTGCCACCCCCAGTACTCCATCTCCTCCTCCGCTCCTCCCTCCCCCTGACCGCCGCCCACCTCTGCTCCCGCCGCCACTCCCTCCTTCTCTCGCTCCCGCCCTGCCGCGCATGCCTCCCCTACTCCGTCTTTTCGGATCATGTCCTCCCTGCGCCGCCCCGGGCCTCTCCTGCCTCGTTGCTGGATCCGGCCTCTCTTGCACCGGATCCGGCCTGGACCGAGTCGCCGCCGCCTCCGGTGCCACAGAGGAGAGGGAGGGGGAAGCGAGGAGGCGGGAGTGAGGGGGAGGCCGAGTTGCCACTGGGAAATGTAATACTCTGATTATTTCTAAGGAAGGAAAACAAGCAAAAGAGAGAATAATCATTTTGAAAAGGGGTTTTCCACAAAGAACCGCCAACCTGGGCCCTGGGCCTTGGTCCAAAGGGCCCAAGTGGGAGCCGGCCAAAAGGGGGGAGGCGCCACCCTCCCCCAAAACCCTAGCCGTCCCCACCTTTTCCTCTTTCCCTTTGCTTGGCCGCCACCTATCCCCCCTTCTCCTCCTGGCTGCCGCCCCTCCCCTAGTTCCCTGACGCCTCCACCTCCTCCCCAACGGTGATCTCCTGCTACTTCACCTCCCTTCACTGTCGTCTTCCAGTGCCGCCGATTCCCTACATTGGTGGCCGGCCATGGAAGAAGGAGGGGAGGGAGAGAGGAGAAGAAGAGGAGAGGAGCACCCCGCGGGGGATTCAGCGAGCACCCGTGTCTTCAAGGGTAACGACCATCTTCTCGCTGTTGGATCAAGTTAGATTTGTAATTACCATCGATTAGAGGATCGTCGATCTGCTGCGATTAAATTTAGTAATATGTCCCATGCTTGCTCGCCTGTTTTCGTGTAGTTAAAGTCCGAATTGGAGGATAGGGTCTCCTATAGATTTGTGGGGCTTGTCTTCAGCTTTCCATAGGTTCTGAGATCACATAATTCGGAGTTGTGGTTTGGGAGATATGTTAGTTTCTTTACTGCTGTCCAGAAATCTTGACGAGTTATAGCAGTCGTTTTGTTTATTAAATAAGGCTACGTTAATGACTGATTCAGGGAGGTCTCCCAAAACGACTTTTGTAGGAAATTTCTTAAGCTTTCCAGATTGATAAAAATCATAAATTTTGGTTTAGCCATTTGAAAGATATGAATTTTCTTGTACTGCTGATTAATCTGTCTGTTAGAATATAACTTTGGATTTTCAACTGAATATTAGACTCAGATTTTGGCAGAATCAGAGGATCTCGCTTACTAGGTTACTGTAGATAATTTTGTTATATTTCCAGAGAATCTGAGAACACATTTTTATGAATTATAGAGTGAAAGTTATGCAATTTGTAAGACCACTGTCCAGAGTAGGTTCCTGATAGTTGTCGTTTAATTTGAGTAGTTCAACTATTTAGACCTTGGGTTTTGGGTAGACGTGGTAGAGTGTTGCGAGTAGCGTCCTGTTATCATGTCGTTCTTATTTGGAGTAATTTAATTGTGTAGGAGGAGAGGCTTCGGGATTAGTGGCATCTTCCTTGTCTCCTAACGCGTCGCAACGCGAAAGGCAAGTACAACTTGGATTGTCTTGGTTGTTTAATTGTTCACCGTGTTTGATGCTTATGCTATGATTAAACTCTATGAATTGTGAGTAATTCCAATATTTCTTGTTTTCATTCATGGTTGATAATCCATGCTTTTGAGAGTATGTTTTTCTTTACAAGTGTTCATTCATTTATTCATTCGTTCATGATTCACCCACGGGAGTGGGTAATGAAGTCCCATCATTCCAATATGGGCATGTAAGACCCATCATTCCCATATGGGCAAATTGGATCCTCATTTGAAAGATTCTTCATACGGACCTTGGATCTCCGTATTTTGGATAATGCGGGCATGGGTGAACACCGACGGGTGTTTACTGGCTATACCGGTATAAGCAGAAGTGAAGAGCATGCATTTTCATTCTTGCATAAGATTTCTTCCAAAGAGGCCGTCAGAACTTGTATTACGCAATGTGAATATTGGTCAAAGCTGCTTCTTGGAGGGTAAAAAGAAAAATGCTGGTCAAAGCTGCTTCTTGGAGAATAAAGAGAAAAATGTTGAGAACTTGTGTTGCGCCATGTGAAAACCAATATGGAATATCACTTTTGTATACACGCGGATCAAGCTATCAAAAATAATTCCAAAACTTAAATAAGACAGAACTTCTGATTTAGCAAATGAGCGGACCATTTCTTGGAAATTTTTACTGTTGTGGCCCCTGTAGCAACTTTTAATTTCAAAAATAGCCCTATTTCTCCATAATTTGCAAAAGTAGCCCATGCAGTGCTCCTACTTGAGCACCGAGGCGGCGTGCGACTGCCCCAAGACCAAGCGCGCTGGCAGGGCTCTCTGCTCCGACCGGTAGTATGATTTTTGAAAAAAAGAACGAAAAAAATGAAAATTTTTAAATTTAAATATTATTTCATTATATTTTTGAAAAAAGAACAAAAAATTGAAAATATTTAAATTTAAATATTATTTCATTATATTTGATTCAAAAAGAATATCGGCACTGAGATTTGTAAAAAAAACTTTCATTAAGAAATAAGGGCATGGAGGTAAAGTAGGGTTTCCTTTTATCCGAAATCAGGGTTTCGTCGCAGTTTGAGCGCTATTTGTAGTAATTTCAAAATGTAGCAAATGAGTATACGAAAATTTCGAAACTTTTTTGTGGAGCCTCCCGTCGTAGTGTTGTTGCTTTGTATAATTTTATTCGTTTAGAGAAAGGATGATTGATAAGCATATCAGACGAGGTATAACCTTGAGGATGTCGTCGAAGTAAACTGTCTGCTGAAACACTTGTTGTCTTTTAGAAGTGGGATAAAAAAGTATCAGGACTATTGGAGTCTCTCCTCGATGAAGTCGTCGAGCGATATCTGGCGATATAGGCATGACGATCGATGAAGTACTTTATGAAGCTTATACAGAACATGATTGAAGGGGCTGAGAACGCTCGTTGTGATGATGAAGATGCCCCAAAACATGGAGTCTGTCCTCGATGAAGTCGTATGAACGTATACACGTATATAGGTAGGCAGTCGATGAAATACTTTATGAAGCTTATACAGAATATCGTTGAAGGGGTTGAGAACGCTCGTTGTGATTATGAAGATGCCCTAAAACATGAAGGATTCGATGTCGGTGCGAATGGTTCTTTCTGGAATTCCACTAGAAGAGGCATACTTGCAATATAGGCATGCTTTGATGGCTTAGCGGAGACACGGAACAAGAAGTACATTAAAGTCCGCGGACAGAAGCACGTTACACGTAGTCACATGGCATGATGGTTCGGCTAATTACTTTAGTCATCCTTGCTACTACTACGGTACACTGCGACACAAGCATCCGGACCATGTAAGTATACATGCCTTTAGGGGATAGTAAAAAACATGGTGGGTAGGACGGGGGACTACTACGGAATGACCTGACCTACTGCGTGGACCGAGGCTATTTTCCCTTCCTTGCTAGGTCGGCGTCGAACTCCTCTTGTGCCTTGGCCGCAATTTCCCTCTTTCTGTCGCGCTCCCTCTCGCGAGCCTCGCACTCCCTGCGCCTGCACGCCTCTAGATGAGCTTGCGTCTCTCGACGTATGCGCTCGTTGCGCTCGTCGTTGCGGCGTTGCTCCTCTAGGATCTCACGGTCTCTTTTGTCATGCCACTCGTCCATGTCGAGAGACCACTGGTCATATGGGTGGATGTCGTGGTCGATCCACTTGCGGTAGCCACATAGCGGATCCGGGGACAACGGGAAGACGGGAGAGGTTGTTAGTGCGTACTTTGAAAGAGAAATAGTACGGGAACACATTGTAACTGCTCCTTACCGGCTACCGACAGCTGCTCGTGTCGCGACGTCGGTCGGGATAGTCACTGGAGTAGTTCGCGCAACCCCAGTAACGTATGCCCAGGCTGAGGGGTTTCTTGGACTTAAAGAACTTGCATCTGTCCCTACACCAACAGAGGGGCGGCGTCTCCCCCTCTGGCGGGTGTTGCGGCGAACGCTTGGTTGGAACGGTCGGGCTAGGGTTGCTACTACAGCGGGCTTGATTACGAAGAGATGCTAGATAGGCACGCGTCTCTTGTTGGACCCGGGCCGTAGCAGCCCTTGCTTGCTCTTCCCAGGCCCCAGCAGCCCTTGCTTCTTCGCGGATCTGGTCCCATTGTCTCTGCTTGTCGTCCATCCCGACGTGGTGAAGGAAGCTCTGGTGTAGTGTTGGGTTTGGTTGTGTAGTGTTGTGTAGTGTTGGGTTTGGTTCAACCCCCTTTTATAAGCCCCAGCGAGGCATAATGTTATCACGTCTTACTTTACAGAGAGAAGTCATGTCTGGCTTTGCAGAGTGCCGTCTTATCGGTCTGAAAAGCTGGCGAGGCAGAGTGTTGTCACGTCTTTCTTTGCAGAGTCTTGTCTTTTCGGTCTGAAAAGATGCCCTGTGTGGTCTTGTCACTGCGCAAAGCTGTCTCCTTTGGTCTTATCACTGCGCAAAGAAGGCACGTGTGGTCTTGTCACTGCGCAAAGCTGTCTCCTTTGGTCTTATCACTGCGCAAAAGCTGCCCCGTGTGGTCTTGTCACTGCGCAAAGCTGTCTCCTTTGGTCTTATCACTGCGCAAAGCTATCCCATGTGGTCTTATCACTGCGCAAAGCTGTCTCCTTTGGTATTATCACTGCGCAAAGCTGCCCCGTGTGGTCTTGTCCTTTGCAAAAAAGTCGTCTCCTTTGGTATTATCACCGCATAAAAGTCGCCTGTGTGGTATTGTCATTTGCAAAAAGCCGTCGCCCGTCTGGTCTTGTCCTTTGTGCAAAATTTGTCTCCTTTGGTCTTATCATCGTGCAAAGCTGCCCGTGTGGTCTTGTCACTCACGCAAAGTCGTCTCCTTTGGTCTTATCATCGCAAAAGTCGCCTCGTGTGGTGTTGTCCTCACAGCAAGCGGCGGCCCTCGCAAGCTAATACATTACCCGCTTTGTTATCGTCCCCCCGCGGGTTATAAAATGCACGGCCGACACTTCGAAAGTAGGACCACTCGACCCTTCAAACCGTAGGAAGAAGAACCTTCTCCATCGTCTGATAACATACGATGGCGAGACGCCAGGACCGATCCAACAAGGGTCGCGAAGCGGCACCTTGGCACGAAAGGAGGGAGGACTTCGGCCCTAACCACCGGTTGATGCCGAATAAGCGTGCTCAACTGGTATGGCCAAAATGCAGACATGGGGAGGACGCTATCGTGCAGATCATAGACTGCACTGTCGATGGCGGGCGGCGTTTCTTCCGATGCCCATACTCTGGGGTAAATAGTTTTGTTCATGTTACTGCTAATACATCCTCCATACTAACCGTCCCTTGTAGCAGATAGCGAAATGCAACTTTACCCGCTGGATCGATCCTCCCCATGAACGACATGTTGCGATGCACGTGGCTACATTGTGGAACCGAATCTTTGATTTGGAGGCGCAAATTGACGATCTCAAGGAGCAAAATGATGACCTCCACCAACAGATGCAGCGCGAGAGGGGCAACGAGTAGGTCGTGAACATAGGAAGTTCCTATGATCCCACATGTTGCTGCGCCAACCCTAGCTGTATATGTGCGTGCCACTACAACGATGGCCAGCTACGTCCGACACGCCCAACTGAAGAACACTCTATGTGGGTAGCGAGAGGCAGCTTGTACCATTAGGCACGAGCGGAGAAGCTTGTACGTCGGTAGTCTCCCCTTCTGTACGCACTTGTGTTCAATCTCCTAAAGCATGTAACTAAATGGTGAACACATCATTGCGGTTGCCTTTTATGAAGTTGACATGCTGCGTCTTGACCTGTCAGTCGCTGTCTGTGTACGTCGAATCTTGGGGCCGCGTAGCATCGTTTCCGCACAAAGCTGCTTTGTTCGGTCACGTCGTGTAGGGATCTGCCCCCTCCGCCAGGCGCGGTAGGGACCTGACCCCTCGGCTATTTAAACGCGCGGCCACACACTCGCTCGATCGTTCCTCTCAGGAATCTCTCCCTCTTTCTGAGGTGTCTCCCTCTTCCGTGTCTGAGGTTAAGAGTCGGTAACATCGTAATTGTAAGTTCATTTCAGCAACGCACATATGGTTTTTATGCTGTGTTTTGGTTGAAGTATTGTCTTATTTTTCTCAGAAATGGAACACATTGACGTGTTCCACGATAGCGTCGCGTCTTGCGGTCGAACGGAGTTGATTTGTCCTCTTGCAAGCACCTTGGTAGCGTTCCCAACCTGGCACACGTCGATTTGCTGGAGCTACGACGGTGCATTCGGTAGTTGTTCGATAGGCACGTCACCAGGAACAAGATAGTAATAGAGGCGGTCACTGCCACCACAGTCCCACCACATGGGCAGATGTTGTGGGGCCTGGCGAAGGTGACCAGCGGTGCCATGTGGGAATAGTACATGGAGATCGTTAGCAATCCTCACGCTCTGATCTATCGACGACCCATGGTGTATGTTCATTTTGTTTATCCTGCTCAATCCTCGGGCGTTGAAGGACCCAAATGATGGTGCGCTGACGATGGGAGAGGTGTCGAGAGCACTAGATGTCGTTAGGCAGGAATCTCCAGTTGATGGAGATTCTGGTAGTTTCCAACTGAATGAAGGTGTGGATAAATGGCGGGGTGCTCGTGTCGATTGTTACGAGATTATCGATGGCATGTCCGAGAGCACTGCCACCGAAGATGAGGATGACTTTGACTCGCAATCCAGCGAGGACGAAGCCGACGATGAGGGTGGGATCGTCGGTGGCATTGTTTCGACCGACACGGACTATATTCCAAGTCGGTTGGATTGCAAGCGGCCTCTTCCCTTGTTCTGGCCCAGGAGCACGAGTCTTCGTGGGCCTTCGATGCGGACACCCTGCTTGTGGGGCAACAATTCCCACACAAGGTGCCGCCAGGCAAGCTATCGTGAGTTTCGCGGTGAAGACCAGTCGGACTTACCGAGTTTATAGGTTTGTTTGAATGTGGTTTGCTGTATCTTGAACTACGTACAGTAAGTCATACTAACTATTATATGTCTTCCGTTATGTGTAGGTCTAATCCTGACACTTACATAGTTAAGTACGTGCTTAGCTCTTGCCCTGGCAAAGTCCGTGCGCAGAGATTCCCTAGGGCGGGAATAGCCTTCCGCATCACAGTCGTGACGGATAACACATGTGAGCTTCAGGAGTCATTGCAAATGCATAAGAATGTAACCTCGGCCTACATCGTGAGCATCATAAGCCATGCAGTTGTCGCTGATTTGACCGTTTCGCCGAAGGTCCTGATGGCTAACGTAGCGAATACAATAGGGTATGCCGTTAGTTACAGTAAGGTCTGGCGGGCGAAGCGGAAGGTCCTCGAAGGGTTGTACGGTACCTACAAGGAGGCGTACCACCTAGTCCCCAGAATGCTGAAGCAAATTGCGGATGCTAATCCGGGGACATGCGTCAATAGGGTGGACAGGCCCCACCCGTCGAACATCCCACATTCCCTAATCCTTGATCGAGTCTTCTGGTCTTTTGGCCCGGCAGTCCAGGGCTTCTCCCACTGTCATCCCGTCCTGACTATGGACGGCACTTTCCTTTGCGGGAAGTACAAGGGCACCATTCTCACCGCTATTGCCGCTGATGGCAACGACCAGTTGCTCCCAGTTGCCTTTGCAATTGTGGAGAATGAGAACACTGACAGTTGACTGTGGTTCCTAGCCAACATAAAGCAACATGTTGTAAGGGATCGGCCGAATGTGTGCATCATAACCGACCATCATGCCGGTTTGTTGTCCGCGCTGCACACCATGCAGCACGGTACAAGCCCGCCGTTCCAATGGCATGACACGCGCACACGTTGGTGCATGCAGCATCTAGCTGCCAACTTCCACACGCGCTTCCAGAGCAAAGACCTCATGAAGAAGTTCAAGAAGCTCTGCCTGCAGAACCAAAAGCGCAAGTTCGATGCCGTGTGGCGACACCTATGGTGCTCGGTACGGCATCATGACAACCAACATGTCTGAGGTCTACAATGGTGTGTTGAAAAGGGTCCGTGCCCTGCCCATCACCGCTATACGGTCGGTTACTTCGTCAATCGGGCAATGATGGCCAAGCAGTATTTGGACGAAGGGAAACAGTACTCGGAGGTTACCCTTGCCAACATGGACAAGAAAATTACCAAGGCCCGATCCCATGTAGCTATCACAATGGATGACGTGAGGAGGAAGTTCGAGATCCGCCTGCGGGACAAGTACGTTCGCGGCCACATGAGAGGTGACCGAAAGCATGTTTGCACTATAGGCGATGTGGCAGTTTGCACCTGCAACAAGCCTCAACTCCTGCACAAGCCTTACTCCCACGTATATGCTTCATGTGCTGTATTTCACCAATCTTCTAGCATGTACATGTCGGAGTACTACGACATACGACACCTGTATGATACTTGGAATAGGGAGTTCAACTCCTACGGCGTGGAAGGCCACTATAGGGACCTATGGCCGGGAGTAGTGAAGTGGTCACCGAATGACGCACTGCGGCATCCAGGCCGTGGGAGGCGTCAGTCAAGGCGCATCCGCAACGACATGGATGCGAGCCAACGTGGAGATCGGCCAAGACCAATAAGGTGTAGGCTATGCAAGACTCATGGGCACTCATTCAGGAACTGCCTGAATAGACATTCTTCCTCCGGCGCCACTTAGTATCTGTAAGCTATCCGGTGTATTTGAGTCATGTGAGTGTTGTAGTGATGTGAGTGTTGTAGTGATTTGCGTTGTAACCTGCACTGCTTTCTACGATGTAGCAAGTTGTTATTACCGCTTGAAGTTGTGTTTACCGATTTATAAGTACGGATATTTGCCTCGTTTGGGTCACGTCATGCTTTGCAGAAAGTAGTCACGTTCTGCTTTCCAGAGAGTTGTCACGTCCAGCTTTCCAGAGAGTGGTCACGTCCAGCTTTCCAGAGAGTGGTCACTTCGTGCTTTCGAGAGAGTGGTCACTTCGTTCTTTGGAGAGAGTGGTCACTTCCTGCTTTCCACACTGTGTGGTCACGTCCTCCTTTCCACACAGTGGCCCCTTCGTGCTCCCAACGCTATATATGGATGCCTTGGCTGCCATTCACCTCACTCTTCTCTTCCTCTTCTCCTTTCTTCCAGTGTAAAACAAGATGTCTTCGGCCTCATCGAACATTCGAGTGAGCAGAGAATTAGAATCACTCGACAAAGAAATGGTTTGCCCTCGTTGCGAGGATCCGGTGAATGTGTTTACCTCTCATACATGCGAATCCATCCCGAGTGTTTATGAAGTGTTCAAATATTTGATAACTTCTACAAAATCGGCATGAATGAATTGCATTATCGTGCGTGTTTTGTTACTTTCATTTGAAGTCGCAATTCTTTTGTAGAACACAACATGTCGGTTTTGGCGTTGGGCTAACGGTTGTGTCGATGGTTCAAGATATTGCAATGCAAATTCTTTGCCTTCAAGAAGACTCCGTGGTGTTCTTTGCAATTAGATGCGATGGCTCGGCGTCCGATCACCCAATGCAAGACTCCGTGATGTTCTTGCAATTAGATGCGATTGCTCGGCGTCCGATCAACCCATGCAAAATGAAGAGAAAAGACTTCAAACACTGGATGAGAGGATGGAAAGAGTTGAGAAGATGCTTCAGAAGTTAGTTAAGATAGTTAGTTTTACGGTCTTTCTTCTATTATATCTTGTTCTTGCCAAGTAGAACGTCAGTTCTAATGAGATTGTACTGTCCACTCTTTATCTATGCATCGCAGTCCTTGATGAATGAGAATAAAATTGTTCTACTGAGATAGATAACGAAGTACGAGTGTCCAATTACATTCCAATTACCACACTCTGCTTGGATTACAAATCAGTTAATGAGGTACAAGTTACAACATGTAATAGACTTCTAATGTTACTACTGCTCACGCTGCTCCTCACTGCTCTCCGGCATAGTACCCTGTATTGGCCTTCCGCGCGCGCGTTCCTGCCATAGGTCTTTGACGAATCTGTTCATGTGGAAACGTCAGCCTATCAGGTGATCGTCGGTTCTGCCGCAGGTCATAGCGGGGCTCCTCAACCGCCGTGTCGGCGTACAGGGGGGGGGCATCACCTGTGTGATTGGCGTTGAGAACAAGTCTGTGATCCAAGCAGTAGGATCCGTAGTAGGATCTGTGGAGGGGCACCAACTCGGCTCACCTTACGGGGTGAACTGCGTAGGGTACGGTGTGTACCCGGACTCATACCATGGAGCCGTATCGCCCATTGGAAATTGTTCAAGAGTGTGGGGCTGGGAGGGAGAATCTAGGATAACATCCGCCGTGGTTCCGGGTTGCACGTCTGTGCTCTCCGGAATGGCCTCTTTGTGCCTCTGTGACTACGACGGCACCAGCGTAGGGTCCCTCCGTGACGAGGACGGCATCAGCGTAGGGTCTCTCCGTGACGACGAGGTTATCAGCGTAGAGTCCCTGCGTGGCAATTGCGCGGACGATCTGCCGCCCATGCTGCTGCGCCGATGGGTCGACTCGTTCGGACGGGAAGATGGAGGGGGCGAGGGTATGCGACGACGCTCCGTCCGATGCCTCAAGTCGACATCACTGGGCCTTCCACAGCTCATGTTACAAACGACCTGCTTAACATCATCAACAAGCGTCTTCATGACCGAAAAAAGGCGTTCCACTGTATTGTTCGTACCCCGCTCGAGTTCCCGGTGGCCGCGGTCGATAACGCTCTGCAAACGGTCCACCTGCATGGTTACCGAACAAATAATATTTTGTTAGTTAACCCTATTTCGGAGGGTGGTTAATCTACTACGTGTTTAACGTCTTCAATCGTCATGGCATCTTTGCAGTGCGGGTCGGCCCCAAGTCCAAGCGTTCGGCGTGGCTAGGATTTGCATGTCGGGCCGGGGGGCGCCTGTCAATCTCGTCCGCGTGTGCCGTACGTACCACTCCAAGTACGTGTCATAAGTCCCTTCATCGTAAGGCCGTACCTCCTGCAAAATGGAATCACTGGCCTTTTTCCATGCATCTATCCACGGCTGCTGTGTCTAAAGCCAGTCATCGCTCTTGCGGCCCTTCTTCGTCTGCCTGAAGGTGGAACAAAATAAATAAATTATGGTACCGACATAACATATGACTAAAGGATCTACAATATTATTAAGCAATGCAATGTACTTACAAGTGACTACGCCTACATAGCTGATCGCCTTAGGCGAGGGATCTCCAGTGCGGCTCGAATCGCCTTATCACCCGTTGTGGGTTGTACGGCTCAACCATGTGGGAGAACACCAGATGACAAGTTGTCCTCCAATACGCCGCATCCTGGTGGCATAGCATGCTAAAGCCGTCGGGCGCCGTGCGCTGCACTTGGGCATCCGTCCAAGGAGCCCATATTATGTCGTTCTCGTGCAGGGTCTCGAATTCATTGTGGAACTCGGGGTATATGCGGCGCACTCTCTCCCTAGCCCACCCCATCTTGCCATTATCCATCGGGATCCCATGGTCGGGCCTTCCACGGGATCTGCTTTCGTCCGCCCCCCCACCATAGAAATCTTGTGTGTGTGGGTAAGGGTGGGCAGAGCACGGAAATCACGGCCGTCCGACCGAAGTGCTCCCACGACCACAATCTATAATAGCAGTGTGGCAACCCGAAAGCACGGGCTCTGTTCCGATGTAACGCCGCGGAAGCGTCACACAAAGTCATGATACGTCGCGCCGACAAGATGGTGAACCCCAACTCTCTTCGCGCACGTCCTCATCATCGGCGTCCACGATGGACTCCGCAAGGTGAATATAACTCGTGTACACCATGTCCCCTTGCGTGCTAGGGAACATCACCCACCCGAATATAAATAACAAATATGCAATAAAGTGGCATCGAACCACTTCCTCCGTTGCGTCATTTGGGCAATGCATGAATCGTCGCAGCCAGGAGTGTGGAATGCCCTTAGACCTCTCGGGGATAGGCTGCCCGAAGCGATGATTGAGACGCGCCTTCGGTCCGGCGACCTCGCGAGGAACAAGCTGCGGGCTCGCAGCAAAGAAGCGGTAATGAAGCTGACGTCTTGCAGTGTCACCGTCATCTCCCCCCACCGGAAGTGGAACGTGTGGGTCTCCGGCCACCAACGATCAACCAGGGTGGAAAGAAGGGAGGCATCAATCAGGAGATTCTGCCCCATGTTCAGCATGCGGACAAACGCAATCAGCCCGGATTGACAAAGCCTCGAAACATACCGCTCGTTCAGCGGCCAGGTCTCCCTCGGTCCCCGTGTCACTAGAGTTGGTGGCCATCGCCACCGATTCAAGCGTGACAGCGATGCTTGCCGTCCCATGCCGCTTCAAGTAGGGGTGGTAGAGTACGTGCTATTGCTGCAAATGAAGAAAAACTAACAGTTAGCAAAATCTAAGTCCGTACTTAACGGTAAAAATTGCAATAAGAAAAAAAAACGTACTTAACTAAACTAATCAGAACGCGCGCTACGGCTTATGAGCGATTCGGCCGCACGCGTTCGTTTATATACGCAGCGAAAATAGACAGCGAATGACATGTATGTGAAATGATGTGACTTCAACGCGATTTAAAGGGGTAAAAAACGAAACCGTATAAATCAAACTGCTTTCGGTATAAAAGCAACGCTCAAGGTTGCCGGCTTATGCTTGGCCGAGGTAGCCACTGCGCGCTGGCAAGGGGTAGGCACTACCGCGCCCGATGGCGAGGCGGTCGCTTTTGCCCTCGGTGCCATGATGAGAGCACTGTCAGGGCTACTTTACAAATTATGGCGGAATAGGGCTATTTTTAAAATTAAAATTTACTACAGGCCAAAACAGTAAAAATTTCCATTTCGTGAATCTACAATGAAAGACACGCAAACCGAGAATAATTATTTGCACGTTTTCTCAACAAGTAATTCCAGAATTCTAGAAAGATAAACCGCAATGCGCAATCTGGTTGAGTTGTTCATGCAAAAGCTACTATTGTAAGACTACAAGACCACAATATCAGCCTTAAACAAGCTTATTAAACTGCTATAGAACAGTAATTATTATCTGTACACAACCACGAAGAAACAACCAATCTTTTAACAGACTTCAGCCATAGCTCTGTTAAAAAATCACATGAAAGAACTCTTTGATGAAATGTTTGTACTGTTAGAAAACCCTATATTCACCAAGCAATCCAATTTTGCTAATGTAGCAGCAACAGTACCATTCTGCCCTTTCAATTCATCAAACCTTTTCACATTCATCTGACTTGGATTTCCAGTATGAATTAGCAAAGAGTTTAACAAAAATCAGTATTTAGTACAAAGGTGAACAGAAAATAGTGAAGATATATTTACAATTTTGGGAAAAGGTCAGTATCCATCATAAGTTAGAAGACACAGAATGTGGAGTAAGGAGTAAGGACATAATCTGAGTGCTATTACGAACAGAGCAAGTACCACAACACCTCCTGGAGTTCATTAGATGTAAAAATATTCTACCTACCGGTTCAACTTCGAACTAATGGTGCTTTTTATCAAGTCCAGTTATTCATCAGATAAAGCAAGCTCCTTCCTTTGCAACTCCCTGGGGGACCCAAATTCTGACATTTTGGACTCCTCCAGCTTACTATTCTTCAAGTCGATCCACTGCATCCCCAAGAGTCCATATAATTCCCAAGCAGCCCAGATTGTGAAAAACTCATAGACAATGTGGTACAAAGAAAATGCAGGGAAAAGTTCCAAAAGTGTAATCCAGCTTCCTTGAAATGAAAAAATACAAAATCTCCACACAAGTTATTGGAAAAGAGGAATAAACCCTTATATGAAAAAAACACAAATCATACATATCGACTGAATAAAGATACTGCTACAAAGATAAACTTGTGTACATACTTGAGAGGGAAACATCTTCAACAAAGGGCCTGAATAAAAATTCTCCTAAAAGGCCAGACCCAAATATGTAGAAATATCCTGCCACCACAGCATGATATGACAAATAATCAGATGAGATAATCATACTATCTGATGAGATGGATAACTGAAACTATTTATGGAAGCATACCAGTAGCTGCCCTCACATTAGAGAGGCATGTTTTCCTAAGAAACGCAAATGAAATTTGCTAGTTCATGTACACCATAGTTATTCAGCCCGAAGGATCTTAAACCTGAAAATAGAGATAAAAATATAAGCAAGCCGCTTCCAATTTATAACAGTTTCATGATACTCCTCCTTTCTATCAGCAGATAGATTAGCTGCTCTAGGCATTTCTTCGACAATGGACCTATTAGTCTAGCTGCTCTAGGCATTTCTTTGACAAAATCAAATGACATACATCTTGAGACCATTGCATTAAATGAAGGTATGCATTTGAGGCCTGCAAAACTGAAACTCTATGAAGTGTAAAATAACGATGAAAGGGTATTAGAAATAATTTGACAACGAACAGAATAGTACATAAACTGAGTCTGTAAAATGAAGAATCAAGAATGACATGTGTGTGACACTATATGTTGTGGAGAAAAAAAATTACCTCGGGTCTCAGTTTCATTGCCACCTTGAAATGCAAAAGAATGTGTCACAGTGTCAGGTTTGGAGTGCATTTGTTCTAAAGAAAGGAGCTAACTCCAGGGACAGAAAGAAGTGTGCTTAGCATAAAATACCCCTCATCTGCCAGCAGTTTTTGATACATCACAAAATGCCTGAATAATAAGGATCACAAATAGCACTCGAGGAAACGAACCAGAACAAAATCAGCTAAGGCAGAAATGTCAGCAGTTAAGTTTACAGAAGTATTATGAGCAGGGAACATGCTATCCATCACACCTGCAAGGAGCAGAAGCTGTCAAAAACCAGTCACCGGAAAAGTAGCACTACAAGACTACAACCATGTAACTGCACCGAAAAGAACTGCATACTTCCTACAAATGACTGGGTGCTGCCAGTCACAAGGAACGTCGCTGCACAGGATCCTACGCCTCTGCACGATGCATCCGGAAGATCTGTGAACGGGAAGAGTCCGTCATCGACAGCCTGGTTTTTTGATACCGGGATCTGCAGCACAGGGGGCCATTTTGGTGCACGAGGCAATAGGCACTCGTCTAGGCATTCTGTGCCTCTTATGTTGTTCTAGCCCACACTGACGTTGCTACACTGGCAATCCAAATGGGTGAAGACTTCCTGCGATGATGCACGCCTGCAGCACAAATTCCATGAAGTGCCAATAAGACATGTCTGTGCATAGTTAAGAAGGTAAAAGCATAATACCATAGTTATCAGAAACACAGTTTGTCCGAATCGCGGTACGGGATTCGGGTTCGTAGTTCGCCACTTTTTCTTCCAGTTTCCACCGCGAACACGAACCTTGTACCCTAAACCGGTTCGGGTTCGACGAATCCGGTTCGCGATTTGCAAGGTTTTATAGCGAATCCGGTAACTATGCATAATACATTCTCTTCTACACATCTACTGTTGTCTCATTTATTTGATCTAGCTTTTCCACTACTTATTCCACCAGTCATCATGCCAGGTTCGGTCAGAAGAATCCCATCAACAGTGACAAATAAATTAATATATGTGATATCTTGGTAAACACAAAAATCGCCACATGTCAATACAATGAAGCAGCTAATACAGGTACTTACCCTTGTACGGTACCTTTAGCCTCTCCAACTTAGTTTTAGCTTCATCAAGATTATCACAGACAAGTGTATTTCCAACAGCACATAAAACACTTTCACCAGTCAAACTAAATAACTTGTCATTTACCATTAGAATGAGAAATTGACTGTGCTCAGAAGTGCCAACCATTAGCACGGCAGTAGTTGCGTGAATTAGCAAGTGCACGTGCATTTTTTACTTTCTTTAACAAATTGTACGCAGTCTCAACTTTGTTCATCTCCAACAGTTTGTTGTTCAGTTTGCTATACACAACTCTCCCAAGACAGATGCCTTTCCGAAGTGATTCCTCCACCACGGACACAGCAGCCTCAACCTTACCCACATTGCATAGGCCATTCACAATAAACTCGTAAATCTCCTTATCGGATGGATACCCGCACTCTTGCATCTCCTCCCAAATCTTCAAAACTATTCCACTCTTCCCAAACCTGGCAAGCCTTTCGAGCAAAAGCTTATATGCTTTCAAGGATATTCTACAGCCAGCCTTCATACTCTTTTTGTAAATCACCAAAGCAGCGTGAGGGGGCCCAAATGTACACAATGGCTCAATGAACGATGTAATCACACCGCTATTTGGCAAAATACCTCGAGTCAACATGTCATCAAACATTTGAAGCGCATCAGCCACCCTCCGTTCTCCCAAAAAGGCTCTTATCATCTTGTAGTATGTGTCAATGTTTGGGGGACAATTCTTATCCACCATATCCTTGTAATACTTCATGCATCTGTCCCAATCTCTCACTGAGATAAAATTGAAAAGAAGTGCATTGTAGGCCATCGTCGTCGGACCGTATCCCTCATGTACCATCTTCTCTAACACCCTGAGTGCCTCCTCAGCCCTCCCGGCTCTCCCCAATGACTCGATGAGATGGCAATGTGAAACCTCATCCGGCACTAGCCCATCCTCCAGCATCATTGCCCAGAAATGCTCCAGCTTATCAACCCTCCCAAACCTCGCCCAACCACCAATCACCTCATTGTACACATGTTTATCAAGATCAAACAGCTCTCCACGAGCGGCCTGCAAGAGCGAGCTGGCGAGGCCTACATGTGACCTCCGGCAGAGGCAGTTGATGAGGACAGCAAAGGCCTCCTTTCTGTGGCAATTTTTCCCAATTCCAAATCCAAATTGGTCGGTGTTGAGCAGTTGGACGGCCCTGTTGACCTTCCGGGCCGCAACTAGACTATCGATGATGATCTCCAGTGTGGTTATGTCGGGAAAGATGCCGCTTTTCCGCATGATCTCCAGGGCGGGGTCGAAGAAGGCAAAGAATTTCCTCCTGCCCAAAGCCCTGATGACAATGTTGCAGGTATGCAGGGAAGGGGGGAGCTTGGAGTTGGTGATTGCCCAGTCGAAGAAGTCGACAGTGGCGGCGCCGCTGAGGCTGCCGCGGTTGACGACATCGGAGAGCACCTCCGGGGAGATGGCGGTGGCGGTGTTGAGGCCCGTGGAGGAGAGGGCTCGGTGGAGGGCGGCGCGGCCGGGTGGCTTGTGGAGGAAGACCCCGCGGAGGCGTTCCGCGGGGGACAGGAGGATGGTAGTAGGAGTTGTGGTTGGATCGGGATCGGGGTTAATGGAGTGGAGGGGAGTGGGGAATGGGGTTGGTTTGTTCGGTTTAGCGGAGGAGAGGAGGCGGAGGGAGGATACGACCATGTCCTCGGCGGCAGCGGCAGAGGGGGAGTAGCTGAGGCTGCGGCGGAGGAGTTGGCGGGCCATTTCTTCGCCCTAGGGAGGATTCGAGGTAGCGGGGGGAGTAGACGCTCACCGGAGCCGAAGAAGGCAGGGTGCTTATCAGAGCCAGAGCTGCGGCGCCGGGGGAGGGATAGTTGCCTCCGAATCGTCGGCGGCGACGAGGACGGTCGGAGCTAGGGTTCCACGGGATACGGATGCGGCGCAGCTGGGTAGCTGGTGGTTCCGGCGGCGAGGGAGGCCACCGGAGGGCCCGGGCGGCGGCGCGCGGTCAGGATTGGGTGCGAACTGCGAGGCTGAAACTGGAGGAGACGAGACATCACGCGACAGAGAGAAGCTGGGAACAGTGGCGTGAACGCCATACGAGTAGGCCGGGCACTGGATATCTCGGCCTGTTAGCACGTGCCGGGCTAAAATGGCGTGCTTTCGGATGGCCCATTAAACACCCAGTCCTGATCAGTTATAGGGCTGAAAAAAAGGCCCGTTGTGGTGACACACAGCGGCAGCGACAGAGGCAGAGAGGAGAGTAGAACGGTACAAGTCGCAGGTGCGGCCAGCCGGCCATGCGGATGAGTAATAGTTGTCAATTCCATCTAGAGGCTATTTTAGTCTCTTTTTTTTTTAGAAAGAAAGTAACAACTTCTGATCTCTGCACCAACTAAGGATGCACACCGCTAAATAGGCACCCAAATTCGCTTAGAAGAGGACTAGAACCTGGATGGTGGGGGTGTACATCCACACCTTCCCACCAACTGAGCTAGGCTCAGTTCCTGACTATTTTAGTCTCTTGGTACCGATTTATTCCGACGTACCATTGTGGATTTTAATATAATAATATATAATTATATGCACACATAATTTCACTTGGAATCTCACTTCAAGTTCAATGATTTTATAAATATAACGGTAGTACATAGTTAAATAATACAACACGAGTTTATAACTTCATACATTTTATTGGCCTAGCGTACTAGTCTATCATAATTTCGTTTACCGAAGTAGTATTGGGTTGGGACTTTTGAGGTTATTCAAAGGAGGGGTTGATGAGGACATGACTCCTATAGATACAATCATATTTGCTATGCTTGCTATTCCTATTACAAGAGCTCGTATGCTTCACTTAAATTATGAGGTGAGCTCGTTTTTAGGAGTTCATTTATATTATATGAACTATATGATGCTACCTAATAATGAAAATGTATATTTGTGTAGCATCACATCACTTTTTGTCCAAGCTAAGCAAGAGTTCGAGCTGGACACGTTTTGGAATCTAATTCGGTCTCCGGAGACACCACCGACTTCAAATATGCAAAACTTTCACATACGGAGTCCGTTCGAGGTCCACGAGTACTTGATGGAAAGCTTATCTCGTCCTCTTTCCAACGGATCTAGCCTCACCTCCAAATTCCTTCTGTGCGTACCGTAATCATCAAAAGAAGATGCTGCGTCACCTCTTTGGACCAAATTGGGCCTTGTAATGCTTGGGTCCAAGGGAAGGTCTCACCCTAGGTGGCCCATACTGTTTACAAGGCACTATTCACATATGAACAGTGCTATAAATAGTACCAACCCCTATTTCTTAGCTTTGTGCGGCTCCCCCTCCCCTATTTAAGAAGGCCGCACCCCTCTAGTTTTCTTGGATTTTGTTTAGTTAAAAGTTAGCCTTACTACAACTTAGTGTATTGGCTTGTGTTGACTAGACCAACCATAATACCGCTTCAAAATTCTAACTTTACCAAATATTTCAATCCTATTTGCAATTTCAGATTGCTTATTATCTTGTTCTTGCGTGTTCTTCAATTGCATGTAGGAATAGACTTTCGTGGTCAGGTCAACCACGTTCTTGGCACGGTTGATAACAACTCGGAGTGTGGTTTAGCGATTGCTTGATGTTCTGGTCGTGACCGGTTAGAAGCCTGCATCGTCAAAGTCGTTCTCCTCCAAATCGAAGTTATCATCCTATCAGAAGATAGGAACAACCATGGTCTCATCAGGTGGTATAAGAGCTAAAGTTGACCAGTAGGAATTCTTGTATCTCTAGTTTTGTTTCGGTTTTTAATACCTATAGTCCAGAAAATTTTGCCCTACAAAAAGAATTAATCTCCGCTGTCCAAACCCCGTTGTGCCTTTCAATCTATTAGTTTTGGTTTGCTAAATTGAATTTGTGTCCGTTTTATCTTTGTCTAGTTACTGATCATATCTTTGGTCCTACAAAATCCAAAAAAAAACAAAAATTGAAACCCTAGCCCATCCATCACGTCCTAAACCCAAAAATAAGCTCCAAAAGAAATTCGCTACGTCCAAATCCATCTAGAATACCCTAAACCCAAATTTCCAATTTCGGCCAGAAGACCCCCTTTTCTGCCACTGCCACGAAAATCGCCATAACTTTTGATTGCTTCATCCTTTTTGAGTGAAACCACTGCCATTAGATCAAGAATTTGAGTATCCATCTGTCTATAAAATATCACCTCAATAAAAAAAGGCAGTCAAATTTTATACACGGTGAAAGTTGACCCAATGTTCTGTTTGAATCTGAAACTGTCTGCACTTGTGATTTTTGTGCGAATTTTTTCGTCGGTATTAAGAAAGTGGCCCCAAAAGAAAACTTGTAGAAACAGCCGTCAGGAAACATAGAAAAAAATAATAATTAAAAAAAGAGGCAACTGGCAAAAAGTTACGGCTAAAATACCGACGTACTGTCCAGAGGACAGAAAACTACAGTTTTCGGTGCTAGGTCAAAACTTGTGCTATTCACTCCCAATTGCATTCTATTGAATTATCTTGTGTCTACCACTCCTATACATTGTTATAGCCTTCATCCATCCTTGGTTGATTAGAAACATTGGCTAAGTGCTAGATACTTAACTATAATTCAATTATGTGTAATTTCAAATTAACTCGATTGTTCTCCTTGCTACCTAATATTAAGCCCGCCAAGCTCCACTTTCTACTAACCGAAAGCAGATCACGTCGAATCAAGGCCCTTGCAATCGCTCTACTCATCACTTGAGTCAAGTTTATCACGAACCAGCCACCGGTTGCACCACCTGTTTGCATTGGTAAGAACTTGTAAGAGCTTGGTAAGAGCTTGAGCGTGTGTGACTTGATAAACTCCACATCCTAGTAGTTGATAGGAGCATATACTTGTGATTTATTTTCTTATTTTCTACTAACTATGGCAGGCTCACGGGATGATTTCCAGCTAGATCCACGTCTTCTTCGAGCCATTGAACGGGAGGCAAGAAAGTACGCGAGGAAAATGCGCGCTTGAGATAAGATCGTCCACCACGGGAGGTATATGATCGTTACAGTACTTCTGGTAAAACTAAACTCACTGTGCCATCATTTGCTGGTAAATTTGATCCTGATGCCTATGTTGATTGGGAGATAGCTTTAGACAAAGAATTTGAATATTATGAATGGTCTGATAGGCAAAAGATTAGAGCTGCCACTAGTGTTTTTGTTGAGGATGCCATACTTTGGTGGAAGTACTTACGTAGACACGGAAGAGTGCTTCAAACGTGGCATGCTTTAAAGAAACTTTTGAGAAATGAATTTGTTCCTAAATATCATGCTGATTATTTGTTAGCTAGATTACAACGTTTCAAACAATGTAGTAGAATTGTAAGGGAATACTATCATGAATTGAAAACTCGTTTGTTGCGTTGTGGCTTAGAGGAACATGCTGAAGCTACAGAGAATAGATTCTTAAGTGGGCTTAATCAACCAATTCAATACCTTCTTGTTCACAAAGAATATAGTTCTCTCTCTCTCATTTGTTTATACTTGCCTGTAAGGTTGAAAGTTAGATTGAAAAGAAATTGAGAATGCTTGATGATAGGAAACATGAGAACAAACCTGTGTTTATGTCTTTTTCTATGACTAACAACTTGCAGGAAGTTGAGAACCATACCGAAGAGGAGAATGAGCTGATTTAGGCACCGACTCCATTGGTTGAGAAGGAAGATGAGGAGATGGATGCACCCACATCATCTGAGGAGAGCCAAAAAGGTAAAGATCATGTGCTATCATCATTCAAGGTGAGTCTGTTTGTGATGAATTATAATTGTCCACTGTTCATGCTATTTTAGAGCAAAAATTACTGGAAAACAATGCTGATATGCACATGTTTCAAGTAGAGAGTTCAAACTGCATTGATTTGAGTGTTGAGAATGAGTTGTGTGCTATTTTTTTTGCATAAATCTTTGACAAAACTAGAAATTAAACTTGATTCTCTTGTTTTAATTCCAAGTCCATGTGCTGAAATAAATGCTTTTTTATATGTCAATGTGCAATTGATCCATGTTAGTGATGAGCTGAATGAGATTTCTTTTTCGAATACTTTTGCATCACATGAGGTGAACGAACCTAGTGCTGACAGGGTAGATATTAATTTCCTAGCTACAGAATCTGATATTATTAAGAATTTGCATGAATCCTGTGATAATTTGATTGTTTTGCCTATTGAATTGAGTGCACCTTTTGATAAAATTGTTGATTTACCTACTGACTTGAGTGCACCATGTGATAAAATAATTAAATTGCATGCTGTTTTGAGTGTTTCATGTGATGTTCTAATCGCATATAAAGATCATGTGGAATTAGTTAGACATAAAGAAGTTTTGACTAGAATTTCTCCTGTTGATTCTTTATGTTATATTATGTTGGATTCACCTATGAAATTGTCATATGCTATGGAGAAAGTTTCTGAAATCGCATGTTCGAAATCCTTGTTTAGTGCCTACACCCTTGGATATAAGTTTAATTTGATTGGAGATTATGGTGTAGATAATCAGTTTCTTGTATATCGAATATGCATAACGTGTGATCACGTGGATGAATTGAAGCTTGTTGTTTTGGACAATAATTCTTGTATACCGAATCTTGTTCATTATGAGAGGAAAATAAAATTTAGTGATCATTAAATGCCTATGTGTTCACCTCTTATTGCATCATCTAGTATTGACAATCTAAATAATGATGTTGAAGTATGGAAGAACTTACAAATCTTTTCACCCTTGCTAGATGAATTTGCTAACACTCAATTGAAATATAATTATATATATGAACTTTGTTTGATTCCAAAGGTTGTAAATTTGCCCATATGTGCTACCACTGCAAGTTTACAACTTTAGAAATTTGAATTGCATAAATGCTTCACTTACATTTGCAAAACTAGTTGCAATAATTGCTATGTGAGAAATTTTGTTTTGCTCATTAACATATATGATTATTCTTGGGCTAATAATACAATGAGCTTTTATGATCGCTACTATTTTATAACATTAATTGTGCAACAACGAAGAACCGTTAAAACGAATGACATATACATATACCATGCATACACCTTGGCTTCTTTGTTACCCTATTTCAGCTTATCAAAAGCCGAGGACGGCTTTGTTTTCAAGAAGGGGAGGATGATGAGGACATGACCCCTATGGATACAATTATATTTGCTATGCTTGCTATTCCAATTACAAGAGCTCGCATGCTTTACTTAAATTATATGGTGAGCCTATTTTTAGGAATGCATTTATATTATATGAACTATATGATGCTACCTAATAATGAAAATGTATATTTGTGTAGCATCACATCACTTTTTGTCCAAGCTAAGTAAGAGTTCGAGCTGGACACGTTTTAGAACCCAATTCGGCCTTCGGAGACACCACCGACTTCAAATATGCATAACTTTCACATACGGAGTCCGTTCGAGGTCCACGAGTACTTGATGGAAAGCTTATCTTGTCCTCTTTCCAACGGATTTAGCCTCATCTCCAAATTCTTTCTGTGCATATTGCAATCACTAAAAGAAAATGCTGTGTCACCTGTTTGGGCCAAATTGGCCTTGTAATGCTTGGGCCCAAGGGAAGGCCTCACCCTAGGCGGTCCGTACTGTTCACAAGGCACTATTCATGTATGAACAGTGCCATAAATAGTACCAACCCCTATTTCTTAGCTTTGTGCGGCTCGCCCTCCTCTATCTAAGAAGGCCACACCCCTTTAGTTTTCTTGGATTTTGTTTAGTTAAAAGTTAGTTTTGTTGCAACTTCGTGTATGGGCTTGTGTCGACAAGACCAACCATAATACCGCTTCAAAATCTTAACTTTATCAAATATTTAAATCCTATTTGTAATTTCAGATTGCTTATTATCTTGTTCTTGCGTGTTCTTCGATTGCATGCAGGAATAGATCTTCGTGGTCAGGTCAACCGCGTTCTTGGCACGGTTGATGACGACTCAGCGTGTGGTTTAACGATTGCTTGGTGTTCTGGTCGTGACCAGTTAGAAGCTTGCATCGTCAAAGTCATTCTCCTCCAAATCAAAGTTATCATTCTATCGGAAGATCAGGATAACTATGGTCTCATCATGGGTCACTTCAATTATACCCGGTACCAGAATTACCGGAATGTGCCAGAATGAATCGAAATTACCGGTACTGAGGCCGGTACGGGATTGAGACTACTGTGTGCCACTTTGGGTGTTGGTATAGCATGTTTCAGCCATTCCGACCGGTACTGCAATGGAATTGATAAGCTTGCTTCCAAGTGAGATCAACTTGGGGTTTTTTTTTTAAAAAAAACAAAAGGTGTGTGTAGCTATCTCCTAGGATTGTTTTTTTCTGCGTGCGTCTGCAGCGGGCTACATATTCTTTACTTTTATAAGAATTTTAATTTCGAATTTTCATATGTTTGTATAGCAAGTTTTTTAGTTGAAATTTAGCTCCATATTTGGATGTTTTAAAATTTTAAATTCAAAGCCCTATTTCTAATTTTAATTCTAAATTTTTAATAGTTGTATTCTGCAATTTTATGGAATTTTCAATTCACAATTCAAATATACTTTGCGTACCACAATTTAAAATATTTCATTCTCAACTTAGTGGATGATTTTTTTTTTGGAAATTCTAACTATTATTTAACTTGAAATGTTTTCATATATGGTCCATTTCATTCAAGGTTGATACCGATCTCTCGTAAAAAAAGGTTGATACCGATCTTTATATGGAATTTTTGGTTCTGAATTTATACATACGGTTCCAACGTTATTTGGTATTTTTAATCTAAGTTTACATATATGATTCCAGTTTATTTAGAATTTTAATTCTGAGTTAATATATTTTGGTTTTGTCTTTTCAGAATTTTAGATGAAAATTTGAATTTCCTTATCTATTCCATTTCAATTCAAACTTGTACACATATATAATTACGCACATGATACGTGAAGTTTATAATATAAAAATATCTATTCTTTATTAACTGGAGATCACCAGTTTCCAATTTTTGGATTTTTCTTTTGGGATTTTTAGTTTAAAACTCGGAATTCCTTTCCTATTTGCTTGCAATTCAATCTTGTACAAATAAATTCAGACATGAAGAGTCTATAGTCCAAAAATAAGTATCTTTTTTTTAATTAAATGGAGATCCGTAGAACCGTTGGAAACAATTATAGTGAGTTCGAACCCAGAAATTCTAGTTGTCTTTCACTTGGACCTACTAATGGATTAACATATTCGAGAAATATATATACTAAAATATTTTTGATTGAGAAATAATAACAATTGACAACAATGTATGCTGTAATATTTTGCATTATTAGTAAACAGAGAGATGATTGATTGCCTAGTACTATGTTTTTCTTTCTCTGTTCAAGTAAAGGAAAAGAATGTGAGAAGAACATTAATTAATAGGTAAATATCATGTGGAAACCCAACAAGTGTAAACTCCTCGCAAACCATGCATAAAAGTTTTTAAACATTCTCAAAAAATTGTAGATATAGGGGAGGCCGGTATTCTGCACTCCCTCCCCAACCCCTCCGCCCGCTCCACCTCCTCTTCGCCCACCTCTTGTCTGCCGCCGTCCGCTCCCTCCTCGCGCCACGCCGTGACCGCCCGCGACCTCGCCTCCTCATCGCCCACTTCCCGCCCGCCGCCGCCCACTCCCTCCTCATGCCATGCCGCGGCTGCCGGATCCACCACCCTCGAGTCCGTCTTCAAGGGGTCAAAGAGCCAATTTTTTAGGTCAGGGGGTTAAGTGGTCATACATCAATACTTCAAGGGGTCAAGTGGGCTTCTTCCCACTAAAAATAATCCTTGTTCACCCAGTTTCAGAGATATCCAACACATGAAACACTATCTCCTAACCTGATTGATTCGTTTGGAGTGAGGGTTGAGAGAACTCCACGGTGGCACGACGCCTTTCACATCTTGGGATCGGCCATCGCCAGTCACTCGTCGGGCGTCGGCTCTGAACTCCTCCGCCGTCGCTTGTCGATGGTCGCCAGTCGTCACCCTCGCTCCTATCCAGACCGCTCCTCGCCACTCGCCGCCCTCGGACGATGTCAACCTATCCCTATTGTTGGATCTAAGTGTTATTGCAAGATTGTTGGATCTAAGTATTATTGCAAGAAATGCAATCAGCCAAATGCAAAAGTAATAAATGTTAGAAACAAGTTGTTGGTCACTATAAGAATTGGACCCTAAACTCACTAGGTTGCCGCACACCTTGCCCACTGGGCACACCTCGCTGGCCGCCATGGCGTGCCCGAGAGGCGAGCGCCGCCACGGACGGACCACTGCCGAACTATGCGCCCCGGCCTCCCTGTATCTATAACATCCTGTTTTTGCTTTGTAAAGGATTTCAATGTCTGAAATTTTGAATTCAGTTTGCCATTCAAAATCCTCAAAGATTTTCAAACTTTCAATTTCATTTCTCCCTCAGGCTTGGCCCATCTACCTTGGGCCCAGCCTCCTCTCCTCCGCCTTCCCAGCCCAACCACCCCCGCCACTCAACAAGACGAGCAGGGCACACCTGGCCGTGCAAGACGTGCCGGAGTGTGCCCGCATGGCATCCTCGCTGCATGCCCACACGGCACCACTCCCACCTCCCCCAGAGCTCTCTCCTTCGGGTCTCCCTCCCCCTGTGTGGCTATAAGGGCCTCGGTGCATCTCCCCTTGCTCCCCTCCCCACCATTTTTCTCCTCTTCCTCCTCCTTCACCGAACAAAGCCGGAGCCGAGCCCCCATTTCCGGCCGCACTGCCCTACCGCTGTTTAGCCGCCCCGGTGAGCTTCTTCTCTCGTCTCTCGTGTCACCCCGCATTCCCCATGGCCCTCTACTTTCCTCCTACCTCCACTCCTCTCCGTCGCCGTGGACCTCCATCGCCGCCGCCCCTTCTCCTCCGACCCCGGCCACCGTCGACCCACCACCTTGGCTGCCCCCAAGCTCCCCCAACCGCCTCTCTAGCTTCCCCATCCTCGAGCGCAGCCCGTGTGCGCACCATCTCCCGTCCCCGTGCCACCCCACCGCCAGCGCCGCAAGCTCCCGTGGCACCGCCGCCGCTTGCCCTCGCCGTTTAGCCACTCTGGTGAGTATTTTCCCCTGGCTGACAGCGTCATCCGGTGTTCCGGTGACCAAGGAAGCTCTCCCAAGTCATTTTGTCTTTGGTCCACCGTCGCCGCTGGATTTCACCTCCTTCTTCAACTCTGGCCATGACCTTTCCTCTCGCCGTTCATCGCCCACTGACCTCCTCCGGTCTCTCTCTCGGTCTTGGTGAGCTCCCCATGCCTTGTTCTCCCTCATGCCCCTTGTGCTCAAGACAGAAGCGCCGGTGGACCGGCTCGCTCACAGACACCTGTCGTCGTTGCCGCCGCTTGCCTCCATTCTTGTCGCCGCTCAGTTGAACCTTGACCCATGCCGCGGTGCCCTTTGGCCGCCGCCTCCTTGGCGACCCGTTCTTGGCCTTGCCCGGTGCCGCCGCGCCTTCCTCCACCGGCGGCGAGCCCAAGCCGCGAGCCACCTATGGCCCTCCCCTGCTGTCTGAAAATCAGACAAGCACTGTTCATCCATCATTAATCCACCCGAAATCTTTGTCTTAAGGGCAAAGCCATCATTAGCTGAGCTTAATTGCTGATTTATTATTGCATTGAATCACTGACGTGTGGGACCCAAGGCAAGTTAATGTTAGCCATTAACTCCAGTTTTCAATGACCCTATGGCAAGCGGGCCTGAGGTGCAGTCCAAGCCCCATGGACCTGTGGACCAACGCGCGAACTTGGTCCATGTACTGTGTGGTGCACCGATTCTCTCTCCCTTTTGATTTTCTTGATTTAATTCAAAACCAAAACTTCAGAAGATCCGTTCTCCTCCGTTCTAACTCTGAATTTAATGAAGTTTGTTTCTAAAATTAGTAGCTTTCTAATGGAAGTGGCTTTGTTTATTTTTGAGTTTATTTGATATTTCTCTTGTATTTATTTGATCTGTCTGTCTATTGTTCTTTTTTTTTCCAGCGCGATCGTCCGAATAGAGTTCGAGAACGCGGAAGAGCCCCGGATTGATCAAGACCAAGATTCTCTTTCCTTAGACCCAGGCGAGTCAATACTTTGATCACATTGAGCCTACATTTTATGCAACTTTATATTCTTTTAAAATATCAACATGCATGCTTAATTCGCTATGCAAACATATGTCAAATCTTTAAGGTAGTTAAATACCAACTTGATAACTAAATAATTATCGTACCATCCTTTGACAATTGAAATACTTAATCCTTGTCACCCTAGTAATTATGTGGTAACTATACTAGCTGT
Source organism: Phyllostachys edulis (assembly GCA_036346405.1). Classification (NCBI taxonomy): domain Eukaryota; kingdom Viridiplantae; phylum Streptophyta; class Magnoliopsida; order Poales; family Poaceae; genus Phyllostachys; species Phyllostachys edulis. The sequence continues at coordinate 38,529,241 of CM070547.1, read as the reverse complement.
AGGTTGTACTTAAGTGTAACACCCCAATTTTCTGAGCCTTTTTGAAATTTTCAAAATAAAAAGAACCATTTGGTTTTGATAAGAGTTCAAAGCTTAATTTGAGATTTTCGGAATTCGAGAGTTTAAAATGACTAAATCAAACTTCAACTAATCCAAGGCTTGGTTTATTTGGAGTTGTCCGAGCTCTGGAGCTATCTCTCCCTTTCTCTGCTAGTTCTGCTCTCCCCTTAACCCTGCTCTTTCTGTCCAGACCTCTCCCTTGCTTGGCCATTCCTTTATGCCTAGACCTCCCTCTTGTTCGGCCATCTCATTGAGTCCAGGTCTCTTTGTGTTTGGAACTCTCCTGTGTGTCTAGACCTCTTTTGTGTCTAGACTACCCTTGTCGTTAGATCTCCCTCTTTGTTGGTTTGAATCTCTTCAGACCTCTTTGTTGGTTTGAATCTCTTTTTGGAGTTTAGGCCTCCTTTTGATCTAAACCACCTTCTCTGTTTAGACCTCTTTGTGGTCTAGACCTCCTTCTCCGTTTGAATCTTCCCTTGGTTTTGACCTCTCCTTTGGGTCACGACCACCCCCGAGGTATTCCTAGCTCGGGTTTGTGTTTCGAGCACCCTTGAATTCCGAAATTCAATTTGGGTTGATTTTTCCCCTTCAATCGGACCTCCATGTGTTCATTTGAATCCCCTTTGTGTTCTTTTGGATCTCCCTGGGTCCATTAGGACCTCCTTGGCCCTTCATCTTGGCCGTCAGGACCTCTTTGGGTTCATCCTGACCGCCAAGATCTCCTTTGGCTCTATCTTGACTGTTGAGATCTCCCCCTGTGTTGGTCTTGACCGTCGAGATCTCCTTAGGCCCCATCTTGACCGTTGAGACCTCCCCTGTGTTGGTCTTAACCGTCGAGATCTCCTTTGGCTTCATCTTGGCCATTGAGACCTCCCCTGTGTTGGTCTTGACCGTCGAGATCTCCCTCGGCCTCATCCTGGCCTTCGGGACCTCCCTTTGATTTCCATCTTAACCGTCAATACCTCCTTCGAGTTCATCTTGACCGTTGAGACCTCCTTGATCTCCTCTTGGCCGTCAGGATCTCCTTTGAGTTCATCTTGATCGTCAAGACCTCCTTTGGACCACTTTTCGTGGATCTCCTCCATTGGATCCTTTTTCCTTTAAAATCCCCTCTGTCAGGACCTCCATCTAAGGGTCCAGACCTCCTTCGTTTGGATCTGATGGTCCAGACCTCCATTTGTTGGGATCTGAGGGTCCAGACCTCCTCGCGCGGTTCAGCTCCGCGCCTTCGTTTGGAACCGTCCGATCTGTATCGGACGACCCGATCTTGTTAGCACGTTCGGCTGGTCCGAACGTCCCATCCCTTTTGAGACCTCCCTTTGATAGATCTTGACCGTCAGGGCCTCTCTCTGAGTTGATCTGACCGTCAGGACCTCCCTTTGAGTTGATCTTGACCATTAGGACCTCTGGTCTTTGGCAAAGACCACCTTAGCGGGTCAGACCACCCTTGTGGTCTGGACCTCGTGGTCTTCCTGCAAAGACCACCTTGCGGGATTCCCCAGGACCTCTTTGTCCTCCCGACCTCTGGTCTTTTTTGTAAAGACCACCCTTTTTGGTCAAGACCACCCTTGTGGTCACGACCTCTGGTCTTTTTGCAAAGACCACCTCTGCGGGACCTCCTCAGGGCCTCCGCAGGACCTCTTTGCCCCTTAAACCTCCTGGTCCTTTGCAGAGACCACCCTCTGCGGGTCTTTTGCATAGACCACCCCTTTTCCTAGTCACGACCACCTATGTGGTCATGACCTCCCTTGTTGGTCTTTCTGCAAATACCACCCTTGCAGTCGAGACCACCTTTGCTGGTCACGACCTCCCCCTTGGTCATGACCACCCTTTTGGTTTGACCACCTCACCCGTGTAGTTGACTGGTCCCACTTGTCAGCTCTGCTCACCTCCTTTTTCCCTTCCGCCACAGAAGTCCTTGCGTAGTTAATGCGGTCACTGCTGTAGTATCGTGTGTTCCCCTTTATGTCTTTTTCTTTACCTGCCCCATCTTTTCCTTCTATTCAGGCCATACCTTGTCTTGTCCTTCACCTGCCTTTGACTTGTGGGTCACTAAGTCTCTTAGTGACTCTCTTTCCTTCTTCCTTGGCTATAAATAGCCTGAGCAGCCCTCCTTTCCTCACCTTTGGCCACTTAGCTCTCCAGCTCTTTTCCATCTTGCTCAGTGCATGAAGCTGCGCCAAGGAGTCCGTTGAGGCGATGCCATCGTCTCCTCATCGACAAGGAGCTAGCCGGAGTTTGCGCCGCCACTTCGCCGCCGAAGGAGTTCGCCGGAGCGCCAGCGTCACCTTCAACCATCGTTGCCAAGCCCTCGACTTCCTCCCTCTCCTCTTCTATCTCCCTCTCGGCCTTGGTGAGTATCTCCGTATCCTTTTTGCATTCCTTGCATGACCATGTTGTGTAGTCGTATTTCTCTTACGACCACGCAGCATAGTTGTGGCCTTTGTTGAACCTTCTCCTTTGGAGCTTCTGAGGACCTCTTCAGGATCTCTTCCTCAGGACCTACTCAAAGACCTCCTTGACCTCCTCGGGATATCCTCCCCAGGACGTTCCTTAAACTCCTCAAGACCTCTCTTGGCAAAGACCACCCTCCCGATTTTTGCTGGTCTCTTTTTGCAAAGACCACCCTCTCGGTCCTTGCAGGTCTCTTCGCAAGGATGACCCTCTCGGTCTTCTTGCAAAGACGACCCTCTTGGGTCCTCCTTTGGACCTCCTCCTCAGAGACCTCCCTTTTGCTCTCTCGGGACCCTCTCAGGACCTCCCTTTTTTGTAAAGACCACCTTCTTGGTCTTTGTCGCCCTTTTGGTCTTTTGCAAAGACCACCTTCCTTGATCTTTTGCAAAGACCACCCTTTTGGTCTTTGCTGGCTTCTTTGCAAAAGACCGCCCTCTTTGATCTTTTGTAAAGACCACCCTCTCTTGAGGACTTCCTCCAACCCATTGGACCTCCCTTCAACCCGTTGGACCTCCTCCTGAGAGCCCTTCTTAGTTCATCTTGTTCTGTTCTTTGCTCTTTGGATTTGTTTGGAGTTCGTTTGGGTCTTATTGGCTATTATTTGATTTTGCTTTGCTTTGTCTCGTGTAGATTGCGACTCTTCGGGGAGCCCGAGTTCTCCCATTTAGTTCCTTAAGCTTTCAGGCCAGGCAAGTTACACTCTTGATCATATTGAACCTAGTACTTCAAATTATTTAAGTTCTGTTTCTGTTGGACCGAAAAGGCGACTAGAGGGGGGGGGGTGAATAGGAGCAAGCTCACTTTTTCACAAGGATTGAATTCAACACCAATTCACTCCAATAGCTATGGAAGCTATGAAGATCAAAGTACAAGTGCAGCTGATAACTTGTATTGAATTCAATCCAAACCCCAAAGCAAAACACCAAAAATAACCAAGAACTCAATTTGCAAATAGATGGACGGTCAGACCTCTCTAATTGGCGAGTCGAATATTTTGCCTAGCGGTCAGACTGCTGATATTGGCGGTTAGACCTCCAGCCTGATGATGAACAGCAGACAGCCCGAAAACCGAAATGAAAATCGGTCTAACTTTTGATCTACAAGGCCAAACTTGACCAAATTTGGAACAATTAAACCTTTCCAAGGATATTAGGAACCTATTCCAAGCAGCGATTGAGTAGATCCACGTCAAAGTTTCAACCTTTTTCAATTTTATCGAATGAAGGTTCAAAACCGAGCAAAACGAAAAACTTGAACCAACACTTGCTCGTGGGAGATTGATGATCTAGATGATCTTAGATAAGTTCCCACATGTCATAACAAGGTAGATCACGGCCAGAAACCAAGTAAAAACTCGCAGATCAAAGAAAGGCCTCAAATCATCAAATAGAGAGAAAGAAAGCAAATAGACTCATCTTGGAGAACACTTTCTTTGGATTGATTTGAGTAGATGAATGATTACAGCAACGAGGCGCATGGACACGAGATCAATTCATCTCTCTCTCTCTAGAACCTTAACCTCCACTAATCCTTCCCTAAGCACCAAAGCCAAAACTAGGGTTTACAAGCATGAAAGGGTTGAGGGGGTGCAACCACCTCCCTCCTCTATTTATAGTGGAGGCCTAGACTTTCTAGAAGCAAAACCCTAATGGGCTCCCGTTAAGGCCCACACACAAACGTGTCACACACGCACGCCTTTTAGAGCGCCGTCTTCATCTCTTGACCTAATCCGATTCACCTTGCGCCATCTTGTGCCGTGAGTTGGCAAAAGGTCACCAAGGTGGTATTTGGTAAAATTACCAAAATACCCCTTCTCGATCTTTTTGCAAAGACCGAGTCCCAACTGCGTGAAGCACCTCCCATGCTTCACCACGTGTAGGTTGATCCAGCAGCTCTCATCATGTCGGCAAGTCTCTCCCATCCGGCTCCCACCGAAACCACCATGGCACTTGCACCGACCCCCGCGCCACTTGATCGAACCGTCGACCGAATCGCCTGCTCGGTCACCTTTGTCCTTATCGCCATGCTTGACTCCATTGACTCACCCGCATCCTCGATCGTTTCGGACCTCGGCTCTCAAGCTTAGTCCCGATCATCTCGCCGTTGACCGTCATTGAGCTCCAAGCAACTCGCACATCAATAGACAGAGAAATCGAATCGTAACAAGTTCTTTACAACTTAACCCACGTTAGTCAAAACATGCATCATGCAACACATATGCCATGAAACCCATGAACTTGACCTAACCCAACAATCATCGCCACCGGTTGGCGATGAAGTAAGTGAAACCGGTCGATCGCCACTTTGGCGGCCCGACCGCCTAAATACTTAACCAAAAAACCAACCGAGGCAAGGCGGTCGACCGCTAAGATTGCGGTCGGACCAATCGCCGATCCCGATCACATGCCAATGCCGGTCGACCGCCTCGACTGACAGACTTTCGAACTTTGCCGAAAACGCTGTTTCGACAAATCAGAACGACATTGCCAATTGTAACATCATCCTAAGATCTCAGGCATATCCCCATGATATCCACAATCTCCCCCTTGATGAACACATTGGCAATTTTTCGCAAATGCAAATTTAGAGGTTTGAAAAGTAAAAACATGACGTTTTCGCACAAAGGCACAACTTGGTCCAAATGCAAGAAAAAGCAAAGAAAATGACCAAGTTGGCTTCAGAATAGTATAAGCAAGTGAGATACGGCAAAAGAAAGCGAGAAAGCTTTATTTTCCAGAAACGGGCAAAATCTCACTTAAGGTCCATATAAAAGAACAATTGTTCGATATGACCTTTGATCATTGTGAGGATCAAGAATTGCAATTCAAGTTCAGAAGTATCAATAATAACATAAGAATGCAAATAAGAAACTCCCCCTCACTATGATCCTTAAATTTAAGAAAATTTCAAAATTTCCATTTTTCTCCAAGTAACTCCCCCTTTTTCATAACTCCCCTTTTTCAACCATCTTCTCCCCCTTTGACAATAGAGTCATCAAGGAATCACGCCTTCTTCTCGTCCAGAGATGACAAATGCAGAATGAGGAAAAAGCATAAGAAGGAGCATGCATGAAATGCAATGGAGTGGCTTCATCATTTTTTTGTATTTTTCAATTTTTGATTACAAGAAGCTTTGGAGATTACCCAAAAGAACAAGCTAGTATTTCTAATATTGCACAAACAACTTATCAAGCCTAACAGCGCTAGCAAGATCATGATAAGACATATATATCAAAGCTAAGCTCGAAGGCTTAATGTAAAGCAATAGATTTGATCAAATTAAGCAAAGCTTCAAATCTTGCAAGTTCGTCAACAGGGATCCTAAAATGATAGTGGCCATGTCAAAATGTCAAAGTTAGATAAAAAAGCTAACAAAGACCACATTAAGAGACAAATAGGTCCAAAATTGAATCATTTTGCCCAATTTTCTCAAACGCCCATTTTTCAACAGTTTTTCATTTGCAATGAATATTGAAGTTGACTAATGGTCTAACTTAGTGACAAGATCCTGGACTAGGAGCCATCCACAAACTCATCCTAAGCTTCACCAAAAGTTGATTAAAGGTATATCTTAGTGAAGAAGATCCCGACTAGGAGCCATCCACAAACTCTTCCTAAGCTTCTACCAGTATGACAAATCTTGAGGTTCATGTCGACGGACAAGCAAATCCCCATGAGATCGTTCGATCATCAAACTATCTCCAAGTTCATGTCTTTGACATGCAGTCTCGTAAGAGTAGTTTGGCAAAATTTGAGCATAAGACAATTTTGAAATTAATTTTTTATTTTTCATTGGCACAAGAGCATTTTTAGATTCTCAGAAATACAAGAAGCTCAAGTAATAATCAATTTTAGATTAAAGAGCTAACAAAGCAATTTTGACAGGGCCAATGTCACAAAAGGAGCACTATTGCACAACTAACTAAAACATCCACAGATTGCAGTTTTTAGTTCGAGTTGTCTTAAAGTTCTAGCTCATACAGCAAAGACTTAGCTACACATGTGAAAGCATGATAATTCTAGCAAGTCAAAGAACTAGACATGGCATTGAGCAAGAATTGAAATACCAAAGCTCCAAAAGGTAATAAGCAAAGCTTCATCAATTAAAAGATAAGCAGAAAAGCTTATATAACAATGCATCTTTTTGGATTTTTCATATGAATGCAGTATGATACAATGAGATGCAAGAAAAGCTCAAAAAGCCTAAAAAGATCAAAAAGATCAAAAAGTTCAAAAGGAGATCAAGAAAAGATCAAATGAACAAGGAAAGGTCAGAAAAGATCCAACTCCCCCTCAAACCAACCTGTCGGTGTTTTAGAACCGAACTTACGTAAAGATTGTTTGATTCGGGGGGTCTCCTAGAATAGAATCACGCAGAGAGATTGACACGGGAATTTTTATACAGGTTCGGGCCTTCTCCGAGAAGAATAACAACCCTACTCCTGTGTGTATATGGTATTGAGTGTATACTGAACAATCAGGGGAAAAACTAAGACTATTACAGATAGTGCTTGTCTTTCTGATCACCTGATCCTTCCCTTTCTTTCTCTAATTGCTGCCTTTTATAGTACGTGAAGGAGCGGCAGTTACTCCAGGTAAAGCGGCGCCTCATCACCTCCTGTAACGGGCGCACGTTGGTAGTAATCACCGGTGTATTAATTCCTCCACGTCGCTCAACAGCTTATATATCGAGATAATGGGTATTACGCGCCATTATTCTCGAAATAACAACGTATGATGACTGTTTGAATCCTTTAATCAATAAGCCCCACTTGTCTCAGAGGTTTATTTGATCATAAGGTGGTCGTATCCGACCTAGTCGTAGAATAGCTTACGACTATGGGATAGTCGTAACAAGAGTTACGACTATGGGATAGTCGTATCGTAACTTACGACTATGGGGGTGGTCGTAGAAGAACTTACGACCACCCATTAGGCTCTTCCCTCATAATATTTAGGGGTATACTCAGGGTCCATATGACGTCATATTTACCTATAATAAGAATTATAGATAAAAGATAAAATGAGGATTATTATATCCTCGTCATCTAGCCCCCCAGCTTCAAGTGAAAGCAACTTACTTGGTAAAGGAGTTATAGATGGTCTTACGATCACTAGAGGATCGTAGAAGATAATCGAAGGAAAAACTCTTCGATTGTATACTACTTTGACCAGAAATGTGCTTGGTCAAGAAAATTACTTACGACTATCAAGTAGTCGTAAAAACATTTCTACGATCACAAGGTGGTCGTAGTGTAGTGATCGGAAGAAAGAACTTTCCGATTATCTTTTCCTTTGGTTGACAAGATCTAACCAAGGAAGTAATTTCGCTTGAGGTGTAAACGCAAACCTGAATTTCTCGAACGGACACACTGGGGAATCTCAAACGATGCCCGTTAGCCTGTCTGTTGAGGCGGTTCCCGAGATGGCGGCGACCCTTGGAATGTCATGCCTTCAGCCCGAAGTAGGAGTTTATAAATACCTAGCGAGGGGTGAAACCTAAAATCTTACCTTTCCCCCAAATTGTTCCTGCTGTTCTTCAAGCTCTTGCCTTCTCCGCCACAACTACCATTGTGCCCTCTTTTTCAATCCAAAATCTCCTGTTTCCGAGAGAGATGGCCAGGAGATTCTCCGAGTGGGAAGAGTCGGAGATGGATGCGGCGAAGATTCAAGCCCTAGTCGTCACCGGGAAGATTCCAGAGAAGACTCTTGTGAAATGGCTTCCGGCAATTGGGCAGCATTGGCCGTCGGGGGAGAATGGGCAAATTCCAATCTTCCAGGCTTATTGTGAGTGTGGCCTTCGACTGCCTGCTCACCCCTTTCTCACCGTTGTGCTCGAGCATTTTGGGGTGGAGTTAGTGAACCTTGGTCCTAACTCCATCACCATGTTGAGCGTTTTTGTATATCTGTCGAGTGCACAGGAATTCCTATAACCTTGAGCTTTTCCAATATTACTATGGAATGTCTCGGCAAGCCGGGATTGCTGGAAGTTGTGGTCTGAAGCTCCACGACGGGAAGTCGAGGGAGTATATTCAGAGTTTCACCCGGTCCTCGTGGCCGGGATGGAGGAAGAGGTGGTTTTACTGGAAAGTCACCTCAGAAGACAGCCTCTCTTTCGTGGGGAAGGCTGCTGAAAAGAAATCTTCATGGGATTCAACTCCTTTTTTCTTTTCACAACCTGAATTGCTTTCCTTTTACTATTTTTAGCCCGACTCCTTCAGGCCCCGGGAATACTTCTATTGAGAAGCCTATTGCTACCTCTCCAGCTGCTGGAGAGACAACAAGGGAAGTGGTCGATGGATCATCCTCGGCCCCGGTGGTAGAGGAAGTCGTAGCGCCTGAAGTGGTTATGACAACCACTGAGGTACCTGTTGTACCCAATAAGGTAGCGGCTACAACCTCTGAAGTAGTAGCGGTGACCACAGAGATGGTCGTGGAGATTCCAGCAGCAGCTGCGACCACCGAGATGGTCGTGAAAACTCCAAAAATAAATGCGACTCGAGGCGGTCACTCGACCACCGAGATGGTCGTGGATAGAACAGAGGTAGTCAGAGAAGCCTCTGGTCAAGATGGTGGTGGTTCTGTCCACCGTGCCGGAAAGGAGATCGTTGCAGACGTTCCTCCCGGTACCCAAAGAGAAACCGAAGTTACAGAATCAGAAGACGAAGAATATTTCAACTTCTGTGCTGACTTCTTTGGGCCTGCTTCCATCGTAGGGTCTTCTGCTTTCAGATCTCGCGACCGAGTCCCCCATCCCAACGATATTCCCAATAGAGGAGATACCTTTGATAACGAGCGTCTTGAAAAGGTTTGGTGGGACCAAGTCACGAGGGTAGACAAGCTGAAGATCCCTGAGCTAGTTTACTCGATGTTTGCTCGATCAACCATGAATGTAAGTACTCAAGCATACTTATATATGTGATCTTTCCTTGTTTCTCACTGTCTTTTCTTTTGCAGAAAGCCATAGAGCAAATCACTGTTGTCGGTGAATATCATCGACAACTTCTAGAGCTGCGACAGGAAAAAGAGGAACTCTGTAAACAGGCAGAGAGGTGGTAAGTCACTGCTATTCATAGTCACTTTGGATTTGACTACTTATATAGTGCTTACGAGATTAGTCATGAAAAAACTTACGACTAGGTACTGGTCGTAAAAGACTTACAACCAGTGGCTTTGTCGTAGAAGAACTTACGACTAGGTAGTTTCGTCGTAGAAAAACTTACGACTAGGTAAATGGTTGTAGAAGAACTTACAACCGATCAACCCAGGCTTATGTCCACTTTTATCCTTTGCAGGTTAAACAGTGACGCAAGGACCTTAGCTGACTCGCTCGATTATGAAAAAGAGGAGTCGAAAAAGTTTAGGGAAGAGGTAATAGACCTCCTAAAAAACTTAAAGAAGCAAACTCTGCAACCATGAAGTCGCAGGAAAAATTAAACAATGAAGTGCTTGAACTTAAGACCTTATATCTTTGATCTTTATCTAACTCTTGCTTCTTTTCGTAAAAAGAAGATGAGACAAAAAGCTCCGAATGAAGTTAAAGAGAAAACTTCAGTCATTCAAGAGCTTACTCGTATGTCCAAAAATAAAGATCAAGACCTTGAGACGCTGAGAACTCGAATATCAGGTAAGTAATTCTTTACTTGAAGTCCTTTACGAGCTATTTTCCCTTTTCTCACTTCCACTTCTTTTCTAGTAACGGATGTTAAATTGAGAGAACTTGAGACTGAAATCGCGGATAAAGCCGTGATTTATAACCAGACCGTCCTTATTGCAAAGAAGAATATGGAGGATATTAGATTATGGGAGAAAAAGCATGCTGAGACCGTTGCTTCCCATAATGAAGAAGTTAAGAAGCTGGATTTTCGACTAGCGGGTAAGAAATTCTTTTACCCGTGATTATTTTTGTTTTCTCTTCCTCTAGGAGTTTATTTTTGTTTGACCAGTCTTATTTTCTTCAGAACAAGTGGTCGAAAACAAAAATCTCATGAGACTTCGACTTCGTACTCAACAGAGATGAAAGCAATGAAGATTAAACTTCAAAGCAACATCACGTTCTGAACAATGTGCTTGGTGAGCTACACAAGAGGGAAAGACTCTCAGATGATACAATAGCTGCTCACACAAGTACCATTGGGGATCAAGTCGGGACTTTGCAAGATCTGGTGACCACTCTGAAGACCAACCAAGCTGAATCGATAAAGGAGGCGGTCGAAACTGCAGTAAGTTATGTGTTAGCAAAACTTAAAGCTCATGACCCCAACCTTAATGTGCAACCACTGGCCCGACTTCGATTGCTCTGCGTAAGGAAGACGCCTAATGGAGGAGATGCAAACAGTTGGTTGGAAAGTTTCAGAGGAGATGCAGCTTGGGCTCTCCTCTCGTGAGTAGTCTGTGATGAACTCAGAAAAACAATTTTTGTTGATGTAATATACAATCCATCTTGTTTCTCGCAAATCATCTTGTCGAGTAGTTAGTAACTCAAAAGATAATTAACGAATTTAAGACTAAGAATGGAAGTCAAATTAATGACTTTATCCTAGCCCCCGACTATTTGCTTAGTTTGTGAAAACTAAGTAAATAGTTTTGTCTCCTGCAAATCATCTTGTCGAGTAGTTAGTAACTCAAAAGATAATTAACGAAATAAAGACTAAGAATTGAAATCAAATTATCCTAGCCCCCGACTATTTGCTGAGTTTGTTTAGACAAACTAAGTGAATAGTCTTTATAAAGGGTTTCTGAAAACAGAGAGGTTTGTTTAACTTGTAGTTTTTGGTCTCTATTGTCGTGTACTGGTCGAAAGAGTGGTAACGAATTGACACTAGGAAGTTCCTTCTAGTGGGCAGGACCACGTGCAGAGAGGAGAGGCTTCGACTAGGTAATGTTAACATCTCCGACCAGTTTAATCAAATCGAGAACGACAACTTGAGTTAAGCAAACATCTAGAGGACTTTAAAATATTTACTCGTCCTTCTCCGGTGGACTCGATAAGTCTGTCCTGGTAGCAAGAGTAGGAAACTGAACAAAACTAGGAAGCTCCTTCCAGTGGGCAGGACCACATGCAGAGAGGAGAAACTTCGACTAGATGTGTCTCTTTCTCCGACCAGTGGAGACGAAACGAGTACACCTAAGGCGGTTAAGCAAATGTGAGAAAGTGCGCTCTACTTAGAGTATTTTTCAAATTAACTGAAGAAATAAACTAAGGTGAAAAGAGTTGGCTTAAAAATATTTCGACTAAGTAGAACCCGAGCTCTTTGTATTGGCAGGAAAAGTGAGTAACAAGTCGACACTAGGAAGCTCCTTCTAGTGGGCAGGACCACGTGCAGAGAGGAGAGGCTTCGACTAGATAATATTACCCGCTTTTCGACCAGTGTAAAGAAAACTGGGTGTTTGGAATATAGTCGAAAGATTATGAAAGCACTACTCAAAAAGTAAGACAATGGAGGTAGAAAGAACCTGAGTCTTTATTGTTCGAATGGTTGGTTACACATAAAATTTGCGTAACTGGTCGATGTTCCAAGAATTCGAGAGAACCTGGCCGTCTTCCATTGCCAATCGTATCAACACAGACGAGTAACGCCGACCAATGTAAGGACCTTCCCACTTAGGAGAAAGTTTGTTCCGATTAGACTTGGATTGGCAAAGCCTCAATACTAAGTCACCTCAAAGAAGGTCATGAGGTTGGACCTTCGATCGTAGTATCTTCGCAGGCTTGTTGGTAGATTGCCGAACTAATTAGGGCCCGGTTTCTCCTTTCTTCAAGTAGATAAATATCATCTGCTCAATTTGTTCCTCGTTGGAGTCTGTGAATGTTTCGACTGTGTTGACCGTATCTTTAGTTCCGGAGGAAGCATAGCTTCAAAGACCAAGACTAGAAAGAAAGGTGTTTCTCCTGAGTCTGATCGGTAGTTGTACGAATCGCCCATAATACGAGGGTAACTCTTGTACCCAAGCCCCGAGCGCTTGATGAGTGGGTCAAGACTCGAGTCTTAATTCCTCTCATTATTTGGCCGCTTGCACGCTCGATTGCCCCATTACTCGGGGATGGGCCATGTACATAACAAAGTTTGTTCCCCAACTCGTCAAAAATTCCTGAAATTTTGCGCCGAAAATTGCTTACCATTATCTGTAATTATTCGACTTGGTACTCCAAATCGAGTAATTACGCATCTCATCATAAACCGCTTTTGTTTGCTTCGTTGTTATCCCAAATATAGGTTCGCTTCAATCCATTTTGTGAACGATCAATAGCCACAAAAGGAACTCAAAACCTCCCCGGAGCTTTAGGAAACGGTCCCGTGATATCAAGACCCCAGTTGCAAAAGGCCAAGATAGAGGTATTGTTTGTAATGCCCGAAATTTGGTTGGTGTATTTGCTCGCTATGAAACCGCATTGATACACTTTTAACCAACTCTTTGGCATCGATAGGGCTGTTGGCGAAGAAAACCTTGTCAAAAAGCTTTGCCGACCAACGCTCAGAGGAAGCATGATTTCCACAGATGCCGCCATGTATGTCGTGAAGGAGTGTTAATCCTTCGCTCTACTAATGCATCGCATAAGCACCCCTTGAGTACCTCTTTTATAGAGAACTCCTTCACCAAAGTATACATTTTGGCTTTTCGATAAACGATGCGCCTCGAGATCGCCTTTCTGCATGTAACCCTTCAAGATAATCATAGATGGGCGCCATCCATGTATCCTCGTGATTCTAGAGAGGTCGCCTCACTAGGAGGTATCTCGGCTCTTCGACCGAGAAGGCTTCGAGTTGTTCCAAGAAGACTCCTTTTGGTACTTCAGATCGGGAAGAAGCTATTCGAGCAAGTCGGATCTGCGAGGAAATTATCCTTTCGAGGATGAATTGTGCCTCAAACCTAAAAAATGCTTTTCTAGCTTACGATTCGATAAGTACCGAGACATTGTCGGGTTAGAGCACTTGGTACTCTTTGCCGACTTGATTCACAACTAGTTGAGAGTCTCCTCTCACGAGTAGTCGGCGAATCGAGAGCGCTTTCACGCTCAGATACCAACTAGCAAACCTTCAGATTCTCGCCACATTGTTAGTGGCCCGAAAGTTTAATTGTATGGCATACTTTAAGGTCTCTCCTAGAGGAGATACCAGACCACTCCCACCCGAGCCACTTAAAGTAAGCGACCCGTCAGTACATCGATCCCATCGGTCGTGGGAATCAGATCGGGATCCCGAACGTTCAGATTTGTCCATTCGGCGACAAAGTCCGCCAAGATCTGGGATTTACTACGCTCGACACGAATGGATGTCGAACTCCCCAAGTTCGACCGACCATTTTGCCATGCGCCCATTGTTTTCCTATTCGAGGATCGCTCCCAAGGAAACTCGAGACAGCCATGACCTAGTTTGTGCGCTGAAAATAATGCCGCAGCTTCTCAACACATGAGGAGGGCATATAGAAGCTTTTGGACCCGAGGGTAACGCCTCCTTAGGTCTGTGTAAAACTTCACTTACGTAGTATACTTGAGTCGCTTGTACATTATCACGCTTCTCGACCACTCTCAAGCTTATCGCCTGTGGCGTGGCAACTAGGTAAACTAAGAGCGCTTTTTCCGCCTCGAGAGACTAGAATAGGAGCACTCGTAAGGTACCTCTTGACATTCTCAAAGGCGGCGTTTGCCTCTTTCACCACTCAAAACCTTCATGTTTCCTTAGAAGCTTAAAGAAAGGTAGTCCCTTTTCTCCTAGTCGTGCGATGAAACGACTTAAAGCCGCCATGCACCCAAAGTGAGTTTCGGACTTCTTTCCGTAGTAGTAGGGCGATTTGTAAAATGGCTTTTATCTTTTGAGGATTCGCCGATTCCTCGTATTGATACTAGGAATCCAAGCAATTTCAAGAAGATTCCAAATACACACTTCTCGTGATTAAGTTTTAGCGATGTTTTCGAGATTGTCGAATGTTTCTTGTAGGTCGATGATATGATTAAGTCTCTTGATGCTTTTGACAACTAGATCATCAACATAGGCTTCTAGATTTCGCCTAATTGAGATGAAAAAGTTGCTGCATCAAGCGTTGAAAAGAAGCGCCGCATTTTTAGACCAAATGGCATTTTGACATAGCAAAATATACCAAATGGTGTAATAAATGCGGTCTTTTCTTCATCGCTCTAGACACATATTAACTGGTGGTATCCGAATATGCATGTAAAAACTTAACATTTCACAACCTGCAGAGAGTCAACCAACCGATCGACACGAGGTAAAGGAAAATCGCCTTTTGGACAAGCTTTATTAAGGTCAAGAAAGTCTCGCATACGCCATTTGCCATTTGACTTTCTAACCATTACAGGTTAGCCAACCATTCGGGTGGTTGACCTCTTATAAAGCCCGCTTTAAGTAGCTTATCCAATTCGATTTAATAGCATCTCGCCGATCGGGGGCAAATCTCCGCAATTTTTGTTTTACGGTACTTTGTCGGTAGTAAAGCTAGCTCGTGCTCGATCACCTCCCGGGGACTCCGGCATGTCGGATGCTTGCCACGCTAAGACATCTGCGTTAGCTCGGAGGAAGGTGATGAGGCGCCTTCCTATTTGGGGTCGGAAGCATCCTCGATGCAATAGCGATCTTCGAGGGCTCCCTGCGTCGGAGGAACCTCTTTGACTTTGTCGTTCGGCTTTGGTGCAGCTTTAGGCTTCGACTTGTTGGTCGAAGGCTGACTTTCTTCTCGAGTTGGTATTTGTCCTACCATTTCGAGGGATCGACGGTTGCAGGTATGCGCCATCTTCTTGTCACAATGGATTGTGATTACTCCTTTGGGACCTGGCATCTTAATACATTGATATCCATAATGAGTAGCCATTAGGAATTTTGCCAAAGTTGGTCGTCCGAGTATGGCGTTGTATGCCGTATCGAAATCAACCACATCAAAGGAGATTTTCTGTGTCCTGAAATTACTTGGTGAACCAAACGTTAAAGGAAGAGAAACTTGACCAATTGGTTTGGCCGAAGATCCCGGTACGATACCATGGAAAGAGTATCGTACCGGTCTTACTTTGGTCCTGGGTACTTGCATATCATCCAGGGCACTCGTAAATAAAATATTTAACGAGCTTCCACCATCAACCAAAACTCGATTGACCCGACAATTGTTGATGGTGGGTTCGACCACGATGGGATATTGACCTGGTCGAGTCGAAGGAATCGGGCAGTCACCCTTCTCGAAAGAAATGGTGACTTCCGACCACTTCGGTAATTTATTGACGAGAGGAGGATCTATGGAGTTTACCTCACGTTCAGCAGCCTTAAGCTGTCGCTTTGATTCATATGCCGATGATCCTCCGTAGATATGTTCGATGGTGTGTTGCGGATCTTGGAACGGCATCTCCTCTTCGTCATCTGAAGATTTATGACCACTTGTCTGCCCTACCTGCTCGAGGGTGGGAAGTGGTCCTTTGCCGTTGTAGTAGTCTTCAAGCTTTCGTTGGAAGACCCGGCAATTGCGAAGGTCATGTCCTTCCTTTTTTATGGAAAGGACACCACCTAGGCTTATCATTTTTCCGATCAGGGCGCTTACCTTTGCCTCTGCTTGAGTGCGGCTTGATGTGCGTGGCTCTTTATCATTCACGACCAATACCTCCTTGGAACCGCGGCTTGAGATTTTGACCCTTCGCCTTTGTTCTTGGACTTTTTGCTTTCTTATCCTTTTTCTTACCAATTTCGCCTGGCTCTCGAGATGGATTGTCTTCTCGATCTATTGTATTGTTCCACTCGATCGCCTCGAGGCGTTAGCATATCGACGCCATTTCAAGAGTTCGCGATGTATAGGAGGATTTAAAGCAATATCCTCTGTTATCCTTCTACTACGGACTCCTGGAAAGCCCCGATGACAGATGAATCGAAACTTCCTAATTGAATTACGAACCTGACTGAAACGCTTGATGAACTGGCGCAAGGTTTCGTTGTCATTCTGTCGCATCCGGTGCAAGTCGTCTTCCTTTCCAGGGTGATTGTAAGTGCCTTGGAAATTTGCCAGTAGAAGGTCGCAGAGATGTTGCCAAGAATAGATCGACTCGAGTGGCTGGTTTAATAACCACGATCGAGCAGACCCTTCGAGTACAGTTGGAAGGTAATTTGCCATCACAAGCTCTCCTCCTCCTGCTGCTCGGACAACTGTTGTATAAATTTGAAGAAACTCAATGGGATTTTGGGACCCGTCGAATTTCTCCATGTTCACTGGTCGAAAACGAGGAGGCCAGCGAACTGCTCGAAGGTCAGGCGAAAATGCCCGACATCCGGTAATAACTTCTTGACGCCTTCTTTGCAAGAAAGAAGGGTTGACATCACCAGGTGGTCGTACTCGACGATACCCAGTGACAGGTTTATCCGACCTATAGTAGGTCTCGTCCCTACGAGGGGATTATTCCTCGTAGTTTATCTGCTGCTGCAGATTTTCATGTCGGAGTGGTGAACGATCACCTCTCCGGGGAGCTTGCTGATTATCAGTCATCCGAGAAACATTTCTCCGAGTAGGAGATCGACGCGACTTGTTTGTTGCTACCCGATTTCTCTGCTGATGATATGTTGGATTGATCAGTAGTCAAGAAGTCGTATGGCTACGACTACCCAATGATGTCGGCGAGGGCTTCGGCTTTCTCATCGTATTCAAGCCTTTGTGCGATCTCTTCAACGAAGAGGTCGAGTCTGCTTCGGGCTAGCTCTTGAGTTGGATTCTTGAGCAAGTCATTGATGTCTTTGGAGCTCTCGAGCTTCCTCGATCGATATTGAATGCGCCTAGGCAAATTCTTCTGAGCTTCAATCTTCTTCCTTCGAATTACCTCAAGATTTTCCATGTTAGACTCTTGAGACTGCCTCAATGAAGCGCGAGAATGTCGAGGATTTCCTTGGCGTTCATGAAGGCGTTGGTCGTGTCCGCCAGCGGTGGTGTCCTGGCCACCGTCACGAGGGGGCGCAGTGTGTGATCTTCGGGAAGGGTCTCCATCTCGGTCTCTAGAAGAGTGACTTTGATCCGAGGGAAGGAAAAAGACCTCCCGTTGATGATTCTCACTTGCGCTCGAGGCCTCCCCGATTGAGGAGTCGTCGAGAGACACCATCTGGCGACTTGGAGTAATCCCCTCCAAGTAGGGGAAGTCCGGGTTATAACCGTCTCCGTCGGCGAGTGTGACTCATGGAGAGATGGTCGAATTTGCGGAAAAGCATGCTTGACCCATTGCCTCGATATCATCCGGAGAGAGATGATCACCGTGTCGGTGAAGTTCGGAATTGTGGCTTCGAGTGCTTGCCTCACCAAGTCGGACCGTCTCAGGGGGACCCGGACACTTCGAGGAAAAACTCTCGTTGTGTTGTGAGTCCACCTGGATGTCGCCCTGGTCAAATTGACCCTTGACCTTTGAGAGGGTAGATTCTCTCTCGACGCATCATTGTGGGGATAAGGATCCTCCTCAACTCCATCGATGGTATTGTCTCCGGATCGTGGGAAGATCACCGGAGGCAAGCAGATACCGTTGGATGAGTCATCACTTGGCTCACAATCGAAACCGCATCCATGTCGACGTCACAGACTGCCAAGTCGAACCAATTCTCCTCGTTCCATTCTCCGCCATGATTGCATGAGATTTGGAAAACAGAGAGTATGTTGACAAGAGATTACCGAAGATCCCCACGGTCGGCGCCAACCGCCGGTGTTTTAGAACCGAACTTACGTAAAGATTGTTTGATTCGGGGTCTCCTAGAATAGAATCACGCAGAGATTGACACGGAATTTTTATATAGGTTCTGCCTTCTCCGAGAAGAATAACAACCCTACTCCCGTGTGTATATGGTATTGAGTGTATCTTGAACAATCGGGGAAAAACTAAGACTATTACAGATAGTGCTTGTCTTTACGATCACTGATCCTTCCCTTTCTTTCTCGATTCTTTGCCTTTTATAGTGCGTGAAGGAGCGCGCTTACTCGTAAAGCGGCGCCTCATCACCTCTCAGAATCTCAAGACGCTGGTAGTAATCACCGTGTATTAATTCCTCCACGTCGCTCAACAGCTTATATATCGAGATAATGGGTATTACGCGCTATTATTCTCGAGAATAACAACGTATGATGACTGTTGAATCCTTTAATCAATAAGCCCCACTTGTCTGTAGGTTTATTTGATCATAAGGTGGTCGTATCTGACCTAGTCATAGAATAGCTTACGACTATGGGATAGTCGTAACAAGAGTTACGACTATGGGATAGTCGTATCTTAACTTTTTACTATGGGGGTGGTCGAGAAGAACTTCGACCACCCATTAGGCTCTTCCCTCATAATATTTAGGGGTATACTCAGGGTCCATATGACGTCATATTTACCTATAATAAGAATTATAGATAAAAGATAAAATGAGGATTATTATATCCTCGTCACAACCCATAGGGATAAATTACCCCTAACTCACTCCTCAAGGTGGCAAACCTTGTTGGGTCTAAAGGTTTGGTGAGGATATCAGCCAATTGAGCCTCGGACTCCACAAAATGTAGCACAATATCACCCTTCTCAACATGATCTCTAAGGAAGTGATGGCGAATGTCTATGTGCTTAGTCCTAGAATGTTGTACTGGGTTCTTAGCAATGTTAATAGCAGAAGTGTTATCGCAGAAAAGAGGAACACTATCAAAAGTTAACCCAAAATCCTTGAGAGTGGAGACCATCCACAAAATCGACTCAAAGAACTAGCGGCGGCCTACATATTCAAATTTCAAAGATGGATTGTGCAACAGAAGACTGCTTCCTAGAAGACCAACAGACAAGAGAAGTGCCTAAGAAATGACATGTGCCAGAGGTACTTTTCCTATCTAGCCGACAGCCCACAAAATCAAAATCAGAAAACCCCCGAATGGACAGCGAAGAAGAGCAGGAAAACCAAATGCCATACTGAAGGGTAGAGTGTAAATACCTAAATATGCGCTTAACGGCTTGGCGATGTGAAGTCCTCGGTGATGCCTGAAACCTCGCGCAGAGGCAGACCGCGAAGTGGATGTCCGGTCTTGAGGCCGTTAGGTACAGGAGGGAGCCGATCATGCTGCGGTACTCGCGTTGATCCACGGCTTCTCCTTCATCATCTGGATCCAAAGCAGTCGAAGTCGCCATGGGAGTGGCGATTGGCTTGCAGTCACCCATCTCAAAACGCTTGAGCAAATCCTTGGTGTACTTGGTTCGATGGATGAAGATCCCTTCCTTGCACTGCTTGATTTGTAGCCCCAAAAACTAATTGAGTTCTCCCATCATGCTCATCTCAAATTCCCTGGACATGGTCTCAGAAAAACTAGAAACAAGAGTATTAGAGGAACCACCAAAGATAATATCATCAACATAAATCTGAACAAGCAGGAAGTCATTGCCATGCCTAAGAATGAAAAAAGTTTTATCTACCTTTCCCATTTCAAAATCATTATTAAGCAAGAAAGTCTTAAGCCTATCATACCAAGCTCTAGGGGCTTGCTTAAGACCATACAAGGCTTTGGATAGCTTAAAAACACGATCTGGGTGCTTGGGATTCTCAAAGCCAGGGGGTTGCCTAACATATACTTCCTCTTCTATAAAACCATTCAAAAAGGTACTCTTGACATCCATTTGAAATAATCGAAAGCCCTTAGAAGCAGCGAATGCAAGCAGAATGCGAATGGCTTCTAATCTAGCAACAGGAGCGAAGGTCTCATCAAAATCTAACCCCTCAACCTGGCTAAAACCCTGAGCTACCAATCTGGTCTTGTTTCTAACCACAGAACCATCCTCATTTTGTTTATTTTTGAACACCCAATGGGTTCCTATAACATTATGACCACTAGGAGGTTCTACAAGGTTCCAAACTTTATTTCTTTCAAAATTCTCTAACTCCTCATGCATGGCATTAACCCAACTAGTATCAGATAAAGCATGTGATATATCTTTGGGTTCAAAAGAAGCTACAAATGCAGAGTGAGAGAAAAGACTCGGATCATGATACCTGGAGCGAGTGACTCGCTCATGGAGATTACCAATCATCTGATCCGGAGGATGTTGCTTCTGAATGTGCAAAGGAGCGCCTGGGGGAGATAGTATCTCCTCAACCTCCGTAGGTACTGCTGATAGAGGATGCAGCAGGAGCCTCAATTGGAGGTGAAGCAGTCATCGCGAGTTACGGAGCTTGGGCGGATCATCGACAATGTGGAGGAGCGAGATCAAGTTCATCCTTGTCTTCTTCAACAAAAATGCTCTCTGTCACCTGTAAGTCACCTGAAACATCGGATCTAGCTCCAGGACTAGTCTCATCAAAAGTGACATTGCATGTCTCCTGGACAATGTTAGTTTCAACATTAAAGACCCGAAAACCCCTCAAATGAGCAGGATAACCCAGAAATAAACTATCACAAGTCATTGATTCAAATTTATCTAGGTTTTCTGTTTTCAAAATAAAACACTTCGATCCAAAGACTCGAAAATGCGAAACAAAGGGTTTTCTGCCAAATCGAAGCTCATAAGAAGTCTTGCCCAAAGATGGTCTCAAAAAGACATGGTTTGAAATATGGCAAGCTGTAGCAATAGCTTCGGCCCAAAACCTCCTCGGTGTGCTATACTCATCTAGCATCGTCCTAGCCATCTCGACTAAGGTCCTGTTCTTCCTTTCCACAACACCATTTTGTTGAGGGGTGTGTGGAGAAGAGAACTGATGCTCAATACCGCGCTCAGCACAAAAAGAGGCAAAAGAAGTATTCTTGAACTCCGTGCCATTGTCACTACGGATCGCTCTCAAGGCACCAGGAAGTTCAGAAGCCAAACGAAGAACAAGGTCATGATAATGATCAAAAGCCTCATCCTTCGAAGCAAGAAAGAACACCCAAGAGTATCTCGAAAAATCATCGACTATGACAAGAATGTACCATTTGCCACCGATTGACCGAACCCTAGCAGGACCAATAGTATCCATATGAAGCAACTGTCTCGGTCCGTCAATCATGACCATAGTCAATGATGGGTGTGAGGTAGCAACTTGCTTGCCATGCCTATAGGGCGCACATACAGCATCCTTGACAGCTTTGAGTTTAGGCAAACCTCTCATGAGATCAAGGCCGCTAACTCGTGTCAGATGATCAAAACCAATGTGCCCCAAACGTCGGTGCCAAAGCCAGATATCAGAAGAAGAAGCAATTAGCACTTAAGGGATCCGGCAAGAGATTCAGAAAAATCAGCTCCAAAAATTCTACCAACTCTAGAAATTCTAAAAACGAGCTCACCAAAAGAATCAAGCACACGACAGGGCATTCTTCTTAAAACGAGTCTCATAGCCATCATCGAGAAGTCAGGAGACGTAAAGGAAGATTGTACCTTAGCTTAGACACAAGCGCGACGTCCTTGAGAATGAACTTGTCCTTTACCCTGATCACTCCAGTTCCTTCAATGCGCCCTTGTGTATCATCTCCGAAGGTGATGAAGTCATCACCTGTAACATCCCAAATCTAGGTTCGTGTTTCAAATGTAACCAAATCTAGGTTTGTGTTTCAAATGTAAGAAATGAGAAGAAATTAAAACTTTTCTCACATCTTGAAACTCTTGAACTTTTCTATAATTCTTGTCAAAGAGTTGTGGAGTTCAAAAACCTAAACCTCCAGTTGACTAAAGTCAAACCATTTTCCACTTATCACAAATCTTGTGCCAAATCTTTGGAAATATTTTCCCTTGGTTCTAGGAAAGGTGTGTGACCCCTCTAAAAAAATATCATAAGTTTTAAAACTTGTTTGATAATTTTTGGAGGTAAGTCAAACCCTAGAACAGCCTTGATGAATTTCTGGAGAAAAATGCATTGCACAAAAACCTCTGGAAATTTTATAAAAGGTTAATCCTAAAGTCAGCAAGCTCCAGTTAAAATTTCATAAATTTTGGAGTTGATTTGCTATCTCAATTAAATCCGCAAAGTCTCAGTTTTTAAATTCAAACTCAATTGGCTGACACTGTTCCTTGGGCTTGAGCCGCTTCCCAAAGCCAGTCAAACCCAACCGCATCCTCAGCTCACCAGACCTCCTTTTCCCCCACGTGAGGTCGTAACCGTTGGATCAAGATCCAACAGCCACGACCTCCGCCATAGCCAGCTCAGCCCAGTCCTCCTCCCTCGCGAGGTCTTGCGCCGTTAGATCAAAATCCACGGCCATGACCTCCCCTCGTTATCAAGCGCCCAAGTCCTCCCCCGCGCGGTGTGTTGTGTGCCGTTGGATCAAAATCCACGGCCACGACCTCCCCGTGGTGTCATGCGCACCAGACCTACCACCCGCACGAGCTCGTAGCCGTTAGATGGAGATCTCACGGCCACGACCTCCCTTCTCATCTCGTAGCCGTTGGATAAAGATCCAACCGCTACGACCTCCATTCTCTACTCAGTGTCTAGCCCAACGGCCCAGACCTCCCGCACCTCAGCTCGTCGCCTTTGGATCGGGATCCAATGGTTGTGACCTCCCCTATCCTCTCGTCGCCATTGGATCAAGATCCCCTGGCCACGACCTCCCCTCGCGTTTCAGCATCGCGCGTATCAGCCACGACCTCCTACCTCTGTTCGTTGCCATTGGATCAAAATCCAACAGCCCCGACCTCCTTTGTGTCGTGCACAAAGCCCACGACCTCCCCTCAATGTTGTGCACCCTTGGATGTAAATCCAATGGCCACGACCTCCCTTATTTGATTTGCGCCGTTGGATGCAAATCTAACAGCCATGACCTCCCTCCTTTGCAGATCTGACCGTTAAGACCTCCTTTTTGGAGATCTTAACCGTTCCAGACCTCCTTCGATTAGATCCTAACCATCCAGACCTCCTTCTAGATTTGATCCAACCGTCAGGACCTCCCTAGTGGGTGAGGATCTCCCCTTGTCCTTTGCGGGACCTCCTCAAGATCTCCGCAGGACCTCCCTTTCCAAATCAAACAGCTGCGACCTCCCCTGTTCAAATCCAACGGTCGCGACCTCCCTTTTCTTTTTGCAACCATCCGATGTAAATCTAACGGCTGCGACCTCCTTTCCTTGTCGGGACCGTTCGATGAAGATCTAATGGTCACGACCTCCCCCTGATCAAATCCAGTGGTCCACGACCACCCCGATTCAAATCCAGTGGTCCACGATCACCCCGATAAGATCCAATGATTTACGACCACCCCGATCTTGATCTAACGGTCGAAATCATCCCGTTCAACTTAAACCGCTCGTGCCTGTTGGTTGGGTGCAACCTGTTCGCATCTGTTCTGGTTCGAGCCGCTCCTTTTCTCTTTCACTGACTGGTGGGCCTCGCCAGACTGTTCTTCTCTCTCCTCGGTCTCCAGGCGTGCTGGCGAGGGAGAGCAAGGTCTGTCACCTCCATGGGGTACTTTAAACAGCTCTTTGCTGCAAGCATTTAATGCGGGTCAGCCTTCCACCTCCTAGGTCTTGCTCATACCTGCCCCCGTCCCCTCCTCGTCCTTATTGAAGCCATGGACCGAGCCATGGGCTAAGCTCACCATGGAGCTTAACCCTAGCTCCTTGCCTCTGCTCCCCGAGCTATAAGACCTCCCCCTTGTCCTCCTTGCCACTCTTTGCACACCACCATTGAGCTCTGGCTTGCACCCACTGTGCCTGGTTGAGCTTCCTCCTCCACAGACCTCGCTCCAACCGCCATTGTTGAGCTTGGAGCTCCTCGGTGGCACAGGGTCCCTGGGGCTTTCCTCTCCATGTCCTTACTTCAATTTAAGCCACTCCCCTCTGTGATCGCAATCCTAACTTGTTTGGTTGGGATATTTTCAGAGGTGGCCTAATTTGGAGCTTGGAGCTTTTGGCCGTAGAGCACCCCTTCTTCACCATCGCCGGTCCCCCTCTCCCCAGACCTCCTCAGCACCTCTAAGACCTCCAGGTATCTCCTGGTAGTCCTCTAGTTGCTTGGCACCCGCTTGTATGTCCGCTGCGGAGCTCCTTGTGCCGATTGTCTTTTGGCCGTGCGTTACCGCGCCGCCCTCCTCCGGCTCGCCGGCGCTATGTGCCACCTCCGGCGGTGTGAGTGGTACCATCAGGTGCGCATCGCTATTGCGGACCTGGTGGTACTCTTTGATTGCGCCGCCGTGGTCCCAATCGCCGGCGATGACCAGATCTTGCTGTCGGTTTCGTTGTCGGATGAAACCGACAACTGTAGCGTTGTCCCTGAGCCGTTCGAGTTTTAGAACTGGAGCTCAGATTGCCCAGGCATTTCTGTGTGCGCTGTGCACGTTGGTCGTGAGCCGTCCATCTCGCGATCAACAGCCCACAACCGCCGCCCCATTTCGCGCGCGTGGTTTCAAACGCGCCGCGCGCGATTCAACGTCGGCCGTTGGATCCAAGATCAACAGCCCACGTTTGTCGATCGCGCGCGGCCGCGTGTGCGTTTTCCCCGTGGCCTTGGGCCGTCCGATCCAGGATCAACGGCCCAGGTTCGTCCACGTCGATATTGGAGTTAGGATTTCCTGAGAGATTAATTTGTGAACTGAAAAAGGTAATAAACTTTACAAATACATAACTAATTCATTTTAACTCCTTTTTAGTTGATTCAAAAATTGATAGCTCTGGTTTGAACTGGGCTTTAATCTAAAAATGGTTGTAAGCTTAGTTCGGCTCCAGAAAATGGATTTGCAAATTGGTTTAGAAATTAACTTTAAATGTTGCCCTAATTGTGCAAATAACTTGTAAAATGCATAAGTAATTCTCTGTAGATCCTTTTTGAGTGAATCCAACTTTGTTGGCTTCCTCTGGTAATGAACTAAATGATAGAATAGGATTTAGGCATGTCACTATTTTCAAAAGAATTGGGGGTGCAATTTGTTTGTGCTCTTTTCTTGTCTTTGAAAAAGCATAAGAAATGCAATTTAGCTCCAAATGAGGTGAACTCAAATGTGTTATTCATCTCATGAGGTGCTTTGCCTACCATAAAAATCCCAAGTGCAGCACCCTTGTGGAAATTTTTGCTAAAGAATTTAATTAGGGTGAATAGTAATAGATTTGAATTTCCAAGCTGAGCAGATTTGTTTTGGCTATAACTTTTGTATTGAGAATCCAAATCAATTGGTTCTTATTGAAAAATTCTCTAAAAATCATGCTCTTTCTGCTGTAAAAATTTCAAGTCATTTGGAGAAAGTTTGCTGTAGTGTCTTTTTGGTTTTCGTCGTTCTTATCGATTCTTTTCGCCTTTTCAATTAGGTGTCGACGAGTGCGTTGATAACGAAAGTGTTCCTCTGCAGCAAACTGAGCATATCCAGCAAGGCAAGCAGTTTGATCATATCCATTATGTCCCATTACTTTAAAGTCTAATATATTGTTTAACTTCTATGTATGCATTGCTATTTTGTGTTAAATGGTATCGATTAGTGATCCTATAGATGCATACTCTGTAGGTAAATGTTCATCCTATACTACTAAGCCTAGGATTATCTTGCTGTGATTTAGAGTTCGCTGGATGGACTCTTATCACTTAGTAGTTGCGTTGATAATGCTTAGAGATGCTTAGATAACGGTAGAATGGGCGGTTGTCGACATTATGTCGATGACTTTGATCACACAAAACTATTATTCCATTATGTCCAGCATGTATGCTTTGTTACTTTGTAAACAAATAAAAATGAAAACAAAATTGTTATTGACTTGGGCACAATGAATGTTGGTGTGGTCTCATAGTGTGTGGAATGGTGCCTAAGTCCCTAAGGACAGAGTTACTTGGGCCACTAAACTAAGCAATTTTGCGTGCTAACCACACGAGGGTATTGGGAACCCCTCTTGGCTAAGTACTTTGGGTGGTGTTAATTATTGAGCTGGTTGGCGGGTTAAAAGGAAAAGCAATATGAGGGGAGCATCTGTAATTCGGCTTGAGCTGGCTGATGTGCCTCTATTGTTAGGGTTGCAGCTCTTAATTAGCATCATCCATTGGAAATGCCTCGTAGGACTTAGCCGTGCCGGCATATCAAAGGAAGTGTGCTAAATCTAGTGGCGAAAAGGCGGTCCGACGTGTGGGTACATTGGTACACCCCTGCAGGGATAAAACTATTCGAATAGCCTCGTCCTAGGTTATGGACATGCTTGGCAAGGTCACTCAAGAACTAGACTCAACCATTTATTTAAAACTTGATGGGTGGTATGAGTTGGGGAACTCATGCTATTGTGTGGTGGCTATTGGGTTAGCCACTTCTAGGTTGTTTCCCTGTTGTTATTATTATTGTATCGTTGTTACTTCAACAATTAAAAATGCTTTGTCAAATTGCTTTAAAGCTATTACATTATTGCAAATGAAAACTTGCTTTATGCTAAAAGTAAGTCCAAAGCCTCATCCACTTAAATAAAGCTTGCATGTAGCTAATTATAGTTCTGTTATCCTACACGTCAGTCTTGCGAGTACATTTTTGTACTCATTTGCTTTGCTTAATTGTATTTGCTGCAGAGGAAGAAGCGAAACCCCAAGGGTTCCACTTTTGTGAGATGTGCGGTGGTTGGGACGACTGGGTTGGTGGCTTGGTTGGTTGCCTTGTGGGCTATAGGCAAACCAATTGGCTCTCTTTTGTTTATAGCCATCTTATGGCTTTTGCTTCCGCTTGTGTTTACTCTCTTTATCTTGTATTGGGCCAGTCGGCCTCTCTTTTGTAATGCTTGATATTATGTAGTCTTTTAATCTAGTTGTGCTTTGGTTCTATATTTGTATGAATTGATGCATGACTTTATGTAAGGGTGTATGTACAACACTTCTGGGATATACATATTTTCCCGAGGCACGGGATATTATGTTTGTGATGCCAGGGTCGGTGGTACGACTAAGCATCCCAAGCCTAATACCCCGGGGATCTCACATCACCCGTCGCCGCGTGAAGGAAGTGAACCATCTTGAATCTCCGGTCATGTGGCATGAACAGCCGGAGTCGAGAGTCGGCCATGAAGCACATGCCGGTGAAGTCCTTGGCCTTCCCTTTCTTCTTGTCTTGTGGAATCTCCTCCTCCTCCTTGTCCTCCTCGCTCCCGGAGTCCACATCGCTCATGGATTGCTCTCCAAAAGCGGTAAGGACCCGGTGAGCAGCCTTCATCAGCTTAGCAGCATCAAACTTGGGCTTGTTCCCCTAAGGCTTCTTCTAGGCAGGCTTCTCATCCTTGCGGTTGCCCTTACCTTTCAGCTTGGGGCAGTTTGCCCGGATGTGATATAGCTCTCCACACTCATAGCACGTCACAGGGCCACTGCTCTTTCTGTTTCTAACATTGTTATATGCCCGTGTGACTTTCTTGACTATAAGAGCTAAATCAGACTCAGGAAGACTCTCAAACTCTTCTTCTTGAACAGCAGATAAACATGCAAGAGAAAAACCAGAAGAAGACTCAGAAGAACCATCAACAGTTCTCTTCAGAGGATCAGCTACCAAAGCCATGTTATCCTTCTTAGCAAGACTACCTCTCTTAATCTCATGAGTCTTGAGCTTGCTATAGAGCAGCTTCAAAGTAAGAGAAGATAGATCAACGTTTTCCTCAATGGCAGTAGCCTTCATCTCCCACTCCTTGGTGTTGATTGCAGCCAAGAGGTGAGTGGCATTCTCAGATTGAGAGTACTCAATGTCAACAGCTCTCATCTGATTGATAACCTTGTTGAAGCGAGTAAAAACGTCATCGATGCTCTCACCAGGACGCATCTCGAATTTGTTGTACTCTCGCTTGTAGACCGTCTGACGCACTTGTTTGATCTGGGACGATCCCTCATGGTAAGTTTCGAGGGTGTGCCAAATCTCATGTGCGGTCGCAAGGTTGCAAATCCTATCATACTCTTGTCTACCAAGCCCAGCATATAGGAGGTTCTTTGCCTTGTTGTTGTTAGCCAAATGAATTGCTGAAGCTTGCGTAGCAACCTCAGGCAAAATGAGCGGAGCTCGAACAACCTCCCATATAGCTTGTCCTTCGCTCTCAAGGAAGACTCGCATGCGATTCTTCCAATAGGCATAGTCGAGCCCATCGAAGACATGCGGCTTGGTCGAGTACTTATCCATCGCCAAGTTCAGTGACCGGTTAAGATCAAGATTGAACTAACCGGGCTCTTATACCACTTGTTGGACCGAAAAGGCGACTAGAGGGGTGTAACATTCCAAATATATAGTCAGGTGTGTTTCAAATGTAAGAAAATGTGTAGAAATTAAAACTTTTTCTCACATCTTGAAACCCTTGAACTCACCTAAAATTCTTGTCCAAGAGTTATGGATCCCAAAAACACAAAGCTCTTGTTGGCAAAAGTCCAACCCTTATTCATCTTGTCACAAATCTTGTGCCAAAACTTTGGAAATAATTTTCCTTGGTCCTAGAGATTATGTGGGACCCCTCTGAAAAATCTCATAAGTTTTAAAACTTGTTTGATAATTTTTGGAGGAAAAATCAAACCCTTGGTCAGCCTTGATGAATTTCCTGAGAAAAATGCAGTGCACAAAAACCTCTGAAAATTTTATAAAAGGTTAATCTCAAAGTCAGCAAGCTCCAGTTAAAATTTCATAAATTTTGGAGTTGAATTGCTATCTCAATTAAATTCTTAAAGTCTTAGTTGTTAAAATTGAACTCAAACCATGCACTGTTCTTGGGGCTGAGCTGCTTTTCAAAAGCTGGTCAAACCCAACCCCATCAGACCTCCTTCCCACCTTGTTGAGGTCGTAACCATTGGATCAAGATCCAACAGCCTCGACCTCCTCCTCAACCATCGCGGTCCAGTCCTCCCACCTTGTCGAGGTCTTAGCCGTTGGATCAGATCTAACAGCCCACGACCTCCCCTCGTTATCAAGCGCCCAAGTCCTCCCCGCGCGATGTGTTGTGCGCCGTTGGATTAAAATCCATGGTCACGACCTCCCCTTTGCATCGTGCACGTCAGATCTCGCACCTGCACGAGGTCGTAGCCGTTAGATGAAGATCTCACGGCCATGACCTCCCTTCTCATCTCGTAGCCGTTGGATAAAGATCCAACCGCTACGACCTCCCCTTGCTTTTTATGGGTTGTGCCTAACCGCCCAAACCTCCCGTACCTCAGCTCGTAGCCATTGGATCAAGATCCAATAGCCACGCCCTCCCCTATCCTCTCGTAGCCATTGGATCAAGATCCACTGGCCACGACCTCCCTTGTGTCATGCGCAACTCCCATGACCTCCCCTCATCGTTGTGTGCTGTTGGATTAAAATCCAACCGCCACGACCTCCCCTCGCGCAATGCGCAATGGCTAGGACCTCCCCTAAATGTTATGCGCCCTTGGATGTGAATCTAATGGCCATGACCTCCCTCTTTTGATCAGCGCCTTTGGATGTAAATCCAACGGTCCTGACCTCCCCGTCTGTTATGTGCCATTGGATGTAGATCCAAAGGCCATGACCTCCGCGTCCCTTTTGGCTGTATTGTGCGCATCGTTAAGTCCTCCCCATCAGGTCCGCGCCTTTGGATTCAGATCCAACGGCCAGGACCTCTCATCCCTTTATCGCGCGTGACCTCCCTGTTCTTTTCACAACCATACGATGGAGATCGTGTGGCTGTGACCTCCCCATCCTTTTTGCACCACCATTCGATGCAGATCCGATGGTCAAGACCTCCCTCGTGCCTTTTCAGATCGCACCGCTGCAGATCTGAGGGTCACGACCTCCCCTGTCCAAATCCAATTGCTAGGACCCCCTCCCTTTCCCTTTAAAACTTACCGTTTCAGTTTAGATCTGAGGGTCACGACCTCTTCCCCATTTCTAATCGGACGGTGGAGGTGAGGTCCTGTTCTTCTCCTTCCTCATCCACGTGCGTCGTGCTTTGTGGCGAAGGGCATGGCAGCCTTTGGTCAGCCCTTGTCCTTGCAACGACTCTTTTCGACCCGATTAAATCGTGCCGATCTTTCGCCTCTCAGTGCACTGGCTGTCACCACGTCAACTCAAGCCTGTCCAAGCCATGGACCGAGCCATGGGCTAAGCTCACCATGAGCTTAACCCTAGCTCATGACCCTTTCTCCTCGGGCTATAATACCTCCCCACTGTTTGCCTTGGCTTCTTTTACACATTTCACCTCTTACTCTCAGTGCTGTGGAGCTCTAAACACTCAGACCTCCGTGGCCGCCATTGAAGCATCTTGGAGCTCCTCGGTGCATTGAGTGTTCCCTTGGCTCCCTCATCGGCCCTTGCTCTATTTTGCTCCTCTCATCTCCTGGAAGTTTTAACCCTAACTTGACTTGGGGTTGACCTTTTCAGGAGAGGGCTAGCTGGAGTTGGAGCTTTTGGCCGTGGAGCACCCATCTCCTTCACCAGTGCTGGTCATCCTCTTCTCCAACCTTCTCAGCACCTCTGCGACCTCCAGGTAACCTCCTGGTAGTCCCGTAGGCGCTGGGCACCTCGCTGTAGGAATCACTGCGGAGCTTTACTTCAAATGTTGCCTTCGGCCGTGTTGGTCGTCCTTGTCCTCTCCGGCTCGCTGGCGTTCTAGGCCACCGCCGCCGTCGAGAATGGTCCTAGTGTGTGCGTAACACTATTGCGCACACATTAATGTCCTTGGATGTCACCGGTGAGGTCTGCATCGCCGGCGATGACCATGTCTTTGCGTCGGGATTTTTGTCGGACGAGTTCGTCCCGCGCGCTGTCGTTAGGACATAGATTTGGTCAGTAAATGCTCAATCATTGGGAGCAATTACTGCTGTCTTAATGCGCTTGGACCTCCTTGTTGTCCCACGCACTAACTCCTCGCCCGCGCGTACGTGCGTGCGCAAGCGTTGTGGCTTAGGATCTGGACCGTCCAGGATCACCCCCGTGTGAATCTTGACCATCTAAGACCTCCCCTTTTCAGATCTTGGCCATTCAAGACCACCCCCAAGTGGATCTGAACCTTCCAAGACCTCCTCTTTTGTCTGGACAGTCCCAGACCTCCCTTGAGTAAATCGGGCCATCCAGGACCTCCTCCTTTAGATCCTAACCGTTCAGACCTCCCCTTGGAGATCTGAGCCGTTAAGACCTCCTCCTTTAGATCTTAACCGTCCAGACCTCCCCTTGGAGATCTGAACCGTTAAGACCTCCCCTCTTGAGAGATCTTGACCGTTAGGATCTCCTCGTGTGAGATCTTAGCCGTCGGGACCTCCTCTTGTAGATCTTAACCCTTAGAACCTCCCTTGAGTGATCTGGACCACTCAAGACATCCCTTAAGTGCATCTGAGCCGTTCAGGACCTCCCTTGTGCCCTGAACAGCCCAGGACCTCCTCTCTTTTGTCGGAAAGGTCCAGGACCTCCCCGAGAGCGCATCTAAACCGTTCAGGACCTCCCCCAGGTCATCTCAGCCGTTCAGACCTCCTCCATTTGGTCTGGGCTGATCTGTTGCAGTTTTAAAAATGATTTCAACTTGTAAAAGGCATAGGTAACTCCCTGCAAATCCCAATCAAGCAAAGTAAAACTTGTTAGGTTCCTCTGTTATAATGCTCTAGGATAGCATGGATCTTGCTTAGGTCTTAGTTTCTAAAAGCTCATTGACCACTAGTTTCCTAACTTAGAAAAATCATAATTAAATCAATTTAACTCCAAATGAAGTAAACCCAATTTTGCTGTTCTTAGGATGCCATGCTCTACCTACCATAAAAATTTTGTGTTCAAAAACTTTCTGGAAAATTGTGCGATGAACAGTAACCAAAAACAATTTAATTTGGATATTTCCGGCTGAGCAGATTTGTTTTGCTCATATCTTTTGCATTGAGAATCCAAATCAATTGGTCCTTGTTGCAAAATTCTCTAAAAATCATCCTCTTGCTTCTGTAAAAATTTCAGAGCAATTGGAGTTAGTTTGCTGTTGTGTCTTTTTAGTTTTCGTCGTTCTTATCGATTCTTTTCGCCTTTTCGATTAGGTGTCGACGAGTGTGTTGATCACGTGAGCGATCCTCAGCAGCAAACAGAGCATACCCAGCAAGGCAAGCAGTTGGATCATTTCCATTGAATCCCATTACTTTAAAGTCTAATATTTTGTTTAACTTCTATGTATGCATTGCTATTTTGTGTTAAATATCGATTAGTGAGCCTATAGATGCATACTCTGTAGGTACATGTTCTTCCTCTACTACTAAGCCTAGGATTATCTTGCTGTGATTAGGGTCCGCTGGATGGACTCTTGTCACTTAGTAGTTGCGTGATAATGCTTAGAAATGCTTAGACGGTAGAAATGGGCGGTTGTCGACATTATGTCGATGGCCTTGATCACACAAAACTATTATTCCATTATGTCCATATGTATGCCTTGTTAATTTGTAAACAAATAAAAATGAAAACAAAATTGTTTTGACTTGGGCACAATGGATGTTGGTGTGGTCTCACGGTGTGTGGAATGGTGCCTAAGTCCCTAAGGACCGAGTTACTTGGGCCACTAAACCAAGCAATATTGCGTGCTAACCACGCGAGAGGGATATGGGACCTCTCTTGACTAAGTACTTTGGGAGGTGTTAATTAGGGGTCGCTGCTGATGAAAACCGTTTTTATAAGGGGAGGAGCACCTCAGTTTGTTAGACTTGGCCGGTGTATCCTACCCTTCTGTTTGTGCGGCTCGTAATTAGCATCATCCATTGGAAATGTCTCGTAGGACTTAGCCGTGCCGGCATACCAAAGGAAGTGTGCTAAATCTAGTGGCGAAAAGGCAGTCCGACTTGTGGGTACAGTGGTACACCCCTGCAGGGATAAAACTATTCGAATAGCCTCGTCCTAGGTTATGGACACGCTTGGCAAGGTCACTCAAGAACTAGACTCAACCTTTTAATTAAAACTTGACATGGGTGGTATGAATGGGTAATTCATGTTATTGTTGTGGTGACTATTGGGTTAGTCACTTCCAGGATTGTTGTTGTCATCTATCTATTGTTATATGGTTACTTGTCTCGCTGTTATTTGCAAATTAAAAATGAATTGCAAAATTGCTTTGAATCTATTTAAATATTGCAAATGAAAACTTGCTTTATGCTAAAAGTAAGTCCAATGCCTCATCCACTAAATAAAGCCTCATGTAGCTAAATTATAGTTCTGTTAGCTCACACGTCAGTCTTGCGAGTACAATTTTTGTACTCATTTGCTTTGCTTAATTGTTTTGTTGCAGAGGAGGTAGAGCCCCAAGGGCCCTACTTTTGTGAGATGTGCGGTGGTTGGGAAGACGACTAGGTTGGCGGCTTGGTTGGTTGCCTTGTGGGCTGCGGGCAAACCAATTGGCTCTCTTTTGTTATTGCCATCTTATGGCTTTTGCTTCCGCTGTGTTTTTATCTCTCTTTATTTGTATTTTGGCCGTTCGGCCTCTCTTTTGTAATACTCTCTCTCTCTCCTAATTATATATATGTCGTTGTTTATTCTAGTTGTGCTTGAGTTCTATTGTTTGTATGGAATTGATGCATGACTTTGTGTAAGGGTGTATGTACAGCACTTCTGGGATGTACATATTTTCCCGAGGCACGGGATATTAAGTTTGTGATGCTAGGGTTAATGATAACTAAGCATCCAAAACCTAATACCCCGGGGAGGCCTCACAAGGGGGGGGGGGTGAATAGGAGCAAGCTCACTTTTTCACAAGGATCGAATTCAACACCAATTCACTCCAATAGCTATGGAAGCTATGAAGATCAAAATACAAGTGCAGCGGATAACTTGTATTGAATTCAATCCAAACCCCAAAGCAAAACACCCAAAATAACCAAGAACTCAACTTGCAAATAGATGGGCGGTCAGACCTCTCCAATTGGCGGGTCGAATATTTTGCCTAGCGGTCAGACCGCTGATATTGGCGGTCAGACCTCCAGCCTGATGATGAACAGCAGACAGCCCGAAAACCGAAACGAAAATCGATCTAACTTTTGATCTACAAGGCCAAATTTGACCAAATTTGGAACAAACCTTCCTAAGGATATTAGGAACCTATTTCAAGCAGCGATTGAGTAGATCCACGTCAAAGTTTCAATCTTTTTCAATTTTACCGAAGGAAGGTTCAAAACCTAGCAAAACGAAAAACTTGAACCAACACTTGCTCGTGGGAGATTGATGATCTAGATGATCTTAGATAAGTTCCCACATGTCATAGCAAGGTAGATCATGACCAGAAACCAAGTAAAAACTCACGGATCAAAGAAAGGCCTCAAATCATCAAATAGAGAGAAAGAAAGCAAATAGACTCATCTTGGAGAACACTTTCTTTGAATTGATTTGAGTAGATGAATGATTACAGCAACGAGGCGCATGGACACAAGATCAATTCATCTCTCTCTCTCTAGAACCCTAACCTCCACTAATCCTTCCCTAAGCACCAAAGCCAAAACTAGGGTTTACAAGCATGAAAGGGTTGAGGGGGTGTAGCCACCTCCCTCCTCTATTTATAGTGGAGGCCTAGACCTTCTAGAAGCAAAACCCTAATGGGCTCCCGTTAAGGCCCACACACAAACGGGTCACACACGCACGCCTTTTAGAGCGCCGTCTTCATCTCTTGACCTAATCCGATTCACCTTGCGCCATCTTGCACCGTGAGTTGGCAAAAGGTCACCAAGGCGGTATTTGGTAAAATTACCAAAATACCCCTTCTCGATCTTTTTGCAAAGACTGAGTCCCAACTGCGTGAAGCACCTCCCATGCTTCGCCACGTGTAGGTTGATCCAGCGGCTCTCATCATGTCGGCAAGTCTCTCCCATCCGGCTCCCACCAAAACCACCATGGCACTTGCATCGACCCCCGCGCCACTTGATCGAACCGTCGCCTTTGAGCCTGCTTCGGTCACCTTTGTCCCTTATGCGCCATGCTTGACTCCATTGACCTCACCCGACATCCCCGATCGTTCTGGACCTCAGCTCTCCAAGCTTAGTCCCAATCATCCTCGCCGTTGACCGTCATTGAGCTCCAAGCAACCTGCACATCAATAGACAGAGAAATCGAATTCGGGAACAAGTTCTTTACAACTTGACCCACGTTAGTCAAAACATGCATCATGCAACACATATGCCATGAAACCCATGAACTTGACCTAACCCAACAATCATCGCCACCAGTTGGCCGATGAAGTAAGTGAAAACCAGTCAGACCGCCACTTTGGTCGGTCTGACCGCCCCTGGGTACTTAACCAAAAAACCAACCGAGGCAAGGCTGGTCTGACCGCCAAGATTGCGGGTCGATCATTGGCCGATCGATCACATACCAATCTTGGCAGACCGCCTCGACGACAACTTTTCAACTTTGCAGCAAACGTGTTTCGACAA
Source organism: Phyllostachys edulis (assembly GCA_036346405.1). NCBI lineage: Eukaryota > Viridiplantae > Streptophyta > Magnoliopsida > Poales > Poaceae > Phyllostachys > Phyllostachys edulis. The sequence continues at coordinate 38,493,540 of CM070547.1, read as the reverse complement.
ACTATAAACGACATTGCCAATTGTAACATCATCCTAAGATCTCAGGCATATCCCCATGATATCCACAGTTTCAATGATTACTGCATGCTTATTTATGCTAAGTATTTCAACACCTGTTTTAAATTCATAGCTATGCCAAATCCTTTGTATGGCCATTATTGATATTGGTTCCACTCTGTTGTCGCCCTAGTTGAAATTTGGTTGATGCAATAGTGTGAACCAAGATCTCTTCAAAGATGTATGCTTAGTCATGCTTAGACCAAAATCTTGTTTTGGGAGTTTTTACCGCCAAAAGACCAATGTTGTCTAATATTTCAATCCATGACATTGGGTTTTCATGGTAGCTTGTAAATGCTTTCGAAAATTAAAGGAAAAGGAAAATGGATTTGGGCATGGGCGAATCTGGTTGTTTGTTTGGTGCATGTCTATGCACGGGGGGTCGTGTTATCCGATGCCCTAGGGTTAAGGTTGTCTCCCAAGTTAGTTAAGGACCGGTCTACAAGCGATCCCTTTGCTATGCCTATAATGGGCTATGCCTCATCGTGCAACCACATGTCCTGTGTGGGCAGGACCTGGCTGACTAATTTGCAGAGTTCCATCGCGGTTGATCCTGTTTGTACGTGGGCGGCCTTTCATGGCCATTTCTTTTGACAAAGGCTTTCATGACTATTGCTCCCACCTGGCATAAGAGGGGGCACCCATTAACTCGGCGGGTTTCTATCCAAAGGGGGGGATTTGCGGAACCTTAATGAGGGTGGACTGCAGTGGAATGATGCATTGTAAAGGCCTTGTTATGAGCTCTAGACCACTTACCTTCGGAAGTGAGTGGTGGCTCTGCCGGTTGCCAAACAAACTAGAGAAATCATGTCATGTGGGTAAAGTGTACAACCTCTGTAGAGTATAAAACTATTCGAATAGCCATGTCCACGATCATGGACGTGCTGGCAAAGCCTCTCATAGTTAGATGTTGGTTTTGGTTTCAAAAGGACTTTTGTAAACTGTTTTGGATCTCTATCCAATTGGGTCCTAGCGGGGAGCCTTGTGACAGGAGGGTATCCTTCACCACTTGTGATGAATGTTATCCAACTGAAAACTGAAATTTAGAAAATGAATTTTAATTATTGTTATCTGCCTTAGAACTTAGTACTTGTATTTAAAATAAACTTGGCTTTATGCAATTCAATCATATTAAGCCTTCCTTTGAGATATCCATTTATGCATGTCATTCTGTTATTTGACGGGTGTAACTTGTGAGCACGGTTGTTGTGCTCACTCTTGCTCGATTATGTTTTTGAGTAGGGAAAGAAAGCTTGAGGAGATCTTGCTATGGACCTAGAGGTCCTGGACGACTAGGATGCGCCCTCCAGCCGATTGCCTATGGTGTATCGGATGGCCTTTATGTTTATCTTCCGTTGTATTTTGGTTTGGCGGCTTGTAAGCCTCCCCTTGTAATCAACTTTGTTGTTATTAACAAAGCTATGTTGAAGTTATGTTACCACTGTTGGTACTGTGTGAGCTAGCCAGTGATCCTTAGGACTAGCTCAGTTTGCCGAGGACCTTGGGCGATCCAGTCCTCCACGACCACTCTCGAGTGCAGTGGTGAGTGGTTCCTGGGGTGATCTCAACCCTCCACGACCTCCTCTGGTTGGCCGTGGGAGGTCTTGGGATGACCTCAAACCTCCACGACCTCCCCTTGGTCTGGTCGTGGGAGGTCTTCGGGTGCTCCCTGGCTCCACGACCTCCTCAGGGACTCTCCCAGGACCTCCTGGCGGTCCTACCGGACCTCCTGGACGGTCCTAGAGGTCCTCTCGGGTGGCTCTGTTGGATCATCTGGGAGGTCCGGATGGACTTTCCAGTTGTTCCAGGAGGACCACTCGGGTGGCCCCGGGTCGGACGTTACATTAAGCGACATGCTAATCTTGCTTAAGTACCGGGGCGTTAAATGCCCCAATCATCATATTTTTAACATGAAATGTGTTTTGGGCAGTCATTGGATGTAAATGACTGAAATATTGGGATAAATTAATTTGATTCTACCTAAAGCCCTAAAAACTTGCTGTGACCATGTCAGGGCGGATGGTATGATGGTTGGTGCGGACGTAGCACGAGAATGTGTGGAATGTGGTATGAACAGCCCAAATGACTTTAAGGACTTAATCCTGTGATGACCTCCCATTGCAAAACAGTACAAGAACAGTCTATAATGGTGTCGACTTGGCTAAATAATTTGTGTTCATCAGTACGAGTTGCACCATTGGAGGACCCGCTACGCCATAAGCCTTTGTAGTTACGGGTTGGGGTGTATGACTTACGGGTCTGTGTGAACGTAAGCCGTATGGCGCAAGAGAGGGTCTAGGTAAGGGTTGACGGGTATGTGTGAGCGTAACCCTTCTCAGGTGAAACCTTAGCGGGTGTAACAAATACTGGGGGATGCATTGTAAAGGCCTTATGGTAATCTGCCTTGATTCACATGTCTAAGGAAACATGTGTATATATCAAGACGATTATCTCTTGTGGGTAAAGATGTACTATTTCTGCAGAGTATAAACTGTTCAAACAGCCGTGCCCACAGTCATTGGCTGGCATGGGAACTTACATGAGTTAGTTCTATTTATACAACTTTGTGGGTGGGATGAAAAATTTGTCAGGCTGATATAACCCTGGAATTTGATTTTCCCTAGGTGGAAGTACCCCAGTGTTGTTAATAGGTGGATGTAACCTCAATAAAAAATAAGCATAAGGTGGAGGTAACCTCTGCTGTTATAAATATTGCACAATTAATCTCTTTAATAAAATGTGATTTAGTCAAAATGCTAAGTGTAACACCCCGGTTTTCTGAGCCTTTCGAAGATCTTCAAAATAAAAAGAACCATTCGGTTTTGTTGAAGTTCCAAAGCTTAACCTGAGATTTTCAGAATTTGAGTGTTTAAAATGACCAAGCTAAACTTCAACTAATCCAAAATTGGTTCCCTCTGTGTTTGCTTGGCCTCTAGTGTTTCTCTCCTTCTTTTGTCCGCTCGGACCTCCCCTTCCCTCTGGAATTCCTCACTGTCCAGATCTCCTCTTTCGTTTTGCACTGCCCGCGCCCTCCTCTCTTTTTGTACCGCTTGATCTGTATCGGCCAGCTCTGCTTAGCCGCACCTCTCCTTGCCCTCTGGATCTCCTCCCTTGGATCTCCTCGTGGTCTTTTGCAAAGACCACCTCTTCTGGTCTTTTGCAAAGACCACCCCTTTTTGGTCGAGACCAACTCTTGTGGTCATGACCTCCCCTTTTTGCTCAGACCACCCTGTTGGTCACCCTTGGGGGTCTTTTGTAAAGACCATCCTCCTGGTCCAGATCACCCTTTGGATCAGGACCTCATTTAAACTCCCCTTTGTGGTTTAGACTCCTCCCTCTGAGGTTTAGACCTTTTTCTTGTTTGGTTATCTTTTGTTTGGACATGCCCTTATGGCCAGACCTCCCTTTGGTTTTGACCGCTCTCTCAGTCACAACCACCCCTGAGATGTCCTAAGCTCGGGTTTGTGTTTCAAATATCCTTGATCTCTGAAATCCAAATTTTGGGTTGAATTCCTCTCTTCTGGATCTCTCTTGTCCAACCTTCTTTCCTCCCTGTGTTCAATTGGATCTCCTTGTGTCCACTTGAACCTCTTCTGTGTTCAATTGGACCTCTCTGTGTTCAATTGGATCTCCCTGTGTCCATTTGAACCTCCTCCGTGTTCAATTGGACCTCCTCAGCATTCATTTGGACCTCCTTTTGGTCCAAACTTCCCTTTGGAAATCCCCTTTCCTTTGGACCTCCCTTTGGTTCAAACTCTCCTTTGAAACTTTCTTTGTTTGGACCTTCCCTCGTGTCCAAACCTCCGTTGAAACTCTCCTTTGTTTGGATCTCCCTCGGGTTCAAACGTCCCTTGAAAACTTCCTTCCTTGCAGGACTCTCCGATCTCCATCGGACGCTCCGCAGTGATTGGGCCGTTCGGACTGTCCGAACCCTCACTCGCTCGGGACCGTCCGTAGCGATTGGGCCGTTCGGACCATCCGAACTTCCCACTCGTTCTGGACCCTCCGATCTAGATCGGACAGCTCCCGCTCCTCCGCGCCTTTCCCTCGCTATCGCTCCCCTCCTTTGATTTCATCTCAACCGTTAAGACCTTCTTTGAGTCATCTTGACCGTCAGGACCTTCCCTCGTTAGATTTTGACCGTCAGGACCTCCCCTTGTTAGATCTTGGCCGTCAGGACCTCCCCTTGAGTTGATCTTGACTGTACAGACCTCCCCTTGAGTTCTCCTTGCCCTAGGACCTCTTTGTCCTTTGGACCTCTTTGCCCTTTTGACCCTTTTGCCGTTTAGACCTTCTTGTCCTTCAGACCTCCTCGTTCCCTGGTCTTTTTGTGAAGACCACCTTTTGGTCTTTTTGTAAAGACCACCCTCGTGGTCTTTCTGCAAAGATCACCCTGTAGGTCATGACCTCCTCGTTGACCACGACCTCCTCTATTGGTCTTTTGCAAAGACCTCCTTTGTTGGTCTTTTTGCAAAGACCACCCTTGCGGGTCAGACCACCATTGTGGTCACGACCTCTTGGTCTTTTGCAAAGACCACCTTTGTGGGGATGACCCCCCCTCAGGACCTGTTGTCCTCAGGACCTCCTGGTCTTTTTGCAAAGACCAGCTTTGCGGTCATGACCTCCCCTAGGTCACGACCACTCCCCTAGTGGGACCACTTTCTCAGGTCCTCTACTCATTTCCTTCTTACTCTCGTTGTGTCTCAGTACCATGAGAGTTTGCGCGCATTAAATGCTGCTGCAGCACATTAAATGCTGTCTTTTCCATTGTACCCCTTTCGCCTCTGTTATCGCCTCCTTTACCTGCTCCCATCTTTTCCTTCACTTACTTTTGGACACGCGCGTGCCTTGAAACTCTCAGAAGCTCTGGCAATATAAGCTTGAGCAAGCTCTCCATCTTCGCCTTTTTCTCATTTCTGTTCTCTGGCTCTCCCGACCAGCTCCCTCGACCTCCTCCAAGCCGTCAGACCTCCTCCGACCAGTTCCTTGGACATCTTCCAATCTGCCAAGCCCTTCTGTGGTTCTTGTTTGGTGTTTCTTTGGAGTTCATTTGAATCTCTTTTGGTCTTTATTTGATCTTGCACTGTTTTAACGTGTAGACCCCGACGTCTCTGGAGAGCCCGAAGCTCTGCAAGGTGGTAGACTTTAAAAGCTTTCAAGTGAGGCAAGTTACACCCTTGACCATGTTGCACCCATTACTTCAAATTACTTATGTCGGTTTCAAATGTTACTGCATGCCTATTTGTACTCAATTATTTCAATACCTGTCTTTAAATTCATAGCTATGCCTAAATCCCTTGTAAGGCCCATGTTGACATTGATTCAAATCTGTTGTCACACTAGATAAAACCTGGTCGATGCAATAGTGTGAACCAGGACCTCTTGAAAAATGTATGCTTAGTCATGCATAGACCAAAATCTTGTTTTGGGAAGTTTTACTGCCAAGACCAATGTTGTCTAAATGTTTTAAAAGCTGAGCCATGACATTGGGTTGTCATGTAGGTTTGTAAATGTGTTTGAAAAGCAAAGGAAAGGAAAATGGATTTGGACTTGGGTGAATTGGTTTGTTGGCTGGTGCATGTTTATGCATGGGTTCAACCTGGGTAAGGTTGAGGCCCAGGGTTTGTGGTGGTCGCCCAGGTCAGTTAAGGACCAGTCTGCGAGCGATCCTTTGCTATGGCTATAATGGGCTATGCCTCATCGTGCAACCACATGTCCTGAGTATGGGGAGGGGACCTGGCTGACTAATTTGCAAAGTTCCATCGCGGTTGATCCTGCTGGTGCAGTGGGTAGTCTTTCATGACCTGTCTTTTATGACAATTGTTAGTCCCGCCCGGCGCAAGAGGGGGCCCTTGATCTCTGCGGAGTCGCTATCCGTAGGGTGGGGTGAAACCTTAGCGAGGCTGGGCTGCGGTGGAATAATGCATTGTAAAGGCCTTATCATGAGCTCTAGACCACCTACCTTCGGAAGTGAACGGTGGCATTGCCGGTCGCAAAACAAACTAGAGAAATCATGTTATGTGGGTAAAGTGTACAACCTCTGCAGAGTGCAAAACTATTCGAATAGCCGTGTCCACGGTCATGGACGTGCTGGCAAAGCCTCTCATAGTTAGATGTTGGTTTTGTTTTCAAAAGGACTTGATAAATTGGTTTTGGATTTCTATCCAATGAGTTTGTGTAAGGAGCCTTGTGACAGGAGGGTATTGTAATTGCCTTGGAACTTAGTACATGTATTTGAAATATACTTGGCTTTATGCAAACTAACCATATCAGCCTTCCTTTGAGATATCCATGTATGCATGTCATTCTGTTATTTCACAGGTGTAACTTGCGAGCACGGTTGTTGTGCTCACTCTTGCTTAATATTGTTATTGAGCAAGGAAAGAAAGCTTTGAGGAGATCTTTGTTGTGGACCAAGAGGTCCTGGTCGACTAGGATGCGCCCTCCAACCGATTGCCTGTGGTGTATCGGGTGGCCTGTTGTTGTATCTTCTGCTGTGTTTTGGTTGCCGGCTTGTAAGCCTCCCTTGTAAACAACTTTGTTGATATTAATAAAGTTCTCGTTAATGTATGTTACCACCTTTGTATGTTGTGAGAGCTAGCTGTTGATCCTTGGGACTTGCTCGGTTCACACAGAGGACCATGGGGTGATCCCTGACCACCACGACCACCCTTGGGTTTGGTCGTGGGAGGTCTTTGGGGTGATCCTAGCCCTCCACGACCTCCCCCGGGTCTGGTCATGGGAGGACTTGGGTCACCTCAGGTCTCACGACCTCTTTAGGATTGGTCTCTCGACCTCTTCTGGGTTGAGTCGTGGCACTTGGGGTCCTCCCCGTGCCTCACGCCCACCTTGGGACCCTCGGGTCTGGTCTCCAGACCTCTAGTTCTACTGGACCTCCTGGGTGGTCTTGGAGGTCCCCTCGAGTGATCCTACTGGACCTCCTGGGAGGTCCTGATGGACTTCTGGGAGATCCTAGAGGACCTCTCGGGTGGCCTTGGGTCGGGGCGTTACACTAAGTGATAAGAATTTCTACCTATGATAATTGAAAATGTTGCTTTAGTAAATAAAAGAGCCCGAGCCACCCTTGATAAAGCCTTGCATGTATAAATACTGTATTGTGTATTGGCTCGCGAGCACGGTTGTTGTGCTCATCCTCACTCTTTCCCCCAAACCTTCCAGAACCCGTGAATCCAGGACATTATGTATATTACGAGGATCCAAACATTGAAGGCCAAGGAGCTGATGAAGAGTAATATAGTCCGTAGTTGTTCTAGTCTTATCCCAGTCTAGCTGACTCAGTCGGCACTCGTGTATTACCAATATTACCCAGGTCTCTGGATAATATCGGTCGTACATTGGTTTCCTCAATCGCTTGCCTGTGGCGAGATGTGCTCTACCCCTTTTGCTCCCGTTGTCGCTTCCGCTTTTATGTAATGTAATTATTTGGCCTTATTCGGCTCTACTGTAAAACTCGACCCGATGCGGTCTATGTAAACTTTGATGTTTGTAATATAACGAATGGTTTGGTCTATGTTATGTATGATTTAGTTGTGTATTATGTGAACGCTTTCTACTAATTTAGTGAATAACACAGTGCTTTTACAGAGGATTATAGGTTCTAGACGATGAAATTCAGGTCTGACAATAGCCAAGGGCTAGTGCACTTCCTTCTTGTTGCTCTGGACACCACGCGCCCCATAAACCTAGCCAATACGCTCTGAGGCGGCTGCGCCCGCCACCTAGCAGCTCCAACACCTCAATCGCACAATTACTCTTGGGGGCATGCCATCCGCACATACAATTATACTCCCTCCGTTTTTAAATACATGACGTTTGACCAAGCGTGCAGTCAAACTTATCTAACTTTAACTAATAATATATGAAAAACTATTTAGATTGATCATGAGTGAATAATATCATTAGATTTGTTATGATAAATATTTTCATAATATAATAATTTTGTAATTTTTTACTAACAAAATCATATGAAAAGTAATGGTCAAAGTTATATAAGTTTGATTGCAGCAGTCAAACGTCATATATTTAAAAACGGAGGGAGTACTTCCTTAGAATTTTACTATTACTAAACGCAATGTAAATCCTAACTAATCTGATGAGATAGTTTGGAGTGATAAAAGTACGTAGCACATACAATTATACTTAGAATTTTACTATGACTAAACGCAATGTAAATCCTAAGTAATCTAACGAGATAGTTTGGAGTGATAAAAGTACGTAACCACATGGAACCAAAATTTACCTTTTAACTACTCGCTTCCTGCCCGACTGGTTCATCCTAGTTATCATTCTCATGCTCTGATGACTTCTCATCAGCATCATCAAAAGCTGTAAAAGTATATATATTGTTAGAGATATATGTATAGTGTGTTATTTCCCATTGTTATGAGGGGTTATTTGCATATTCACCACCTGTACTTTGTGTATATATATTGGCCAATTGGCCTCATATTGAATACAAGCGCTATTCATAACATGGTATCAGAGCGTACCTAGGGTTTTTTTCCCATCGCTTCCGTCGCTTAAGCTTATCGCCCATGCATGCCGCCGCTTCGAATCACGGCATCGCGGCGCTTTGGTTCATGTGACGATCGCTCGTGGTTGCCTCCCGATCTTTTCTTCGCGCGTGGCCGCGCTCTCTTCCGCCGTCGCCGGCATCGGTGCCCCATCGCTTCCCCGAGGAAATCCCGTGCGAGCTGCGACGCCTGAGTCTTCCTCGACGTCGTCGCCGAGCCGCTCTCTGCTTGCCGTCGCCGCCGGGACCGCCACCGCGTCGCGCGTGTGTGGGCGCCGCTTCGTCTCCTCGTAGATCTTGACTTCGCGCCGCTCGTGTGCTCCGCTGCCCGTGGCGCACCACCGCCGCCGATATCTCGGGCTGCTCAACCGCCGTCGCCACCATCGGCGCTGCTCGGCCTCCACCGTCGATCTTGGCTTCGCGCCACCTCGCGCCGCTTCGTGTGCTCAGCGCCGTGGTGCACCACCACCGGCCTTCGGGATCTCGGGTTGCTCCACCGCCGCCGCTAGATCCGTCGCCGCTTCTTTCGGCCGCCGCCTCCTCGTCTTGGGAAGTCGGCATCACCGCCGCATCATTGCCGCCGCCGCTTTCGGCCGCCGCTTTGCTCGTGCCGAGCGCCATCAGCGGGCACCGCCGCCGCCGCCTCGTGAGGGCGTGTGTGTGCGTGTGTGTTTTCTTAACGGGCCGGAGGCCCTAGCCGGCTTTAGGTTTTAGCCGAAGCCGAGAGAAAAAAAAGAAGAGAGAGAAGAAAAAAATGTCGTTCTAACCGCCACACCGTCCAGCGCCGTCTGTTAGACTTCGTTGTCTTGGTCACCGCGCCGTCCAGCGTCGCCTACCAATGGGTACTGTTTCCCTCCCTCGCTGCCCAGTGATCTTCGATGGTGTTAATTACACCGACTTTGTGTCTCACATGCGCATCCACATGCGTGGTCTTCGTCTCTGGGGCATCCTCTCTGGCGATGTCACCTACCCGCCTTGCCCTACTCCTCCGTGAACCCTACGCTGTCATGCCCCCAACAATGAAACAAAGGGCTCTTCTTGAGCCGCTCACTTTGCTGATGATAAGGCTGCCTCTGCCTACCAAGAGGCTCTGGATTCCTACAAGGATCGACTGACCGTCTATACTCGATTAGTGCGACGGCGGCCTTTCGAGCTGCTTCTTTGTCCTCATGCGATGTCGGCCTCAGTTCTCTTCTGAGGTTGCGGGACTCTCCTCAGCTTTCGAGATGTGGACTCACCTTCGTCAGCACTACGTGCCCTCTGGTGATGCTCTCTACCTGTCCGTGGTCCGCCAGGAGCACTCGCTTCAGCAGGTGATGCTCTTGTTGGCGCTTTCTCGCCTGAGCTCTGTATGTCGGCGTCGGTGGACTCTCTCCGCCTTTGGTGTATCACTTTGTCCGTCTTTGCTGGATATGCGTCTTGACACAGGTTTCAGCGTGTCTCGATTTCGTTACTACGCCGTCACGAGTTCGGCGGCGTGCCCGACTACTTGCACGCCACCCTCGTGTCATTCTCTGGAGGCTCTTCCGAGATCTGCGCAGAGGAGACTCGGCCGAGTGGTCTTTGATGCGATGCCGCTCCCCTCCGTGCTTTGCCTCGTCCCACTGCTACACCGCGCTCCACGCTTGACTGCTTGCCTCCTCCGTGGTGCCACAAGTGGTGGTGGCCGCCCTCCATCTGGCGAAGGCCGTCCTCCTTGCTCCCTCTTTGCGACAAGGTCGGCCACATTGAGTCAGTGCTATAAGAAGCGGCATCTTTCACGCCGTTCTTCTACTAGCAACGCACCGTCTTCTACATCAACGTCTGCATCGACTACTTGGCGGTTTCTCTCCGGCAGAGATAGCAGGACTTCGGCCTGCTTGCAGCTTGGGTTCTCCTCGGCGGAGTTCTGCGAGTTACGCTCTTGACTCTCCGGGCCGAGAAACCACCCCTACGGTCGGTACCTCCCGTGGATTCTTGACTCTGGAGCATCTTTTCACACGACTTGATTCTTCTACTCGTCCTTCATTACACCTCTTGATTCTCTGTTAGTGTTCTCACTTCTGATGGTACCTCTCTTTACGTCTCAGTGAGGACCTCTTAGCAACTCATCTTTTCATGTTCATACATTTGCTCATGTTCATCGCCTTACCATGCAGCTTCTTTCTGCTGGTCATTCTCGACTCTGACTCTTGTTGTGTTCAGGACTCCCACACGGGAGCTCTGGTTGGTTCTGGCCCTCGGCGCCTTGATTCACAGCGTCTCTGGGAGCTTGACTGGCTTCACCTTCCTTCTGCTGCCACCGTCGCCGCCAGATCTCTCGCTTACGCCACTCAGTCTCTGGCTCTTTCGATGAGTGGCATCACCGTCTTGGCCATCTGTGTGGATCTCGTGCATCGTCTTTAGTTAGTCATGGCCTTACGGGTCTGCTCTCGGAGACGTGTCTTTAGATTGTCAGGGCTGTAAGTTAGGCAAACAGATTTAGCTTCCTTATCCTCATAGTGAGTCAGTGTCTTAGCGTCCATTTGATCTTGTTCATTCCGATGTTTGGGGTCCGGCTCCCTTCGTTTCGAAAGGGGGTCATCGATATTATATCATATTTATAGATGATTTCTCTCGCCACACTTGGATATATTTCATGTCTTCTCGTAGTGAGGCCTTGTCTATCTATAAACAATTTGCCACTATGGTCTGCACACAGTTCTCCACTCCTATTCGTGTCTTTCGTGCTGACTCTGCTGGCGAGTACCTCTCTCATTACCTACGCAGCTTCCTTGTTGAGCAGGGCACTCTCGCTCAGTTCTCTTGTCCTGGTGCCCATGCTCAGAATGGTGTTGCTGAACGCAAGCATCGTCACCTCCTTGAGTCGGCTCGTGCACTGATGATTGCCGCCTCTATTCCACCTCACTTTTGGGCAGAGGCTGTTTCCACTGCCACCTATCTCGTCAACATCCAGCCTTCTTCTGCTCTTCAGGGTGCAATCCCTGTTGAGCGTCTCTGTGGTCTCCTTCCTGACTACTCTGCCCTTCGTCTGTTTGGCTGCGTTTGCTACGTTCTCCTCGCCCCTCGAGAACGCACCAAACTGACCGCTCAGTCTGTTGAGTGTGTCTTTCTGGGATACAGTGCCGAGCACAAGGGCTATCGGTGTTGGGATCCTGTTGGTCGACGGATGCGGATTTCTCGGGATGTGACTTTCGACGAGTCTCGTCCCTTCTACCCACGTCCTGCCTCTCCTTTGGCTTCCTCTCTGGAGTCTTTTTCTTTTTTGACCTTTCCAGATACACCTATACCTGTCTTGCCCTCGTCCACCCGTCCCACTGAGTCTCCACATATTCCTCCTGTGGGCTCTCCGCCGTTGTCGCCGCCTGCTTCGTCTTCTGCAGCTCCTCCGGCTCCTCCCCCTCTCTTCTACACTCGTCGACCTCGTATTGAGGATCTTCCAGATGAGCCATCTTCTCCTGATGTTTCATCTTCTCCTGATGCTCCATCTTCCCCTGATGGGTCATCTTCTCCTCGCTACGCTCTCCGCGATCGCCAGTCGATTCGGCCCCCTGCCCATTTTGCTTTTGCTAGTGCTGCTACTCATGAGTCTGTCTCCTACCGGGATGCTGTTACTCACCCTGAGTGGCAGCATGCCATGGCCGAGATTCTTGCCCTCGGCGTCTTGGTACTTGGGATCTTGTTCCTTTTCCATCTCACTCTCGTCCCATCACGTGTAAGTGGTTCTATAAGATTAAGACTCACTCGATGGCTCTCTTGGCGCTATAAAGGCGTGTCTTGTTGCTCATGACTTCGGCAAAGAGCATGGTCGTGACTACTGATGAGACTTTTACTCTGTGGCCCACATGACCCTTGTCGCACTCTTCTTTCGGTGGCGTCACATTGCCATCGGTCTGCATTTCTCGGCTTGATGTCAAGAATGCCTTTTTAATGGCAAGTTGCGTGAGGAGGTCTACATGCATCCGCCACAGGGTATACATTCTGAGGGCATGGTGCATGCCGCCTTCCGCTCTCTCTCTGTGGCCTTAAGCAAACCCCTCGTGCTTGGTTTGAGCGCTTCTCCTCTGTGGTCACTGCTGCTGGTTTTTCAGCTAGTGATCATGATCCTGCGCTCTTTGTCCACACTTCGTCTCGTGGTTGGACTCTTCTTCTTCTATATGTTGATGATATGATCATTACCGGAGATGATTCTGAGTACATTGACTTTGTCAAGGCTCGTCTTAGTGGCGGTTCCTTATGTGCGATCTTGGTCCTCTTCGTTACTTCCTTGGGATTGAGGTTACTTCCACTCGGATGGTTTCTTTATGTCCCAAGAGAAGTATATTCGAGATCTTCTTGATCGCGCCTCTCTCCTTGATCGGATCTTGTTGAGACTCCCATGGAGCTCAATGTTCACCTCCGACCCTCGATGGCGAGCCTCTTTACGATCCGACTCTCTATCGTCATCTTGTTGGGAGTCTTGTCTACCTTCTTTGTTACTCGTCCAGGATATCACTTATCCTGTCCACATTATGAGTCGGTTCGTGATCTGCTCCCCTCGGGTCCCTCTGACCACCTTCTTGGTCTGCGATACCTTCGTGGGACTATCTCTCGCCATCTCTTCTTTCCACACTCCAGCTCGTTACAGCTTCAGGCTTATTCGGATGCTACTTGGGCCAGCGATCCCTCCAGGCTCATAACATATATCAAGGGAAAATTGCAAATGCCTGCAGAAAATCAGTCCAAGTTTGATTTACCCCCTATGAGTACTTTTATAGCACATACCTCCACAAGTACATGGTTGTTTGACATGCCCCCGGCACCCCCTATCACGCTGACTCAGTGATTGTTTTGTTGACCTGGACTCCATGGTGTGCTAGGGTGGTCCGAGGCGTTTTAGCGTGGCCCAAAGGGCTAAGTTGCATAGCTCAGATTGAGATGTGTCAGCGGACGAAGTGTTCATGTTCATTTCCCTCTCTGTGATGAGTCGAATCAAGACGAGGGAAGGTAGCAGGTGTGGGCCAAACCGGACATGGCATGGGTCCAATTAACCACGTTGCACCTAGTTCTAGCTGAGGTTTCACGCCACGGAGTCCATGTCGACAAAAAACAGCCGAGTCAGCAGCATGTGCCACAAAAGTACCTGCAGGGGCTAAATCAAACTCCGACAGACTTTTAGGGGCATTTACAATTTTCCGTATATCAACGAGGGTGAGTACAGTAAGCCATACTCAATAAACTGACATACATTAATAATAAGTTAATTTACTTTCTTGAGAAAATCAATCTGAAAAATAAAATTTTCATTTAGTATTGATTTAATGAATTATTTAATAAAGAATCTTTTGGTGCTACACATGATAGCAACTTTCCCAAACCCAGGATTCACAAGGATGAAATTCCACACATTTATACTCTGTCTATAGAGAGGTACTCCGACATCGCATGCTCTACCAAGAAATCAATCTCGGAAGAGAAGGGTTCCTTTGGTCCTTCGAGAACCAACCTCTTTAGTCTTGACATACTAGTACTGTTGGCTCCTATGGACCCATCACCATAAAAGTAACACATTGTCAAAAGAAATATCAATTATGATTATCAAAAGAAATATTTCCAAAATGCATAATTGTCATATTTATCAAGTGCCACCTGCTTCGTATCGATACAAACACATTGGCCAAATATGATATATTCATATACATCGAGAGTGTATGCATCATATATATTATCCAAAAATAACAAAGTAACATATGCACAGCTTGCACTATGTAATTTATCAAAATAAATAGTGCACAGTCAGCTTGCATATTTTCTGGAAGCACATTGCAAAAAAGCTCTGGATAAGTTTGCACCAAATTAATAGTAATTAACTGTGACTAAGAATGTTCATGCATTTAAAAAAAATGCAACAAATGTACGAGGGGTATTCTGAGGTCGCTAAGGGATATATGCATATCCCTTTAGAGAAGTGCACTTGATAACTAGTAGCAAATTAAGAGCAATTGGTTGGGCCGATTATGTGTAGACACTTTACCTAAACAAAGGCACATTAGGAAGTTGTCGGCCCATAAGCCCCATTAGTTACTTTGGTTCCATATTTCTTATTCGCACATGAAGGGAGACCTCTTTCTCCTATATAGAAGGGGGGGGGGGCTCATTGTAGACACAAGCCTATAGGTAAAGAGATCAATAAAGAGAGAAGCAACCACATTAGTTACTTTGTGTTTATGTCTATTGTTTATTATTTATTAGTTGAGAGCTTTGTTCGTCGGCAACGCAACCTCGATTATACAACAAGTTATCAACACGATAACACTCTAAGATAAGTCTTGCTGGTACATTGCTTTGATCTAAGTTTTTATTCTACTGTTCATTAGCGTCGATCCCGCTGGCCAGGTTGGTGCATGACTGTAACATCCCCAAATTTTCAATTCTGGTTAAAAATAAAACTTAAATATTTTCCTTTAATTTCCGAATTTCTAAAACATCTAAAAATCAGGAAATCTCTTTTTCTCTTTCTCTCTCCTCGCTGACATGCGGACCCTGCATGTCAGTCAGTCTCTCTGTCCCTCTATAAGAAGCCGGCGCATCCCTCTTCCCCATTCTCCTCCCCATTTCCCACGCTATCCCTTCCCTCTTTTTTCCCCAAGACAGGCAGCCGCTACCTCCATTGATCTCCTTCTCCGGTGAAGTTCCTGCCCCCTTAGCCATGTCACAGTGTGTTCTCAAAGGTTCTCCACCACCACCGCTGACCGTCGTTGCCCCGCTGTCTCGGTCATCACCACATCGCCTATCGGACCCGGGAGTAATACCCCCAAATCCTCTGTGTATTTCTGAACTAGTCCCATGATCAGTAGCTAGTTCATACAGTAAACAGATATGGTAACATCCATAAATCGCACAATTATATTAATAATCAACAGAGTTTATTATAAAAGAGGCTTACAAGCCAACAATAAAGAACACAGTGGAAGACAAAGATGTAGTAGAGTCCAGTTGATTCGCCACATGCAATTGACTGGGGTAGCGGCCTAGTCGTCGAGATCCACACCAGTAGCAAAGTCCTTCTCCTCTAAAATTTATTTGCATAAAGCAAGAATGAGCACAACTTTCGTGCTCGTAAGTTACACCTAATAACAGATTATAATGCATGCAAGGATATATCAAAGGAAGGCTTACTGGTTGAATTTGCATAAAGCAATATTTTCTTTAAATATTTGTACTAAATTCCAAAGCAGTTATTCCATAACTAAAATTCATTTTATAAATTCTCAAGTTTTATAGTCAGATAACATTCACACAAGAATGGTGAAGGATACCCTCCTATCACATGGCTTCCTACCCAATTCCTATTTGGATAGAAATCCAAAATCATTTGTCTCAAATCATTTTGAAATCAAAACCAAAGTCTAACTTTGAGTGGCTTTGCTAAGCATGTCCATGACCGTGGACACGGCTATTCGAATAGTTCTTAACACTCTGCAGAGGTTGTACAGCTTTACCCACATAGCATGAATTCTCTAGTTTATTCGGCATCTGTCGATACCACCGCTCACTATCTTAGGTAAGCAGTCTAGAGCACGTGTCAAGGCCTTTACAAAGCTTCATCCTATTGTAGTCCCGCCTCGCTAAGGATTCACCCCCTTTGGACTGACCATCTACCGGGTTCAGGCCACCTCTTGAGCTAGGTGGGAATACATAAAAGTAGGTCATAAAAGACACCCACACAACCGGATGGCACGACCATAGTGAAACGTTGCAAATTAGTTAGCCAGGTCCCACCCACTCAGGACATGTGGTAGTACGATTGTGGCTTAGCAAGATGCAGCTCAAAAACCGGTCCTTAACTGACTTGGGCAACTTCCAAAAACCCTAGGCCTTAATCCTACCCAGATTAAGCCCGTGCATAAACCTGCACCCACCAACCATCCATTTTTGCCCAAGTCCAAACCATCATTTAATTTTATTTCAATTTTTCAAAGCATTTGTAAACTCCCATGACACACCAATGCCATAGATACAATTTAAACAACATTTGATTTTTGGCTGAAATTCCCAAATCAAATATTTCAGGTCTAAGCATGGCTAAGCATAATTTGACAAAATGTTCTAGTTCATACTATTGCATAAACTAGATTTTGATCTAAGGTGTCAAGGTAGGTTTATTTCATTGTCAAAATTGGCAGTACAAAGCATTTAGGAATAACTATAATTTAAAAACAGGTATTTAAATTAGATTGAATAGAAATAAGCATGCATTAATAATTTAAAAATAGAATTTAAATAATTTGAAATAATAGGATCAAATATGATCAAAGATGTAACTTACCTTGCTTGATTAGTTGCTCTCAAACGGCGTCGAAATCTGACTCTCCGAAGTAGTCGAAATCTATACGCGAAAATAAGCCAAATTCAAACAAAATTCAAATAAAGATTCAAATGAACTCCAAATTAAATATTTTGGTTTAGTTATCTAGATCTTGAATTTATTTGAATTTATAAATTTGAATCGACGTAATTGGAGTTCGTATGAAGGAGAACGAACCCCGGGAAGTTTTTTAAAATCACATGAAATGATGAATTAGGGATTTTCAGAATTTGGAATCATTTTTACACGGGAAAATCGGATTAATGCATCGGCATGACGTCAGCAAGATCTTTTCGGCTGAAAGGAAATAAAAAGAAAAATCCCAACATGTGGGCCCCACTTGATAGTGACATGGCTCATGGCGCACCGAGTTCACTGAGCCTTGGGTCTGGAGGCTTGGAGTCCGCCACACGTACGGTGCTAATTTGGCGCCACATAGGATGACACACGTGCGCGATGCTGACCTGGACGCTGAGGTGGCTGGCTGATCGAAACGCCATGTTGACTCAACGCCGGTGAGCTTTGGATGCACCCGACAACCGTGAATGACGGCTCATCGGCGAGAGTGAATGATTGCATTGGGTAGAGAAGGATATTGCGCATGTAGTGGTACCAGTTTGAGCGTGAGAGGCTGTCGGAGTTGACCGGCGGCGAGCTTTTGGTAGCGGAGACGATCGGGTGTTGTCGGATGAGAGCTTCGGCGACGCTCCGGAGCAACGAAGGGGTTCTTGAGGGAGCCCTTGCGATGGGGATGCCGAAGGTGTAATCCACGGAGGCAGGGTGTCGACAGTGGCAGCGCAATTCGAAGAAACAAAAGCTTGGCCGAAACCCTAAATTTTGGAATCGCGGTGGCGCTAGAGTTCTTGGGCGGTGGAGACTTGAGGGGTTTTGATGCGAGTAGCAATGCGACTCCAGGGGGCTATTTATAGGGCCGATCGAGGGGTTGCCGGGGGAGGAAATCGAGCTCACGGCATCTTCGTCGGTGGTTGCGGAATTCCGGCGAAACCGTGTGCAAGGGGGAAAGTGGGCGGAATGGGTACGGGATTGAAGGGTGGTTTGAATGCGCATGGTGGCACGAGATAAAGGGAGGAGATCGCGGAGATTTGAACGAGCTTGAGAGGCGCTAATGGCGGCAGATGTAGTGACCCAACCCTAGGTCACCCGAGAGGCCCTCCAAGAGCTCTTGGAAAGTCTACCAGGACCTCCCAGGAGATCCCAAAAGGATCTCTCAGTCAGTCCACCAAGACCTCCCAGGAGGTCCAGCAGGACCACCTGGAAGTCCAGGAGAACAAATCCGAGGGGGTCGTGGAGCCAGGGAGCACCCCGAAAGACCTGCCACGGCCAGACCAGGGGAAGTCGTGGAGGTCTGAGGTCATCCCAAGACCACCCGTGACCCACCAGAGGAGGTCATGGAGGACTGAGACCACTCCAGAACCACACACGTCCAAACCATTGAGTGGTCGTGGAGGACTGGGCTTGCTCCAAGGTTCCCTGTGCATACTGAGCTAGTCCCAAGGATCATGGCTAGCTCTTCACAGCAACAATAGTGATAGCATTGCAACACAACCAGCTTTATTAATATCAAGGAAGTTGTTTACAAGAGAGCTTACAACGCAGCAACAAAATATAATGAAAGATAAACACAAGGGCCACCCGATACACCACAGGCAATCGGCTGGAGGGTGCAACCTAGACGGTCCAGGACCACTTTGGTCCACAGCGAGATCCACCCAAGGCTTCCATACCCTGCTAAAGACAGCAGCAAGCAAGAGTGAGCACAACAACCGTGCTCGCAAGTTACACCCGTCAATTAACAGAATGACATGCATAGGGATATATCAAGGGAAAGCATATTAGGGTTGATTTGCATAAAGCCAATTTTATTTCAAATACAAGTACTAAGTTTCAAGGCAGATTACAATAGATAAAGTTCATTTTTGCAAATCTATTTTCAGTTGGATAGCATTCATCATTGAAATGGTGAAGGATACCCTCCTGCACATGGCTTCCCGCCCAAACCCAATTTGGTTAAGCCACCAAAACCAGTTTCAATATTCTTTTGAAAACCAAAACCAAGAGCTAACTTTGAGTGACATTGCCAGCATGTCCATGACCATGAACACGGCTGTTCGAATAGATTTACACTCTACAGAGGTTGTACACTTTACCCACATGACATGAATTCTCTAGTTTGCTTGGCATCCGTCGATACCACCTCACACTTCCTTTGGTGAGAGGTCTAGAGCACATGACAAGGCCTTTACAATGCATTGCTCCACCACAGTCCACCCCCATTAAGGTTTCGTAGATCCCCCCTTTTGGATAGAAACCCGCAGGGTTAATGGGGTGCCCCCTCTTAGGCCAGGTGGGACTACAACTAGTCATAACATGACAAACCCACCGCATCCGCAGGGTAAACCACGGTAGAGCTTTGCAAATTAATTAGCCAGGTCCCACGCCCCATACTGGAGACATGTGGTTGCACAATTTTGGCATAGCCCATTATAGGCTTAGCAAGTGGTGTCTCAAAGACCGGTCCTTAACCGACTTGGGTGACAAACCTCAACCCTGGGGCATCGGATCACACGACCCCGTGCATAGACATGCACCAACCAAACAACCAGCTTCGCCCAAGTCAAATCCATTTTTCATTTACTTTGTTTTTCAAACCTCCATGGCACACCAATGCTATGGCCAAAATCTCCATGGCACACCAATGCCACGACCCAAAATATTTGATCAAGTGATATTTTGTTAAAAATTCCCAAATCAAGATTTTGGTCTAAGCGAGACTAAGCATTTCATTTTCTTTAAAAGCTTCGGGTCCTCACTATTGCAAGAACCAGATTTATCTAAGGTGACAATGAGGTTGATTCAACATGGATAGTGGTCATACCAAGCAGTAGGCATAACTACGAATTTAAAGGTAGGCATTGAAATATCTTAGTGAAATAAGCATGCATACATCTTTGAAAACGACATAAGTAACTTGAAGTATTGGGTGCAATATGATCAAGAGTGTAACTTGCCTTGCTCAAAGTCTTGAGCTTCTTCCTCTCTCTCACAGAACTCTGGCTCCCCACGGTCTTGGCAATCTACACGGTGAAAACCAAATATTCAAATAATGCTTAAACAAGATCCAAAGAACTCCAAATAAACTTAGATACAAAACCAATACAGAGATTGAGAGGTCGGGAGGAGGTCCAATGAGCTTGATGGAGGAGGTCTAGAGAGTCAAGAGAGGAGGTCCAAGAACTTGGAGGGAGGTCTAAGGTAGGCTCGGTTGAGACAGAGAGGAGAAATGGAGAAGAAAGTAAGAAAGGAGGACTACCCCAACTATATGTATAGCTGGAGCCAATGCACATGACCCAGAATATGGGTCCTTAGAAGTTGGTAAGGAGGACAGTGGGAGTAGGCAAGGAATGTGACAATGGTATGACATGAGTTCTACAAAGGTGAGAGCATTTAATGTGATACAACATGCATTAAATGCGGTGAAGACTTCCTTGCCCAAAGGACACAGAAAACTGAGAGTGTGACTGCCCAGTGGGGCAGCCAAGACCCGCAGAGGTGGTCCTACGAAGACATTGGGGAGGTCTTTGCAGTGAACAAAGGGAGATCCTCACCCATAGGGGAGGTCCTGACGGTTGGATCTCCAAAGAGGAGGTCCAAACGGCCAAGATTAAGTGCAAACGGGGAGGTCCGCAAGGTAAGAGGAGAATGTAACAGCCCCAACCCTATTATACAGTAATGAAACACTGTTCATGTCATTACTGTTCAAATTAACAAATTAGGTAACATGTTCCAAACTATTTTCCCAAAATGTTAATTATAAATTCCAACTTGATAAAAAAAAATTTAGAAGGAAATACAATCCAATGTTGGTATTAAGGTTGGGAAGTATTTTAATGGAAAATCAGATAAATTATTATGGCCAAAAATAATTTTTGTTGAATTTTAGAAATTATTTTGGTTTTCGTAAAAATAATTGTTTTTAAATAAACCCTAGTTGGTTTAAATAAATTATTTATGTATTTATAAAGAAGAAACAGTGATTTTAAAATTTATTTGGGGAAATATATTATCCCAGTAGTAGTTCTGCAAAATTTCATGATTTTATAAATTTATTTGCTATATTTAAAGGTCCGGTCAAACCCTTTTTGAAATTGAATTATTACGGTCAAATCTTTCGGTCCTAGCAGACCCGGCAAAGATCAGAAGGCGCGGTGGAGTCAACCCGGCGCAACCGGCTCGATCACGTCTCACTCACGCGTTTAAACCCGAGCCCATCTCGGTAGTCCATTTCGCGTGAACGGGCGGATCAAAGGTCTTTGTTGGACCGTCCGGAGATGCCAGCCCAGATCCACCGTTGAAGTTAGATCGGACGGGCCGCAATTGTTGGGCCGTTCGGACGTCCGAAGCCGCCTCGATCCTAGCCGTGGGTTGTGATCTAACGGTGATGGATTCTGTGGGCCGAAGAGTTCCCGCACGTGCCTCATCGTGGGCCGTTGAAGTTCGATCGGAGGGCTCTCGCAGATTGGGCATTCAGACCTCACTGAGAACCTCGCGATCGTGGTCGTCACGAGGATCGGACGGTTGGTGCGCGAGGAGCATTTCCGCGTGTGCTGCATGGCGCGATTCTCTCTGGGGCCCAAATATCGATGGGGTTTTTACGTACACAGGTGCGGTCTTGCTGCGATGGATTGCCCTGGGCCCGCATGTCAGCGTCGATTTTGGTCTCCTTGCGCGCGGTGCGTTGCTGTGTTAACCTTGGGCCCAGTTGTCAGCGGCGGTTTCACCGTTGCGGGCGTGTGCTACGTGCGTGCATGGCTGTAGCAGCTCCTAGGCCCACGCGTCAGTGGCCGATTTTATTCTCTGCGTGCACTGCATGCTGTGTATATCTCTAGGACCCGCATGTAAGTGAGCTAAATTATGTTTTCTCTGGTTTTCCCCCATGAGCATTGTAGTGACCGAAATGGTGGTGATGAACAGTAACTTTGAGGATATTTTTTCTTTGATATCTATCCTTTAGTGCCACCTCATTGACTCCAGATGGTTCTCATGCACTATTGGAGACCCTTATACACTCTATAAACTTTGGTCATGGGACTTCTGCCATTGTTGACCACTGAGGGGCATCATCTTTATTTTCCTTCACAGTGAAGCACCTTTGTTGCTCTGCCTTGTTCAACTACAAGCATATCTAAATATCATGCTAATGTAGTTGTAGATATTTCTTGTAGATTGAACTCGTGGTCTTTTTCTCTGTCAACTTTTGTTGTGAAGCTTCATCTGGGAAAACTTCACCTGGGTGAGCTGAGTTCTATCTTAAGTTCCATCTTCTCTTTAGCAAGCAAATGTCTAATAATCTTTAGAGTTAAGTTACATCCATTCTTTTGGTCAGACCAAAGAAAGGACCCTGGATCTTTTCTGTTGACCAAGAATCAATCTTTTCTTTTCTAAACCCTAGCTGGTAAGTCAGACTTTACTTTTGTTAGCTTTAACCTCCCTTTGAATCTTTTGATTGTGTAGCTTTCCTAGTAGCCGAAAATAGCAAAAGGATTCTTTTATGTTTTATTGTAAAACCAAAACCGACAACCTGGACAGCAGCAAATCTACAGTTGTAAATTGCTAATAATAGGTATTAACTGCCTGGTTAGGTCAACACTAACCTTAATCCACTTAGTTTTAGCTCAGTCTTTCATTTATATGAGGTTTAGCTAGATAAATAGAGTATTTGCGATTTGTCCTGTTCCAGTTCAACAACCTGATCCTGTAGCTATATTTTAAATCTAAAATCTGGGTAGTAAGTATCATTAGATAGCATATATGGATTATTATCTTTAATAAAGTACGTATAGTTTAAGCATATTGTTATCCATGCATTACCCTTTTGATCATACATTCTTTTATGCATAGTATTCTCTGCTTTCTCCTGTGTTCATTGGATTTCTTTTATTTGCTTTTAGACTCGGGTTCTTCCGAGTTGGTTGAATCTTTTGTTGAACCTCAAGAACTCGAACAAGAGGTCATATACTACTACCAAGGCAAGCTTCCTCTCGCACCATGTTGAACCTAATTTTTTTTTGGGCTGTAGCTTTATAAAATACAAGGACACCTTTGCATGCAATCTTCTAAAACAAAAATTATTTATGCTCGCTCTAGTTAGTTATAACCTAAACTTGTGGCTTATCTTGAATTATATCATACACTCAAACTAAGGTAGTCTCATCTTTGTATAATACTTAATTTTGCTTAGCCATGCAGTCCTTAGAACGTTAGAGTTTGGCAAGCTTAGCTTGTCGACTTGGGAACAACAAATGATTTATAATTATTTAATCCTTGTTCAGTTTATTTGATTTGGAAATGCTTCTAAATCTGTTATCAATTCAATTCAAATCTGGACAAGTGGATGCTAGTGATGGTGCTTTTGTGCACGAGAATTGGGAATGTGGATGTCTTATGCGGGTTGATTAAGGATGAACTCGACGGCCCAATTCAAGCCCCAACGCACTTCCACATGCGATTGTATGGTATTTGTTTGGTTAAGTAAAGGGTTAGTGCTATTGAGTTGGATCTGAGAGTAAGGACATGTGTATTGATTTCATATGGCATAGATGCGGTCGTCGTATGCCATGTGGAGCTTATATTGATATCGGATGTTCTTAGCAAGGGTAAGGCGTAGATGTGTTCCATCGCATGTACGTTCCTTCAGGTGCCCGACTGCGGTGTAAAATGTGTGGCTAACACGAGTTTGCATTTAATTGACTGGGTCGGCATTACCTGTACAACATGTGAGCCCCGGTTGAATGTATGCTATCAGACTGGTTTAAGCGGGATTAATCTCACATGGGTCATCTAACTCAATAGTGCTAGCTTGTTGAAAAATACCAAATCTTAGTTTACCCGGCCGGCATACCAAAGGCAGTGTGCTATTATCCTGGGGGCTACGGGCTAACTAAGTCATGTGGGTAAAGATGTACACCCTGCAGGTTAAAACTATTGAATAGCCGTGTCCACGATTCTGGACAACGCTCAATTGATGTCACTGTATAGATTTTGCTCTAAGTTTGTTTTGGGAGTTAAGTTCGCATGATGGTCGTTATGCACATTTAATTGTGAATTGTTATTTATTCTTGTTCTTGTTTATGTTTATGATTACACTTATTCACTGTTTTAGTCCAAATCAATTTATTAAAATTGCTTTATTAAAATATAGCAATTGTAGGTTAAGAGGTATCGCTTTATGCAAATTGAACCATTTAAACCTTCTGTTGTCAACCTTATGCATATATACATTCTATTCCATTGTATAGGTTCTAACAACCACTTTCTTTTATTAGTTTGTGTAAGTCTTGCTGAGTACCTTTCGTACTCAGGGTTCTATAACCTCTTGTTGCAGGTGAGGATGGATACCTGTATGAGATGCCCGTTAGCGCCGATGTGGGTGACGCTAACGAGTAGTGCTAGTTTTATTCTCCACGCAATAGCCTGCGGGATGATGGGGCCATTGGTGGTTTTGTTTTTATCTTTTCGTTTCCGCTGTTGCTCTTTTTGTTAATGACCCAAGGTCATTTGTTCACATTTCTGTTACTGTAGCAATCTGGTACTGTAGCAACCGAATTTGGAGATGTAATAATTAATGTCTAATTATGTGAATGTATGATTTGTATGTGATTGATGCAATGTTGATTAAGGATATATGGGCAATAGTCACTAATCCTGGGAACTATTGCATGACATATATCCGGGAACCTAATTGTTGGATTGTTACTTGTTATGGTTATGCTTTTAGTATAATTTTTATTAAGGACATTACACTGTTCCTTAATTAAGAATTATGCTGCCAGTATAATTATAATTCGGCACAATTCCAATAATTTAGGGGTCCCACAGCGTTGGTATCAGAGCATACGGTTGCCTGTAGGATAGAATTAGCATGGTTGTCACCTTTAGTGAGTCTCTGTGATCTTATTTTAACTTAAATTAATTTCTAAAGATCTAAGTCTGCTATCTTTTATTCCTTATCTTCTTTTAGTATCAATCCTTATCCACCTTTTTGTTGGATTTTTCAAGATCAGTTTCTTATCTACCGTGTCTTTCTCTGTAGATGAGTGGCTGGTATTTGATCAAGGAGACTCGAGCTGAAGAAGTGGATGGCTTTCCAGCTTTACTTCGAGACATGATGTGGCGTGCCAATTTCACATATCAGCCAGAGTATGTTATTTACCGTCGAGACCGAGGTCCTGGTATGGAAGAGTACCAATCTATCATTAATGTGATCGCCAGACAGGTGGTGGGTAGTGTTCCTTACTGTATCCACGTACGTGCCACTTCCGAGTCTATGGCTGTGCAGGAAGTTGCGCGTAGGATGATGGGCCTCCTTCGTCATGATCTGACGGAGCTGTCTCAGCCACCCTATGTACACTTCCCAAAACAGGGCCCTAGGTCGGATGTGATTGCGTTTGATGAGATTCAGTTCGGAGAGGACCCATACGTACGCGAGTTAGCGAGGTTGGTCCGTATCATGGGCCAAACCTATCACTGTCTCGTGTGCGAGTTATGGGAAACCCGCCGTAAATGCGCACGAGGCACGTGAATATTTGAGGCTTGGTGTTGCCACGAACCGTTCCTCGTAACGTGCTTTATGGCAACAATGAGATCCCTCCACCGCCACAAGACCACGAGGATTGCGACTTCCAGAGGTGCCGGGGCTTGTTCCAGTCCTTAGTCAGTGTCGTCAGGCACGAATGTCTGCTGGATTTCCTCGCACTCAGCGACCTACACACCCTGGTGGACATCATTTGCTGCTAGGTTCCCCTACTCGTCTTATCAGCCCTAGGGATCCCATAGATACGGGTTCACCAGGAGCTCATATGTTAAATGAGTTTCCGGTGAATTTTAACCGTAACGACTACACTTAGGGGCTGAATGTGAGATTCGGCCTTAGTTGTGTAATAGGTAGTATTGTGTAATAAATATTGTGTAATAGACTGGCCTATGTTTTGTATAAATGCTGGGTACTAACTTTTGTATTCTGGAACTTGGTATTGTAGTGGTTGACATGTGTATTGGACTTAAGGTGTTAATAAAGTAATGTTGCCCTTTTGCTGTACTCATCTTGGTGTTATTGTTTTTGGTGTTACTTGGCTGCATGAGATAACATGTTGCATGCTTAAGTTTAGTAATTAATTATTTCCTATCTCCTAATCTTGTATGTGTTAGCACGAGTGTATCCTTGTTATGTTGTTAACCATTATATGGCAACAGGATGACAGGACCAACCACTCGATCGCGAACACAACAAGAGGAGAGGTTTTCCACCCCTGTTCTCCAAACTCAGGGAGAGCAGACTGACCCTTCCGGATCCCATGGTCCGCAAGGTGGTCGTCAGGAAGAGGAACTTCCTCCACCACCCACCATGGCGGACGTGCTCATGCAAATTGAGCGCAACCGCATGGATCAGACGCGCATATTGGAGCAGATTGCGCGTAATACCTCAGCTGCTCCTACACCCGTTGGTCGAGCCGGAGTTCAACATGGTCAGGGTAGTCTCGCTGACTTTCAGCGAACTAACCCGCCAGTGTTCTCTAGCTCCCAGGATCCTTTGGAGGCAGAAGATTGGCTTAGGGAGATTGAAAAGAAGCTGACCATTGCCCAATGTTCCGAAAGAGAGAAGATTCTGTATGCTAGCTACCAGCTGACTGGACCGGCTAGCAACTGGTGGGACAATTATTTGGCCATCCAACCCACCGGATATACTCCTACTTGGCTTGAGTTCATGGAGGCTTTTCGCGAAGCCCATATTCCTGAGGGAGTGATGATGCTCAAGCAGCAGGAATTTCTCGCTCTTAAACAAGGGCGAAAGTCAGTGACCGAGTATCTTCATGAATTTAATTTTCTTGCTCGGTATGCCCCTGACGATGTTTCGACTGACACACGTCGTCGAAACCGTTTCATGAATGGATTATCTGAAGAGTTGAGTTGGCTTTGGCAGTACAGGACTTCAGAAATTTCCAACATCTTGTAGACAAAGCCATCATTGCTGAAACCAAGAGCAAAGCTTTGGAAGATTCGCGGAAGCGGCAGAAGGCCACTCAGTTCACATATAGTGGTCGTTCAGTTAGACCGCGACTGTGGCAACCTCAATCTTTCCGAGCGCCCGCTCCAGTTCCACCTAGGGCGCCGGTGTTTGCTTTTCGTCCACCGCCATCCGCTGGACAGTCCCGACCTAGTGGACACAGGCCACCTACTGCTATCAATGTCAGGCCGGGGGTGATATGTTATCATTGTGGTCGTCCGGGACATTTCGCTAATCAGTGCTTTGCTAAGGCAAAGGGATTGCCACCAGTTCAGCCATCTCCAGCTTCTGTGCGACCTGCACCTTCCCCAAAGGCAATCGTCAAACTGATCTGTTCGATCATGGCCGTGTGAATCGATTAATCAAGAAGCGGTAAGACACACGAGGTTATCCTTGGTATGCTCCTAATTAATTTCAGTTCAGCTACTGTTTTATTTGACTCTGGAGCATCCCATTCTTTTATTAGTAGGCAGTTTGTTACTCAACATCAATTAGACATGCATCTGCTTCATCCACCCCATATTATTCATTCGCCTGGGTCAGTATTTATGACTGATCAAATCTGCCTTAATGTCAATATCAATATTGAAGGAGTAGATTTTTGGGCTGATCTGATTGTGATAAATTCTAAAGGGATAGATGTTATTTTGGGTATGGACTGGTTGTCCAAGAATTTCGGCCAGATTAATTGTGCCCAGAGAACTATATCCCTTACTAATAAAAATGGCCTTTCAGTCATTTTTCAGTCTAGAGCAATTCATTCTCACCTTGGTGCATTGAAAGTTGATACCACTCCTACCTTAGAGTCAGTACCAATAGTATGTGAATATCAGGATGTTTTTCCTGAAGAACTTCCCGGTATGCCCCCAGATCGGGAAGTAGAGTTCGTAATTGAACTAGTCCCTGGTACTGCTCCCATTTCGAGAAGACCTTATCGCATGCCTTCCAATGAGCTGTTTGAATTGAAGAAACAGCTTGGAGAATTGCTTGACAAGGATTCATTCGATCGAAGTTCCTCACCACAGGGATGCCCGCTATCTTTGTCAAAAAGAAAGATCGACTTTACGGATGTGTGTAGATTACCGTCAGCTTAAATGAGGTTACTATCAAGAATAAGTATCCTCTGCCTTAATTGATGATCTGTTTGACCAGGTTGATCGGAGCCCGTGTCTTTTCTAAGATTGATTTACGATCGGGCTATCATCAGATCAAGGTTAGAACTGAGGATATTCCTAAAACAGCATTCTCTACTCGTTATGGATTATACGAGTATACTGT
Organism: Phyllostachys edulis; assembly: GCA_036346405.1. Classification (NCBI taxonomy): domain Eukaryota; kingdom Viridiplantae; phylum Streptophyta; class Magnoliopsida; order Poales; family Poaceae; genus Phyllostachys; species Phyllostachys edulis. The sequence goes on along the minus strand of CM070547.1, from coordinate 38,465,265 downwards.
TATGTCCTTTGGTCTAACCAATGCTCCTGCTTACTTCATGAATCTAATGAATTCAGTATTCATGGATTTCCTGGATAAGTTTGTTGTTGTGTTCATTGACGACATTCTTATCTACTCCAAGTCTGACGCCGAGCACGAGCATCATTTGAGACTTGTGCTGGATACACTTCGCAAGCATCAGCTGTATGCCAAATTTAGCAAGTGTGCGTTCTGGCTCAAGCAAGTTGCATTTCTGGGTCATGTATTATCCGAAGGAGGTATTACTGTTGATCCCAGCAAAGTACAGGATGTACTAGACTGGAAGCAGCCCAAGAATGTTCCTGAAATCCGAAGTTTCCTTGGACTTGCGGGATATTACCGTAGGTTCATTGAAAATTTTTCCAAGATTTCCAGACCACTGACTCAACTTTTGAAGAAAGAGAACAAATTCTTTTGGTCAGTGGAATGTGAAAACAGTTTTCAGCTTTTGAGAAAGCTCCTAACTGAAGCTCCTGTTCTCACTCTCCCAGACATCCATAAGAATTTCGATATTTATTGTGATGCATCTCGCCATGGACTTGGCTGTGTGCTTATGCAAGAGGGCCGAGTTGTGGCATATGCATCGAGCGATTCTAACCCCATGAGGTTAATTATCCTACCCATGATTTGGAATTGGCGGCCGTAGTCCATGCATTAAAGATTTGGCGACATTACCTTATTGGCAATCGTTGCGAAATCTATACTGATCATAAAAGCCTGAAATACATATTCACTCAAGTTGATTTGAATATGCGACAAAGAAGATGGCTTGAATTGATCAAAGACTACGATATGGGTATCCATTACCATCCTGGCAAAGCCAATGTTGTGGCTGATGCTCTGAGCAGAAAGTCGCAATGCAATTGCTTATCAACTATTCCTTTGACTAAGAGCTTATGTGCTGAATTTCAACGCTTAAGCCTTGAGATGGTCGAAGATGGATTTCTTGCTACTTTAGAAGTAAAATCCACACTGGAGGATCAGATTTTGGAAGCTCAGAGAACTGATGCTGAGGTAGCCGAAATCAAGGGGAATATGAAGGCGGGCAAAGCCAATGAATTCTCTGAAGATGCTCGTGGTGCCATTCGATATCGTAATCGTTTGGTGGTACCCGCAAATTCTCAATTGAGAGAGTTAATTCTGAAAGAGGCTCATAATTCCAAGTATTCTTTACATCCTGGAAGTACTAAAATGTACCAGGACTTAAAGAAAACATTTTGGTGGAGCAGGATGAAAAGGCAAATTGCTCAGTATGTTGCTGAATGCGATATTTGTCAAAGGGTTAAAGCTGAACATTTGAAACCTGCTGGTACCCTTCAACCTCTACCTATTCCACAGTGGAAATGGGAGGAAGTCGGTATAGATTTTGTTACCGGACTTCCGAAGACTCGGAATGGATTCGATGCCATCTGGGTAATAATTGATCGCCTAACAAAAGTGGCTCATTTTATCCCTGTCAGAACCACTTTTAGTGGCAATCAATTGGCCGAATTATACATTGCCAAGATTGTTTGTCTCCACGGTGTTCCTAAAGTTATTGTTTCAGACCGTGGACCTCAGTTCACTTCTCATTTTTGGAATTGTCTTCACCAAGCATTGGGAACTGAACTTTCCTTCAGCACTGCTTATCATCCTCAAACCAGTGGACAGACTGAAAGGGTGAATCAAGTGATGGAGGATCTTCTTAGAGCCTGTGTGCTATCATATGGCGAAAATTGGGAGAAATCTTTGCCGTATGTGGAGTTTTCCTACAACAATAGCTACCAAGCAAGTATTCAAATGTCACCTTTTGAAGCCTTGTATGGGAGAGCTTGTAGGACTCCATTAAATTGGTCAGAGTCTGGTGAAAGACCATTTTTTGGTCCAAACTTGGTTTTGGAAGCTGAAGAACAAGTTCGTCTGATTCGAGACCGTTTGAAAACTGCTCAGTCTCGTCAGAAGAGCTATGCCGATCATCGACGTCGTGAGCTAAGCTTTGAGGTAGATGATTTTGTCTATCTTAAAGTATCGCCGATGAAAGGTACTCATCGTTTTCAAGTGAAAGGGAAATTAGCACCTCGCTATATCGGACCTTTCCGAATCATTGCTAAACGAGGAGCCGTAGCATATCAGTTGGAACTTCCCGACGCTTTGTCGGCAGTCCATGATACCTTTCATGTCTCTCAATTAAAGAAATGCCTTCGTATTCCAACCGAGGCTACTTCATTTGAGAATCTTGATCTACAACCAGATCTTTCATATCAAGAACAACCAGTGCGTATCCTCGACGAAATGGAACGTAGAACCAGAAATCGCACTGTCAAGTTCTTAAAAATCCAGTGGGCTAATCATTCAGAAGATGAAGCCACATGGGAGCGCGAAGATCTAATGAAAATCGAGCACCCCCATCTTTTTGCTGTTTAATACTTGTCTTTAAATTAAGAAAGGCAAGGTTAAACAAAGCAATGTAACATAAGTTGTAATAACAACACTATGTTGTTATGTGAAATTTCTTTCCTATCTTTGAAAGAAATAAAGACAACTGATGTTATATTTCTAAAGAATATCATTTCAACTTTATCTTTGTCCAACTTCTGAATTATAAGAAATCTCGGGACGAGATTTTCTTAAGGGAGGTAGGTTTGTAACAGCCCCAACCCTATTATACAGTAATGAAACACTGTTCATGTCATTACTGTTCAAATTAACAAATTAGGTAACATGTTCCAAACTATTTTCCCAAAATGTTAATTATAAATTCCAACTTGATAAAAAAAAATTTAGAAGGAAATACAATCCAATGTTGGTATTAAGGTTGGGAAGTATTTTAATGGAAAATCAGATAAATTATTATGGCCAAAAATAATTTTTGTTGAATTTTTAGAAATTATTTTGGTTTTCGTAAAAATAATTGTTTTTAAATAAACCCTAGTTGGTTTAAATAAATTATTTATGTATTTATAAAGAAGAAACAGTGATTTTAAAATTTATTTGGGGAAATATATTATCCCAGTAGTAGTTCTGCAAAATTTCATGATTTTATAAATTTATTTGCTATATTTAAAGGCCCGGTCAAACCCTTTTTGAAATTGAATTATTCTGGTCAAATCTTTCGGTCCTAGCCCGACCCCAGCACTGTAGCGACGCGGTGGAGTCCAACCCAGTGCGCAACCGGCTCGGTCACGTCTCACTCACGCGTTTAAACCCCGAGCCCATCTCAGCCGTCCATTTCCGCGTGAACGGGCCAGATCAAAGGTGCTGTTCGGACCGTCCGGAGATGCCAGCCCAGATCCACCGTTGAAGTTAGATCGGACGGGCCGCAATTGTTGGGCCGTTCGGACGTCCGAAGCCGCCTCGATCCTAGCCGTGGGTTGTGATCTAACGGTGATGGATTCTGTGGGCCGAAGAGTTCCCGCACGTGCCTCATCGTGGGCCGTTGAAGTTCGATCGGAGGGCTCTCGCAGATTGGGCTGTTCGGACCGCTACAGGAACCTCGCGATCGTGGCTGTTCGCTGAGGATCGGACGGTTGGTGCGCGAGGAGCATTTCCGCGTGTGCTGCATGGCGCGATTCTCTCTGGGGCCCAGCTATCAGTGGGGTTTTTGGGCGCGGCTGCGTGCGGTGCGCTGCGATGGATTGCCCTGGGCCCGCATGTCAGCGTCGATTTTGGTCTCCTTGCGCGCGGTGCGTTGCTGTGTTAACCTTGGGCCCAGTTGTCAGCGGCGGTTTCACCGCTATGCGGCGTGTGCTACGTCGTGCATGGTCAGAGTGTTTCTCCTAGGCCCACGCGTCAGTGGCCGATTTTATTCTCTGCGTGCACTGCATGCTGTGTATATCTCTAGGACCCGCATGTAAGTGAGCTAAATTATGTTTTCTCTGGTTTTCCCCCATGAGCATTGTAGTGACCGAAATGGTGGTGATGAACAGTAACTTTGAGGATATTTTTTCTTTGATATCTATCCTTTAGTGCCACCTCATTGACTCCAGATGGTTCTCATGCACTATTGGAGACCCTTATACACTCTATAAACTTTGGTCATGGGACTTCTGCCATTGTTGACCACTGAGGGGCATCATCTTTATTTTCCTTCACAGTGAAGCACCTTTGTTGCTCTGCCTTGTTCAACTACAAGCATATCTAAATATCATGCTAATGTAGTTGTAGATATTTCTTGTAGATTGAACTCGTGGTCTTTTTCTCTGTCAACTTTTGTTGTGAAGCTTCATCTGGGAAAACTTCACCTGGGTGAGCTGAGTTCTATCTTAAGTTCCATCTTCTCTTTAGCAAGCAAATGTCTAATAATCTTTAGAGTTAAGTTACATCCATTCTTTTGGTCAGACCAAAGAAAGGACCCTGGATCTTTTCTGTTGACCAAGAATCAATCTTTTCTTTTCTAAACCCTAGCTGGTAAGTCGACTTTACTTTTGTTAGCTTTAACCTCCCTTTGAATCTTTTGATTGTGTAGCTTTCTAGTAGCGAAAATAGCAAAAGGATTCTTTTATGTTTTATTGTAAAACCAAAACCGATAACTCGGACAAAGACAAATCTACTGATTGTAAATTGCTAATAATAGGTATTAACTGCCTGGTTAGGTCAACACTAACCTTAATCCACTTAGTTTTAGCTCAGTCTTTCATTTATATGAGGTTTAGCTAGATAAATAGAGTATTTGCGATTTGTCCTGTTCCAGTTCAACAACCTGATCCTGTAGCTATATTTTAAATCTAAAATCTGGGTAGTAAGTATCATTAGATAGCATATATGGATTATTATCTTTAATAAAGTACGTATAGTTTAAGCATATTGTTATCCATGCATTACCCTTTTGATCATACATTCTTTTATGCATAGTATTCTCTGTTTCTCCTGTGTTCATTGGATTTCTTTTATTTGCTTTTAGACTCTGGTTCTTCTGAGTTGGTTGAATCTTTTGTTGAACCTCAAGAACCTGAACAAGAGGTCATATACTACTACCAAGGCAAGCTTCCTCTCTGCACCATGTTGAACCTAATTTTTTTTTTGGAACTGTAGCTTTATAAAATACAGTGACACTGTTGCATGCAATCTTCTAAAACAAAAATTATTTATGCTCTGTTCTAGTTAGTTATAACCTAAACTTGTGGCTTATCTTGAATTATATCATACACTCAAACTAAGGTAGTCTGTGCTGTATAATACTTAATTTTGCTTAGCCATGCAGTCCTTAGAACGTTAGAGTTTGGCAAGCTTAGCTTGTCAGACTTGGGAACAACAAATGATTTATAATTATTTAATCCTTGTTCAGTTTATTTGATTTGGAAATGCTTCTAAATCCTGTTATCAATTCAATTCAAATCTGGACAAGTGGATGCTAGTGATGGTGCTTTTGTGCACGAGAATTGGGAATGTGGATGTCTTGTCTGGGTTGATTAAGGATTGAACTCTGACGGCCCAATTCAAGCCCCAACGTACTTCCACATGCAGTGTATGGGCGCTGTTTGGTTAAGTAAAGGGTTAGTGCTATTGAGTTGGATACAGGAGAGTAAGGACATGTGTATTGATTTCATATGGCATAGATGCGGTGCGTCGTATGCCATGTGGAGCTTATATTGATATCAGATGTTCTTAGCAAGGGTAAGGGCGTAGATGTGTTCCATCGCATGTACGTTCCTTCAGGTGCCCGACTGCGGTGTAAAATGTGTGGCTAACACGAGTTTGCATTTAATTGACTGGGTTGGCATTACCTGTACAACATGTGAGCCCCGGTTGAATGTATGCTATCAGACTGGTTTAAGCGGGATTAATCTCACATGGGTCATCTAACTCAATAGTGCTAGCTTGTTGAAAAATACCAAATCTTAGTTTACCCGGCCGGCATACCAAAGGCAGTGTGCTATTATCCTGGGGGCTACGGGCTAACTAAGTCATGTGGGTAAAGATGTACACCCCTGCAGGGTTAAAACTATTCGAATAGCCGTGTCCACGGTTACGGACAACGCCTGAATTGATGTCACCTGTATAGATTTTGCTCTAAGTTTGTTTTGGGAGTTAAGTTCGGCATGATGGTCGTTATGCACATTTAATTGTGAATTGTTATTTATTCTTGTTACTGTTTATGTTTATGATTACACTTATTCACTGTTTTAGTCCAAATCAATTTATTAAAATTGCTTTATTAAAATATAGCAATTGTAGGTTAAGAGGTATCGCTTTATGCAAATTGAACCATTTAAACCTTCTGTTGTCAACCTTATGCATATATACATTCTATTCCATTGTATAGGTTCTAACAACCACTTTCTTTTATTAGTTTGTGTAAGTCTTGCTGAGTACCTTTCGTACTCAGGGTTCTATAACCTCTTGTTGCGGTGAGGATGGATACCAGATGAGATGCCCGTTAAGCGCCGATGTGGGTGGCGCTAACGAGTAGTGCTAGTTTTATTCTCCACGCAATAGCTCGGGATGATGGGGCCATTGGTGGTTTTGTTTTTATCTTTTCGTTTCCGCTGTTGCTCTTTTTGTTAATGACCCAAGGTCATTTGTTCACATTTCTGTTACTGTAGCAATCTGGTACTGTAGCAACCGAATTTGGAGATGTAATAATTAATGTCTAATTATGTGAATGTATGATTTGTATGTGATTGATGCAATGTTGATTAAGGATATATGGGCAATAGTCACTAATCCTGGGAACTATTGCATGACATATATCCGGGAACCTAATTGTTGGATTGTTACTTGTTATGGTTATGCTTTTAGTATAATTTTTATTAAGGACATTACACTGTTCCTTAATTAAGAATTATGCTGCCAGTATAATTATAATTCGGCACAATTCCAATAATTTAGGGGTCCCACAGAGAACCTCACCCGCAAGGGAGGTCTAGAGCCATAGGATCAAATCCAGATGGGAGGTCTGATCGGTTAGGATTTCCAAGGGGAGGTCCTAACGATCGGATCTACCAAAGAAGGGAGGTCTGGACGGCCAAGATCCTGAAAGGAGGAGGTCTTGACGGCCAGATCTTCAAGGGAGGAGGCCTGGACGGTTAAGATCTCCAAGGGGGAGGTCTTGACGGTCCAGATGTTCAAGGAGGGAGGTCTGGGCGGTTAAGATCTCCAAGGGGGAGGTCTTAACGGTCCAGATTTACAAGAAGGAGGTCTGGACGGTTAAAATCACCAAGGGGGAGGTCTTAACGGTCCCGATTTACAAGAAGGAGGTCTAGACGGTTAAGATCTCCAAGGGGGAGGTCTTAACGATCCAGATTTACAAGGAGGATGTCTGGACGGTTAAGATCTCCAAGGGGGAGGTCTTAACGGTCCAGATTTACAAGGAGGAGGTCTGGACGGTTAAGATCTCCAAGGGGGAGGTCTTAACGGTCCATATTTACAAGGAGGAGGTCTGGACGGTTAAGATTTCCAAGGGGGAGGTCTTAACGGTCCAGATTTACAAGGAGGAGGTCTGGACGGTTAAGATCTCCAAGGAGGAGGTCTTAACGGTCTAGATTTGCAAGGAGGTTTGGACGGTTAAGGTCTCCAAGGAGGAGGTCTTAACGGTCCAGATCTTCAAGGAGGAGGTCGGGACCGCTGGATTTCGATCGGACCACTCAGAATGATCTAAGGCTCAAGGAGGGTGGGACGTTCGGACCATCTGAATGTCTCACCAGGATCAAACCGTCCAATGCAAATCGGAAGACTCACAATCAATAGAGATGCAAATAGGCAAGGAGGAGGTCCTGGAGGACCCAGGGAGGTCCGGTAGGACATGGAGAGGTCCTGAAGGACGCGGAAAGGTCCAAAAAAAGGTAAGGGGAGGTCCTAGAGGACATGGAGAGGTCCTGAAGGACGCAGAGAGGTCTAATAAAGGTAAGGGGAGGTCCTAGAGGATATGGAGAGGTCCTGAAGGACGCGGAGAGGTCCAATAAAGATAAGGGGAGGTCCTAGAGGACATGGAGAGGTACTGAAGGACGCAGAGAGGTCCAATAAAGGTAAGGGGAGGTCCGAAGAAGCGGTAGTCCCGCATGGTGCGGGTGGTACTACCGGGTTGGTACTGAAGGGAACCTCTAGAGAAGGTTTTAAGGATACAAGCGGCGAGGGAAAGTCCAAGTAAACCCGAAAAGCTTCAACAAGATTCCAAAGGAGCTCAGATGCATATAAGGGTGGCACAGGCTTGGGGAGGTTGCAAGCCAGAGAAGACCCAAGAGGGAGAGTTGGACCCGGGGAGGTCCAAGCATTTGGGAGGTCTAGACCCAAGGAGGTCTGGACCAGAGGAGGACAACACAAAGGAGATCTAGACCTAAAGAGGTCTGGACCCTTGGATGATGATCACCAGAGGTCTGAACGGTTCAGACCTTCGCATGGGAGGTCTGAACAGCTCAGAGGGAATCAGAAGGGGGTGCAATTGAGCGCAAAGGTGGTTCAATCGAATGCAAAGAAGATCTAATTGGACACAAGTAGGTTCAAGTGAATTACTGGGCGTTCTAGTGAGCAAGAGGGAGACTCAAGCAAAAGATGTGAGGGGAGGTCTGGCTAGATCAACCCAGAGGGAGGTCTGGGCATAAGAATATGCCCAACCGAAGAATGTGGTCTAGGATCAGAAGAGATCCAGACATCAAAGAGGTCAAGACAAAGAAGAGGTCCGAACCAAAGGAGGGGTCCCAGTGGTATGGAAGTCTGGGCACATAGAGGGGCTAAACACAAGGAAAGTCTAGACCTAGGGGGTGCCGAAACAAAAGAGAAATATCAAAACCGCAAGGATTGTCTAGTCCTCAAAGGAGGTCTAGATACAAGGAAAAATCTAAACCTCAGAGGAGGTTTAAACTGTAATTGAGATTAAGGAAGGTCCTGACCCAAAGAATGGGCTGGACCAGGAGGGTAAACTTAACAAAAGGTCTCAACAGAGAGAGATTTCCAAAGGAGAGGAAAGACCCGAAAAGACAAGGAGGAGATAACAACAACAGAGGTCAAACAAGAGGGACGGTCTGGACATATAAGAATGTCCAAATATAGGATAGAGGAAAGGAAACCCTTATCAAGTAAAGGAGAGATAGCTCTAGAGAGCTAGAGCAACACCAAAAGAACTAAGCTTTGGATTAGTTGAAATTTAGTTTAGTCATTTTAAACACTTCAAATTCTGAAATTCTTAGGTTAAGCTTTGAATTCTCATCAAAACCAAATGGTTCTTTTTATTTTGAAAATTTTCAAAAAGGCTCTAAAAATCAGGGTGTTACAGCAGGTGAGATGCAGCGCGTGGAGAAAAAGAACGGGAGGATGAAGGGCGCGGGCGGGGCCCACATGCCGGTGGCATAAGAAGAAGGAAAGAAGGGCGCGATTGCTAGCCGTTTGATGCAGATCGAATGGTCCACAATGAATGGGATGTTCGAACCGTCCGAAGATTTCAGCAAAATCGGGCCGTTCAATTCAAATCGAATGGCTGCGGTGAATTGAGGCGTAACGCGCGTGAGGGGTAGGCCGACTGGGCCGCGCACGCGTGGAGAATAGATGTGGGCCGGCAAAGATTAGGCCTGTCGTAGCAGGGCACCAAGGGGTGCCCCGCACCCTCGGATCGTCGGGAATACCGGTGTGGCGTCAGGGATGCTGTTCATGCGTAAATCCAGTCTGTATAGTGTATGTTAGGGCAAATGTACCTAAAATGCCCTTTCTCTCTCTCTCGCCTATGAGGGCAAGAAGGTAAATGTCCCTTCTTGCCTCCTATAAATAAAGCCCCATGGGCATGTAATAGGGGGATCTCTCTCATTTTTACACAAGCAATACACATACTCATTTAGTCTTTGGCCCTTCTCCCCTTTCGGTCCTTCTCCAAGACAAAGGGTACGGAGGGTACTCCGTACCCACTGTCTAGCCTTTTAGCTACGACAAGGCCCAAATACTGTTTGAGGATTTTAAATGCTTTAACAATTGATTTAATTCATATAATTCAAAATAGCTTTAGAAAATAGCAAATTAAGTCAAACAATTCTAGAAAAATTCACAGAAATTCCTAGAGTTATTTTGGACTTAATAGAATATTTCCAAATTAAAATTGGTAATATTTTTTGCACATAATTTATTTTGGCTTTAACATAATTAGGAAAGCTTTTAAAATTCTAGAAAATTCTAGAAATTAATTAAATTTTTAGTTTTCAATTTAAATCCAATAAAACTTCAATAAATCTTATTTTTGACTTTTAACACTTCAGAAATTCAAATAAAGCAATAAAACTGTTTCAAATTTCAGAAGATCCAATAAAATATAACTTTATTTATTTTTATTTTGGTAACAACACTTTGGGACGTTACATCGCCCCGACATCACCAACGTGTTCCCTGCGTTTAGGCGCAGCTTGTGCTCACCCTAACTCCTTTAGGGCACCACCGAGTCACTGTCTTCACCGCCGTAGCTTCTTCTCCGCCTTACTACGACGCCGACGAAGGTCCTCTGTCCGAGCCACCACCACCGTCGAGTTTGCCTCCCGACATTCTATAGCGTGCTTCCACCCTCTTCGCCGGAACCTCGCCGCATTGCTGTAGGCCTTTCTTCTCCAAAACTGGACACGTCGCTCTCCACTCGATCTCCCTCTCCGGTCATCCCCTTGCCTCCCTAGCTGCGTCGTATTGCGTTCCCGGACCACCACTTCCATTCCCCCACCTCCTTTCGTCCTATCCCTCGCCGTGAAGCTCTAACACCGCCGCCACCTTCTTCTCCAGCTCCGGCGTCGTTGCGCCGCCTCCTCGGCCATCCTTCGGCCACTCTGATCCCACCATCACTTTCCCCTCACCACCGCGCAGCTCGTGCTCACACTAGTTCCCTTTTCCTGCCACCGGAGCACCACCGCCCGTGCAAGCCGCTGCTGCTTGTGCCCCTTTTTCACTGTCGACGCCGCCTCTGGCCACCTGCGCCACCGCCGTCACCTCCCCTCCCTTCCTCGGTCCCAGGGCAACCCGTTTTGCCCTTTACTCCATCCATCGCCGCTCCCCTCGCTGGTGCCACCACCCTCTACCAGTGCGCCTCTGTCCTCCTCTATTCTCCTCTATGAAGCTCTGTGTAGCTCTCTATGTATTGCTTATTTGAGTCTCTTGCATGTGGGGCTCACTAGTCATGGACTCCTTCTAGCACTTCTTTCTCTCTTGCTATCTCTAGCACGTGGGCCATGGTTGTCATCCACACCATTGCTATGCATGTTAAAATCTCAGAGCAAGGAAGATTCCAGAATATTGGTCCTTTTTCTTTATTCTATCATTTCATGTGTTTAGCAAACTTTCGAACGTTCGTTCTCCTTCATACGAACTCCGATTCTATCAATTCTTGTTCCTAAATTTTTCTAAATTCAATATCTTTCTTTTGGTTCTGATTTTGTAATTTTTGGATTTTATTTGATTACTGGCTCATTTTCGTGTATAGGATTTGAAGACTTCGGGGAACCTGAATTATATGAAGAGTTAGATCCTCAAGCATTTGAGCAAGGCAAGTTACACCCTTTGATCATATTTGAGCCTATTATTTAAAGTTATTTAATTTCTGTTTTAAACTATTACTGCATGCTTCTTTATATTCAGTTATTTAAATTCCTGTTGGGCATTATAGTTATGCCTAGATCCTTTGTACCACCAATCTTGACATTGATTCAAACATACCTTGACACCTTAGATTAAAATCTAGTTTATGCAATAGTCTGAACTAGAAGAGTTTGGGAAAAATTATGCTTAGCCATGAGTAGACCTGAAATATTTGATTTAGGAATTTACAGCCAAAGATCAAATGTTGTTTAAAATTGTATCCATGACATTGGTTTGTCATGGAAATTTACAAATGCTTTGAAAACTGAAATAAAAGGAAAAGTTGGTTTGGACTTGGGCGAAATGGATGGTTGGTGTGTGCAGGTTTATGCACAAGCTCAATTCGGGAATGGATTGAGGCCTAGGGGTTAATTTGGAAGTCGTCCAAGTCAGTTAAGTACCGGTCTTCGAGCCACATATTGCAAAGCTCCACTGTACTACCACATGTCCTATGAGGGTAGGACCTCGCTAAATAATTTGTAATATTCCACTGTTAGTTGTGCCATGTTGAGGTGTGGGTGTCAGTTAGACAGTATTCCCACTTGGCGCAAGAGGGGGCTCCCGGCGGGTGGTTAGCCCAATGGAAGCGAAACCTTAGCGGACATGACTACTTTGAGATGACGCATTGTAAAGGCCTTGTGATATTTGCTTAGTCACACGCCTTCGAAAGCGTGTCTTGGCTGACATATTAAGCAAACTATCTCTTGTGGGTAAAGTTGTACAACCTCTGCAGAGTGTAAAACTATTCGAATAGCCATATCCACGGTCATGGACATGCTAAGCAAAACCACTCAAAGTTAGACTTTGGTTTTCTTTTTAAAATGAATTTAACCAATGTTTTAGGATGGTTAATCCTTGTAGAAAATTGGGCGGGTAGCCATGTGATAGGATGTTATCCTTCACCAGATTCTTGTATGGAGGTTATCCTACTATAAAACTCAAGAATTTAGAAAATGAATTTTAATTATAGAATAACTGCTTTGGAACTTAGTATAAATATTTAAAGAAAACCTTGCTTTATGCAAAATCAACTCTATAAGACATCCTTTGTTATACCCTCATGCATTATAATCTATTATTGGGTGTAACTTGTGGAGTACATTCATTTGTACTCACCTTGCTTAATAAAATGTTGTTCAGATGAAGAATACCATGAGGAGGACGAGAACTTGGACGACTCGGCTACACCCCTAGACGATTGCCTATGGTGAATCGTGTGGTGTACCTTATTACTTGTTTCTGCTGTATTTTGCTTTTCGTATTATGTCCTTTTGTAATGAACTTAAGTATTATGAATGAATTGTGTATTATGGTTATGCTATCACTTTTTGTTTGGCTGTGTACACTAGCTACTGATCATGAGACTAGTGTGGAATACACAGAGAATCCAGGATCCTTCGCTCTCGGGTTCAACAATGCCTCCGCGTTCGCACCGACCGTGCCTTCACCTGGGCGCACTGGCCGTACGCCTCCGCGTGCACACTGATGCACCGTTGTCACCATCGACTAGGCACCACCTCCGCAGCGTGCCGCCGGCGAACCGAGTCGACCAGCCAAGCGCCTATACACACGCGCCACCGGACTCCACCGAGATTGGTTCACCAATCGCCATCGATGGGCCGTCTGACCGTGTGCCTCCGCACACACACCGCTGGCAACCACCGCCTAGGAAACAACAACATGCCTTTGCGTGCACACCAAGGCATGAACCTAGCACCAAGCGCTGCCTTGGCGGCACGCCGTCACTGGATAAATCTTGCCATCCCGACTGGATAGGGCATCGCCTCTGCGCCATACCACTGACCGGGATCGAGGTCGCCATCGCTCGCTTCCACACGTGCGGTCGGGCTCCATGGGGGCAAGGACCTCACCGCCTAGCAAGGTGTGCCATGCACCTCCTGTCACCATACTCTGCCGTTGCCATCGAATTCACGCCAACCCGTGGGAGAAGAGAGACAGGACAACCTCAATGCCTCCGTGCCCGTACCGCCGCCTTCGTGGCAGCGTTGGGCCGAGTCAGCCTTCGCGCCACACTGTCCCCATATGTGCATGCGGATGAGGCTAGGTTCTCCGGCTCCGTCGCCGACAAGGACAGAGTGGACGCCGCCGCCACCATCATCCATGGCGAGGACAAGGTGGGGCACCGGGCGTACACCACTACATCATTGTCCGAGACCGATCGGGTGCGCGGACCACCACAGGACACCGTTGAGCCGCACCGTTGCTAGCACAACGCTGACGCACGCCATTACTGCTGCTTGCATCGCTGTCGCCATGCTTACTGAGGCCACCGCCACATGCCTTCGCTTGTGCGTGTGCGTGCACTTGAGCCGAGCCGCACTAGGGTTAGGGCCTATTTGGGCCGTTCGTTCTGGTCCATAAGGCTCAGTCGGGATGGGATCCGACTAGCCTGGCGCTTTTGCAGAAAAAGCCCTTTGGCCTTTTTTGAATTAATTGCAAGTCCTTTGTTTATTAAAATTAGATCCTTCTGGACAATTTTTTTGCGAAAACAACCTTGGAACTTTTGAAATAAAGAATGAGGGCTTCCACTCGTGGAATTTTGCAAATTTAACCTTGGAAGTTTTCTAGTTCTTTTATACCAGAAATTGCTTTTCTATTAATTTGTAAGTATAGTAATTGTTCTATACCTAGAAAATTGATAGGAAATTACTGGAAATCCCTAAATGTGATATTTACTACTTATACAAGTCATTTTATTGTTGTAACAGATGTTTTGACTCATGAGGTACATGATGTAAATATTCATTACCTTGTGGTAATTATTACGTTGCTATACAGTATTGTAGGCGACATGGACGGTATGTTCAGCACCGTGCCAAGAGGGGAATTTCCTGAATTGAAGTGCGACTGCAGTAACCACCTAGTATGGGCAGTTGAGGCAAGGATTCATATCATTGCACGTGACATCCATCACGCACCTGTGCCAAATGGGCACACTACCATTTCAGCCAAGGCATGGGCTTTAGTATACCTCAAGAATCACTTGTGTACAAACTTCAACCAAGAGCTTGTTGCTATCCAAGACCCAAGTGAACTCTGGGATCACCTAACTGAGAGGTTCAACATTACTCAAAGGCAGTCTCTTGCCAATGAGAACTATAACAAGTGGATAGATATGAGGATTCAAGATTATGAATCCATGACCGCATACAATATGGACCTCACTCATGTTGTGAGCACCCTAAGACTGTTAGGGAGGAACATGACTGAGGATGAACTGATTGAACACACTCTCCTAAATCTCCATCCGGAGAATTTCTCCCTCAGAATGGTTATGAGAGAAAGGAACTTCAGATATCATTATCAACAAATCAATGCTCTATTGGAGACAGAGCGTGCTGGTGCACTACGACTTAGGACACCCTCCATATCTAATTCTAGTTCTAGGGGATTTGGTTGGACTAGTAGACAAAGGATCAAGAGGAGGGGAAGAAGAGTTAACAGCTAGGATAGTAGCAGGATCGTTAGACATTCTCTAGATTACACCCCAGCAAGTGAAGCAAATGGTAGCAGGAATTGGAGACAGAGCCGTCAGAAGGCTACTCAACCTGGGAGCTAAGGAAAATGAGCCATTCGCATAGAAGGATCAGGAGAATCATAAATCTCCATTATCTCCTTAAATTTAGTAGTCAATTCATAGTGTGTTTAGGATGGTGTTACTAAATTGAACACCAAAATTTGTCAATTTTGAATCAATCATCAATATCACTATTAGGAATTAAAATTATTTCTTGTAATCTTTAGTTCATCAAATAAATAAAGTATTTCATGTTCATTTGCATGTCTTATGTGTGCATTTATGTGTATGCAATGCTTTTTTCATGAAAATTATTTATCTCCTGCTTATAGTTGATGTACAATGGAGGGAGAACATGAACTCTGTCTTGTGCATAGTTGCACCACAAATTCTATCCTAAGGGATATGAGTATTTCTAGAATTTCAGTTCTAAGACTGGCAATATTATGACCATAGCTGGCAACTGTGGTAATATTACGGGTACTGGAAGAGCCACGATATTCTTACCGATGGGAACGAAAATAATCATTAAGAATGCGTTATTGTTCCTAGACTCAACTATAACTATGCTAAGTTTTACATATATCCGAAATAATGGTTTCCACGAGGAAACATAGGAAGAGAATGGTTTTGAGTACATTCTCATCACAAAGAGAGAGGGATATCAGAAACAAGTAGTAGAGAAACTCTCTACATTCTCCTCTGGATTGTTCAACACGTTTATTAAACATGCTGATGAATATGTTGTGATGAATGTCTAGGTTAAAGACCTCGAACTATTTGGAACATGGCATGAATGCCTGGGTCATCCAGGAGACAATATGATGTGGTGGATACTATAGCATTCTGCTAGCCACAACTTGAAGTCCAAAGATATCCCTGATCTATCACACTTCGTGTGTGAGGCCTGTGCGAAAGGCAAGTTGATTACGAGACCCTCGTATCATAAGATCAAGGATGAATCGCCTGATTTCCTTGAGATGACTCAGGGGATATATGCGGACCTATAGAGCCCATGTCTGGGCCATTCATGTACTTTATGGTACAAATTGTTGGAAATATGTCCTAGAGGCAATCATAGAGATGATTATATTTCATTATGTTCATGACATTAGATAATATGTTGTTCCCAGAATAATATCGATAATATTTATTATCAAGTATGTGACTTGATTGTGAAAATCTATATTTATGTGATGATTATTCTTAAACATTCCATGGTCGGAAACATATGAGGACACATATGAATAGACTAGCATATGTATTGGTTGATGACTATGTCTCACGAGTCATAGATATGGAGATATCAAACCAATAATTTGGACACATGTTAGAGAACATGGTGTTGGATAAGACCCACCTTGAGACACTGTTGAGATTGTTATGATTTCATGTGTCATCAGTTGGTCTCAAACAATGATAATGTATAATCCTTAGACCTGAGATCAGCATGGTTTCCTACATGTGTAATAGCACTCTTAGGGGTTGCCAAACACTACACCGTAACTGGGTAGTTATAAAGGTAGCTTTCAGGTATGCTATGAAACATGAGGAGGAATGTGACTGGTCGGATATGGGATTTGCCCCTCCTAACATAACAGGAGAGATGTCTTTGGGCTCCTCGTCGTGATCGAATAAAAAAATGTATGGCCATGCCACTAGTAGTCGAAGTGTCGATCATATGAAGTTATTCGACACTTGATCGAGAAAGTATTGAACAGTCAATGGATGACATAATCTCACCTGGAGTTCAACCAGATGTCGTGAGGCAAAGGGATAATACACAAACAGGTCGTACAGTTGATATTTGTTCTCCACTCCTGGAAGACCTCCTGGGTGGTCCTAGAAGACCTCCGGGTGGTCGTAGAAGACCTTCTGGTGGTCCTGGAAGACCTCCTAGGTGGTCGTGGAAGACCTCCGGAGTGGTCGTGGAGGACCTCCTGGGTGGTCGTGGAGGACCTCCTGGGTGGTCGTGGAAGACCTCTGGGATGGTCCTAGAAGACCTCCGGGGAGGTCCTAGAAGACCTCCTAGGTAGTCGTGGAGAGAACATAATCACCAACTGGTTGTAAGGAGTTACGAGCTGTTCGTAAGTGATAAAGACCTTGTCATAGATCATATTGCATTAAGGTTCATTCGATATATTCTATGTGTATTCGGGAATCATTATGTGTTGCTAGGTATCGCTATGACTCGTGGTCGGAAAGGAGTTTCCGAGTCACAACCGATCACATATGAACCTATAGGGTCACACACTTAAAGGGTTAGGATTTGATTTGGATGGTGATCCGAATTCTTATAGGCCACGAGTTCCTAATGGGCTTCAAGTTCGAGTCCCATCATGGATGCCTATAAATAGAGGGCGGTGGCATGGGGTGAGACAATCCAAGCTTTGGAAGACCTCCTGAAACCCTAATAGCCACGCCTTCCTCAACCACATCGCCGGCGCTAGCACTCCAGCACGTGGTGGTCCTGCCCCATATGTGTGGATACCTTGGAGGTGTTGTTGTGATGCATCAGCAATAGGACGATCCGCATCTCGTGACGATCATACGACCACTCGGAGGAGAAGACGTGCGGCAAGTACGACTACGACTGCATCAATGCGCTACATCGACTCTACTTCTGCTACGAGTCAGCACGTCTAGTGGTAATCTCATGATCTATTACTAGCGGAGGTTCCTTGGTTGCGCGGTAGAAATTTTGTTTTGTGTTATCGTAGCCTACCCGTGACCAAACAGTGGTATCAGAACCATCCCGTCTGGTTTTAGATTCGGATTAGATGCATATTGTGATATGTGGGAGTCATAGATGAGATCTATTTCTGTTTTCTGTTGGTCACTCTATATGATAGATTTTTTTTGGCGATGGTCGATATGATCGTCCATGCGCGGTGGTCATAAGATGGTTTCATGTTCGTTATTCTGTGATTGTGTTTTCATGGTCGTATCACGACTTGCCTCTACCGGTCGGTTTCCACCATCGGGGCAGACAGTGATCGTAAATCCAAGGAGCACGCGAAGATCAATCTGGTTGATCGAATCGGAGTTGTGATCGGAAAGGGTTAATGTGATTAATCCAATGTGATTTACATGGTAGAAGTAAAATTCCCTCACATAATATTAAGTTAAATTGATGCCCTACCAATTAGCTGCACCATCTAAAGTCATGTATTTTAATGGTAGGTCTTGCTAAAGCAGAGTGCCATTAACTTCACTTGGCTAGATGGGTTTGTGTCGGACACTTACATGCATACCATTAGTTTAACTTGACAAGGTCATCATAATGGTTATGGACCTTGGGGCAAAGGGTTTGGGTGCCGGAGCATAGAGATGCTACCCAACAACAAGAGTCATATAGAGATATGATTAGCAAAGGGTTGCTTACCAATTTCACTAATCTTCTAGCAGTGATGCCAAAGCTCACTAGTATATTAACTGATTGAGGGTCTTGAATCACTAAATGTCATAAGAGGGATATGGAATTTAGTGGGAGTATCTTTATTAAATTGTTTAATAGAAGTTACTTTTCTTGAACATATGTCTTAGTTTTGCATATTTTATGTTGTAGATCATGGCACCAACTGCTGTACCTACATCCAATTTTGCTTTACGTTCGATACTTGAAAGGGAAAAACTGAATGGAACAAATTTTGCGGATTGGTCTCGCAACCTAAGAATTGTTCTTAGGCAAGATAAAAAGGAACACGTTCCAGAGGAACCAATTCCAGATGTGCCTGCTGAAAATGCTGCTGCTACTCTTAAAACTGCCTATAAAAAGGCATGTGATGAGTCCCTTGATGTTAGCTGTCTCATGCTTACTACTATGAACTCAGAACTTCAGAAGCAGTTTGAGAACATTGAGGCCTATGATATGATCGTGGTGCTCAAAGGCATGTTTGAGACACAAGCACGAACCGAGAGATATGAGATCTCAAAGAAATTGTTTGGGTGTAGGCTAGCTGAGGGTAGTCCGGTGAGCCCACATGTAATCAAGATAGTTGGTTACAAACAGAGCTTGGAAAAACTTGGTTTTCCACTTAGTCAAGAGTTGGCTACAGATTTGATTCTTGCTTCGCTTCCTGCAAGCTATGGGTAGTTCATTCTGAACTTCCATATGAATGGCTTAGACAAGAATCTCACCGAACTACATATGGTGCTCAAGACTGCAGAGGACAGTATTAAGAAAAGCAACAATCATGTGATGATGGTGCAAAAGAGTACAAGCTTCAAGAAGAAGGCTAAGACATGGGTCAAAGGAAAGGGTAAAGCTAAAGTTTCGGATGGGATCAAAACTAACAAGCCTATGCCCAAGACTAAGTCTGGCCCGACTCAAGAGAATGAATGCTTTTACTGCAAAGAACTAGGCCATTGGAAGATGAACTGCAAGAAATACCTGACTGATCTGAAAAGGAATGGTGGGACTAAACCTTCCACTTCAGGTATTAATGTTATAGATGTTTTTCTTGCTGACTCTTCTGTTAACTCTTGGGTATTTGATACCGGATCGGTTGCTCATATTTGCAATTCGATGCAGAGTCTAACAAGGAGTAGGAGAATTGCAAGGGGCGAGATGGATCTTCGCATCGGGAATAAAGCAAGGGTTACTGCATTAGCCGTCAGGACTTTGCCATTACTTTTGCCCTCAGGATTTATTATGGAATTAAACAATTGTTATTAAGTTCCAGCCATAAGTAGAAACATCATCCCTACCTCATGTTTAATGGCAGAAGGTTATAAGTTCATTATTGAGAACAATGGTCATTCTATATTTTTGAATGAAAAGTTTCATGGCTATGCTCCTGTTATGAATGGGTTGTTTATTTTAAATCTTGATGTTGCACGCATCTATAATATTAATGCGAAGAGGCCTCGGCCTAATGATATAAATTCCACTTTTATTTGGCATTGTCGTTTGGGCCACATAAGTGAGAAACACATGAAGAAGCTCCATGATGATGTAATTCTAAGCTCATTTGATTTTGAATCATTTGAAACATGCGAATCTTGCCTACTCGGAAAGATGACCAAGACTCCTTTCGCTGGTCGAGCTGAGAGGACGTCCGACTTGTTAGCACTCATACATACTGATGTGTGTGGACCAATGAGCACGACAACTAGAGGTGATTTTCAGTACTTCATTACTTTCACCGATGACTATAGTAGATATGGATATATCTATTTAATGAGGCACAAGTCGGAATCCTTTGAAAAGTTCGAGGAGTTCCAAAGTGAGGTACATAATCAAATTGGCAAGACAATCAAATCTTTACGATCTGATCATGGAGGTGAATTTTTGAGCCATGAAATTGGTGATCATTTGAAGCAATGTGGAATTGTTCTATAGCTTACACCACCGGGCACTCCACAATGGAATGGAGTGTCCGAGCAGCATAATCGGACCTTGTTGGACATGGTTCGATCGATGATGAGCCAATCAGATTTGCCATTATCTTTTTGGGGTTACGCTCTAGAAACTGCTGCTTTCACTTTGAATAGGGTACCATCTAAATCAGTAGATAAGACACCATATGAGATATGGACTGGGAAGAGTCCTAGTGTGTCTTTTCTAAAGATTGGGGGATGTGATGTCTATGTTAAACATTTGACGTCTGATAAACTCACACCCAATTCAGATAAATGCTTCTTTATAGGATATCCTAGGGAAACCAAAGGATATTATTTCCACAACCGAGAAGAGGGTAAAGTTTTTGTTGCCCGAAATGATATCTTTTTGGAGAAAGAGTTTCTTTCAAAAGGAGTCAATGGGAGAAAGGTGCAACTCGAAGAAATTCTGGAAATGTCTGAAAGTGTTTCAACTACTGTTGAACCTCTACAGGATGAACAAAATATTGTTGAGCCTGTAGATGAGGCATCAGCCCCACATAGATCTAAAAGGCCACATCAATTGCCTATAAGGTATGGGCATGATGTATTCTTGTTGAATAATGATGAGCCTAAGACTTATGAGGAAGCGATGATGGACCCAGACTCTGATAAATGACTTGGAGCCATGAAATCCGAGATAGACTCCATGAGGGACAATCAGGTTTGGAACCTGGTTGATCCACTTGATGGTGTTAAAACCATTGAGTGCAAATGGATCCATAAGAAAAAGATTGACATGGATGGAAATGTTCACATTCATAAAGCTCGACTAGTCGCAAAAGGGTTTTGACAAGTTCAAGGAGTTGACTAGGATGAGACTTTCTCACCGGTAGCAATCCTTAAATCTGTACGGATCATTCTAGCTATTGCTGCATATTTCGACTATGAGATATGGCAAATGGATGTCAAAACGTCTTTCCTTAATGGAAATCTAGATGAGGATGTGTACATGACACAGCCTGAAGGTTTTGTCGATCCAAAGAATGCTAATAAAGTATGCAAACTTTAGAAGTCCATTTATGGATTGAAGCAAGCATCTCAGAGTTGGAATTTACGTTTTGATGAGGAGATCAAAAGTTTTGGTTTCTTCAAGAACAAAGAAGAACCTTGTGTTTACATGAAGGTTAGTGGGAGCGCACTTGTTATTCTAATCTTATATGTGGATGACATATTATTGATTGGGAATGATATACCTATGCTGGAATCTGTTAAGGCATCATTGAAAAATAGTTTTTCTATGAAGGACCTAGGAGAGGCAGCATATATCTTGGGGATAAAAATCTATAGAGATAGATCAAGAAGGCTAATTGGATTAAGCCAAAGTACTTATATTGACAAGGTGTTGATTCGGTTCAACATGCAGGATGCCAAGAAAGGGTTCTTGCCTATGTCACATGGCATAAGTCTTAGCAAGAGTCAGTGTCCTTCGACAACTGATGAGCGAAACCGTATGAATGGTATTCCATATGCTTCAGCTATTGGATCTATCATGTACACCATGATATGTACACGACCAGATGTATCATATGCTCTAAGTGTTATGAGTAGATACCAAGCTTATCCCGGTGAAGATCACTGGACAGCTGTGAAAAACATTCTTAAGTACTTAAGAAGGACTAAGGATGCGTTCCTAGTTTATGGCGGTGATGAAGAGCTCGTTGTAAATGGTTACATCGATGCAAGCTTCCAAACTGACAAAGATTATTATCGTTCGCAATCTGGTTTTGTATTCATTTTGAATAGAGGAACAGTGAGCTAGAAAAGTTCTAAGCAAGAAACGGTAGCGGACTCTACAACGGAGGCTGAGTACATTGCGTCTTCTGAAGCTGCGAAAGAAGGTGTTTGGATAAGGAATTTCATTGCTGAGTTGGGTGTGGTTCCGAGTGCCTCGAGCCCAATGGATCTCTATTGTGACAATAATGGAGCCATTGCGCAGGCTAAGGAGCCTATATCCCATCAGAAGTCCAAGTATATACTCAGGCGTTATCATATTATTCGTGAATTGGTGGATAGAGGAGATGTTAAGATATGCAAAGTTCATACGGATTTAAATGTTGCTAATCCGTTAACAAAGCCTCTCACACAGCCAAAGCATGAGGCGCACACAAGAGCTATCGGTATTAGATACTTAAATGATTGATTCTAGTGCAAGTGGGAGATTGTTGGAAATATGTCCTAGAGGCAATCATAGAGAAGATTATATTTCATTATGTTCATGACATCAGATAATATGTTATCTTGTTCTCAGAATAATATCGATAATATTTATTATCAAGTATGTGACTTGATCGTGAAACTCTATATTTATGTGATGATTATTCTTAAACGTTCCCTGCTCGGAAACATATGAGGACACATATGAATAGACTAGCATATGTATTGGTTGATGACTATGTTTCATGAGTCATAGATAGGATATATCAAACCAATAATATGGACACATGTTAGAGAACATGGTGTTGGATAAGACCCACCTTGAGACACTGTTGAGATTGTTATGATTTCGTATGTCATCAGTTGGTCTCAAGCAATGATGATGTATAATCCTTAGACCTGCGATCAGCATGGTTTCCTACATGTGTAATAGCACTCTTAGGGGTTGCCAAACGCTACACCATAACTGGGTAGTTATAAAGGTAGCTTTCGGGTATGCTATGAAACATTAGGAGGAATGTGACTGGCCGGATATGAGATTTGCCCCTCCTAACATAACAGGAGAGATGTCTCTGGGCCCCTCGTCGTGGTCGAATAAAGAAAGTGCATGGCCATGCGACTAGTGGTCAAAGTGTCGACCACATGAAGTTATTCGACACTTGATCGAGAAAGTATTGAACAGTCCATGGATGATATAATCTCACCTGGAGTTCAACCAGATGTCATGAGGCAAAGGGATAATACACAAACAGGTCGTATGGTTGATATCTGTTCTCCACTCCTGGAAGACCTCCTGGGTGGTCCTAGAAGACCTCCTGGGTGGTCGTGGAAGACCACCGGGTGGTCCTGGAAGACCTCTTGAGTGGTCATAGAAGACGTCCGGGTGGTCCTGGAAGACCTCCTAGGTGGTCCTGGAAGACCTCCTGGTGGTCGTGGAAGACCTCTGGGATGGTCCTAGAAGACCTTTGGAGAGGTCCTGGAAGACCTCCTAGGTGGTCGTGGAGAGAACATAATCACCAACTGGTCGTAAGGAGTTACGAGCTGTTTGTAAGTGATAAAGACCTGGTCATAGATCATATTGCATTAAGGTTCGTTCGATATATTCTATGTATGTTCAGGAATAATTATGTGCTGCTAGGTACCGCTAATGACTCGTGGTCGGAAAGGAGTTTCCGAGTCACAACCGATCACACATGAACCTATAGGGTCACACACTTAAAGGTCTAGGATTTGATTTGGATGGTGATCCGAATTCTTATAGGCCACGAGTTCCTAATGGGCTTTAAGTTCGAGTCCCATCATGGATGCCTATAAATAGAGGGGCGGTGGCATGGGGTGAGACAATCCAAGCTTTGGAAGACCTCTTGAAACCCTAATAGCCACGCCTTCCTCATCCACGTCGTTGGCGCTAGCACTTCAGCATGTGGTGGTCCTGCCCCGTATGTGTGGATACCTTGGAGGTGTTGTTGTGAAGCATCAGCTCTAGGATGATCCACATCTCGTGACGATCATACGACCACTCGGAGGAGAAGACGCGCGGGAAGTACGACTACGACTGCATCAATTAGCTGCATCGACTCTACTTCCGCTACGAGTCGACGGGTCTACTGGTAATCTCGTGATCTATTACTAGCGAAGGTTCCTTGGTTATGCGGTAGAAATTTTGTTTTGTGCTATCCTAGCCTACCCGTGACCTAACACTTATAGATGCATCCACTCGGTGGACGCATCTATGTCTATTATCCACTAGGAATCACGCCTTTGCTGTTGAACCCGGGAACGAAGGATCCCGAATTCTCTGTGTTCATACACTAGTCCAGGATTTCTAGTGTACACAGTCAAACAAAAGTGATAACACAAACATATCACGCATTTATTAATAATAATCCAAAGTTTAATACAAAGAGCCTGAGGCCAAATAAAGTAAAACACAGCAGAAGCAGAACAGTAGTAGTAGTAGACCCAACGATTCACCACAGGCAATCATCTGGGGGCGTAGCCTAAGCGTCGGTGTCCTCACCGTCCTGGTAGTAGTCCTCTCCTGAAGAAAGGTATTAAGCAAGAATGAGCACAACTTCCGTGCTCGCAAGTTACACCCAATATTGAATTATGATGCATGCATAAAGTAAACAAGGGATATTGGTAGGGTTTATTTGCATAAAGCGGCATTTTCAATTTAAATACTCATACTAGTTTTCAAGGCCATTTTTATACTATATCTAAAATCAGGTTTTAAATGACAGTTGTGTAATGTGGATAACATCCATGAAAGGTGAAGGATACCTTCCTATCACAATGGCTAACTGCCCAAATTTTACCACAAGACTAACCATCCTGAAAACATCCGTTGAAATCATTTTTAAAACCAAAAACAAGTCTAATTCAAAGTGGCTTTGCTAGCATGTCCATGACCGCAGACGCGGCTATTCGAATAGTTTTCTACTCTGTAGAGTTTGTACAACTTTACCCACACGAGATAATTTGCCCTTTGAGTCGGCCAATCCACACTTCCTAAGGCGTGTGACAAAGCAATTATCACAAGGCCGTTACAATGTTCTACCTCAAAGTACTCATGCCCGATAAGGTTTCTCTTCCATTGGACTAACCGTCCTCTGGGAGCCCCCTCTTACGCCAGGTGGGACTACTGTCTGACCGACACCCACACACACAACATTGCACAAATAACTGTGAGGTATTACAAATTATTAAGCCAGGTCCTGCCCAGAAAAGACATGTGGTGGTACAGTAAGGCATAGCAAGATGCGGCTCAAAGACCGGTCCTTAATTGACTTGGGCGTCTTTCAAAATCAAACTCTGGGTCTTAATCTTAACCCGATTAAACTCGTGCATAAACCTGCACCCACCATTCATTCGTTTCGCCTAAGTCCAAACCATTTTTGATTTTATTTTAAATAAAACCACCTTTATAAATTCTCTATGGTAAAACAATACCATAGATTCAAGTTTAAACAAATTGGAAATGATTTGGCTAAATCCTCCCAAAAATCATAATCATGGTCTAAGCATTTGCTAAGCATGTGAATATTTTCCATACTAATTTATCTATTGGTGACAAGGGAATGACATTTCAGTATTCAAAATTGGCCATACAATAACAATTGGAATATCTAATTATTTAAACATCGACTTGAAATAATTGAATAAAAGTATGCATGCATTTAATAATTTAAAAACTGAATTTAAATAACTTTAAAATAATAGAATCAACATGGTCAATGGTATAACTTGCCTTCGCTGAAGTCTTGGAATTCTAAGTCCTCAGAAGGATCTACCTCTCCGGAGTCGTCGAAGTATAAACGCGAAAATACGACAAAATCAATTAAAATTCAAATAAATTCAAAAAGACAAATTAAACTAAATCCAAATCCAAAAATTATACTTAAGTTGGCTAGATAATGATTTTATACGAATTTAGCAATTTGAATCACCCAATTTGGAGTTTGGATGCAAAAGATATGGATTTTAGAAGTTTAAACCCTAAATCAGATTTTAATTGGATTTCTTGATTTATTTTCCCGAAGGAAATTCCAGATTAAATGCATTAGCGCGCGGTGTGTCGCTGACGGGTGGGCCCGTGGTCAATGGACCACGCCCACGACCAGTTAATGGTCCAACGCGGACCCGGTGTACGCTACTGTGAACGCAAGGGTGTTGCGCGGCTTGTGCGAGGGTGACGCGGCGTCACGCAAGCAGCCACGTAGGCGTGAGCGCCTCGGTGGTGCTGACTCGTCGCCAACGTGGCTGAGCCACGCAACGCGATGAGCGAGGGCACTAGGGTTCGGTCTCGCCGGCACTTCGCACCACGGCGAGACGAACGGAGGTGCACTATGCGAAGAGGAGGTGATGGGGGACTAGATGCAGTACCTCACGGCGGCGGGGTGCGAAGGGGTGGACGGCGGCGTGGTCTTTAGCGGCGGCGGCATGCGGTCGACGGTGAAGTAGGGGTTCCGACGGTCCTTGCGACGAATGGGAGGGAGCACCGGCTTCGCGACGATGAGGCGATACTGATAGTGGTGGAGACGAGGACGAAGCGTCAATGGGGCGCTGGAATCGGAGAAGAACCGAAGCTAGGCCGCCGGTGAAGAACTTCAAAATTTGGGCTCTACGGGGGAGGATGAGAGCTGTGGGTGGCGGCGTCGAGGTGTGGAGAGAAAGGCGCACCTGGGGCTCCCTTTTATAGGGTTCGGGCGTGGCTGGAGCTTCGTAGGGCGCAAGAAGGTCCGCGCGGCACGGTGGCGAGAATTAGGGGATTCGGGCGTGCAGGGATGGAAAGGAGAGGCCGTGTCAGAGGCGGAGAGGATCCGTGAATTGAATGCGCGCGTCAATTAGGGGGATGCGGCCGGATTCGAATGGATATGGAAGCTTTTTGAATTCGTCCATGGCGGACGCGGCGTGAGGAAAAGGAAACCAGCATGAGGAAGAAGGAAAGAACGGGGACGACGCACTGTAGCGGGCCCCACTTGTCGGCGTCAGCGAAGAAAGGAAAGGAGAGGGGTGTGTGTTGGCCATCCGATCAGGATCCAACGGCCACAAAGCGCGGGTTGAGCAGCAGTGTGGGCCGCGTGTGTGTGCGTGCATAGATGGGCCGAACGAGTTTCGGCCCAAAATTGTTGAGGGATTTTCTTTTGATTTCTTAATTGTTTTAATTCAGATAATTCAAATAAGCTTTTAGAAATAGCAAATAAATTCCAAAAAATCTAGAAAAATTCACAGAAATTCCTAGAGTTATTTTGGACTTAATAAAATTATTCCAACTTAAACTTGGTAATATATTTTGCAATTAATTTTACTTTAGCTTTAAAATAATTAAGGAAAAGCTTTTAAAATTCCATAAAATAATTAAATTTTTATTTTTCAATTTTAACTCAGATAAAACTTTTAAAACTTCAGAAACTCAAATAAAGCAATTAAACTCTTTCAAATTTCAGAAAGTCCAATAAAATAATAACTTTATTAAATTTTATTTTGGTAACAGAACTTTGGGATGTTACATTTGCCAAACTGATTTCACAAATTATTGCACTAAGGTAAAAGTTTTCGAATCACAGGATCCAATCCATAAGAATGGATAATGCTAGAGAGCTTACCTTAAAATGATTTAATGTCTATTGCATGGCCTTAGGCATAACAGTGGAACATTCAGTCCCACATGTTCATATTCAGAATGGACTTGCTGAATCATTAATCAAGAAGATCAAGATGATCGCTACGCCCTTGTTAATGAGGTCTAGTCTACCAACTATGTGTTCAGGGCGTGCCCTATTATAGGCATCAACATTAATGACTCTGGCCATCCGCATACCATAAGTTATCACCTTTCTAACTAGTGCGTGGAAAAGAGCCAAGTATTTCCCATCTGCGTTAATTCGAATGTGCCGTTTACATACCTATCTCACCTCCTCAGCGTACGTCAATGAGACCCCACCATAAATTGGGAATTTATGTGGGATTTGAATCTCTGTCTATAATAAAGTATTTAGAGCGCATGACAGTGAATTCACTAAAAGCAAGATATACCGACATTGTATTTAATGAAGAACTATTCCCAGCATTAGGGTAGGAAAGTACCCCAAGTTGAAATGCCGAGAACTATCATGTAATGATAGTAGTATTCATAAGAATGATCCACGCACTAAGGACTCTGAATAAAAGGTTTAGAGGATAATAGATTTGCAAAATCTTGCAAATCATTTGCTAGATTCATTCACGGATCATAAAGGAGTTACAAAGTCATATATACCAGTGATAAATGCACCTGAAAGAGTAGAACCATCTTGAGTTTTGGATTCTGCATTTGACTCCATCACTCTTAGTAAGAAGAGAGGGAGACCTCCTGGGTCAAAGGATCTCGAACCATGAAGGCATCCGTGAAAGAGATGTATTGAAAAGGGGAAGCAACTCTATGAACCAAACATGAATGAGAAATGTTCGACAAATGTTACACCTCGAGTGAAGACATGACGGGTGGTGCCCCATAAAGGAGTATCGGGGGAGGCGCCCTATGCTAGAGTGCAGGGACAAGTGACTAGTGAAGGGGGAAGCACAACCGCCGACACTAGGTCAACGAAACAGTCAGACTATGCCATTTTGGGAAATAGTGGAGAGGTCATAGATTTAAATAAAGCTCCAATTGAAATGGACAAAGTGCTTTCCATAAAGTATGTGGAAACAAGAGAAGTCTTTTATAGACAAATGAGTGCTAATAGCAGCTACTTCATCTTAAAGATTGTCTTCCTTGTTGAATCCGATCCGGAACCAAAGACGATTGCGTAATGCAAGAATTGTCAAGATTGGGATAAATGGAAGGATGCAATCAAGAATGTGTAGGATCAAGGATAACTGACTAGAGGGGGGTGAATAGGAGGTTTTTAAAACTTTTTGACTAATTATCAATTTAAGACAAATATGAACTAAATCTAAACTAGATACAATTCTAGCTAAGAAAATCAACATAAGATAAATGCTAGAATTGTAAATGCGAAAAGTAAAGACAAGAAATAACCACAATAGAGACAACGATGTTTTTCCCGTGGTATCGAAGACTTGCCGGTCTTCACTAGTCCACGTTGAGGAAGCTTGAACAAATCAAGCCGGCTCCACGAATTAAGCCTTCTCTCGATCACTAGTGGTTGTTCTTCCTCCGCTCCGGAGATGGTGAATACCGAGCCACTCACAATCTTAGCACCGAGCCTCTTCACAATCCTTCTTGAAGAGATAGATCACCGTGCAACCACCACCAAGCCGTCTAGGTGTTTGGCAAAACACCAAGAGTAAAGAATTGATGATCTTCGCTTGATGGCACTCAAGTGCAATGGATCAATCTAGTATGAATGCACTTGAATTGGCTCAACTACCTCACAATGAATGCACAAGTGTATTTGAGTAGTTGAATGGATGCTCAAGGCTCTAGGGATGTTAAATGTGGTCTAGCATCTGTCCTTGAGCAGGTGGAGGGGTATTTATACCCCCCACAACCAAATGGGACCGTTGGGGAGAAAATCCTCAACTTTCAGCAATTTGCGGTACTACCGCCAACCATGGCGCGGTACTACCGCACCTCTGTAAGTGCACAGTAATGGCTATAACTAATGCATTAAAACCCTCTGATATAGCCGTTTAAACCGTAGAGCGGTACTACCGCCAACTATCATGCGGTACTATCGCTGGCCGGTCATACCGCACAATGAGAGCGGAACTACCGTTTCCCAAAGGACCCAAAAGGGTACCTACTGAAAATAACGTACCGCTCAACATTTCGGAATTACCTGAGAGTGGTAGTTTCGCTTGAACAACTGCGGTACTACCATTCACAGGGTTTGCAATCCGAGCCGAAAAGGTGCCTTACTGGAATTTACGAACCGCCAACTAAAATTCGGAATAGCCGGGTTGCGGTAGTACCGCACCACGAGCCCGGTCATACCGCTGAGCGGTAGTACCGCAGGCATAACGCCGGTACTACTGATTGCCTTGACAAAACACAGTTGGCTTTCCAATTTAAATTCTACGTGCATGCATGATCCTAAATTGATCCAAATGGCACAAGAACATGCTATCAAGCTAATAGTCACGATCCCTCTTAATATTACGGTATTTAACCTATAATCCGGTCTTCCATCCATTTCTCCTAAGACCGGTAAAATGGAAAAAGGGATCCTAAACTATTTATACCTTGACTTTGACCCAAAATGATCTTCATGTTTAGCATGCATCTCCAAGTTGTCATATTCACCTTTGGGACTTAACCTTGTAAATACTCAATAAACATGTTAGTCCCATATTCATATATTATCATTAATTACCAAAACCATTTTTAGGGGCCTAGATGCTTTCAATCTCCCCCTTTTTGATAATTGATGACAACCCAAGCAATATGTGAGAAAGATTGTTTTGAATATACCACTTGTTGAAAACGAGTTGTATATTCCATTGGTGACTTAACAAAAAAGTAATTCATACAATGAGCTCAAGTGAGTTATGAGAATTATTTTCTTGTTGAAGTCAATTTAAAAAAAGCTCCCCCTAAACATGTGCATATAGATGATAGAAAATCTCTGCAAGCTGTAGGACCGTAAAGGCGCCTAGGGGGGTGAATAGGAACACGCCTAAATTTTCACCTCGATCAGATTCAACACGTTTTTCACTCTAATAGCTATGAAAGCTATGAAGATCAAAGTACAAGCCCAGCGGATGACTTGTACTGAATCCGATCAACACCCCAAAGCAAAACAACCAAAAGCTCACACCACGAAGAGCTAAGCGGTCTGATCGGCGTGCATCTGGCGGTCTGACCGCTCGGCGGTCCGACCAGCGTTGAAAGTGCGGTCTGACCGCTCCTGACGATGAACAGGGACAAACAGCCCGCAGCCCGAAACACAAATTGGTCTAACTTTTGATCTACGACTCTAAACTTGACCAAACTTGAGACACACCTTCTTAAGGATGTCAGGAACCTATTCCAATCAAGGATCATGTAGATCCATGTCAAAGTTCTGACCTTTTTCTGTTTGAGTGAAGGATGCTCCAAAACTGAGTCAAAACCAAAAGGTGATCTAGAAACTTGCTCGTGGGTGATTGATGATCAAGATGATCCTAGATGTATTCCCATATGTCACAGCAAGCTAAATTAGGGGCAGAAACCACAGTAAAACCGAAGGATTAAAGAAAGCTCCAAATCACAAAATAGAGAGCAAGAACACAAAGAGACTCATCTTTGAGGAATCATGCATAGATTGATTTGAGATTGTAGAGAGTTTACAGCCACTCCATCCAGGAGGACAAGAACTCAATCCATGATCACACAATCAATCAAAACTCTCTAGAACCCTAAACCTCCACTTTCCTCTCTAAGGCCCTAAAACCAAAACTAGGGTTTAGAATGAAACAAAAGGGTTGAGGGGGTGCAGCCACCGCCCTCCTCTATTTATAGTGGAGGCTAAACCTTCTAGAAGAGTATTCCTATTGGGCACCCGTTAAGCCCACACACAAACAGGTTTAACTCACGCACGTATTTTAAAGCGCTATCTTCATCTCCTCTTGACCTAATCCGCTTCTACTTGCGCCGTCTTGCGCTGCGGGTTGGTAAAAGGTCACCAAGGTGGTATTTAGGTGAAATTACCAAAACACCCCTGCTTGATCTTTTTCCAAAAACCGAGTCCAATCTGCGTGAAGTACTTCCATGCTTCGCCACGTGTAGGTTGATCAACGGCTCTCATCATGTCGGCAAGTCTCTCCTGTCCGGCTCCCACTGAACCCACCATAGCACTTGCACTGACCCCTGCGCCGCTTGATCCAACCAGTTGCACCGAACTGCCCGTTCGGTCATCCTTGTCCATTATGCGCCATGCTTGAGTCCATTGACCTCACCCGGCATCCTCGATCGTTCTGAACCTCAGCTCTCCATGCTTAGTCCCGATCATCCTCGCCGTTGACTGTCGTTGACATCCAAGCAACCTGCACAGCAATAGACCAAGAAATCGTTTCCGGAAACAAGTTCTTTACAACTTGACCCCTGTTAGTCAAAACATGCATCATGCAACACATATCCATTGAAATCCATGAACATGACCTAACGAACAAACATCGCCGAACACAATCGATCAGACCGCCACTTCAAGGCTGGTTTGACCGTCCCATGGCCGGTCTGACCGCTGCCTGAAAGCCGGTCTGACCGCCCCTGGGACTTAGCCAAAATTCCACCCTGGAAAACCGAGGCTCCTCTGGAAATTTCAAATGAATAGAACTTTTGCCTAGAAGCTCTAAAAAATATGAGACCAAGTGCAGTAAAATATCCTCTGTTGCCTACACCCTCTATTTTTGGCCTAGCTCCAAAACCAAAACTACTTTAACGGCCGGTCTGACCGCTCATTAGTAGCCGGTCAGAAC
The DNA here is from genome assembly GCA_036346405.1 of Phyllostachys edulis. NCBI lineage: Eukaryota > Viridiplantae > Streptophyta > Magnoliopsida > Poales > Poaceae > Phyllostachys > Phyllostachys edulis. The sequence continues at coordinate 38,432,756 of CM070547.1, read as the reverse complement.
GCCACACTGGTTGGTCAGACCGCCGCCATGGCCGATCGGACCGCCATCTCTCTTACAGCAAAACCACCCGAGGCATGGCCGGTCTGACCACCAAACTGGGCGGTCAGACCGCTCGTGACCTGACAGAACTAACACTTCATCGAAAACGAGCGTTTCGACAAACCTTCAACGCCATTGCCAATTGTCACATCATCCTAAGATCATGAGCATATCCCCATGATATCCACAATCTCCTCATTGATGAACACATTGGCAATTTTCAGAAAATAAAAATTGGAGGTTTGAAATTGTAATTATTCTAGTTTTCGCGCAAAGGCACAACTGGGTCGATAAGCAAGAGAAAGCAATGGGAAAGGACCAAGCTGGCATCAGAATAGTATAGGCAAGTGAGATAAGGAAAAAGAAGGCAAGAAAGCTTCAAATTCCAAAGAAGAGTCAAAAATCTCACTTAAGGTCCATAAGAAAGAACAATTGTTCAATTTGACCTTTGATCATTGTGAGGAACCAAGAAATGCAATAAGATCATAAGAATGCAAACGAAATGCTCCCCCTCACTATGATCATCCTGGAAATTTCATTTTCTCCCTATTTCTCCAAAAGCTCTAGAACACAACATGTTTACCAATCTTTCTCCCCCTTTGACAATGGATTCATCAAGGTGCATGGAAGAAGATAGAGCATGAATGAAATGGAATGGCTGCAATTTATTCATTTTTACCAAAGGGAGCCATGAAAATTATCCAAGAGGACTCTACAAGTATTCCACCAAGCCATATTATGTGAAGTAGCTATTTCATATCATGGCAAAACATATGTAACAAAGCTAAAGCCACAAGAGCAATAATCTGAAATGAAGTGAAAGTTTAGCATGACAAGGTGCTCAAGAGCATAGTTTAGCCAAAGGTATCCAAAAATGAGTCAAGCCATGTCAATAAACTAAATAGAACCAAGAAGCTATAAATGAGCCAATTTAGAGCGCTATGAGTTCAATGATGAATTAATTTGTTCAAGCACTGGGAATTAAGCATACTTAGCACATTTAGCACTTGCTAAAATTGATTTTTGGTTTTATCTTAGCAAAGCAAGTCCTAGACTAGGAGTCATCCACAACTGCCTCGTAAGCTTCAACCAATTTTCACAATTTGTTCTCTTAGCCTTGTGCTAGAACTCAAGCCTTGCCGCGACCATCCCAAGCAATAAGCTTCAGAGAGTGGTCTAGGTCATCCAAAGCTCCCCCTAAATTCATGCCTAGTGCAATGGCAAGCCGTCTTATGAGAAAGAATTGGTGAGATCAATTTTTTTTCGCACAGAAGAAATCATTTTTCATTCGCTTGACTTATGAACTAGCATAGCTCAATCTAAAACTCTAATTAGGTTCAAGACTCAATTTAGCCTATTTGACATGGCATGAATCATAAGAGGATCACTATAGCAAAACTAGTCACAAGATCTAACAAGTCATGTTTTAATTCAAATTTTATCACAATTAAAAGAGCTAGCATGGCAAAAGCTAAGCTACACATGAAAAGTGTTGGACCGAAAAGGCGACTAGAGGGGGGGTGAATAGGAGCACGCTCACTTTTTCACAAAGGTTAGATTCAACACCAATCTCACTCCAATAGCTACAGAAGCTATGAAGATCAATAAACAAGTACAACGGAAGACTTGTATTGAATCTAAACCAAAAACCCCAGAGCAAACAAGCAATAGGAACTCAACCCTAGAGATCGGTCTGACCGACGTTCAATGGGCGGTCTGACCGGGGTGTGGTCTGACCGGCGGCAAAGTGTCGGTCTGACCGATTCTGTCCAGAACAGAAGAACAGCCCGAGAACTCAATCCTCAAAATGATCTAACTTTTGATCCGTGAGGGCAAACTCAACAAAACTTGACACACACCTTCTAAAAGATATTAGGAACCTATTCCAATTGGAGATCGTGAAGATCCAAGCCAAAGTTCCTATCTTTTTCAGTTTGAATGAAGGTGGTTCAAAAATCGAGTCAAATCGAAATAAGATCCAAACACTTGCTCATGGGTGATTGATGATCAAGATGATCCTAGATGTATTCCCACATGTCACAGCAAGCTAGATCACGGCAAGAAACCAAGCAAAAACTCGTGTATCAAAGAAAGACCACAAATCACCAAATAGAGAGAAAGAAAGCAAATAGACTCATCTTTGAGGGAACTTTCTTTGGATTGATTTGATGTAGTATTGATTATAGCCACTCAAGAAGATGAATGATTACAATCAAGATACGCATGGACACAAGATCAATCCATCTCTCTAGAACCCTAACCTCCACTAATCCTCTCCCTAAGCCACCTAGGGTTTGAAACACAATGAAAGGGTTGAGGGGGTGCAGCCACCTCCCTCCTCTATTTATAGTGGAGGCTTAGACCTTCTAGAAGCAAAACCCTAATGGGCTCCCGTTAAGGCCCAACACAAACGAGTCACATACGTACGCTTTTTAAAGCGCCGTCTTCATCTCTTGACCTAATCCGCTTCACCTTGCGCCATCTTGAGCCGTGAGTTGGCAAAAGGTCACCAAGGCGGTATTTGGTAAAATTACCAAAATACCCCTTCTCGATCTTTCTATAAAGATCGAGCCCCATCTTTGTGAAGCACCTCCCAAGCTTCGCCACGTGTAGGTTGATCCAGCGGCTCTCATCATGTCGGCAAGTCTCTCCCATCCGGCTGCCACCGAAACCACCATGGCACTTGCACCGACCCCCGAGCCGCTTGATCGAACCCATCGCACCGAACTGCCCGTTCGGTCACCTTTGTCCCTTATGTACCATGCTTGACTCCATTGACCTCGCCCGGCATCCCCGATCGTTCTGGACCTCAGCTCTCCAAGCTTAGTCCCGATCATCCTCGCCGTTGACCGTCACTGAGCTCCAAGCAACCTGCACATCAATAGAAAGAGAAATCGAATCCGGGAACAAGTTCTTTACAACTTGACCCACGTTAGTCAAAACATGCATCATGCAACACATATGCCATAAAACCCATAAACTTGACCTAACCCAACAATCATCGCCACCAGTTGGCCGATGAAGCAAGTGAAAACCGGTCAGACTGCCACTTTGGCCAGTTTGACCGCCCCCTGCGACTTAGCCAAAAACCCACTTGAAGTAAGGCTGGTCTGACCGCGTGCCCAACGCCGGTCAGACCACACATGACCTGACAGCATTCTCAACTTTGTCGAAAACGCGTGTTTCGACAAATCATAATTGCCAATTGTAACATCATTCTAAGATCTCAGGCATATCCCCATGATATCCACAATCTCCCCCTTGATGAACACATTGGCAATTACTCACAAAAGCAAATTTAGAGGTTTGAAAAGTAAAAACACGACGTTTTCACACAAAGGCACAATTTCGTCCAAATGCAAGAAAAAGCAAAGAAAATGACCAAATTGGCTTCAGAATAGTATAGGCAAGTGAGATACGGCAAAAGAAAGCGAGAAAGCTTCATTTTCCAGAAAAGGGCAAAATCTCACCTAAGGTCCATATAAAAGAACAATTGTTCGATATGACCTTTGATCATTGTGAGGATCAAGAATTGCAACTCAAGTTCAGAAGTAAAAATAAGACCAAAAGAATTCAAATAAGGTACTCCCCCTCACTATGATCCTCAAAATTTCAGAAAATCTCAAATTTCTCAAATTTTACAATTTTCTCCAAATAACTTCCCCTTTTTCGTAACTCCCCTTTTTCTCCCCTTTTTCAAACATCTTCTCCCCCTTTGACAATGGAGTCACCAAGGAATCACGCCTTCCTCTCGTCCAGAGATGACAAATGCAAAATGAGGAAAAAGCATAAGAAGGAGCATGCATGAAATGTAATGGAGTGGCTTCATTTTTGTATTTTTTTTATTTTTGAATACAAGAAGCTTTGGAGATTACCCAAAAGAACAAGCTAGCATTTCTAATATTGCACAAACAACATATCAGCCTGAAAGCGCTAGCAAAATCATGATAAGACATATATAACAAAGCTAAAGCTAGAAGGTTCAAAATAAAGCAATGAATTTTAGCATTTTAAGCAAAGCTTCAAATCTAGCAAGTTCATCAACAGGGATCCTAAAATGATACTGGCCATGCCAAAATGTCAATGTGAGATCAAAAAGCTAACAATGACCACATTAAGAGACAAACAGGTCCTGAATTGAATAATTTTGCTCAATTTTCTCAAACGCCCATTTTTCAACAGTTTTTCATTTGCAATGAATATTGAAGTTGACTAATGGTCTAACTTAGTGACAAGATCCTGGACTAAGAGCCATCCACAAACTCATCCTAAGCTTCGACCAAAAGTTGATTAAAGGTATATCTTAGTGAAGAAGATCCTGGACTAGGAGCCATCCACAAACTCTTCCTAAGCTTCTACTAGGGCGACAAATCTTGAGGTTCATGTCAGTTGTGACAAGCAGTCCCCATGAGATCATCTGGATCATCAAACTATCTCCAAGTTCATGTCTTTGACATGTAGTCTCGTAAGAATAGTTTGGCACAATTTAAGCATAAGACAATCTTGAAATTGATTTTTCATTTTTCATTTTCTATTTTCCACAAGAGCAGTTTTAGATTCTCAAGAACACAAGAAGCTCAAGTAATGATCAATTTTAGATTAAAGAGCTAACAAAGCAATTTTGACAGGGCCAATGTCACAAAAGGAGCACTAATTGCGCAACTGGCTAAACAATTTACAAATTGCTAATTTCTTAGTTCAAGTTGTTTTTCAAAGTTCTAGCTCATTTAGCAAAGACTTAGCTACACATGTGAAAGCATGATAATTCTAGCAAGTCAAAGAACTAGACATGGCATTGAGCAAGAATTGAAACACTAAAGCTCCAAAGGGTAATAAGCAAAGCTTCATCAATTTTAAAAGACAAGAAGAAAAGCTTATATTACAATGTATCTTTTTGTGATTTTTCATATGAATGAAATATGATACAATGAGATGCAAGAAAAGCTCAAAAAGCCTAAAAAGCTTAAAAAGATTAAAAAGATCAACAAATTCAAAAGAAGATCAAGAAAAGATCAAAAGAACAAGGAAAGATCAGAAAAGATCCAACTCCCCCTCAAACCAACCCATAGGGATAAATTACCCCTAACTCACTTCTCAAGGTGGCAAACCTTGTTGGGTCTAAAGGCTTGGTGAGAATATCGGCTAACTGAGCCTCGGACTCCACAAAATGTAGCACAATATCACCCTTCTCAACATGATCTCTAAGGAAGTGATAGCGAATGTCTATGTGCTTGGTCCTAGAATGTTGCACTGGGTTCTTAGCAATGTTAATAGCAGAAGTGTTATCGTAGAAAAGAGGAACACTATCAAAAGTTAACCAAAAATCCTTGAGAGTGGAGACCATCCACAAAATCTGACTACAGCAACTAGCAGCAGCTACATATTCAGCTTCAGCAGTGGATTGTGCAACAGAGGACTGCTTCCAAGAAGACCAACAGACAAGAGAAGTGCCTAAGAAATGACATGTGCAAGAGGTACTCTTCCTATCTAACCGATAGCCCGCAAAATCAGAATCAGAAAACCCCCGAATGGACAGCGAAGAAGAGTAGGAAAACCAAATGCCATACTGGAGGGTAGAGTGTAAATACCTGAAGATGCGCTTAACGGCTTGGCGATGTGAAGTCCTCGGTGACGCTTGAAACCTCGCGCAGAGGCAGACCGCGAAGTGGATGTCCGGTCTTGAGGCCGTCAGGTACAGGAGGGAGCCGATCATGCTGCAGTACTCGCGTTGATCCACAGCTTCTCCTTCCTCATCTGGATCCAAAGCATTCGAAGTCGCCATGGGAGTGGCGATCGCCTTGCAGTCACCCATCTCAAAATGCTTGAGCAAATCCTTGGTGTACTTCGTTTGATGGATGAAGATCCCTTCCTTGCATTGCTTGATTTGTAGCCCCAAAAAGTAATTGAGTTCTCCCATCATGCTCATCTCAAATTCCCTGGACATGGTCTCAGAAAAACTAGAAACAAGAGCATTAGAGGAACCACCAAAGATAATATCATCAACATAAATCTGAACAAGCAGGAAGTCATTGCCATACCTGAGAATGAAAAGAGTCTTATCTACCTTTCCTATTTCAAAATCATTCTTAAGCAAGAAAGTCTTAAGCCTATCATACCAAGCTCCAGGGGCTTGTTTAAGACCATACAAGGCTTTAGATAGCTTAAACACACGATCTGGGTGCTTGGGATTCTCAAAGCCAGGGGGTTGCCTAACATATACTTCCTCCTCTATAAAACCATTCAAAAAGGCACTCTTGACATCCATTTGAAATAATCGAAAGCCCTTAGAAGCAGCGAATGCAAGCAGAATGCGAATGGCTTCTAATCTAGCAACAGGAGCGAAGGTCTCATCAAAATCTAACCCCTCAAGCTGGCTGAAGCCCTGAGCTACCAATCTAGCCTTGTTTCTAACCACAGAACCATCCTTATTTTGTTTATTTTTTAACACCCAATGGGTTCCTATAACATTATGACCACTAGGAGGTTCTACAAGGTTCCAAACTTTATTTCTTTCAAAATTCTCTAACTCCTCATGCATGGCATTGACCCAACTAGTATCAGATAAAGCATGTGATATATCTTTGGGTTCAAAAGAAGCTACAAATGCAGAGTGAGAGAAAAGACTCGGATCATGATACCTGGAGCGAGTGACTCGCTCATGGAGATTACCAATCATCTGATCCGGAGGGTGTTGCTTCTGAATGTGCAAAGGAGCGCTTGGGGAAGATAGCGTCTCCTCAACCTCCGCAGGTACTACTGACGAAGAAGTCGCAGTAGGAGCCTCAATTGGAGGTGAAGCAGTCGTAGCAGGTTCTGGAGCTTGAGCAGCTTGCACAGGAACATCAGCAATAGGTAGAAGAGTAGTATCAAATTCATCCTCGTCTTCTTTAACAAAAATGCTCTCTGTCACCTGTAAGTCACCTGAAACATCGGATCTAGCTCCAGGGCTAGTCTCATTAAAAGTGACATTGCATGTCTCCTAAACAATGTTAGTTCAACATTAAAGACCCGAAAACCCCTCGAATGAGCAGGATAACCCAGAAATAAACCATCATAAGTCCTTGATTCAAATTTATCTAGGTTTCCTGTTTTCAAAATAAAAAACTTCGATCCAAAGACTCGAAAATGCGAAATTGAGGGTTTTCTACCAAATCGAAGCTCATATGAAGTCTTGCCCAAAGACGGTCTCAAAAAGACACGGTTTGAAATACGGCAAGCTGTAGCAATAGCTTCGACCCAAAACCTCCTCGGTGTGCTATACTCATCTAGCATCGTCCTAGCCATCTCGACTAAGGTCCTATTCTTCCTTTCCACAACACCATTTGTTGAGGGGTGTCTGGAGAAGAGAACTGATTCTCAATACCGCGCTCAGCACAAAAAGAGGCAAAAGAAGCATTCTTGAACTCCGTGCCATTGTCACTGCAGATCGCTCTCAAGGCACCAGGAAGTTCAGAAGCCAAACAAAGAACAAGGTCATGATAATGATCAAAAGCCTCATCCTTCGAAGCAAGAAAGAACACCCAAGAATATCTCGAAAAATCATCGACTATGACAAGAATGTACCATTTGCCATCGACTGACCGAACCCTAGCAGGACCAACAGTATCCATATGAAGCAACTGTCCTGGTCCGTCAGTCATGACCATAGTCAATGATGGGTGTGAGGCAGCAACTTGCTTGCCATGCCTACAGGGCGCACATACAGCATCCTTGACAACTTTGAGTTTAGGCAAACCTCTCATGAGATCAAGGCCGTTAACTCGTGTCAGATGATCAAAACCAATGTGCCCCAAATGTCGGTGCCAGAGCCAGATATCAGAAGAAGAAGCAATTAAGCACTTAAGGGATCCGGCAAGAGATTCAGAAAAATCAGCTCCAAAAATTCTACCAACTCTAGAAATTCCAAAAACGAGCTCACCAAAAGAATCAAGCACACGACAGACATTCTTCTTAAAACGAGTCTCATAGCCATCATCAAGAAGCTGTGAGATAGAAAGGAGATTGTACCTTAGACACAAGCGCGATGTCCTTGAGAATGAACTTGTCGTTTACCTTGATCACTCCAGTTCCTTCAATGCGCCCTTGTGTATCATCTCCAAAGGTGATGAAGTCATCACTGGTTGACCGCGTGAAGGAGGTGAACCATCTTGAGTCTCCGGTCATGTGGCGTGAACACCCAGAGTCGACGAACCATGTGTTCTTCTCCTTTCCGTGGTAATCCTGAAAATCAAGGAACAATAGAACGTTGTGTCTTAATACTGGGGTTAGTTAAAAGTGATTTGGGAACCCAGTACTGAGACACACGTCTGCGAGTAGTATGCAAAGCAGATGTGCTATCCTTGATATTATTTACGGTTATATTATGAGCAATGGTAACAAGAACATGAGATGCATCCTGTCTAGGAACACGGTGATGATCATGTGCAACAAATCCTAGACAAGGTTTCTTCTTTTCTACGTGACCATGTCTTATAAAAGCTCTAGGTTGATTAGATAACATTCTAGCAACATTTTTCTTAGCGTTCTTCAACGTACGCCAACAGAACTCAACCAAATGTCCACTCTTCTTGCAATAGGTGCAATGGTATTTTGTACCACTAGGAGAAGCACCTTTTGTCTCAAAAGAAGGTTGGACAAACCCTGCAGATTTAAAAACAGTTTTTGCAGGTTGAGTTTTGAATTCAACTAAGCCATTTTCCAAGATCTGAATGACATTAGGCTTGGATTTGTCCTAGGCAGAGTTGTATCCTAAACCTTGCTTCTTAAAAGGAGACTTAGACGTGTCTAGAATCATGTTCAATTGTTTCTTACCTTTCAAGAATTTTTCTAGTGTGTCCTTAAGGTAAGCATTTTCTTTTCCAAAGTTAGCACATGAATCACAAGTCTTGTCCTTAATGGCTCTAGCATGTTTCTCCTTAAGACAAGCAACTTCAAGCTTATAGGCATCACAAGAGGCACAAGGTGTAGACTCAATTGTGTCCTTAAACTTGGCATATTTAGCTCTAGCTTCTTCTAAGATGTCTTTAACTTCACGTTCTCGTTCCAAGTAGAGAGAGCAAGAGCGAGACTCTACCAGTTCAGAAGCAACCAACTTGCTAGACTCTAAGCATCTAAGACATGAAGCAGATTTGACCTCAATTAGCTCAGTCCTAGCATTTTCAAGTTGATGTAAAGCAATGTCATGAGCAGATTGCAGTTTGGCCAATTCAAGATGTAAAGCATGGCAAGAAGAACATTCATCAGATTCAAGAGTCTTAGCATTTGCAAGTTATAAAGTCAAATTATCTACTTGTGACTCTAAATCCTTGTTCCTAGCCATGGTAAACTCTAATGCCTTATCCTGACTCATAAGTTGCTCAAACATAGAGTCGCATCTAGCAGAAAGAACATTATAGGATGGAGGTACCTCATCGTTGTCATCGTCGTTGACGGAGTCAACCATGAAGCACATGCCGGTGAAGTCCTTAGCCTTCCCTTTCTTCTTGTCTTGTGAGATCTCCTCCTCCTCCTTGTCCTCCTCGCTCTCGGAGTCCACATCGCTCATGGATTGCTCTCCAAAAGCGGCAAGGACCCAAAGGCAGCCCTTCATCGGCTTGGCAAAGATCATACTTGGGCTTGCCCCCTTGAGGCTTCTTCCAGGCAGGCTTCTCATCCTTGCGGTTGCCCTTACCTTTCAGCTTGGGGCAGTTTGCCCGGATGTGATATAGCTAGCCACACTCATAGCATGTTACAGGGCCACCTCTCTTTCTGTTTCTAACATTGTTATATGCCCGTGTGACTTTCTTGGCTAAAAGAGCTAAATCAGCCTCAGGAAGACTCTCAAACTCTTCTTCTTGAATAGCAGATAAACACACAAGAGAAAATCCAGAAGAAGACTCAGAAGAACCATCAGAAGTTCTTTTCAAAGGATCAGCTACCAAAGCCATGTTATCCTTCTTAGGAATACTGCCTCTCTTAATCTCATGAGTCTTGAGCTTGCTATAAAGCAGCTCCAAAGTAAGAGAAGAGAGATCAACGTTTTCCTCAATGGCAGTAGCCTTCATCTCCCACTCCTTGGTGTTGATTGCAGCCAAGAGGTGGGTGGCATTCTCGGATTGAGAGTACTCAATGTCAACAGCTCTCATCTGATTGATCACCTTGTTGAAGCGAGTAAAAACGTCATCGATGCTCTCGTCAGGACGCATCTCGAATTTGTTGTACTCTCGCTTGTAGACCGTCTGGCACACTTGCTTGATCTGGGACGATCCCTTATGGTAAGTTTCGAGGGTGTGCTAAATCTCATGTGCGGTCGCAAGGTTGCAAATCCTATCGTACTCCTATCTACCAAGCCCAGCATATAGGAGGTTCTTTGCCTTATTGTTGTTAGCCAAAAGTATTGCCGAAGCTTGCGTAGCAACCTCAGGCAAAACGAGCCCATCGAAGACGTGCGGTTTGGTCAAGTACTTATCCATCGCCAAGTTCAGTGACCGGTTAAGATCAACATTGAACTAACCGGGCTCTGATACCACTTGTTGGACCGAAAAGGTGACTAGAGGGGGGGGCGTGAATAGGAGCATGCTCACTTTTTCACAAAGGTTAGATTCAACACCAATCTCACTCCAATAGCTACAGAAGCTATGAAGATCAATAAACAAGGACAGTGGAAGACTTATATTGAATCTAAACCAAAAACCCCAAAGCAAACAAGCAATAGGAACTCAACCCTAGAGATTGGTCTGACCGACGTTCAATGGGCGATCTAACCGGGGTGCGGTCTGATCGGCGGCAAAGTGTCGGTCTGACCGATTCTGTCCAGAACAAAAGAACAGCCCGAGAACTCAATCCTCAAAATGATCTAACTTTTGATCCGTGAGGGCAAACTCAACAAAACTTGACACACACCTTCTAAAAGATATTAGAAACCTATTCCAATCGGAGATCATGAAGATCCAAGCCAAAGTTCCTATCTTTTTCTGTTTGAATGAAGGTGGTTCAAAAACCGAGTCAAATCGAAAATAGGATCCAAACACTTGCTCGAAAATAGGATTGAAAATAGGATCCAAATCTAAAAGGAAAGCCTAAATTTAATCTGTCACAATGTTTCGTCCATAGCAGCCCGACTGTAGCTCTTCTGAAGTTGGGGCCAGATCCCTTGTGTGGGCCTTCGAATAAGCTTTCCAACAAGTCCAAGAACACCCCAATCAGACTCCGTATGCAAAAGTTATGGCCTTTTTATTACAGGCCTATTGGGCTGTCCCGAACCGAATCCGAATTGAATTCTGAGTTGATTTTGAGTTTGATTTCAGTTGGGCTTGTGGGAGATCCGAATTGGGCTTGGAAATCTTATCCAAAACTTGGGCTTTAAGTTTTTGGGCTTCTCCCCTTTTCCCCTCTTGGCCGCATGGGCTTCTTCTCCCTTGTTGTCCGCATGTGTTGTCCTCCTTCACTACTTTGTCCCCGGCTCCAATAGTAGAAGATGTATAAGTGTTTGGGATGCCCGCATCATCCTCCCTTTCTTCAAGAAAAGCCGTCCTCGGCTTTTGATAGCCTGAAAATGTGTTAGACAAAGAAAACATTGTATATGCATGGTATATGTATTTATCATCTAAACTCGTTCCGTTTAGCACATCATGATTTGCTGAAAACGTACTAATCAAATAGAACAACGTATATACATGATATATGTATGAATCAATTGTTGTGTCATTCTCAGTGTTTTGCACAAAATAATTAGCACAACAGTAGCATTACGATGTATTTGATATATACATTGCAATGCTTTCATTCACATCATTCTCCCTCCCATGAGAAAAAGTCGTCCTTGACTTTTCTAAGTATATGGACAAGATATTAAAGGGACAAACCAGATCAAGTTGCTCAAATATGGGAAAGAAAATTCTTAATGCCTTCCATGCTTCAATTGTGCTACTCTGATTACTTGTACAAGATTGCTCAGCAAAGGACAAACAAGTAGACTTAAGAAATCTTTTAAAATAGCAAGCACTATTATTGAAACTCATCTCATTGGGTTCATAACATTGCACAAAAGATTGTTTACACAAAACATGTAATTTCAATTCAAGCTTATCACATGTAATGCATATTTGATAAACATAAAACATGTCATCTACACCATATTCTCCAATCAAATTGAACTTATATGTGTAGGCATAAGTACTAACTAGTGATTTTAAACATGAAATTTCAGCAACATTCTCAATCACACTAGATAGCTCTCTAGGTTCATCAAACATGATATAGTACAAATAATCACTAGGAGATACTCTCGTAAGAACTTCCTTATGAGCAATCAATTCCACATTACGTAAATTGAGCATAGAAATTTCAGAACATGAAATATTTAAAGGAACACTAGAGTACTCACTCTTACTTACCTCTTCTTGATGAACATTCAATTCAACACCATTATTGTTACCTTTAATGTCCTCCTCAGTATTTGTAGGTGCTGTAGATAGTGTTTCTTCGTGATGTAACCACGGGGCAGCAAGCACTCCATCCCCAACCATGGTTATCTCCTCGTCTTCTAGCGGTGCCTGTTGTTGATCATTGAACTCCTCTTCTTTAATGTCAACCTGCACAATGGGAAAAAGAACACTAGAAGTAGAGAATAAATCGTTAATTTCAGCAATAGCCTCACTTTTGCTATCATCTGCTTTACTCATTTCTCTTGGTGTATCTCTAACACTCTTAAATTGGATGCTCTCAACTTCACATATGGTGGAATCACACAGCTCATAATTTTCAACACTCTCACTCAATTTGGCTATGTGGCTCTCATCCTCGTATGGGTTTTGAAGCATTTTATCTTCCATTAATCGTGGGCCAGCAATGGCACAATTGCCATCAACCACAATCTCCTCATGTATGGTGGATTATGACAGGACAGCACTACTCATCTCCTTGGCCGAAGAAGAATTCCTATGCTCAACCATCTTCTCAAGTGACACACCAGTGGATGAATGAGAACTAAAGAGTCGGCGCAGATTTAATTGATGTGCATTTATGACTTTAAGTCTCTTTTCTGCCTTCAAAGCATATTTCACAAGATCTTGCAGACTACGAAAACATTCATCTTAAAGTGCAGCAACGATCTGAAAATTCAAACCTGCTTTGAAGTATTTCTGTTCTTGATATGCACTAGTGATATTGGCACGGTGCATCGCATGACTCAGCTCAACATAGTAATCTTTGACAACTTTGCTTCCTTGTGTAACGTTCTCCACATGGCGTAGTAGTTCCCGCTCATAATAGGATGGAACAAATTCTCTTCTCATGGTTCTTTTTAAATAGGTCCAAGATGTAATGAGTTGTTTCCCACTTAGTTGTTGCCACCAACTAGCGGCATAGTCCTCAAAAAACATAGTGGCCACCCTCACATCCTTGGCTTCTAATTCGAACTTCTGGGATTCAAGCTCGAACTCCATGTCTTGTACCCACTCAAGATATTCCTCTGGATCATTACTACGATAGAAGGGAAGATACGTATACTCGCGATCTGCCATGGTTAGTAGCAAAGCAAAGAATGTGTATAATTTTTTGTGGAATTCACTCAATCTCCAATTCTAAACAAAGTGAAGTTTCTTTACCGTTCCGAAAGGAATTAAGATCAACAATACTTACACTTCAGGGCAGCAGGAAAAAACAAGGTGATGTGTGAGCCAATTTCAAGAGCGAAGCTATGCACGACACATGAGTATATTGGAGCTTGGTAGGGTAGTGTATACCTACTCAATTATGCAATTCTAGGATGTTAAGCTAAGTAATAATCCAAGCTAGAATACTTTGCCTAGGTGCTGATCTAGAAGGTTTAAGCGAAGTGTATGAACGCACACGCAAAGATAAATGTGACTTAATGCAAATAAGGAATGAACCAGTGAGATGCAATCTGAATTTGAGATTGAACTAGTTCGTTTTGCACTAAGTACTAGGATAGACGCTAGCCAATTGCACAAGTATATGTAAGGGCACAAGATTGCTCAAAGACAAAGAGATGCACAAACTAAAATCTGTACGGTACTTAGCACCTAAAATTTTGTGCGGTTACTGTAGCAATCAGTAAAAAGATTTTTATTTTCTCTTCCTCTCTTTTCTTTCTCAAAAAATTGCGTTTTTTTTCTCACTATTTTTTTTCAATGCCTTGGCTCTTTCTATATGCGGCTGGCTCTTTCTTTTCTCTCTTCTTTACAATGGCCGAATATTGTTTAACTCCCCTCTGTATGGCACAAACCTTAGAGATCAGCAAAGTGCAAACAAAAGCTAAGAGCAGCCCAATGTAATATCAATAGCTAGTCTCAAAGGTGAATAGATATAAGTGATGCGCAAAGACCCCAATATGGTTCGGCCGACTATGGATAAGTGGGCCGAAACACAATTGGAGCAAGTTTCATTTGCAATAATGTAATAGATTTAAAGCAATTTGACAAACAATTTTTAATTGTTGAAGTAACAACGATACAATAATAATAACAACAGTAAAGACAACCTGGAAGTGACTAACCCAATAGTCACCACAACAATAGTATGAGCATCCACTCATACCAACCCATCAAGTTTTAATTAAATGTTGTAGTCTAGTTCTTGCGGGAAATAACCAAGCGTGTCCATAACCTAGGACGAGGCTATTCGAATAGTTTTAACCCTGCAGGGGTGTACCAATGTACCCACACGTCGGACCGCCTTTTCGCCACATGATTAGCACACTTCCTTTGGTATGCCGGCACAACTAAGTCCTACGAGATATTTCCAATGGATGATGCTAATTAAGAGCCGCAACCCACAAGAGAAAGATACATTAGCCAGCTTACAGTCGATCTGCTAATACTCCCCTCACATCAAATCACATTTTTAAAAACACCCACCATCCAGCTCATAATTAACACCTCCCAAAGTACTTAGTCAAGAGAGGTCCCATATCCCCCTCGTGTGGTTAGCACGCAAAATTGCTTGGATCAATGGCGCAAGTAACTCGGTCCTTGGGGACTTAGGCACCATTCCAATCACACCCAACAGATCACACCAAACATCCATTGTGCCCAAGTCAATAACAATTTTGTTTTCATTTTATTTCTTTACAAAGTAGCAAAGCACAAGTGCTGGACATAATGGAATAATATTTTTTGTGTGATCAAGGTCATCGACATAAGTCGACAACCGCCCAATTCTACCGGTAGCTAAGAATTTCTAAGCATGACACCGTAAAGACAATGAAAGAGCATAATTAAATCACCGGGCTCTAATTCACCAAATATGTTAATAACCTATGGTTTGTGGCGAGGATAACAATTTAAGGGCAACCATGCATTAGGAATAGCTACCTCTAAACGATAAAATTACTTTGACACAAAAGCATGAATACATACAAGTTAAACAATGTATTAGACTTTAATAGTAATGGGATTAACGGGATATGATCAAACTGCTTGCCTTTACTTGCTGGAGATAACTTTCTTGCTGTAGAGGATCACTCGCGCAATCAACGTCATCTAACGATAAAAACTGCCAAAGCGAGAAACATCGAATAAACACCAGAACTCCAAAAAGTCTCCAACAAATAAGAAATAAACACAGAAGGTAGATAAAGATTTTTGATGCATTTAGGGGAATATTTTAGTTTAACAGCTGTTCATAAGAATTTCTTATAAATTTGCAAAGTTGAAACTATGGCATAAGATCTAATGTCGATTTACTAACAATAACCCAACTTTTGGCTTATCAAATATTTTACTCTTATAGATTAAATGCTAAAAGATAACAATTATACTTTCTAATTCATTTGCTAGAGTATAAGAGTTAGCTCTATCTCTCTAGAATTGGTTCTCAAAATGATTGACTGCTAACTAAACTTTCTCTACAATTCCTACTCCAAATTTGTTAAGTGATTACAACAATAGCTCACAATCTTACTATCATAAGAAGGTTTGTTAGCAAAAGATGTTTGATCCTATAAGTGGTTTCAACTGACAACTCAATTCTCGACTTATGATAAATTTTACTATTTTGGATTGAATTACCAAGAGCTAGTTACTAAGAAATTGTACTTACTAGTTAAGTGATTTAATCATGCTTCTACTAACCAACTAAAGTTAACTACACATTCAGCAAGTAATCACCTTAAAATCTTACCATTCTGAAATATGCTAACTTGCTACTAACGGACTAACCTTTCAATGCCTGCAAGAACTGATCATGCTACTAAACCTTCAAATGCTTACAAAATTCACAGTTCATCCTAAACAAAGGTACATACAAACTCAACTATAGTACTAAACATATCACTGCATGTTAACTCCTGCAGTGAAACATTCATCTATCCTCCTAACTGAACAACACACACACTGTCATGCACATACAGAAAAGAATAGCCTGAGAGAGCACAAGGGGGAAACAATGGGGAGTCAAGGGTGGCTCGGGCGGTCCTTGCGCCAGCGAGGGAAGGCATCGGCTACGGCCGGCACGGCGAGGATGGGACCGGGGAGGTCGAGACGACCCTGGGGGATTTCACCTGCAGATAAACATAGGCATTCATACAAACACACGAGAGAGCACAAGAGGAAACCGAAGGTGGCTCGAGGACACCGATGGAAGTGACATGCGGCTGCCGGGCGCAGGGAAGACCGGGGTCGGTGCAGATCCGGGCCGAGGAAGACGAGGCCGCACTGAGGGGCGACCGAGGCATATCCAGCACGGACTGGAGCCGAGGTAGACGGCGGCGAGAAGCTGGCGGCCGGGCGGCGGCACATGCCGGGATCTGAGTGGCGCCATGAAGCTGGGACGACGGCGCCGGGCGACGGATCTGGAGCCGGCCGACCTGGGCCGAGAGGCGTGGGGGCGGCCGAGTGCCGACGCTGGCCTTCGGCCGCACCGGGCCGAAGGGAGAGAGGGGGCGCCGGAGCTGGGGGAGGAGAAACGGCGACCACGGGCTGGAGGTGGATCCGGCGGCGACGGATCCGGTGGCGCACGGGCCGTGTAACATCCCAAATATTAGATTGTGTTTCAAATGCAATTAAACCTAGGTTTGTGTTTCAAAGGTAAACAAATCTAGGGTTGTGTTTCAAATGTAACGTAAATTGGGTGTGTGTTTCAAATGTAAGAAAATGTGTAGAAATAAAGACTTTTCTCACATCTTGAAACTCTGGTACTATTCTATAATTCTTGTCAAAGAATTGTGGAATCCAAACACCTAAACCTCCTATTGACTAAAGTCAACCCCTTATTCAGCTTTGTCGCAAAGAAATTGTGTAACCTTGGGAAATGTTTTCCTAGGTTCCAAGGATGACTTGTGACCCCTCTGAATTATTTCAGAATTTTTAGAAATTGTTTGATGCTTTTTGGAGGCAAGTCAAACCCAATTTCAATTGGTCCAACCCTAGCCCTTAACCTTGCTGATTTTCTTGAGGAAAATTCTATGCATAAAAACCTCTAGAAATTTTATGTAAGGTTAAGCTTGGAGTGAGGAGGCTTCAGTTAAAATTTCATAATTTTTGGAGTTAGTTTACCATCTCTAAAAATTCCTCCAAATTCAGCTTTCAAATTCAAACCCTAGTTGGTTTGCACTGTTCCTCGGGTGCGAGTCAGACTCGGGCTCGAGCCAACTGACTCAGCTGAGTCCATTAACTGTACCGACCGAGTTCATTTGGGGCGCGCGATGTGGGCCGTTGGATTCTCATCGCCGGTTCTTTGTTTATGCAGACCTTCAGTCTTGGCTTGATCTAACGTGAGCCGCACGATCAAAATCGGACGGCTGGGCGTCGTCGTCCTCCTCGATGCACAGCATGATGCCAGCCACAAGACGCCATTTCTAGAGGGCATCGTGGGCGTGCAGCGCCCTGTCGCGTCCCCGTCCTCAGCAACAGGCAGGGGCATTTAATGCTCGCCAGAGAGCCTCCCTCGGGTCCCCGTTCCTCACCTGCTCCCATCGGCCTCAGAGCTCCCTTGGCAGCCTTGACCGGGAGGGGCGCTTCCCGTTGCCCTCCTCCATTCCTTGCTACTTAAGCCCCCTACCTTCGCCCTTAGCTTCCTTTCGCCACCATTAAGCTCTAGCTAGCACCCACTCGGCTTGCTTGAGCTCCAAACCCCCACTTCACCTCGCCGCCATTTTCGCCCGTGAAGCTCCCCGGTGGAACTGGTGCTCCAGTGGCGCCCTTGCTCCCTTCTCTATTCCCATTCCTTCCTCTACCCTCCTGGAGCAATCACCCTAACTCGATTTGGCTTACCTGTGCAGGTGCGGCCGCAATCGGAGTTTCCCCCATTTTCGACCGCGAACACCCATCTTCGTCTCCGGCGACAGTGAGTGCTTCTCGTTCCAATTCCTTGCTCTGGAAGCATCCCAG
This sequence comes from Phyllostachys edulis, assembly GCA_036346405.1. NCBI lineage: Eukaryota > Viridiplantae > Streptophyta > Magnoliopsida > Poales > Poaceae > Phyllostachys > Phyllostachys edulis. The sequence goes on along the minus strand of CM070547.1, from coordinate 38,414,388 downwards.
AGCCCTTCTGAACCTATCCTGATGACGCGGTCGCGTTGGATTGGCTCAGGTCACCCTCCCCGCGTCTTCGTCTTCACTGCCAGCAAGCGTCTCCGCCGCCGGTGCTCCTCCGTCATCCTCTGTCACTCCGCGTCTCCCAGGTATGCTCCTGGTAGCCCCTAGTTGCTCTGGCACCCGCTCAAGTGAACCGCAGCGGAGCAGCAAGCGTCGTCGTCATTTCTCGTGCTTAACACCTCCGCTCCGTTTCGGCTAGCCGTCGCTCTGGTCCACCACCGCGGGTGTGAGTGGTACCAGAGGGTGCGCATTGCTATTGCGCACCCGTACCTGGCACCCACTCGCACCGCCGTGCTGTTGGTCGCCGGCGGTGAGCCGTTGAACGCAGTCGGTGTCGTTTTCGGACGCGCCGTCGTTGTTTTCGGTCACGTGACGTGGCTCACTAGGAGCCGTCCATTCTTAGTGACCTGTGGTCTAGATCGCGTAGCAATTTGTTCTTCGTCCATTATGGACCGTCCATCTCGTGATTTGCGGCTGAGATTCGCTCAGGCGTTCGCTTGTTCACTGTGTGCGTGGTGTGTGAGCCGTCCATCTCAAGATCAACGGCCCACGACCACCGCGTCTTCGCGCGCGCGGAATCCAAACGCGTCGCGGTGGATTCAACGAGGACCGTTGGATCCAAGATCAACGGTCCCCGTTCATCTTCTCCGCACGAGCGCGTGCGCGCTGTCACCGTGGGCTTTGACCGTTGGATCCAGGATCAACGGCCCACAAGCGTCCACGTCGATGCGGATTTTTGGATTTCCCGTTGGATTTATTTGTAAACTGAAAAAGGTAATAAACTTTACAAATTCATAACTAATTCATTTTAAATCCTTTTTCGTTGATTCAAAAATTGGTAGCTCTGGTTTGAACTAGAATTTAATCTAAAAATGGTTGTAAGCTTAGTTCAGCTCCAGAAAATGGATTTACAAATTGATTTAGAAATTAAATTTAAATGTTGCCCTAAATGTGCAATTAACTTGTAAAATGCATAAGTAATTCTCTATAGATCATTTTCAAGTGAATCCAACTTTGTTGGCTTCCTCTGTTAGTACAATAAATGGTAGAATTGGATTTGAGCATGCCTCTATTTTTAAAACTTGAGAGGGTGCAATTGGTTTTGTGCTCTTTCTTGTCTTTGAAAAATCATAGGAAATGCATTTTAGCTCCAAATGAGGTGAACTGAATTGTGTTATTCATCTCATAAGGTGCTGGTTCTACCATAAAAATCCCAAGTGCAGAACCCTTGTGGAAATTTTTGCTAAAGAATTTAATTAGGGTGAATAGTAGCATATTGGATTTTCCAAGCTGAGCAGTTTTGTTTTGGCCATAACTTTTGCATTGAGAATACAAATCAATTGGTTCTTATTGCTAAATTCTTTAAAAATCCTGCTCTTGCTGATGTAAAAATTTCAGTTCATTTGGAGAAAATTTTGTTGTAGTGTCTTTTTTATTTTCGTCGTTCTTATCGAGTCTTTTCGCCTTTTCGATTAGGTGCCGACGAATGTATTGATCTCGTGAGCGACCCTCTGCAACTTAGTGAGCAATACCAGCCAGGCAAGCAGTTTGATCATATTCCTCTAAATCCCATTACTTTAAAGTTTAATACTTTGTATTCACTTATATGTATGCATGCTTAATTTGTTGTCAAATTATCGATTAGTAAACCTATAGATGCATACTCTGTAGGTAAATGTTCATTCTCTACTACTAAGCCTAGGATTATCTTGCTGTGATTTAGAGTCCGCTAGATGGACTCTTATCACTTAGTAGTTACGTTGTTAATGCTTAGAAATGCTTAGACACGGTAGATATGGGCGGTTGTCGACTTATGTCGATAACCTTGATCACACAAAAACTATTATTCCCTTATGTCCATCGTGTATGCTTTGTTACTTTGTAAACAAATAAAAACGAAAACAAACTTGTTATTGACTTGGGCACAATGGATGTTGGTGTGATCTCATGGTGTGTTGGAATGGTGCCTAAGTCCCTAAGGACCGAGTTACTTGTGCCATTGATCCAAGCAATCTTGCGTGCTAACCACACGAGGGGGATATGGGACCTCTCTTGGCTAAGTACTTTGGGCGGTGTTAATTATTGAGTTGGTCGGCGGGTTAAAAAGAAAAGCAATATGAGGGGAGCATCTGTAATTCGGCTTGAGCTGGCTGATGTGCCTCTATTGTTAGGGTTGCAGCTCGTAATTAGCGTCATCCATTGGAAATGTCTCGTAGGACTTAACTGTGTCGGCATACCAAAGGAAGTGTGCTAATCATGTGGCGAACAGGCGGTCCGACGTGTGGGTACATTGGTACACCCCTGCAGGGATAAATCTATTCGAATAGCCTCGTCCTAGGTTATGGACACGCTTGGTTATTTCCCGCAAGAACTAGACTCAACCATTTAATTCAAACTTGATGGGTGGTATGAATTTGGTGATTCATGCTATTGTTGTGGTGGCTATTGGGTTAGCCACTTCTAGGTTGCTTTACTGTTGTTATTATTATTGTATCGTTGCTACTTCAACAATTAAAAATGCTTTGTCAAATTGCTTTCAATCTATTACGATATTGCAATTGTAAACTTGCTTTATGCTAAATGAGCCTAAAAGCCTTCCACTAAATAAAGCTTGCATGTAGTTAATTATAGTTCTGTTATCTTACAGGTCAGTCTTGCGAGTACATTTTTGTACTCAGTTGCTTTGCTTAATTGTTTTGTTGCAGAGGAAGTGGAGCCCCAAGGGCCCTACTTTTGTGAGATGTGCGGTGGTTGGGAAGACGATTAGGTTGGTGGCTTTGGTCGGTTGCCTTGTGGTTTAGGGAAAACCGTATAGCCTTCTTTTGTTTATCGCCATCTTATGGCTTTTGCTTCCGCTGTTATGGGTCTCTTTAGTTGTATTTGGCCGGTCGGTCTCCCTTTTGTACTAGCTGCTATTATGTATGTCTTTTATTTTAATCTTGTTCGTGCTTTGGATCTATGTTTGTATGTAATTGATGCACAACTTTGTAAATGGGTGTATGTACAGCACTTCTGGGATGTACATATTTTCCCGAGGCACGGAATATTATGTTGCGATGCTAGGGTCGGTGGATCGGCTAAGCATTACAAGCCTAATACTCCGGGGTCTCACAGGCCGGGAGGCGCGTGGGGAGACCGGGCGGCACCGGATCTGGTGGTGGAGGCGGCGTTGCGGCTGGGCCAAGCTGTGGAGATGAGGACGGGGACGCGGCAGCATCGGGGCGGAGCCGAGCCGGGAGGAGATGAGGGCGGCCGGCTCTCGAGATGGGAGAGGCGGCGGATCTGGGGTGGCGGCGCCATGGTCGACGGGCAGGCGGCGGGCGGTGGGAGGTGGCTGCCCGGGCGGATCCGACGGCTTGGCGGTGGAGGGAGGAGCTGGGAGCGGCGGCGCCAGTGGGAGATAGCGGCGGCCGGGCGTTGAGGGGAGGCGGGCTGGAGCTGCGGAGGGGAGCACCGGATGGGGAGGAGCTGGGGGCTCGGCGGGGGAGTGCCATGGGGCAGCGGCTCGGTGGTGAAGGAGCCAGGGGTTGGTGCCATGGAGGAGAGCCCCAGGGAGAGCATGGGTTGGAGGAGGGAGGTGGAAGAAAAGCCAGGAGCAACGGCTCCATTCGGTGGAGCAAGGAAGAAAAGGGGAAAAATGGCTTGGGGAAAAAGAGCTGTTGGGTAGTGCCCCCTAGAGACAAAGAATGGTAGAAGGAAACTTTGACTGCTTTTTGGAAATAAACCATTAGGGTGAGGAAATAAAGGCAGTGGGGTTGTCGTGATTTGTAGACAAGAAATGGCGGAGATAGATTGAGACAAACGGAAATGCTGAATGGCTCAAATAATTACGAACGTTAGATTCAGATGTAACGGTGGAGAAATAGCGCGCGTTAGATTGAAATCCAACGGTTCTCAAAGATCACGCGAAAGAAAAAGGGCGCGGCTGAACTGGGATGGTTGGGTTCAACCAACTTAAAGGTGGCTCGGACCCAACCAGCTTTGACTAGGTTTTGACTGGGGTTTAAAATAGATGTTGGAAACTTGGAGAATATTTGGAGAAAGCAAACTAACTCCAAAACTCTAGAAATTTTGACTGGAGGTTTCTAGCTCCAGGATAAACTTTGTATAAATTTTCCAGAGGTTTTTATGCACATCATTCTTCTCCAGAAATTTAACAAAGCTTGTTCTATGGTTGGACCAATCGATGAATTATTTGACTGACCTCCAAAATTTATCAAATAATTCCCAAAAATTATGAAATCTTTCAGAGGGGTCACAAAGCATCCTTAGAACCAAGGAAAAATATTTCCAAAGGTTGGCACAAGATTCTTGACCAAGATTGAGAAAGGGTTGACTTTAGTCAAACGGAGGATTTGGGTTCTCGATTTCCACAATTCCTTTACAAGATGTGCATGATGTGTTCCATGTTTCACAATTGAAGAAGTGTCTTCGTGTTCCAACCGAAGCCACTGAGTTGGAAGAACTCGACTTGCAACCCGATCTTTCTTATCGGGAGCGCCCGATTCGCATTCTTGAAGAAACGGAATGCAAGACGAGGAATCGGAACATCAAGTTCATCAAAGTCCAGTGGAGTAATCATACTGAAGATGAGGCTACTTGGGAACGTGAAGATCAATTGTGACAAGAATATCCAGACCTTTTTCCTTGAAGTGCTTTCGAGTCAGGAAAATGTAATAACCCTTCCTTGTAACCTTGATAAGGTATCTTAGCACTATCTTTGAAGGAAATCAAAACAACAGATGATGTATCTTCTTTTAGAACCTTTCTATCTGACTTCCACCCTACCACGATCTCGGGGTTGAGATCTTTTGTAAGGGGGGGAGGTTTGTCACATCCCCGAATTAATAAAAAGGATTACTATGCATCTCATGAGCATGCATCATTGTTTTCAAACTTTTGCATTATATATTGCACATGGAAAATCTCAAAAAGGGATTAAACTTACACTTCGAATTGAATTCCCAAAAGAAGCCAGTAACAAAAACTTATGTTCATCCCTAGAAATAATCTATTCAAATACTAGAACAATTATAATGAATTAATATAATTTTTCCCAAATTTTTGGGACTAGTTTAAACCCTAAGAAAATTCAAACACAATTTAATGACCTACACTAAGTTTGAATTTAAATTATACACATTATAACATGAACAGTAAGGTTCAATAATTTTTATGGACACTAGACCTTCCTAGGAACGTCCATGATTTATTTCATGATTTTAGGAATTTTATTCCTATTTGTAAACACTTGGTCAAAGTAGAGAAACTGATTTAATTCTCAGTCAAACCCTAGACTCAATTCAAGCACTGTTGGACCGACTCGAGTCAGACTCGGTGAATTGACTCAGCCCAACCCCCTAACTGCACCGCACACGGGCCATCCGATTGGAATTCAATGGCCCAGATCACGCAACCCTTCGAAACGGTCCGAACGTCCCTTTTAATCCTAGCCGTCCATTTCTGATCTAATGGTTCGTGTTCCACACCGCACCCACTCGCCTTGTGCCTCTGCCAACTCAGGCCCGCATGTCAGGGCCATCCCCTACCTCGGGCAGGCGTGCACAGAACAGCACCAGGCACGCCGTCAATCCACAGCGTCAATTGGCCACTCCTGGAGCTTCCTCATCTAACGCCGCCTCCATCTCCGTCAATCCCTGGGGATAATACCCCATCCTTGCCATTCATTTTGCTCACTTCTCCTCCTGTTGACTGAGGAGAGGGAAGCTCGTTCTCGCTCTCTACTCCTGTAAGCTTCGACCGGGTGGTTCCTTTATCTTCTACATTCAATGACGTTTCCATTTTGCCTAACCTCAGCTCCTTCGGTTGCTTGTAGCTCTTGGACCACAGAGGTGCCATTGGAAGCTCTAGAGCACGCACCCGAAGACCTCTCTGTGTCAACCCTTGTCTCCGAGAGGTATTGTCCTCAACTGAGCGCGTCAGTTTGTGCCTTAGGACCTCATTAAGTTTTCCCCTCAACTAATTTGAGCAATGCATGACAGGTTTTCGTGTGATTGAAGATTGGACCCTTTTCGGCCGAAGCACAAACTCTTCATCTCCCACTTAATCCGGTAAAGCTCTCGTCGATTCCTTGCTCTCTTAGCATCCTTATTTGGTCCTTAACATGTTCTGACCATTCGCTTCCTCTCCTATTCACCAGATCGGACTCTCCTCGTGTAGCCGTGTCGCCGCTGTCATCTCCTTCGACGCCGGCCAAACTCCGAGCTCCTCCGACCACCTCGGCCTCTTCCCAAGCCTCAGGTAGTCCCACATAGTCCCTAGGAAGCTCAGGCACCCACTTATAAGAACCGCTGCAGAGCTCTCTCGCTGTTGTATCATTACCGTATATGGTAGCACCGCTCAACTCCAGCTAGCCTCTGGTACAGGCCGGCTCAGCCGTCGAGACTACTCTCATTATGAGCGCAATTCTATTGTGCATGTAACATCCCAAATCTAGGTTCGTGTTTCAAATGTAACCAAGTCTAGGTTTGTGTTTCAAATGTAACCAAATCTAGGTTCATGTTTCAAATGTAATCAAAGAGAAGGAATTAAAACTTTTCTTACATCTTGAAGTCCTTGAACTTTTCCATAATTCTTGTAAAAGAATTGTGGGAATCAAAAACCTAAACCTCCTATTGACCAAAGTCAAACCCTTTTTCAACTTTATCAAGAATCTTGTGTTCAATCTTGGGAAATATTTTTCCTGGGTTCTAGGAAAGCTGTATGACACCTCTGAATTATTTCATAATTTATAGAAATTATTTGATAAATTTTGGAGGCAAGTCAAACCAATTTTTCAATTGGTCAAACCCTAGAACATACCCTTGCAGAATTTTTGGAGAAAAATGCTGTGCATAAAAATCTCTGAAAATTTTATGCAAGGTTGACCCTGGAGTGAGGAACCTCCAGTAAAAATTTCATAATTTGTGGAGTTAGTTTGCTATCTCTAAAAAAAATTCTTTCAAACTCAGCTTTTAAATTCAAACTCAAACTGGTCTGCACTGTTCCTCGGGCTCGAGCCACTTGTCTTGGTTGAATCAACTAACTGCACCGGCTCGGTCATTTTGGCGCGAGCGTTGTGTGCCATTGGATGCAAATCCAACGGCCACGACCTCCCACCTCTGTTCAGCGCCATTGGATGCAAATCCAACGGCCACGACCTCCCATCTCTTTTCAGCGTCGTACGCAACGGCCACGACCTCCCACCTCTGTTCAGCGCCATTGGATGCAAATCCAACGGCCACGACCTCCCACCTCTGTTCAGCACCATTGGACGCAAATCCAATGGCCACGACCTCCCATCTCTTCTCCGTGCTGTCGGATTGAAATCTAACGGCTGCGACCTCCCTTTTCTTTTCCAAACCGTCCGATGTAAATCTAACAACTGCGACCTCCCTTTTCTTTTCGCAACCGTCCGATGTAAATCTAACGGCTGCGACCTCCCTTTCCTTTTCGCAACCGTCCGATGTAAATCTAACGACTGCGACCTCCCTTTTCTTTTCACAACCGTCCGATGTAAATCTAACGGCTGTGACCTCCCTTTTCCTTGTCAGAACCGTTCGATGAAGATCTAGCGGTCACGACCTCCCCCTTTCCTTTTTGAACCGTCCGTGTCTGTTCCGGCTCGAGCCGTTCCCTTTCTCTTCCGCTGACTGGTGGGGCTGTGCCACACCTGTTCTTCTCCTTCCTCAGTCTCGCGCGTGTGCGCCATGGCAGAGGGAGAGCAGTGCCTTGTCACCTCTCAACGGCTCTTTGCTACAAGCATTTATTGCGGGTCAGTGCTTTCGCTCCCAAAGTCGTGTTCAGAGCTGCCCCCTATCCCCTCCGCGTCCTTGTCCGAGCGGTGAACCGAGCATGGGCTGAGCTCACCGTGGGTGTTTGCCCTAGCTCCATGCCTTGCTCCTCTGGCTATTTAAGCCCCCCCTTGTTCCTCCTTGGCTCCCTTTAAACACTCTCTCCACTTGCTCTGTGCTTGTGGAGCTCAAAACACCCGAAGACCTCCTCGGCTGCCATTGTTGAGCTTCGAGCTCGTCGGTGAAGGTAGTGACCCAGTGGATTTTCTTCTCCTCCTATGCTCCAGCTTGCTCCTCTACGCTCCTGGAGTAAAACCCCTAACTCAATTTGGTTTGCCTCTTCAGGAAGCAGCTGAATTTGGAGTTTCCCCTTTCTCGGCCGAAATCGCCCCTCTTCGTCTCCGGCACTGGTGAGTGCTCCATTTCCCCATCACTCACTCAAGAACCATCCTTGTGCTATGCTGAAGCTCAACTGATGACCCGGTGCGGTTAATTTTTCTCAAAGCGTCCTCCCTGCGTCATCTCCTTCGGCGCCGGCAAGGTCCTCCACCGCCAGAGCTCCTCCGACCTCCTCTGTCCCTCTGCATCCTTCAGGTACCCTCCTGGTAGTCCATAGACGCTCGGGCACCCATTTCTCTGAACTGCAGTAGAGCAAAATGCTGTTGTCGCCGTAGCCGTAGTTGTCGCGCCGCCCCGTTCCGGCTCGCCGGCGTTCGGGACCACCGCTATCGGTGTGAGTGGTACCAGGAGGTGCGCCAGGTTATTGCGTACCTCAGACCACTTTTGGTTCGCACCACTGCGCCCCAGGTCGCTGGCGGCGAGCCGTGGAACGCCATCGGTGTCGTTGTCGGAAGTGCCAACGTCTGTTTGCGTATGCACGACGTGGCTCGCCGTGAGCCATCCATCTTTAAGATCTGCGGTCTCGATCGTGTGAGTGTTTTGTTCTTAGTTCGCTGCGAGCCGTCCGTTTTTAGATCCACGGTGGAGATTCACTTAGGTTTGGCCTGTGCGCTGTGTGGCGTTGTCGTGAGCCGTCCATCTCGCGATCAACGGTCCACAGCCGCTGCCCCATTTCACGTGAGTGGATTCAAACACGGCGCGCGAGATCCAATCTGGACCGTTGGATCCAAGATCAACGGTCTACGACCAGTGACCCCGCGCGCGCGTTCGTCCGCTCATTTCAATCTGGACCGTTAGATCCAAGATCGACGGTCTACGACCAGGGTTGCCGTGCGCACGCGTCATCGCATGCCTCCAGTCGTTGGGCCATCCGATCCAATCTCAACGGCCCACAATCGTCCACGTCAATTTGGAATTTGGGATATCCCGAGAGGTTTATTTGTGAACTAAAAAAGGTAATAAACTTCAAAATTGCATAACTAATTCATTTTAAATCCATTTGAGTTGATTCAAATTTTGTTAGCTCTGGTTTGAACTAAACTTTAATCTAAAAATGGTTGTAAGCTTAGTTCGGCTCCAGAAAATGAAATTGAAAATTGGTTTAGAAATAGGCTTTAATTGTTGTTCTAAAAATTGCATTTAGCTTGTAAATTGCATAAGTAATTCTCTATAGATCCTTTTTGGGTGAATCCAATTTTGTTAGCTTCCTCTGTTAATGCACTAACTGATAGAATAGGAATTAGGCATGTCACTATTTTCAAAACCTTTGTGGGTGAATTTTGTTTGTGCTCTTTTGCATGCATTTGAAAAATCATAGAAAATGCATACAAGCTCCAAATGAGGTGGACTCAATTGTGTTATTCATCTCATGAGGTGCTCTAATTACCATAAAAAAAATCCCAGGTGCAACACCTCTTTGGAAAATTGTGCTAGAGAATTTAATTCGGGTGAACAGTAACCGGTTTGAATTTTTCTAGCATTTTCCAAGCTGAGCTGAATTGTTTTGGCCATAACTTTTGCATTGAGAATCCAAATCAGTTGGTTCTTGTTGATAAATTCCTTAAAAATCATGCTCTTGCTGCTGTAAAAATTTCAAAGCATTTGGAGAAATTTTGCTGTGGAGTCTTTTCGATTTTCTTCGTTCTTATCGGTTCTTTTCGCTTTTTCGATTAGGTGCCGATGAGTGTGTTGATCCCGTGAGCGATCCTCTGTAGCATAGTGAGCATCCCCAGGAAGGCAAGCAGTTTGATCATATCCATTGAATCCCATTACTTTAAAGTCTAATATATTGTTTGACTTGTATGTATGCATTGCTTATTTTGTTGTTAAATGATTATCGATTAGTGATCCTATAGATGCATACTCTGTAGGTAAATATTCATTCTCTACTACTAAGCCTAGGATTATCTTGCTGTGATTTAGAGTTCGCTGGATGGACTCTTATCACTTAGGGTGCGTTTGGTTGGTGGGATGAGGTTGAATGGGATGGGATGGTACAGGTAGGATGGGATCGTCCTGGATGAGATGATACAAGTATGGTGTTTGGTTGGTGGGATAGGATGATACATGATTTTGTTTGGTTGGTGGGATAGGATGGTTCTGGTTGGTTTAAGATGGTGTTTGGTTTGATGAATGAGGTTGTCTTTGGATTGCACTCAACTTTGGGATGTTATGACATGTGGGGCCCGCATGATATTTTTTGCACTAAAATATGCCAAGAGTGGTCTTGTTTTGTTGATTAAATGACAAGGAACACAACGGTTCAATCGGATCGCAAATCGGATACTCTGTTTAGGAAATATGGTCATTTGAAACTCGTAAATCAAACTATTTTTTCCGTGCGCGCCTTGGAATTCGAGTGAACGGTGTGGTTCGGGATTTTTTCCTGAACGGAATGATACAGCATAAACATGGAATATTCTCATTTCTTGAACCATCTCATCCCGAATGGTTTGGTTCCATTCAACCAACCAAACACCTGAACGAGTTCATTTCCCGTACCGGATGGTTCAGGACCAAATGATTCAACGAACCAAACGCACCCTTAGTAGTTTACGTTAGATATTGCTTAAAAATGCTTAGATAACGGTAGAAATGGGCGGTTGTCGACTTATGTCGATGACTTTGATCACACAAAACTATTATTCCATTATGTCGAGCATGTATGCTTTGTTACTTTGTAAACAAATAAAAATGAAAACAAAATTGTTATTGGCTTGGGCAGAATGGATGTTGGTGTGGTCTCATGGTGTGTTGGATTGGTGCCTAAGTCCCTAAGGACCGAGTTACTTGTTACACTAAACCAAGCAATATTGCATGCTAACCATGCGAGAGGGATACGGGACCTCTCTTGATTAAGTACTTTGGGCGGTGTTAATTATTGAGCTGGTTGGTGGTTAAAAAGAAATGTGATATGAGGGGAGCATCTATAATTCGGCTTGAGCTGGCTGATGTGTCGTACTCTTTGTTGGGTTGCGGCTCTTAATTAGCACCATCCATTGGAAATGTCTCGTCGGACTTAGCTGTGCCAGCATACCAAAGGAAGTGTGCTAATAGCTTGGCGAAAAGGCGGTCCGACGTGTGGGTACATTGGTACACCCCTGCAGGGATAAAACTATTCGAATAGCCTCGTCCTAGGTTATGGACACGCTTGGCAAGGTCTTTCAAGAACTAGACTCAACCATTTAATTAAAACTTGTTGGGTGGTATGAATTTGGTGATTCATACTATTGTTGTGGTGACTATTGGGTTAGTCACTTCCAGGTTGTCTTACTGTTGTTATTATTATTGTATCGTTGTTACTTCAACAATTAAAAATACTTTGTCAAATTGCTTTAAATCTATTACATTATTGCAAATGTAAACTTGCTTTATGCTAAAATTGAGTCCAAAGCCTCATCCACTTACATAAAGCTTGCATGTAGCTAATTATAGGTCATTACCCTTACGTCGCCGTCTTGCAGTACATTTTGTACTCATTTGCTTTGCTTAACTGTAATTGTTGAAGAGGAAGAAGCGGAACCCCAAGGATTCCACTTTTGTGAGATGTGCGGTGGTTTCGACGACTAGGTTGGTGGCTTGGTTGGTTGCCTTGTGGGCTAAAGGCAAACCATATGGCTTTCTTTTGTTTACCGCCATCTTATGGCTTCCGCTTCTGCTTTTGTTTAACTCTTAGTTGTATTTAGCCGGTCAGCGCTTTTGTAATAACTCTCTATTATTATGTGTGTCTTTTAATTAATCTAGTTGTGCTTTGGTTCTTTGTTTGTATGAATTGATGCATGACTTTGTGAAAGGGTGTATGTACAGCACTTCTGGGATGTACATATTTTCCCGAGGCACGGGATATTATGTTTGTGGTGCTAGGTCAGTGGTACGACTAAGCATCCCAAGCCTAATACCCCGGGGTCTCACAGTGCACATATGCAAGACCTTGGCCGGCGCCGCCATGGCCGGAATCGCCGGCGAGACACCGGGCAAGGAGGCGGAACCATTGTCGTAAGCGGACCGGCCCTGTAGCATAATGATTAAGCAGTAAATGACGATGATTAGTATTTAAGCGCTGTCTTAAGGAACTGATGTGTCACTTACTAGTGGGTCCCATGCACAGAAAATGGGAGAGATAAGTGGATCAGTAGAGAGACTGGCAGGTGGACCTAGCCTTTAAACCCCGTGCGATAAGCGTGTGCGTCGGTGAACCGAGTCCATTGGACCGTGTCACTGACGGACGGGACCCACATGTCAGAGCTGATTTTTAAATCAGAAGTAAAATGGAAAAACTCACTATTCACTGGCCCCGCTAGTCAGGGTCGGTGGCTAGCACCGCATTCAGTGAGAAAAGTAATAAAAACTTTAGAAAATTCGAAATCCAATTCTTTACACACTGTAAAATATGTATAACTTCAAAAATACATAACTAATTCATCTCAACTCCAAAATGGATGAAACCACTTCTGATAATTTTCATTTTTAATGAACTTTATATTAAAATTGGTTTCAAACTTTTCTCTATAACAGAGAGTATTGTTTTGGAAAGTGATCCATAAACCTAGTATTTTTACAATAGAAAAAGGCTGATAACTTTAGAAATTCATAACTAAATCATGAAAACTCCAATTGAAGCAAACTCAACCGTTTTGTACTTGTGATAATATGCTATAATTATCTATATAATCCTTTGTCCCACTACTGCTCTGCAAATTTTGCCCAAATAATTAAATTAGGTGAACAATATCAAATTGGATTTTCTGGAAATCTGAAGTTCAAATTGCTATAACTCTCACACACTAAATCCAATTGAAATAATTATTTCACCTAAATTCATATAAAATCATGGCTTAGATACTGTAGAAAAATAATGTATTTTTGAGCATTTTGAATTTTGAGGTATTTCTCGATGTTTATTCGGTGTTGTACTCATATAGATTCCAAGGCTATTGATATTGACTCGTACGCTACTGAGGGAGAGAAATTAGACTACCAGCAAGGCAAGCATCATTTGAACTTTCTTTTGCATCATATTTGATCCCAGTTTTGTTAAGTTAGTGCAATGATAATTGCTTGCATGATTATTTTACTATGTCGCTATTTTTGTGATGTGTAGATTAGTTATCTCCTATTCATTGAGGTTATCCTTGAATTATTCTAGTACCACATGCTTAAGTTAGGATGATTGAAATATATTGTTCGGGTTTGCTTAGCCATGCAAGTCTAGAAACGGTAGTTGATTGTCGGGAATAACCCAACAATTATGGGAAACACTCAATTACTTATCTTCATTTTGTTTCAGATCTTTGTATCTGTTTATTAAGTTAAATTTTGTCATTTTAAAAGAGATTTGGGGTCTGGACAAGTGTTTGCTAGTGAGGGTGCCTTCGTGCACGAGATTGGGTAAGTGATTGACTTGTTTGGACCATTAAGGACCGAACTTTGGGTACCTACGATTGAAGCAAAACTCATGCTATCACACATGGTATATGGGTGTTGTATGGTTAAGTAGGGGGAAGGTTTTATTGTGTTAAGTCTCATGGTGGTGTAAGGGCATTTGTGTTGATCATTTGTTCTTAGGAGCCGATGCAATTTTCTATAGTGTGCAAGCTAGCACCAATTACCATTTTGCTTGCATCGGTATTTCCAATACAACTTGTGAGCCCGCTTGGCAAGCGCTATATGTCGCTTGAACTGGGTATGGGAACCACTCATAAGGGGGACTTAGCTCAATAGGGTCTTCTTGCTAAAAAACAACCGTATCTCGATTCTCCCCGGCCGGCATACCAAAGGAAGTGTGCTATTTTCGGAGGCATCTAGAGGCTTATGGGCTAATCGAGTCATGTGGGTAAAGTAGTACACCCCTGCAGGGTATAAATCTATTTGAATAGCCATGTCCGCGGTTATGGACGATCGCTTGAGTTTGTGGCTGCTAATTGTTAGACTTTGAATTAAAATTGTGGGTACAACTTGGTATTCATTATGAACGGGTGTTCAGGTGCTTTAATGTATCATAGTGGATAGCCACTATGGTGTTTGTTTGGATCATTTGTTTATCAATGGATTACTTATTCACATGCTTTACTTCTACTTCAAATCTGATTTTTAAATGGCACTTGAAAAACTAGCATGTGTATGTTGTTAAATTATTGCGTCTTTTCGTAAAACTAAGCCAATATGAGCCATCTTTTGGAGCAACCTCTAGCATAACTAATTTTTATTTGTGTAAGACTTGCGAGTACCTTTGTACTCAACCCGGTTGCTGCAAATTTCAGGTGAGGAAGGTTATGAGCCCGTTGAGCTCGTTAGCGCCGATTTAGGTGACGCTGACGAGTAGTGCTATCACTTAACTCTCAGTCAGTTGCCGATGGGATATGGGCATACCATACTCTTATTTGAATTTGGCTGGTCGGCCACTTGTAATAGTTGTAGACATAAACTATTAAGATGTATGTCTTTTGAACTATTAATGTATGGTTGTTGTATGGATGTGATCAACGTTGTATGAGAGTATGAGCATATTGGTCGCTGATCTTGGGAGCCAATATGATTTCATGCTCGCTGTTTGTGGTTTCCCATTTAACTCACTAAGTGTAGTGCTTGGCTTGTTGGAGAACGGACAATCATGTAGTGCTCGCAGAGGAGCAGCGCGCATGATCGTCGGGGCTCTAGTTTTTAGTTAAGCCTCTCGCTTAGATGGAGTTAAGTCGGAATCCATTTACCTAAGGCCCAGAGTTATGTCCATAAGACCATGCTTAGTCTCGGTCTTACGGAGATAACCCGGGGGTCCTCATAGCGTTGGTATCAGAGCCATACTGATTGTAGGTTAGAGATAGCACTGGCGTTAAGTTTAGCAAGTCCCTTGGTCAAAATATTTTCAAGTTATCAAAATTACTTCAGAAAGTTTAAGTTAGTAATTACTAAAACTAATTATTGGAAGAAAGGGAGCTACACAGGACTGGACATGTCGATCCGAAGCAGCCCTCCCGTCGGATGCGCAGCGTAGCGTGCGGATGGATCGGCCAAAGCAGCTCCTGCGCTTGCACCAAACGGCTGCTCGCGCGCCCAGCCGTAGGATTGTCCATACGCGCGCCTAGCCATAGGATTATCGTGGCGGTCGAAGGCGGTTGCGTCCTACTGCTCAACGCGTCTCTCGCATCGGGCATCTCCTAGCACAGGCCACGTTTCATCGCCATTTAATTCGCGTCGCCTCACGCCTTTTTGTCTGCGCGGCCTGCGTAGCCCGTCGTGCGCAGCACTGTGCGCCTCAGTCAAACCACGTTTCACCGCCATTAATGCGTTCCTGTGCCCGTTGCGTCAGTCTTCAGTTCCTTTTGTTGGCGTGAACTCGATCCACTCTTTTGGTTCCTTCGGTAGCTTTCTTCTAAAGACAGCGTTTGAGGACCTGATCTTTCTTGCTTTTGCTTGCCTTGATTTTCGGATGAGGATTACAGCACAACACGACAGCGATATACTCGATTTCATAGACCATACCGTCGCTCCCGTCTTGCATTCTTCGTCTCGAGCTCCGTTGCTACCGTCTTGTGTTCTTCATCTCTAGCTCTCCTGGTTGCGTCAGATTTCCATCGCCGATGACTTGCGGTGTTCATCTCCCATCTTGCGTTGTTCAGCTCCAATTCTCCTGATCCCTCTTCTCATCGTCTGCTGTTCTTCTTTCTTTTTTTCTCTATTTCGATTTCTCCGCCTCCTGCTGCTTCTTTTTTTCCCGTGAACTACTTCACGTCTCCTTTCGCCTGATGCCTTACTGATTTTTTCTTTATTCTTGCTTCCTATAGATTCGTGTTGCCTGATGTAAACCCGTGCAAGCCTGATCTAAACTCGACCATCGGATAGGTACATTACTGCCGTCTTTTTTTTTCTGTCTGGCTGTTTTGCTCCTGAGCCCGTTTGCACTTTTCGTATGGGTGTTCCATCGTTTTAGTGCTAATTTCAATTTGGTCTGTCTGCCATGCTTTAATTTGCGTCTTTTATTGATTATCTTTTAGCTCCTTCATATCCTATGTTATAGTTTGTGTCTATTGTTTCGCACGCTTTAGGTCTTCTTGCTTATACAACACCTTTTTTTCTTCTATTTTTTGACGTTTTAAACATCTTGCTGTTTAGGTCAACATTCTACTCAGTTTAGGCTCCTCTGTTTAGATCAAGATTATACGCTGTTTCACTTTTGCTTTACGATTTTATTTCGTGCATCAGAAACCGTTTTAGTTAGTTACGTTACCGGTTTTAGTAGTTACGTGTCCCTTTCCTATCATGCCTATATTTATTTCGCGCTTTCATCTATCTCCCTATGCATTTATTGGCTAAATACCTTGAATATTTAAGGTTTATTGATGCTTCTTTTGCTCAGTTTGCGAATCTCCTTGCTCCTCTATCACTGCGTACCTTCTGTGCGTTACGAAGTTCCTTGTTCTGTGTTTCATCGAGGTTCAATTGCTCCTTCATTCACAGCTAAAATCTTCGGCTACCCGCTTTTGGTATGTCTCATTCTTCACTTTTATTTACGTATTTATTTACGTTTTCCTGTTTTGCACCTGTTGTTCCTGTGATTCTATATTTTTTCGCTTTAATCGGTTGATGTTTAGTATTCTTGAAGAATGTTACCCGCTTTTGGTATGTCTCATTCTTCACTTTTATTTACGTATTTATTTACGTTTTCCTGTTATGCACCTGTTGTTCCTATGATTCTATATTTTTTTTTGCTTTAATCGCTTTAATCGATTGATGTTTAGTATTTGATTAATCATCTTCTCGCGGGTCTACAAGGGTAACAAAGTGTTTTCCCCGCAGTTTGTTGATGATTAGAGGCGAATTCGATTAATTGGGTTGGATCGTTTTGCTGCCGGTAGATGTTCAATTCTGTCTAGTACCTTGCGTGGTCTATTTCCGGGTCTTAGAGACAGAATTCGAGATGTCCATCTCCTAGAGATATTTAGATAATATTGTTAGCTTTCTGTGGCCGCTAAGAACACCTAATTCCGACATACGGATCAAAAGTTATGATAGTTTCATTCCTACTGTCCAGAATTCTGACGAGATTGATCTGTCGATTTGTCTTTTAAGATATGTTTATGTTAGAGGCAAATTCAGGGTTTCCACCCAACTAGATTGTTTTAGAAAATTTCATAACCTTTCCAGAATGATAAAGAATGCCTTAATCGGAGTTGTAGATAAAAAGTTGTGATCTGTTCATTACAGCTGTCCGTTTCGTTTGGACAGAATCTGTCTTTTAAGTTCATTTGCTTGTTAGCATTTTATTTTGGCCGAATTGGGATATCTCACCAACTAGAATATTGTAGATATATTCGTTAAGTTTCTTTAGGAACTAGGATCACCTCGTTCCGAGTCCCAGGTCAATAGTTATGGTTATTTCCGTGCTGCTGTCCAGATTCGATTCCGTGGTTGTGTTGCCTGTTTTCATAATAGGGTTAATGGCTATTTCTTCGGTGTTCGGGAAGGTGTTGTAGAATGTTACTGGCAGTGTCTTGTACCATGTTGTTCTTATTTCGAGTACTTACTTGTGTAGGCGGAGAGGTTTCGGGTTTAGAGGCACCGTCATTGCCTACTCACGCGTCGCAACGCGAAAGGCAAGTACTTTGATGTTCTTATGATTAGTGAATGCTGGATGCTTGATGTTCGTATTGTGCTTTTCTGTGATCCATGAGAATATTCAAAGTTTATGTTCCTTTCTTATGTGTTAATTCCATGTGTAGACAGGATGCCTTTCATAATTCATATTTCAATACATGCATCCATTTTCATGTTCCTTCCATGGGAGTGGATTATAAGACCTATCAATTCCAGTATGGGCACGTAAGACCCACCATTCCAATGTGGGCAGATTTGGACACCCGTATGAAACGTTCTTCATATGGGATTTGGATCCCCGCATTTTGTTAAATGCGGGCTTAGGTGAACACCGACGGGTGTGTCACTAGCTATACCGGTATAAGCGTGTGTACAGTCCATTCAATTCATTCAATCCATTCATTACATTCATTCGTATATTCATTCGGTGCTATGTTCATAATTGCTGTATGTCCACTTATTCACTATACTTGCTGAGTCTCGGACTCATTCTTGCTTTGTTTGTTTATTTTAGGTGATCGTTGATGATGGCTCTATTGGGAGGGAGTAGACACGCACTATTCGTTCACTTCACTATATTTCAATTCAATAATAGGACTTGGTTCTAACCTTCATTCGTTAATTGATGAACTGTAATAAATAAAGTTAGATGTGGTTGATAACCCTCTCTATGTTATGGTTGATTAAGTATTGCTTGTGAACTTCGATCACCCTTTTGATATACTTGCTTGAAATTCAGACTATATTCATGCCATGGTTCTATTAAGTATTGATCTCTTTATGTCATTAGATGACTTATTATTCAAATTCTTCCGCATTATGGTTGTATGTTAGATGATTTAGGTGACATCTTGGCTTTCGAATAGCCAGAGTGTTACAGTTGGTATCAGAGCGGGCTTTAGGTCCGTGGTTAATAGAAATATATTAAAATGACACACTGTGCACAGTAGGTGGGATGGGTAATTCGTTGCTTCCACATTTCTATTGTTATGTTTCATTCGTTGAGCAATTGTTGAATTGCTTCTATACTATCTTTCTTGTTGTTAATCTATGATACGATGTGATATCTTATATCTATGAATTTATTCTATGATTGTCATGAGATGATCTTATATACTCATAATTGATTATATTGATTATGCGTGTCAATAACGGATGATAAGTAGTGGAGGTCGTGGTTGTTACTCTGGGATACACTAGGTTAAACCACCGTTCGCGGTATGTGGTTAGGGGAGTAGTTACCCCGAGTACCATGGTTTCAGGTGTTAAGCGTGAGTTGCTTTAGAAAGTTGTTCTCTTCCTTGATTTCTGAATTTGGCAATTCTTGTCCTGTGGTGGTTGATGGATTTCTCCTGGGTTCGTGATTCATGATAGTTGATGGTTTTCAATAGATCTCTAATGGTTCTCTGAAACAATTATTGCTTTTCAACTGTTGAGTTGCTTTTACTACTTGTGATCGTTGTCAATTGGCAAGATTGATGTTTCCATGGTTGTTCCTTCTTTCTCATTGGAAAAGAATGACTCATTTATTCGTTTGATAGTTTAGATAATGAAAGTTTTCT
Source organism: Phyllostachys edulis (assembly GCA_036346405.1). Taxonomy (NCBI): domain Eukaryota; kingdom Viridiplantae; phylum Streptophyta; class Magnoliopsida; order Poales; family Poaceae; genus Phyllostachys; species Phyllostachys edulis. The sequence goes on along the minus strand of CM070547.1, from coordinate 38,394,989 downwards.
GTTGCCAGTTCATTAACATGTGAAAGCTTTGGCTTTATGTGTTTCTTTTGGATTACTTCGAGCGCTGAGGTTTAAAGTCTCTCTTTTGCTGAATGAAGGTGTTAGAATCCTTTTGTGATGTCTTATCATGCTTAAAATGAGAAGTTATAACTAAACGAATAAATTGTTATGATATGAGTTACCAAGTTGGGTTGTTAGCATGGTGCAAATCAATTATTCTTAACTACCATCCATGAAAGTGAAATTGATTAATTTGAGATGTCCTTGTATTTGATACATAGTATTTGTTAAATAAAAGATTGTCCATATCCGTTCAGAACCTATGGATCTTACATAGGTGCTAGATTTACCTATTTCCTGATATGCTAAAATTGTTGAAACCTGTACAAAGGACCAGATGGATGCTGGTGTATCGATTTGTGAAACATTGTTTATAGAAAATTATGTTAGTGAATCGTTAATCATGTTTTGAAATGATTTCTGAACAAAGGTGAAATGTTGAATCTATGTTTATAAATGGTTATGTGATTGCAAATGGAATTAGTACCGTATGTACACACATGATTAGTACAATCATCAATTGTTAATGAGCGCTGAAGATGGTGTTGAGCAACACCAATAGTTGAATAGATGAATTTCGTAAGTAGTTTTTGATAGCGTGCCTTGTGATATTGTTATTGCTTAGCATAATCTTGATATAATAAATTTGTTTCAACCTTGTGGTTTGTGTTTCCATTGGGAAGTTTTAGGATGGAGTAATAAAGTTTGATCATTATTGGTACTAGTGTATGTTGTCATTATTATTAAATCGTCAGAATGTGAGATTGATGTTAATTCTCGTAGTAATTTGATCACCTATGGTGATATTGCTTAAACGAGAGTATTTCAAGTTTTGCTTTCATGATCTTTTGGTGTTCAAGATTTATGTGGTAATTGGGAGTCGTCGAGTAAAGCGACGGGTCGCAAAGTTCTATTGGTTCTTAAGTGATTCACGCGATTTGATCTTGATTGTCCGTTTGTTCTTATCTGTCAAGGTTTGATATTCTCTTCCTGTGAGGCCTATGTCCTCAAGTGTGGTCTCCTCTTATGTTTTCTGAGTTCTTTGCCTAATTGATTATTTCTCTTGGTCCTGTGTTCATTGCGAGTGGTAAATGATTTTCTGATTGGTGAAAATCATTTCCATTTGCCTCTTCTTTTCAGAAAGAATCAACCCATTCTTTTCACATGGGTCTTTCGAAGGGTTTTCTAATTGTTGTGGTGAGATTGATGTTAATACTTGTAGTAATTTGGTCGCCCGGTGATATCGCTTAAAGGAAAATATTTCAAGTTTAGCTTTCATGATCTTTTGGAGCTCGTGAATGTTCTGGTAGCTAAAATTATTTAAATAAAATGGTATATGGGAATGTCCTATTGCTTCTTAAGAGTTCTGTATGATTTAGTCTTAAAGGTTCTTCGGTTTGAGTTCGCAAAGTGAGGTTGCAATCAAAGAAAACTTTTTGTTGATTTCTTCAAGAGGAAATTAATTCGTTTGTTTTCTGTGAAATCCCGTAAATGATAAAGTTTCGAGTTTTGTGGCTAGGATCATTTGGATCTCATGTTTCATGAATAGTTGAACTGTTCCGAGCAAATAGGACGTGTTGAAGAATTGTATTGGTTCTTAATTAGTCCTTGTGGTTATTTGAATCGTTCCTAGACTTTCTGCTCTTTCCGCTCAAGAGATGTCGAGTTTCAATCAAAATGTATTTTTCTTATTGGCTGTTATTTTCTACTCCTTTTTGAGGGATGTGTGCCCTCAACTGTGAACTCAACTTTCATTTTTTCCAAGATCCTCGTTACCAGATTATTTCTTTTGGTTTCGTGCTCGCTGTGAGGAGCAACGTTTTCCTGTGTGACAAAACTTGTCCTTGTTCGCCTCTTTCTTTTGAGAAAGGATCAACAGTTTTATGTTGCAAAGTTTTACAAAGCGTAAATTGGCAACTGTTTGGTGGTGGTTAAGTAATGGTAGTGGTGAGATTTTGCTACCAAGCTATTGGAGGAGTAGTAGAAGATGAATTGGTTTTGACCTGTACCTCTTGGAAGAAAGTTGATTCAAATGGAATGTTTGGCTTCGAAGTAAATCTGAATAGTGTTACGACTGAGTAGAACCTATAGTATAGCGAAATTCTAGAACTTCAGTTCATGTTGAAATGTTGGGGATTATCGAAGGTATGGAAACCTTGATCAATTTTATTGAGTAACGCAATTGGAAAGTATTGCGATAATGTGTGGGTGATTCCTGATGATGTCAATGAGTGAGTATGTTAGATTTGTGGGGATGTTAGAGATTTAATCTAATGATTTCACTATCGGTTATAAGAGAAATTCGCTGTAGAGGTCATGGAGGTTAAATTTGGGCTTTGCATTTTTTATGCTAGATTTTTGGTCGCCCAAAGATTGTGTGTAGAGGAGATAGAAAACTGGAGTATTCTGAGCAGTGGAATGATAGAACCCTTCTGATGTAGGACATGAGTGGGTGTACTGAAGATTTTGAGTTGTTGTTCTTGAAAATTGGAGGTAATGTGATTGAGTGGGATCTATTTTGTGGTGCTTTGGGTGCCTTCTATCAAATTAATTTCGTTAGTATGATGAGTTGCCTAGAGTATTCGGTGGATTCAATAGAGTCTCTCCACCATAGTGTGGATGATGTATTTCAGTTTGAGCATAATTTGAGGATGTTTAATTAAGAGGTTTAAGCTCGTGTGGTAAGTGATGAATTTGAATTCCAAGGTTTGAGAGAGGTTTATTTCCTAAAAGAGAGACTAAGAAAAAGGATGTTTCCTCGGGTAGTGAAGTGTTTTCTTGTTTCTTGTTTGAGTTTTGTATTGTTGACTGGTGTCTTCCGCACTTTGAGTTAGCGCTTTGTTGGTATGTTTGATTCTTTCCAATTCAGACAAACCAAAAAGAAGTGTTTGGTTTGGGCATTCGAGTGATTTCTCCTTTGGCTTTCGTGGTATTCAATCGTAAACTGCCTATTTAGAAAGTAGGATTGTTTTCGTGATGGATTGTCAAATTTAGGGTTTTACCCTTTTGGCGGAGAGTTAGTATTGCATGGATATGACGAGAACTCTCTATTTCCAATTGGATTCTCATTGTGAATCAGTGGTTTAAGAACCAGTTCTGTTGTGCATTCTTGTTTAGAGGAGGTGACCATTGTTAGATGAAGAGTTTGATTTTGAGCATCAACCTTCGCTGCACGAATGCGTGCGGGACAGGGGCGTGGGCATATGGCGCATGGCGCGTGTGGTCCCGAAGTGGACATACGGTATGGCATATGTGCCGGCACTGGACGCACAGACGTGTACCGAGGGGTGGTTCTGGGCATTTGTTGTGTGTTTTCATACCAAAGGGGAGTTTGGTCCAGGTACGTTGGTTCGTTTTCGACAGTTGCAGAAATTAGGAAGTTGGTGTATCGCTTTGACCGTCTCGAGTCCATACGCGACGTACACAACGTCTGGTGTGTTCTGGTGCTAAGTGAGTAGCTGAGCGATTCAAAGCTTGGGATTTCGTTAAAGACGTTGACCATCGAGTAGGGTCTTATCTTCGGTTCTCTTCTGATGAGTGTACATGGGAATGCTGGGTTGAGTGTTAAGACGGACTTCGTTTTGCATCGTTGTGTGGTGGTCTAATCAGTCGGAGAGAGAGAGGCCACTTGGGAGCTAGAGTCTCGCATGCGTGAGCAATATCCAAACCTGTTTACTTTCGGTACATGTTAAATTCATTGATTCCAATTCCATGGAAATTCATTTCTTGTGTTCTTTTCATCGGGGAGAATTCGGGGTCGAATTCTGTTAAGGGGGTAAAATGTAATATCCCTAAAGTCGATAAGAGAGAAACTGTATTCAATTTCAAATTTCTCCTAACAAAGTAGTCAACCAGGAAATAATGGAAGTAACATAGGGTCTTTTCGGCAAAACTCCGCCAACTTGGGCCATGGGCCGCAGCCCAGGAGGCCCAAGAGGGGAAGGCCGGCCATATGGGAGTGGGGGGGGGCACCCTTTCCCCCTCCCAACCCTAGCCGCCACAACTCCTCCCCCCTTTCCCACCCTTGGCCGCCCCTTGGTTTCCCCCCTTGGCTGTCGTCCCTCCTGCCCATCTTCCCCCTTTGGTGCCTCCATCTCCACCTCCTTGATTGCTGCCACCATTGGAGAGGACCTATTGCTGGCCGGCCACAAGAAGGAGGAGAAGAAAAGGGAGAAAAGGGGAGAAAGGAGGAGAAGAGAAGGGATCATCTTCTTCAAGGCTTGATCATCATCTTCTCGTGGGTCTACAAGGGTAACGAAGTGTTTTCCCCGCTGTTTGTTGATGATTAGAGGCGAATTCGATTAATTGGGTTAGATCGTTTTGCTGCCGGTAGATGTTCAATTCTGTCCAGTACCTTGTGTGGTCTATTTCGGATTCTTAGAAACATAATTCGAGATGTCCACCTCCTAGAGATATTTAGATAATGTTTTTAGCTTTCTGTGGCCACCAAGAACACCTGATTCCGACATACGGATCAAAAGTTATGGTAGTTTCATTCCTGCTGTCTAGAATTCTGACGAGATTGATCTGTCGATTTATCTTTTAAGATATGTTTATGTTAGAGGAAAATTCAGGGTTTCCACCCAACTAGATTGTTTTAGAAAATTTCATAACCTTTCCATAATGATAAAGAACGCCCTAATCGGAGTTGTAGATAAAAAGTTGTGATCTATTCATTACTGCTGTCCGTTTCGTCTGGACAGAATCTGTCTTTTAAGTTCATCTGCCAGTTAGCATTTTATTTTGGCCGAATTGGGATATCTCACCAACTATAATGTTGTAGATATGTTCGTTAGGTTTCTTTAGGAACTGGGCTCACCTCGTTCCGAGTCCCAGGTCAATAGTTATGGTTATTTCCGTGCTGCTGTCCAGATTTGATTTCGTGGTTGTGTTGCCTGTTTTTAGAATAGGGTTAATGGCTATTTCTTGGGTGTTCGGGAAGGTGTTGTAGAACGTTACTGGAAGTATCCTGTACCATGTTGTTCTTATTTCGAGTACTTACTTGTGTAGGCGGAGAGGTTTCGGGTTTAGAGGGACCATCATTGCCTACTCACGCGTCGCAATGCGAAAGGCAAGTACTTTGATGTTCTTATGATTAGTGAATGCTGGATGCTTGATGTTCGTATTGTGCTTTTCTGTGATCCATGAGAATATTCAAAGTTTATGTTCCTTTCTTATGTGTTAATTCCATGTGTAGACATGATGCCTTTCACAATTCATATTTCAATAAATGCATCCATTTTCGTGTTCCTTCCACGGGAGTGGATTATAAGACCCATCAATTCTAGTATGGGCATGTAAGATCCACCATTCCAATGTGGGCAGATTTGGACACCCGTATAAAACATTCTTTATATGGGATTTGGATCCCCGTATTTTGTTAAATGCGGGCTTAGGTGAACACCGACAGGTGTGTCACTAGCTATACCGGTATAAGCGTGTGTGCAGACCATTCAATTCATTCAATCAATTCATTACATTCATTCGTATATTCATTCGGTGCTATGTTCATAATTGATGTATGTCCACTTATTCATTGTACTTGCTGAGTCTCAGACTCATTCTTGCTTTGTTTGTTTATTTTAGGTGATCGTTGATGATGGCTCTATTGGGAGGGAGTAGACACGCACTATTCGTTCACTTCCCCATATTTCAATTCAATAATAGGACTTGGTTCTAACCTTCATTCGTTAATTGATGTTTGTAATAAATAAAGTTAGATGTGGTTGATAACCCTCTCTATGTTATGGTTGATTAAGTACTGCTTGTGAACTTCGATCACCCTTTTGATATACTTGCTTGAAATTCAGACTATATTCATGCCATGGTTCTATTAAGTATTGATCTCTTTATGTCATTAGATGACTTATTATTCAAATTCTTCCGCATTATGGTTGTATGTTAGATGATTTAGGTGACATCTTGGCTTTCGAATAGCCAGGGTGTTACAGTTGGTATCAGAGCAGGCTTTAGGTCTGTGATTATTAGAAATATATGTGCCTTCATTTTTCAGTCCTTTCTTACTACGTTGCCGTAATGGAAAACACCTTATCCATACTACCGTGCAAGCGAAAGAGTATGCTCTATTATCGTTAGATAGCTGTACCTTAGGCTAATCTTTTTAGTTACAAAAAACTAAATAGTTGTTAAAGTAATAAATTTCGCCTATAAACAGGAGATGGTTACTTCCCTATTATAACCCCTTCTACTGCAATGAGGAACCGTGTGCATCGACGTCACATAATAAACGTCCGTTGCACCATCCATTTAGGTAATTGCTTAGTCTTCTCTTCTGCGTACCGTTTATATAGACTTCTCATCTTCTCTTTTCCGTAATGTTTTTCTCTTTTTTCATACATTTTAGTTCTTTTAGGAGCTATTCCTGCTATACAGTACTACCTCACCCATTTCCCTTTGCTTCTTACGCTAATTATATATTTTAACTTCGCACCTGCATTCTCAGAGCCTACCAATGATCTACTTTTGTCGCTTGACTGGTCATGTTTACCAAACGACTACATATCTTCTCTAAAAGGTATCCTCATTTGTCCTCTTACGCATGTTTTCTTTGCGTTTATTCATTCTTTTTTGGTACAGTTATCCCTTTTTCCTCTTATCTTTAGCATCTTACTCAGGAAGATCATACTACGGTTCACCGAACTATGAATGTTCAAACTGTCATGCTGTTTTTTGGTTCCAGGAAAGAGTACACGCCCTTTCATCTATTAGACAGAGACACATGATCTATAATCTTTGTTGTAAAGGTGGTAGGATCCGAATCCCACCTTTTCAAAAACCTCCGAATGTTCTAGCTTCGTTAATGAGCTTCTCGGGTAATCATCATTCGAATGCATTTCGTCATAAGATTAGACAATATAACTGCCTTTTTGCGTTTACTTCTATGGGAGCGTCTATCGATCGTTCGTATAATACAGGTGGTGGCCTGCCAATCTTTAGAATAAATGGTCAGGTGCATCATCGTATAGGCACTTTGCTACCTGAACCAGGCAAACCTCCAAAATTTGCTGAACTTTATATCTACTAGAAGTTCACCCGCGCCAAATGGCGCGGGCGGTAATGGATTGGCAGCTTATCTAATAGTGAGATTGAACAGAGGTATATTAGATAGATTATACAGCACGTATTGTAGTTATGAAGTAAGATCTAATTTATTTTCAATGAATTAAATGGGAACTGTTTGTAGCATCTATATGAAGACTAAGGGGTTGATGAAAGGATTCGTATATACAAATTGCTTTCTGTGATGGACTTAAGTCAGTCATAAACATTTGGTAAATAGAGCAAGGAAGTAGTTCGTTTACAAAATAGAGCAAGGAAGCAGCGTAAACATATGTACATACAAAGTGAAGTCATCTCTGGACTTAGGTGAGCTGAAACTGTTTACAATCTGTACCTTTCTTGTAGAGGATTGGTATCGCAGATCATCATATATAGCTGCAAAATAAAGCCAAGTGAATGGATTTAGTCACATGCAGTTGCAAAAGAAAACCAAGTGAACACATTTAGACATACGCAACATATAGTGTATTGGCTACAGTCATTAAAGGAAAAACGGCAGGGTATTAATTCAACATAATTGGCCCTTGTTTATATGTTTATCGACGTAAAGAAGAACCACAGCTCCATCAGATTCAAATAGCAACTCTTATGGGGCGTTTGGCGTGCATCCGACGGGAACTTTTTTTTTTGGGTGACGTGGCACAATTTTATGCAGGAGATAGCAGATTGCAACATAGAGTAAAACGTGGCATAATAAGAGAATATGAATAAGAATTGACAATCTGTATTCAAAAGATAATTTGACGGAATGATTAATCAATAAGAGAAGCATGTTTGGCCTCTTAAAATTGGCCAGGAGTTTGGATTCTCACCTTTACCATAGAGAACATGGCTGTACAATCGTAGCTGCAGAAGTAAAAAAATCGAACAGATTTATCCATATGCAATATATAATGTGATACTGCACAACCATAGCTGCAAAAGCAAATAAATTGAAGCTTCCTATATCGTATTGTCAATTAAAGTTAATTACGTCAAAAGGTTATCTAGCTAGAATGCTAATGAATCTGTTATTAAAAACAGAGAAGGGATCTCGTCACCATACTCCAGCCCTCTTGGTAGCGAAGGGCCCCCATTATCAAAGCGCCATTGAGTTGAAAACGAAGTGGTCTCATTCGCGAAGTGCGTTTTTCTGGGTAAATCAACTATCTGTTTTAATGAGAAACTGTTATTAATAAATAAATCGATACACAAGGGTTTAATCATGTACTACATATGTAGATACACAAAACGTATACAGAGCGAACTGATAGACGCCTGGCTAAGCATATTGTTTCATTGCATTTTGAGAGTCCAAATGTAAAACACCTCATCTCAGACTTTAGACCCGAAGCTTTAATCATTTATCCCTGTTTGATAGAATTGATAGCAACGCAAGACTTTAACAAATTATAACATTGTTCTTAGCTTAGGCTGTTTCTTATTAGTTGGCCATTCATGCTGCTATCCACTGATCTTTCCAAAGACGAAAGAGATGTCCAATCAAGATGCTAAATCTTAAAAATCATTGGACCACTAAAACAGGTATTACCTTCTTCATATCAAGCAACCCCTTCTGCTCCATGCTTTCCAACAAATCCACAGAGTCTTTCAACCCGACAATAGCAAATTGATATATCAACAGGAAAATTGAGAGCTGCAAAGGGCGAAAAATTGATATGAGATCGTTGGTGGTGGCCACCACCTGCCCGTCCTACGACTACTACAGTCGAGCCCTTGGACAGCGTAGGAGGCGGGGGCGAGCCGGCGGCAGCAGGGATGGGCCGGCGGCGGCGCTGGTGGCCATACACATGTCATGCAAAAAGATTCTAGACTAAAGAAGATGATATTGTTGCTCATTCATAATATGTTATATAATATTATGCTAGATTCCAAGAACCAGTAAGAACAACAAAAGTTAAACCATATATCTGCATGAGAAATAAAGCACTGCATACTGATCCAATAAGATATTTGTCATATGTGGTCAAAAGCGTTAAAAAAATAGAAACTAAAGAAATTGTCATAACAAATCGGAACATCCGGGACATTGCATGTGCATGGTCAATGATCTAGATAAATGAAATATTTCGATTAACTTCCCCTATAATAGCATTCATTTACATTGGAAGCTCGTAACATTTAGCCTAACGATTTCTAGCAAAAATATCACACCGACCACTGATCAAGACACAACTTCAATATTGACCAACATTTTGCAGTGCAATCGACAAATATGATAGCACGCTAAATAGGAAAACAAAACAACATAAGCATGAGCACACATAATTATGCAACAGGTTTCAACAAATCACAACATGTTCTCTTGGCTACATTGTCTAAAGGATATTTTAGATATGGGCTGGTCACCTTCCGCAGGCTTGATCAACGCCATAAATCAAACAAATCGAAAACAATAAGCATCTGTGCCAAATAAGTCTTATGAACACGTTCTCCTGACTACATTTTCTAAAGGATATCTTAGATATGGAACTGGTCCTGCTTCCAGCGTGTTGATCACTGCCATAAATCAAACAAATCGAAAACAATAAGCATCTGCACCAAATAAGTCTTATGAAAACATTACAAATAAGACATTTCCGATGCATTGGTGATTTGACTCTATGGCAGGTGTCTTTTTTTGGCCTTTTAGCAACGAACTACATGGTTTTAAAAATGATTGCTAATTAAAAAAAAAATCAGTAACTGCCTAGGCTAAACATGATCTATTCTCACAAAAAATCAGAACATGGAACAAAGCTCATTAGACAACAACATTAACATCGGTGTTTCATCAGAGCTAGCTAATTTTTGTGAAAATCTGAAAGCGATATACCAAAGGATCTGAATCATTAAACAGCAATGCTAACATCGGTGTTTCATCAAAGCTAGCTGATTTTCATGAAAATCTGAAAGTGATATACCCAAGGATCTGAAAGCATACTGCTATAGCTTACACAAAAAACGCAGCATCCCTGTCTGCATACCTATCATTCCTATCAAGACTACCATATCTCATCCGTGGGTCTCAATCTCTATTGCCAAGAAGCAGTCAAAGCACAACGCTTACCATCTCTGAACTGACGGTGGATAAGGTTGATGTCGTTCCTGTCGGCGCCAGACCCCAGCATGGAGGCGAGCATCGTCCCCCACAGCGGCATTACGTTGAACACCTTGAAGGCGAGGATGCGAAGACGTCTCTCTCTGGCAGCGGTTGCTGGACATGGCCGTCGCAGCGACGGCGAGGAGGAAGGCGACGAACCTGGCGCACGGTTGCTTCATCCGGCCTCAGTTCATCATCTCTACTGTCCACCGCCGCTGACAGCGCCACCTCGGCCCTACCTCGCTCCTCCTCTGCGGTAGAGCGGGGAGCAGGCGGACGCAGCGCGGGGAGGAACGGGAGGAAGAGGAAGAGAAGACGGCCCTACCTCGCTCCTCCTCTGTGGTAGCGCGGGGAGCAGGCGGACGCAGCGCGGGGAGGAACGGGAGGAGAGGTAGGAGGCGGAGGTGCTCGGAGGGCGGACCGAGGGGGATGGATGCACCTGGGAGAGAGGAGGTGAGGCGTCGCGAGGCGGCCGGAGGCGCGTAGGAGAGAGGAGGCCGGAGTTGGCGGCTGAGAGGAGGAGGAAGAGGAGGGCGGAGGCGATGCGGTCGGGCGCTGGGAAAGAGGAGGCCAAGGCTACGGATCTGGCGTTGGAGAGGAGGCTGAGTGGCGAAGGGAGGAGGAGACGGCTAAGAGGAGGAGGAAGAGGAGGGCGGAGGCGATGCGGTCGGAGGCGCTTGGGAAAGAGGAGGCCGACCGTCTTGCGTCTTGAGATAGAGGAGGCGGGACGAAGGTCGAGGCGGAGCCTTGCAGGCTTCGGCTGAGGCGAGGCTACCGGATCTGAGCGGCGTTGGAGAGGAGGCTGGAGTTGGCGGTAGTGGGGAGGAAGAGACGGCTGAGAGGAGGAGGAAGAGGAGATTTGGGGAGAGCGGCTGCAAAAAGGGGATCTGGGAGCTCGAGCGGGCGAGACGAAGCTTCGTGACGATGCAGCTGGCCGCGAGAGAGCGTCTGGAGCAAGCGCAGGAGGCGGTTCATCATGACGACATCGACGCCGTCCGTTCCGAATCCAAAGGCTGTATGTTTTCGGGGCGACGTGGCACTTCCGCTGAAGCCCCTTTCTTCCAAGATTAACTTTTAGTAATGACACCGATAACGAAGTCGCAAATAGAATATGTGCCTTAGACACAAATGATAATATCAGTGAAGAACTTGATCCTGATATAGTAGCTTCTCTCATAGATATGCTCGATGAACACAATCCTTTGGTAAAACAATTTAGAATAGCGAGAGATCGCTTAAATGGTTATGAAAATGAACGAATGTATATTCGAATTATTGCTCCTGTTGAAGGCGATGCCCCTCAATATGATCTACCTTCAGTTGAACAGCTAGCTGCATTGATAGTAACCGATTTTTGGTTAGCTGCTCCATCGCGTGATATTATCATCCATGATAGATCTTCAGGCCTTCAACGCATCTCATCATTGCACCCTGCTTTTATGTTGTTGCAGTATCCTCTTTTATTTCCATATGGTGAACGTGGTTTCCAACTAGGCATCCCACATAGTGCCATTTCCCATCATTGTTCTAGCAAGCGTGATAAAATGACTATGCAAGAGTACTACTGCTTCATCTGCCACTATCGAAAACAGTACCATAATCCATACCTATCCTATGGCTTACTATCCGCACAGATAAAGATGGATGCTCGTGCATCCATTGATGAGTGTCGCTTACAGTTTATTAGACACTCTCAAGACTAATTTAGATCAGAACATTTCCAGTCCATTACAAATGCGGTTGCCTCAGGCTGTATAGACGCAAACACTCTAGGGAAGAAAACCATATTGCCTTCTAGCTTTACTGGTGGCCGTCGATATATGCAAGAAAACTACCAAGATGGTATAGCTATTTGCCGTGTTCATGGTCCACCTGATTTATTTACAACTTTTACATATAATCCTAAATGGCCTGAGATTAATGAGGCTCTTTTACTAGAGCCTGGTCAAAAAAACTACTGACAGACCTGATATCACTGTTAGAGTTTATAATATGAAACTCAATGAATACCTCTCTGACATAACAGAAGGCCATGCATTTGGTCCTGCTAAAGCAGGTTTGTCTCTCATGATAAACTTACTGTGGATATCATGGGGATATGCTCATGATCTAAGGATGATGACACAATTGGCAATGTGGCTTTTGGTTTGAAGTTTCACGCGTTTTCGGCGAAGTTTTAAGTCTTTGTCGGTAAGGGCGGTCGGACCCGCGGTATGAGGGCTCGGATCCGACTGGCGCGTCTCGACCGCCAATGAGCGGCGGTCGATCCGCCTTGAGCTGAATGTTGAGATTAAGTGTTGAATTGTTTTGGGCTTTGTCATTTCCATGATTGTTAATGCATATGTGTTGCATATTGCATGGTTTGAGCTAACGTGGGTCAAGTTGTGAAGAACTTGTTCCCGGATTCGATTTGCTTGTCTATTAGTGTGCCAGGTTGCTTGAAGGTCAACGACGGTCAACGGCGAGGAGGATCGGGACTAAGCTTGGAGAGCTGAGGTCTAGAACGATCATGGATGCCGGGTGAGTCAATGGATTCAAGCGTGGCGCGAGAATGGACAAGGTGGACCGAACAGGCGATTCGGTGCGGCCGTTGATCAAGCGGTGCGGGGTCGGTGCAAGTGCCAAGGTGGTCGGTGGGAACCGGATGGGAGAGACTTGCCGACACGATGAGAACCGTTGGATCAACCTACACGTGGAGAAGGATCGAGAAGGGGTATTTTGGTAATTGTACCAAATACCGCCTTGGTGACCTAATGCCAACCGGCGGCGCAAGACGGTGCGTCAAGATATGGATTAGGTCAAGAGAAGTGAAATCGACGCTTTAAAATGCGTGCGATTGTGTCCCGTTTGTTTGGGCCTTAACGGGAGCCCATTAGGTTAAACTCTCTAGAAGTTAAGCCTTCCTATAAATAGGGGGTGGCTGCTGTAAACAGCCCCCAAGGACTTCATTGTGAAACCCTAGCTTTGTGTTAGGGCATTAGAGAAAGAGGAGAGGCTTAGGGCTTGATAGAGAGGAGTTGATTTGCGTGCTCATGAATTGAGCTTTGCCCTCCATGGATGGAGTGGATGTGTACCCTCTCTACCTCAGATCAATATATGGATGATTCTCAAGTTTGAGTCCCTTTTATGTTCTTGCTCCATATTTGTGATCTTTGGTCTTTTCTTGATCCGTTGGTTTTTCGTTGTTCTTGTGCCTTCTTCTACCTTGCTATGACTTGTGGGATCACATCTAAGATCACCTAGATCATCTATCTCCCACGAGCAAGCTTAGGATCAAGATTTCGTGTTTTGCTCGGTTTTGAACCAATCTGCGTTCACTTGCAAAAAGATCGAAACTTTGGCGTGGATCTACTCGATCGTCAATTGGAACAGGTCCCAAATACCCTTAGGGAGGTGTGTTCCAAATTTGGTTGAGTTTGATCGGATACTTCAAAAGTTAGATCGATTTTCGTTTGGTTTTCGGGCTGTCAACAGTGCCTCTGGACAGGTCCGGTCAGACCGCCGCTTCAGCGCCGGTCGAGACCGCACTTGATCGAACCGCCTCTTCAACGCCGGTCAGACCGCACTTTGGTCTGACCAGCGCCTTTGCCGCCGGTCGACCGCCTCAAGGTTAAGTCCGCTTACTTGTTTGTTTTGGGGATTTTGGTTCAGATCCAACATAAGTCTTCCGCTATACTTAACGGTTGATCTGAACGAGGTGAAAATTAGGCGAGATCCTATTCACCCCCCCTCTAGGCGTCTTTCCGGTCCTACACTTACACATCCCTTTTTTGTTTATACTCTATCTTTACTCTAAAAACATTAATAGCCGTATAAACGTTGTCTCTTGATATTTCATTAATATTTCTTACACAGTTCTTCATACTGTGGAGTTCCAGAAGAGATGTAACAGGTGACCATAGAGAGATTAGCCCAGGTCTTATTGATTCATTTATAAGTGCTAAAATTCCAGATTCGTCTTTAGACCCTTTAGGCTATGCTTTAGTAACTGAATTTATGACACATGGCCCATGTGGAGTCCTTAACGAAAGATGCCCTTGCATGAAAAAAGGAGTTTGCTCAAAAAACTATCCTAAAAATCATCAACAAGAAACCATTATTGACTCTAATGGCTTTCCACTCTATAAACGATCGGATAATAACCACTACGTTATCAAAAATGGTTGCAAACTTGATAACAGATGGATAGTACCTTACAATACGGCTATACTTAAAAAGTTCCAAGCTCATATAAATGTTGAATGGTGCAACAAAACAAAGATCTTAAAATACTTATTTAAGTACGTCACTAAAGGTCCTGATCAATCGAAGATTCTCTTCCAAAAAATCCATCCAGTCAATAACATTGACGCATCTATTACTAATCCTCCCATAGACGAAATCAAAGAGTATCTAGATTGTCGATACATATGCGAACAAGATGCCTTGTGGAGAATATATGGATGTGACATTCATACCAAAATTCCTGCTGTAGAACGCTTACTGGTCCATATGCCAAACATGAATCTGATTCAGTTTCGTTCCAATTCAAATTTAGCAAATGTTGTGTCCAATGATTTCTCTAAACAAACAATGCTCACTGAATGGTTCATAACAAACCAGAATAATTCAATATCTCGATCTTTAACTTACTGTGAATTTCCAACTAAATGGTCTTGGGATACCAGTTCTAAATCATGGTCACCGCGGAAAAGAGGTCGTAAAATTGGTAGAATTTACTATGTTCATCCTTTGAGTGGAGAACTCTATTATCTACGAATGCTTCTCATGATTGTTAGAGGGGCCACATGCTATGCCGATATTAGAACACATGATTCAAAAATTTTATCTACCTTCAAAGAAGCATGTCTTTGCGAGAGATTGATAGGCGATGACAGCGAGTGGTATCGTGCTTTTGATGAAGCGTTATGTTCAGCCACTAGCCCACAACTTAGACGTTTATTCGTCACTATATTTATCTTTTGTCATGTTGGAAATGAAAGAAAGTTCTTTAACACATACTGGAAAGATCTAGCTGATGACTTCCTGTACCGCACTAGACTTGCGTTGCATAATCCTAATTATATTATTCCTGATTCAATACTTCAAAACATGCTTATTGATGAACTTTCTAACACTTTTGCTAAGAATGGATCAAACATAGCTAGCTTTGATCTACCTCCTGCAACATATAATGCAGAAAGAATAGGTGAAAATAGACTCATTCAAGAAGAACTATCTTATGATGCAGATCATCTTACACAAGAAGTATCGCAGTTATTTCTTCAACTCAACAGCGATAAAAAAATAGCTTATACATCTATTGTTAATTCTGTTCTTGATGGTTCACCATTTTTTTTCTTTGTGTCTGGTTATGGCGAGACTGGAAAAACTTTTCTTTGGAACGCGATTAGTAACACTCTACGAGCTAAAAAAAAATTGTTTTAACAGTTGCATCTTCGGGTGTTGCATCACCTCTTTTACCAGAAGGCCGAACTACCCATTCAAGATTCAAAATACCTCTACATCTTTACGAAAATAGCCTCTGCGATATAAAACGAGGCACACTATTAGCCTAGCTAATTACACAGACTTCTTTAGTTATTTGGGATGAAGCATTGATGATGAATAGGAAATGCTTAGAGGCTTTAGATACCACTTTCAGGGACATCTTATATGTTGATAATCCTTCTCTTGCATCTGTTCCCTTTGGTGGTAAAATTATTGTTCTAGGAGGTGACCTTAGACAAATTTTACTAGTTATTGAAGGAGGAACTCGAGCACAGATTATAGATGCTACGATCATGCACTCGCCTCTATGGCATTATGTAAAGATCTTACATCTAACAATAAACATGCGACTTACTGCCGCCTCCTCAGAAAGAAACACCACAAACAGTAGAGCATTGTTTAGTCAATGGTTACTAGATCTTGGAAATGGTACACTACCAACAACTACTCAAGACAATGAACATGATAGCACTTGGATTCAAATTCCTGAAGACCTTCTTATCCGAACCAATGGTGACAAAATTGCTGTGATTGTATACGCTGTGTACCCAAATTTTATATCAAAATATAATGATCCTGCATATCTAACTGAACGAGCTATTTTAGCGCCTACAAATGAGGTTACAGATGAAATAAATTCTCATGTCCTTTCTATGGCCCCAGGTGCTATCATTGAATATTTAAGCTGTGATTCAATTGAAACTTCCATTGATACAGTAAGCGAAGCAAATATGTTCTATCCAATCGAGTTCCTCAATACAATCTGTATTAACAATTTCCCTCAGCATAAATTATCACTCAAAATTGGCTCTCCTATTATGCTTCTTAGAAATCTTAGTCAGACCAATGGCTTATGTAATGGTACATGTTTGATTATACGACATCTTTCACATTATGTTATTGAAGCTATTATTATGACCGGCTCACATGCTAAAGACATCGTATATATTCCTAGGATTGTCCTAACAAATTGAGATCCAAAATGGCCTTTTATACTTAAAAGACGCCAGTTTCCAGTTCGTTTACCCTACTCAATGACCATAAATAAGAGCCAAGGTCAAACCCTAGCCTTAGTTGGTATATATCTTAGAAAACCTGTTTTTACCCATGGCCAGTTGTATGTTGCTGTTTCCCACGCCACTTCTAGAGAATCCCTAAAAATCTTGATTGAAGATGCTCATGGATAGTGCGACTCACAGACTAAAAACATCGTCTTCACAGAAATTTTCCAGTCACTGCTATAGGTATTGGTCATCTAGCCTTTATTTACTACTTCATTTACCCTTTCAACAGCGCACTGCATTGCATCATTATAACATGCTACAATCTCTGTATACCATCAATTTTACCTATTAGTACGTATAACATACTCCTACAGTCCCTCAACAAAGACTACATTCATCTTAGGCTTCATGAACAGCGTTCCTACTTAAACCCGCGCCTATACTTAGTCTATCTTAAGCATTTCCTATCTTATGACATCTCTCAACATACCTATTACTCAGACAGAACATTTTTTAACCTACTCTTTCGTAAATTTTTTAGCAGCTATAGATGGCGCATGCTCTGCTCTCCCAAGTAAATCCGAACAGCCATCAATGGACTGTCTATGTTAGAATCTCTCGCCTCTGGCACTATCGCCGAGGCAATGAAACAGGCCCAATTGATCATATTGACTTGGTCCTAATTGATGAACAGGTCCTACTATAAACTTTTACCCCTCAAAACCCTTTCTTACATGTCTATGATTTTATCCCCCTCACTCAATAGAATCAGTTATAAGAACTAATATCAGTATTGAATTTTTATGCAGGGAAATCATATGTATGCTGAGATTCCCCTGGACCATGTGAGCAGATTTGAAGATCGCCTACAAGAAGGCAAAGTCTATGTGCTTGGAAAATTCATTGTAGCTCAGCCAAAAAAATCGTTCAAACCAGTTCAGGCACCCTTTATGATTTGGTTTACTAGACATACGTCTGTTGAAGAAAAAAAAGAAGTGCCAAGCGATTTCTGAAAATGGACATATAATTCAATTCCAATCACACATATTCCACCCCCTAGCAGTTCACCTGAATACTTTGTCGGTAAGTGTTTAAAATACTATACAGTTTCCTTATCAGTTTTACATTCTTATTATGCAAACTGTGTCTCTACCTTTTAATACTACGAAATGATATTCATTCTTGCCATATGATGCCCATTTTATGCTATATTTTACAGTGACATTATGTATTATTACATTCTAATAGAATCCCTTACTCTATAATAGATATTTTAGGTGTTATCTCTGAAATTACTGACGTAGAACAGATCCAAACCGCATCACGACCAACACCTTCACTAAAAAGTACAGTCTACATTCATGATGCTAGGTAAATATGATCTCCTTCTCAGCTAAGACATAGCATCTACTCCAGCTGTTAACCATTCCAATAAATACTTACTGCTTATTCTCATTACGCATACAGTGACCACGAAATCAGACTAGATATGTGGGGTGAATGCGCCACAAGATTCGAGACTGACAACATACAGACAATCGGTCAGAAAGAGCCTATTATCGCAATTTTTGTTGGGACTTTACCCAAGACATTTAAAGGTAATACTAATGAAAAAAAACTATGTTTACAATGCTACTGTCATTCTGCTCCTAAGCAAACTTTTATCACAAAACTTTCTAATTCCTTTACACATACATAGGTCAGACAACGTTAAGTGGAAGCACAGCTTGCAGATGGTACATAAATGAGGACATACCAGAAATTAATAACCTCCGTAACAGGTATTATCTTTTTACTCTTTCCAACCATCTTAGTTATCCCCATTCTACAGATGCTCTGCCGCAAATGAATACTCGCTTCCATCTATCATCTTTTTCCAATACTGTATTCAAGCCAAATTCGTTCCACTAAAACCTATAGTATCCTCAACACAAGATACTTCTGGATCATCAAAACAGATAGCTATAGAGGATAAAACTGTTCAAGAACTCCTGGAACTTGATCTTTTTGACTGTGAGGTACATTATTTACACTCCTATATAGTTATGCTACTCCTTTATACATGCACAGCACACAAGCTTACCGCTAGACAAATATATTCCATTACAGGGTATGAACTTTGCGTGTACTGTGACTGTCACACGGCTATCACCAGGCCAACGTTGGTGGTTCCCTTCATGCCTCCTCTGTCACAAAACATCGGTACCAACAGGCTCAGTTTACAAATGCTCTGATCCAAACTGTTCATCAACTAACGCAGAACCTAAGTAAGTTTAGCTATTTCTAAATATATGTGTTATTTTATTATTATGCGGTTTTCAGTACAGCAAATTTCTTACCTAAGTTGCACCTATTCTATAACAGATATCGCGTCTCTTTATTAGCTTCAAATGGCACTGCTGAAGCAGAATTTGTCCTCTTTGGAAGAATTGGTCAACAAATCATACAAAAACCCATTCTTGCCTTACTTCGCACAGACCGCCCTATACATGAACCTATCAATGAGATAGTTGCTGCTGCTCGTGCAACACATGAAATACCAAGCGCAGTCGCTGCAATTGTAACGCAAAAATACAGGTTCATCGTATCAATAATCGAAAAAAGCTTCCTACGCAAACAGCCTTCGTTCCAAGTCCATAGAATCACCAGCTACTTTGGCAAACAGCTCCATTCACCCCTTTTTGACAGTACCTACACACCCTCTCATCCAACAAGCTCCAGATATTTAACTTATCCTCAGCAGACCATTACGACATATTCCGAAACATAGCCATCATTCCAAGACTATACACACGAACACTCATCTACATCAGCAGATCAGAAACAAATCAATACATTAGAGGTACTACTGTATTTATTCTATTCTTACGTTTACAGTATTCATGTGTGCGCAACACTACACTATAACAGACTTTCTATCTAATAGATAGCACATGTAATACACCCAGACATGCAATATTGTTTATAGAACAAACCCTGCTTACTAATCTTAAAAGCTTACTACTCTAAATCACTATTCTTTTTGCATCTACTAAAATGCTCTTTAAATTTCAATCACCTCCACTTTATAGCTAGAAAACATAGTTTGTAAATCGATATTCTTTTTAGACATGCTTGCTGATCTTAAAAACTTTATTCTTGAATATCTATAAGCTTGGCGATGATCATCCACAGACAACACCAATTTCAGTACTTAAACAATCAGCACCAAAATCCATTTCTTCCAGGTATTATACTATATATATAACAATCCATTCCAGTTTACCACTAAAATTGTCGCATTCTAAACAGTCTCCTTTTACATACTATAAATACTTAATCATTCAGCATTTACTACAGTGAAAAACAAAATCCTTCAACACAAAGTGTTCGCAGAAAACACTCTACTGATTATGAAGCTACAGCCAGTCACATGGCAACTGAGGTATGTATAAACAAAAAGAAAAAAAAATACTTTTCAGACCATATTATTTGAACAACATCATTATATTCAGTTTCACAGCTTTATATTATTTAAACAGCACCATTGAACAACACCTTTCAAAAATTACGCCATTATATTATTTAGACAGCACCATTTTTTAACTTTCCTATCGCTTATTTACATAGATTCAGTTACCAATCTATCTTTAGCTTTTTACAGATACCAACTATATCTCTTCTGTTTATTGCTACAGCAACCAAAACAAAAAGATGCTGGATCTATACCATCACCAGATAGAGCTACAGACTTACCAGCTACAAGGTATGCTGATAATGTCTCAATAACGTATTTACAAAAATATCAAATGATGTATTATGTTATATATGTCATTCCATAAATTTAATGCTTAATTTCCTGCATCATACTACTATGACATTAATCCCAGTGACTAAATACCACCTTACCAAACGCCTCACAGAACATTCCAAATTATACATATCATTGCAGAGGTTTCACTCTTGATTTCCTACATCATGGTACTTATGCATATTACCTATGTAGATTTGCATCACCACCTACCTACGTTGGAACTGAACCACCCACAACGAGAACATGTTCAGCTACAAAAAAAAAACCGACTGATCTCCATGCTCTACCTACAGACATAGCCTAAGGTATATCTCTTAACCATTCAAAAAACAAAAAAAAATTACACTTCTAACTAACTGCTACTTTGTACAGGCTTTACATACAGCTTTCGAGGCCGCCGTAACAACCGCTGCATCCAATGAACTACTTGTACTTAACAACTTGTGCTTTTGTCCAAACGTTTTAGCAGTATCAAAGTTGTACATTACAACATACAGCTAGCCTAAGTTACTACTCCTGCAGACCCTGTTATGTAAACACTTTCAACTCACCTAACTCCATAGATGGCTTCACTTTGTATGTACATATGTTCTGACTGCTTCCTTGCTCTATTTTGTAAACGATCTACTTCCTTGCTCTGTTTGACAGATGTTTATCCCTAACTTAAATCCATCGCAGACAACGCTTTATATATGCAACTCCTCTTAGCAATCACTAGCTCTTCATGTACACCTTGCCAGGACTTGCTATATATTCTTTCTAATATGCTTCGCTTTAGTCTCACTATTAAATCAGCTACCAATCTGTTACCACCCGCGCCATATGGCGCGGGTGAACTTCTAGTATCTTTTATTCCTCATCCATCTTAGTATCATTCCTTACCTTATTCTGGTTTCGATTTGCAAAACTAACTTACCTTGCTCTTCTTGTCCTTTAGATGAACCCTCGGTACCTTGTCCGGGAGACTCAAGCTGAAGATGTGGAAGGATACCCGGCGTTACTAAGGGATATGATGTGGAGGGTGAATTTCACCTACCAGCCGACGTACTCCATTTACTGACGAGACAGAGGGCTAGGAATGGAGGAGTACCTGGCCATGGCGAACATTATTGTTAGGCGTGTTACAGGAAGCATACCATACCGATTTCAGGCACGTGGCACTTCTAAGGCCATGGCGTTGTAGGAAGTGGCTCGAGTGGCCATGAGTTGTCTCCGTTATGATTTAATAGAGCTGTCTCAGCCGCCATACGATCATTTCCCCATGCAAGCACATGTCGGGGAAGTGAGCAGGTTTGCCAGGATTCAGTTCAGAGAAGATCCCCAAGTACGGCAATTGGCGAGACTGGTGCACATCACGGATGCAGCGTTGCACCTCGCATGAGTTATGGGAGAGACGACATCATCTCGTTGTAGCGCAGGAGCACTTACGGCTCATGCACGACATGAGGCTCATTCATCCAAATGTACTATATGGCGCTAATATGATCTCCCCATGCCTTTCTATGCCACCGGAGTATCGCCTTCCCATAGTAGGAGGCCATATTATCGGCATAGGATCACCTTTGCGCCTCCCTAATCTAGGGGACCCCGACGATACAAGATCCCCTGTGTGTCATCTACTTGACGAGTTTCTGGTGAACTTTGACTGGAACAATATTTAGGATGTTAGGGTAGTAAGCTCGCTGTCCTGACATGTGTTCAGCGATGCGTGTATCTTTAAAATTCTTGTAATAGGCTAGTAGCTGTTGGAATCTTCGTGTTTATTTGCAAGAACTTTTGTTTCGGGCAGTTACCATTCGCCTACGGGCCAATCTCAATGTAATTGTACCAGAATTCTATGATTTGCTTTAATGGATCTTGTACTGGCCTTAGCGCCTTTGTACCCCCATTTGGTGTTAAGTTCTTGCGCATATGTTTTTATATATATTATGCATGCTTAGTTAAGTATTAACTTTTAATTATCTTCTAACCATCCATGTCACCACAGGATGACAGGTCCCAACACTCGTTCGAGAGCTCAGCGTGACGAGGGATCTCCATCCCGGGGACCTCATTCTGCTGCAGTGGGTGAACCTTCTCAGTAGTGTAATCAGCAAGGTAGCCCACCCGAAGAAGTGCTTCCACCGCCTCCCACAATGGTAGAGGTGTTGGCTCAAATTGAAAGAAACCGCATGGATCAGACGTGGATTCTTGAAGCCATTGCACACAACACCTCTCCTGCTCCCGTGACATCTGGAGGAGCGGGAAATCATAGGCCACATGGAGGTCTCGCTGACTTTCAGCGGACCAATCCTCCAACCTTCGCTGGCACAGAAGACCCGATGGAGGCTGAAGACTGGCTGAGGAATATTGAGAAGAAGCTAGCAATCGCTCAATGCACAGGCATTGAGAAGGTCCTATTCGCTAGCTATCAGCTGGAAGGTGCTGCAAGCGCATGGTGGGATAACTTTTCTGCCATGCAACTCGACGGAGACGTTCCCTCTTGGAACGAGTTTCGAGCAGCCTTCAGGGAGGCCCACATTCCTGAGGGGGTCATGACGATCAAGCAGCAATAGTTCCTTGCTTTGAAGCAAGGAAAGAAGAGCATCACTGAGTACCTTCACGAGTTCAACTCTTTGGCTCGTTATGCCCCTGACGACGTCTCCATCGATGCACGCCGCCAGAACCGGTTCATGAACGGTTTGACAGAGGAGATGCAGCTAGCTCTCGCTATGCAAGACTTCCGGAACTTTCAGCACATGGTTAACAAGGCCATCGTGGTGGAACAGAAGAGCGTGGCATTAGAAGAGTCCAAGAAGAGGAAGAGAGCCGCTCAGATTTTAGCTAGTGGCAGCTTTCCTCGGCAGCGCACCGGACCGCCCTAGGCACCTCGTTCTCAAGCTCCAGTGCCACCAAGGCCTCCCACAACAACTCCACAACCTTCTCTACCAGTGGCACAATGGTACAATGGGGGTAAGAACCCCCAAAACAGCGGCACATACAAGCCAAATGTCACTTGCTTTCATTGTGGCCGCTAGGGCCACTATGCGCACCAGTGCCTCGCCAGGCAGCGAGGGATGCCCCAGACTTATCGAGCTCCTACTCCACCTCTAGCTGTGGCAAGACCTTCACCACCTCCGAGGGTAGCATCTACCCCTCCTCAAGTCCCTGCACGTGGCCGAGTGAACTACGTCACTGCCGAGGAGGCAAGTGGCGCTCTGGACGTCATTTTGGCTACACTTCTTGTAAATTCTTGTCCAGCATCAATTTTATTTGATTCATTAGCATCTCATTCATTCATTAAAAAGGAGTATGTTGCACTTAATCAATTTGAGATACATAGACTTCAGCCACCTTATCAAATCCAGTCGCCGGGATTGGTTTTCCAAACCGATCAAGTCTGCCGGACATAAAAGTGGAAATTCAAAGGGTTAACTTCTTAGAAAACCTAATTGTGATAACTTCATTGGGTATTGATGTGATCTTAGGGATGGATTGGCTGTCCAAAAATCAGGGAAAGATCGATTGTGCTCAACGGTCTATTTCAGTCACAAGTGAAGATGGCAGTCGAGTCGTTTTTGCACCTTTAGTGGGCAATTCTCATCTCTATGCTTTGGAAGCTGGTACCTCCCTTGAATTGGACAAAGTACCAGTGGTATGTGAATATCCAGATGTATTTCCAGAAGAACTCCTAGGAATGCCCCCTGATCGCGAAGTTGAATTCGTCATCGAGCTTGCACCCGGTACCGCGCCAATTTCAAAACGGCCGTATCGGATGCCTCCTAATGAGTTGGTAGAATTGAAAAAACAACTCAAGGAACTTCAAGATAAGGGATTCATTAGGCTGAGCTCCTTGCCTTGGGGATGCCCGGCTATCTTTGTCAAGAAGAAAGATAAGAGTTTGCGGATGTGTGTTGACTACCGTCCATTGAACGAAGTCACTATCAAGAACAAGTATCCGCTTCCGTGGATTGATGATTTGTTTGATCAATTGAATGGAGCTCAGGTTTTCTCCAAGATTGACTTGAGATTGGGCTACCATCAGATCAAAGTTAGAACTGAAGACATACCGAAGACAACATTCTCCACTCGTTACGGTCTGTACAAGTACACTGTCATGTCCTTCGGATTGACTAATGCACTGTGAGGACTCCCAGGTTATCTCCTTAAGAACGAGACTAAGCATGGTCTTATGGACATAAATTGGGCCTCAAGTAAATGGATTCCAACTTAACTCCATCTAAGCGAGAGGCTTAACTAAAAACTAGAGCCCCAACGATCATGCGCGCTGCTCGTCTGCGAGCACTACATGATTGTCGGTTCTCCAACAGGCCAAGCACTACATTTAGTGAGTTGTAACGTCCCATTTGTCCTAGAGGTCTTGCCAGTTTTCAAAGCTAAAAAGAACCATTTGGTTTTGATGAGAATTCAAAGCTTAACTTGAGATTTTAAAAGAGCTTTAAATGACTAAACCAAACTTCAACTAAATCGGTTCGGTTTCTTTTGGAGTTTGCTGGAGTTTTTTCTTTTCTTTGTTTGCTCCGTGTTTTCCCTCAGCCCAGCTCTCTCTCTTCTTGGGAAAACCTCCCTGGTGCTTGGACCTTCCCCTAGTTCAGACCTCCTCTTAATCTCTCTGGACCTTCCCTTGTGTCCTTTTCTGGACTTTCCTTTAGTCCAGACATCCTTCAGACCCCTTTTGTTGGTTTGAATCTCTTCAGACCTCTTTGTTGGTTTGAATCTCTTTTCAGTGTTTAGAACTCCTTTTGATCTAAACCACCTTCTCTGTTTAGACCTCCTTGTGGTCTAGACCTCCTTCTCCGTTTGAATCTTCCCTCGGTTTTGACCTCCTCTTTGGGTCACGACCACCCCCAAGGTGTTCCAAGCTCGGGTTCGTGTTTCAAACATCCTTGAACTTCAAAATTCTAAATTCGGGTTGATTTCCCCTTTCTCTCGGACCTCTTCGTGTTCATTTGAACATCCCTGTGCTCATTTGGACCTCCCCGTAACCGCCAGGATCTCCTTTGGCTTCATCTTAGCTGTCGAGACCTCCTCTGAGTTGGACCTCCCCTTGTTTGATCTTGACCGTTCAGGACCTCCCCTTTGGATCTCCTCCGTTGGATCTCCTTTTTGGGTTCGGATCTCCCTTTCCCTTCGCACGATCCGAACCAGCCTCGCGCCCTTCCCACTCGTGGATCGTCCGATCCTTTTTGGATGGCCCGATCGAGAGGAAAGGTTCAGCCGGTCCGATCGTTCCAATTCCTTGTGGGCCGCCCAATTCAAATCGGACGTTCCTGCTTCGTCGCGCCTTGAACGGTTCCTCGGGACTTCCTCGTCCTTAGGATCTATTGGTCTTTTTGCAAAGACCACCCTCACGGTCTTTTTGCAAAGACCACCCTCCCAGTCATGACCACCCCTTGTGGTCAGGATCTCCCCTTGAGACCGCGACCTCCTCTTGTTGTCATTTTGATGCGACCTCTCCTCATGGTCTTTTTGCAAAGACCACCCTTTTGGGTCTTTTTGCAAAGACCACCCTCGTGGCTAGATCTCCTCCCGACCCGTGGACCTCCTCCCAGTGAGTCAAGCCCCTCTCTTGAGAGCCCGTTTCTTGTTATTTATCTCTGTCCTTTGCTGGTTGATCCGAGTTAGTTTTAGTTGAAGTTGCTTGAGCCTTAGTTTTGCTTTTCCCCTCCTCTGCTGGTCCCGTGCTCCCCTCAGCTTTGCTCCTTTTTGAGTTTAGACCTCTCCTTGGAGGTGTAGATCTCCTTTGAGTTTAGACCTCTCTGTTGGTCTAAACCTCCCCTTTGGGTTTAGACCTCTTTGTTAGTTTAGACCTCCCCGTTGGTCTACACCTTCCCCTTGTGGGTTAGATCTTTCCCTTTGGGGTTAAGACCTCCTCTTGGTCTCGACTTTCCCTTTGGTCAGGACCTCCTTGTCCTCCGGACCTCCTCCCTTGAGCCTGTTTGTCCTCAGGACCTCCCTGTGGTCTTTTTTTTGCAAAGACCACATTTGCGGTCAGACCTCCCCTAGAGGTCACGACCTCTAGTCTTTTTGCAAAAACCATCTCTGCGGTTGAGACCACCCCTTTGACTGAGCTATTCACCTGAGGTTGACTGGGCCATTTGTTAGTCGTTTCAGTACCTTTTTCTACCTCTCGTCACATCTTTGCCTTTGCAAAAGTTTGTGCACATTAAATGCTGTCACCTCCACCTTGACTTTTTCCTTCTCTTGTCTCCCCCTTTACCTACTCTATTCCTTTTTCGTACCATCTGGCAGTGTGCCTTTGTACCAATACCTTGAACCTGGTCACTCCCCTTCATGTGGTGCTCCTATTCTCCTTCCCCTTTAAATAGAACACCACAGAGCAACCTTTTTCTCCTTGTTCTTCATTTTAACTTCCCCCTTCATCTCTCTCTTGGTTCTAGAGAAGCTCTCCTTGCTCCTCTGGGACCTCCTTGGATTTGGACCTCCCCCTTGTTGGACCTCCCCTTCAGTGGACCTTTCTCTTTTGGTTCCATTCAGTTCTTTGTGGTTGTCCTTTTGAAGTTGCTTTATTGATTTGCTTTCTTTGCAAATGTGTAGATTTCGGTTGCACTGAGGAGCCCGAGGATCCAGCCGCCTTCTTAGAAGCTCATCAACTTGCCACCGAAGGCAAGTCGTGGTTCCTTGATCATCTTGATCCCACTTTTGCAAAAGTATTTTGATTTGTTAAACTTGCATGGCTACTTTTATAAGAAATGGTTTTGGGCATAGTTACATACCTACTTGTGTTTATGCCTCCTTGAATATTGGTGCTGGACATGTTGACATGATTATTCCCTTGGACACCCTTTAGGATGGGTATTGTTAGTTGGTCTCATATTGATATTACCAACATGGGTATCGGGTCTTGCTTAGCCATGCTCCTGTAGGCGTCGGTTTCACCAAGAGTCATCAATGTTAGCTTACCCCCAGCGCACTGGTTGTGGCTTGTGTAGTAGTAGCCAGTGTAGCTGATTAAAATGAAGTGTGGCCCTGTGTGTGAGCCACGGCATTTGTTGCCTTGCAACTAAAACTTGTTGTGCCAAGGACTGGGTGGTCCTCTGGCTGGGTTGAACCCAACTTAATAACTTGTTTAAATGAGTTATTGAATCGTGGCAATGCCACCTCTGTTAAAAGATGTGTGCCCAGGACTGGGATGGTCCTTGGGCTGGCTGAACTTAAAACCGTTTTATGCTTGGGCGAGTTGGCAGGGAATTTGAGTAGTGGGTGCTTTATGCACACTAGGTTGTGGTTAGACTCGCCTGAGCAGCCAACTAAGGACTTAACCTTGTGAGCCATTGATCTGGGTCTCTCCGTGCAACCACATGTCCAGGATGGGGTGGACCGGGTGTAATAATTTGTGATATTTTGATTCGGTTCTGTTGTGGCTGGGAATGGCGCAAGAGGGGGCCGGATTGACGCGAATCCTTAGCGAGCAGAATCGAGTCGGAACGGACCTTTGTAAAAGCCCGGTGGTAGTCTCTACTTGACTCACACGTCTAACGAATCGTGTGTCCTGTCAAGCGACTATCTCTTGTGGGTAAAGTGCACAACCTCTGCAGAGAGTAAATCTATTCGAATAGCCGCATCCTCGGTTATGGACACGCCCGGAGATTTCGAGCGAGGGGTAGACTTTTCAGAGTGGTCTGGTGGAGCTCTGGAGTGGGTGCTCCAGAGAGGTCTTGGTAGGTGCCGTGGGAGAGGTCCTGGTCGTGGGTGCGACCAGGTCCTCGGGAGTGGTCTTGGGAGTGAGTGGGTGCTCACGACCTCCTTTGAAAATTAATGTACTTATGTATTATTCTTTTAACTTGAGCTTTACAATCTACTTATGCTATTTACTGTCAAACACTGCTTTCTGTCAACTAACTCTACAGTTCACCATTGTCATGCCGTGCATAAATATTAATTGCATTCATTTTCCCCCACGGCTTGTTGAGTACATTCAAAGTACTCATGGCTTGTGCCCTCTGTTTTAATCAGCAGAGGAAGGAGATCCAGGAAGTTTTGTGCTCTTTGAAGGAGAGCTCTTTTGAAGACCTTGCGCATAGGAAACGTCCTCCACTCGGTAGCTTGTGGGCTTGCCGAATGGCCTTCCCGTGGTTTTATGTTTCTGCTGCAGGTTCTCTTTTGAGTTGTAAGCCCGCGGGGCAACCTTGTAAAAACCTTGACCTTAAGGTCTTTTGCTAATAATATATGTTAATTTGTCTGCTTCATCTTTTGTGCTTGTGGTATGGAATTGATTTCATGAATTGTTGAGTCTGTGCGAGCTAGCCAATCTGATCCTGGGACTAGCTCATGGTGCACAGAGGCTGGGACCTTCGGGTGGTCTTGGAGGACCTCCGGGTGGACCTTCGAGTCCTCCTAGGGAGGTCTTAGAGACCTCCTGGTGGTCCTAGGAGACCTCCTCGGGTGGTCATGGAGGACCTCCCAGACCTCCAGGTGGTCCTGTCGGATCTCCTGGGAGGTCCTGGGAGATCTCTCCAGGAGCTCCCGAGACAGGTCATCACATGAGTTAAATGGGAAGCCACACACAGCGAGTATGAAATCATATTGGCTCCCAAGATCAACGACCAATATGCACATACTCTCATACAACATTGATCACATCCATACAACATTCATACACAATAGTCCAAAAGACATAAATCATAATAGTTTAAGTCTACAACTATTACAAGTGGCCGACCGGCCAAATTCCAATAAGGTCATTAAGTAACAGCGAAAGAAAAATAAATAAAACAAGGTCCAGCATGGTATGCCCCATAACCCATCGGCAACCGACTGGGAGTTAAATAATAGCACTACTCGTTAGCGTCGCCTAAATCGGCGCTAACGAGCTCATCGGGCTCAACGTCTTCCTCACCTGAAATTGCAGCATCTGGATTGAGCACAAATGTACTCGCAAGTCTTACACAAATAAAAATTAGTTATGCATAGAGGTTTTTCCAAAGGATGGCTCATATTGGCTTAGTTTTACGAAAAGACGCAACAATTTAACAACCTACACATGCTAGTTTTTCAAGTGCCATTTAAAAATCACAGTTGAAGTAGAAGTAAAGCATGTGAATAAGTAATCCATTGATAAACAAATGATCCAAACCAACACCACAGTGGATGTCCACTATGATACATTAAAGCACCTGAACACCCGTTCATGATGAATACCAAGTTGTACCCACAATTTTAATTCAAAGTCTAACAATTAGCAGCCACAAACTCAAGCGATCGTCCATAACCGCGGACACAGCTATTCGAATAGATTTATACCATGCAGGGGTGTACTACTTTACCCACATGACTCGTTTAGCCTGTAAGCCTCCAGATGCCTCCGAAAATAGCACACTTCCTTTGGTATGCCTGCCGGGGAGAATCGAGATACAGTTGTTTTTAGCAAGAAGATCCTATTGAGCTAAGTCCCCCTTACGAGTGGTTCCCATACCCAGTTCAAGCGACCTCTAGTGCTTGCCAAGCTGGTTCACAAGTTGTATTGGAAATACCGATGCAAGAAAAATGGTAATTGGTGCTAGCATGCACACTATAAAAAATTGCATCGGCTCCTAAGAACAAATGATCAACACAAATGCCCTTACACCACCATGAGACGTAACGCAATAAAACCTTCCCCCTACTTAACCGTACAACACCCATATACCACGTGTGATAGCACGAGTTTTGCTTGAATCGCAGGTACCCAATGTTCGGTCCTTAATGGTCTGGACAAGACAATCACTTACCGAATCTCGTGCACGAAGGCACCCTCACTAGCAAACACTTGTCCAGACCCCAAATCTCTTTTAAAATGAAAAAAATTAACTTAATAAACAGATACAAAGATCTGAAACAAAATGAAGATAATTAATTGAGTGTTTCCCAGAATTGTCGGGTTATTCCCGACAATCAACTACCGTTTCTAGACTTGCATGGCTAAGCAAACCCGAAAAATATATTTCAATCATCCTAACTTAAGCATGTGGTACTGTAATAATCCAAGGATAACCTCAATGAATAGGAGATAACTAATCTACACATCACAAAAATAGCAACATAGTAAAATAATCATGCAAGCAATTATCATTGCACTAACTTAACAAAACTGGGATCAAATATGATGCAAAAGAAAGTTCAAATGATGCTTGCCTTTCTGGGAGTTCACTTTCTCACTCTCGGTTACATACTCGCTTACTTCCGGTAACTCGGAATCTATAGAAAGACGATATCGAATAAACATCGAGAAAAGCCGAAAAATTCAAAGTGCTAAAAAATGCATGAATTTTCTACAGTAGCTAGATGATAATTTTATATGAATTTAGGTGAAAGAAGTATTTCATTTGGAGTTAGTATGTGAAATTTATAGCAATTTGAAAATCAGTTTTTCAGAAAAAGCTGTAAACAGTGTTTTCGGTTACTATTCACCCAAAAATAATTATTTGGTGAAAATTTGCAGAACAGTGGGGTGGTAAAGGTTTACATAGATAAATAGGGGATATTAATACAGGACCAAAATAACTTAGTTCATCTCATTTGGAGTTTTTATGAAATACTTATGCATTTTCAAAGTTAAAAGCATTTCTAGTGTAAAAATAATTGTATTCCGAATTTTTCCAAATCATTTAATACTTTTTGCACACATGCTAATTTAGCCTCTGTCAAGACAAATGGGGCCTACGTATATACTTTTCTATCCCATTTAATTCCTAAAGGAAAACATCTATCGGTAAATCTGATATTCTCATAATCATTGACTTAACCGATTCTCCGGCGATGAATCCACTCACATGCATAACACTTTCCGATTGTATTCTCATACCTTGATCTAAATCCCGTACTAACCTTCACTAAGGCATAATCAAGGTAGTCAATCCAACAAATAATTCCCGGACTCATAAACTTCCATCTACACAATCCATCTAGTAGTTATATGAAATCCACCAAGTGATAAGCATATTACCATGACTAAATCCATCAATCATTCTCCGATATACTGTTTAAGCCGATACAAACTATCTAGCTCTACTAGTCTCGCCTCAGCAAATCCCATTTGCATACACCAAATTTCCACTGATCGAGGTTTATTTGACCAATCGACACCTAATGAGCTTAACAATTTTAATAACACATCCAACATCTAATGGCTCATTAATAAATCAACTTACATCCATTTCACCAGACTAGTCGTGTACAACAACTACTAATCCAATCACATATGTTCCTCTACGGTCGACTAATAATCATTTAGCTCCTAATCAAAAGTGAGCACAATTCCATCGACTCGGCACATAGGACTTACCTACAATTACATGGCAATCTGAATATTTATCCGCAATCAAATAATCCAATAATGTACTTAATCCAACATCCAACGAGCAACAATACACATATATAAAAGATATATCAGTAAACATGAACACATACGTCAACCATCAAGTAATAAATTATAAAAATCTTTATTCATCCTATCTCCAAAAATTACTATCCCAACATGAGGAAAAATCTCCATTTAATGTATTATCCAAAGATCACCACTAACATCCATGCAAGTTCAAAATAATATCATCCGATCAAATAATCAACTCATATATTTAATCTAGCATCTACCGATAACCAATACACATATCCCGCCACAACAATCTAATTATTCACATCCACCAATATATCGATACAAAATCACACCTACGCACAAATACAACCTAACCGGAGAATTATACCGGTCTTAAGCTACCAAAACATTTTTACAATTAAACATGCATAAAGAGATGACATGCTTATGACTAATATGCAACATGTACGACTAATATCATAGCGCGGTAACAAAAATAATACTAAAGATTTTACCGCAACGCTAGGCGTGCGAATCGTCACCGGACGTCATCTTCTCGGCCACTCGTCCACGTCCACCGTAGTTGTCGCCGAGTTCGTCCGTGTCCACCGTAGTTGTCGTCGCTCTCGCGTCTACTTGGCCTCTCGTTTGCGTCCACATCCGTGTCCGGCTCCGCATCGGTGCTGTCGCTCTCGTTCGCGCCCCACTCCGCATCGACGCCATCGCTCTCGTTCGGGCCGCTACACCGCTGCATGCATGGCCGTCACATGCATGCGCCGCGCCCTCGGCCGACTCCTCCACGCCGTCGTCTTCGCGTATGCATGGCCGTCGCTTCACCGAACGGAGCCGCCGCTCGCTGGATAACGCCTCCACCGCCAATGCTCGTAACACCGCCGCTGAGCTGCCACACGCAAGCATGCATGCTGCACCGCCGTGCCTCTCGGCACCGCTGCGCTGCACCTCGCTGTCCTCCATCTTGGCACCGTGCTGCCGCTGCAACACCTCGTCTTGCTTGGGCTGCCACTCCCTCGCCTAGGCGCCCTGGACTCGGCCACCTCCACCTCAGCGTCGCGCTGCTGCACGCCATGCCGCATGAGGCGCTGGCCACCCGGGCTGCAACCCCGCGCCGCATGCTGGCTCGTCATCCTCCATCCCCGTGTCTTGGCTTCCTCGGCCGCGCCACAACCGAGCTACTGTCACCTTGCCGCCGTTGATGCTGCACTCTGGGCACCGGCCACCTTGCTAGCCGCGACTCCTCGCCTCGGTGCTGTGGATGTTGCATCTCCTCGCCGTGCCGCATGCCGACGCCGCATCGCTGCTGGCTGCTGTGCGCTCGGCCTCGCTATCAGCTTCATGCACCGGACTGCTGAGCCGTTGAGCGCCCTACCAAAGCCGCTGCTGCCTTGTTCCTGGTACCGCACCACTCCAGGGGTTGCTGCAGCATGGTGGCTGCCGAGAGTTGCTACTACTGCATAGGGTGCCGCTGTAACTACTGCTAGCTTCTTTCCCCTTCTTACAAAATCCTCAAACCAACTTGCATGTGAAAATTACTTGGATGGATGGGAAGCTTAGGTGATGAAGAATCCAGCAGTATAACATGCAAAGGGTGATTCATGGTTCTTGATGGAGATTGGAAAGAGAGAAGGTTTGAGATGAATGTGTACTAAAGTTTTGCTCTTGTTGGAAGAAGGGAATGACTAGAAGTGCTATGTCCTATTTGGGGAGATGAGAGGTGGCGTGGAGATGAATGGGGTGAAGTGGCTGTGTTAGGTTCGGTTGGGAGATGGTGGGAGATAAAACAAGCTAGGTGAAATGGTTGTGGGAGCTTTTGATAGATGAAGGGATGGATGGGAGAGAGAATGGCAGTATTGGTGGTGTTCGGCTGGGCAAGAAAAGAAAAGACAGTGGGGTGAATTAACAGTGTATTTCTTCATCATTTTTCTAACTTTCTCATATGACCTTGCATGCGGGAACCGCTTGCGAAAATGAAATGGTTGCGAGACAACGAACGTAACGGTATAACATGCATTGTCGGATTCTTGATTTTTGGTTGTGATTGCGAAGAGAGAAGTTAGGGAAGAGAAAGGACACGTAGGTGTTTTATCTGCTATTTCTTTTTCTCCTTTCACGAATTCGCTCAAATTGCTATGCATGCGAAATCGAATTACGGAATTGGGTTGGCCATGCGGTAACAATCGCGATGGTATGACATGCATGGCTTGGTTTTGAGTTTTTTTGATGAGATTAGAAGGAGAGAAACGAAAGGAGTTAGCAAGGAAGGAAAAAGGGAGATGACAGGAAAAAATGGAACACACAGGCGTTTCGCCTACGGTCGATTGAACTGAAAAAGAGCGTCGGTACTAATGCATGCATAATGACATGATTTTTGTGATGCATGTGAAAACAAGAGATCAATAAAATTAATTTTAATTTTAATTTATTTTTTTAACAGCCTTTCAAACAATTTGATTTTTTTTGAAATGCAACCTTTTAATTAATTCAATTTGATTTTTAAAGCAACATTTTGATTAAACACTGGTGCACATCAAGGATCAGATGTAGTGTTGCACCTCGCATGAGTTATGGGAGATGCGGCATCGTCTCATTGTAGCTTAGGAGCACTTACGACTCATGCACGACATGAGGCTCATTCATCCAGATGTACTGTATGGCGCTAATATGATCTCCCCATACCTTTCTACGCCACCGGAGTATCGCCTTCCCGTAGTAGGAGGCCATATTATCGGCATAGGATCACCTTTGCGCCTCCCTAATCTAGGGGACCCTGACGATACAGGATCCCCTGGGTGTCATCTACTTGACGAGTTTCCGGTGAACTTTGACCTGAACAATATTTAGGATGTTAGGGTAGTAAGCTCGCTATCCTGACATGTGTTCAGCGATGCGTGTATCTTTAAAATTCTTGTAATAGGCTAGTAGTTGTTGGAATCTTCGTGTTTATTTGCAAGAACTTTTGTTTCGGGCAGTTACCATTCGCCTACGGGCCAATCTCAATGTAATTGTACCGGAATTCTATGATTTGCTTTAATGGATCTTGTACTGGCCTTAGTTTTTTTGTACCCCCATTTGGTGTTAAGTTCTTACGCATATGTTTTTATATATATTATGCATGCTTAGTTAAGTATTGACTTTTAATTATCTTCTAACCATCCATGTCACCACAGGATGACAGGTCCCAACACTCGTTCAAGAGCTCAGCGTGACGAGGGATCTCCATCCCGGGGACCTCATTCTGCTGTAGTGGGTGAACCTTCTCAACAGCATAACTAGCAAGGTAGCCCACCCGAAGAAGTGCTTCCACCGCCTTCCACAATGGCAGAGGTGTTGGCTCAAATTGAAAGAAACCGCATGGATCAGACGCAGATTCTTGAAGTCATTGCACACAACACCTCTCCTGCTCCCGCGACATCTGGAGGAGCGGGAAATCATAGGCCACATGGAGGTCTCGCTGACTTTCAGCAGACCAATCCTCCAACCTTCGCTGGCACAGAAGACCCGATGGAGGCTGAAGAATGGCTGAGGAATATTGAGAAGAAGCTAGCAATCTCTATGCCCAAACCTTACCCTTGAAATATCTGGAGTATCCTTCCTAGCAGACTTGATAGTCTTGCACTTTCAAGGTTTGGATGTGATCCTTGGAATGGACTGGCTAACCAAGAATCAAGGACAGATAGACTATGTCAATAGGTCTATTACTCTCACCAATGAGCAAGGAATTTCAGTTGAATTCAAACCCAAGACTTCAATCGGAGAAAGTTCCATTCTGACCAGCTTGAAGGAAGTAAAGCTTGAAGATATACCAGTAGTGCAAGAATACCCAGATGTCTTTCCTAAAGATTTACCCGGCATGCCACCGGATAGGGACATAATGTTCTTAATTGACTTAGTCCCAGGGACCGCTCCAATATCGAAGCGACCCTACAGAATGCCGGCCAATGAGTTAGCAGAGTTGAAGAAGCAGATTGAAGAATTGCAGAGCAAAGGTTATATCCAACCAAGTTCATCACCTTGGGGAGCACCCGTACTATTTGTCAAGAAGAAAGACAATAGTATGAGAATGTGTGTGGACTACAGATCGCTCAATGAGGTGACGATCAAGAACAAGTATCCATTACCTAGTATTGATGATCTGTTTGATCAGCTGAAAGGAGCAAGCGTCTTCTTGAAGATTGATCTGAGATTCGGTTATCACCAACTAAAGATTAGACCAGAAGATATCTCGAAGACTGCTTTCACCACCAGATATGGACTGTATGGATTTACAGTACTGTCTTTCGGTTTGACAAACGCCCTTGCTTATTTCATGAATATGATGAACAAAGTGTTCATGGAATTCTTGGATAAGTTTGTGGTAGTTTTCATCGATGATATTCTCATCTACTCAAAAGATGAGGAAGAGCATGAGAAGCACCTTAGAATAATTTTGGAGAAGCTTAGAGAGCATTAGCTGTATGCCAAATTTAACAAGAGCGAATTCTTGCTAAGGCAAGTAACATTCCTTGGACATATCGTGTCAGCAGGAGGAGTTGCAGCAGACCCAGCCAAGGTTGAAGCAGTAATGGATTGGAAGCAACCTAGATCTGTCACAGAAGTGAGAAGTTTTCTTGGTCTAGCCAGTTATTACCGCAGATTTATTGAAGGTTTCTCCAAGACTGCAAGACCAATTACTCAGCTTCTGAAGAAGGAGAAGAAGTTTGAATGGACAGATGCTTGTGAGAAAAGTTTCCAAGAGCTGAAGAAGAGACTAGTGTCCACACAACACCAGTGCTAGTCTTACCAGATATCCATAGAGACTTTGAGGTCTTCTGCGACGCATCTCGCCAAGGACTTGGATGTGTGTTAATGCAGGAAGGGAAAGTCGTGGCTTATGCATCTCGGCAGCTAAGGCCACATGAAGGGAATTATCCGACACATGATCTTGAGTTAACAACAATTGTGCATTCTTTGAAAATCTGGTGGTATTATCTCATTAGTAACCGCTGTGAGATTTTCACGGATCACAAAAGTCTGAAGTACATCTTCACAGTCAGAGCTTAATCTCTGACAGAGAAGGTGGTTGGAGCTGATAAAAGGATTACGATCTTGGAATCCATTATCATCCGGGCAAAGCAAATGTGGTTGTAGATGCCCTGAGCAGAAAGACATATTGCAACACCACATTGGTTCAGAAGAATCAGCTAGAGTTGTATGAAGAATTGAAGCACTTGAACTTGGAGATTGTCAACTAAGGTTGTGTAAATACTTTGGAAGTACAACCAACCCTTTAGAGTTAGATCAGAGAGAAGCAGATAGAAGATGAAGACATCAAAGAAATTAAGAAGAACATGAGAAGAGGCAAAGCCCTAGGATTTTCTGAGGATGAGCAAGGCACAGTGTGGTTTAGAAACCGCATCTGTGTACCTGATCATCAGGAAATAAAGCAGTCGATTATGAAGGAAGCACATGAATCGCCATACTCCATCCATCCTGGAAGTACCAAGATGTACTAGGATCTAAAGGAAAATTATTGGTGGGTCGGCATGGAGCGAGAAATTACTGAGTTTGTCGCCCGTTGTGATGTTTGTCAGCGAGTCAAGGCAGAGCACCAAAGACCTGCTGGTTTGTTGCAACCATTTCCAATTCCCGAGTCGAAGTGGGAGGAAGTTGGTATGGATTTCATCACTGGACTTCCTAGAATTGACCGGTTAACCAAAGTAGCTCACTTTATCCTAGTCAAGACCACTACCAGAGCAGCAAGTTAGCAGAATTGTACATGGCCAAGATCGTCTGTCTACACGGAGTACCCAAGAAGATCGTGTCCAACAGAGGTTCCCAATTCACTTCCCAGTTTTCGAAGAGTCTGCATGAAGCCTTGGGAACTAGACTCACCATCAGCACAGCTTATCATCCTCAAACAAATGGCCAAATACAACGTGTCAACCAAATCCTTGAAGACATGCTTCGAGCTTGTGCCAGAGATTATGGAAGAAGTTGGGACAAGAATCTGCCCTATGCAGAATTCTCGCACAACAACAGCTATCAGGCCAGTCTACAAATGTTTCCATTTGAAGCTTTGTACAGTAGAAAGTGTAGAACTCCGCTCCTTTGGGATCAAGTAGGAGAGCAACAGTTCTTTGGACCAGAGTTGATCAAAGAAGCTGAAAGTAAGGTTAAAACAATAAAAGAACGCCTGAAAGTGGCCCAGACCCGACAAAAGAGTTATGCTGATTACCGTCGGAGGGATATATCGTTTGAGGTAGGAGATTTTGTTTGTCTCAGAGTTATTCCACTCAGAGGAGTAAGAAGATTCCGGACAAAAGGAAAACTCACACCCAGATTTGTGAGACTTTACAAGATTTTGGCAATAAGAGGTGAAGTTGCTTACCAGTTGGAGCTGCCAGCATCCTTATCTGCAGTCCACGATGTCTTCCATGTCTCCCAGTTGAAGAAATGTCTCAGAGTACCAATCGAAGAAACCCCGCTTGAGAGCATCGATCTTCAAGAAGATCTCACGTATGTGGTGTAGCCAATCAAGATTCCTGATGTGGCAAAACGAATCACCAGAAGCAAAGTCATCCACTCATGCAAGTCCAGTGGAGTAATCATTCAAAAGAAGAGGCCACCTGGGAGCGAGAAGAAGATCTTAAAGCTGAGTATCCCCACCTCTTTGCTAACCAAGTATGAATCTCGGGGTCGAGATTCCCTTTAAGGGGGGTAGGTTTGTAACTGCCCAAAATTTCAATTTTAGAGAAAATTAAAACTTATTTTATTTTTGTGGATTTTCTGATATTTTAAAAGCTTTTCCTTAATTATTTTAAAGATAAAACAAATTTAATTGCAAAAACTATTACCATAGTTAAGTTGGAAATATTTTAGTTAGGTCCAAAATGTCTTTGAGAATTTTTGTGAATTTTCTCATAATTTTTGGAATTTATTTGCTATTTTCTAAAGCCCTTTTGAATCATCTGAATTAAATCAATTGGTAAATCAAAAGAAATCCTTCCAATAGTGTTTGGGCCAAATCTCTATCGGCCCAATTCAACTTCCACGCACGCGCGGCCCAAAACGGCCTGCTCCTTACGTGCACTCGTCCCCATCCCGTGACAGTCGTCGGATCTGAAGTGAACGGCCCGATTTCGTTGAAACGTTCGGACGGTTCCGAACGACCAATTCGTTTGGACCGTCGGATCTGAATCTAACGGCCTTTGCATCACCCGTTAGTTTCCTATTCGCTACAGTCGCCGACAAGTGGGGCCATCGTTACTATGTTTCGTTCCCCTTCCTTTCTTCTTCGAGCCACCTTCCTTTCTCGTGCCCGCGTCCGCCATGGACACAATTCAAAAGCTTTCCAAAACCATGTCAATCCGGCATTAAACTTCAAGATTTTGCATGCATTTAAATCCCCTGTCCATTTCGCACTCAACCGCACCTCTCACTTTCCTTTCTCTCCCCGATTTCGCGGTCTTCGCCGGAGACGCCGCGCGGCCTTCTTGGGTGACACGGCCCCGGGTGCGCCTTGAAGCACTCATCCCAACACCCCAAACCCCCAAGCATCTCCTCTCCTCAATCGCTGTGAATTCGAAGTTTTCTAGCGAACCCCGAAGCTTCAATCTTCGTCTCTTCCGGTGCCGTCAAGCATTCCCCGACCACCCCAACCACACCATCAGCATCGCCATCACCCGTGCCACCTTGTGTGCGCATTCATTCGCCCTGAAGATCCCCGGAGCCCCTTCTTTGTCGACGACCTCGCACCGCCGCCGCTAAACCTTGCCACCGACGACCAAAGCGCCTTGCCTCTCCGTCGCAAGGTAGCGCACCAGGATCCCCATCTCACCCTCTCTCTGTTGCTCCCATTCACGCGCTCGCTGTGGCGTAGAACACCGGTGAGCTCGTCGCCGGTTGCGCGCCATCGTCGGGCTTACGTGGCTAGTCCACGTCAGCGCCACCGTGACGCCATCTCAGCGCCACGTGCACGTTGTTGCTGAATCAGTGCCTACGTGGCGCCACATGTGCCACATCACCCGCACCACCTCACGCTTTACTTTCGGTGAATCGGCCCACCATGGACGTTTGACCGCCTGTGGACGTGTCTCTGGATCGGCCCACCTATCATAGATTCCAGGATTTCAGTTTAAAAATAAATCCGACCGAAATTCAAAATCCGGAGGGCTGACGTCATATATCGGAATTTCCTTTAGGAAAATAAATCGCTAAATTCTATAAAATCCAATTTAGGGTTTTATTTGAGTTTTAAACTTCCAGAAGCTCATATTTCTTCGTACAAACTCCGATTTAGGTGATTTAAATTTCTAAATTTGTATAAATTCAAGATCTAGCTAACTAAACCAAAATTATTTGATTTGGAGTTAATTTGATTTGTCTTTTTGAATTTATTTGAATTTCATATGAATTTGTCATATTTTCGCGTATAGACTTCGACGACTCCGGAGAGCTTGATCCTTCAGAGGATTTAGAGTATCAAGACTTCGATCAAGGCCAGTTATACCATTGATCATGTTGATACCAATATTTTAAAGTTATTTAATTATTATTTTTAAATTATTATTGCATGCATAATTTTATTCAGTTATTTTAATTCCCTGTTTAAATCCTTAGTTTTTCCAATTCCTTTGTATAGCCAATTTGAATATTGATTATCTTTTCCTTGTCACCATTAGATAAAATAATATTGAAAATAATTATATGCTTAGACAAAGCTTAGATCATAATTGTGATTTTGGGAGATTTTAGCCAAATGATTCAAACTTTTTTAAAATTGAGACTATGGTATTGTTTTACCATAGAGAATTTATAAAGATGGTTTTATTTGAAATAAAATAAAAAATGGGTTTGGACTAGGGCAAAATGGATAATTGGTGGGTGCAGGTTTATGCACGGGCTCAATCTGGTTAGGATTGAGGCCTAGGGTTTAATTTGGAAGTCACCCAAATCCGTTAAGGACTGTTCTTTGAGCGTATTTTGCTACGCCTTACCGTACCACCACATGTCTGGAATGGGACAGATTTGGCTAAATAATTTGTGATACCTTAGTGTTATTTGTGCCATGATATTGTGTGGGTGTCGGTTAGACAGTAGTCCCACCTGGTGCAAGAGGGGGCTTCCAGGGGATGGTTAGTCCAATGGAAGTGAAATCTTAGCGGGCATAAATACATTAAGGTAGATCATTGTAAAGGCCTCATGACAATTGCTTAGTCACACGCCTTCGGAAGCGTGTATTGGCTGACATTAAAAGCAAATTATCTCGTGTGGGTAAAGCTGTACATCCTCTAGAGACTATGTAAGATCCCAATTTTTTGAACTTTAAAAATCTTTTAAATAGTTAGTAGTGAGAAAATTCACCATTTGGATTATTTGAATTTAAGTTAAAAGCTTAAATATGGACTTTGAGTAACAAAACAATTTAATATGACTAAAGTCAACATGAACAATGGTCAAAACTATTTTATTTGGACCCTTTGGGCTTGGATATATTTTCCAGATTTTTCTAGAATTTTTCCAAGTTCATTTGCTATTTTCTATTGCTTATTTGGATTTCTGGTATTTTCTTAAAAAGAAAAAAAGTATTAAAATCTCAATAAACAGTCCGGGCCAAATCTCCCTGGCCCATTCCCCTTTTCCCACGCACAGGCCCAATCGCCCATCCTTCCCCACCGTTGGATCAACGCTGGACGTTTGGATCAATGCCCGTGCGCGTCCGACACCGCCATGGACTCCTTCTCGAGCTCATCTGACAAAAGGGGAAATGGCCCCGATTCTTCGTGCGGACGACACCATCTAGCAGCCCTATCCTCCCCGCACTCATTTCAAACGAATTGAAATTCGAATTCGTCTCTATCCCGTTTTCCCTGTGCGCTCGTTTCGGGCGGTGTTGATCTCCGCCGCTGGCACGCCACCTCGAGGCCGCCCTGCGCCTATAAATAGGTCCCCGAGGATCGTTGTAGCACCCTTTCCAAAACCCCTCACCCAATTTCCCCTCCCGAGCCCTTGCGCCGCCGCATTTCCCCATCTAGGGTTTTCGGCCGCGTGTCGTCGCCGTCGAATTGCGCCGCCGTCTTCACCGCCACGTCGTCCTTGAGCCAACTGCCGAGTTGGCCGTGACCAGACCTACCTCCAGTTACCACCCACTTCGCCGGAGCGCCACCGGAGACTTCGTCCGACAACGCTTGTGACGACGCCGCTCGCCGTTGCCGTCGGGATCCGAGCGCCGCCACCCTCACTCTCGTCCACGTCAGCCGCCACCTCAGCATAGTGTGTGCGTGTCGTCCTAGGTGGCGCTGCGTCAGTGCCACGCGTGCGCAAGTGTGCCACGCCAGCCCGAGCCAAACCCGCACCCTCGGGTGAACCCAGTCCACGGTGCACCCAGCCACTTACAGGTGGGACCCACATATCAGTGGGCACTGTGCAGCCAAATCTCCTCGCTGATGTCAGCATTGCACGTTAATCCGGTTTTTCTATTAAAGAATAATTCGGGAAATTCCTATAATTCCAATTTTAGGGTTTTTCTTTAGATTCAAACTTCCAAAGCCCATAACTTTTGCATCCGAACTCCAAATAGTCCATTCAAATTTCTAAATTCCTATAAATTCAAGATCTGTTTAATGGAGATTTTTATTTAATTTTTGGAGTTCATCTTGCTTCTGTTATTTATTTATTTTGTTTGTGTGCTTCGTTTGCGAGTAGACGTCGACACTTCTGGAAGGTTTGAAGAAGAAGGAGCTTTCCAAGACCAAAACCAGTACCTAGAACTTTTCCAAGGCAAGTCATGCTTTGACCATGATTGAATCCCAGTTTTC
Organism: Phyllostachys edulis; assembly: GCA_036346405.1. Classification (NCBI taxonomy): domain Eukaryota; kingdom Viridiplantae; phylum Streptophyta; class Magnoliopsida; order Poales; family Poaceae; genus Phyllostachys; species Phyllostachys edulis. The sequence goes on along the minus strand of CM070547.1, from coordinate 38,352,352 downwards.
GAAATGTTATTTTATTTCAAAGTATTGCATTTTAATTCAAGTAATTATTTAAATACTTTTGGGTGTAGCTATTTAAATCCAATCTGTTATACCTTCCTTGTATAATTGATATGCCTTGATCCTTTGTCACCCTAGTTGATATTTAGTTGGTAATATTGTAGCACCAACGTGGGTTGGTTAGATGCGACTAGATTGCTTAGCCATTACACGAATCATCTGTTCATGTAAAGTTGCAATTATCAACTGACTAAGTGACTATGTAACTTTGTGATAATCTGTGTGTACTATGTGTCTTATGGCATGTGTTGCACTTAAATCAACCGGGTGGTAAAAGGTTTGGACTGAGGTAAGTGGTGGGAACTGTGTGACATGGTGGCTATGTGATATGGGAATTTGAATCTGTGTGTCAAAATAATCTGTGTGCCTTAGTTAGAATATGGAAGTCTTGCCATGGTCAATTAAGGACTGAACTTTGTGCGCCATTGAACTGAGCCCTTCTGTACGACCACATGCCTGGTATGGGACGGGCCTAGCTTAGTAGGTTACGAATTCTTGACATTGATTGCTCAGGCTGTAGGTTAGGCTGTGCGCAAAAGGGTGGAGGTGTGTGCTACCATGTAGTCGCATCGCGGGACGGTTCGCCGCTTCCCTGTCCGACGGTGTGTGTCGTACCATCCATTGTGTATAGTTTGGTATGACGTAAGCACATCGGGAGTGTCAATGTTAAGATGAAGTTTCTGAAATGCTTTGTTATGGTTAGTGCTTGCTACACTAGTTGTATCTTGTGGGTAAAGTGTACAACCTCTGCAGAGTGTTAAAACAATCTATTTGAATAGCCGCGTCCGCGGTTATGGACATGCTCGGGGATTTCACACGAGGGTTAGATCTTCATAAACTGTGTGGGAAGGGAGCTATGTGATCTAAATCATATGGCTATGTGAATAATCTGTTTAGGCTGTGTGTCTTTGTGAAATCAAACTGTTAAATTATTATTGTATATTCGTTTTGAATTATGCTTTCAATCTATTATTTGTATTCAATTGCAAATGTTGCATTTCTGCAAAAGAACCACAGATTGCCATTCCTTTGGAATAAGCCTGCATATATAATTGCATCTCTGTGGTGTGACTTGCGAGTACGGTTGTGTACTCATGCTTCCTTTAAATTAAATCAAGCAGAAGAGGAGCAGTCTTCGCCAGCTTTCGAGGAAGAGTTCATCGAAGGTGCCTGATCATAGGGTCTTGATCCCGGTCGGTTGCCTGTGGTGAATTGATGGGATGCTGCTACCATTTCTGTTTCCGCTGCTTTATTTCTCTGTTAGCCCTGCGTGGCTTAATAAATGTAAACTCGACCATAAGGTCAAACCCTTATTTGTTAATCAAATTATTCGTTTATGTTATTATTCGCTTGTGTGGATCGATATCTATCTTCGTTGACACTGTGTGCACTAGCGTGATCCTGGACTAGTGCATTATACACAGAGGGTCCAGAATTGTATATTTTGGGTCCCGACAGAGGTGGTATCAGAGCCATACTGACTGTAGGTCCAGACCTTAGTTAGATCGGCCGTTTGAGTGTCCAAATTATTTTGTAAGGAAAAAATTAACTTGCAAGACTAAATGAATTGCTTAACTCCTCTCACATCTTTCTTGACTCATCTCTTGCTAGAATTTTTCCTTTCCCCACTGTTTTAACTTGGTTCTTACCTCTTGTTTGTCTTGACAAATGCCTTACCTTAAGACCTTTGGAGATTGCAATGGAGGACTTGCCGCTGAGCTCTGGAAGCTGCTGCAAACGCTTGGAGGTTTCGATTGCCCAATGTACCGTGGCAGCGAGTACCTGGTCAACGGGCAAGATCGCGGAGTGATCTGCCATCTGACAGTCTACGCCAGAAAGAACACTAGAGGCAGCCAGCCATTGGACATCTCAGTCAGGAGGACTACCTTCAGGCAAGGAATCCAGGAGTTGTCACGCTTGGCCATCCTCAGAGTCTGCCACATCTACGCCCAAGAGCTGCAGAACACTGTCTTCCGTTACCACCCCAGATCTGCAGCAGTGGATCTTTGTGCTCTTTTCCCGTCTACAAATGGGGAAGGCAATGCCAGAGCGACGCACCTTGCCCATAGTCGCCCTTTAGGCGGTAGCTTGTGGGCTTAGGTTCGCTTTATTTCCTGTGTGCAAGTGTGAGCTGCAAAGGCCCTTAGGCATTTGTTGCAGCCATACTAAATCTATTAATAAAGTTATTTCATTTGAGTTCTCTTGAGCTGTGTTTGTTGGGTTTAACCTACCCCTGCCTAGTTCTTAACTCATCTTGTGCTTGCTACCTTATCTAACCTATGGAGCTTCGCCAGATGGTTCAGACTCGTCACACCGCTGCAAGTGGTTCCGGCGCCCCATCGTCTGAAGAAAATGAGCAGATTCCCGCAGGAACAGTGCCACCCCAAGCACCACCTCTTGACTTGCAGAACTTTGGAGCCTTCATGGCAGCGCAAACGCAGATGATGCATACCATGATGAACCAGATGCCGGCTATGAACAACAACAACAATCATCAGGGAGGAGCCCCAGTTGCTCATGGACATCAGGGACCATCCAAGCTGGCTGAATTCATGAGGACCCGTCCACCAACTTTCTCTGGACATGTCACGCCAGTAGAAGCTGATGATTGGCTTCGCGTAATTGAGAGGAAGCTGCTGATCACTCAATGCAGCGATCACGAGAAAGTTCAGATGCCTCTCATCGATGGAGGGCATGGGCTGGCGAGTGGTGGGAGAATTTCACAAGAAGACATGAGGCACCGCAGAATATCACTTGGGAAGAATTCTCTGCAGCCTTTCACCAGTATCATGTACCCGAAGGCATCATGGATTTAAAGAAGGATAAGTTCCGTGCTCTCAAGCAAGGAGCTATGTCAGTGACTGATTATCTGAACAAGTTTTCTCAGCTAGCCCGCTATGCTACAGAGGACGTCGCTACTGACAAGGCTCATAGAGTCATTTCTTGAAGGGTCTGAACTCAGGACTACAGGTCAATCTGCTTGCCCACACTTTCCCAGATTTCCAGGAATTGGTTAACAAGGCGTTGGTTATGGAGGACAAACGCAAAGGACTGGAGGATTATCACAAGCGGAGGATGGTTCAGCAGGGAAGCCACCAGCCACAACAGCAGAGGGCAAGAGTAATGCCACAGCAGTTTAATCGCTTCCAGCCGCAGAGTTCTTTCAGGACACCTGCACCGCCTTCAGCACCTCGTCTAGTTGTTCAGAACTTTCGTAACTCAACACCAGTCAACCCCACCCCAGGATCTAAAGGAAAATAATTAAATAAGCAGTTGGAGAAGGGGATTAAGGGAAAAACCTGACAACCTGGGCTTGGGCTTGGCCCATAAGGCCTTTGGTGGCCGGCCAAAGGGGAGGAGCCCTCCCGCCCCCCCCCAAACCCTAGCCGCCCCCTCCCCCCTTAGGCCGCTGCCTCTCCCCCTTGTGTGCGCCTACTCCCTGCTCCCTACGCCTCCCCTACTGCCGGTGAAGCCCATCCTCCTCCCGCTGGTCGTCTAAGGAAGGAGAAGAGGAGGATCACTCGTGTGGTGGCCGGCCAAGAAAGGAGAAGAAGGGAGGGAAGAAGAGAGGGAAGGGGAAGGTTCGTGGTTCTCCAAGGGTAACGAAGATCCTCCCTCGTTGTATGTTTCGTATTTGAAGCGTGTACAAATTCGTTAGTAGATCGGTTGTTTAGATCCCATTCTGTCCAGAATTTTGAACGGCGGTTTTTTTGTCCTTAGAAGCAGATTCTGTGGATCCAATCTCTTATAGATAGTTGGGTTATGTTCTTAGCTTTCCGTGGCCGCCAAGAATGCCCAAATCCGATTAACGGTTAGCGAGATATGATTTTTTTAGTGTCGCTGTCCTGCTAATCAGTCAGCATCCTGAAAGTTTGTAGAAAACTGGGTTAAGCCATTAGTTAAAGAAGAAATTAGAGGATATTGATCTAACAAAAATTGTAGGTAATTTCCATACCTTTCCAGAAAGCTAAAGAACGCAAGATTTGGACACTCGTAGCAAAGGTTATGGTGGATTTAGTGTACTGTCCAGAGAACCCGACGTGAAACTAATGTCTTTTAAATTGACTTGGTAGGGGTATTAGATGGCCGATTCAGAAGAGCCCCTAAACTAGGTTTGCTTGGGGAATTTAATTACCTTTCCAGAAAGTCCTAGAACACCTTATTTGGACCCATCTAGTGAAAGTTATGGATTTTAGAAGTTGACTGTCCACAGAAGGGACAGATCGATCGTTAGAAGTGGGAAGTTTGGAAGGCGCTTGAGAGTTTGACATTTTTGTTTGAGCTATTAATGTTTGTTTTGGTCCAGTAAGATTGTCTTAGCAAGGTTTATAATTATATTCAGGTGGGGGTTTGGTCCCAGGGACAGCGCCCTCTTCGCGTCCACCGTTTTCGCACGGTTGAGGCAAATATCCTGATTGTAGCATAATTACGATTATTTGACGTGATTGATTGCGTTTTACTCATATTAGCCATACATGGATGATAGTGTGATGAATATGAATAAAACTTGGTGAATGCATGTTTATGGCTAAAGATTACCTATGTATGTTAGTAATGCCTTACATGTTATTTGAGATCTGAAATTTTGGTATGTACTTGTTGATTCATATGTATGAGAGATAGAGTCATAGTCATATGTATGGGAGCATACCTGAGAAGTGGTCACGTGGTGACCAAGTATATACAGTTGAGGTCCCCGTCATGTAAATGACGGGCTTGTGGTCCCCACATTCGTGGAATGTGGGCATTGAATAGAGGTCCCCATCATAAAAATGATGGGCAATGGTCCCTATACTCATGGAGTATAGGCTCTTGGTCCCTGTGCCAGATGGCGCAGGCAAGGGTATACATCGACGGTTGTATACCCTGCATTACCGGTAAAATGCGAAAAGAGATAAAGATTAAAAGATGCATTGCATGTTCGCATTACATAAGCATGGGAGTTGTGTTTAGTGTAATGTTTCTTTTGGTATATTGATGCTATAACTGTGAACTTAGCATTTCCTTTATTGATACTTGCTGAGTCCTTGGGCTCACCCTTGCTTTGTTGTGTTTTTAGGTACCTTTGGCAAGAACGGCATGCATGGGAGGGAGTAATATTGTTTGGATGCACTCACTACCACTCATCCTAAAGAAGACTATCATTTAGTTTATACTCTAATAATAAGCAAAATGATTGAGAATCACTTATGGATTTGGTTGAATGATTTAGCTTATTTGTAATGGTGAGAGTAGCAAGTTTTGGTTATGCTTATTAATGTTTTCTCGGAATAGATTATCTTGCATGCTTGAATGAATTTGGATGATGAGTTATTGTTATTGATATATTTAATTGCGGGAACCTCAGTATAGTTAACTATACAAAGGAGGTTCTGCCGAAAAAATTGGTAAATGGTCTTAGCTAAGATTTGTTTAGTTTTATTTTAGTAGCATTCCAGGCTCAATTTTGGGCCAGGGTGTTACAGTTGGTATCAGAGCGGGCTTTAGGTCTGTGATAATTGAATATTAAATTGACACACTGTGCACAGTAAGATGGGGATGGGTCAAGCATTGCATCTACGTTTTCATTTTGTCGCTTTGAGCTTTGCTGTTATGAATTGATTATGAATACTTATGATTTTGCCTATATGGTTATTATATGTTATAATAGTAAATGACAAGAGGTTGTGGTTGTGGTCCTGGGCTGTACCAGGTTACACCACCGATCACAGTACGAGAATAGGGAAGTGGTTACCTCAGATATCTTAGTACAGGCGTTGACAGTGAAAAATCTTTAAAAAAAATTGTTCTCTTCCTTAATTTGAATCGGGTCAACTCTTGTCTAGTCGCGGTTGATGGGATTACTCGGAGAAAGGTTGATGTTTCCCTTGAGTTTACATTTGGTTATACTGATGACTCGCTGTTGGTTGTTGAATTCTCTTGGGTTAGTGGTTACATGCAGTTGACGTGTTTTCATTGATTTAATTTGACTCTTAAAGCAATCATTGTTTTCCCAATCGTTGAGTTATTCTTGTGGCTGGTGAACTTGGTTAATTGTCAAGATTGACCTTCGTGTTGGAGTTTGTCTTTCTTATTGGAAAACTTGATCCATTTATTTCGCTTGATGATTTGGATAATGAAAGTTTCCCTTTTGCAAGTCCTTTAATGCGTGGAAGCTTTGACTCGAGGTATCTCTTTTGGGCATTTTGAGTGTTGGAGTTGGATGCTTCTCTTTTATAAAAGAAAACGTTAAAACCTTTATTGACGTCTTGTCATGGTTAAGCGAGAGGTTCAATCGAAGAATTAATGGTTGTTATTTGAGTTATCAAGTTGATTTTATAGTATGGTGCATATTTGATCTTAACTAAGATCCTTGGACGGGAAGTCATTTAATTTGATGGCGTCTTGTAGTAGCTCTTGATGAACTGTGTTTAAGGGTATGGCTATACCCAATCGAAGTTAAAGAAGTTATTAATAAGTGTGAGATATTGATGATTTGGTCTGATCATTAAGATTGTGGGATTGTTAAATTTATTGGATAATTCGGTGCAATAGGTCCCAATGGATTAATCTATCTATAGTGATGGTTATGTTAAGGTTATGTTTGACGTTGCCTTAGAGGATATTAATCCGGCAAATTTTCATAAGCTGGCTACTTGATGTTTATACTTAATTGCTAGGCTGAAACGTGTATATCAGATTAGATGGATGTTGAGGTAGTACCTTGTGAAACCTGGTGATTAAAGGAGATGATGTTATTAAATCTGTAGTTAAACTCTGAGCATAAAGTGGAATGTTGACTCTGTATTATAAATGGATATGTGACTGTAAATAGCAGTAGGACTCTATTTGCATACGTGATAAATACAGTTGCCAATTGTTAATGATAATTGAAGTGGGTGTTGAGCAACACTTATGGTTGAATGGATGAATGAATAATTGGTCTCGGATAATGTGCCTTGCGAAATTGTTATTTGAAAGCATGATTTTGATAAAAGAGGGTTGTTTCAACCTTGTGCTTTGTGTCTCCTTTGGAGAGGTTTACGATGGGATAGTAGGCTATGAGGATTCTCGTTAATAGTGTATTATCTCATCGTTAGTGTGATTGTCAGTAAGGGATTATGAAGATGATATTGAATGTTTTGTATAAAGGGATTGGGTCGCTCGCCTGATCTTGATTAAATGAAAATACTTCTAGTTTCGCATTTGTGATCCTTCAGACCTCATGTTGATGTGGTAGTTGAAATTGTTTTGAGCAAAGTGACGTGCTGAGAGGTTTTATTAGTTCCTAAGTGGTTTATGTGTTGTGGTCTTGAAATCTCTTCTTGTTGGAGTTGTCATAGTGATGCTGTAACCAACGAAAGTCGTTCTCTTTGTTAAAGGAAAGAGTGAAGTAGGAGTAATTGAGATTGAAGTCAAGTTTTGTAACTTGCAGTTTATCGATTTTTGCCTAAACTTCCTGTTTTGCCAGCAGAGTTTCTGAATCCCAAAAGCAATGTTTTATTCTCGTTTGAGGTTTGATATTCTCTGCTTGTGGGACGTGTACCTCATCTATGATCTCATCTTTGTTTTCTGGGATCATTGCTATTTGATTAATTCTCTTGATCTGGTAACTACTGTAAGTAGTAACGTTTTCCGTTGTGGTGAAATTTATTTCTATTTGCCTCTTCTTCTAAGAAAGGAGTTAACCGAATTGTATTGCAAAGTCTTTTCGGATGTGTTTTGGCTAATGGATAGAGGTGGTCTAGTAGATGTTTTTGTGAACCTTTAGGTATCAGGTTGGTGGAGAGGCATTGAGTAATAAATCGATTAATTAGAATAATCCTTGGAGAGGATTTGATTTAATTAGAGTGCTTGACTGTGGAGCTAACAGATTTTGTTGTCGCAACTAGTAGGGCCTATAGCGAGATGCGGTCCAAGATCTTATGATCATTTTGACAGAACACTAGAATTAGCAAGTATGGAAATCTTGGTCAGTTTTTTAGAGCATCGCATTTGGGTACTCGGTAAGATTGTGTAGAAGAAGTATGATGGTGTAGTTTAATGAGAGTAGCAGTGAAGAGAGATCTAATAGTCGTGTTAATTAATGGGATAGCAGGGATTGTTGAGATATTGTCAAGTATGACTCGGCCCCAGTGAGTAACCCTATGGGAGTTAGATTATCTCTAAGGATAACTTGGTCAAGAAAATATTTATTTATTGATGTTAGTGATTGAGTATGTTTGAATCTTAATCAATCAGTTAAAGTATTGTGATTGGGTAAATTGTGGTCGTATAGCTGAATTTGATTGGTGTGGGTTAGAGAAGGTCTAAGATTGGTGAAATAAATCGCTTTAGGCAGTTACTTGATTAGTGAGGACTGTTGATATTAATAACCGAGGTTATTATTGAGCTGTGTGAAATGTTAGTAAGCGAATTTGAGGATTTCCTACCAAGTATACTGGAAATTCAGTGTAAGGGTCTTAGAGATTGAATTGGGCTTTGCATTTTTATGCTAGCATCTTGGTTTCCCATGATTAGGTTCCAAGAGTTATGGTGATCTTTAATGGAATCCTTTGGATGCAGTGAATGAGTGTGTATGTGGTGAATTTCAAGTTGATTATCCATAAAAGATTGAGGTGAAGTGATTGTGGATGAAATCTATATTGAGGTGAGATAGAAATTATTTGTCAAACTAATTCCTTTGGTAGAGAAGCTGATCAGAGTATGTTATTGTGGATTGGAAGAGTCTCTACATAGGTGTGGATTTTATGTTCAGTTTGAGCATAGCTTTGAGATTGCCAAATTAAAAGAAATGAATTAGTGTGCTATGCGTGATTCTTTTCGGCTAAGAAAAATAAAAGAAATGGTTGTTTTGGGCATACGAGTGATTTTGCCCTTGGCCTTTGTAGTGTTCATTGACAAACTGCCTAATTGAAAAGTGGAAAAGTGTTCGTGATGAATCTTCGCCTTTGAGTTTGACCCTTTTTGGTGTGAAATTGCCGTTTCATAGTTGCGATGAGAATCTGTTATTTTCATGGGTTCTAGTTACCAAAGAGTTGTTTAAAGCGAATTCTGTTTGTGTGTTTTTGTATCAAAGGGAAGGTTGGTCCAAGGTATATTGGATTGTTGTTGAAAGTTGTGGGTATTTTGAAAGTTAGTGTATCACTGGGATCGTCTCGAGTCCTAGCGCGGGGTACACAACGTTTTGTATGACCCGATGTCGAGGGAGTATTGTAACAGCCCAAAGTTCTGTTATCAATTTAAATTAATAAAATATATCATTTTATTAGATTTTCTGAAATTTGAAAGAGTTTGATTGCTTTATTTGAAATTGCTAAAGTTTTAAAAGTCAAAAATAAAATTTATTAAAGTTTTTGAAGTTTTATTTGAGTTAAAGTTGAAAAATAAAAATTTATTTAATTTTGAGATTTTTCCGATTTTTAAAAGTTTTTCCTTAATTATTCTAAAGCTAAAATAATTTATTTGCAAAACTAAAAGCCAACTTTAAGTTGAAAATAATTTTATTAAGTCCAAAATAACTCTAGAGATTTCTGTGATTTTTTCTAGAATTTTTGGATTTTATTTGTTATTTTCTAAAGCCTATTTGAATTTTCAGGATTAAATTAAATAGATAAATCAAAGAAAATCACAAACAGTGTTTGGGCCGAAAGCTTCCGGCCTATTCCCTCACGCACGCACGCGGCCCACTCAGCCAACTCAACCCACACGGTTCACCCCTAGTGACCGTCCGATTCACATCGGACGGCCCTCACACGAACACGCCACCCACGTCGCTCCAGCCACCCGATCTCCATCCGACGGCCTCGCACCCATCTTCTTCCCCTCCCCGCTTCTTCCTCACACGCACCCGAGCCGGCCACCATTGCCGCTTGCGGGAGCTTTGCCTCCACTACGTTTCCTTCCCCGCTTTCAAGCGCCATCAAGGGCATTCAAGTGCCCTTACTCCGCCGCCTCCCACTCGGGCCGTTACCCCCTTCCTCGCGCCCGCATTCAACGAAATCGCGCCATTGCCGCCACAAAGCCCGCGCGCACGATCCTCTCCTCCGGCTGCGCCCTCGCCCTATAAAGGGGAGCCTCCGGTGCCCCTCATCCCACTCATCTCCTCCCCCAGCTCTTAGCCCCTCCCCTCCTTCCCTCCGGCCACAATCAAGGATTTTCCTCCGCCCGCCGCCGCACCTTTGGTCGCCGATTGCGCCGCCGTCGATGGCGCCCCGGCCCTGAAACCACCACCATCGGCTTCGCCAAGTTGCCGCCGACCAGATTGCCGCTTTCACGGGGCGTGATCGGAATGTCGCCCGCAGACACCCAATTCCGCCGCCGCTTTTGAACCTTGCCGCCGCCGTTCCGGCCACGCCCCAAGCAACTGAGGTGAGCACTCGACTCAGTGAAGCCCTCTCGTCCTCTTGGTGCCCTCACCGGAGGCCATCTCGCCACCGTTCACCGGCGGGCTCGACGCCGAGCCACCGCCGGTTTTGGTTGACGTGGCGGCGCCACGTGGGCGCCACCTCATGCCACATCATCACCACCTCAGCCCTAGGCTGAGGTGTCTGCCCGCGTGGTTCCGACGTGGCAAGCCTTTATGTCAAGGGAGATTTCCGGTTTTCCCGTACGAAAATAAATCAATAAATCTGAAAATCCAATTATACATCATTTCATGTGATTTTTTTTAAAACTTCCAAAGCCCATATCTTTTGAATCTGAACTCCGATTTCGTCGATTCAAATTTCTAAATTCATATAAATTCAAGATCTAGCTAACTAAACCAAAATTATTTATTTTGGAGTTCTTTTGAATCTTCATTTGAATTTTGTTTGAATTTAAATTTCAGATTTAGGTCAAAACTTGTAAAATCCATATCTTTTGAATCCCAACTCCAAATTGAGTGGTTCAAATTTCTAAAATCTTATAAAATTAGTATCTAGATAAATAAAATATAATTATTTGATTTGGAGTTAGTAAATTGTCTTTTTGAATTTGAAATTGTTTAAATTGCAAATTTAGGTTTAAAACTTATAAAATTCATATCTTTGGCATCCAAACTCTAAATGGGGTGTTTCAAATTTCTTAAATTATTCAAAATCCTAAGCTAGCTTTATAAACCAAAATCATTTCATTTGGAGTTCATTTGAAGTTCATTTTGAATTTTATTTGAATTTAGCTTATTTTCACGTATAGATTTCGACGAGTTCAAAGAACCAGGATTAATCAACGATCAGACTTTTGAGCAAGGCAAGTTACATTCCTGATCATATTTGCACCCATTATTTTAAATTATTTTTTTAAATTATGTATTGCGTGCTTATTTAAATTCAGTTATTTAAATACCTGTTTTTAAATATTTAGATATTCCTATAATTCTTTGTATGGCCAACTTTGGTATTGAACTATACATCTTGACACCTTAGTTAGAACCTGGTTAATACACTAGTATGAACTAGGATCTTTTAAAAATGTTATGCCAATACATGCTTAGTCCAAAATATTTCATTCGGGAAATTTAGCCAATGACTCAAATATTGTTTAAAATTAAGCTATGGTATTGTTTTACCATGGACTCTTGGAAATGAATTTGAAAACAAAATAAAATCAAAACATGGATTAAACTTGGGCAAAATGAATGTCAGGCTGGTGCAGGATTATGCACGGGCTCAACCTGGTCAGGGTTGAGGCCCAGGGTTTTAATTGGTATGCTGCCCAAGTTGTCTAAGGACCGGCCTGAGAGCCGCTTTTGCTAAACCACAATCGTACTTCCACATGTCCTGTGTGGGCAGGACCAGGCCAACTAATTTGTAAAGTTCCATCACGGTTGATCCTGTTTGTACGTGGGTGGTCTTTCAGAGCCATTTCTTTTGACAAAGTCTTTCATGACTATTGTTCCCACCTGGCGCAAGAGGGGGCTATGAACTCTGCGAGTTTCTATCCGTAGGGGGCGAAACCTTAGCGAGGGGAGACTGCGGTGGAATGGTGCTTTGTAAAGGCCTTGACACGTGCTCTAGACTGCTTACCTAAGGTAGTGAGCGGTGGTATCGACGGATGCCAAACAAACTAGAGAATTCATGTCATGTGGGTAAAGTTGTACAACCTCTGCAGAGTGTAAACCTATTCGAATAGCCATGTCCACGGTTATGGACATGTTTAGCATTTGCCACTCAAAGTTAGATTTGGTTTTGAATTCAAAAATGGATTTGACACATGGTTTATCAAATTGGTAATTTGGGCAGGAAGCCATGTGATAGGAGGGTATCCATCACCATATTTCATATGGAGGTTATCCAACTATAAAACTTGAGTTTATAAAATAAATTTTAGTTATAGAATAACTGCTTTGGAACTTAGTATGAATATTTGAAAGAAACATGGCTTTATGCAAAATGAACCCTATAAGCCTTCCTTTGAAATATCCTTTATGCATGCATTAAGTCTGTTACTTGATGGGTGTAACTTGCGAGCATGGAAGTTGTGCTCATTCTTGCTTCATGCAAAATAATTTCAGAGGAGAAGAACTTTGCCACCGGTGTGGATCTCGACGACTAGGCTGCTACCCCAGTCGATTGCCTGTGGCAGATTAACTGGACTCTACTACTTTTGCTTCGTCTTCCACTGTGTTCTTTAAATGTTGGCTTGTAAGCCTCTTTTGTAACTAACTCTGTTGATTATTATTAATAAATGCATGATATGTTTGGGTTATCACTTTTGTTTGACTGTGTGAACTAGCTACTGATCATGGGACTAGTTCAGAAATACACAGAGGATTTGGGTGTTAATCCCGGGTCCGACAAGTATTCGAGAAATCTAGAGTGTGAGGTTTGGTTTGAACCATTGACCTACGTAAGATTGTGCCTTCAAGTCCTACCGTTGAGTGGTTTTGGCAAAGATCGAGACGAGGGTTGAGGCGAAGTACGTCCCTTACGTCAAGGTGCTGTGGTCGCGTCAGATCGAGAGAGAGGCGACGTGGGAGTTAGAGTCTCGCATGTGCGAGAAGTACCCAGAGTGGTTCACGACGGATATGAGTTGATTAGTGTTGATTTCAATTTTGTTGTTATTTCGAGTAGAATTCGGGGATGAATTCTTTTAAGGGGGGTAGAATGTAATACTCCAGAGTAGAAATTAGAAGGAAAATGAAATAATTAAAGAAAAGGAGTAATTAGAAATCGATTCGGGGGAAGGATCTAAAGGAAAATAATTAAATAAGCAGTTGGAGAAGGGGATTAAGGGAAAAACCTTACAACCTGGGCTTGGGCTTGGCCCATAAGGCCTTTGGTGGCCGGCCAAAGGGGGGGAGGTGCCCTCCCCCCAAACCCTATCCGCTCCCTCCCCCCTTAGGCCGCCGCCTCTCCCCCTTGTGTGCGCCTCCTCCCTGCTCCCTGCGCCTCCCCTACTGCCGGTGAAGCCCATCCTCCTCCCGCTGGTCGTCCAAGGAAGGAGAAGAGGAGGATCACTCGTGTGGTGGCCGGCCAAGAAAGGAGAAGAAGGGAGGAAGAAGAGAGGAAGGGAAGGTTCATGTTCTCCAAGGGTAACGTAAGATCCTCCCTCGTTGTATGTTTCGTATTTGAAGCGTGTACGAATTCGTTAGTAGATCGGTTGTTTAGATCCCATTCTGTCCAGAATTTTGAACGGCGGTTTTTGTGTCCTTAGATGCAGATTCTGTGGATCCAATCTCTTATAGATAGTTGGGTTATGTCCTTAGCTTTCCGTGGCCACCAAGAACGCCCAAATCCGATTAACGGTCAGCGAGATATGATTTTTTGAGTGTCGCTGTCCTGCTAATCAGTCAGCATCCTGACAGTTTGTACAAAACTGGGTTAAACCATTAGTTAAATAAGAAATTAGAGGATCTTGATATAACGAAAATTGTAGGTAATTTCCATACCTTTCCAGAAAGCTAAAGAACGTAAGATTTGGACACTCGTAGCAAAGGTTATGGTGGATTTAGTGTACTGTCCAGAGAACCCGACGTGAAACTGATGTCTTTTAAATTGACTTGGTAGGGGTATTAGATGGCCGATTCAGAAGGGACTCTAAACTAGGTTTGGTTGGGAAATTTAATTACCTTTCCAGAAAGTCCTAGAACACCTTATTTGGACCCCTCTAGTGAAAGTTATGGATTTTAGAAGTTGACTGTCCACAGAAGGGACAGATCGATCGTTAGAAGTGGGAAGTTTGGAAGGCGCTTGAGAGTTTGACATTTTCGTTTGAGCTATTAAAGTTTGTTTTGGTCCAGTAAGATTGTCTTAGCAAGGTTTATAATTATATTCAGGTGGGGGTTTGGTCCCAGGGGCAGCGCCCTCTTCGCGTCCACCGTTTTCGCACGGTTGAGGCAAGTATCCTGATTGTAGCATAATTACGATTATTTGATGTGATTGATTGCGTTTTACTCATATTATCCATACATGGATGATAGTGTGATGAATATGAATAAAACTTGGTGAATGCATGTTTATGGCTAAAGATTACCTATGTATGTTATTAATGCCTTACATGTTATTTGAGATCTGAAATTTTTGTATGTACTTGTTGATTCATATGTATGAGAGATAGAGTCATAGTCATATGTATGGGAGCATACCAGAGAAGTGGTCACGTGGTGACCAAGTATATACAGTTGAGATCCCCGTCATGTAAATGACGGGCTTGTGGTCCCCACATTCGTGGAATGTGGGCATTGAATAGAGGTCCCCATCATGAAAATGATGGGCAATGGTCCCTATACTCATAGAGTATAGGCTCTTGGTCCCTGTGCCAGAGGGCACAGGCAAGGGTATACATCGACGGTTGTATACCCCGCATTACCGGTAAAATGCGAAAAGAGATAAAGATTAAAAGATGCATTGCATGTTCGCATTACATAAGCATGGGAGTTGTGTTTAGTGTAATGTTTCTTTTGGTATATTGATGCTATAACTGTGAACTTAGTGTTTCCTTTATTGATACTTGCTGAGTCCTTGGGCTCACCCTTGCTTTGTTGTGTTTTTAGGTACCTTTGGCAAGAACGGCATGCATGGGAGGGAGTAATATTGTTTGTATGCACTCACTACCACTCATCCTAAAGAAGACTATCATTTAGTTTATACTCTAATAATAAGCAAACTGATTGAGAATCACTTATGAATTTGGTTGAATGATTTAGCTTATTTGTAATGGTGAGAGTAGCAAGTTTTGGTTATGCTTATTAATGTTTTCTCGAAATAGATTATCTTGCATGCTTGAATGAATTTGGATGATGAGTTATTGTTATTGATATATTTATTTGCGGGAATCTCGGTATAGTTAACTATACAAAGGAGGTTCTGCCGAAAAATTTGGTAAATGGTCTTAGCTAAGATTTGTTTAGTTTTATTTTAGTAGCATTCCAGGCTCAATTTTGGGCCAGGGTGTTACACACCAGCCACAACAGCAGAGGGCAAGAGTAATGCCACAGCAGTTTAATCGCTTCCAACCGCAGAGTTCTTTCAGGACACCTGCACCGCCTTCAGAACCTCGTCCAGTTGTTCAGAACTTTCGTAACTCCACACCAGTCAACCCCACCCCAGGAAACAACCGGCAGAATGAACCAAGAGTGTGTTACAATTGCCATCAACTAGGGCATTTCACTAATCAGTGCCCCCAGAAGGGAACCATTACCCCAGTCTGCTTCAACCTTGGAGCAACACCTGCCAAGACCCCAGTGCAGAGCAACCAAGGAGTTTCTCAGGGAACCAGTCAACCAGGAGGAGCACCTTAGTCAGTTGTTAGAGGTCGTGTTAACCACGTTACTCTGGAAGGAGTCCAGGAAGCACCGGACGTCGTACTGGGTAAGTTCCTAGTAAATTCAGTACCTGCATCAGTTCTGTTTGATTATGGAGCTTCCCATTCATTTGTTTCTGGAGTTTTTGCAACTAAGAATAAGTTGGAAGTTATGCATCTTAAACATACCTTGCTAGTCCAGTCGCCTGGAGTAGAGCTTTGTTCTAAAGTGGGTTGTTTAGGGGCTAAGTTACTCATAGCTGGAGTTGAGCCTCTAGCTAACCTAATTGTTCTAGACACCCAAACAATTGATGTCATCCTTGGCATGGATTGCTTAACCAAGCACAAAGCCGTGCTAGATTGTGGCCGAAGAGCCGTTACAATCGAGGATACCAAAGGAAACAAGGTAGAGTTCCTAGCCACCTCAGTGCGTAATGGACATCTGCTAGTCAATAGTCTGAAGACCGTTGCTTTGGAAGATGTGCATATTGTCAAAGAGTATCCAAAGTGTTTCCAGAAGAGTTACCAGGGATGCCACTAGACCGTGACATCGAGTTTGTCATCGATCTAGTGCTAGGAACAGCACCACTCTCGAAGAGACCTTATCGGATGCCAGCCGATGAGTTAGTAGAAATGAAGAAGTAAATAGAAGAACTTTTGGAGAAAGGCTTTGTGAGGCCTAGTTCGTCGCCATGGGGAGTGCTAGTCTTGTTCGTTAGAAAGAAGGATGGAAGCATGAGAATGTGCATCGACTACTAATCTCTCAATGAAGTCACCATCAAGAACAAATACCCATTACCTCGGATAGATGATTTGTTTGATCAGATGAAGGGAGCCGGAGTGTTCTCGAAGATCGACCTGCGATCAGGTTACCATCAGTTGAAGATTTGTCCTAAGGATATACCTAAGACCGCTTTCTCAACGCGGTACGGATATTATGAGTTCCTAGTCATGTCCTTTGGTCTGACTAATGCCCCTGCCTATTTCATGAACATGATGAATAAGGTATTCATGGGATATTTGGACAAGTTTGTAGTTGTGTTTATTGATGACATTTTGGTTTACTCCAAGTCAGAAGAAGAGCATGCTGAACACTTGAGTTTAATCCTAGAGAAGCTCAGAGAGCATTAGTTGTATGCTAAGTTTAGCAAGTGTGATTTCTGGAAGAAAGAGGTTCATTTTCTTGGTCATGTGATGACAACAGTTGAGTAGTGCAAATTGACCTCGGTAAAGTGAAAGCAAGATGTGCATTAGGAATGTTTCAAGACCTGCTACTTAGATTCGCAGTTTCTTGGGATTGGCAGGATACTATCGTCGTTTCATTGAAGGATTCTCATCGATTGCTAAACCTCTTACGCAATTGTTGAAGAAAGAGAAGAAGTTCACTTGGACCCCAGCTTGTGAAGAAAGTTTTCAGGAATTGAAGAAGCGTTTGACTTCAGCCCCAGTGCTGATTTTACCAGATATTCGCAAGGATTTTGATATCTATTGTGATGCTTCGCGTCAAGGATTAGGATGTGTCCTGATGCAAGAAAGGGAGAGCTGTCGCTTATGTGTCAAGGCAGTTAAGGCCTCATGAAGAGAATTACCCTACCCATGATCTGGAATTAGCTGCAGTAGTGCATGCTTTGAAGATTTGGCGTCATTACCTCATCGGTAATCACTACGAGGTATACACAGATCATAAGAGCTTAAAATATATTTTCACCCAGTCAGATCTGAATATGAGACAGAGAAGATGGCTAGAATTAATAAATGATTATAATCTTGGAATCCACTTCCATCCTGGTAAAGCCAACGTAGTTGCAGATGCTTTGAGCCGCAAGAGCCACTGCAATGCGATGGAAGTAAAAGAGGTTTGTTCAGAACTCCAAGAGGAATTCCAGAAGCTGAAACTAGAAGTGGTATTTGAAGGATTTGTGGCCAATCTGGAAGTACAGTCTACTTTGGAGAAGCAGATTTGTGAAGTTCAACCAAAAGATTCAGAGTTTTTAGACATCAAGAAAAAGATGGCAAAAGGGGAGTTCAAAGACTTCACCGTAGATGATCAGGATATACTGTGGATTAATGGACATATCTGCGTACCAGATATTGATGGTTTGAGATAGCTAATTTTGAAAGAGGCCCATGACTCAAAGTATTCGATTCACCCTGGTAGTACTAAGATGTATCAGGATGTTAAGAATAAGTTTTGGTGGCCGAATTTGAAGCGAGACATCACAGAGTCCGTTGCCTTGTGCGACGTGTGTCAGAAAGTTAAAGGAGAACATCAGAGACCAGCAGGCCTGTTGCAACCTTTGAAGATTCCAGAGTGGAAGTGGGAAGAGATCGGCATGGATTTCATTACCAGTTTACGAAAGACTCAATCAGGTTACGATTCGATTTGGGTAGTAGTGGATCGTTTGACCAAAGTTGCCCATTTCTTGCCAGTCAAAACCACGTACTCAGGAGATCGTCTTGTAGAGCTGTATATGTCAAGGATTGTCAGTTTGCATGGTGTGCCTAAGAAGATAGTGTCAGATCGAGGATTTCAGTTCACCTCCCGTTTTTGGCAGAGTTTGCATGAAGCCTTAGGGACTCACCAATTTCAAGATCGCATATCATCCCGAACAGATGGATGGATGACTAAAAGGGTTAATCAGATATTGGAAGATATGTTGAGAGCCTGTGCTCTAGCTAATGCTACCCGCTGGGATAAAAGTTTACCGTATGCAGAATTCTCATATAACAACAGTTATCAGGCCAGTCTGCAAATGTCGCCGTTTGAAGCTCTGTATGGTCGTGCTTGTAGAACCTCGTTGAATTGGTTAGAAACTGCTAAACGTACAGTCTTTGGTCCAGACATTATTCAAGAAGCAGAGAGAGATTAAAGATAGCTAAGTCAAGGCAAAAGAGTTATGCTGATAATCGTCGTCGTGATCTCAGTTTCAAGCCAGAGGATTTTGTTTACCTTCGAGTTACGCCCCTTAGAGGTGTGAAAAGGTTTCATGCCAAAGGGAAGCTTGCCCCTCGGTATGTTGGTCTGTTCAAGATTTTGGATCGCCGTGGAGAAGTGGCTTATCAATTGGAACTGCCGTAGTCGCTAGCAGGAGTACATGATGTCTTTCATGTCTCTCAGTTAAAGAAGTGTCTTCGTGTGCCAGAAGAACAAGCCCCGTTGGAGTCAATTGAACTGAAAGAAGACCTCACCTACAAAGAGCAACCGGTCAAAATTCTGGATGTAGCAGAACGTCAGACCAGAAGCAAGACAGTTCGTTTTTGCAAAGTATAGTGGAGCAACCACTCAGAAGGTGAAGCAACGTGGGAGCGTGAAGAAGAGTTGAAAGCTGAGTTCCCTAGCCTTTTCTCCAGCTAGCCTGAATCTCGAGTCGAGATTCCTTTAAGGGGGGAAGGTTTGTAACATCCCAATTTTCTGAACTTTAAAAATCTTTTAAATAGTTAGTAGTGAGAAAATTCACCATTTGGATTATTTGAATTTAAGTCAAAAGCTTAAATATGGACTTTGAGTAACAAAACAATTTAATATGACTAAAGTCAACATGAACAATGGTCAAAACTATTTTATTTGGACCCTTTGGGCTTGGATATATTTTCCAGATTTTTCTGGAATTTTTCCAAGTTCATTTGCTATTTTCTATTGCTTATTTGGATTTTTGGTATTTTCTTAAAAAGAAAAAAGTATTAAAATCTCGAGAAATGATCGGGCGAATCTCCCTACCAGTCCCCTTTCTGCTGCCTTGAGCAGTCACAGCCGGCCCATCCTTCCTCAGCGTGTCCGCCTCCGTGTTCCTCTGACCGGTGGGCCCGCCGAGGTTGTCGTCTCTGAGCCGCTTTCTTCTCCACCCGCGCGCGTCCGACACCGCCATGGTCTCCTTCTCGAGCTCGTTTGACAAAAGGGGAAACGGCCCTGATTCTTCACGCGGACGACACCATCTAGAAGCTCTATCCTCCCCGCACTCGTTTCAAACAAATTTGAAATTCGAATTCGTCTCTATCCTATTTTCCCCGTGCGCTCGTTTCGGGCGGTTTTGATCTTCGCCGCCGGCACGCCACCTCGAGGCCACCCTGCGCCTATAAATAGGTCCCCGAGGATCGCCGTAGCACCCTTTCCAAAACCCCTCACCCAATTTCCCCTCCCGAGCCCTTGCGCCGCCGCATTTCCCGATCTAGGGTTTTCGGCTGCGTGTCGTCGCCGTCGAATTGCGCCGCCGTCTTCGCCGCCGCGTCATCCTCGAGCCAACCACCGAGTTCGCCGTCACCAGACCTACCTCCAGGGACCGCCCACTTCGCCGGAGCACCACCAGAGACTCCGTTCGACAACGCCCGTAGCACTCCGCCGCCTCGAGCTCACCACCGGCCACCACAGACGTCTTCGACCACCCGTGAGTACACCCCTAGGATCGCATTAGCCTGGGCTACCTCCTGGTACCACCCACCGCCGGTGAGACGCCGCCGCTCTCCATTGCCGTCGGGATCCGAGCGCCGCCACCCTCACTGTCGTCCACGTCAGCCGCCACCTTAGCACAGTGTGTGCGTGTCGTCCTAGGTGGCGCTACATCAGCGCCATGCGTGCGCAAGTGCGCCACGCCAGCCCGAGCCAAACCCGCACCCTCGGGTGAACCCAGTCCACGGTGCACCTAGCCGCTTACAGGTGGGACCCACATGTCAGTGGGCACTATGCAGCCAGATCTCCTTGCTGACGTCAGCAATGCGTATTAATCCAGTTTTTCTGTTAAAGAATAATTCGGGAAATTCGTATAATTCCAATTTTAGGGTTTTTCTTTAGATTCAAACTTCCAAAGCCCATAACTTTTGGATCCGAACTCCAAATCTGTCCATTCAAATTTCTAAATTCCTATAAATTCAAGATCTGTTTAATGCAGATTTTTATTTAATTTTTGGAGTTTATCTTGCTTCTGTTATTTATTTATTTTGTTTGTGTGCTTCGTTTGCGAGTAGACGTCGACACTTCTGGAAGGTTTGAAGAAGAAGGAGCTTTCCAAGACCAAGACCAGTACCTAGACCTTTTCCAAGGCAAGTCATGCTTTGACCATGATTGCATCCCAGTTTTCAAAATGTTATTTTATTTCAAAGTATTGCATTTTAATTCAAGTAATTATTTAAATACTTTTGGGTGTAGCTATTTAAATCCAATCTGTTATACCTTCCTTGTATAATTGATATGCCTTGATCCTTTGTCACCCTAGTTGATATTTAGTTGGTAATATTGTAGCACCAACGTGGGTTGGTTAGATGCGACTAGATTGCTTAGCCATGCCACGAATCATCTATTCATGTAAAGTTGCAATTATCAACTGACTAAGTGACTATGTAACTTTGTGATAATCTGTGTGTACTATGTGTCTTATGGCATGTGTTGCACTTAAATCAACCGGGTGGTAAAAGGTTTGGACTGAGGCAAGTGGTGGGAACTGTGTGACATGGTGGCTATGTGATATGGGAATTTGAATCTGTGTGTCAAAATAATCTGTGTGCCTTAGTTAGAATATGGAAGTCTTGCCTTGGTCAATTAAGGACTGAACTTTGTGCGCCATTGAACTGAGCCCTTCTGTATGACCACATGCCTGGTATGGGATGGACCTAGCTTAGTAGGTTACGAATTCTTGACATTGATTGCTCAGGCTGTAGGTTCGGCTGTGTGCAAAAGGGTGGAGGTGTGTGCTACCATGTAGTCGCATCGCAGGACGGTTCGCCGCTTCCCTGTCCGACGGTGTGTGTCGTACCATCCACTGTGTATAGTTTGGTATGACGTAAGCACATCGGGAGTGTCAATGTTAAGATGAAGTTTCTAAAATGCTTTGTTATGATTAGTGCTTGTTACACTAGTTGTATCTTGTGGGTAAAGTGTACAACCTCTGCAGAGTGTTAAAACAATCTATTCAAATAGCCGCGTCCGCGGTCATGGACATGCTCGGGGATTTCACACGAGGGTTAGATCTTCATAAACTGTGTGGGAAGGGAGCTATGTGATCTAAATCATATGGCTATGTGAATAATCTTTTTAGGCTGTGTGTCTTTGTGAAATCAAACTGTTAAATTATTATTGTCTATTCGTTTTGAATTATGCTTTCAATCTATTATTTGTATTCAATTGCAAATGTTGCATTTCTGCAAAAGAACCACAGATTGCCATTCCTTTGGAATAAGCCTGCATATATAATTGCATCTCTGTGGTGTGACTTGCGAGTACGGTTGTGTACTCATGCTTGCTTTAAATTAAATCAAGCAGAAGAGGAGTCTGCGCCAGCTTTCGAGGAAGAGTTCATCGAAGGTGCCTGATCGTAGGGTCTTGATCCCAGTCAGTTGCCTGTGGTGAATTGATGGGATGCCGCTACCGTTTCTGTTTCCGCTGCTTTATTTCTCTGTTAGCCCTGTGTGGCTTAATAAATGTAAACTCGACCATAAGGTCAAACCCTTATTTGTTAATCAAATTATTCGTTTATGTTATTATTCGCTTGTGTGGATCGATATCCATCTTCGTTGACACTGTGTGCACTAGCGTGATCCTGGACTAGTGCATTATACATAGAGGGTCCAGAATTGTATATTTTGGGTCCCGACAGAGTATAAAATTATTCGAATAGCCGTGTCCATAGTCATGGACATTTGAGCAAAGCCACTCTAAGTTAGACTTTGTTTTTGGTTTTAAAATGATTTCAACAAATGATTTTAGGATGGTTAATCCTTGTGGTTTAATTGGGCGGTTAGCCATGTGATCAGAGGGTATCCTTCACCATTCATTCATGGAGGTTATCCACTATAAAACTATCAATTTAAAATATGATTTTAGTTATAGATTAAAAATGGCCTTGGAAATTATTATCATTATTTAAACTGAAAATGTTGCTTTATGCAAAATAAACCCTACTAGTCTCATTTGTTTACTTATGCATGCATCATAATTCTGTGTTGGGTGTAACTTGCAAGCACGAAAGTTGTGCTCACTTTTGCTGAATAATCTTTATTTAGGAGAAGACTTCTGCCAGGACGGTGAGGATCCAGACATTTAGGCCTACACCCCCAGACAATTGCCTGTGGCGAATCGTGTGACCTACTACTATTTTTCTTCCGCTGTGATATTTATTATTTGGCCTCAGACCCCTTTTGTAATAAACTCAGAATTATTATTAATAAAGTGCGTGATATGATTTTGATGACACTTTTGTATGACTGTGTACACTAGCTATCCTGGACTAGTGTATGAACACAGAGAATTCGGAATCCTTTGTTCCCGGGTTCGATATGTAGATCCGTGTGACCCTACCATCATTAGTAGAAAACAAAGAACAAATCATGGTGTATATGTCCCTATCAACTACTAGGTTCTAGCGTTTCAACAATCGCTCTCTCACAATGCCTTACCAAGTTCTTACAAGTTCTTACTAATGTAGCAAGGAAGTGGTACAACCGGTGGCTGGTTCATGATACTCTCACTTGTGATTAGCCCAACGATTGCAAGGAACAGAACCTGCTGAGTTAGTAGGAAGTGGAGCTCAAAAGGCTTCTGTTGTAGGTGTAAAAACCAAACACGAGTGAGGGGGTGGACGTCGGCTATCTGATGGGCCATCGTCCACGAGGGTTAAAAAAATGACACGAGGATTATACAGGTTCGGGGGTCCGAGAGGACTGCCCTACTCCTGTCGGTGAGCCAACAGGGGGTTACCTCCGGAGAGGGAGCCCCCGAGGGCTCACCAGTTTGAACATACTTCTTTATTGCTCAAGAGAACCATCCCCTTGAAAGGAGGGATACATGGGGTACTTATAGGCTCCCAAGCCTACACAAATGACGGAAATACCCTTTAGTGAGACAGCTAGCCTATGAGTACAATATTACAGTCTTTTATGAGTACAACAGTATTTCTTGGGTCTGTACGCATGTCTTCTGAAAGGTGGGCCCTGCCAGTGTGATTGAGTTATTCTTACAACAGCTTCAATATGGTAGCAAGGATCAGCAATAATCAAATCAGTTAATGCAAGTTAAAATATTGTTCAAAGTACTAGTCAATGTTGCCAATCCTAGCCTAATCAAAGCCCTACTAAGAGAAGTGTATGTACGCACACGCAAAGATCAATGTGACTTGATGTAAGCAATGAAAAACCTCACAACAAGTGCTAGGATAGACACTAACTAACTACTAAAACTTCTTTGTAGGGGCACAAGATTGTTCACGCGATGTAGAGCACAAAAACGAAATAACGTGCAACGTAAACAACCCTTAAGTTTGAATAGAAACAACAACTAGTCTCGAAAGATGAAAAAGCAAAGTTTTATATGGCTTATATATACTTGTTTGAAAGTTTTTGACGAGATATACAACTTTACAGTTGAGGCGAAACCCAAATTCCGAAGGGAAAACCGAAAGAATTGCCAAAAATAGAAACTGAAAACTTGCGACGCGAATACGGGGCCGAAGATGGCCTATTTTGGGGGTATTAAAGGGCGACTTGCACTAGCAAGTCATTTTTATTTGATGCATGTCGTCGTTAGCTTTCCAAAAAGTCCTAAAACATCGAATTTCGACACCGTATGCAAAAGTTATGCCCGTTTTACAGAAGGTGTCTCGGTAACGGACTCGAATTCGTTTCGGCTTCAAATTGAAACAGCTATATCTTATGATCCCGCGGGCCAAACTTGCTCATTATTTTCGTGAAAGTTTGTGGATATATGAAGAAGGGCTTCAACAATTTTCACTAGATTTGGCGAAGGTTTTTTGGATTTTCAATTTTTGGAAGGGGGACACTTTTTTTCTTTTTTTTTTCTTCTCTCTTTTTTTCTCCCCTTTTTTCTGTTTATTTTCTCTTCTCTGTCAAAAACCGAAATCAAACTTTCTTTTTTTCTTCCTTCTTCTTCTTGCAAACCGAAACCAAACTAGGGTTTGGGTTTCCTTTGCGACGGCGGCAGGAGACAAGGTGGGGCTACCGTGGCAACAGGATTGCAGTGGCGGCAAGGTGCCGGGGCTACTGCGGCAGGGAGTTGCAGTGGTGCAGCAGGGACATTTGGTAGTGGGATGGTTGTTGCGGCAGGAGTAGGGGTGAGGAAGATGAGGCAGGGGATTGGTGGTGGTGCGACAGCGATTGGTGGTGGCGTGGCAAGGAGCAAAACACACACAAGATTGCTTAGCGCGACAGGGAATTGATGCGTTAGAGGTTTGACGCAATGACGAAGCTACGCAAAGGAACACGAAGATATAAACTAGGCAATAACGAACTAGACTCTAACTAAACTAGAGATCAACAACTAGACATGATGATGCAACCAAGAATTCAACAAGCAAAACCGAAAAGAAAAATTGTAAGGGCTCACAGTGCTCGGTATAGATGATAGATGCAAATTTTTTTGGGCAATTTTTTGGACTCTAGGTATGAAACATGAATATACTACTAGAATACTAGAAACTCTCACCGATCAACTGTAGCTCTGATACCACTTGATGAACCACGGAGGTCCTGATTTGTCCTGATTTTTCGATGAGAAGATAAATTCGGTAGAAGTCGTTCAACTCTCACGATCCTGGCTACGAACTCGCAAGGCTCAAAACCACACAATCGCTGAACTGCTCAACAAGTCATTATCAACTGTACATGAATACCCGAAAGACCTGATCACGAAGATCAATTCCTGCATACACCGAAGAAGCACGCAAGAACGAGATAAATAATAATCTGAAATTGCGAATAGGAATTAAGATTATATTGATAAGTGGGGTTCTGAAGACAATGTCGCTGTTGATCTTGCCAAACAAGAGGACAAAGTATAAAGTATCAAAGCTAAACTTCAATCAACAAAACCCCAAACAACTAGAGGGGTGGTGGCTACTATGTATAGGAGAAGGGAGGGCGGCCACAGGTACTGTTCATACGTGAACAGTACCAAAAACCCTAGGTGGCCGGCCATATGGGCCATATCGGCCAAATTAGCCCATTTATTACAAAGCCCATGGGCCAACAATTGGTGACGCATCACCATGGCATGTAGATGTAGCACCATGGCATGTTGACAAAGCTCAGCGCATATGAGTAGACGTAGCTCGGTTCAACTGGGGAATATGGCAGTGCAGTAGCCGAAAGTCCTATCGGAGAAGATGCGGTGCAGCGGGTCGAAATAGTGGTTGCATCCTTGGTTGCATCCTTAGGGTTGATGTCCTCATCAGTAGCATGGGGATCATCGCTTCGGTGATGGTTGTTATATCAACACTTTAAATACTTGGGTCCAGGTACTCATGTATGTAATTGTATTTGGAAAAACTAAAACTGAAGGCAAAAAGATTTAGACTTGGGCACTTGGTTGATGGTGTGATTATCAGGTGTGTGGTTGGTGCCTAGGTCAACAAGAACTGAACATCTCGTCCCACTGAACCAAGCACTTTTGCGTGCATTCCACATGACAACATATGGGAACTCTCTTGATCTAGTACTTTCGCGCATGTTAGCTCTAGGTCGCAGGTGGTGGGTGTGTGTTGTGTTAAAAAAATGTTCTGTTGTGTTGGGTGGGCGGAGTGGGTTCCTGTATAGGTCCTCCAGCTTGAGGAGCATCGGCAGTTACTGAGGTTGGGCCGATAACTCCGACACAACGTATGGGTTTCTATCCATACGGGTGACTCGTAGTTAATGCATTATATTGGAAAACATCACGTATGACTTAGCTCTACCGGCATACCTAAGGAAGTGTACTAAATAGCTTGGGAAAAGGAGTGGTCTAACATGTGGGTAAAGTTGTACACCCCTGCAGGGTTATAAACTATTCGAATAGCCTTGTCCTAGGTTATGGACATGTTTGGGAAGGTCTTTCGAGAGTTAGACTACAACATTTTCATTAAAACTTGAAGATCGGGTGGTACGAATGGGTAATTCATGCTATGTTGTGGTGGCTGTTGGGAAGTCACCTCTAGGATGTTAATTATGTTCATAAATGTTGTCTTGCTGTTATTTAAACATTTAAAAACAGATTTGGAAAATTGCTTTACAATCTAATACTCTATTGCAAAGAAAACTGCTTTATGCTGAAAATTGCTTAGTGTAGTAGCCTTTCCTTTGATACATGAATGCATCTAAATATTCTTTTGCTTGTAAGACTTGCGAGTACAACTTTGTACTCAACTCGATTGCTGCAATTTCAGGGGAGGTTGATCCCCAAGGGATCGATTATTGTGAGACTGACTTCGTGCAGGACGACTAGCTCGGCGGGTGTTCCGGTCGGTTGCCTTGTGGGTAAGGGCAGCCGGTTGGCTTTTGTTTCTCGCCATCTTATGGCTTTTGCTTCCACTGCAACTTTAGTTATTTATCTTGTCATTTGGCCGGTCGGCCCTATTTGTGTAATATGAACTTCGAAAGTCTTTTGTGTTGTAAATTATGAAGACCTGGTACTGTAATAACTTGTGTATGGAATTGATGCTTTAAATTTTGTAAAGGTGTATGTGTACCGCTCCTGGGAGGTATACAATACATCAAGAGTGGGACACTTGATTTGTAATGCTAGAACCAATCGGATGGTTAAGTATTACAAGTTAAATACCCCGGGTTCTCAGAAAGTTGGTATCATAGCCATACTGACCATAGAAACCCCTAGATTGGTTGTCCTTGGGATATTTGAGAAATGTTAGTTTCAAAATATCAGACATTTGATGAAAATCTAAGTAAATTCTCAGATTTTACTCCTTACCTATCTTAGATTTCTCATCTTACCTTGTTCTTGTTGAGTTTTTGAAAAGATGTTTCCCTCTCATCTCCTTTGAAAGATTAGTTGATTATCGTTTAAGTTCAGTTTAGGGATTCAATGAGAGTTCAAAATATAGAGTGTTAGCTGTCATTTGGTGAAGATTAGAAGCATTTGGAGTTGGAAGATTCATCTCGGAGCTCGGATACAAAATCTGGACAGCAAGCTCAAGTTTTGGACAACAAGCGCTTAGTTCGTCGTTAGGACTAAAAATGAGAGGATAATTCAACTAAAACTCATGGGAATTAAAAGGGTAATATGTGATATTAGATGGCTAGTGCCTAATACATCCCTAGGTGGGTTTTACCATGCTTATTAGATGCGATAGAACTTGAGTTGTGTTTTAAAATTTTCGTCCCAACCGATTACTCGTTCATTCAATACGAGTTAGTTGTGTCGGGAAAAATCACCATTTGATTTATGGTATTGTGATGGTTCTTATGGCCTTATACAAATGTTTGGAGTTCATTTATTGCTTATGTTCGGGTAATATCTCATTCCCCTAGTCGATTGCTTCTCTACTGCTATCTTTCGCATCTAGTCTTCGGGTGTTGTTGCTAACCCATTTCGTCGGAACATGTCAAACCTGGGAATGAAGGATCCCGAATTCTCTGTGTTCATACACTATTCCAGGATAGCTAGTGTACACAGTCATACAAAAGTGACATCATAATCATATCACGCATTTTATTAATAATAATTCAGAGTTTATTACAAAAGGGCCTGAGACCAAATAATGAAAATTACAGCGGAAGCAAAATAGTAGTAGGCCACATGATTCGCCACAAGCAATCATCTGGGGGCGTAGGCCTAAAGGTCTGGATCCTCACTGTCCTGGTAGAAGTCTTCTCCTGAATAAAGATTATTCAGCCAGAGTGAGCATAACTTCCGTGCTCGCAAGTTACACCCAATACAGATTTATGATGCATGCATAAGTAAACAAATGAGACTAGCAGGGTTTATTTTGCATAAAGCAGCATTTTCAAGTTTAAATATTCATAATTATTTCCAAGGCCATTTTTATTCTATAACTAAAATCAGATTTTAAATTGACAGTTTTATAGTGGATAACCTCCATGAATGAATGGTGAAGGATACCCTCCTATCACATGGCTAACTGCCCAATTTTACAACAAGGATTTACCATCCTAAAATCATTTGATGAAATCATTTTAAAACCAAAAACAAAGTCTAACTTAGAGTGGCTTTGGTCAGCATGTCCATGACCGTGGACACGGCTATTCGAATAGTTTTCTACTCTGCAGAGTTTGTACAGCTTTACCCACACGAGATAATTTGCTTTTAATGTCGACCAATACACGCTTCTGAAGGCGTGTGACTAAGCAATTATCATGAGGCCTTTACAATGCTCTACCTTAATGTATTTATGCCCGCTAAGGTTTCACTCCCATTGGACTAACCATCCTTTGGAAGCCCCCTCTTGCGCCAGGTGGGACTACTGTCAAACCGACACCCACACAACAACATGACACAAATAACACTAAGACATCACAAATTATTTAGCCAAATCTATCCTATTCCAGACATGTGGTGATATGGTAAGGCGTAGCAAAATACGCTCAAAGACCGGTCCTTAACTAACTTGGGCGACTTCCAAAATAACCCTTGGGCCTCAACCTTAACCAGATTGAGCACGTGCATAAACCTGCACCCACCAATCATCCATTTCACCCAAGTCCAAATCCATTTCTGATTTTATTTCAAATAAAACCATCTTTATAAATTTTCTATGGTAAAACAATACCATAGACTCAATTTACACAAGTTTGAATAATTTGGCTAAAAGCTCCCAAAAACACAATTCTGATCTAAGCATTGGCTAAGCATATAATTATTTTCAATATTATTTTATCTAATGGTTACAAGGAAATGATAATCAATATTCAAATTGGCTATACAAAGGAATTGGAATAACTAAGGATTTAAACAAGGAATTAAAATAGCTGAATAAAATTATGCATGCAATAATAATTTAAAAACAGAATTAAATAACTTTAAAATATTGGGATCAACATGATCAATGGTATAACTTTCCTTTATCGAAGTCTTGTACTCTAAATCCTCTAAAGGATCAATCTCTCCGGAGTCGTCGAAGTCTATACGTGAAAATACGATAAATTCAAATGAAATTCAATTGAATTCAAAAGGACAAATCAAACTAACTCCAAATCAAATAATTTTAGTTTATTTAGCTAGATCTTGAATTGATACAAATTTAGAAATTTGAATCACCTAAATCGGAGTTCGTATGAAGAAATACGAGCTCCTCGAAGTTTAAATCCTAAATAAACCCTAATTTGGATTTTCTAGAATTTCTCGAATTAAATTTCTAAAGGAAAATCAGGTTTATGACGTCAGTGCCTAGAACTTTCATTTTCAGCCGGATTTAATTTTAAACCAAAAACGTATGAGACACTGACATGTGGGCCCAGCGGTCAAAGACCCAGTTCACAAATGGTCAATGGTTCATGGTGAACCCGACGCACGAAACAGTAAACGGGGTGAGGGCTGGTGCGGATGGTGTGGCACACTTGGCGCCACGTAGGCGCTGACTCAGCAAAAATGTGCACGTGGCGCTGAAGTGGCATCGCGGTGGTGCTGACGTGGCTGAGCCACGTAGGCCCGACAGCGGTGGAGCTCCGGCGACCTCGTCGCCGGCGCTACGTGCCACGGCGAGGGGTGCGGATGTGCGTAAAAGAGAGAGAGGGAGAAGCCGAACGTGATGCTCACCGAGGTTGCGAGAATGTGCGGTGGAAAGGTCGTCGGCGACGAGGTTATGTGGCAGCGAGTTGTGGTCTCCAACGAAGAGGGTGCTCTGGGGGTCTTTAGGGCAAACGGTTGCACGCACGGGGTAGCCTAGGTGACGGCGATGCCGACGGTGGCGAAGACGAGGGTAGAGTGTCGACGGTGGTGCCGAAATTGAAGAAAGTCTGAGCTTCGATCGACGGCGATGAACTTCAAAAATCGGGCGCTAGTGAGGGATTAGGGAGAGGAGAGTTGGGGGGTTGGGATGAGTAGAGAAGGGCGCACCCAGGGCGCTACTTATAGGGGTGTGGGCGAGGTTGATTCGCCGTGGAGCGTACGAAGCTCGCACGAGGCCGCCGGTGAAGATTAGGGGATTTGGGGGGGAAGAAAGGAAGGTGAGGGCCGGATTGGGTGCGGGGTGATGCAGCGGTTTAAATGCGCGCGAAATCTCAGGATAATCTGGCCGAATCGAACGAGTTTGGAAGGTTTCCAAAACTGCGGCCATGGCGGACGGCGAAGAAGGAAAGTGCGAACACATGAGGAAGAAAGGAAAGGAGAACGAAGGGGGTGACGTGGACGCGGGCCCACATGTCGGTGAAAGCAAGGAATAGGAAAGAAGCGGGTGCGAGCCAGCCGTCCGATCGTGATCCAATGGCCACGAAGGATTGAGGAGGCACGCGGGGATTGCTGGGCTGACTGGGCCATGCACACGCGTGAAGGGAGATGGGCCGAGTTGAATTCGGCCCAAACATTGTTTCAATGATTTTAATTGCTTTAATATTTGTTTTAATCCAGTTAATTCAAAATAGCTTTAGAAAATAGCAAATAAAATCCAAAAATTATGAGAAAATTCACAGAAATTCTCAATAGCATTTTGGACTTAAATAAAATAATTCCAACTTAAACTTGGTAATAGTTTTTGCAATTAAATTTGTTTTAGCTTTAAAATAATTAAGGAAAAGCTTTTTAAAATTTCAGAAAATTCCACAAACATAATTAAGTTTTAATTTTCTCTGAAATTGAAATTTTGGGCTGTTACAGATCAGGATGGCCGGAAGAACCCGAAGTGGTCAAGGTCAGCCCACTGGTGTTGGACCGAAAAGGCGACTAGAGGGGGGGTGAATAGGAGCGCGCTTACTTTTTCACAAAGGTTAGATTCAACACCAATCTCACTCCAATAGCTACAGAGGCTATGAAGATCAATAAACAAGTATAGCGGAAGACTTGTATTGAATCTAAACCAAAAACCCCAGAGCAATCAAGCAATAGGAACTCGACCCTAGAAATCGGTCTGACCGATGTTCACTAGGCGATCGGCCGTGATAAAGAATCGGTCGACCGATTACATCGAATGTAAGAAAAACGACCGAAACCTCAATCCTCAAAACGATCTAACTTTTGATCTGTGAGGGCAAACTCAACGAAACTTGACACACACCTTCTAAAAGATATTAGGAACCTATTCCAATCGGAGATCATGAAGATCCAAGCCAAAGTTCCTATCTTTTTTAGTTTGAACGAAGGTGGTTCAAAAACCGAGTCAAATCGAAAATAGGATCCAAACACTTGCTCGTGGGTGATTGATGATCAAGATGATCCTAGATGTATTCCCACATGTCACAGCAAGCTAGATCACGGTAGGAAACCAAGCAAAAACTCGTGGATCAAAGAACGACCACAAATCACCAAATAGAGAGAAAGAAAGCAAATAGACTCATCTTGTAGGGAACTTTCTTTGGATTGATTTGATGTGGTATTGATTACAGCCACTCAAGAAGATGAATGATTACAATCAAGATACGCATGGACACGAGATCAATCCATCTCTCTAGAACCCTAACCTCCACTAATCCTCTCCCTAAGCTAACTAGGGTTTCACACAATGAAAGGGTTGAAGGGGTGCAGCCACCTCCCTCCTCTATTTATAGTGGAGGCTTAGAGCTTCTAGAAGCAAAAACCCTAATGGGCTCCTGTTAAGGCCCAACACAAATGGGTCACACACGCACGCCTTTTAAAGCGTCGTCTTCATCTCTTGACCTAATCCGCTTCACCTTGCGCCATCTTGCGCCGTGAGTTGGTAAAAGGTTACCAAGGCG
This sequence comes from Phyllostachys edulis, assembly GCA_036346405.1. Taxonomy (NCBI): domain Eukaryota; kingdom Viridiplantae; phylum Streptophyta; class Magnoliopsida; order Poales; family Poaceae; genus Phyllostachys; species Phyllostachys edulis. Next base: position 38,319,994 of record CM070547.1, on the reverse strand, counting down.
GTATTTGGTAAAATTACCAAAATACCCCTTCTCGATCTTTCTGCAAAGACCGAGTCCCATCTTTGTGAAGCACCTCCCATGCTTCACCACGTGTAGGTTGATCCAGCGGCTCTCATCATGTCGGCAAGTCTCTCCCATCCGGCTCCCACCGAAACCACCTTGGCACTTGCACCGACCCCTGCGCCACTTGATCGAACCCGTCGCACCGAACTGCCCGTTCAGTCACCTTTGTCCCTTATGCGCCATGCTTGACTACATTGACCTCACCCGGCATCCCCGATCGTTCTGAACCTCAGCTCTCCAAGCTTAGTCCCGTTCATCCTCACCGTTGACCGTCATTGAGCTCTAAGTAACTCGCACATCAATAGACAGAGAAATCGAATCCGGGAACAAGTTCTTTACAACTTGACCCACGTTAGTCAAAACATGCATCATGCAACACATATGCCATGAAACCCATGAACTTGACATAGCCCAACAATCATCGACACCAGTTGGCCGATGACATAAGTGAAAACCGGTCAGACCGCTGCTTTGGCCTGTCTGACCGTCCCTGGGACTTAGCCAAAAACCCACTCGAGGCAATGTCGGTCGATCAAAATGGCGGTCGACCACCAACCGGTCGGATCATGGCATGCGCCGGTCGACCGCCTTGACCTGACAACATTCCAACTTTGCTGAAAACGCATGTTTCGACAAACCGTAAGCGACATTGCCAATTGTAACATCATCCTAAGATCTCAAGCATATCCCCATGATATCCACAACTGGCCATGATGAGGAGATTCCACCTCCTTCGACTATGGCCGATGTTCTCGCTCAAATCGAGCGAAACCGAATGGATCAGATGAGGATCCTAGAGATCATTGCTCGGAACACCTCTATTCCGGCGGCCACTTTTGGATAAGGAGGAGGTGGACATCAGCCACGGGGAGTGCTCTCAAAGTTCCTTCGCACATAGCCGCAACTTTCTTGTGCTATGAAGACCCACTTGACGCAGATGACTAGCTGTGTCTAGTCAAGCGGAAGCTCAACATCGCCCAATGCCAAGATCATGAGAAGGCGCTCTTCGCCTCTCATCAACTGGAGGGGGCAACACTTTCATGGTGGAAGAACTTCCTTGCCGTGCAGCCCGCAGGCCAAGCCATCACCTGGGAGGAGTTTCGTACTACCCTCCGACGGGCTCACATCCTCGCTGGTTTGATGAAGCTGAAGAAGGAGTTTCTTGCGCTCAAGCAAGGACGCAATTCGGTGATGGAGTATTTACACGAGTTCAACCATTTGGCACAGTATACTCCTGAAGATGTGCCCAACGACGACGTCAACCAGGAGAAGTTCATGGATGGCTTGTCTAAGGAGCTGCAGGACAAGCTATCTATCGTTGACTTCCCCGATTTCCAGACTTTGGTCGACAAGGCCATTGTCATTGATGATATTCTTATCTACTCAAAGAATAATAAAGAGCATGCTTAACATCTGAAGCTAGTGTTGGGAAAGCTGCGTGAGCACTAGCTTTATGCGAAGTTCAGCAAATGCAAGTTCTGGTTGGAAGAAGTGGAATTCTTGGGACATGTCTGTAACATCCCAAAATCCTAATCTTGGGATTAAGTAATATAAATGCATTAGGAAAAGTCCCTTTGAACATTTGCATTTAAACTCTACCTTTTTGAAAATTTTGTGTTGATTTTAAAAATAATACTTGAACACCTTTAGGTGCTGAAAAGGAAAAAAAACAAAGTAAAAATTTTCTAAGTAGGAGAATGGTTTTGGGCTTTGTATCCCAGGAATTATTCAATAAAATTTCTATATGAAATTTTGCTTAGGAAAATCTTCACAACCCTTAGGATCAGCACCTTGTTTGAATTTTGTAGAAATTCAAGTAAGGTGTTAGCCTCTTAAAAAATTTCTGTAGAAATTGCTTGAGCTTAGTAGTCTACACAAAAATTTTCATAAATTTTGGACTTGTTTGGTTGGTGAATTAAATCGGTAAAAAATTCAGTTGATAATTCAAAAACCCTAAAGCCTGTACTGCTCATCGGGCTCGAGTCCAACCCTCACGGTTGAACCCAACCCTCTTCACAATTGGACTAGTCCGAAAGAGCGCAAGCGATTTGGGCCGATGGATTTGAAAATCAACCGTCCAGATCCAACGTGCCGTTCGAACCGTCCGAACAGCACAACCCTTGTGAGCCGTTGGATCTGAAACCAACCGCCCAGATCAACTGGAACGTTCAGACCGTACGAACGTTTGCGCAATCTGGGCCGTTCAGCCTATACGGAGAGGATGCAATGCTGACCCCTGTTGAGGATCTACCTCAGCCTATCACTCGTCTGCAGCCCCGCACCCGACGTCCCCGTATGTTGGCCATCGGACATCGCCGCTGGGTGATGGCTATCTACACAGGTGTAGTAGCTACTACACAGCCATTGCAATGTTTTCGTGTAAGGACCTCCCTCGGGTTGCACCAGGAGAGATCTCCTAGGACCTCCCAAGAGGTCCGACAGGACCACCTGGAGGTCTGGGAGGTCCTCCAAGACCACCCGAGGAGGTCTCCAGGAGCTCTCGGAGTGCCTCCAGGACCTACCTAGGAGGACTTTGAAAGTCCACCCGGTGGTCCTCCAAGGCCACCCGAGGGTCCCAGACTTCTGTGCTCACTGAGCTAGTGCCATGATCAGTCCTGCTAGCTCACAACAAACATACATTGGTGTGATCAAAATCCATACAACAAACTGAGAAGAAGCAAAAGACCACTTAACATATATTAATTAAAGACCTTTCGGTCAAGCTTCTTACAGGGGTTTGCCTCTTGGGTTACAACAGAACAGCACTAACAGCGAAGATAAAAACACAAATGCGTGGAGCCAGCCGACAAGCCCACGGGTTATCGAGTGGAGGACGTCCCCTAGGTCACATGGTCTCCAAAGACCTCTTCTTCACTGAGCTTTGAGCTCCCTGGAACTTCCTTGAGCTGCTGATTAAAACAGAGGGCACAAGCCATGAGTACTTTTGAATGTACTCAGCAAGCCGTGGGAAAAATCATGCAATAAATATTCATGAAGGGCTTGCCAAAAGAGAGCTGTATGGTTAGTTGCAAAAAGCAATATTGTTAGTGAATAACGTAAGTAGATTGAAAAGCTCAAGTTAAAACAATAATACATAAATACATTTGATTTCAAAAGAGGTCGTCAGCACCCACTCACTCCCAAGACCACTCTGGAGCACCCACTCCAGAGCTCCCAGAGCCCACTCGTGGGAGACCTGGTCGCACCCACGACTAGGACCTCAACCACAACCACTCTGGAGCACCCAGTCCAGAGCTCCACAAGCAGCCCCTGGACCACAACTCGAGCCAACCATGACCCCTCTGGAGCCGGCCAAGGTCTCTTCGAGGCAAATCCACGGCCTCTTGCAGAGGTGCCTAGGGACACAAATTATAAAATCTACACCTTGCACAATTTTCACCAGGCAATGTCCATGACCAAGGACTTGGCTAATCGAATAGATTGATACTCTGTAGAGGTATACAACTTTACCCACAATCCACGACCTCTCTAGCGGGTCGGTTCCCGTCGAAACCCTTACTTACTTCCGAAGGTGAGCAGTCTAGAGAGCGCGGCAAGGCCGTTAAAAAGCTTTGATTTTGACTCAGAGCTGCCCGCTAAGGTTTCGCTTCCGTTGGGTTGCAAACCCCCCCCCCCCGGATTCGTGCCCCCTCTTGCGCCAGTGCCTTAGCACGCTACGCCACAACAGAACCGAGTCATTTCATTGCTAATTATTTGGCCCAGACCACCCCCATAAAGTGATCTTGTGGTTGCACGGTAAGGCCCAGTTCAACAGACACAAAGTAAAGTCTTTAATTGCTGCTCAGGCAAGACCTCCTCAACCTAGTGTGCATGAAGCACCCCCTTTATTGCACGATCACTTGCCCGAGCAAGAAAACCTTTTAGGTTCAACCCGGCCAAAGACCACCCTGGTCATGGCACACAAATTTTAATCAAAGTGGTGTCGTACCACAATCAACACAGCTATGGCCTCAGCACCACAGCTGCTCAAGTGGCACCAACCATAGTTCCATAATTCATTAATCAAGTTTATTAATATTGAAACATGATTCTCGAGACCAGCGCATCTAAAGCAAGGCTAAGCATATAAAAATGTCCCCATGTTGGCAATACCAAGTAAGGCCAACTACAATTACCCATTTTAAGGTGTCCAAGGGAAATCATGTCAACATGTCGAGTTCAAATATTCAAGGAGGCATATTGTCAAGTAGGAGAATAGCTACTGCCCAAACCATCTCTATAAAAATAGCCATGCAAGTTTAACAAATCGAAATACTTTTGCAAAATGGGATCAAGATGATCAAAGGTCCATGACTTGCCTCTGTTGATGAGAAAAGCTTCGGTAGAGGTGGCTTGATCCACGAACTCCTTCAGCAACAACCGAGATCTACACGTTCGCAAAGAAACCAAATAAGCAAAGAGACTCCAAGAAATCCAAAAGAACTCACTTAAAGCCAAAAGAGAAAAGGTCCACTGAGAGGGGAAGGTCCAAGAGGGAGGTCCAAACTCAAGGGGGTCCAAACCAGAGGAGCTTGGAGAGCTCACCAGGACAGGGAGAACCTGAGGGAGAGGTTAGAATGAAGAACAAGGAGGAAGTGGGTGCCCCTGGTGCTCTATTTAAAGGAAAAGAAGAATAGGAGCACCACCAAAAGGAAAAGACCAGGTTCAAGGTATTGGCAAGGGCACACTGCTAGATGGTACGAAAAAGGATTAGATTAGGAAAAAGGAGGAGACAAGAGAAGGGAAAGTCAAGGGAAGGCTGACAACATTTAATGCACACAAACTTTTGCATTAGAAATGATGTGACAAGAGGTAGAAAAGGTACTAATAGGACTGACAAGTGGCCCAGTCAATCTCAGGTGAATAGATCAGTCAAAGGGGTGGTCACGACCAAAGGGGAGGTTGTGACCAACAGGGGTGATCTCAACCGCAAAGGTGGTCTTTGCAAAAAAGACTAGAGGTCGTGACCTCTAGGGGAGGTTTGACCGTAAAGGTGGTCTTTGCAAAGACCACGGGGAGGTCCTAAGGACAAAGAGGCTCAAGGGAGGAGGTTCGGAGGACAAGGGGGGGGCCCAAAGGACAGGGAGGCCCTATGGGAAGGAGGTCCTGAGAATAATGGAAGAGGTCTTGAGGACAAGTGGTCCTAAAGACAAAGGGAGGTCTTGAGGACAGGAGATCCTAAAGACAATAAGGAGGTCTTGAGAGAAAAGGGAAAGAGAGGAGGTCAAATAAGAGGGAGGTCCAGAAAGAGGGGAACCATCCCTAACTTGACTCTCAGAAATCAAAGAGGTTTGAAACACAAACCCGAGCTAAGAGTCACTCGGGGTTTGGTCCTGACCATTAAGGGATTGTGAGAACCTGGGGTATTTAACTTGTAATACTCAAGCATCAAGATGGCTCTAGCATTACAAATCAAATATCTCGACTCTCCGCGTATATGTACTTCCCAGAATTGCAGTACACATACCCCATACAAAAATTATGCATCAATTCCATTCAACACATAGAACCGAAGCACAACTAAGCAATTCAAAAGACATACAATATAGAGTTATTACAAAAGGGGCCGACCGGCCAAATAACAACTAAAGAGTTAATTAAACAGCGGAAGCAATAAGCCATAAGATGGCGATAAACAAAAGCCAATTAGTGTGCCTTTAACCCACAAGGCAACCAACCGGGCCACCAACCTAGTCGTCAAACCCGCAGCACATCTCACAAAAGTGCATCCCTTGGGGATCCACTTCTTCCTCTGCAACAATTAAATTTAAGCAAAGCAAATGAGTACAAAAATGTACTCGCAAGACTGACGTGTAAGGGTAACAGCCTATAATTAGCTACATGCAAGCTTATTTAAGTGGAGGAAGCTCTAGACTTACTTTTAGCATAAAGCAAGTTTTCATTTACAATAATGTAATAGATTTAAAGAAATTTGACAAACTATTTTTAAATATTGAAATAACAGTGATACAATAATAATAACAACAATAAAGACAACCTGAAAGTGACTAACCCAATAGCCACCACAACAATAGCATGAATTCCCCATTCATACCACCCACATCAAGTTTTAATTAAATGTTATAGTCTAACTCTTGTAGAGACCTAACCAAGCGTGTCCATAACTTAGGACGAGGCTATTCGAATAGTTTATACCCTGCAGGGGTGTACCAATGTATCCACACGCTAGACCGCCTCTTATGCCACTAGATTAAGCACACTTCCGAAGGTATGCGGCAAGGCTAAGTCCTCTGAGACATTTCCAATATTGTGCATTAACTACTGAGTCGCCCATATGGAAGAAGCCCATATGTTGATATGGAGTCATCAAAGATGCTCACCGCCTTTATAAGGGACGATGCTCCTTGCAGTGGATAACCTCCACCACTACTCACCCAAACACACACAAGTTTCTTTTTCAACACAACGCACACAACCACCATGCGACCCGGAGCTAACACACGCTAAAGTACTAAGTCAAGAGAGGTTCCATATGCCTTTCATGTGGTTAGCACGCAATTATGCTTGGGTCGGTGTCCAAGATGTTCGGTCCTTGTTGATCCAGGCACCATTCTAGTCACACCATAAGATCACACCATTAACCATTGTGCCCAAGTCTCAAACATTTCATTTTCAGTTTCAGTTTTTGACTTTACAAAGTAACAAAACACAAAGTGCTAAGCATAATGATAATAGTAATTTTGCCGCCCAATTCTACCGGTAGCTAAGCATTTCTAAGCATGACACCGTAAAGACAATAAAAGAGCATAATTCAACCACCGGGCTCTAATTCACCGGCAAGATTAATAACTTAAGTTTAGTGGTAGGGATGAACAATTTAAGGGCAACCATGCAATAGGAATAGCTACCTCTAATCGGAAAATAAACTTTGACACAAAAGCATGCATACATACAATTTGTAAACAAAGTATTAGACTTTGAAAGTAATGGGATTATCATGATCAAACTGCTTGCCTTGCTGGGGATGACTCTCTTGCTGTAGAGGATCACTCTCGTATACAATAGAATCATCGGAACTTACCGAAAGAATCGAAAGCACAATAAGAGCGAATAATACCGAAAGGACCCAGAAACTCAAAGTCATCCAAAAATCAAGAAAAATTCCCAGAAGGTAGAGCATGATTTTATATGAATTTAGCAACAAGAATCAATTGATTTGGATGTTCTATGCAAAAGTTATGGCAGTTTGAAAGTCAGTTTTCTAGAAAATCTAACTAAATTGCCATCTGTTACTGTTCATTCGAATTAAATATTTTGGTGAAAATTTCCAGAGGGGTGGTGTACTTGCAATTTTATAGTAGGCAGAGCACCACATGAGATGAACAATGGAATTTGATTCACCTCATTTGGAGCTAAGATGAATTTTCTATGATTTTTCAAAGTTATGCAAGTAGTGCACATGTTACATGTAAAATAAGATTTTTAGTAACAGTATCCTACTCACAACCTATTTTACAATAAACTACACTAACAGAGAATCCAACAAAATTGGGTTTACTCAATTTGGAGTTACAGAGAAATACTTATGCATTTTTGAAGTTAAAGCAATTTGTAATGCAACAATATTACTAATCCTAAAGTAATTTTGCCAAAAGTGTTTTCTGTAATAGTAACATGATTCAACCCATTTTTATATTAAAGTACATTTAAAAAGGAAACTAACAAAATTTGAATCATCAATTTTGGAGCCAAAATGAATTACTTATGTAATTTTGAAGTTTAAGAAATTTTCAGTTCATAAATAAAGCATTTCGGAAATTATATAAACATAACATACTTTTTACACTCAGCCTAACCTAGCCACAGTCACTGACCAGTGGGGCCTAACAAATAGTGCCATTTTCTATTTATCCTAAGGATTAACCGAATCGGCAGTGGGGTCCGCTTGCCATAGACTCATACTCGTGAACTTGGTTCACCGGTGTATGAGCTCAGTGCACAGCGCACTTAAGTGGCTCGGGCCCACCTGTCATCCACGCTCACCAATACTTAACACGGCTAATCCCGCTTTACTGACAAAGATTGAGATTTAAATGCTAATCATTACCACTTAAAGCTAATGACGGCCTTCTGAGAACGGTCAAATCGCCACGCAGGCGACTGTGGCCGCGAGTTTCCCCGACGAACCAGAGCACGGCGGCGCGGGTGAGTGCTCAAAATGGGTAGCCCTCAACCTCGCGCACCCGACGGCACCAGCGGCGAGGCCAACGGTGGTCCGACGCGGCGGCGCGGCGAGCTAAGGCGGCGATGGTGCTCGGGCTACAAGCCAACGCTCAAAGCGTTGGTGCCCGAGGCGATTTAGCGAATGCATGAGCATTAGAGGGCTCGAGAACTTCTGCGATGACCCGAGGTGGGGAGGTTGCGGAGTTGGGCGGCAACGAGAAACCGAGGCGGCGGCACTTCACCGAGGAGAGCTCAACGAGCCAAATGGTCCTAACTAGAGGTATGGGGAGTATTAGCGAGGTCCATAGATGGTGCACAAGCGAGAATCGACAAGAGGCTTACCTCACTGGAGATGGGGAAGAAAAAAAGCCATGGCGAAAATGGAACAAGCTTCTAATTCCGGGCTCTGTGAATCGATGGCCAAATTGCGTGAGGAAATACTAACCAAGCCAAAGCATGCATGGTGATGCACTTAAGCAAGGATAATACTCACGGACACGGAGTTGGCACTAAGCGGCTTGGTGCGTGCTCGGAGTGCTGGGGCGCGCCTCGTCTCCTCGGGCTACACAAGAAGACAAGGGCTCAAACCGACGCACAAGAGGGCGGTGAAGGAAGAAGAAGAAGGGGAACCACGCAGAGAAGCTCACCCAAGAGGGCAGCTCGAACAAGCGTCTCCTCGCTCACCACCGAGAGGAGGAATGACTTCAACCGGTGAGAGAGGGGGTATTATCTCCGTGTTGCGAGCGGAGGCGAGGTGGCGTGGTGGCAAAGTCCCGAGAGTGGTCGGGGCGGGCGGTGGATTCCTGGCGTGCCGCTGCTTGTGAGCAAGGCGAAGCGGCACGGCCGCGTGGCGCGAGACTTCTGCTTGGCGCCAGCCAGCGAGGAGGAAGACGTAGCTAACGGTGGGGCCCATGGCGTTAGTGACTCAGCGGCGCGTGAGAGATCGAGTGAAGAGGGTCGACGCGGGCCGTTGGATCGAGATCCAATGGTCGACAACGTGCGAGAATCTTTATACCAGGCTGAAGCGGTACGCGATCAGGACCATTGAGTTTCCATCGGACTGACTTACGTGAGGTGCGGTTAGGTGACTCGATCGAGCCAAGTCGGCTCGGGTCGGACTTGAGTCTGGTTCGAGTCGGAGGAATAGTGATTTCTGTTTTTATCTAAAAGGCTGAGAAGATAGGGAATTTTTGGAGGTAGCTTCAAGCTCCAAAAATTCTAAAATTTTTATGAAAACTTGCTGGATCAGAGGACAACCTTGCATAATTTTTCTAGGAATTTTCATGCAATGTATTGCTCTCTAGAAAATTCACAAGAGGCTGCCCTAGGGGTTTGACTAGAATCCTAGTTGGTTTGACTAGCTCTTTAGAAATAGCAACTAAAATCTAAAAATTATGAAAATTTTCAGAGAGGTCACTAGGATGATCTAGAAGCTAGGAAAAATATTTCTAGAGGATGATCACAATATTAGATTTGAAAGTTTTCAAGGATTATGCTTTCATCGGTTGAAGCATTGGTCTTTGAAAATAGGAAATTCACGGGAAAATTTTGAAAATTTCAAATGACATCATGAGGCAACAAAAGTTTTAATTTATCCTCATTTTCTTACATTTGAAACACAACCCATAGTTTGGGATGTTCTGAGGATGGTCATAACCACAAAGAAGTCTAGAAGCGAAGGGTGGTGAAACCCAAGAGAGGAGGTCTAAACCATCATAGAGGTCTAAACACAAAGAGGAGGTCTAGACCATCAAGGAGAAGGCCCCGAGGAGGTCCAAATCTGGGAGGTCTGAACCTCGAGGCGGTCCAAACACAGAGGAGGTCTAGGTCAGAGAGGTCTCAACGCAAAGGGGACCCTCAAAGGAGATCTAAGCCTCAGGGAAGACCTAATCCACAAGGAGATCTAAACCTCATAGAAGGTCTAGATCACAAGGATATCTAAACCTCACAGGAGGTCTAAATCACAAGGGGAAAGTCTCGAGGAGGTTCCTGACCAAAGGGAAAAACCATGACCTAGAGGATGGCCCTGGACCACGAGGGTGGTCCTGGCAAAAGACCAAGGGGAGGTCTGGAGGACAAAAGGGGTCCTGCGGGCAAAGAGGTCTAGAGGCTAAGGTTAACCAAGGGGCTGGTCACATCCGAAAGGGGAGATCGTGGCCTAAAAGGGGAGGTCCTTACCATAAGAGGCGATCTGGACCAGGAGGGTGGTCTTTGCAAAAAGACCAGCAAAGATCTAGGAGGTGGTCCTTGCAAAACAACCAGGAGGAGGTCCTGGGAAATAAGGAAAGGCGCACAGCAAAGTAGGGCCGTGCGATCAAGATCGGATGGCTCGGATAGTGCGCCCTCAAGGGGGAGAAAGGGAGTTGACCGGAGGCATGGTTCAAAGGAGGACGAGGAGATCGAGAACCAAGGGCGTGTCGACCACGAGATCTACAAGGGAGGCCCCGGATGGCCAAGATCTACAAAGGAAGGTCTGGACGATCAAGGGCTACAAAGGGAGGTCCTAATGGTTAAGATCTCACAAGGATGTTCAAAGGAGGTCTAACCCACAAAGAGATTCAAACCAACAAAGAAGTGCTGGATTGAAGGAAATCCAAACCGAGGAGGTCCAGAGAACAAGGGAAGGTTTGAGCGAGAGGAGATCTGGACACCGGGGATGTCCAACAAAAGGAGAGTCTAGGCATACGGAGATGTCGGACCAAAGGAAGGAGGTCTTAGACCTACTAGGAGGTCCAGACAAGGGAAGGTCCAACACAAGGGAGGTGCGGACCGAGAGAGAGGGTCGAGATACGAGAGGAGGTCCTAGAAAAGAGAAGCCGGGCCTAAAGGCACACAGAGCAAAAAGAGAGAAGGGAAGCAAAAGCCAAAGAACACCAGAGAACTTCAACCAATCAGAGAGCACCAACCAACTGGACTTAGTTGAAGTTTGGTTAGTTCAAGTTAAATCTCCAACTTTCCAAAAATCTTCAAGTTAAGCTTTGAATTGTCAAGAAAACCAAATGGTTATTTTTATTTTGAAAGCTTTTCAAAACTCTGGACAAACGGGACGTTACAAACCTACTCCCCTTAAAGGGAATCTCGACCCTGATATTCGAGCTGACTAGATAATAGGTTCGGGAACTTGGTTTCACTCACTCTTCCAACAACTTTCTCTTCGGAGTGAGGCGAAACCGAACTAGCACCGCACTGGCCAGAGACTTACCAGGAGTCGAGCCAAGCAAATGCTCACAAGATCAAACCGTTCAACACAAATCGAACGGCGCGCAAGCGATAGAGGTCCGAAACAAACGGGAGGTCCGGACGGACACAAGGGGATTTTAAATGAGGTTTAAATGGATAGGAGGAGGTCCAAGAGAACACGAGGAGGTGCAAAGGGACGCAAAGAGACCCAATTGGACACTGAAGAGGTTCAATTGATCACAAGGGGATCCGATTGAGCGAGGAGGTCAATTGAATAGCAAGAGGTCCACATGAACACGAAGAGGTTCGGATAGATAGAGAAGGGTTTTAAAGGGACCTTAAGAGTTTCAAACCAACCAAAGTTCAAACAAAAGATACAAGGAAGGGTTCAAGAGAAAGAAGGAACTAGGCCAAGGGAAAACATGAATCAAGCAGGAAAAGAAGGAGCTCCAGAGAACTCAAATGAAATCGACTTGTAAGAACCACCTAGAGGACTGGCGGCTTGGCTTGAAGCTTGGGGAGAAGCTTTCTTTCGCGGATGATGCCGAGGGCAGTTCTTGGCGAAGTGACCCCATTGGTGGCAGCTGAAACACTGGATATCTTCGACAAACTTGGTGCTCTTAGGTTGCTAGCTGCTGCTATCCAAGGTAAGACCACCACGAGATCTTGTGGATGAGGTCTTTGCGGCAGAGGTCACGAGGGTGACAGGAGGTCCTGGGTGCTGATGTTGCACAGATGTCCTGGCTTGCTGAGGAGGTCCTTGATGAGCGCCGAACTGTGACACACTTACCTCGAAGATCTGCGGAAGTTCTGCTGATGAAGCTTTCTTCATTGGGCACTGACTGGCAAAATGCCCCTTTTTTCGACAGCTGAAACAAGTGACACCCAGGCCTTGGGGCTTCTTCGTGGCGGGCTTCTCAAAGATGAGCTAGGGAGCGACAAACCGTGTTCTTTGCTGCTTGGTTTCTTGAGGCACTAGCAAATCCATGCTTCATCGCACACAACCGAGACAAAATCATACATTGCTCTTACCGCTTCTTCTTTGGTGTTATTGTTGCAATCAAAGTGGCTTCTGGGATGCCATCCGGGGTGACTTCTTGGCGCTTCTGCGGGCAATCCTTGGCAAAATGGCCCATCTCCTAGCATCTGAAGCATCGAACTCCTGCTCTCAAGGTCTTGTTTTGCAAAGATTGACCACTAACACCGCTCATGGGATGCTGCATTGGTGGACAAGGTCTTGACCTTGGAGGCTTTGACACGGCAATTCTTTGGAGCTTTCTTTGGGTGGAGACTGATTCATACAAATCTTGGAGCTTCTTGCACCCTTTTGCTCTTGATCCATTATCTTTCTCTTGTGCCAGATGTCTTGTCGATAGCAAGGAGCTTCTGTGCTATGTGCCCCGGGATGGACCTCTTCTGGATTTGGTTCCTCTGATCTGACTTCTGATGCTGAAATTGCTAGATATGGTGGTGGCAGGGCAGCAAACTGAGGCTTTTGGTTCACCATTGCTATAAGAGCAGCAATGGACTGGTTCTGCTGGTTCACCAGGTTGACTAGGGCTGCCACGGCTTGATTCTGTTGAGTCATCATTTGATTCATGCTCTGCATTACTGTGCTCATTAACTGGGTCTGAGCTGCCAAAAACTAACTTAAACCTTGTGTAACATCCCAAATCTGGGTTTGTGTTTCAAATGTAAGAAAATGAGAAGAAATTAAAACTTTTCTTGCATCTTGTAGTTTTTGAACTCTTCTGTAATTCTTGTAAGGAATTGTGGAATTCAAAAACTTAAATCTCCAATTGACTATGTCAATCCCCTCTTTCAGCCCTTATTGTGAATCTTGTGTTCAACCTCTAGAAATATTTTTCCTTGGTTCTAGGGATGCTGTGTGACTCCTCTGAAAAATTTCATGATTTTTAGAAATTATTTGATAATTTTTGGAGGCAAGTCAAACCAGTTTGACACTTGGTCAAACCCTAGAGCAAACCTTGAGGAATTTTTTGAGCAAAATTCTTTGCATAAAAATCTCTGGAAATTTTATGTAAGCTTTATCCTGGAGCTAGGAACCTCCAGTCAAAATTTTAGAATTTTTAGAGTTGGTTTGCTACTTCTAAAATTCTTCCAAACTTAGCTTCAAATTCTAAACCCTACTCTCTGTGCACTGTTCCTTGGGTCCGAGCCAACCCCCGTCTTGACTCGACCCGACCGCCTAATTGCACCCAAAGCGTTCGAGTTGGCGTGTGGGCTATTAGTCGTTAGATTTCCATCGGACGACCCACATTCGAGTGAGCGTTCGGACCGCCCGAGTTGGCCATTCGATCTCTACCATCTATCTCTAATCGGAGGGCCACGATTGATCCAAGCATTTGGAGCCTCCAAACATTATGATTAAATATTAGCCGCTTCGTTTGAGATCCAACAGTGGAGTGCCTTGGATCAGCGTTGTTTGGGTTGGGTTCAACCCATTCAACTCACTGACCGAGCCGCTTTGCTCTTTCTTCACGACCGGTGGGTCCCTTGCCTCTGTTCTTAAATCCACCGTCCTCCTCCGTCCCGCTCCTCGCGCCAAGTGTGCCATGGCATGGGCGAGGCTGTGCCTTGTCCCTTCTCCATCCTTGGCAACGGCTCTCAGCATTTAATGCTTGCTAGGGTTGCCCTCTAAGTCTCCCTTTCACCTGCTCCCATCGCTCTCGGTGTGTCCTTGGCAGAGCTTGGACCAAGACCACCGTGGAGCCTTGCCGTGCTCTTCACCTTTGCCCTCTGCTATAAAAAGCCCTGGGAGCTCTTCCTCTGCCTCCTTTAAACACCACCTTGGTTTGCCTTGCTCCCTCTCTGCTCAAGTGAGCTCAAACCACAGAAAACTCAATACACCATTGTCGGCCAAGAGCAAGCTCTTGTCTTCACAGTATTTCCATGGTTCTCCTTCAAATCTTTTCGTGTCCTGTTGAGCCACTCCTCATCTGGAGCAAATCCCCTAACTTAATTTGTTTTGGCATTTACAGGAAGTGTCAAATTTGGGTTTTGTTCAAACTCGGCCGAAAAGCATCCCTCTCTTCCTCAAGTCCGGTAAGTGGTTTCATTCTTCAATTCCTTGCTCCTGGACCATCCTTGAGCATTAATGAAGCTAACCCGATGACCCGGTCTGGTTAATTTTGCTCAGGCCATCTCCTCTTCATCTTCCTCAAGGCCGGCAAGCTTCAACATCGCCGGAGCTTCTCCGGCCATCTCCTTGCATCCACAGTGTTAAGGTAGCTCCCTAATAGTCCCCAGAAGCTTGGCACTCGCTTACTTGGGCTGCTGCGGAGCTCTTTTTGCTGTTTGCAATTCGATCGTGTTTGTCGCCGTCGTTTCCTCCGACTCACTGGCGTTCTGGACCGCCACCGCCGTCGAGGTCACCTCCATTGGGTCCGCGAGGTTATTGCGAACCCATTCATGCCCTTGGTTGGCGCCGGCGTGGTCCTCATCACCGGCGGTGACCACTTCTTTGCTCTTGGGCATTTTGTCGGACGTGAATCACTATGCATGGTCGGGTTAGGACCGAGATTCTCTTCATTAACTGCTAATCAGTTGTTAATCATGGTTAATAATTGCTTAGTATTAATTGCGGTCTTAATCCGCTACTTAAATCGCTGTCTGTGGCCCGTGCGTTTAAGACCACGTCGTTGTTTTGAGTGGTCGCCGACAAGTGGGCGCGCCTTTTAAACCACACTTGCGCTTTAAAGCACGCGTCGCCCACGTGTCGTGACATGCGGCCCGCTCTCTTTCTCTCTCTCTCGGTAGCGTCGCAACACTTGATTGATTGTACACCGTCCATTTTCTGATCGTGGCCCCAGATCTAGTGGGCCGTTCGGACCACTTCATTGTCTCTTTAAATCGCGAAGCCGTTGGATTCAAGATCAACGGCCTAGATTTGATGTGCCGTCGGACCGTCCAACCTCACGTCAATCTCGATCGTTGGATCTTGATCCATCGGTTTCCTTTACATTCGTGCGCGCGCTTGGCGTCTTAACGTCAGGTGCGCGTGGGCGTTGGATCTGATATCAATGGCCCATGCCTTTTCCATTGGTTAAGTTTTATTTAATTCGGTAAGCATTAGTTCCTAGCGAAAATTGTAATTAAACTTCAAAATTGCATAACTATTTTATTTTAGCTCCGTTTGAGTTGATTCAAATTTTGTTAGCTCTGGTTTGAACTAAGATTTAATCTAAAAATGGTGGGAAGCTTGGTTCAGCTCCAGAAAATGTATTAGTAAATTTGTTTAGTTGTAGGCTTTATTAATTGCTCTAAAATACATTTAACTTGAAAATTGCATAAGTAATTCTCTATAGATCCTTTTTGAGTGAAACCAATTTTGTTGGCTTCCTCTGTTAATGTGCTTAATTGTAGAATAGGATTTAGGCATGCCACTATTTTTAAAACTCTTGTGGTTGCATTTGTTTTGTGCTCTTTTGTATGTCTTTGAAAAATCATAGAAAATGTATCCTAGCTCCAAATGAGGTGAATCAAATTGCGTTGTTCATCTCATGAGGTGCTTTGCTTACCATAAAATCTCAGATGCAACACCTCTTTGGAAAATTGTGCTAAAGAATTAAATTCGGATGAACAGTACCCGATTGTGATTTTCAGTATTTTCCAGCCGGCTGCATTTGTTTTGGCCATAACTTTTGCATTGAGAATCCAAATCCATTGGTTCTTGTTGCTAAATTCCTTAAAAATCATGATCTTGCTGCTGTAAAATTTTCAGAGCATTTGGTTGAAGTTGGCTGTTGAATCTTTTCGGTATTCTTCGTTCTTATCGGTTCTTTTTTGCTTTTTCGTTAGGTGCCGATGAGTTCGTTGATCTTGAGAGTGATCCTCTACAGCATATTGAGCAAATTCAGCAAGGCAAGTAGTTTGATCATATTCAATCCCATTACTTTTAAAGTCTAATACTTTGTTTACAAATTGTATGTATGCATGCTTTTGTGTCAAAGTTAATTTTGTCGATTAGAGGTAGCTATTCCTATTGCATGGTTGCCCTTAAAATGTTATCGCCTGCCACAAACCATAAGTTATTAATCTCGCCGTGAATTAGAGCCGGTGATTGAATTATACTCTTTTATTGTCTTTTTCGGTGTCATGCTTAGAAATGCTTAGCTACCGGTAGAATTAGGCGGTTATCGACTTAGTCGATAACTTTGATCACACAAAATTATTATTCCATTATGTCCAGCACTTGTGCTTTGTTACTTTGTAAAGAAATAAAACTGAAAATGAATTGTTATCGACTTGGGCACAATGGATGATGGTGTGATCTCATGGTGTGTTGGAATGGTGTCTCGTCCCCAAGGACCGAGTTACTTGTGTCACTAAACCGAGCAATCTTTGTGTGCTAACCACACGAGGGGCATATGGAACCTCTCTTGACTAAGTACTTAGAGAGGTATTAATTGATGAGTTGCTGGTGGTAAGAAAAATGTTTGTTTTGGGATGAGAGGGATGGGTTCCTTTCTAGGTTCTCCATACCCAGGAGCACCCGCAATTGCTTCGGCTGGGCCGGTATCTCCGACTCAACGTGTGAGTTCTTAGTGGGAGCCCTTGGGTGGGCGGTTCACTAAGACTAACCCCCATACGTGCGACTCTTAATTAGTACAATCCATTAGAAAGCGTCTCGTAGGACTTAGCCATGCCGGCATACCAAAGGAAGTGTGCTAAATCATGTGGTGAAAAGGCGGTCTAATGTGTGGGTACATTGGTACACCCTCAGAGGGTTAAATCTATTGAATAGCCTCGTCCTAGGTTATGGACATGCTTGGTAAGGTCGTGCAAGAACTAGACTATAACCTTTAATTAAAACTTGTTGGGTTGGTATGAATGGGTAATTCATGCTATTGTTGTGGTGACTATTGGGTTAGTCACTTCCAGGTTGTTGTTGTCATTTATCTATTATTTATCTCATTGTTATTTGAACAATTAAAAACAGTTTTGTCAAATTGCTTTAAATCTATTACATTATTGCAAATGGAAACTTGCTTTATGCTAAAATGAGTCTAGAACCTCCTCCACTTAAACAAGCTTGCATGCAGTTATGTATAGGCTATTACACTACACGTCGATCTTGCGAGTACATTTTGTACTCATTTGCTTTGCTTAAATTTAATTGTTGCAGAGGAGGAAGTCGATCCCTAAGGGATCCACTTTTGTGAGATGTCTTGGCGGGTTTGACGACTAGTTTGGCGGCTTGTTGGTTGCCTTGTGGGTTAAAGGCACACTAATTGGCTCTTGTTTGTCGCCATCTTATGGCTTTTGCTTCATTGTTTATTTACCTCTTTAGCTTGTATTTAGCCTGTCGGCCCTTTTGTAATAACTCTCCTATGTATGTCCTTGCTTTATCTAGTTAGTGCTTTGGTTCTCGTTTCTATGGAATTGATGCATGATTTTGTAAAGGGTGTATATATAGCATACGGGATGTACATATTTTCCCAAGGCACGGATATTTTGTTTGTGATGCTAGGGTCAAGTGGATGACTAAAATTACAAGCGAATGTTCCGGTCCTCACACCTTGATCTCCTCTCGATCTTGGGTGGAGGAGGGAAGGAAAGTCGACAACGGCATTGGGGTCCTTGATCCACCGAGGCTTGTTTGAAGTCTTTGTCAGTCCATCTGAAACAAAACTACCGGGTTTACTAGATAAGGAGAAGAAAGTACAATAGCGAGAGGAAAATCACTTAGAGAAGAAGGAACAAGGAGAAAGATGAAACAACCTAGTTGGGGAAAAGTAGGTTAGACCCAAAGAGCAAGTGGCCTAGAAGCCAAAAGAAGCAAAAAGGTGCAATAGGACCTCTCACAGAAGTCTTATTGCGCGAACAAACAATCTGAGAATCAAAGGGACCACCACACAAAAGGAGTCTAGCAACTAAAGCTATAGGGTTGGGCTGACGAAACGATCTCCGATCTTCAGTCTTCAAGAAGTCCAGCAAGATGTCCTTGGAGAGCAATGACAACGTTGCTTCTTTTCTTCCATCCAGCTCGCTCTCTCTCTTAGGAGCTTCTTGTCACAACCAATGGCGGGGTGCTAGCCAAGAGCCAAGAATCGGCCTTCCTATTCCTTGCTAGGTCCAAAACTTATGATTAAAGAGATCCACTAGTCCTTTTATCTTAAAGTCATCCAATTAGAAATCTAGACAATCAATCCATCTCCCAAAATGTTGGTAAGATGACATGATTCACAATTCTTTCTTGGGCATATGCTTAAATCATTCAACAAATTGCTCACTTTAATTGCACGCTCATTTTCTGCCCACATCAATTGTATCCTCACACCAATCATCACCTTTTTAATCCAAAAATTCTAAAATCACTCCCAGAATCAGTTAAATCCAATTTTGAAACAAAGGTTCTCCCGAAAGCCTTCTCTTAAACCACAAGCTCGAATTTGATCCACCAAATTATTTGTCACCATTTATCCAGAAATTGTTTTAATCAATACCACCATCACAAGGTAAACCTCAAAATACACCCCATATTCTAATCAAGTTATATATATATATATATATATATATATATATATTGATCCGACTAAGGTTCTTTTCAAATTCAGATTCTCGATTCACTCGTATCCAACTAAATCCAGTATAACCCACAAAGTCAAATTCAAGCTTCCAACCAATATTTCACCCATTCTAGGTTCAAGGAATCCCTTACCTCAAAGCAATCAAATCAATGCTTCACATTCCTATATCCTCAATGATGCATCAAAACTTTGCTCTAGGATCACCTTCTATCTACACAATCTATGCAATCCACAATCTGCTCCTCTTCATCCATTCATACTCCCTAGTATAATCAACAACAAGCACAGAATCCACTAGGGCTTCTTATAATCATCAGATCCACAAAAAGGCTCCTTCCAAGCTACCTAGCTTGGCATCCACCTCACTGGTTCTTCTTGCAAGCATAGCTCTTGAGAACCCAAGTCGTTCAGAAAGCACCAATAGCACCATCTTCTCGGGGCTTCGAGCTCTAGAACATAAGGGCTCGGTCCTATAGAAATTTCTGAGTTAAGGAGATCAAATTGAATTCAAAACAAAGTTCCAGAAGGGGTAAGATACATGAATCTAAGAAAGAGATAAGAAAGGAATAGAATGAGAGGAGAAAAGGATGAGACCAGATAAGATCAGAATAGAACAAGACAAGAGAAGAACCACTAATCAGGTTTTCAAGTTGGTTTGATTTAGAACATAGTTTTTGAAACTGGCTAAAACGACCATGCTAATTAAGGTTACGTCCAACAGTCGATATGGAGTTCTGATACCACCTTTGTAAGGACCTCCCTCAGGTTGCACCAGGAGAGATCTCCTAGGACCTCCCAGGAGGTTCGACAGGACCACCTGGAGGTCTAGGAGGTCCTCCAAGACCACCCGAGGAGGTCTCTAGGAGGTCTCGGAGTGCCTCCAGGACCTACCTAGGAGGACTTTGAAAGTCCACCCGTGGTCCTCCAAGGCCACCCGAGGGTCCCAGACCACAGGCTCACTAAGCTAGTCCCATGATCGATCCCGCTAGCTCTTAGCAGACATACATTGGTGTGATCAAATCCATACAACAAAGCGAGAAGAAGCAAATGACCACTTAACATATATTAATTAAAGAACTTTCGGTCAAGCTTCTTACAGGGGTTTGCCTCTTGGGCTACAACAGAAGAGCACTAATAGCGGAGGTAAAAACACAAATGCGTGGAGCCAGCCAACAAGCCCACGGTCTATCGAGTGGAGGACGTCCCCTAGGTCACATGGTCTCCAAAGACCTCTTCTTCACTGAGCTTTGAGCTCCCTGGAACTTCCTTGAGTTGCTGATTAAAACAGAGGGCACAAGCCATGAGTACTTTTGAATGTACTTAGCAAGCCGTGGGAAAAAGCATGCAATAAATATTCATGAAGGGCTTGCCAAAAGAGAGCTGTATGGTTAGTTGCAAAAACCAATATTGTTAGTGAATAACGTAAGTAGATTGAAAAGCTCAAGTTAAAACAATAATACATAAATACATTTGATTTCAAAAGAGGTCGTGAGCACCCACTCACTCCCAAGACCACTCTGGAGCACCCACTCCAGAGCTCCCAAAGCCCACTCGTGGGAGGCCTGGTCGCACCCACGACCAGGACCTCAACCACGACCACTCTGGAGCACCCATTCTAGAGATCCACAACTAGCCCTGGACCACAACTCGAGCTAACCATGACCCTCTGGAGCTGGCCAACGTCTCTTGAGGCAAAACCATGGCCTCTCGCAGAGGTGCCTAGGGACACAAATTATAAAATCTACCCCTTGCATAATTTTCACCAAGCAATGTCCTTGACCAAGGACATAGCTAATCGAATAGATTGATACTCTGCAGAGGTGTACAACTTTACCCACAATCCACGACCTCTCTAGCGGGTCGGTTCCCATCGAACCCTTACTCACTTCGAAGGTGAGCAGGTCTAGAGAGCGCTGCAAGGCCATTACAAAGCTTTGATTTTGACTCGGAGCTGCCCGCTAAGGTTTTGCTTCCATTGGGTTGCAAACCCCCCAATTCATGCCCCTCTTGCGCCAAATACCAAAGACGCTCCACCACAATGAACCGAGTCATTTCATTGCTAATTATTTGGCCTGCACCATCCCCATAAAGTGATCTTGTGGTTGCAGTAGGGCCAGTTCAATGACACAAAGTAAAGTCCTTAATTGTCGCTCGAGCAAGATCTCCTCAACCCAAGCAGTGCAAAGCACCCCTTTACTGCACGATCACTTGCCCCAGCAAGAAAACCTTTTAGGTTCAACTCGGCCAAAGACCACCCTGATCCTGGCACACAAATTTTAATCAAAGTGGTCTCGCACTACAATCAACACAATCATGGCCTCAGCACCACAGCTGCTCAAGTGGCACCAACCACAGTTCCATAATTCATTAATCAAGTTTATCAATATTGAAACATGATTCTCGAGACCAGCGCATCTAAAGCAAGGCTATGCATATAAAAACGTCCCCATGTTGGCAATACCAAGTAAGGCCAACTACAATTACCCATTTTAATGTGTCCAAGGGAAATCATGTCAACATGTCGAGTTCAAATATTCAAAGAGGCATATTGTCAAGTAGGACAATAGCTACTGCCCAAACCATCTCTATAAAAATAGCCATGCAAGTTTAATAAATCGAAATACTTTTGCAAAATGGGATCAAGATGATCAAAGGCCCACGACTTGCCTCTATTGATGAGAAAAGCTTCGGTAGAGGTGGCTTGATCCACGAACTCCTTCAGTAACAACCGAGATCTACACGGTTGCAAAGAAACCAAATAAGCAATGAGACTCCAAGAAATCCAAAAGAACTTACTTAAAGCCAAAAGAGAAAAGGTCCACTAAGGGGGGAAGGTCCGAGAGGGAGGTCCAAACTCAAGGGGGTCCGAACCAGAGGAGCTTGGAGAGCTCACCAGGACAGGGAGAACCCGTGGGAGAGGTTAGAATGAAGAACAAGGAGGAAGTGGGTGCCCCTGGTGCTCTATTTAAAGGAAAATGAGAATAGGAGCACCACCAAAAGGAAAAGACCAGGTTCAAGGTATTGGCAAGGGCACACTACCAGATGGTATGAAAAAGGATTAGATTAGGAAAAAGGAGGAGACAAGAGAAGGGAAAGTCAAGGGAAGGCTGGCAACATTTAATGCGCACAAACTTTTGCATTAGAAATGATGTGACAAGAGTTAGAAAAGGTACTGACAGGACTGACAAGTAGCCTAGTCAACCTCAGGTGAATAGATCAGTCAAAGGGGTGGTCATGACCAAAGGGGAGGTCGTGACCAACAGGGGTGATCTCAACCGCAAAGGTGGTCTTTGCAAAAAAGACTAGAGGTCGTGACCTCTAGGGGAGGTCTGACCGTAAAGGTGGTCTTTGCAAAGACCACAGGGAGGTCCTAAGGACAAAGAGGCTCAAGGGAGGAGGTTCGGAGGACAAGGGAGGGGGGGCCAAAGGATAGGGAGACCCTGTGGGAAGGAGGTCCTGAGGATAAAGGAAGAGGTCTTGAGGATAAAGGAAGAGGCCCTGTGGGGGGGCCAAGACCTCGAACCTGGTAGTCGTCAAATGCTTGCCCTATTGCACCACCATCCCAGAGGTCTCAAGCACCAGCTTCTCATCCACAACAAGCAGCGGTTCAACACTATAACCGCCAAAATCAGCAGCCCGGTACTCAAAATCCTGCAGCCAACATCACTTGCTTCAACTGCAATGAGCGCGGACATCATGCTAACAAGTGTCCAAAGAAGAATACTTCAGCGCCTCAACCTCAGCCATTTGGTGTTCAACAGCGACCCCAGGGCCTTGCCCAAGGCCCAGGCGGACAGCAAGCGCCAAGCCAAGAAGGTAATGGACGTGGTCGCCTCAACCACACTACTGCTGAAGAAGCCGGCGCCTCACCTGATGTGGTAACGGGTACGATTCTCGTACACTCAGTACCTATCGTAGCATTATTTGATTCTGGAGCAACTCATCCCTTTGTGTCTAAAAAGTTTACTCTACAACAAGAACTAGAAGCTGCATCTTTGCATAGCACTATGGAAATTCACTCACTTGGATGCGTCATGAAAACAAAATTCGGATGTCTAGGTGTTCCAATTGAAATCAATGGGGTAGGATTCAAAGCCGACCTTATCATGATAGATACACCTGGGATAGATATAATCCTAGGGATGGATTGTTTATCCAAGCATCAAGGGGTTATTGATTGCGCTACACGAGCATTTTCTCTAGTCAACTTTGATGGAGAGCGCATTGACTTTGCCCCCACATACGGCACTCTACCGCAGCAGCCCAAACTCAATTTCATAACAATCCCAGACCTTAGTCAAGTGCCCGTGGTATGCGAATATCCTGATGTGTTTTCAGATGAACTGCCGGGAATGCCACCTGATCGGGACATGGAATTCGTGATTGACTTGATACCCGGGACAGCACCCATATCTAAACGGCCTTATCGTATGGATTCTGATGACTTAGCCGAGTTGTAGAAACAACTCAAGGAACAGCTGGACAAAGGATTTATTCGCCCCAGCTCATCTCCATGGGGATGTCCCCCATTGTTCGTCACAAGAAAGGACGACAGTTTACGTATGTGCGTTGACTACCGCCCTCTGAGCGAAGTCACCATCAAGAATAAATATCCTCTTCCAAGGATTGATGACTTGTCCGATCAAATGAATGGTGCCTATATTTTCTCTAAGATAGACATGAGAACTGGGTATTTTGAACTCAAAGTCAAGCCTGAAGATATTCCGAAGACTGCCTTCACTACCCGTTACGGTCTATATGAGTATACCGTAATGTCGTTTGGACTTACCAATGCTCCTGTGAATTTCATGAATCTCATGAACAAGGTCTTTATGGAGTACTTGGACCAGTTCATAGTGGTCTTCATCGACGATATTCTCATCTACTCCAAAACTGAAGAAGAGCACGCACAGCATTTGCGTTTAGTGCTCGACAAGCTGCGTGAGCATCAACTGTATGCCAAGTTCAACAAATGTGAATTCTGGCTTAAAGAAGTCGGATTTCTAGGCCACGTTCTATCCAAAGGAAGTGTGGCAGTAAACCCAAGCAAGATCCAAGAGGTTCTAGATTGGAAGCAACCCCGAACCGTTCATGAAGTCCGAAGTTTTCTTGGATTGGCGGGATATTACCGTCGATTCATCGAGAACTTCTCCAAGATTGCAAGATCGATGAACCAACTTCTGAAAAAGGAAAAGAAGTTTGAATGGGCAGCCTCGTGCGATGAGAGTTTCCGCGAGCTAAGGAAAAGGCTCACATCAGCCCCAGTGCTCACTTTGCCAGATATACATAAATACTTCACTGTATATTGTGATGCATCTCGCCACAGCCTTGGATGTGTGCTAATGCAAGAAGGCAAGGTAGTAGCTTATGTCTCGCGTCAATTGCGGCCACATGAAGCTAATTATCTAACCCATGATGTGGAGTTAGCAGTAGTGGTTCATGCCTTGAAAACTTGGAGGCATTACATTATCGGCAACCGGTGTGAGATATACTCGGACCATAAAAGCCTGAAGTATTTCTTCACACAGCCAGATCTCAATTTAAGGCAACGAAGGTGGCTTGAATTAATCAAAGACTATGACTTAGGCATTCATTACCACCCTGGTAAGGCCAATGTGGTAGCCAATGCTCTAAGCCGAAAACTTCACTACATGAGGGCATCAATCGAAGAGACTCAACCGATGCTACACGAAGAGTTTCATAAACTCAACTTGGAAATAGTTGAAGAAGGTTATCTTGCCACCCTGGCCCTGCAACCTACTCTGGAATCACAAATCCAAGCTGCCCAACTCAAAGATCCGTGATAGCCAAATCAAGCAAAATCTACAAGGAGGCGTAAAATCGATTTTTCCAAAGCTCGAATGGATTGATTATGTGGACAACAACTCTATGTTCCCAATGATCAAGATATCAAAGAGTTAATCTTGAGAGAAGCTCATGGTACTCCTCTCTATTCATCCCAGAAGCACAAAGATGTACCAGGATTTACGAAAGCAATTCTGGTGGTCCGGTACGAAGAAAGACATCGCCACACATGTTGCCTGGTGCGACGTATGCCAGCGTGTCAAAGCAGAACATCAATGACCCATGGGGATACTTCGACCCCTGAATATTCCCGAATGGAAATGGGATGAAATTAGCTTGGATTTCATCACAGGGTTACCAAAGACCCGAAAGGGGCACGACTCCGTATGGGTTATTGTGGATCACCTAACCAAGGTAGCCCACTTCATTCCGGTCAAGACCACCTATAATGGAGCCAAGCTAGCAGAACTTTATATGGATAATATTATTCGTCTGCGTGGCGTACCAAAGATCATAACCTCTGATCGAGGACCTCAGTTCACTTCCCGATTTTGGGATAGTGTACATGAACTGCTAGGAACCAAGCTTTTCTTCAGCACGGTTTTCCATCCTCAAACCGGAGGCCATACAGAAAGGACAAATCAAATACTAGAAGACATGTTGCGAGTATGCGTGTTGTCCTATAGCACCGATTGGGAGAAATGCTTAGCGCTCGTTGAGTTTTCTTATAACAACAACTTCCAGGCCAGTCTCCAGATGTCTCCATTTGAAGCATTATATGGAAGAAAGTGTAGGACACCACTGTTCTAGTCCGAAGTCGGAGAACGGCAATTGACCTACCGTCATTCACGAAGCTCAAGAGCAGGTGGATGCGATAAGAAGACGCTTAAAGGAAGCACAGCCACAACAAAAGAGCTATGCCGATTGTCGTCGCCGTGAGCTGAGCTTTGAAGTAGGCGATTTTGTCTATCTCAAGGTCTCACCAATGCAAAGTATTCGCCATTTCCAAGTTCGTGGGAAATTGTCACCATGATATATCGGTCCTTACCAAATTCTTGCAAGAAAAGGCGAAGTAGCTTATCAGCTAGAGCTGCCACCTCAACTTTCAGACGTACATGATGTCTTCCACATATCTCAGCTTAAGAAATGTCTTCGGACTCCCACCGAATCTATTCCTTTGGAAAGCCTGGATATCCAACCAGATCTTTCTTACCAAGAGCAACCAATTCGAGTTTTAGAAGAAGCCACGCGTCATACGCGAAGCCGTGCCATCAAGATGCTGAAAGTCCAGTGGAGTAACCACACCAAAGATGAAGCTACGTGGGAACAAGAAGACCAACTTAGAGCGGAATTTCCTTCGTTCTTCTCCGAGCCTACCGAATCTCGGGGACAAGATTCTTTGTAAGGGGGGTAGGTCTGTAACATCCCAAAATCCTAATCTTGGGATTATGTAATATAAATGCATTAGAAAAAGTCCCTTTGAACATTTGCATTTAAACTCTGCCTTTTTGAAAATTTTGTGTTGATTTTAAAAATAATACTTGAACACCTTTAGGTGCTAAAAAGGAAATAGATAGAACAAAGTAAAAAATTTCTAAGTAGGAGAATGGTTTCGGGCTTTGTATCCCAGGAATTATTCAACAAAATTTCTATATGAAATTTTGCTTAGGAAAATCTTCACAACCCTTAGGATCAGCACCTTGTTTGAATTTTGTAGAAATTTAGGTAAGGTGTTAGCCTCTGAAGTTTTTTTTGAAGAAACTAATTAAGCTTAGTAGTCTACATAAATATTTTCATAAATTTTGGACTTCGTTTTATTGGTGAATTAAATCGGCAAAAAATTCAGCTGATAATTCAAAAACCCTAAAGCCTGTACTATTCATCGGGCTCAAGTCCAACCCTCACGGTTGAACCCAACCCTCTTCACAATCGGACTAGTCTGAAAGAGCGTAAGAGATTTGGGCCGTTGGATTTGAAAATCAACTGTCAAGATCCAAAGTGTCGTTCGGACCGTCTGAACAGCACAACCCTTGTGAGCTGTTGGATCTAAAACCAACCGCCCAGATCAACTAGAACGTTCGGACCGTCCGAACGTTTGCACAATATGGGCTGTTCATTCTTCATCAGGGCTGCCCAGCAAACACATGCATGCACCGTTAGATCTTTATTGGACGGGTCAGATCGAGTGGGCCGTTCGGACCATCCGAACAGCTCATTTCATCTGAGCCGTTGATTATGAAATAAACGATCCATATTAGTTGGGCCATTCGGAGCATCCGAACAGCACAATTCATCTCAGCTGTTCGTTTCTAATCGGACCGTCATGATTTGATCAACGTGTACCGTTTCGTTGGGTCACTGACTGGTGGGCCCCGAGCACAGGGACCTTCGTCCACCTCACGCCCGGGAGCACCAACGCAGCATCGAAGCTCTCCGCCGCCCATCGGTTTTGACCTCACCGCCCACGGTTTTGCTGTAGCTCAGCTACTCCAATTGCATCGCCATTCAATTTTGCGCCCATGCCTGCTCACGCCAACTCTCAGCTGGCCGTACAATGTTGTGAAGCTCCGCCACCTTACCCATGACTGCCCGAGCCCTTTCTCGTTCATCTCCGCCGCTTAGGCTATAAAAAACCATCCTGAGCTTCGTTTCTTCCTTTCCAAACTCATGCGCTCACTCATTTCTCATTTCATCCCCTCAATCCAACTCTAAAGCTCTAAGAGCGGAAACCCTAACTTTGCCGCGCGTCATCATCTTCGTCTCCGGCGCTGTGAAGGGTTTGGTGTCGATTTGTTCGCATCATATCGCATCCCTTAACATCTTGAATCTATCTCCTCAAACAATTTAGCTTTTGATCCATAGGAGCTCCCGATTGGGTCCTTCTTCGTCTCTGGCCAGAACGCCGCCTCAAGCATTACCGGCATTTTACTATGCTCTGGACCGATTGGCTGCACCTGGAGCATCGCTAGAGCACCAGGGATCTCCTCCGATCATCAGACTTCAAGCTAATCCACCCTTTCATCTTCTCCACGCGCGACCAACCTCGCCGCCGCCGCTCATCGTCAACAGCACGCCTCAGACCATCTCTGTACCTCCGCGTCATTCTGGTACACTCCTAGTAGTCCCTAGATGCTTATGCGCGTGTCAGATTATCACGAGCGTAGCTCATTTTCCTTGTCATCGTTTGCCGTAGCTGTTCTTCTGCTCGCCGCCGGCGCGCCACCGTGTTGAGCCACCCCAGGCCACGCCGTCGGTGCCGGTAGGTGCGCAATAGTATGTAGATCCTGTTTTGAGCATCCATTTGCCTCGCCGAACCCCACATCGCCGGCAAGCAGCGCAGCCGTGAGTGCCACCGCGTGGCACCGTGATGACGAAACTGTAGCACGTCATCAGTGTGCCTAATGATGCCATTAGAGCTAACTAATCGTTTAACTGTTTAGGTAATTCTAATGAGACGCTTACATGTGGGACCAAGTTGCTAAGTTAACTCAAATCGGTAACTTTGCTTGAGTCTATGACAAGAGGGCCCCACGGGTTAAGTGCACAGTGAGAACCCCGTGGACCGTCTCACTGACAGTGGGCCCCCTCTGTCAGTGTTAACCAGAAATCCAATGGAAAATAGAAAATACACTTTCAGTTATAGCCAGAATATGTTTTCTAGTAGCGAAGGTGTAAAATCCGATATAACAGATGCAAGAATATGCTTTCTCCATTAGAAAACGTATTTTCCATTTATTCTGTATTTTTCCAAACCGAGTGTAGTAAAAGCTTTATAATGGAAGAGGTCTTGAGGACAAGTGGTCCTAAAGACAAAGGGAGGTCTTGAGGACAGGAGATCCTAAAGACAATAAGGAGGTCTTGAGAGAAAAGGGAAAGAGAGGAGGTCAAATAAGAGGGAGGTCCAGAAAGAGGGGAACCATCCCTAACTTGACTCTCAGAAATCAAAGAGGTTTGAAACACAAACCCGAGCTAAGAGTCACTCGGGGTTTGGTCCTGACCATTAAGGGATTGTGAGAACCTGGGGTATTTAACTTGTAATACTCAAGCATCAAGATGGCTCTAGCATTACAAATCAAATATCTCGACTCTCCGCGTATATGTACTTCCCAGAATTGCAGTACACATACCCCATACAAAAATTATGCATCAATTCCATTCAACACATAGAACCGAAGCACAACTAAGCAATTCAAAAGACATACAATATAGAGTTATTACAAAAGGGCCGACCGCCAAATAACAACTAAAGAGTTAATTAAACAATGAAGCAATAAGCCATAAGATGGCGATAAACAAAAGCCAATTAGTGTGCCTTTAACCCACAAGGCAACCAACCGGGCCACCAACCTAGTCGTCAAACCCGCAGCACATCTCACAAAAGTGCATCCCTTGGGGATCCACTTCTTCCTCTGCAACAATTAAATTTAAGCAAAGCAAATGAGTACAAAATGTACTCGCAAGACGGCGATGTAAGGGTAATAGCCTATAATTAGCTACATGCAAGCTTATTTAAGTGGAGGAAGCTCTAGACTTACTTTTAGCATAAAGCAAGTTTTCATTTACAATAATGTAATAGATTTAAAGAAATTTGACAAACTATTTTTAAATATTGAAATAACAGTGATACAATAATAATAACAACAATAAAGACAACCTGAAAGTGACTAACCCAATAGCCACCACAACAATAGCATGAATTCCCCATTCATACCACCCACATCAAGTTTTAATTAAATGTTATAGTCTAACTCTTGTAGAGACCTAACCAAGCGTGTCCATAACTTAGGACGAGGCTATTCGAATAGTTTATACCCTGCAGGGGTGTACCAATGTATCCACACGCTAGACCGCCTCTTATGCCACTAGATTAAGCACACTTCCGAAGGTATGCCGGCAAGGCTAAGTCCTACGAGACATTTCCAATATTGTGCATTAACTACGAGTCGCCCATATGGAAGAAGCCCATATGTTGATATGGAGTCATCAAAGATGCTCACCGCCTTTATAAGGGACGATGCTCCTTGCAGTGGATAACCTCCACCACTACTCACCCAAACACACACAAGTTTCTTTTTCAACACAACGCACACAACCACCATGCGACCCGGAGCTAACACACGCTAAAGTACTAAGTCAAGAGAGGTTCCATATGCCTTTCATGTGGTTAGCACGCAATTATGCTTGGGTCGGTGTCCAAGATGTTCGGTCCTTGTTGATCCAGGCACCATTCTAGTCACACCATAAGATCACACCATTAACCATTGTGCCCAAGTCTCAAACATTTCATTTTCAGTTTCAGTTTTTGACTTTACAAAGTAACAAAACACAAAGTGCTAAGCATAATGATAATAGTAATTTTGCCGCCCAATTCTACCGGTAGCTAAGCATTTCTAAGCATGACACCGTAAAGACAATAAAAGAGCATAATTCAACCACCGGGCTCTAATTCACCGGCAAGATTAATAACTTAAGTTTAGTGGTAGGGGATGAACAATTTAAGGGCAACCATGCAATAGGAATAGCTACCTCTAATCGGGAAAATAAACTTTGACACAAAAGCATGCATACATACAATTTGTAAACAAAGTATTAGACTTTGAAAGTAATGGGATTATCATGATCAAACTGCTTGCCTTGCTGGGGATGACTCTCTTGCTGTAGAGGATCACTCTCGTATACAATAGAATCATCGGAACTTACCGAAAGAATCGAAAGCACAATAAGAACGAATAATACCGAAAGGACCCAGAAACTCAAAGTCATCCAAAAATCAAGAAAAATTCCCAGAAGGTAGAGCATGATTTTATATGAATTTAGCAACAAGAATCAATTGATTTGGATGTTCTATGCAAAAGTTATGGCAGTTTGAAAGTCAGTTTTCTAGAAAATCTAACTAAATTGCCATCTGTTACTGTTCATTCGAATTAAATATTTTGGTGAAAATTTCCAGAGGGGTGGTGTACTTGCAATTTTTATAGTAGGCAGAGCACCACATGAGATGAACAATGGAATTTGATTCACCTCATTTGGAGCTAAGATGAATTTTCTATGATTTTTCAAAGTTATGCAAGTAGTGCACATGTTACATGTAAAATAAGATTTTTAGTAACAGTATCCTACTCACAACCTATTTTACAATAAACTACACTAACAGAGGAATCCAACAAAATTGGGTTTACTCAATTTGGAGTTACAGAGAAATACTTATGCATTTTTGAAGTTAAAGCAATTTGTAATGCAACAATATTACTAATCCTAAAGTAATTTTGCCAAAAGTGTTTTCTGTAATAGTAACATGATTCAACCCATTTTTATATTAAAGTACATTTAAAAAGGAAACTAACAAAATTTGAATCATCAATTTTGGAGCCAAAATGAATTACTTATGTAATTTTGAAGTTTAAGAAATTTTCAGTTCATAAATAAAGCATTTCGGAAATTATATAAACATAACATACTTTTTACACTCAGCCTAACCTAGCCACAGTCACTGACCAGTGGGGCCTAACAAATAGTGCCATTTTCTATTTATCCTAAGGATTAACCGAACTGACAGGTGGGGTCCGCTTGCCATAGACTCATACTCGTGAACTTGGTTCACCGGTGTATGAGCTCAGTGCACAGCGCACTTAAGTGGCTCGGGCCCACCTGTCATCCACTGCTCACCAATACTTAACACGGCTAATCCCGCTTTACCGACAAAGATTGAGATTTAAATGCTAATCATTACCACTTAAAGCTAATGACGACGCTACAGGAACGGTCCGAAACTGCCACGCAGGGCGCACTGTGGCCGCGAGTTTCCCCGACGAACCAGAGCACGGCGGCGCGGGTGAGTGCTCAAAATGGGTAGCCCGCAACCTCGCGCACCCGACGGCACCAGCGGCGAGGCCAACGGTGGTCCGACGCGGCGGCGCGGCGAGCTAAGGCGGCGATGGTGCTCGGGCTACAAGCCAACGCTCAAAGCGTTGGTGCCCGAGGCGATTTAGCGAATGCATGAGCATTAGAGGGGCTCCAGGAACTTACTGCGATGACCCAGAGGTGGGGAGGTTGCCGGAGTTGGGCCGGCAACGAGAAACCGAGGCGGCGGCGGCACTTCACCGAGGAGAGCTCAACCAGAGCCAAATGGTCCGGAACTAGAGGTATGGGGAGTATTAGCAGGGTCCATAGATGGTGCACAAGCGAGGAATCGACAAGAGGCTTACCTCACCGGAGATGGGGAAGAAAAGAAGCTTCGCGGCCGAAAATGGAACAAGCTTCTAATTCCCGGGCTCCTGTGAATCGATGGCCAAATTGCGTGAGGGGAAATACTAACCAAGCCAAAGCATGCATGGTGATGCACTTAAGCAAGGATAATACTCACCGGACACGGAGTTGGCACGGCAGCAGCTTCGGGTGCGTGCTCTGGAGTAGCAGGGAGCGCGCCTCGTCTCCTCGGGCTACACAAGAAGACAAGGGCTCAAACCGACGCACAAGAGGGCGGTGAAGGAAGAAGAAGAAGGGGGAACCACGCAGAGGAAGCTCACCCAAGAGGGCAGCTCGAACAAGCGTCTCCCTGCTCAGCCACCGAGAGGAGGAATGACTTCCAACGGGTGAGAGAGGGGGTATTATCTCCGTGTTGCAGACGGAGCAGAGGTGGCGTGAACTGGCAAAGTCCCAGGAGTGGTCAGGACGGGCGGTGGATTCACAGCGTGCCCGCGCGTTGACGGAGCAAGGCAGAGCGGCACGGCCGCGTGGCGCGGGACTTCTGCGCGAGCGCCAGCGCGAGGAGGAAGACGTAGCTAACCGGTGGGGCCCGCGGCGTTAGTGACTCAGCGGCGCGTGAGAGATCGAGTGAAGAGGGTCGACGCGGGCCGTTGGATCGAGATCCAATGGTCGACAACGTGCGAGAATCTTTATACCAGGCTGAAGCGGTACGCGATCAGGACCATTGAGTTTCCATCGGACGGCTTACGTGAGGTGCGGTTAGGTGACTCGATCGAGCCAAGTCGGCTCGGGTCGGACTTGAGTCTGGTTCGAGTCAGAGGAATAGTGATTTCTGTTTTTTATCTAAAAGGCTGAGAAGATAGGGAATTTTTGGAGGTAGCTTCGAAGCTCCAAAAATTCTAAAATTTTTATGAAAACTTGCTGGATCAGAGGACAACCTTGCATAATTTTTCTAGGAATTTTCATGCAATGTATTGCTCTCTAGAAAATTCACAAGAGGCTGCCCTAGGGGTTTGACTAGAATCCTAGTTGGTTTGACTAGCTCTTTAGAAATAGCAACTAAAATCTAAAAATTATGAAAATTTTCAGAGAGGTCACTAGGATGATCTAGAAGCTAGGAAAAATATTTCTAGAGGATGATCACAATATTAGATTTGAAAGTTTTCAAGGATTATGCTTTCATCAGTTGAAGCATTGGTCTTTGAAAATAGGAAATTCACGGGGAAAATTTTCAGAAAATTTCAAATGACATCATGAGGCAACAAAAGTTTTAATTTATCCTCATTTTCTTACATTTGAAACACAACCCATAGTTTGGGATGTTACAGGGATGGTCATAACCACAAAGAAGTCTAGAGCAGAAGGGTGGTCGAAACCCAAGAGAGGAGGTCTAAACCATCATAGAGGTCTAAACACAAAGAGGAGGTCTAGACCATCAAGGAGAAGGCCCTGAGGAGGTCCAAATACAGGGGAGGTCTGAACCTACGAGGCGGTCCAAACACAGAGGAGGTCTAGGTCAGAGAGGTCTCAACGCAAAGGGGACCCTCAAAGGAGATCTAAGCCTCAGGGAAGACCTAATCCACAAGGAGATCTAAACCTCATAGAAGGTCTAGATCACAAGGATATCTAAACCTCACAGGAGGTCTAAATCACAAGGGGAAAGTCTCGAGGAGGTTCCTGACCAAAGGGAAAAACCATGACCTAGAGGATGGCCCTGGACCACGAGGGTGGTCCTGGCAAAAGACCAAGGGGAGGTCTGGAGGACAAAAGGGGTCCTGCGGGCAAAGAGGTCTAGAGGCTAAGGTTAACCAAGGGGCTGGTCACATCCGAAAGGGGAGATCGTGGCCTAAAAGGGGAGGTCCTTACCATAAGAGGCGATCTGGACCAGGAGGGTGGTCTTTGCAAAAAGACCAGCAAAGATCTAGGAGGTGGTCCTTGCAAAACAACCAGGAGGAGGTCCTGGGAAATAAGGAAAGGCGCACAGCAAAGTAGGGCCGTGCGATCAAGATCGGATGGCTCGGATAGTGCGCCTACGCGAAGGGGGAGAAAGGGAGTTGACCGGAGGCATGGTTCAAAGGAGGACGAGGAGATCAGAACCAAGGGCAGGTCCTGACCACGAGATCTACAAGGGGAGGCCCTGGATGGCCAAGATCTACAAAGGGAAGGTCCTGGACGATCAAGGGCTACAAAGGGAGGTCCTAATGGTTAAGATCTCACAAGGGGATGTTCAAAGGAGGTCTAACCCACAAAGAGATTCAAACCAACAAAGAAGGGGGGGGTCTGGATTGAAGGAAATCCAAACCAGGGGAGGTCCAGAGAACAAGGGAAGGTTTGAGCGAGAGGGAGATCTGGACACCAGGGGATGTCCAACAAAAGGAGAGTCTAGGCATACGGAGATGTCCAGACCAAAGGAAGGAGGTCTTAGACCTACTAGGAGGTCTGGACAAGGGAAGGTCCAACACAAGGGAGGTCTGGACCGAGAGAGAGGGGTCCAGACACAGAGGAGGTCCTAGAAAAGAGAAGCTGGGCCTAAAGGCACACAGAGCAAAAAGAGAGAAGGGAAGCAAAAGCCAAAGAACACCAGAGAACTTCAACCAATCAGAGAGCACCAACCAACTGGACTTAGTTGAAGTTTGGTTAGTTCAAGTTAAATCTCCAACTTTCCAAAAATCTTCAAGTTAAGCTTTGAATTGTCAAGAAAACCAAATGGTTATTTTTATTTTGAAAGCTTTTCAAAACTCTGGACAAACGGGACGTTACAAACCTACTCCCCTTAAAGGGAATCTCGACCCTGATATTCGAGCTGACTAGATAATAGGTTCGGGAACTTGGTTTCACTCACTCTTCCAACAACTTTCTCTTGGAGTGAGGCGAAACCGAACTAGCACCAAGACCGCCGAGACTTACCAGAGTCGAGCCAAGCAAATGCTCACAAGATCAAACCGTTCAACACAAATCGAACGGCGCGCAAGCGATAGAGGTCCGAAACAAACGGGAGGTCCGGACGGACACAAGGGGATTTTAAATGAGGTTTAAATGGATAGGAGGAGGTC
Source organism: Phyllostachys edulis (assembly GCA_036346405.1). NCBI lineage: Eukaryota > Viridiplantae > Streptophyta > Magnoliopsida > Poales > Poaceae > Phyllostachys > Phyllostachys edulis. Next base: position 38,284,950 of record CM070547.1, on the reverse strand, counting down.
CAAGAGAACACGAGGAGGTGCAAAGGGACGCAAAGAGACCCAATTGGACACTGAAGAGGTTCAATTGATCACAAGGGGATCCGATTGAACGCAGGGAGGTCCAATTGAATAGCAAGAGGTCCACATGAACACGAAGAGGTTCAGATAGATAGAGAAGGGTTTTAAAGGGACCTTAAGAGTTTCAAACCAACCAAAGTTCAAACAAAAGATACAAGGAAGGGTTCAGAAGAGAAAGAAGGAACTGGGCCAAGGGGAAAACATGAATCAAACAGGGAAAAGAAGGAGCTCCAGAGAACTCAAATGAAACTGACTTGTAAGAACCACCTAGAGGACTGGCGGCTTGGCTTGAAGCTTGGGGAGAAGCTTTCTTTCGCGGATGATGCCGAGGGCAGTTCTTGGCGAAGTGACCCCATTGGTGGCAGCTGAAACACTGGATATCTTCGACAAACTTGGTGCTCTTAGGTTGCTAGCTGCTGCTATCCAAGGTAAGACCACCCTGAGATGCAGCTGGATGAGGTGCTGCGACAGAGGTCACGAGGGTGACAGGAGGTCCTGGGTGCTGATGTTGCACAGATGTCCTGGCTTGCTGAGGAGGTCCTTGATGAGCGCCGAACTGTGACACACTTACCTCGAAGATCTGCGGAAGTTCTGCTGATGAAGCTTTCTTCATTGGGCACTGACTGGCAAAATGCCCCTTTTTTCGACAGCTGAAACAAGTGACACCTGAAGCGCGAGGGGGCTTCTTCTGTGGCGGGCTTCTCAAAGATGAGCTAGGGAGCGACAAACCGGCAGGCTGCTGCACACTGGTTTCTTGAGGCACTAGCAAATCCATGCTTCTGTGCGCACACAACTGAGACAAAATCCTTCTGTTGCTCTTACCGCTTGCTGCTGGTGTTATTGTTGCAATCAAAGTGGCTTCTGGGATGCCATCCGGGGTGACTTCTTAGCGCTTCTGCGGGCAATCCTTGGCAAAATGGCCCATCTCCTAGCATCTGAAGCACTGAACTCCTGCTCTCAAGGTCTTGTTTTGCAAAGATTGACCACTAACACTGTCATGGGATGCCTGCATTGGTGGACAAGGTGCTGACCTTGGAGGCTTTGACACGGCAATTGCTGGAGCTTTGCTGGGTGGAGACTGATTCATACAAATCTTGGAGCTTCTTGCACCCTTTTGCTCTTGATCCATTATCTTTCTCTTGTGCCAGATGTCTTGTCGATAGCAAGGAGCTTCTGTGCTATGTGCCCCGGGATGGACCTCTTCTGGATTTGGTTCCTCCGATCGACTTCGATCTTTGAAATTGCTAGATATGGTGGTGGCGGGCAAAGAAAGCGAGGCTTTTGGTTCACCATTGCTATAAGAGCAACAATGGATCGGTTCTCTTTGGTTCACCAAAGTTGACTAGGGCTGCCACGGCTTGATTCTGTTGAGTCATCATTTGATTCATGCTCATTCTTGTGCTCATTAATCGGGTCTCGAGCCGCCAAAAACTAACTTAAACCTTGTGTAACATCCCAAATCTGGGTTTGTGTTTCAAATGTAAGAAAATGAGAAGAAATTAAAACTTTTCTTGCATCTTGTAGTTTTGAACTCTTCTGTAATTCTTGTAAGGAATTGTGGAATTCAAAAACTTAAATCTCAATTGACTATGTCAATCCCCTTTCAACCCTTATTGTGAATCTTGTGTTCAACCTCTAGAAATATTTTTCCTTGGTTCTAGGGATGCTGTGTGACTCCTCTGAAAAATTTCATGATTTTTAGAAATTATTTGATAATTTTTGGAGGCAAGTCAAACCAGTTTGACACTTGGTCAAACCCTAGAGCAAACCTTGAGGAATTTTTTGAGCAAAATTCTTTGCATAAAAATCTCTGGAAATTTTATGTAAGCTTTATCCTGGAGCTAGGAACCTCCAGTCAAAATTTTAGAATTTTTAGAGTTGGTTTGCTACTTCTAAAATTCTTCCAAACTTAGCTTCAAATTCTAAACCCTACTCTCTGTGCACTGTTCCTTGGGTCCGAGCCAACCCCCGTCTTGACTCGACCCGACCGCCTAATTGCACCCAGTGCGTTCGAGTTGGCGTGTGGGCTATTAGCCGTTAGATTTCCATCGGACGACCCACATTCGAGTGAACGTTCGGACCGCCCGAGTTGGCCATTCGATCTCTACCATCTATCTCTAATCGGAGGGCCACGATTGATCCAAGCATTTGGAGCCTCCAAACATTATGATTAAATATTAGCCGCTCGTTTCAGATCCAACCGTGGAGTGCCTTGGATCAGCGTTGTTTGGGTTGGGTTCAACCCATTCAACTCACCTGACCGAGCCGCTTTGCTCTTTCTTTCGCTGACCGGTGGGTCCCTTGCCTCCTGTTCTTCGTCACTGTCCTCCTCTGTCCCGCGCTCCTACGCCAGTGTGCCATGGCATGGGCGAGGCTGTGCCTTGTCCCTTCTCCATCCTTGGCAACGGCTCTCAGCATTTAATGCTTGCTAGGGTTGCCCTCTAAGTCTCCCTTTCACCTGCTCCCATCGCTCTCGGTGTGTCCTTGGCAGAGCTTGGACCAAGACCACCGTGGAGCCTTGCCGTGCTCTTCACCTTTGCCCTCTGCTATAAAAAGCCCTGGGAGCTCTTCCTCTGCCTCCTTTAAACACCACCTTGGTTTGCCTTGCTCCCTCTCTGCTCAAGTGAGCTCAAACCACAGAAAACTCAATACACCATTGTCGGCCAAGAGCAAGCTCTTGTCTTCACAGTATTTCCATGGTTCTCCTTCAAATCTTTTCGCGTCCTGTTGAGCCACTCCTCATCTGGAGCAAATCCCCTAACTTAATTTGTTTTGGCATTTACAGGAAGTGTCAAATTTGGGTTTTGTTCAAACTCGGCCGAAAAGCATCCCTCTCTTCCTCAAGTCCGGTAAGTGGTTTCATTCTTCAATTCCTTGCTCCTGGACCATCCTTGAGCATTAATGAAGCTAACCCGATGACCCGGTCTGGTTAATTTTGCTCAGGCCATCTCCTCTTCATCTTCCTCAAGGCCGGCAAGCTTCAACATCGCCGGAGCTTCTCCGGCCATCTCCTTGCATCCACAGTGTTAAGGTAGCTCCCTAATAGTCCCCGAAGCTTGGCACTTTCGCTTACTTGGGCTCTGCCGCGAGCTCTTTTCTTGTTGCAATTCGATCGTGTTTGTCGCCGTCGTTTCCTCCGACTCACTGGCGTTCTGGACCGCCACCGCCGTCGAGGTCACCTCCATTGGGTCCGCGAGGTTATTGCGAACCCATTCATGCCCTTGGTTGGCGCCGGCGTGGTCCTCATCACCGGCGGTGACCACTTCTTTGCTCTTGGGCATTTTGTCGGACGTGAATCACTATGCATGGTCGGGTTAGGACCGAGATTCTCTTCATTAACTGCTAATCAGTTGTTAATCATGGTTAATAATTGCTTAGTATTAATTGCGGTCTTAATCCGGTACTTAAATCGCTGTCCTGTGGCCCCGTGCACGTTTAAGACCACGTGCGTTGTTTTGAGTGGTCGCTGACAAGTGGGCCGCGCCTTTTTAAACCACCCGCACGCTTTAAAGCACGCGTGCGTAGCCCACGTGTCGCTGACATGCAGGCCCCGCTCTCTTTCTCTCTCTCTCGGGCGCGTGCGCAACACTTGATTGATTGTACACCGTCCATTTTCTGATCTGTGGCCCAGATCTAGTGGGCCGTTCGGACCACTTCATTGTCTCTTTCGTCGCGAGCCGTTGGATTCAAGATCAACGGCCTAGATTTGATGTGCCGTTCGGACCGTCCGAACCTCACGTCAATCTCAGTCGTTGGATCTTGATCCATCGGTTTCCTTTACATTCTGGTGCGCGCGTGCGCTGTGCTGTGGTGCGCGTGGGCCGTTGGATCTGATATCAATGGCCCATGCCTTTTCCAGTTGGTTAAGTTTTATTTAATTCCCGGTAAGCATTAGTTCCTAACTGAAAATTGTAATTAAACTTCAAAATTGCATAACTATTTTATTTTAGCTCCGTTTGAGTTGATTCAAATTTTGTTAGCTCTGGTTTGAACTAAGATTTAATCTAAAAATGGTGGGAAGCTTGGTTCAGCTCCAGAAAATGTATTGGTAAATTTGTTTAGTTGTAGGCTTTATTAATTGCTCTAAAAATACATTTAACTTGAAAATTGCATAAGTAATTCTCTATAGATCCTTTTTGAGTGAAACCAATTTTGTTGGCTTCCTCTGTTAATGTGCTTAATTGTAGAATAGGATTTAGGCATGCCACTATTTTTAAAACTCTTGTGGTTGCATTTGTTTTGTGCTCTTTTGTATGTCTTTGAAAAATCATAGAAAATGTATCCTAGCTCCAAATGAGGTGAATCAAATTGCGTTGTTCATCTCATGAGGTGCTTTGCTTACCATAAAAATCTCAGATGCAACACCTCTTTGGAAAATTGTGCTAAAGAATTAAATTCGGATGAACAGTACCCGATTGTGATTTTCAGTATTTTCCAGCCGACTGCATTTGTTTTGGCCATAACTTTTGCATTGAGAATCCAAATCCATTGGTTCTTGTTGCTAAATTCCTTAAAAATCATGATCTTGCTGCTGTAAAATTTTCAGAGCATTTGGTTGAAGTTGGCTGTTGAATCTTTTCGGTATTCTTCGTTCTTATCGGTTCTTTTTTGCTTTTTCGTTAGGTGCCGATGAGTTCGTTGATCTTGAGAGTGATCCTCTACAGCATATTGAGCAAATTCAGCAAGGCAAGTAGTTTGATCATATTCAATCCCATTACTTTTAAAGTCTAATACTTTGTTTACAAATTGTATGTATGCATGCTTTTGTGTCAAAGTTAATTTTGTCGATTAGAGGTAGCTATTCCTATTGCATGGTTGCCCTTAAAATGTTATCGCCTGCCACAAACCATAAGTTATTAATCTCGCCGGTGAATTAGAGCCCGGTGATTGAATTATACTCTTTTATTGTCTTTTCGGTGTCATGCTTAGAAATGCTTAGCTACCGGTAGAATTGGGCGGTTATCGACTTAGTCGATAACTTTGATCACACAAAAATTATTATTCCATTATGTCCAGCACTTGTGCTTTGTTACTTTGTAAAGAAATAAAACTGAAAATGAATTGTTATCGACTTGGGCACAATGGATGATGGTGTGATCTCATGGTGTGTTGGAATGGTGTCTACGTCCCCAAGGACCGAGTTACTTGTGTCACTAAACTGAGCAATCTTTGTGTGCTAACCACACGAGGGGCATATGGAACCTCTCTTGACTAAGTACTTAGAGAGGTATTAATTGATGAGTTGCTGGTGGTAAGAAAAATGTTTGTTTTGGGATGAGAGGGATGGGTTCCTTTCTAGGTTCTCCATACCCAGGAGCACCCGCAATTGCTTCGGCTGGGCCGGTATCTCCGACTCAACGTGTGAGTTCTTAGTGGGAGCCCTTGGGTGGGCGGTTCACTAAGACTAACCCCCATACGTGCGACTCTTAATTAGTACAATCCATTAGAAAGCGTCTCGTAGGACTTAGCCATGCCGGCATACCAAAGGAAGTGTGCTAAATCATGTGGTGAAAAGGCGGTCTAATGTGTGGGTACATTGGTACACCCCTGTAGGGTTAAATCTATTCGAATAGCCTCGTCCTAGGTTATGGACATGCTTGGTAAGGTCGTGCAAGAACTAGACTATAACCTTTAATTAAAACTTGTTGGGTTGGTATGAATGGGTAATTCATGCTATTGTTGTGGTGACTATTGGGTTAGTCACTTCCAGGTTGTTGTTGTCATTTATCTATTATTTATCTCGCTGTTATTTGAACAATTAAAAACAGTTTTGTCAAATTGCTTTAAATCTATTACATTATTGCAAATGGAAACTTGCTTTATGCTAAAAATGAGTCTAGAACCTCCTCCACTTAAACAAGCTTGCATGCAGTTATGTATAGGCTATTACACTACACGTCAGTCTTGCGGGTACATTTTTGTACTCATTTGCTTTGCTTAAATTTAATTGTTGCAGAGGAGGAAGCTGATCCCTAAGGGATCCACTTTTGTGAGATGTGCGGCGGGTTTGACGACTAGTTTGGCGGCCCGGTTGGTTGCCTTGTGGGTTAAAGGCACACTAATTGGCTCTTGTTTGTCGCCATCTTATGGCTTTTGCTTCCGCTGTTTATTTACCTCTTTAGCTTGTATTTAGCCGGTCGGCCCCTTTTGTAATAACTCTCCTATGTATGTCCTTGCTTTATCTAGTTCGTGCTTTGGTTCTACGTTTCTATGGAATTGATGCATGATTTTGTAAAAGGGTGTATATATAGCACTTCTGGGATGTACATATTTTCCCAAGGCACGGGATATTTTGTTTGTGATGCTAGGGTCAAGTGGATGACTAAGAATTACAAGCCGAATGTTCCGGGTCCTCACACCTTGGTGATGCCTTCGATGCCGGTGGAGGAGGGAAGGAAAGTCGACAACGGCATTGGGGTCCTTGATCCACCGAGGCTTCTTTGAAGTCTTTGTCTGCAATCCATCTGAAACAAAACTACCCAGGTTTACTAGATAAGGAGAAGAAAGTACAATAGACGAGAGGGAAAATCACTTAGAGAAGAAGGAACAAGGGAGAAAGATGAAACAACCTAGTTGGGGAAAAGTAGGTTAGACCCAAAGAGCAAGTGGCCTAGAAGCCAAAAGAAGCAAAAAGGTGCAATAGGACCTCTCACAGAAGTCTTATTGCGCGAACAAACAATACAGAACTGAAGGGGGACCACCACACAAAAGGAGTCTAGCAACTAAAGCTATAGGGTTGGGCTGACGAAACGATCTCCGATCTTCAGTCTTCAAGAAGTCCAGCAAGATGTCCTTGGAGAGCAATGACAACGTTGCTTCTTTTCTTCCATCCAGCTCGCTCTCTCTCTTAGGAGCTTCTTGTCACAACCAATGGCGGGGTGCTAGCCAAGAGCCAAGAATCGGCCTTCCTATTCCTTGCTAGGTCCAAAACTTATGATTAAAGAGATCCACTAGTCCTTTTATCTTAAAGTCATCCAATTAGAAATCTAGACAATCAATCCATCTCCCAAAATGTTGGTAAGATGACATGATTCACAATTCTTTCTTGGGCATATGCTTAAATCATTCAACAAATTGCTCACTTTAATTGCACGCTCATTTTCTGCCCACATCAATTGTATCCTCACACCAATCATCACCTTTTTAATCCAAAAATTCTAAAATCACTCCTTAATCGCTTAAATCCAATTTTGAAACAAAGGTTCTCCCGAAAGCCTTCTCTTAAACCACAAGCTCGAATTTGATCCACCAAATTATTTGTCACCATTTATCCAGAAATTGTTTTAATCAATACCACCATCACAAGGTAAACCTCAAAATACACCCCATATTCTAATCAAGTTATATATATATATATATATATATATCAGTTGATCCGACTAAGGTTCTTTTCAAATTCAGATTCTCGATTCACTCGTATCCAACTAAATCCAGTATAACCCACAAAGTCAAATTCAAGCTTCCAACCAATATTTCACCCATTCTAGGTTCAAGGAATCCCTTACCTCAAAGCAATCAAATCAATGCTTCACATTCCTATATCCTCAATGATGCATCAAAACTTTGCTCTAGGATCACCTTCTATCTACACAATCTATGCAATCCACAATCTGCTCCTCTTCATCCATTCATACTCCCGGTATAATCAGCAACAAGCACAGAATCCACTAGGGCTTCTTATAATCATCAGATCCACAAAAAGGCTCCTTCCAAGCTACCTAGCTTGGCATCCACCTCACTGGTTCTTCTTGCAAGCATAGCTCTTGAGAACCCAGTGCGTTGCAGGCGCACCAATAGCACCATCTTCTCGGGGCTTCCAGCTCTAGAACATAAGGGCTCGGTCCTATAGAAATTTCTGAGTTAAGGAGATCAAATTGAATTCAAAACAAAGTTCCAGAAGGGGTAAGATACATGAATCTAAGAAAGAGATAAGAAAGGAATAGAATGAGAGGAGAAAAGGATGAGACCAGATAAGATCAGAATAGAACAAGACAAGAGAAGAACCACTAATCAGGTTTTCAAGTTGGTTTGATTTAGAACATAGTTTTTGAAACTGGCTAAAACGACCATGCTAATTAAGGTTACGTCCAACAGTCGATATGGAGTTCTGATACCACCTTTGTAAGGACCTCCCTCAGGTTGCACCAGGAGAGATCTCCTAGGACCTCCCAGGAGGTTCGACAGGACCACCTGGAGGTCTAGGAGGTCCTCCAAGACCACCCGAGGAGGTCTCTAGGAGGTCTCGGAGTGCCTCCAGGACCTACCTAGGAGGACTTTGAAAGTCCACCCGGTGGTCCTCCAAGGCCACCCGAGGGTCCCAGACTTCTGTGCTCACTAAGCTAGTCCCATGATCAGTCCTGCTAGCTCGCAACAGACATACATTGGTGTGATCAAATCCATACAACAAACTGAGAAGAAGCAAAAGACCACTTAACATATATTAATTAAAGAACTTTCGGTCAAGCTTCTTACAGGGGTTTGCCTCTTGGGCTACAACAGAAGAGCACTAATAGCGGAGGTAAAAACACAAATGCGCGGAGCCAGCCAACAAGCCCACGGTCTGCTCAGTGGAGGGCGTCCCTAGGTCACATGGTCTCCAAAGACCTCTTCTTCACTGAGCTTTGAGCTCCCTGGAACTTCCTTGAGTTGCTGATTAAAACAGAGGGCACAAGCCATGAGTACTTTTGAATGTACTTAGCAAGCCGTGGGAAAAAGCATGCAATAAATATTCATGAAGGGCTTGCCAAAAGAGAGCTGTATGGTTAGTTGCAAAAACCAATATTGTTAGTGAATAACGTAAGTAGATTGAAAAGCTCAAGTTAAAACAATAATACATAAATACATTTGATTTCAAAAGAGGTCGTGAGCACCCACTCACTCCCAAGACCACTCTGGAGCACCCACTCCAGAGCTCCCAAAGCCCACTCGTGGGAGGCCTGGTCGCACCCACGACCAGGACCTCAACCACGACCACTCTGGAGCACCCATTCTAGAGATCCACAACTAGCCCCTGGACCACAACTCGAGCTAACCATGACCCCTCTGGAGCTGGCCAACGTCTCTTCGAGGCAAAACCATGGCCTCTCGCAGAGGTGCCTAGGGACACAAATTATAAAATCTACCCCTTGCGCAATTTTCACCAAGCAATGTCCTTGACCAAGGACATAGCTAATCGAATAGATTGATACTCTGCAGAGGTGTACAACTTTACCCACAATCCACGACCTCTCTAGCGGGTCGGTTCCCATCAGAACCCTTACTCACTTCCGAAGGTGAGCAGTCTAGAGAGCGCGGCAAGGCCATTACAAAGCTTTGATTTTGACTCGGAGCTGCCCGCTAAGGTTTTGCTTCCATTGGGTTGCAAACCCCCCCCCCCAGATTCATGCCCCCTCTTGCGCCAGCGCCTCAGCACGCTCCACCACAACAGAACCGAGTCATTTCATTGCTAATTATTTGGCCCAGACCATCCCCATAAAGTGATCTTGTGGTTGCACGGTAAGGCCCAGTTCAACAGACACAAAGTAAAGTCCTTAATTGCTGCTCAGGCAAGATCTCCTCAACCCAGTGTGCCTGAAGCACCCCCTTTACTGCACGATCACTTGCCCCAGCAAGAAAACCTTTTAGGTTCAACTCGGCCAAAGACCACCCTGATCCTGGCACACAAATTTTAATCAAAGTGGTCTCGCACTACAATCAACACAATCATGGCCTCAGCACCACAGCTGCTCAAGTGGCACCAACCACAGTTCCATAATTCATTAATCAAGTTTATCAATATTGAAACATGATTCTCGAGACCAGCGCATCTAAAGCAAGGCTATGCATATAAAAACGTCCCCATGTTGGCAATACCAAGTAAGGCCAACTACAATTACCATTTTAATGTGTCCAAGGGAAATCATGTCAACATGTCGAGTTCAAATATTCAAAGAGGCATATTGTCAAGTAGGACAATAGCTCTTGCCCAAACCATCTCTATAAAAATAGCCATGCAAGTTTAATAAATCGAAATACTTTTGCAAAATGGGATCAAGATGATCAAAGGCCCACGACTTGCCTCTATTGATGAGAAAAGCTTGGTAGAGGTGGCTTGATCCACTTAACTCCTTCAAGAACAACCGAGATCTACGGTTGCAAAGAAACCAAATAAGCAATGAGACTCCAAGAAATCCAAAAGAACTTACTTAAAGCCAAAAGAGAAAAGGTCCACTAAGGGGAAGGTCCGAGAGGAGGTCCAAACTCAAGGGGTCCGAACCAGAGGAGCTTGGAGAGCTCACCAGACAGGGAGAACCCGTGGGAGAGGTTAGAATGAAGAACAAGGAGGAAGTGGGTGCCTGGTGCTCTATTTAAAGGAAAATGAGAATAGGAGCACCACCAAAAGGAAAAGACCAGGTTCAAGGTATTGGCAAGGGCACACTACCGATGGTATGAAAAAGGATTAGATTAGGAAAAGGAGGAGACAAGAGAAGGGAAAGTCAAGGGAAGGTGGCAACATTTAATGCGCACAAACTTTTGCATTAGAAATGATGTGACAAGAGTTAGAAAAGGTCTTGACAGATCGACAAGTAGCCTAGTCAACCTCGGTGAATAGATCACCAAAGGGGTGGTCATGACCAAAGGGAGGTCGTGACCAACAGGGGTGATCTCAACCGCAAAGGTGGTCTTTGCAAAGACTAGAGGTCGTGACCTCTAGGGGAGGTCTGACCGTAAAGGTGGTCTTTGCAAAGACCACAGGGAGGTCCTAAGGACAAAGAGGCTCAAGGGAGGAGGTTCGGAGGACAAGGGAGGGGGGGCCAAAGGATAGGGAGACCCTGTGGGAAGGAGGTCCTGAGGATAAAGGAAGAGGTCTTGAGGATAAAGGAAGAGGCCCTGTGGGGGGGCCAAGACCTCGAACCTGGTAGTCGTCAAATGCTTGCCCTATTGCACCACCATCCCAGAGGTCTCAAGCACCAGCTTCTCATCCACAACAAGCAGCGGTTCAACACTATAACCGCCAAAATCAGCAGCCCGGTACTCAAAATCCTGCAGCCAACATCACTTGCTTCAACTGCAATGAGCGCGGACATCATGCTAACAAGTGTCCAAAGAAGAATACTTCAGCGCCTCAACCTCAGCCATTTGGTGTTCAACAGCGACCCCAGGGCCTTGCCCAAGGCCCAGGCGGACAGCAAGCGCCCAAGCCGGCGCAAGGTAATGGACGTGGTCGCCTCAACCACACTACTGCTGAAGAAGCTGGCGCCTCACCTGATGTGGTAACGGGTACGATTCTCGTACACTCAGTACCTATCGTAGCATTATTTGATTCTGGAGCAACTCATCCCTTTGTGTCTAAAAAGTTTACTCTACAACAAGAACTAGAAGCTGCATCTTTGCATAGCACTATGGAAATTCACTCACTTGGATGCGTCATGAAAACAAAATTCGGATGTCTAGGTGTTCCAATTGAAATCAATGGGGTAGGATTCAAAGCCGACCTTATCATGATAGATACACCTGGGATAGATATAATCCTAGGGATGGATTGGTTATCCAAGCATCAAGGGGTTATTGATTGCGCTACACGAGCATTTTCTCTAGTCAACTTTGATGGAGAGCGCATTGACTTTGCCCCCACATACGGCACTCTACCGCAGCAGCCCAAACTCAATTTCATAACAATCCCACACCTTAGTCAAGTGCCCGTGGTATCACGAATATCCCGATGTGTTTTCAGATGAACTGCCGAATGCCACCTGATCGGGACATGGAATTCGTGATTGACTTGATACCCGGGACAGCACCCATATCTAAACGGCCTTATCGTATGGATTCTGATGACTTAGCCGAGTTGTAGAAACAACTCAAGGAACAGCTGGACAAAGGATTTATTCGCCCCAGCTCATCTCCATGGGGATGTCCCCCATTGTTCGTCACAAGAAAGGACGACAGTTTACGTATGTGCGTTGACTACCGCCCTCTGAGCGAAGTCACCATCAAGAATAAATATCCTCTTCCAAGGATTGATGACTTGTCCGATCAAATGAATGGTGCCTATATTTTCTCTAAGATAGACATGAGAACTGGGTATTTTGAACTCAAAGTCAAGCCTGAAGATATTCCGAAGACTGCCTTCACTACCCGTTACGGTCTATATGAATATACCGTAATGTCCTTCGGACTTACCAATGCTCCTGTGAACTTCATGAATCTCATGAACAAGGTCTTTTTGGAGTACTTGGATCAGTTAGTAGTAGTCTCCATCGACGATATCCTCATCTACTCCAAAAGCAAGAAGAAAACACGACAAACATTTGCGTTTAGTGCTCGACAAGCTGCGTGAGCATCAACTGTATGCCAAGTTCAACAAATGTGAATTCTGGCTTAAAGAAGTTGGATTTCTAGGCCACGTTCTATCCAAAGGAAGTGTGGCAGTAAACCCAAGCAAGATCCAAGAGGTTCTAGATTGGAAGCAACCCCGAACCGTTCATGAAGTCCGAAGTTTTCTTGGATTGGCGGGATATTACCGTCGATTCATCGAGAACTTCTCCAAGATTGCAAGATCGATGAACCAACTTCTGAAAAAGGAAAAGAAGTTTGAATGGACAGCCTCGTGCGATGAGAGTTTCCGCGAGCTAAGGAAAAGGCTCACATCAGCCCCAGTGCTCACTTTGCCAGATATACATAAATACTTCACTGTATATTGTGATGCATCTCGCCACAGCCTTGGATGTGTGCTAATGCAAGAAGGCAAGGTAGTAGCTTATGTCTCGCGTCAATTGCGCCACATGAAGCTAATTATCTAACCCATGATGTGGAGTTAGCAGAGTGGTTCATGCCTTGAAAACTTGGAGGCATTACATTATCGAACAACCTGTGAGATATACTCGGACCATAAAAGCTCAAGTATTTCTTCACACACCAGATCTCAATTTAAGGCAACGAAGGTGGCTTGAATTAATCAAAGACTATGACTTAGGCATTCATTACCACCCTGGTAAGGCCAATGTGGTAGCCAATGCTCTAAGCCGAAAACTTCACTACATGAGGGCATCAATCGAAGAGACTCAACCGATGCTACACGAAGAGTTTCATAAACTCAACTTGGAAATAGTTGAAGAAGGTTATCTTGCCACCCTGGCCCTGCAACCTACTCTGGAATCACAAATCCAAGCTGCCCAACTCAAAGATCCGGCGATAGCCGAAATCAAGCAAAATCTACAAGGAGGCAGAAAATCAGATTTTTCTGAAAGCTCGAATGGATTGATTATGCGTGGACAACAACTCTATGTTCCCAATGATCAAGATATCAAAGAGTTAATCTTGAGAGAAGCTCATGGTACTCCTCTCTCTATTCATCCCAGAAGCACAAAGATGTACCAGGATTTACGAAAGCAATTCTGGTGGTCCGGTACGAAGAAAGACATCGCCACACATGTTGCCTGGTGCGACGTATGCCAGCGTGTCAAAGCAGAACATCAATGACCCGTGGGGATACTTCGACCCCTGAATATTCCCGAATGGAAATGGGATGAAATTAGCTTGGATTTCATCACAGGGTTACCAAAGACCCGAAAGGGGCACGACTCCGTATGGGTTATTGTGGATCACCTAACCAAGGTAGCCCACTTCATTCCGGTCAAGACCACCTATAATGGAGCCAAGCTAGCAGAACTTTATATGGATAATATTATTCGTCTGCGTGGCGTACCAAAGATCATAACCTCTGATCGAGGACCTCAGTTCACTTCCCGATTTTGGGATAGTGTACATGAACTGCTAGGAACCAAGCTTTTCTTCAGCACGGTTTTCCATCCTCAAACCGGAGGCCATACAGAAAGGACAAATCAAATACTAGAAGACATGTTGCGAGTATGCGTGTTGTCCTATAGCACCGATTGGGAGAAATGCTTAGCGCTCGTTGAGTTTTCTTATAACAACAACTTCCAGGCCAGTCTCCAGATGTCTCCATTTGAAGCATTATATGGAAGAAAGTGTAGGACACCACTGTTCTAGTCCGAAGTCGGAGAACGGCAATTGACCTACCGTCATTCACGAAGCTCAAGAGCAGGTGGATGCGATAAGAAGACGCTTAAAGGAAGCACAGCCACAACAAAAGAGCTATGCCGATTGTCGTCGCCGTGAGCTGAGCTTTGAAGTAGGCGATTTTGTCTATCTCAAGGTCTCACCAATGCAAAGTATTCGCCATTTCCAAGTTAAGTGGGAAATTGTCACCATGATATATCGGTCCTTACCAAATTCTTGCAAGAAAAGGCGAAGTAGCTTATCATCTAGAGCTGCCACCTCAACTTTCAGACGTACATGATGTCTTCCACATATCTCAGCTTAAGAAATGTCTTCGGACTCCCACCGAATCTATTCCTTTGGAAAGCCTGGATATCCAACCAGATCTTTCTTACCAAGAGCAACCAATTCGAGTTTTAGAAGAAGCCACGCGTCATACGCGAAGCCGTGCCATCAAGATGCTGAAAGTCCAGTGGAGTAACCACACCAAAGATGAAGCTACGTGGGAACAAGAAGACCAACTTAGAGCGGAATTTCCTTCGTTCTTCTCCGAGCCTACCGAATCTCGGGGACAAGATTCTTTGTAAGGGGGGTAGGTCTGTAACATCCCAAAATCCTAATCTTGGGATTATGTAATATAAATGCATTAGAAAAAGTCCCTTTGAACATTTGCATTTAAACTCTGCCTTTTTGAAAATTTTGTGTTGATTTTAAAAATAATACTTGAACACCTTTAGGTGCTAAAAAGGAAATAGATAGAACAAAGTAAAAAATTTCTAAGTAGGAGAATGGTTTCGGGCTTTGTATCCCAGGAATTATTCAACAAAATTTCTATATGAAATTTTGCTTAGGAAAATCTTCACAACCCTTAGGATCAGCACCTTGTTTGAATTTTGTAGAAATTTAGGTAAGGTGTTAGCCTCTGAAGTTTTTTTTGAAGAAACTAATTGCTTAGTAGTCTACATAAATATTTTCATAAATTTTGGACTTTGTTTTATTGGTGAATTAAATCGGCAAAAATTCAGTGATAATTCAAAAACCCTAAAGCTCGTACTATTCATCGGGCTCAAGTCCAACCTCACGGTTGAACCCAACCCTCTTCACAATCGGACTAGTCCGAAGAGCGTAAGAGATTTGGGCGTTGGATTTGAAAATCAACTGTCAAGATCCAAAGTGTCGTTCGGACCGTCTCAACAAAGACAACCCTTGTGAGTCGTTGATCTAAAACCAACCGCCCAGATCAACTAGAACGTTAGGACCGTCCAACGCTTGCACAATATGGGCTGTTCATTCTTCATCGAGGCTGCCCAAAGAAACACATGCATGCACCGTTAGATCTTTATTGACGGGTCGGACGAGTGGGCCGTTCGACCATCCGAACACTCATTTCATCGAGCCGCTGATTATGAAATAAACGATCCATATTAGTTGGGCCATTCGAGCATCCGAACAAAGACAATTCATCTCACCGCTCGCTTTAATCGGACCGTCATGATTTGATCAACGGTACCGCTTTCGTTGGGTCATCGATCGGTGGGCCCGAGCACGTGGACCTTCGCCCACCTCACGCCGGGAGCACCAACGCAAAGATCGAAGCTCTCCGCCGCCCATCGGTTTTGACCTCGCCACCACGGTTTTGTCAGAGCTCAGCTACTCCAATTGCATCGCCATTCAATTTTGCGCCCATGCTCGCTCACGCCAACTCTCACCGGCCGCATAATGTTGTGAAGCTCCGCCACCTTACCCACGATCGCCGAGCCCTTTCGCTCATCTCCGCCGCTTAGGCTATAAAAACCATCCTGAGCTTCGTTTCTTCCTTTCCAAACTCATGCGCTCACTCATTTCTCATTTCATCCCCTCAATCCAACTCTAAAGCTCTAAGAGCGGAAACCCTAACTTTGCCGCGCGTCATCATCTTCGTCTCCGGCGCTATGAAGGGTTTGGTGTCGATTTGTTCGCATCATATCGCATCCCTTAACACCTTGAATCTATCTCCTCAAACAATTTAGCTTTTGATCCATAGGAGCTCCCGATTGGGTCCTTCTTCGTCTCGCCGTAACGCCCTCAAGCATTACCGCATTTTACTATGCTCGACCGATTAGCGCACTCGAGCATCGCTAGAGCACCGAGGATCTCCTCCGATCATCGACTTCAAGCTAATCCACCCTTTCATCTTCTCCACGCGACCAACCTCGCCGCCGCCGCTCATCGTCAACAGCACGCCTCAGACCATCTCTGTACCTCCGCGTCATTCTGGTACACTCCTAGTAGTCCCTAGATGCTTATGCGCGTGTCAGATTATCACGAGCGTAGCTCATTTTCCTTGTCATCGTTTGCCGTAGCTGTTCTTACGCTTTCACGGGCCGCCATGCCGTGTTGAGCCACCCGTGCCACGCCGCTCGGTCTTGCGAGGGTGCGCAATAGTATGTAGATCCTGTTTTGAGCATCCATTTGCCTCGCCGAACCCCACATCGCCGGCAAGCAGCGCAGCCGTGAGTGCCACCGCGTGGCACCGTGATGACGAAACTGTAGCACGTCATCAGTGTGCCTAATGATGCCATTAGAGCTAACTAATCGTTTAACTGTTTAGGTAATTCTAATGAGACGCTTACATGTGGGACCAAGTTGCTAAGTTAACTCAAATCGGTAACTTTGCTTGAGTCTATGACAAGAGGGCCCCACGGTTAAGTGCAGTGAGAACCCTGGATCGCCTCACCGACAAGGCCCCTCTGTCAAGGTGTTAACGAAAATCCAATGGAAAATAGAAAATACACTTTCAGTTATAGCCAGAATATGTTTTCTAGTAGCGAAGGTGTAAAATCCGATATAACAGATGCAAGAATATGCTTTCTCCATTAGAAAACGTATTTTCCATTTATTCTGTATTTTTCCAAACCGAGTGTAGTAAAAGCTTTATAACTTTTGCTACACAACTCCAAATTTAGTGACCTTAGTCTCTAAATTCGTCTAAAATCGTGATCTACCTAAATATGTAAAAATATTTTATTTTGGTTATTGTTGTTTTTGTTGGATGTTATTTTAACTCTTTTACGACTCTTTTTAGATGTCAATTATTCGGTTTATTCTTGCGACGATCAATTTGTTATACCTCCAGAACAGCAAGAGCAAGGCAAGCACCCCCTTTGATCATATTGATCCCAGTACTTTGTTTTGCAAATCCTATTATGCATGTGTGTATGTTTGTATGAAAAATGCTTTTATCGGGAAAATGGTAGTTGTAAATCCTACTTGCTGCATATGTCTCCTTAGTTTATTGATCTCTCACTGTTGTAACCATTAGAATATGGGTTAGACAATATGTGATGTCATTTGGGAATTTTTTAGTGCAGTTATTGCACAAATGCAACTAGAGCAATGGAATTTCTGAAAATTGATAAAAGGACAATATGTTAATTTGTGAGTTTGGGTTTATTTTGAAAAATATCCAGAGGAGTTACCTCTGTTATTTTTTATGAAAATGACATGAAAAATTTAGTCTTTAGACACGGGCAAGTTATTGTTGTATTTTGGAAAAGTGAGGCTTGAAACTCACTAGTAGATAGGGTGGAGATCTTGCCCGTAGTCGATTAAGGACTGAAGCCAGCAAATCCGAGACTAAGACCTAATCGTACAACCATATGTGCTAGTGTGGGCTGGTCGTAGCTAACTAAGTTATCGAAATCTTAGCCTTGCATGATATTAGGCAGAAGTAGTGTGTCGAACCCGGGATTAAAAGATCCCAGATTCTCTGTCTAGGAACAGCTAGTGTACACAGTTCGCAAATATGGTAACAAATCCACGTCACGCATTTTATTGATAATATGAGAGTATTTATTACAAAAGGGCATTTGGCCTAAAGAAAATTACAGCGGAAAGCAAAAGATAGTGGTAGACCAAACGATATGCCACAAGCAATCGTCTGGGGGCGCAGCCTAGCCGTCCAAGTCCTCCTCGTCCATGAAGAACTACTGTGCTCGCAAGTTACACCCATCAAGTAACAGATTCAATGCATGCATAAGGATATTTCAAAGGAAGGCTTATAGGGTTCATTTTGCATAAAGCTATGTTTCTTTCAAATATTATACTAAGTTCCAAAGCAGTTAAACTATAACTAAAATTCATTTTATAAACTCAAGTTTTATAGTTGGATAACCTCCATGTGAAATGGTGATGGATATCCTCCTATCACAAGGCTAACCACCCAAATTCTTAATTTGATAAACCATGTATCAAATCCATTTTGAATTCAAAACTCAAGTCTAACTTTGAGTGGCAAATGCTAAACATGTCCATAACCGTGGACACGGCTATTTGAATAGGTTTACACTCTGTAGAGGTTGTACAGCTTTACCCACATGACACGAATTCTCTAGTTTGTCCGACATAATTCTATGCCACCACTCACTACCTTAGGTAAGTGGTCTAGAGTACGTGACAAGGCTTTTACAATGCTCTACTCTAAAGTATTCGTGCCCGCTAAGGTTTCACTTCCATTGGACTATCCATCCTCCAGAAGCCCCCTCTTGCGCTAGGTGGAAAAACTGTCTAACCAACACCCACACATCAACATAGCATAAATAGCAGTAGAGTATTACAAATTATTAGGCCTAATCCCACCCACCAGGACATGTGGTAGTACGATTGTGGTTTAGCAAAAGCGGCTCTCAGGCCGGTCCTTAAACAACTTGGGCAACATACCACAACCCTGGACTTAATCATTTAAAAGATAAAATCCTGTGCATAAACCTGCACCAGCTTACATCCATTTTGCCCAAGTTTAATCCATCTTTTCATTTTATTTTGTTTTCAAATTCATTTCCAAGAGTCCATGGTAAAACAATACCATAACTTAATTTTAAACAAGATTTGAATCATTGGCTAAATTCCCCAAATGAAATATTTTGGACTAAGCATGTCTTGGCATAAAATTTTCAAATGATCCTAGTTCATACTAGTGTATTAACCAGGTTTTAACTAAGTTTTCAAGATGTGTAGTTCAATACCAAAGTTGGCCATACAAAGAATTATAGGAATATCTAAAGATTTAAAAATAGGTATTTTAAATAATTGAATTTAAATAAGCATGCAATACATAATTTAAAACAGAATTTAAATAATTTTAAATACTGGGATTTAAACATGTTCAAGAATGTAACTTGCCTTGCTCAAAAGTCTAGTCGTTGATTAATTCTGGTTCTTCGGACTCGTCGAAATCTAAACGTGAAAATAAGCTAAATTCAAATAAAATTCAAGATGAACTTCAAATGAACTCCAAATGAAATAATTTTAGATTATATAGTTAGATTATGAATTTAAATTTTTTTAGGAATTTGAATCACCCAATTTGGAGTTTGGATGCAAAAGATATGAATTTTAGAAGTTTTAAACCTAAATCTGCAATTAAATGAATTTCTCGAATTATTTTTCTAAAGAAAAATCTAATTATTGCGCCAGCATTGCACAGTATTGTGGCTCGGTCACTGACAAGTGGGCCCCCTTGTCAATGGACTGAGTCCATGACCAGTCAAATGTCCACGGTGGACCCGGTGAAGGCCTCGCCAGCGCTACGCGCCACGGCGAGGGGTGCGGGTGTGCGCAAAAGCGAGAAGGGAGGATGCTGAATGCGATGCTCACCAAGGATGCGGAGGAGCGAGGCGTTATGGTCGTCGACGGTGAGGTTTAGCGGCGGCGGCACAGGGTCAACGACGAAGTAGGTGCTCCGGGGGTCTTGGGGGCAAATGGATGCACGCACCGTGTTCGCGGTGACGCGGCGATCGCGAAGGTGTGGATGACGAGGCCGGAGAGGGTCTGACGGCGATGAATTCATCGGCGGAAGCTCCTCCGGTCACCGGTGGCAATCTTCAAAATCCGAGCGAGAGGGAGCGATTGGAGAGATGTGGGATGAGGCGTAGGGATGAGGAGGTGATGGCGATCCCGGAGCTCCCTTTTATAGGGCTCGGGGGCACTGAGGCAGCGAGATCGTGCGCGGCGGTTTTCGTACCGAAGTGGCGGCGAGATAAAGAGAGATTAAGGGGGTTTAAGGAGGAAGCAACGGGCGTCGTGAGTGCGGTAGAGATAATGGAGCATAATGGCATCAACCGCGAATGAAAAGGGGGAGTAATGGGTGAGATTAATGAGCTCGGGCGAGGGCGTCAATGGCGGCGTCGCGAGGAGGAAGAAAGAGTGGGGACAAAGAAGTTGTAGCGGCGGCCCCACCGGTCAGCGAAAGAAAAGAAATAGTAAAGGAACGGGTGGTGTTATGGCCATTCGATCGTGATCCAACGGCCTGAAATGCTCGGGATGTTCGGATGTCCGAAGGGTTCAACGAAATCTGACCGTTCGTTTTTTATCTGATGGCTGCCACAAGTCGCGCGGGCGAGCAGGCTGTGCGGTATGGGGAAAATGAATTGGGCCGACTGAGTGTCAGCCCAAACACTGTGCAGTGAATTTTAAATGGTTTAGCAATTTAAATAATCATGATAAATCAAATAGGCTTTAGAAAAATAGTAAATAAAATCCAAAAATTATAAGAAAATTCATAGAAATTCTCAAAGACATTTTGGACTTGAATAAAATAATTCCAACTTATACTTGGTAATAGTTTTTGCAAATAAATTTGTTTTGGCTTTAGAATAATTAAGATAAGCTTTTAAAAAGACCAGAAAATTCAAGATAAATAATTTAAGTTTTTATTTTGCCAAAAAGGGAAAATTTGGGATGTTACATAGTGCGCACATTGCTAGGGGATCGGTAATGCCGACACAACTGCGAATGCCTCACTTCGATGGGTGTCATCCGGGCGAAGTGAGGGACGTGCTCAACAGGGACTGTCCGACGAGTAAGGCTCCTCATCCGATGTGTTACTTTGTTACTACCAGTGTTATTATTATTATTATTCCGACGGATGAGGATAAAGATTCGCAGGGCTAGTGCAAGGTTAGGACTAGATAATGTAAAGGTTGCGTCGTGAACTATAGGCTGCTTACCTTTGGCAGTGAGCAGCAATATAGAGATATTTCAGGCAACTGGAATACCGTGTACTATGGGTAAAGTTGTACATCTCTGCAAAGTATTAAACTATTCGAATAGCCATGCTCGCGGTCATGAGCATGCTTAGTGCGGCTGGTATGGCGGTAGTTTTGTTTTCCAAACTGTTTTGCCACAAAATGTTGGGGTAATGACATGGGGTTTTTCATTTGCTGAGTTAACTGCCATGTTTATGGTTTTGTTGCTATGTCTATAGCAGAGTTGTCATTTCTATGACTGTTTTGCTATTTCTATAGTAGTGTTGCCATGTCAATGGTTGAACACGAACTTGTCAGTGCCATTTCTATGGCAAAACCTTATTATATTTTTTCTTACAACCGAGTAGGGTTGTAAGTGTTTGTTGTTTACTTGTTCAGTTACTGTACTTACTGTCCTATACTTACTTTTTCATAAACTGCTCTTTCAATTCTCATTGCAAATTATTACTTATGTTTATTGCAAACAAATCTGGCTTTGAGAAAAAGAACTTGTAGAGTAGAGCCATACTCTTGACAGCCTTACATCTAATATAATTTTGTGATATACTACAAGTCTTGCTGAGTACACAAGTACTCAATCTTGCTGTTGTTGTTGTTTTAGACTTTGCAGATGAACCAACGCCTGACGACGAGTTCTTTGCACCTGGCACCGAGGGGTTCGGTGACGGGTTTACTTAGGCCTTGTTTCCTTGTCGGTTGCCTGAGGGATCAGATGGGCATGCCGCTAGACTTTTGCTACTACTACTACTACTTTGTTTTCCACTGCGATCTTACTTACTCTGATGACTGCTTTTATTTGGCCGATCGGTCATGGTTTGTAATAACTGTTGTAATAGCTTAAGTAGATTACACACCTTTTTGCTATACTTTAGTATGTGAATGTATGAATGTGATACCAAATGTTGTGAATGTGTGTGCTAGCCTTTATTCCTGGGACTAGCACAGTATACACATAAGATCCATGGGTATTCCACGCCCGGGGGTCTGACAATGTTCTTTCAGTGGGAGGCATAGCCATGGAACCTGGTAAGGTCAATGATGTGCTCTCATGGGGTCAACCCAAGTTGGTAATTGACGTAAGGAGTTTTCTCGGTTTAGCGGGCTACTGTCGTCACTTTATCGAGAATTTCTCCAAGATCACGATGCCGATGACAGAGTTGCTCAAGAAGGATAAGAAGTATGTGTGGTCCTCTGATTATGAGAAGTGGTTTTAAGAGCTCAAGAAGAGGTTGACAACAGCTCCAATTCTTGTCCTTCCCGACGTCCACCAAAGCTTCGATATCTATTACAATGCTTCTCGTCAAGGACTCGGGTGTGTTCTTATACAAGAAGGCAAAGTAGTAGCCTATGCATCAAGACAATTGAGACCTCATGAGGTCAATTATCCAACCCATGACTTGGAACTAGCTGCAGTGGTCCATGCACTGAAGATTTGGCGACATTATCTCATCGGTAATCGTTGCAAGGTGTATTCAGACCACAAGAGTTTGAAATATCTTTTCGCTCAACCAAATATGAAACTTAGGCAAAGAAGGTGGTTAGAATTGATCAAATATTATGATATGGGTCTTCTTTATCATCCAAACAAAGCCAATGTTATTGCCAACACATTCAGTCGAAAGGTTTATTGCAATACTTTGATACTCAAGGAGAAACAACCCGCCCTTCACGAAGAATTTCTGCAGCTCAACTTGGGAGTGGTTGAGCATGGTTTCCTCACTACCATGAAGGTGCAACCCACCTTGGAAAATCAAATCAAGTCTGCTCAGCAATCAGACAAAGGAGTAGACCAAATCAAGTAGAATATCAAGAACGGGTCAGCCAAGTGCGACTCGAAAGATGACCATGGCATTGTGTGGTTCGGACACTACCTTGTGATTCCGAAGGATATGGAATTGTGAAATTTAATCCTTCACAAAGCCCATGATTCTCCCTTGTCCATTCATCCTGGAGCCACAAAGATGTATGAAGATCTCCGTTAGAGATTATGGTGGACCCGAATGAAGCGAGAGATTGCAAGGTTCGTTGCTGAGTGCAACATGTGTCGTCGTGTGAAGGCCAAACATCAATGTCCAATCGAGATGACTCGACTCGATTTCGACCAGCTCACTCGATTTCAACCAGCCACTCAATTTTGACCACCCACTCGGTTTCGACCAGAACCACTCGGTTTTGACCAGACCCTCCGACCAGGTCTGACCAGACCCTCTGACCAGGTCCGACCAGACCATTCAACTAGGTCCGACCCATCCACCTAACCAGACTGACCCAAGCCTCTTACCTTGAGCCACTGACCGGTGGGCTCCCGCTGCAGTTCCTTGTCTCCACGCAGATGCCGTGCCCTCGGCAACGCCCGAGTGCCCTCGCCAGTGTGCTCTGCCCATGTGTCAGCACCAACTGCCACGCCCACCATTTCTAACGCGCGCCCATGGTTTTGCCACGTCCTCCGCACTCGCACATGCCCCCGTCACCTCATCATCCCCTCCCTGTCACTCAACTCATCCATGGTACTGAGCCATGAACTGAGCTCAGTGCCGAGCGTGCCTCCTTGCTATTCTCTGCCTTGACCCCTATTTAAACCTTTGGAGCTGCTCCATCTTCCTCTTTCGAACCCTGAGATACTCCCTAGTTCTCTCCCACCCTCTCACTCCCTTAACCGAGCCCGAGAGAATTTGGAGTTCAAGCTCTAGCTCACGGCTGTGGCATCGCCGCTGTGTTCTCACTACAACCATGGAGTTCTCCCCTTTCTCTTCGAGTCATATCATGTTCTAGGGCTCGAGTATCAAATCCCCTAACTTAATTTCACCATTCGTCCACAGCAACTGTAACAGCCCAAATTTCAAATTTCAATTGAAAATAAAATTTAATTATTTTTGTGGAATTTTCTGAAATTTTAAAAGCTTTTTCCTAAGTATTTTAAAGCCAAAATAAATTATGTGTAAAAAATATTACCAATATTTTAAGTTGGAAATATTTTATTTAAGTCCAAAATAACTCTAGGAATTTCTGTGAATTTTTCTAGAATTTTTTTGAACTAAATTTGCTATTTTCTAAAAGCCTAAACCAATTAATTTAGTTTCTAAATTAGAAAACCTATTTAAAATAGCAGCTAAAGCCTTGGCTGAATCTCAACCCATTCAGCCCATTCTTCCTCAGCTCGGCCCAGCCCGCTCACTATTTTCCACGGTAGCCCACGCGTGCGCGTGTTTGCCCACACCTGCTGCCAGGTGGGCCCCGTCCGTCAGGTCGCCTTCAACCTCAGCTTCGTCATCCTCGCGTGGCTGCCATTGCTGTCATCTTGAGTTTCGCCTGACAACGGCCGATTCGGCCTGAATTCTCCACGTGGATCTCACCTTCTAGAAGTCGTATCTCTCCGCAACCAATTCCGGTACTTATCTCATCCGATTCGCGTTTGAATCTCGTTAAACCTTCTTACCCCCTTTCGGTTCCGAAACGAATTTCGCCATCGTTACGCTATCTCAAGGCCGCCCAAGCCCCTATAAATAGCACCTAGTGTTCGCCTTGCCCCTCTCACCTCGAAACCCCAAGCCACCGCTCCTCTAAGCTCCAGCGCCGCCACAATCCTAGTTTTAGGGTTTGTCACCGCCGTCAATTATTCTTCGATTACGCCGCCACCATCGACGCCCTGCCTTCGTGGAGTACACCTTCGACACTCCCGTCGCAAGAGCTTCCTTAGGAACCCCTTCGTTGCTCTGGAGCGTCGCCAAAGCTCTCGTCCGACAACACCCGATCGTCTCCGCCGCCAAAAGCTCACCGCTGATCAACTTTGAGAGCCTCTCGCGCTCAAACTGGTACCACTACATGCGCAATATCCTTCTCTACCCAGTGCAACCACTCACCCTCGCCGGCGAGACATCATTCACGGTTATCGTGCGCATCCGAAGCTCACTGGCGTCGAGTTAACGTGGCGCTTCGATCAGCTAGCCACCTCAGCGTCCACCTCAGCTTCACGAATGCGTGTCGTCCCGTGTGGCGCCAGATCAGCACCCACGTGTCTATACACATGGTGGACTCCAAAACTCCAGACCCAAGGCTCGGTGAACTTGGTTCACCATGAGCTGAGTCACTGTCACGTGGGTCCCACATGTCAGGGTTTTATTTTATTTCTTTTAACTCCGAATTTCCGAGGGCTCACGTCACCATGTGTCATAATCCAGTTTTTGCTGTGGAAAAATAATTCGGTTTATTCGGATAAATCCTTTTTAGGGTTTTTATTTAGATTCAAACTTCTAAAGCCCATATCTTTTGCATCCAAACTCCGATTGAGCCCATTCAAATTTCTAAATTTTTCTAAAATCAAGATTTAGCTAACGAAACTAAAATTATTTGATTTGGAGTTAGTTTAATTTGTCTTTTTGAACTTATTTGAATCTTATTAGAATTTGTCCTTTGTATAGCCAAATTTGAATATTGATTATCATTTCCTTGTCACCATTAGCTAAAATAATATTGAAAATAATCATATGCTTAGCCAATGCTCAGATCAGAATTGTGTTTTTGGAAGAATTTAGCCAAATTATTCTAACTTGGTTTAAATTGATTCTATGGTATTGTTTTACCATAGAAAGTTTAAAAAGGTGGTTTTATTTAAAATAAAATAAAAAATGGACTTAGACTTGGGCGAAATGGATGATTGGTGGGTGCAGGTTTATGCACGGGCTCAATCTGGTTAAGGTTGAGGTCCAGGGGTTATTTTGGAAGACGCCCAAGTCAGTTAAAAACCGGTCTTTGAGCGTATTTTGCTACGCCTTACCGTACCACCACATGTCTGGAATGGGATAAATTTGGCTAAATAAATTGTGATGTCTTAGTGTTATTTTGTGCCATGTTGTTGTGTGGGTGTCGGGTAGACAGTGGTCCCACCGGGCGCAAGAGGGGGCTTTCGGAGGATGGTTAGTCCAATGGAAGTGATGTTGGAAATATGCCCTAAAGGCAATCATAGAAATGATTATATTTCATTATGTTCATAATATTGGATAAAAAGTTATCTTGTTCCTAGAATAATATTGTTAATATTTATTATCAAGTATGTGACTTGATTGTGAAACTCTATATTTTTGCCATAATTATTCTTATACGATCCCTGGTCGGAAACATATGAGGACACATATGAATAGACTAGCATATGTATTGGTTGATGACTATGTTTCACGAGTCATAGATATGGAGATATCAAACCAACAATATGGACGCATGTTAGAGAACATGATGTTGGATAAGACCCACCTTGAGACACTCTTAGGGGTTGCCAAACCCTGCACCGTAACTGGGTAGTTATAAAGGTAACATTCGGGTATGCTATGAAAGATGCAGAGGAATGTGACTGGTCGGATATGGGATTTGCCCCTCCTAACATAACAGGAGAGATCTCTCTGGGCCCCTCGTTGTGGTCGGATAAAGAAAGTGCATGGCCATGCCACTAGTGGTCGAAGTGTTCGACCACGTGAAGTTATCTGACACCTGATCGAGAAAGTATTGAACAGTACATGGATGACACAACATCTCACCTGGAGTTCAACCAAACATCGTGAGGCAAAGGGAGAATACACGAGTAGGTCGCTTAATTCGATAAGTTACGAACTGGTCGTATGGAGATATGAGCTGGTCGTAGACTGGTCGAACGTAATTACAGAGTGGTCATAACCTGGTCGTAAGGAGTTACGAACTGGTCGTGACCAAATACGAACTGGTCGTATAAAGATAGGATCTGGTCGTAAGTGATGAGGACCTGGTCTTAGATCATATTGCATTAAGGTTCGTCCGATATAATTTGTGTGTATTCGGGAATCGCTATGTTCTGCTAGGAACCGCTACTACTCGTGGTCGGAAAGTGTTTCTGAGTCACAACCGAACTACGCATAAACCTAATGGGTCACACACTTAACGGGTTGGAACAAACCAATATGGATACGATTTGTTAACGTGTTCGGATAGGATCCGTCATGAGCACTATATAAGGAGATGCATGAGGCTGTTGGGCATTACACGAGTTGCTCCACCAAAACCCTAGGCGCCATCTTCCTGAGAGCTCTACCGTGCGACTTGGTGCTAGTACACCGACGTTCGGTTGTTCCTTCCTTGGACGTGTGGATACCGTAGAGGCGCTACTGCGACTGTTGCGCTTGAGGACGATCCGCGATCTTCACAAGGAACTGCAGACGCTACTGGAGGAGATGATCGACTCGCGTGGATGCTGGACGATCGATCGACTACGACCACTACATCGACGCGCTGTTCGTTGGACCAGGCTGCTCCAACCCTTCTTCTGCTACTCTGCGCGTCTGGTGGTAACGATCTATGATCTTCTACTTGCATGGCTTCCTAGTTTGCGTGGTAGAATTTTTGATTTGTAGCTATCGTAGCCTACCCGCATCCCAACAGTGGTATCAGAGCCTTCCTGCGTAGTTTTTTATCTGGATCGGTTTCATATACTTGATATGTGGTAGTAGTAGATTGGATCTGTTACTGGTCGGGTCTGGCAACCTAGATCGGTTCATAAGATGGAACGATCTAGGCCCTGGTCGATAAGATCGATCAGTTTTTCGGTGGTAGTAGATGGGTTTACGAGGAGGCATGAGCTATAAGGACCAGATGATTTACTGCGCTTGTTCACGACCACATTGCATAATACTGCTACCGACGTGCTGGCTAATCGTACCGTGTGTTATAGGAGGTATGTGTTCATGTCGTCCGATAGAATTGGATTCTGTGCATAACTTGTTATTGGCAGGGATTGATGTGAATAGTATGACCCATAATGTTTCATGTATGAGATGCATGTATGTGTGTAATGTTCATGACCTGCGTGTCATGTTAATTGCAGCCCAAGGCTGTCTATTTTTGTATAACGGCCTGCGTGTCGACTTGTGATGCTTCTTTACTCCTTGTGATTCATTACTAGTGCTATTAGGAGTAATGGATTAGTGGGAGTGCTTGGAGGAGTCGACCACTCGGAGACATGGCGAACAGGATGCATTGCGATGGAGATCACCATGAAGAAGGGTCATACTATATCACAATGCAATTTGATTGTCTGTGAATGCCTTTATATTCCTGTTCATTTATTTATACATGTTATTTTGCTTTAAATGCTTTTAACATGATAGAAGTAAAATTCCCTCACTTAATATTAAGTTAAATTGATGCCCTCCCAAATATGCGGCACCATCCAAAGTCATGTATTTTAATGGTAGGTCTTGTCAAAGCAGAGTGCTATTAACTCTACTTGACTAGATGGGTTTGTGTCAGACACTTACACGCTAAGCATTGGTTTAACTTGAAAAGGTTATCATAACAGTTGTGGACCTTGGGGCATAAGGGTTGGGTGCCGAAGTATAAAGATGCTGCCCAACAACAAGAGTCATATAGAGATATGATTAGCAAAGGGTTGCTTACCGTTTTTACTAGTCTTCTAGCAGTGATGCCAAAGCTCACTAGTAGATTAAATGATTATGGATCTTGAATCATTAAATGTCATAAGAGGGATATGGTGTTTAGTGGGAGTATCTTTATTAAAATGTTTAATAGAAGTTACTTTTCTTGAACATATGTCTTAGTTTTGTGTATTTTATGTTGTAGATCATGGTACCAACTGCTATACCTACATCTAGTTTTGCTTTACATTCGATACTTGATAAGGAAAAACTGAATGGAATAAATTTTGCGGATTGGTCCCGCAACCTGAGAATTGTTCTTAGGCAAGATAAAAAAGGAACATGTTCTAGAGGAACCAATTCCAGATGTGCCTGCTGAAAATGCTGCTGCTACTCTTAAAACAGCCTATAAAAAGGCATGTGATGAATCCCTTGATTTAGCTGTCTCATGCTTGCTGCAATGAACTCAGACCTTCAGAAGCAGTTTGAGAACATTGAGGCCTACGATATGATCGTGGCGCTCAAAGGCATGTTTGAGACACAAGCAAGAACTGAGAGATATGAGATCTCAAAGAACTTGTTTGGTTGTAGGCTAGCTGAGGGTAGTCCGGTGAGCCCACATGTAATCAAAATGGTTGGTTACACACAGAGCTTGGAAAAACTTGGTTTTCCACTTAGTCAAGAGTTGTCTATAGATTTGATTCTTGCTTCGCTTCCTGCAAGCTATGGCCAGTTCATTTTTGAACTTCCATATGAACGGCTTAGACAAGAATCTCATCGAACTGCATATGATGCTTAAGACAGTAGAGGGCAACGTTAAGAAAAGCAACAGTCATGTGATGATGGTACAAAAGAGTACAAGCTTCAAGAAGAAGGCTAAGACTTGGGTCAGAAAGGGCAAGGCTAAAGTTTCGGATGAGATCAAAAACAAGCCTAAGCTCAAGACTAAGTCCGGCCCGACTCAAGAGAATGAATGCTTTTACTACAAAGAGCTAGGCCATTGGAAGAGGAACTGCAAGAAATACCTGGCTGATCAGAAAAAGAATGGTGGGACTAAAACTTCCACTACAAGTATTAATGTTATAGATGTTTTTCTTGCTGACTCTTCTGTTAACTCATGGGTATTTGATACCGAATCGGTTGCTCATATCTGCAATTCGATGCAGAGTCTAACAAAGAGTAGGAGAATTGCAAAGAGGGAGATGGATCTTCGCGTCGGGAATAAAGCAAGAGTTGCTGCATTAGCCGTCGGGAATTTGCCATTACTTTTGCCTTCAGGATTTATTATGGAATTGAATAATTGTTATTACGTTCCAGCCATTAGTAGAAACATTATCTCTGCCTCATGTTTGATGGCAGAGGGTTATAAATTCATTATTGAGAACAATGGTTGTTCTATATTTTTGAATGAAGTGTTTTATGGCTATGCACCTATTTTGAATGGGTTGTTTATTTTAAATCTTGTTGATGCGTCTGTTTATAATATTAATGCGAAAAGGCTTTGGCCTAATGAAATGAATTCCACTTTCATTTGGCATTGTCGTTTGGGTCACATAAGTGAGAAACGCATGAAACAGCTCCATGATGATGGAACTCTAAACTCATTTGATTTGGAATCATTTCATACATGCGAGTCTTGCCTGGTCGAAAAGATGACCAAGACACCTTTCACTGGTCGGAATGAGAGGGCGTCCGACCAGTTGGCACTCATACATACTGATGTATGTGGACCAATGAGTACGACAGCTAGAGGTGGTTTTCAGTACTTCATTACTTTCACTGATGACTATAGTAGATATGGATATATCTACTTAATGAGGCACAAGTCAGAATCCTTTGAAAAGTTCAAGGAGTTCCAGAATGAGGTACAGAATCAACTTGGCAAGACAATCAAATCTTTACGATCTGATCGTGGAGGTGAGTTTTTGAGCCATGAGTTTGGTAATCATTTGAAACAATGTGGAATTGTTCCACAACTTACACCGCCGGGCACACCACAATGGAATGGGGTGTTCGAGCGGCGTAATCGGACCTTGTTGGACATGGTTCGATCGATGATGAGCCAATCGGATCTGCCATTGTATTTTTGGGGTTACGCTCTAGAAACTGCCGCTTTCATTTTAAATAAGGTACCATCTAAATAAGTAGATAAGACACCATATGAGATGTGGACTGGGAAGAGTCCTAGTTTGTCTTTTCTAAGGATTTGGGGATGTGATGTCTATGTTAAACATTTGACGTCTGATAAGCTCATACCCAAGTCAGATAAATGCTTCTTTATAGGATATTCTAGGGAAACCAAAGGATATTATTTCTACAACCGGGAAGAAGGCAAAGTTTTTGTTGCCCGAAATGGTGTCTTTTTGGAGAAAGAGTTTCTATCAAAAGGAGTCAGTGGGAGAAAGGTGCAACTCGAAGAAATTCGGAAAACATCTGAAATTGTTTCAACTCCTACTGAACCTCTATTGGATGAACAAAATGTTGTTGAACTCAGAGATGAGGCACCAAATTTAATGAGATCTAAAAGGCCACGTTAATTGCCTACAATTTATGGGCATGACGTATTATTATTGAATAATGATGAGCCTAAGACTTATGAGGAAGCGATGATGGACCCAAACTCTGAGAAATAGCTTGGAGCCATGAAATTTGAGATAAACTCCATGAGAGAAAATCAGGTTTGGAACCTAGTCGATCTACTTGATGGTGTTAAAACCATTGAGTGTAAATGGATCTATAAGAAAAAGATTGATATGGATGGAAATGTTCACATTCATAAGGCTCGACTAGTCGCAAAAGGGTTTTGACAAGTTCAAGGAGTTGACTACGATGAGACTTTCTCACCGGTAGCGATGCTTAAATCTGTTCGGATCATTCTAGCTATTGCTGCATATTTCGACTATGAGATATGGCAAATGGATGTCAAAACGGCTTTTCTTAATGGAAACCTAGACGAGGATGTGTACATGACACAACCTGAAGGTTCTGTCGATCCAAAGAATGCTAGTAAAGTATGCAAACTTCAAAACTGCATTTATGGGATGAAGCAAGCATCTCGGAGTTGGAATATACGTTTTGATGAGGAGATCAAAAGGTTTGGTTTCGTCAAGAACAAAGAAGAACCTTGTGTTTACATGAAGGTTAGTGGGAGCGCGCTTGTTATTCTAATCTTATATGTGGATGACATATTATTGATTGGGAATGACATTCCTATGCTGGAATCCATTAAGCATCATTGAAAAATAGTTTTTCCATGAAGGACCTAGGAGAGGCAGCATATATCTTGGGAATAAGGATCTATAGAAAGAGTGTTAGAAATATGCCCTAGAGGCAATCATAGAGATTATTATATTTCATTATGTTCATAATATTGGATAATATGTTATCTTGTTCCTAGAATAATATTGTTAATATTTATTATCAAGTATGTGACTTGATTATGAAACTCTATATTTCTGCCATAATTATTCTTATACGATCCCTGGTCGGAAACATATGAGGACACATATGAATAGACTAGCATATGTATTGGTTGATGACTATGTTTCACGAGTCATAGATATGGAGATATCAAACCAATAATATGGACGCATGTTAGAGAACATGATGTTGGATAAGACCAACCTTGAGACACTATTGAGATTGTTATGATTCTATGTGTCGTTAGTTGGTCTCAAGCAATGATGATGTATAATCCTTAGACCTGAGATCAGCATGGTTTCCTACATGTATAATAGCACTCTTAGGGGTTGCCAAACGCTGCACCGTAACTGGGTAGTTATAAAGGTAACATTCGGGTATGCTATGAAACATGCAGAGGAATGTGACTGGTCGGATATGGGATTTGCCCCTCCTAACATAACAGGAGAGATGTCTCTGGGCCCCTCGTTGTGGTCGAATAAAGAAAGTGCATGGCCATACCACTAGTGGTTAAAGTGTTCGACCACGTGAAGTTATCTGACACCTGATCGAGAAAGTATTGAACAGTCCATGGATGACACAACATCTCACCTGGAGTTCAACCAGACATCGTGAGGCAAAGGGAGAATACGCGAGTAGGTCGCTTAATTCGATAAGTTACGAACTGGTCGTATGGAGATATAAGCTGGTCGTAGACTGGTCGAACGTAATCACAGAGTGGTCGTAATCTGGTCGTAAGGAGTTACGAACTGGTCGTGACCAAATACGAACTGGTTGTATAAAGATAGGACCTGGTCGTAAGTGATGAGGACCTGGTCGTTTGACATATTGCATCAAGGTTCATCCGATATATTTGTGTGTATTCAAGAATCGCTATGTTCTGCTAGGAACTGCTACGACTCGTGATCGGAAAGGGTTTCCAAGTCACAACCGAACTATGCATAAACCTAACGGGTCGCACACTTAACGAGTTGGAACAAACTAGTGCGGATACGATTCGTAAAAGTGTTCGGATAGGATCCGTCACGAGCACTATATAAGGAGATGCATGAGGCTGTTGGGTGTTACGTAAGTTGCACCACCGAAACCCTAGCCGCCATCTTCCTGAGAGCTCTGCCGTGCGACTTGGTGCTAGTACATCGACGTACGGTTGTTCCTTCCCTGGACGTGGATATCAGAGAGGCGCTATCGCGATCAAGGCGCTTTGAGGATGATCCGCGATCTTCACAAGGAACTGTAGACGCTGCTGGAGGAGACGATCGACTACGACCACTACATCGACGCGCTGTTCGTTGGACCAGGCTGCTCCAACCCTTCTTTCGCTACTCTGCGCGTCTGGTGGTAATGATCTATGATCATCTACTTGCATGGCTTCCTGGTTTGCGTGGTAGAATTTTTGATTTGTAGCTATCGTAGCCTACCCGTGTCCCAACAAATAGATCTAAAAGGCTAATTGGATTAAGCCAGGATATGTACATAGACAAAGTGTTGAATCGGTTCAACATACAAGATTCCAAGAGAGGATTCTTGCCCATGGCGCATGGCATTAATCTTAGCAAGAATCAGTGCCCTACGACCACTGATGAGCGAGACAAAATGAGTGATATTCCATATGATTCGGCCATTGGATCTATCATGTACGCCATGATATGTACACGACCAGATGTATCATATGCTCTATGTGTTACGAGCAGATACCAAGCTGATCCTTGTGAAGGTCACTGGACAGCTGTGAAAAACATTCTTAAGTACTTAAGAAGGACTAAGGATTGTTCCTAGTTTATGGCGGTGATGAAGAGCTCGTTGTAAATGGTTACACCGATGCAAGCTTTCAAACCGACAAAGATGATTATCATTCGCAATCTAGTTTTGTATTCATTTTGAATGGAGGAGCAGTGAGCTGGAAAAGTTTCAAGCAAGAAACGGTTGTTGATTCCACAACAGAGGCCGAGTACATTATAGCTTCTGAAGCTGCAAAAGAAGGTGTTTGGATAAGGAATTTCATTGCTGAGTTGGGTGTGATTCCGAGTGCCTCGAGCCCAATGGATCTCTATTGTGACAAAAATGGAGCCATTGCGCAGCCTAAGGAGCCTAGATCCCATCAGAAGTCCAAGCATATACTCAGGCGTTATCATCTCATTCGCGAATTGGTGAATAGAGGAGATGTTAAGATATGCAAAGTTCATACGGATTTGAATGTTACTGATCCGTTGACAAAGCCTCTCACACAGCCAAAGCATGAGGCACACATAAGAGCTATTGGTATTAGATACCTAAATGATTGACTCTAGTGCAAGTGGGAGACTGTTGAAAATATGCCCTAGAGGCAATCATAGAAATGATTATATTTCATTATGTTCATAATATTGGATAATATGTTATCTTGTTCCTAGAATAATATTGTTAATATTTATTATCAAGTATGTGACTTGATTGTGAAACTCTATATTTCTACCATAATTATTTTTATACGATCCCTGGTAGGAAACATATGAGGACACATATGAATAGACTAGCATATGTATTGGTTGATGACTATGTTTCACGAGTCATAGATATGGAGATATCAAACCAATAATATGGACACATGTTAGAGAACATGATATTGGATAAGACCCACCTTAAGACACTATTGAGATTGTTATGATTCTATGTGTCGTCAGTTGGTCTCAAGGAATGATGATGTATAATCCTTAGACCTGAGATCAGCATGGTTTCCTACATGTATAATAGCACTCTTAGGGGTTGCCAAACGCTGCACCGTAACTGGGTAGTTATAAAGGTAACTTTCGGGTATGCTATGAAACATGCAGAGGAATGTGACTGGTCCGATATGGGATTTGCCCCTCCTAACATAACAGGAGAGATGTCTCTGGGCCCCTCATTGTGGTCGGATAAAGAAAGTGCATGGCTATGCCACTAGTGGTCGAAGTGTTCGACCATGTGAAGTTATCCGACAACTGATCGAGAAAGTATTGAATAGTCCATGGATGACACAACATCTCACCTGGAGTTCAACTAGACATCGTGAGGCAAAGGGAGAATACACGAGTAGGTCGCTTAATTCGATAAGTTACGAACTGGTCGTATAGAGATATGAGCTGGTCGTAGACTGGTCGAACGTAATCACAGAGTGGTCGTAAGGAGTTACGAACTGGTCGTGACCAAATACGAACTGGTCGTATAAAGATAGGACCTAGTCGTAAGTGATGAGGACCTAGTCGTAGATCATATTGCATTAAGGTTCGTCCGATATAATTTGTGTGTATTCGGGAATCGCTATGTTCTGCTAGGAACCGCTACGACTCGTGGTCGGAAAGTGTTTCTGAGTCACAACCGAACTACGCATAAACCTAACGGGTCACACACTTAACGGGTTGGAACAAACCAATACGGATATGATTCATAAACGTGTTCGGATAGGATCCGTCACGAGCACTATATAAGGAGATGCATGAGGCTGTTGGGCGTTACACGAGTTGCTCCACCAAAACCCTAGCCGCCATCTTCCTGAGAGCTCTACCGTGCGACTTGGTACTGGTACACCGGCGTTCAGTTGTTCC
Organism: Phyllostachys edulis; assembly: GCA_036346405.1. Lineage (NCBI taxonomy): Eukaryota > Viridiplantae > Streptophyta > Magnoliopsida > Poales > Poaceae > Phyllostachys > Phyllostachys edulis. The sequence continues at coordinate 38,249,490 of CM070547.1, read as the reverse complement.
TTCCCTGGACGTGTGGATACCATAGAGGCCCTACTGCGACTGTTGCACTTGAGGACGATCCGCGATCTTCACAAGGAACTACAGACGCTGCTGGAGGAGACGATCGACTCGCATGGACGCTGGACGATTGACTACGACCACTACATCGATGTGCTGTTCGTTGGACTAGGCTGCTCCAACCCTTCTTCCGCTACTCTGCATGTCTGGTGGTAACGATCTATGATCATCTACTTGCATGGCTTCCTGGTTTGCGTGGTAGAATTTTTGATTTGTAGCTATCATAGCCTACCTGCGTCCCAACAAGTGAAACCTTAGCGGGCATAAATACATTAAGGTAGAGCATTGTACAGGTCTCATGATAATTGCTTAGTCACACACCTTCAGAAGCATGTATTGGCCAACATTAAAAGCAAATTATCTCATGTGGGTAAAGCTGTACAAACTCTGCAGAGTAGAAAACTATTCGAATAGCCGTGTCCACGGTCACGGACATGCTGAGCAAAGCCACTCTAAGTTAGACTTTGTTTTTGGTTTTAAAAGGATTTCAACAGATGATTTAGGATGGTAAATCCTTGTGGTAAAATTGGGCGGTTAGCCATGTTATAGGAGGGTATCCTTCACCATCTATTCATGGAGGTTATCCACACTATAAAACTGTCAATTTAAAATCGGATTTTAGTTATAGATTAAAAATGGCCTTGGAAATTAATATGAGTATTTAAACTAAAAATGCTGGTTTATGCAAAATAAACCCTGCCAGTCTCATTTGTTTACTTATGCATGCATCATAATTATGTATTGGGTGTAACTTGCGAGCACGGAAGTTGTGCTCACTCTTGCTGAATAATCTTTATTCAGGAGAAGATTTCTATCAGAACGGTGAGGATCCAGACGTTTAGACCTACGCCCCCAGATGATTGCCTGTGGCGAATCGTGTAGCCTACTACTATTTTGCTTCTGCTGTGATTTTCATTATTTGGCCTCAGGCCCCTTTTGTGATAAACTTTGAATTAATATTAATAAAATGTGTGATATGATTGTGATGTCACTTTTGTATGACTGTGTACACTAGCTATCCTGGACTAGTGTATGAACATAGAGAATTCGGGATCCTTTGTTCCCAGGTTCGACAAAAGTGGTATCAGAGCCATATCGACTGTAGGTCGTGGCCTTAGAATTACCTTAAGGACTTATTTTTGAAAACTAAAAATATTCCGAGTCTTTCTAGAGTCCTTTCTCAACCCTTCTCTTTAAAATGGTTACTGACTCATCTCTCTCAAAAACTGTAGATGGCTGAAGCACCAAGCGCTATTTCCCACGGAGTTTTCGCTGGACACTGGGCCGCGATTCTTTGGAAGATGATGCAACATCTGGATTTTAAAGAGAGACCAACATACCAAGGCTACAAGTACAAGGTGGGAAAATAAAATCGCTGGAGAGTAGAGGTGCTACTCTACTCCAACATATAGCTAGACACGGAATTCCATATTTTCGACGCTCCGATGAGGCATGACACTTTCGCCGACGGCATCCAGGACGCGGTGAGAGAAGCAGTTCGTCGTCTCCGCTACATCTATGACTATCGCTTCCATAGCATCGGGTTCCACTACCACCCGATGCATATCCCGACCAGATTCGATAGTACCTTCCGCTTGGCTGGAGATGAAGACTCTCCTGAGCTGACGCACCAGGTGGACCTGGCGAAGGCAATGGACTATGCCTACGGGAACGAGTGGAGCTGGGAAGGCTACCGAGTGGGGAGCTAATGTTGCAGAACGTAATGCACACCATGCTAGTGGCGTTCAGGCTGTAGTCGGTGGTGAGGGGGTGCTTCATGGTGCAGTCGCACCATTTTTTTGTCCTGCATATATCCTTCACAGACGGTTCATAGCAAAAACCGTTTGTGATAGTCGACCAACATAGATGGTTTTTGCTCTGAACCGCTCAGGATATTGACTATCACAGCGGTTACGAAGTTACTGAATGCAGGATAAGGGTTATCACGCATGCTTGAAAAATCGTCTGTGATAACCTCAGGTTATTATTGACCCATAAAGACAAACAGTTCAGGAAACCGTCTATGATGATGTTTCCGAATCGTCTGTGATGACCTTTTCTACAGTAGCGACTATAACTAAAAATAGGTAGAGAAGTACCAGATGACATGACCAGGAGGGCAAGCGTTAGGAGTAGCATTTGGCTAGTCCTCATCTTAGCTTTGTTGCAGACATGAAAAGTTACGCTGTTGATGAATAGGGTTATTTTTCTTCTACAAAGAGATGATAAGAGTTATTGGTTGTTGCTTGACTCGTGAGAAAGCTATTAAGATTGCAAGGTTTTATAGTTGTGTGATGCTTTTTTTAATTTTTGGAATCAGTTATTGGTTATTTTATTTAAGTCCAAAATAATTCTAGGAATTTTTGTGATTTTTTCTAGAATTTTTTGACTCTATTTGCTATGTTCTAAAAATATTTGTGACGAGGATCTAATAATCCTCATTTTATCTTTTATCTATAATTCTTATTATGGGTAAATATGATGTCATGTGGACCCCAGAAGTACCCCTTATGTTTACAAGGGAGAAGCCTACCAGGTGATCATAAGTTCTTCCACGATCACCGCCGTAGTCGTAAGTCTTGCTACGACTATCTTATGGTCGTAAGTCCCTCTACGACCACCACCCAGTCGTAAGTTCTTCTACGACTATGTTATGGTCGTAAGTACTTCTACGACCAGATCAGCCACGACCATCTTAGGATCAATTAAACCTACAAATAAGTGGGTCCAATTGATTAAGGAATTCAAACGGTCAAGGTGCGCTGTTACTCTGCGTAGTAATAGCGCTTAATACCCCATTATCTCTGATAATTAGCTGCCAGCCGACGTGAAGGATCCACTACGCCGGTGATTACTGCCAATTACACGCCCATTACTGGATTTGATGAGGCGCATCTTCAGCAGGGCAGAACGGTTACTCCTTCACGATTATATAAGGGCAACTATCAGACAGGAAAAGGGGACAGCGACAAGATCAAGCATAGTTACACGCTGTCAAGAACAACTAGGAAGACAAGTGCTATTCTTTGTAATAGGCTTAGTATTTTCCCCTGGTTGTTCAGAATACACTCAATACCATACACACACAGGAGTAGGGTTGTTATTCTCTCCCGAGAAGGCCCGAACCTGTATAAAAATTCCTGTGTCAATCTCTCTGCGTGATTCCATTCTAGGAGACCCCCCGAATCAAATAATCTTTACGTAAGATCAGTTCTAAAACACCGACAGTTGGCGCCGACCGTGGGGATCTTCCGGTAATCTCTTGGCAATACTCTCCCTTTTTCCAAACCTTATGCAGTCATGGCAGGGGAATGGAACGAGGAGAACTGGTTCGACTTGGCAGATTATGCAGACGTCGACATGGATGCCGGTTTCGACTACGAACCAAGCGATGCATCATCTGATGGTGATGTCGCCTCCGGAGATCATTCTCCAGGAGACCATCCTGATCGATGGAGCCGAGGAGGATCCTTATCCCCACAACAGACGCCCAAAGAGAGGAATCAATCCTCTCAAAGGACAAGGGTCAATCTGACCAGGACCACACCCAGGTGGACTCACGACACGACGAGTGTTTTTCCTCGAAATGTCCAATTCCCCCTAAGGCGGTCCGACTTGGTGAGGCAAGCTCTGGAAGCCACAATTCTGGGACTTCACCAACATCTAGTGATTCTCTCTCTCTGGATAACGCCAGAGAGAGCGGGATCAAGCATGCTTTTCCTGCAAGTTCGACCATCTCTCCGCAGGTCACACCTGCCGACAGAGACGGTTATAACCCGGACTTCCCCTACATGGAGGGGATTACTCCAAGTCGCCAGATGGTGTCTCTCGACGACTCCTCAAGCGGGGAGGCCCCGAGCACAAGTGAGAATCATCAACGGAGGTCTTCGTCCTGCCCTCAGATCAAGATCACTCTTCTAGAGACCGAGATGGAGACCCTTCCCGAAGGTCACACACTGCGCCCCCTCATGGCAACGGCCAGGACACCACCACTGGCGGACATGACCAACACCTTCATGAACGCCAGGGAAATCCTCGACATTCTCGCGCTTCATTGAGGCAATCTCAAGAGTCTGACATGGAAAATCCTGAGGCAATTCGAAGGAAGAAGATTGCAGCCCAGAAGAACCTGCCCGGGTGCATTCACTATCAAACAGAGGAGGCTCAGGAGCTCCAGCACATCAACGACTTACTCGAGAACCCAACTCGAGAGCTTGCCCGAGCGCCAGGCTACGATCTCTTCGCTGAAGAGATCGCACAAAGGCTTCGGAGTACGATGGCAAAGCTGGAAACCCCTCGCCGACATCATTCAAGTAGTCGTAGCCATACGACTTCTTCAGCTACCAGTCATTCCAACATATCATCACAGAGAAATCGGCGCAAACAAGTCGCTACGATCTCCTACTCGAGAAATGTCTTTCAAATGACCGATGATCAACAAACTCCTGAGAGGTGCTCGCTCACCACTCCGACATGGAAATCAAGAAGAAGAGATAAACTACGAGGAGTATTCCCTCAGAGGACCGAGACCTATTACAGTGCCCGTCAACTCACATCGGGTATCGCCGAGTACGACCACCGATGATATCAACCCTTCTTTTCGCAAAGAAGGCGCTAAGAAATTATTACGGATGTCGGGCGTTTTACCGACCTTCGATTAGCCACCGGCCTCCTCGCTTTCGACCGGTGAATATGGAGAAATTCGACGTCCCAAAATCCCATCGAATTCCTTCAAATTTACATAACAAACTGCTCGAGCAAAGCAGGAGGAGGAGAGCATGTGATGGCAAATTACCTTCCAACTGCGTGCTCGAAGGATCCGCCGATCGTGGTTACTAAACCAACCACTCAAGTCGATCCATTCTGGCAACATCTCTGCGACCTTCTCATCGGCAAATTTCCAAGGCACTTACAATCGCCTCGAAAGGAGGATGACTTGCACCGGATGCGACGAATCGACAACGAAACCTTGCGCCACCATCAAGCGCTTGATCAGTTCGTAATTCAATTCCTGAAGTTTCTGATTCATCTGTCATTAGGGCTTTCAAGCAGGGAGTCCGTAGTAGAAGGATAACAGAGGATATTGCTTTAAATCCTCCTACTTCTGTCGCCGAACTCTTCGAAATGGCCGATCGATATGCTACTGCCTCTGAGGCGGTCGAGTGGAACAATACAATAGATCGATATGCTACTGCGAAATTAGTAAGAAAAAGGATAAGAAAGCAAAAAAGTCCAAGAACAAGGCGAAGGGTCAAAAGCTCCAAGCCGCCGTTCCAAGGAGGTATTGGTCAGGAATGATAAAGAGCCACGCACATCCAGCCGCACCGACAGAGGCAAAGGTAAGCTACCGATCGGAAAAATGATAAGCCTAGATGGTGTCCTTTCCATAAAAAGGAAGGACATGACCTTCATAGAATCGCCGGTCTTCCAACGAAAGCTTGAAGACTACTACAACGGTAAAGGACCACTTCCCACCCTCGAAAGGTAGGTCAAACAAGTGGTCATAAATCTTCGATGACGAGGAGGAGATGCTGCCTCGTGATCCACAACACACCATCGAACACATCTACGGGATCATCGGCATATGAATCAAAGCGACAGCTCAAGGCTGCTGAACGCGAGGTAAACTCCATAGATCCTCCTCTAGTCAATAAATTACCGAAGTGGTCGGAAGTCACTATTTCTTTCGAGAAGAGTGACTGCCCGATTCCTTCGACTCGACCAGGACGATACCCAATCGTGGTCGAACCCACCATCAACAATTGTCGGGTCAATTGAGTTTTGGTTGATGGTGGTAGCTCGTTAAACATTCTATTTACGAGTGCCCTGGATGACATGCAAGTACCCAGGACCAAAGTAAGACCGGTACGATACTCTTTCCATGGGATCGTACCAGGATCTTCGGCCAAACCAATTGATCAAGTTTCTCTTCCTTTAACATTTGGTTCACCAAGTAATTTCAGACGAGAAAATCTCCTTTGATGTGGTCGATTTCGATCACAAGATATAACGCCATACTCGGACGACCAACTTTGGCAAAATTCCTAATGGCTACTCATTATGGATATCAATGTATTAAGATGCCAGTCCCAAAGGAGTAATCACAATTCATTGTGACAAGAAGATGGCGATACCGCGATCACCGATCCTCGAGATGGTAGGACAAATACCAACTCGAGAAGAAAGTCACCTTCGACTAGCAAGTCAAGTCTAAAGTCGCACCAAAGCCGAACGACAAAGTCAAAGAGGTTCCTCCGACGCAGGGAGCCCTCAAGATCGTTCGCATCGGGATACTTCCGACCCCAAATAGGAAGACGCCTCATCACTTTCCTCCGAGCTAACGCAGATGTCTTTGCGTGGCAAGCATCCGACATGCCCGGAGTCCCGGTGAGGTGATCGAGCACAAGCTAGCTTTACTACCGACAAAGTACCCAGAAACAAAAGTTACGGAGATTTGCACCGATCGACGAGATGCTATTAAACTGAGTTGATAAGCTAATAAAAGCGGGCTTTATAAGAGAAGTCAATCACCCCGAGTGGTTGGCTAACCTCAGAATGGTTAGGAAGTCAAACGGCAAATGGCGATAAAAGCGAGACTTCACCGATCTTAATAAAGCTTGTCCAAAAGATGATTTTCCTTTACCTCAGACGATCGCTTGGTTGATTCTACTGCAGGTTGTGAAATATTAAGTTTTTTAGATGCATATTCTGGATACCACCAGATCAATATGTGTCTAAACGATGAAGAAAAGACCGCATTCATTACACCATTTGGTACCTTTTGCTATGTCAAAATGCCATTTGGCCTAAAGAATGCCGGCGCTTCTTTTCAACGCTTGATGCAATCGACTTTCTCATCTCAATTAGGCCGAAATCTGGAAGCCTATGTCGATGATCTAGTCGTTAAAAGTATTAAGAAATTTAATCATATCATTGACCTATAAGAAACATTCGACAACCTCAGAAAACACCGCTTAAAACTTAATCCCGAGAAGTGTGTATTCGGAGTTTCTTCAGGAAAATTGCTTGGATTCCTAGTGTCTGAACGGGGAATCGAAGCAAATCCTGAGAAAATAAAGGCCATTCTCCAAATGCGCCCTCCGACCACAAAGAAGGAAGTCCAGAAACTCACTGGGTGCATGGCGGCTCTAAGTCGTTTCATCGCACGACTAGGGGAAAAAGGACTACCTTTCTTTAAACTTCTCAGGAAACATGAAGGTTTCGAGTGGTCGAGCGAGGCAAACGCTGCCTTCGAGGATGTTAAGAGGTATCTCACGAGTGCTCCTGTTCTAGTTTCTCCGAAACCAGAAGAGACGCTCTTAATTTACCTAGCTGCCACGCCACAGCAAGAAGCGCAAAGATCGGGTTGTAGAACGTGAAAACGCATAACCACCGGTCTACTACGTTAGTGAAGTTTTACACGGCCTAAGGAGCGTTACCCTCAGTCCGTAAACTTCTATATGCCCTCCTCATGTCTTCGAGGAAATCTGCGGCATTATTTTCAAAGCGCACAAGATAGTCAGGTCTTTCGAGTTTCCTTTGGGAGCGATCCTCCGTATAAGGAAACAATGGGGCGATGGCAAAATGGTCAGAGAACTTGGGAGTTCGACCTCCATTTTGTGTCCCGAACGCCATAAAATCCCAGATCTTGGCAGACTTTGTCGCCGAATGGACAAATCTGAACCCGCTCAGATCCCCAAGACGATTCCCACGACCAAAGGATTTATGTACTTTGACGGTCACTCACTTTAAGTGGCTCGGGGTTTGGGTGGTCTGGAATCTCCTACCGAGAGACCTTAAAGTATGCCATACAATTAAACTTTCGTGCCACTAACAACGTGGCAGAGTACGAAGGTTTGCTAGTCGGCATGCAAGTCATGAAGCTCTTCGATTCGTCGACTACTAGTGAGAGGAGACTCTCAACTGTCGTGAATCAAGTCGGAAAGAGTACCAAGGTTTCTAACCCTACAATGTCTCGGTATTTATCGGAAGTGCGAAAGCTAGAGAAGCATTTTTAGGTTTCGAGGCACAATTCATCCTCGAAGGATAATTTTCTCGCAGACCTTTGCTCGACTAGCTTCTTCCCGCCTCTGCATCAAAAGGAGTCTTCTTGAGCAACTCCGAGCCGCCCTCGTCGAAGAACCGAGACACCTCCTATTGAGATGGCCTCTTTAGAATACGAAGATACCGGATGACTCCCATCTACGAGTATCTTCGTAAGGGTTCCAGACCAAGACGCATCTCGAGGCGCATCGCTTATCCCGAAGGCCAAATCAGATACTTTGGTCGAGGGAGTCCTCTATAAAGAGGAACACAAGGGGTGCTCATGCGATGCATTCCGCAGAGCGAAGGATTAATACTCCTTCATGATATACACGGTGGCATCTGTGGAACTCATGCTTCCTCTGTAACATTGGCCTGTAAGGCCTTTCGACAAGGTTTCTATCGCCAACACCCAGCATTTATGCTAAAGAGTTGGTTAAAAGTGTGTTCAATGCTAGTTTCATAGCAGCAAATACACCAACCAGCTCAAGCATTACAAACGATACCTTATCTTGGCCTTTTGCACTGGGTCTTGATATCCTAGGACCGCTCCTAAAGCTCCGTGGAGGTTTCGAGTTCCTTTTGTGGTTATTGATACATTCACAAAATGGATCGGGTTTAACCTCGGATCGATAACAACGAAGCAAAGAAAACGGTTCATGATGAGAAGCGTAATTACCCGATTTGGAGTTCCAAGTCGAATAATTACAGACAATGGTAAACAATTTGCGAGCGCAAAATTTCAGGAATTTTGTGACGAATTGGGTACCAAGCTTTGTTATGCCTCTGTTGCACATCCCCAGAGCAATGGAGCAGTCGAACGTGCAAACGGTCAAATAATGCGAGGAATTAAAACTCGAGTCTTCGACCAGCTCATCAAGCGCTCGGGGGCTTGGGTACAAGAATTACCCTCAGTATTATGGGCAGTTCGTACGACCACTAGTCGTGCAACAGGTGAAACACCCTTTTTTCTAGTCTTTGGAGCTGAAGCCATGCTTCCTCCAGAACTAAAGCTACGGTCAACACGAGTCGAAACTTTCAATGACTCCAACCAGGAACAACTTCGAGTGGATAACATTAACCTACTCGAAGAAAGGAGAAACCAGGCCTTAATCCATTCAGCGGTCTACCAACAAGCCCTGCGCAAATACTACGATCGTAAGGTCCAACCTCGCAGCCTTGCTGTAGGTGATTTGGTGTTGAGGCTTTGCCAATCCAAGTCCAATCGGAACAAACTTTCCCTCAAGTGGGAAGGTCCTTACATAGTGGTCGAAGTTACTCGCCCAGGGTCAGTACGACTAGCAATGGAAGATGGCCAGGTTCTCTCGAATTCTTGGAACATCGACCAGTTACGCAAATTCTATGTGTAACCACCCTTTCGGACAATAAAGACTCAGGTTCTTTCTATCTCTATTGTCTTACTTTTTGAGTAGAGCTTTTATAATCTTTCGACTATATTCCAAACACCCAGTTTTCTTTACACCGGTCGAAAGGTAGGTAACACCACCTAGTCGAAGCCTCTCCTCTCTGCACGTGGTCTTGCCCACTAGAAGGAGCTTCCTAGTGTCGACTTGTTACTCGCTTTTGCTGCCAATACAAAGAGCTCGGGTTCTATTTAGTCGAAATATTTTTTAAGCCAACTCTTTTCACCTTAGTTTATTTTCTTCAGTCAATTCGAAAAATATTCTAAGTAGAGCGCACTTTCTCAAATTTACTTAACCGCCTTGGGTGTACTCGTTTCGTCTCAAATGGTCGGAGGAAGAGACACATCTAGTCGAAGTCTCTCCTCTCTGCACGTGGTCCTGCCCACTGGAAGGAACTTCCTAGTATTGTTCAGTTTCCAACTCTTGCTACTAGGACAGACTTATCGAGTCCACCAGAGAAGGGTGAGTAAATTTTTTAAAGTCCTCTAGACGTTTGCTTAGCTCAAGTTGCCGTTCTCGATTTGATTAAACTAGTCGGAGATGTTAACATTACCTAGTCGAAGCCTCTCCTCTCTGCACGTGGTCCTGCCCACTAGAAGGAACTTCCTAGTGTCAATTGCTACCACTCTTTCGACCAAAGGCACCGACAATTGAGACAAAAAACTATAAGTTAAACAAACCTCTCTGTTTTCAGAAACCCTTTCTAAAGACTATTTCCTTAGTTTGTCTAAACAAACTAAGCAAATAGTCGGGGGCTAGGATAATTTGATTTCAATTCTTAGTCTTTATTTCGTTAATTATCTTTTGAGTTACTAACTACTCGACAAGATGATTTGCAGGAGACAAGACTATTTACTTAGTTTCAACAAACTAAGCAAATAGTCGGGGGCTAGGGTAAAGTCATTATTTTGACTTCAATTCTTAGTCTTTATAAATTCGTTAATTATCTTTTGAGTTACTAACTCCTCGACAAGATGGATTATATATTACATCAACAAAAAACTTGTTTTTCACAGGTCTATTACAAGCTACTCTGAAGAGGGAGAGCCCAGTTGCATCTCCTCTGAAACTTTCCACCAATCGATTGCATTTCTTCCATCGACGCCTTCTTTACGCCTCGAGGCGGTTGAAGTCGCTCTTCGATCGATTGAAAATTAAGGTTGGGGTCATGAGCTTTAAGTTTTGCCAATGCATAACTTACTGCAGTTTCGACCGCCTCCTTTATCGATTCAGTTTGGTTGGCCTTCAGAGTGGTTACCAGATCTTTCAAAGTCCCGACTTGATTCCCAATGGTACTTGCGTGAGCAGCTATTGTATCATCTTGAGGAGTTTTTCCCTCACTATGTAGCTCAGCAAGCACATTGTTCAGGAGTGTGATGTTGCCTTGAAGTTTAATCTTCATTGCTTCCATCTCCTGTTGGGTACGAGTTGAAGCCTCGCGGAGCTTTTTGTTTTCGACCACTTGTTCTGAAAAGAATAAGAATGGTCAAACAAAGATAAAACTCCTAGAGGAAGTAAAAACAAAAATAATCACGGGTAAAAGAATTTCTTACCCACTAGTCGAGAATCCAATTTCTTGACCTCTTCATTATGGGAAGCAACGGTCTCAGCATGCTTGTTCTCCCATGATCTAATGTCGTCTGCATTCTTCTTTGCAATAAGGACGGTCTGGTCATAAATTTTGGCTTTATCCTCAAGCTCTTTTTCGAGCTTTCCCAGTTCAAGATCCATTTCTGGAAAAGAAATGAAAGTAAGAATAGGGAAAGAACTCGTAAAAGATTGTAGGTAAAGAATTGCTTACCTGATCGGCGAGATCTCAGCCTCTCAATTTCTTGATCCTTCTCTTTGGATATACGAAAAAGCTCGCGAATAACCACAGTTTTTTCCTTAACTTCAGCCTGAAGCTGTCTCGTCTCATCTTCTTTTTCTGAAAAGAAGAGAGAGTCAGGTAAAGATCATTGATATAAGCAGTCTTAAGTTCAGCACTTACTGTTTATTTTTTCCTGTGACTTCGTAGTTGCAGAGTTAGCTTCTTTAAGCTTTTTCCGGAGGTTTATTACTTCTTCCCTAAACTTTTTCGACTCCTCTTTTTCATAATCGAGCGAGTCGGCTAAGGTCTTTGCGTCACTGTTTAACCTGCAAAGGATAAAAGTGAACATAAGCATTGGTCAATTGGTTGTAAGTTCTTCTACAACCATCGACCTAGTCGTAAGTTCTTCTACGACAAAGCCACTAGTCGTAAGTCTTTTACGACCATTACCTAGTCGTGAGTTTTTCCATGACAAATCCCGTAAGCACTATATAAGTAGTCAAATCCAAAGTGACTATGAATAGCAGTGACTTACCACCTCTCTGCCTGTTTGTAGAGTTCCTCTTTTTCCTGTCGCAGCTCTAGAAGTTGTCGATGATATTCACCGACAACAGCGATTTGCTCTATGGCTTTCTGCAAAAGAAAAGACAGTGAGAAACAAGAGAAGATTATACCTGTATATATAAGTACGTGTAAGTACTTACACTCATGGTTGATCGAGCAAATATCGAGTAAACCAAATCTGGGTACTTCAGTTTGTCTACTTTCTCGACTTGGTCCCACCAAACCTTCTCGAGACGCTCATTATCAAAGGTATCCCCTCTATTGGGAATATCTTTGGGATGGGGAACTCGGTCGCGAGATCTGAAAGCAGAAGACCCTACGATAGAAGCAGGCCCAAAGAAGTCAGCACATAAGTTGAAATATTCTTCATCTTCTCGATTACAGAACCCGGTTTCTCTTTGGATCGGGAGGAACGTCTGCAACGATCTCCTTTCCGGCACGGTGGACAGGACTGCCACCATCTTGACCAGAGGCTTCTGCGACTGCCTCTGTTCTATCCACGATCATCCCAGTGGTCGTAGCGACCATCTCAGTGGTCGCAGCTGTTATTGGAGCCTCCACGACCACCTCAGTGGTCACAGCTGTTACTGGAGCCACCACGACCATCCCAGTGGTCGCAGCTGCTGCTGGAGTCTCTGCGACCATCTCACTGGTCGCCGCTGCTACTTCAAAAGCTGTAGCAACTACCTCACTGGGTACAACAGGTACCTCAGTGGTTGTCGTAACCACTTCAGGCACCACGACTTCCTCTACCACCTGGGCCGAGGATGATCCATCGACCACCTCCCTTGTTGTCTCTCCAGCAGTTGGAGAGGTAGCAATAGGCTTCTCAATGGAAGCATTCCCGGGGGCTAAAGGAGTCGGGCTAAAAACAACAAAAGGAAAGCAAGTCAGGGTTGTGAAAAGGAAAAAGGTAAATGTTGTTCTTACACTTTAGTATATTTCACATACCTCTGCACCTTGGACCTAAACAGGAATTTGGGAGTCACTTTCCCAACAGAAGATTTCTTCTTCTCTACGGCCACTTCTGGTCGGAGTTCGAGTTGAAGAACGGGCTTAGCCACGACCACGTCTGGTCGTGGATTTTGAACAAGGACTATCTCTCTAGTCTCGATTTTCGGATGGCCGAGATCAGTCTCGACCACTTCAAGAGCAAATACCGCCATCACCATAGGCTCTGCCGGAGCGGTATTATCCTTCACAAAAGACATAAAATCTTTCCAGGTCTCCTTTTCCAAATGCTTGACAAAACCAGGAGTGGCAGAAACTGCGAAAGATTTTTTGTCATAATAGAAGGGTACCTTGGCCTTGCGAGGTTTGCGTTTAAGAGGTTCAGCTACTTCGACCTCCTCAGCTTCGGCTATTTTGGTCTCGTCTTCAATTGCGGCTATGTCTGCCACAAGTTTTGCAGAGGATCTGGTCGAAGGGCTAGAACTCGAGCTTGCCCCTCCTTTGTCGTCACCTCTTAAAAGTCGACGTCTCTTGGACGGAGGAGCTGAGCCTTTGTCCTTTGTCAACCCTGCACCGATGGTTATCAGTACAGCTTCTTCATCATCCCGGCGATTTTCCATGCCTACTTTCTGTGAAACAAAACAGAAAGAGAAGAATTACTAACTGGTCGAAAGATTTTCTACGACCAGTGTCAAGTCGTAAGTTTTTCTACGACCTTTCCTCGACCGTAAGATTTCCTACGGTCACGACTAAGTTGTAAGTTTTTTCTACAACGTTTCTCTAGTCGTAAGTTCTTTCTACGACTATAAAGTCCTAAAGGTAAAATCAACTACTGATTACCTTTAGGCGAACCATCCTTTCCTCTGCGGATACGACCGCAAGGATTTTAGGAACCGCCACACTAAGTGGCGGAGACTTCTCACAAACGAGTTTGACTCTAATGTCAATCTCCGCTGATGAAAGATCTGTTCAAACAGATAAGGGCATCCTTTAAACAACTTTGCAGAAAGACCAAATTGAGGGCTAAGTCGAAAATTTACTTACCCTCATTGTAATCCCTGGTTGGGTCTGTTGGCCCCGAGTATCTCCACATAGGGGATGCTCGTTTCTTCAAAGGACTAATTTGGCGTGTGATGAAATCTTTCACCACATGCCATTCGGTCAGCCCTTCCTTCTTCAAGTCCTTAATAGCTTGAATATAAGGGGCAATCCGGCTGATATCTTCAGGAGTCGAATCCCAAGAAGATTTCTTTTTAGCAGCCTTTCCCGCGAAAGAGAGGCTGTCTTCTGAGGTGACTTCCCAGTAAAACCACCTCTTCCTCCATCCCGGCCACGAGGACCGGGTGAAACTCTGAATATACTCCCTCGACTTCCCGTCGTGGAGTTTTAGACCACAACTTCCAGCAATCCCGGCTTGCCGAGACATTCCATAGTAATATTGGAAAAGCTCGAGGTCCGCCGAATTCCTGTGCACGCCACACAAATATATTTAAAACGCCAAAGATGGTGATGGAGTTGGGACCGAGGTTCACTAACTCCACCCCAAAATGCTCGAGCACAACGGTGAGAAAGGGGTGAGCAGGTAGTCGAAGGCCACACTCACAGTAAGCCTGGAAGGCGGGAATTTGCCCATTCTCCCCTGACGGCCAATGCTGCCCAAAGGCCGGAAGCCATTTCACAAGAGTCTTATCTGGAATCTTCCTGGCGACAACTAGAGCTTGAATCTTCGCCGCATCCATCTCCGACTCTTCCCACTCAGAAACTCTCCTGGCCATCTCTCTCGGAAACAGGAAATTTTGGATTAAAAAGAGGGCACAATTGGAGTGGCGGCGGAGAAGACAAGAACGACTCGGCGGCGGAGAAGGCGAGAGCTTGAAGAACAGCAGGAGCAATTTGGGGGAAAAGTAAGATCTTAGGTTTTACCTCCAAGGAGTATTTATAATCACAGTACCTTGAGCCGAGGCGTGACATACCAAGGGTCGCCACCGCCTCGGGAACCGCTTCAATGTACATGCTAACAGGCGTCGCTTGAGAATCCCGATTGTCCGCTCGAGAAATTCAGGTTTATGCTTACACCTCAAGCGAAATTACTTCCTTGGTTAGATCTTTTCAACCAAAGGAAATGATAATCGGAAAGTTCTTTCTTCCGATCATTATACTACGACCACCTTGTGATCGTAGAAATGCTTTTACAACCACTTGATAGTCGTAGATAATTTTCTTGACCAAGCACATTTCTGGTCAAAGTAGTATACAATCGAAGAGTTTTTTCCTTCGATTATTCTCTACGATTCTCTAGTGATCGTAAGACCATTCATGACCCTTTCACCAAATAAGTTACTTTCACTCGAAGCTGGGGGGCTAGATGACGAGGATCTAATAATCCTCATTTTATCTTTTATCTATAATTCTTATTATGGGTAAATATGATGTCATGTGGACCCCAGAAGTACCCCTTATGTTTACAAGGGAGAAGCCTACCAAGTGATCGTAAGTTCTTCCACGATCACCCCCGTAGTCGTAAGTCTTGCTACGACTATCTTATGGTCGTAAGTCCCTCTACGACCACCACCCAGTCGTAAGTTCTTCTACGACTATGTTATGGTCGTAAGTACTTCTACGACCAGATCAGCCACGACCATCTTAGGATCAATTAAACCTACAAATAAGTGGGTCCAATTGATTAAGGAATTCAAACGGTCAAGGTGCGCTGTTACTCTGCGTAGTAATAGCGCTTAATACCCCATTATCTCTGATAATTAGCTGCCAGCCGACGTGAAGGATCCACTACGCCGGTGATTACTGCCAATTACACGCCCATTACTGGATTTGATGAGGCGCATCTTCAGCAGGGCAGAACGGTTACTCCTTCACGATTATATAAGGGCAACTATCAGACAGGAAAAGGGGACAGCGACAAGATCAAGCATAGTTACACGCTGTCAAGAACAACTAGGAAGACAAGTGCTATTCTTTGTAATAGGCTTAGTATTTTCCCCTGGTTGTTCAGAATACACTCAATACCATACACACACAGGAGTAGGGTTGTTATTCTCTCCCGAGAAGGCCCGAACCTGTATAAAAATTCCCGTGTCAATCTCTCTGCGTGATTCCATTCTAGGAGACCCCCCGAATCAAATAATCTTTACGTAAGATCGGTTCTAAAACACCGACAATTTGATTTATTGCTTAATCTTTATTTCGAAAATAAAAATAAAAATAAAAATTCTATTCAGACTGGTCCTAACATACCTTGAATTGTTCGGACCGTCTGTGGAGAACAGTAATTCGGAAAAAAAAATTATTAAAAAAATATTTTCTTCCGCGTGGGCAGGTTCTTGATCGGTCACCCGTCTTGGGCTGCTCCCATGCAAACCTCCTTAATCCCAAAGCCTTTGTTGCATGCACAGCCAGCAAGACCTTTTGCTTTATTGGACTATTATACACCCTCCAATTCTTTTATGTTCTCTTTTCCTTCTCTCTCCCAAACAGTTTTCTTCCCGAACGCTTCTTTCCGGTTTCTTTCTCCACTGAACCAATAATGGCTGCTTTGCCGCATGCCTTCCATGGCCGCTCATGGCCGACCCCACTGCCACCCATGCCACCTCCGGCCGCCGGCGTCGCCCTCACTGCTGGCCATCTCCACCACTGCCACCCCTCCCATTTCTTTTAGCTGTCCAGAGAGCACAAAAACATGCCAACACCATTAATGTTGCCCATAAAGCTTCTCAATCCCACAAATTTCTCCCTGATTCTTCGCACAAATGCCGGCATTCAATTCCCCGGTCGTCACTTCCTCCAATCCGACCATTAAACCTTTCCTTAATCACCTAATTTCGCAAATCACGCTGTTGACCACCGTTAACCTCTCCTCCCAGTTCTCCCTCCACGGCTCCTCTCCGGCCCTATAAAAGGGAGCATCGGGTGCCTCTCCTCTCCCTCATTCATCCCCTAAAATCTCAGCTCCTCACTCCCTTTCTTCTCCCCACAAGTGAAGCTTTTCCACCACCGGCTGATTGTCGTTCCGCCGCCTCTAGCGTCGCCGGCAGTGAATCTCCGCCACCCTCGTCACCCCCACCGGCATCGCGACATCGTCCTCTACACGGTGCTCTCCTCCTCTCGCTGTCGCCGTCGCCGGAGCACCGCCGGCACCACGTTTCATCCGCCGGCCATGCTTCTTGGTGTTCTGCCGAATGAAGAAGATGAACAGTAACATTTTTTTAATCTAGCCATTGCTTTGTGGTTTGTATATACCCCTATTAATCTTCCAAAAATTTGTTCTCTCACTTGCAAACTCCAAATCCGTTAATTCTTTATCCTAAATTCATCTACTATTTTCAGTATTTATTCTATAAATTTTTAGATTTTATTTAATTTCTGTCAATTATTGGTCCATTTTACGCGTCGTTGCTGTCGCCGGCCGACTGTGCGTGTTCCACCCCAACCAAGGTGAGCGTTGCGTTCCCCGCGGTTCCCTCTTCGTTTTGCCGCAAACCTCACCCGATAACTCCTCTCCGTTTACCAAGAACGCCGACATCTGCCTACTGCCCGCCGAAGGTCTTCTTCGTCAGACTACGTCGCCATCGAAGGTCCTCTCGTCGAGCCGTCTACACCGTTGAGTTTGCCTCAACGCATTCTACATCATACTTCCGTCGCCATGGCCCTAAAGCTCTTTCTTTGTTCCCAGTCATCCAAAACCACAATTTCCAATGAATAGTATAATTTTCGGAATTCATCATTTCATGTGATTTTCAACCTTTCGGAAATTCGTTCTCCCTCATATGAACTCCGATTCTATCGATTCAACTTCCTAAATTCATATAAAGTCGATATCTTCCTAGAATTAATTATTTTATAATTTTTGGATTTTATTTGAATGTTATTTGAATTTGGATCATTTGCGCGTATAGATTTCGACGCCGTTTGAGAGCAACCAATTAAGCAAGGCAAGCTATATCCTTGACCATATTTGCACCCATTATTTCAAATTATTTAAATTCTATTTTAAATTATTACTGCATGTTATTTATATTCAGTAATTTAAATTCCTGTTTTAAATTTATAGTTATGTCTAAATCCTTTGTATGGCCAAATTTGATAATTGAATCGAATATATTGTCACCCTAGATAAAACCTAATTGATACAATAGTATGAACTAGGATCATTTGGAAAAATTATGCTTAACGATGCTTAGACCCAAAAATGTATGATTTGCGGAATTTCAACCAAAAATCAACTGTTGTTTAAATTGTATCCATGGCATTGGTTTATCATGGAGGTTTATAAATAACTTTACAAAAATAAAATAAAATAATGGTTTGTACTTGGGCGAAATGGATGTTTGGATGGTTCATGTCAATGCACGGGCTCAATCTGATTAGGGTTTAGGCACAGGGGTTATTTTGGAAAGCCGCCTAAGTCAGTTGAGGACCGGCCTCTGAGCGTTCCTTTGCTAAGCCACATCGTACCACCACATGTCCTGTAAGGGACCTGGCTAACTAATCTGCAATGTTCCACGGTGGTTTTTCCCTTCCGATACGGTGGGTAGTCATGTTATGACCTACGTTAGTCCCACCTAGCGCAAGAGGGGGCTCTACGAACCCAGCGGATTTCAATCCAAAGGGGGATGCGAAACCTTAGCGAGGGGGAACTGCGGTGGAATGACGCTTTGTAAAGGCCTTGACACGTGCTCTAGACTGCTTACCTAAGGTAGTGAGCAACAGTATCGACGGATGCCAGACAAACTAGAGAATTCATGTCATGTGGGTAAAGTTGTACAACCTCTGCAGAGTGTCAAGAACTATTCGAATAGCCGTGTCCATGGTCATAGACATGCTGAGCAAAGCCACTCAAAGTTAGACTTTGATTTTGATTTCAAAAGATTTTGACAAATGATTTGAGGATGGTTAATCCTTTTGGACAATTGGGCGGTTAGCCATGTGATAGGAAGGTATCCATCAGCATATTTCATATGGAGGTTATCCTACTATAAAACTTGAGAATTTATAAAATGAATTTTAGTTATAAAATAACCGCTTTGGAACTTAGTACAAATATTCAAAGAAAACATTGCTTTATGCAAATTCAACCAATAAGCCTTCCTTTGAGATACCCTTGTATGCATGCATTCAATCTGTTACCTGACAGGTGTAACTTACGAGCACGGAAGTTGTGCTCATTCTTGCTTAATGCAAATAATTTCAGAGAAGGACTTTACTACCGGTGTGGATGTCGACGACTAGGCCGCTCCCCCAGTTGATTGCCTATGGAAGATTAACTGGACTCTACTACATCTTCTTCGTCTTCCGCTATGTTCTTTACTGTTGGCTTGTAAGCCTCTTTTGTAATAAACTCTGTTGATTATTAATATAATTGTGCGATTTATGGATGTTACCATATCTGTTTAATGTGTGAACTAGCTACTGATCACGGGACTAGTTCAGAAATGCACAGAGGATTTGGGGTGTTAATCCCGGGTCTGACAGCCCGGCCCTCACATTGGGCCATGGGCGGAAGGCCTACTTATTTCCCCCACAAATTTTTGAATTTTAACTCCCAATTTTTCATTTGCTAATTTCTATTTCTTAATCATTAATCGGGATATTACATGCTAGTCATTGTGTTTTTAGAAGTATGAGCATTGATTAATATCTGTATTGTTGTATTTGGAGGGGTTAGGGAATAAATGATCTCACATGAGGTGTACTTGTGTCTAATTTGAATTTTGAGTTTTGAATAATGTCTCCAATCTACACCATGTTAACTTTTTATTATACAGAAATACACTGAATTTTGAATACAAAACAAATCATCTCACTATCATTCTCATTTGAATTTTGAATTTTGTATTTATAGCATGTATTGTACACCAATACTCATTCTCACTCTCACCATCACACTACACAAATAATCATTCTCACTATATGAATACTCATACAAATACAAGAGATTTTGCACACAAAAAATGCACTATATATTGTATACATACACGTACATGTTAGAGAGAGAAATAGAGACAGAGATGGAGCCTGGCGATGTGGACGAGGAGGAGATGCACCATGGCGACCCGGATGTCAACCTCTGGTGACTGGTGACAATGGAAGGCACATGTGGACGAAGAGAGAGAGAGAGAGAGAGACAAAGATAGAGAAAGAGACAGAGACAGAGAGGTGGAGAGGACAAGGACAAGTACGTGATGCGGCGACGACGATGAGCTCCTCTGGAGATATGGAGCGAACCTGCGGATCTGGTGGTGGCGGGGTCATGAACGATCGGATTTGAAGCCAGTGGCATTGGGAATGGCTGGGTATGGTGGCGATGCCACAATTGATGTGATGCATAAGCTACAATGTATCGTCCCAAAATTCCGAGATTTCAAAAATCCTTTGTGTAGTTTAGGTCCCCAAAAAATTCCACTAATTTTCCTTGGATTAATAAAGCTTAACTAGGAATTTTCAAAATTAAAACAATTTAATATGATCAATGTAAACTTTAATTAAATAAAAAATGACAGGAGAATACACGCGACGATACCCCACTAGCTCACGAACCACCTAACTGTGATACCTATCCAAGACAACAACAAAATTTGTAAGGTAACGGAGAGTCGAATCGGTCTTGCTGATGTAATTGTCGTAGAGGTTGTAGTCTCTAGCAGGCAAGCGCAACGGGTGGCAACGGTACATGACAGAGAGCTCTAGAAGCATGTAGCGAGGGTGAACCATGGCCAGGTATGCAACCGCGTTGATGGCCATGGATATGGAGGATCCATATCCTTCGAAGCGGTGCTGGGGGGCTCCTATGTCGGTTCGGCCATGGATGAGCACTACAGCATCGTATTCCTCTTTGACACCTGGGCGCGGCACACACGGGACAGAGTGGAAGCAGAGCAAGGAGAGAGAGAGAGAGGAAGGTGGGCCGGCTAGGTTGGGCTAAGGGGAAATGGGCTCAGCCCGGAAAAATGGGTTTTGACACAAAGTGATAGAGAGGAAAAATTCAAATTCAAATTAGAATTTACATTTTGGCCAAGGTTTGAATTGGTTTGGAATTCGGAATGAAATTTGATTTTGGATTGGAATTTGAATTTAGATTTTAAACTCAAGAACACCAAATGAACTCCAAATAAAAACGAAATGCTTTAAAATAATAAATTTGAAATGGTTTTCGAAAGACAGCAACGAATAAGGAGGAAGAAGAAGAAACCAGGAGCAAAACTATCATCTCATAGTGTAGAAAAAATGGGAATTGCTGTGAAAAAGAAAAAAAGAAAAAAGAAATTGTGTACCATGGATCTAAACATCTTTAGAGTTAGAAGACAATCTTTTGACTGGCGCTCGGAGATATGCCACTATTTCGAGTGGTATAGTATGAATTTTCCCGGAAAAGATTGGGAAAGTAAATATTAGGTAACACCCCCACTTACTGGTACAGATGGAGGTACATGATTCGCCATGCATATTATAGCTCGCAGGACGCACGCTCTGCGCCAGAACCAATACCATGTCTAGTCTTTCGTCTTAAAAGACAATTAATGGATAATCATATTAATATTAACGAAAAGAATTGTATGATTTCAATCTAATTAAGTCAACATGTCGGCCCTATTTCTTTCTACCTCCATTATTCACTACAAAGCAAGACATCTCATGAGCAACGCCAACTCTAGGGCAGGACAGTCGAGTTGATGTCCAGGGCCCAACAGTTGTAGGGCCACTAGCGCGAAGTATTCTCCTGTACAACTATCGAAGATAACCAACTCGGTTGGAGGCAATTTGGAGTAGACCGACTTTGCATGTATAGTTGGTCGCTTCCTTTCCCCAAAGTAACTATTTTCCTTTACCATCGTTCCCTTCTCCAGAGTGTTTTCCATTTGTGGTGGTAGAGAAGGGAATGAATGGAAGTTTAGAGGAGTGTTTATGGTGGGATTCTACATAGTAGTTTGATTTTTAGTCCCTCTCCATGTTTGCGAGAAAGATGAGAAATAGTGTGAAATTGATTTGTGGCTTCTAAGATATCCTAATATAAGTTATCGTGAAGGAGTTAGATGTATCCATCTTTCTCTAAACAATAATCTTTCCCGACTCCCACTCCTCTCTGTGAGTTTAAAATGTTGGGAGTTGGGTCCTCAAATTATAGAGTTTTATGTTCTTGTCCCTTGTCCATAATACTTAGAAAAATATGTATGTTCACCATATATCTCATCTCATATAACTCTAGAAGCAAGATAAAAAGTTCTCACAGAAAAATAGATCAAATTCATATTTATTCATTTCCAGTGAACTGCTTTTCTGCTACACCACTACATTGCTGTTATTACTTGAGCAGCCATTGAAAAGCTGTGCACATGTCATCCTATCTTAGCTAGATATTAATTTTTCTGTTTTTGCAGCACACAGGGATGCATGTCACCCATCGGCATCCATTAGCAACGCATTCGCCGTTGCTGATCTCCTGGCATTGTCGGGGTTCACACTTACCCGGTGTAATTCCTACCACACAAGGGCCGGGGAACAATGAGTCAACTACAGGACCTGCATATCTCGATAAGAAAAAACACGATCAACACAAGACCAATATCTACAAACCGATTGCTCGTGTTGTCTTCTACATTTCCTAGATATATACACTAAAACTACAGCGAAAAGGTGTGATAGTCTGCTACAGTTATACACTTCTTTGCTATTGTGCTTGAAAGATATCAAACTTATGATTTTGATCCAATAGTGACGAAGCAACTACAGTCTACTGTACCATCTGCAGTTGCTTCACCACTATAGTGCACCCCGATCCAAGTTTGTTAGTGCATCTCGGTCCAAGTTTGTTAGACTGCTACCATGTACTATAACTGAAAATAGGTAGAGAAGTACCAGATGACATCACCAGGAAGGCAAGGGTTAGGAGCAGCATTTGGCTAGTCCTCATCTTAGCTTGTTGCAGATGTGAAAAGTTACGGTGTTGATGAAAAGTGTTATTTTTCTTCTGCAAAGAGATGAAAAGAGTTATTAGTGGTTGCCTGACTTGTGAGATTGGAAGGTTTTATAGTTGTGCGATGCTTATTTTAATTTTGGAATCAGATTAATAGACTACTGAAGATAAGTTGTACCAAATTAATAGCAATTAAATGCATTAATTTCTAGATAGACATAAGTTCACGTATTACAAAAAAGGCAATGAACCTAAAAGAAGGCACTCTATTGTTGTTGATATATGCATATCACTTCACAGAAGAGAAGTAGATAAGTCATAGCAAATTAAGAGAAATTAAATGTGAAATATTAACACCTCGACTGACTAGTACAGATGGAGGTACATGATTCGCCATGCATATTATAGCTTGCAAGACGTACTCTTTGCACCAGAACCAATACCATGTCTAGTCTTTCATCTTAAAATAAAATTATTGGTCAATCGTATTAATATTCACTAAAAGAATTGTCTGAGTTTAATCTAATTAAGTCAACATGTCAGCACCATTTCTTTCTACCTTCATTATTCACTACAAAGCAAGACATCTGATGAGCAAGGCCAGCTCCGTTGTCCTTTGAAATGCTGCCAACCAAACAAGTCAGAAGATCATGTATGTACTCACCGTTCAAAGATAGGACATAGTGCCGATGACCACAAAAACAATTGTTCCAGCTGTGAAGGGAAGCATTCCTTTGGAGAATGTCCAATGAGCAAGATCACATGTTTCTGTTGTGAAGGCAAGGATCATTGCCCGAGTCAATGCCTCATGTTTCAGTGCTAACTTCTACAATACAACATCAGCGAGAGAATTTCCGAGCCACTGTCAGTCAAGCATTAGCAAAAGGAGACAAGCCGTTGTCAGTACAAGATATGTCACCTGAAGAGTCAGAAGAGCAATGTCGGTGTTTTAGAACCGATCTTACGTAAAGATTGTTTGATTCGGGGGGTCTCCTAGAATGGAATCACGCAGAGAGATTGACATAGGTATTTTTATACAGGTTCAGGCCTTCTCTGAAGAGAATAACAACCCTACTCCTGTGTGTGTATGATATTGAGTGTGTTTCGTACAATCGAGAGAAAAGACTAAGACTATTACAGAAAATAGTGCCTGTCTTGCGGTATTCTCCGATTGCTCTTACAGTGTATGTATCTACGCTGTGATCGCCCCCTTTTCCTCTCTGATCACTGCCTTTATATAGTCGTGAAGGTTTGGGCCGTTTTCCCCTGTTGAAGAGACGCCTCATCAAATCCAGTAATGGGCGCCTGTTGACAGTAATCACTGGGGTGTTAACTCCTCCACACCGTTTGGCAGTTACTTGTCACAGATAATGGGGTATTACGTGCTATTACTTCGTAGAGTAACAGCGTATGCTAACTGCTTGAATTCCTTAATCAATTGGACCCACTTGCTTGTAGGTTTTATTGATCATAAGGTAGTCGTGGCTGACCTGGTCGTAGAAGAGCTTACGACCATGAGGTAGTCGTAAAATAACTTACGACTATGTAACATCCCAAATGTATAATCAGGGTTATTCAAGTATAATTATATGTGTAGAAATTAAAAATTTTCTCACATCTTGAAAAACCCTAAAATCTCATGTGATTCTTGTCCAAGAATTGTGTAATCCAAAAACACAAAACTCTTGTTGACCAAAAGTCAAATTCATTTTCCAATTATCTTAAAATTTTGTGCCAATCAATTGGAAATATGTTCCTTGGTCCTAAAAGTTGATGTGGGACCCCTCTGAAAAATATCACAAGTTGTAAAACTCGTTTGATAATTTTTGGAGGCAAAACAATCCTTTAAACAACCTTAATAAATTTCCTGAGAAAAATGCATTGCATAATAACCTCTGGAAATTTTATGTCAGGTTAATCTCATTGTCAACAAGCTCCTGTAAAAATTTCATGAATTTTGGAGTTGAAATGCTATCCCAAACAATTTTGCAAGGTCCCAGCTGTTAAAAATTAAACTTAAAACTTGGCACTATTCCTTGGGCTGAGCCGTATTCAACCCTGGTCCAGCCCAACCATGTCTGCACCTCAGCAGACCTCCCTCTCCACCTTGATCAGGTCGTAGCTGTTGGATCTACATCCAACCGCCACGACCTCCTCTCAGGCCAACACTGCAAAGACCTCCCAACCTTGTCCTGGTCATAGCCCTTGGATTAACATCCAACCGGCCCTGACCTCCCCTGGTTATCAAACCTCAAAAACCACCTTCCACCTTGTTGAGGTCTTGGCCCTTGGATTCAAGATCCACGGCCCTGACCTCCCCTCACTGTTAAGCTAAGCAAACATCCCACCTACATGAGGTCACAGCCATTGGATCAAAAATCCATGGTCACGACCTCCTCCTCTCAACCTAACTATCAGACCTCCCTTTTTGCGCTGTTGAGGTCGTAGCCGTTGGATCTAGATCCAAAGGCCACGACCTCCTCTGAAAAACATCACGGCAAGGTCCTCCCGCCTTGGTGAGGTCGTAGCCCTTAGATCTAAATCTAAAGGCCATGACCTCCCTTGTGCGCTATGCAAGCTCAGACCTCCCCTCTTTGATCGGAACCCTTAGATCTAAATCTAAAGGTCCTGACCTCCCTTGCCTGTTGCGCATCATATCAGACCTCCCCATCCGGTCAGTGCCCTTGGATTTAAATCCAAAGGCCATGACCTCCCCTTCGTGCTCTTATGTTCGCGTGCGGTTAAGTCCTCACAGGAGGTCCGCACCGTTGGATGGAGATCCAACGCTTTGGACCTCCTGTCCCTTTTCCTCACGTGCGTTTTCGCGATTAAGGAAATCGGAGGGCCACGACCTCCCCATCCTTGATCGTGTGGCTGGGACCTCCACCCAGCCACTTAAAACATAACGGTTCAAAAATAGGATCCGATGGTTAGAACCTCTCCCAGGTCTTATCCAACGGTCATAAAGACCTCCCCTGTTCTTCTCCTTCCTTGGGCGTGCATGCGAGCTCTGAGCAGTGCATTAATGCGTGTCTGACCATGGGGTACATTATAACAGCTCTTTGCTGACCCGCATTTAATGCAGGTCAGCTTTCCGCCTCTCAGGTCAGCTCAGCCCTGTCACCCTGTCAACTTTACATCCTGTCCAACTCCATGGACCGTGCCATGGGCCAAGCTCACCATGAGCTTAGCCAGTGGCCTAAGACCTCTTTGCTCTAAGTATAAAACCGCCCCCACTGTGCCTTTATCTTCCTTTACACGCTATTGTTCCTTGCTCGCTCTCCTGTGCTTGTGAACTCTAAACCACTGAAACCTTCCTTGGCCGCCATTGTTGGAGTTTGAAGCTCCTTGGTGGGCAAGGGTCGCTGGAGATTTCTTCTCCCTCTCCTTGCTTCCATTTGCGCCTTTCCTCTGGGACCAAGACCTCACTCGTTTTGGTTTGGGCATTTACAGAGGTGGACAAAGTGGAATCTGGAGCTGGAGCTTTGGCCGTGGAGCACCTTTCTTCCCCAACTCCAGTCATCCCCTCCACGACCTCCCCAGCACCTTAGGACCTCGAGGTACTCCCCCTGTTAGTCCCTTAGTTGCTGGGCACCCGCTTGAATGCATGTTGCGGAGCTTATGCTTGGGCACACGCTTGAATGTCGCGCGGAGCTCCCTTTTTGTATTTTCATATTTTGGCCGTGCGGGTCATCTCTGTCCTCTCCGGCTCGCCGGCGATTAAAACGCTGTCGCCGTCGAGAATGAGCCCATGGTGTGCGCAACACTATTGCGCTCACGGGGATGTTTTTGGTTGTCGCCGGCGAGGTCTGCATCACCGGCGAGAACCAAGTCTTTGAGCTCGGGTCTTTGTCGGACACGGCAGCACCGTTGTCGTTTTTAGGACAGAGATTCGCCGTGTTTAATGCGGTCATCAATTGCTCAATCTCGCAATCATTGGTCGCGTCGTGAGGTTCTTAAATCCGCCATTTAGTGTGCGCAATTAAGGCCTCCCGCGCGCGGACCTCCTTGTGTCCCCCGCGCATTAACCTCTTGTCCAAACACGTGCGTGCGCAAGCACGTGGTCGCGAGCTCTGGGACGTCCAGACCTCCTCCAAGGAGATCTGGAGCGTCCAAGACCTCCCCCGCGCGCGATCTGGCCGTCCAGACCTCCTTGGAGGTCTGTGACGTTAGGACCTCTGCTAGGACCTCCTCGAGGTCATGTCACCGTTGAGGACCTCCCCTTTAGATCTGGTCCGTTCCGGACCTCCCTCCCATGTTGTGGTTCGTTAGATTCACCATCAACGGCCACGACCTCCCTTCACCTCGCACATATGCGTTGCTAGGAGGTCCAGGACCTCTGGATCTCCTGAGCGCGTGTGCGTTGTTCACCTGGGAGGTCTGAGCCGTTAGATCTGTGATCTGTGGCTCACGTCCTCCCATACCCTTGTGAGTTTTAGAAATTCCAGTGAAGTCTTAGTTATAAACTGAAATAAGGTATAAACTTTAGAATTTCATATCTTTTTCAATTTAAATCCAAATAGGGTCATTCAAATTGTGTTAGCTCTGTCTTGAACATGACTTTAATCCAAAAATGATTGTAAGTTGAGTTCAGCTCCAGAGCACAGTTAGCCACTAGGTTTTAAAACTAGCTTTGAATATACACTCAAAATAATGCTTAACTTGTAAAATACATAACTAATGCTCTGTTGATTATTTTTGAGTGAAACCAACTTTGTTGGTTTCCTCTAATAATGAACTCACTGTGAAAATTAGTTTTGAGCATGTTGCTGTTATAAAAATGAGGACTTGTGCATTATAATTTTGTTCAAGTTCTTGTTTTTGAAAAATTATAGAAAGTGCAATATAGCTCCAAATGAGGTGAACTCAATTGTGTTATTCATCTCATGAGGTGCTGGTTTTACAGTAAAAATCTCAGTATCACCACTTTTCTAGAAAATGTTGCCTCATAATTAAATTAGTGAATAGTGCAGTTTGGTATTTTTAGGGCTGAGCAGAATTGTTTTGCTCATATCTTTTGCATTGAGAATCCAAATCCATTGGTTCTTGTTGCAAAATTTCCTAAAAATCATCCCCTTGCTGTTGTAGAAAATTCAGGGTATTTGGAGTTCGTTTGCTGTGCTGTCTTTGTTGTTTTTCGTCGTTCTTATCGGTTCTTTATCGTTTTTTCCGTTAGGTTTCGACATTTGTAGTGATCCCGAGAGTGACCCTCTGCCACAATTTGAGCAACAGCAACAAGGCAAGCAGTTTGATCATTCCCACTATTGTCCCATTACTTTAAAGCTTAATATATTGTTTTACTTCTATGTATGCATGCTACTTTGTGTTAAATATCGCTAGCATTCCTATAGTTGCATAATCTGTAGGAATTGTTATCCTCTACTACCAATGAGCCTGGGTTATTCGCTGTGGTTTGAGCTCGTTGGATGAGCTCTTATCACTTAGTAGTTGCGTTTCATACTGCTTAGACATGCTTAGCTATCGGTAGTATTGGGCGATCATCGACTTAGTCGATGGTCTTGATCACTCAAAAATGATTATTACTCCTATATGTCCAGCACTTGTGCTTGATTAATTTGTAAAATCAAAAACTGAAAATAAAAGATTGATTTAGACTTGGGCATATTGGATGGATGGTGCGGTTTTGGAATGTGGTGGTATGCCCGGTCCCTAAGGACCGAGTTACTTGGGTCACTAAGCCAAGCGCTTATGCGTACTAACCACGCGAGGGGCATATGGAACCCCTCTTGACTAAGTACTCTAGGAGGTGTTAATTATGAGTGAGCTCGGTTGGTGTGTTTTCAAAGACAAATGTATATGTATAGTGTGGGAGGGGAGCATTAGCTTCCGGGTAGGTCGTCTAATGTCTCCTTCTCCCCGTGGGTTGTGCAGCTCGTAATTAGCATTCATCCTTTGGAAAGGTCTCGTAGGACTTAGCCGTGCCAGCACACCTTCGGAAGTGTGCGTAAAGGAAAGGCGGTCTGACGTGTGGGTACAGTGGTACACCCTGCAGGGATAAAACTATTTGAATAGCCTCGTCCTAGGTTATGGACATGCTTGGTAAGGTCGTTCAAGAACTAGACTCAACCATTTAATTAAAACTTGATGGGTTGGTATGAATGGATGTTCATGCTATTGTTGTGGTGACTTGGGTTAGTCACTTCCAGGATTGTTCTTGTTGTTGTTATTATGTTATTATCGCGTTGTTATTTCAACAATTAAAAATGTTTTGTCAAATGGCCTTCAATCTATTATGTTATTGCAAATGAAACTTGCTTTATGCTAAAATGAGTCCAAAGCCTCATCCACTTAAATAAAGCTTGCATGTAGCTATGTATAGTTCTGTTATCTTACACGTAAGTCTTGCGGAGTACTTTATGTACTCATCTGCCCGGGGTTGTGGCATTTTTGTTGCTCTTGTTGCAGGGGAAGAAGGTGAGCTCCAAGAGCCTCACTTTTGCGCTATGTGTTGCAGTTTCTTCGACGACTAGCTTGGCGGTCCGGTCGGTTGCCTTGTGGGCTAAAGGCACACTGATTGGCTTTGTGTTATAGCCATCTTTATGGCACTTTTGCTTCCGCTGTTATCTTTTTGTAATTATTGCTTTTTGGCCTAGGGCCTCTCTTTTGTAATAGCTATTCCATATTAATATTAACTTCTGGTTTGTTGCTTATGTACTATGTGTTGTATGGAATTGATACATTCTTTTGTTGTGAGGTATGTATACTGCATTCTGGGAAGTATACATCTCTCGAGACCGGGTTTATTGGGTTGATAATACTAGGGTCAATTGGATGACTAAGTATTATGAGCTTAATAAATACCGGGGTCTCACAAAAGTTGGTATCAGAGCCGTTATGACCATAGTAACGCAAGCTTGGTCGTCTTTAGGATATGTTGGAAAACCTAATTTCAAAGTACCAAATGAGTTTTGAAAGCTTAGGTAAATTCTCGGATTTTATTCCTTACCTATCTTAGCTTTCTCTTCTCATCCCACTCTAATTTGAGTTTTAAAAGTTGTTTTCCTCTCTTCCCTTCTACAAAATAGTTGTTATCGATTAATTGGGTTTTGGGAGAACCAATGAGATTGGCAAATTGAAGTGTGAGCTGCCCACTACAAGATTTTGAAGTTCTGGAGTCGGTGATTCGACGAGGAGCTTGGATGCGAAATCTGGACAGCAAGCATCAAATTTCCGGACATCAGTCTCAAAGGTTTCTAATTAGGATAGATAATGAGAGGTTAATCAACTAAAACTTGTGGGAATAAAAGGGTAAGATGTGATACTAGTTAGCTAAGTATCTAACACTTATTTCGCTGACTTAACCTTGCTCTTTAGTGGCATTAGCTCTCACCTTACAATCTGATTTTTAATCTTCTCGATCAATTACTCGTTCATTCAATACGGGTTAGTTGAGTTGAGAAGTTGAGCCTTGCTTTTGGTGTTTCTTGGCTATTTTTAGAGTCCATTAGAAGCTTTTTAAAAGTTTAAATAACCGCTGATTTTGGCTTTCGTTTAGCGTGATATTCCATTCCCCTAGTCGTTAGCTTTGTTTTCTTTAAGGCTTTGTTTTCGGGTCTAGTTGCTAACCAAAATTCCTTGTAACAGGATGGCCGGACGCACTCGTAGCGGCCAAGGCCAGTCAGCTGGTCCGGACGAGGAGCTTCCTCCTCCTCCGACCATGGCCGAGGTTCTTCTTCAGATCGAGCGCAACCGCGCGGATGATAGGAGAGTTCTCTCGACGCCATCGCGCAACACTCTTCGCCTTTACCGAGCTTCGTGATCTGGGCCGTGAATGCCCATCACCGCGTGGAGGACTCGCGGAGTTTCTTCGTACTCACCCCTACCTTTTCCCGGTCGAGGACCCGCCGATGCTGATTTATTGGCCGTTTGGTTGAGTGGAAGCTCAGCATAGCGCAGTGCCAGGAGCACGAGAAGGCGCTGTTCGCATCGCACCAGCTGGAGGGTGCAGCTTTGTCATGGTGGGAGAACTTTCTCGCCATGCAGCCCGTGGACCACACCGTCTCTTGGGAGGAGTTCCGTGCTGCCTTCCGTCGGGCTCACATCCCTGCCAGCTTGATGGAGATCAAGAAGCAGGAGTTTCTTGCGCTCAAGCAAGGGCGTAGTTTAGTCATGGAGTATGTCTACGAGTTCAACCATTTAGCTCGTTATGCTCCTGAGGAGGTGGCCACTGATATGGCCAAGCAGGCCAAGTTCAGGCGTGGCTTGTCTGAGGAGCTGAAGGACAAGCTATCCATTGTCGACTTCCCTGATTTTCAGACCTTGGTCGACAAGGCCATTGTCGCGGAGCATTCAGCCAGGGAGCTTATGGATTCCCGCAAGCGGAAGTGGGAGGCCCATAAGTCATCCAGGGCCGGTTCCTCCGTCCCCCCGCCGGCGCCTCGGGGTACCACTCTCACTCTTGGCGCCCCGAGGTCACCTCGTTTCGTCCCATCGCAGTCGTGTCGATCCACGCACTGCGAAGTCACAGAGCACCCCGCAACCCGGCGGCCGGGGTCACATGCTTCTCATGCAACCAGAAGGGGCATTATGCGAACCAATGCCCTAAGAAGACAGGAGCAGCCCCTCGTCCTAATGGAGGACGCGGGTCAGGAGGTGGTTCTTCTCAGGACCAGAAGATCGTCCCGGCTACCCAAGGCGTGGGTAGTGGTCACGTCAACGCCATCACCGCAGAGGAGGCTCAGGAGGCACCCGACGTCGTGCTAGGTACACTTTCTGTTAACTCTCATCCTGCTACTGTCTTGTTTGATTCAGGAGCATCACATTCCTTTGTTTCGAAGTCTTTTCTTTGCTGTTGGAGAGCTTCTTTTCTCTCCATTGTCGGTCCCGCTTCTCATTCGCTCTCTGGTTCGGAGTTGAGGGTGAGATTGAGTGTAGGATGTCCCTATCGAGATCGAAGGCGAGGGTTCTTAGCTTAACCTTATCCTTCTCCATTCAGCGAGTCTAGATGTGATTCTTGGTATGGATTGGTTGTCTCAAAGACATGGGACAAATCGATTGCGCCAGAAGCTCATCTCTCTGTCTAGTTCTTCCGTGAAAGGTTTGCTTCTCATGAAGCTTACTAGATCCTCATCTCTTCGCTTGAAGTGAAGCCGCTCTAGATATTAGCGAAGTCCCAACAGTTTGTGACTTTGTTGATGTCTTTCCGCTGATCTTCCAGGATGCCACCCGCTCGAGACCTCGAGTTTGTCATTGAGTTGGCTCCTGCATCGCCCCTATCTCAAAGAGGCCTTACGGATGCCACCGAACGAGTTGGTGGAGTTGAAGAAGCGATTAAGTGAGCTGCAAGAGAAGGGTTTCATCCGCCCTAGCTCATCTCCTTGGGGTTGTCCAAATCTTCGTAAAGAAGAAGGATTTACTTTTACGCATGTCGTTGATTACCGCCCACTTAATGAAGTGACGGTAAAGAACAAGTATCCATTGCCCCGCATTGACGATCTCTTCGATCAATTAACTGGAGCTCGAGTTTTCTCCAAGATTGATTTGAGAGTGGGATATCATCAGGTTCGGATTCGACCTGAGGATCTTCCAAAGACAGTGTTCTCTACTCGCTACGGCTTGTATGAGTACACTGTCATGTCGTTCGGCTTAACCAATGCTCCTGCCTTGTTCATGAACCTCATGAATTCGGTATTCATGGAGTATTTGGATAAGTTTGTCGTGGTCTTCATCGATGATATCCTTATCTACTCCAAGAACGATGAGGAACATGCCGAGCATCTGAAGCTTGTGTTAGGCAAGCTACGTGAGCACTAGCTGTACGCGAAGTTCAGCAAGTGTGCATTCTGGTTGAAGGAAGTGGCTTTCTTAGGCCATATTCTTTCAGCAGGAGGCGTAGCCGTTGACCCTAGCAAGGTCAATGATGTTCTTTCATGGAGTCCGCCCACTTCGGTCACCGAAGTGCGGAGTTTTCTTGGTTTAGCGGGATATTATCGCCGCTTTATCGAGAACTTCTCCAAGATCGCGAAGCCGATGACGGAGTTGCTCAAAAAGGACAAGAAGTTCTTGTGGTCTGATGCTTGCATGGAAAGTTTCCATATACTCAAGAAACGTTTGACCACCGCTCCCGTCCTCGTTCTTCCCGATATCCATCGCAGCTTCGATATCTATTGCGATGCTTCTCGTCGAGGCCTCGGTTGTGTCCTTATGCAAGAAGGCAAGGTAGTGGCCTATGCATCAAGGCAATTGAGACCTCATGAACTCAACTACCCTACTCATGACTTGGAGTTGGCTTCTGTGATTCATGCGCTTAAGATTTGGCGACATTACCTAATCGGTAATCGTTGTGAAGTGTATTCGGATCACAAAAGCCTTAAGTATTTGTTCACCCAACCTGACCTGAACCTCAAGCAAAGGAGATGGTTGGAGTTGATCAAGGATTATGATATGGGTATTCACTACCATCCGGGCAAGGCTAATGTCGTTGCCGATGCGCTTAGTCGCAAAGCGCATTGTAATGCCTTAGTGCTCAAGGGGCGTCAGTCCTCTCTTCTCGAAGCATTCCAGCGTCTCAACTTGGAGATAGTTGAGTATGGATCTCTCGCTGCCATGGTTGTGCAACCAACCTTGGTGGATCGGATCAAGTCCGCTCAGCAGTCGGATTTGGGAGTGAGCCACATTAAGGCAAATGTCAAGGCCGGAACAGCCAAGTGCTTTTCTGAGGATGAGCATGGTGTTGTGAGGTTCGGGCAATGCCTTGTGGTTCCAAAGGACATGGAGTTGCGGAATTTGATCCTCCGCGAAGCCCATGATTCGCCATTATCCATTCATCCCGGGGCCACAAAGATGTATCAAGATCTCCGCCAGAGATTTTGGTGGACCCGAATGAAGAGGGAGATTGCGAAGTTCGTTGCCGAGTGCGACGTGTGTCGTCGTGTCAAGGCCGAGCATCAGCGTCCTGCAGGACTGCTTCAGCCTTTGCCAATTCTTGAGTGGAAGTGGGATTCGATCGGAATGGATTTCATCACCGGTCTACCCACATCCACGAAGAAGAATGATGCCATTTGGGTCGTCATCGATCGATTGACTAACGTGGCACATTTCCTTCCCGTCAAGACTGACCTTCGGGTAGGTCTTTTGGCGGAGCTCTACATCGCCCGCATCGTGAGTTTGCACGGTGTGCCGAAGACGATTGTGTCGGATCGTGGATCCCTTTTCACGTCTCATTTTTGGCATAGCTTGCAAGAGGCTATGGGCACTGTCTTGCTTTCAAAGACGGCATTTCACCTCAAACCGATGGTCGACCGAGAGGGTCAACCAGTTTTTGGAGGACATGCTTCGTGCTGTGTCCTTTCCTATGGGAAGCATTGGGAGAAATGCTTGCCATTCGCCGAAGTTTTCTTATAACAACGACTTTCAAAGCCGGTCTCGGCATGGCACCTTTTGAGGCCTTATACGGGAGAAAGTGTAGGACCCCGTTGAACTGGTCAGAGACCGGTGAGAGACCTCTCTTTGGTCCGGACTCAATTAATGAGGCCGAGCGCCAAGTCTAGCTTATTCGTGAGCGTTTGCGCACAGCTCAATCCAGGCAAAAGAGCTATGCGGACCGCCGTCGACGTGAGTTACGTTTTGAGCCCAATGACTTTGTTTATCTCAAAGTCTCTCCTTTGAAGGGCCATCAACGTTTCGGCGTCAAGGGCAAGTTGGCTCCTCGATATGTCGGTCCCTACCGCGTTATCGAGAAGAAGGAGCTATTGCCTATAAGTTGGAGTTGCCACTGCACTTGAGGGGTACATGATGTTTTCCATGTGTCCCAGCTTAAGAAGTGCCTCCGTGTTCCAACCGAGGAAGCTCCGTTGGAAACCCTCGATGTCCGTGAAGATTTGACCTATCGCGAGCACCTGTTGCTCACAGACTCGATGAGTCTGAACGAAGGACAAGGAATAAGACCATCAAGTTCCTTAAAGTTCAGTGGTCGAACCATTCTGAGGATGAGGCTACTTGGGAAAGAGAAGATCGTCTGCGTGCGGACTATCCATCTTTCTTTACCGAGTGAGCCAAATCTCGGGACGAGATTTTTGTTAGGGGGGGAGATTTTGTAACATCCCAAATGTATAATCAGGGTTATTCAAGTATAATTATATGTGTAGAAATTAAAACTTTTCTCACATCTTGAAAAACCCTAAAATCTCATGTGATTCTTGTCCAAGAATTGTGTAATCCAAAAACACAAAGCTCTTGTTGACCAAAAGTCAAATTCATTTTCCAATTATCTTAAAATTTTGTGCCAATCAATTGGAAATATGTTCCTTGGTCCTAAAAGTTGATGTGGGACCCCTCTGAAAAATATCACAAGTTGTAAAACTCGTTTGATAATTTTTGGAGGCAAAACAATCCTTTAAACAACCTTAATAAATTTCCTGAGAAAAATGCATTGCATAATAACCTCTGGAAATTTTATGTCAGGTTAATCTCATTGTCAACAAGCTCCTGTAAAAATTTCATGAATTTTGGAGTTGAAATGCTATCCCAAACAATTTTGCAAGGTCCCAGCTGTTAAAAATTAAACTTAAAACTTGGCACTATTCCTTGGGCTGAGCCGTATTCAACCCTGGTCCAGCCCAACCATGTCTGCACCTCAGCAGACCTCCCTCTCCACCTTGATCAGTCGTGGTGTTGGATCTACATCCAACCGCCACGACCTCCTCTCGAACCAACACCGCAAAGACCTCCCAACCTTGTCTGGTCATAGCCCTTGGATTAACATCCAACCGGCCCTGACCTCCCCTGGTTATCAAACCTCAAAAACCACCTTCCACCTTGTTGAGGTCTTGGCCCTTGGATTCAAGATCCACGGCCCTGACCTCCCCTCACTGTTAAGCTAAGCAAACATCCCACCTACATGAGGTCACAGCCATTGGATCAAAAATCCATGGTCACGACCTCCTCCTCTCAACCTAACTATCAGACCTCCCTTTTTGCGCTGTTGAGGTCGTAGCCGTTGGATCTAGATCCAAAGGCCACGACCTCCTCTGAAAAACATCACGGCAAGGTCCTCCCGCCTTGGTGAGGTCGTAGCCCTTAGATCTAAATCTAAAGGCCATGACCTCCCTTGTGCGTTGCGCAAGCTCAGGACCTCCCCCTCTTTTGATCGGAACCCTTAGATCTAAATCTAAAGGTCCTGACCTCCCTTGCCTGTTGCGCATCATATCAGACCTCCCCATCCGGTCAGTGCCCTTGGATTTAAATCCAAAGGCCATGACCTCCCCTTCGTGCTCTTATGTTCGCGTGCGGTTAAGTCCTCACAGGAGGTCCGCACCGTTGGATGGAGATCCAACGCTTTGGACCTCCTGTCCCTTTTCCTCACGTGCGTTTTCGCGATTAAGGAAATCGGAGGGCCACGACCTCCCCATCCTTGATCGTGTGGCTGGGACCTCCACCCAGCCACTTAAAACATAACGGTTCAAAAATAGGATCCGATGGTTAGAACCTCTCCCAGGTCTTATCCAACGGTCATAAAGACCTCCCATGTTTTTCTCCTTCCTTGGGCGCGCATGCGAGCTCTGAGTAGTGCATTAATGCGTGTCTGACCATGGGGTACATTATAATTGACTCTTTCTCGACCGCATTTAATGCAGGTCGACTTTCCGCCTCTCGTCACTCACCACACCACCTGTCAACTTTACATCCTGTCCAACTCCATGGACCGTGCCATGGGCCAAGCTCACCATGAGCTTAGCCAAGGCCTAAGACCTCTTTGCTCTAAGTATAAAACCGCCCCCATCAGCCTTTATCTTCCTTTACACGCTATTGTTCCTTGCTCGCTCTCTGTGCTTGTGAACTCTAAACCATCAAACCTTCCTTGGCCGCCATTGTTGGAGTTTGAAGCTCCTTGGTGGGCAAGGGTCGCTGAGATTTCTTCTCCTCTCCTTGCTTCCATTTGCGCCTTTCCTCTGGGACCAAGACCTCACTGCTTTTGGTTTGGGCATTTACAGAGGTGGACAAAGTGGAATCTGAGCTGGAGCTTTGGCCGTGGAGCACCTTTCTTCCCCAACTCCAGTCATCACCTCCACGACCTCCCCAGCACCTTAGGACCTCCAGGTACTCCCCCTGTTAGTCCCTTAGTTGCTGGGCACCCGCTTGAATGCATGTTGCGGAGCTTATGCTTGGGCACACGCTTGAATGTCGCGCGGAGCTCCCTTTTTGCATTTTCATATTTTGGCCGTGCGGGTCATCTCTGTCCTCTCCGGCTCGCCGGCGATTAAGGCCGTCGTCGCCGTCGAGAATGAGCCCATGGTGTGCGCAACACTATTGCGCACACGGGGATGTTTTTGGTTGTCGCCGGCGAGGTCTGCATCACCGGCGAGAACCAAGTCTTTGAGCTCGGGTCTTTGTCGGACACGGCAGCACCGTTGTCGTTTTTAGGACAGAGATTCGCCGTGTTTAATGCGGTCATCAATTGCTCAATCTCGCAATCATTGGCCGCGTCGTGAGGTTCTTAAATCCGCCATTTAGTGTGCGCAATTAAGGCCTCCCGCGCGCGGACCTCCTTGTGTCCCCCGCGCATTAACCTCTTGTCCAAACACGTGCGTGCGCAAGCACGTGGTCGCGAGCTCTGGGACGTCCAGACCTCCTCCAAGGAGATCTGGAGCGTCCGAGACCTCCCCCGCGATCTGGCCGTCCAGACCTCCTTGGAGGTCTGTGACGTTAGGACCTCTGCATAGGACCTCCTCGAGGTCATCTCACCGTTGAGGACCTCCCCTTTAGATCTGGTTCGTTCCGGACCTCTCTCCCATGTTGTGGTTCGTTAGATTCACCATCAACGGCCACGACCTCCCTTCACCTCGCGCATGTGCGTTGCTAGGAGGTCCAGGACCTCTGGATCTCCTGAGCGCGTGTGCGTTGTTCACCTGGGAGGTCTGAGCCGTTAGATCTGTGATCTGTGGCTCACGTCCTCCCAAACCCTTGTGAGTTTTAGAAATTCCAGTGAAGTCTTAGTTATAAACTGAAATAAGGTATAAACTTTAGAATTTCATATCTTTTTCAATTTAAATCCAAATAGGGTCATTCAAATTGTGTTAGCTCTGTCTTGAACTTGACTTTAATCCAAAAATGATTGTAAGTTGAGTTAAGCTCCAGAGCACAGTTAGCCACTAGGTTTTAAAACTAGCTTTGAATATACACTCAAAATAATGCTTAACTTGTAAAATACATAACTAATGCTCTGTTGATTATTTTTGAGTGAAACCAACTTTGTTGGTTTCCTCTAATAATGAACTCACTGTGAAAATTAGTTTTGAGCATGTTGCTGTTATAAAAATGAGGACTTGTGCATTATAATTTTGCTCAAGTTCTTGTTTTTGAAAAATTATAGAAAGTGCAATATAGCTCCAAATGAGGTGAACTCAATTGTGTTATTCATCTCATGAGGTGCTGGTTTTACAGTAAAAATCTCAGTATCACCACTTTTCTAGAAAATGTTGCCTCATAATTAAATTAGTGAATAGTGCAGTTTGGTATTTTTAAGGCTGAGCAGAATTGTTTTGCTCATATCTTTTGCATTGAGAATCCAAATCCATTGGTTCTTGTTGAAAAATTTCCTAAAAATCATCCCCTTGCTGCTGTAGAAAATTCAGGGTATTTGGAGTTCGTTTGCTGTGCTGTCTTTGTTGTTTTTCGTCGTTCTTATCGGTTCTTTATCGCTTTTTCCGTTAGGTTTCGACATTTGTGGTGATCCCAAGAGTGACCCTCTGCCACAATTTGAGCAACAGCAACAAGGCAAGCAGTTTGATGATTCCCACCATTGTCCCATTACTTTAAAGCTTAATATATTGTTTTACTTCTATGTATGCATGCTACTTTGTGTTAAATATCGCTAGCATTCCTATAGTTGCATAATCTGTAGGAATTGTTATCCTCTACTACCAATGAGCCTGGGTTATTCGCTGTGGTTTGAGCTCGTTGGATGAGCTCTTATCACTTAGTAGTTGTGTTTCATACTGCTTAGACATGCTTAGCTATCGGTAGTATTGGGCGATCATCGACTTAGTCGATGGTCTTGATCACTCAAAAATGATTATTACTCCTATATGTCCAGCACTTGTGCTTGATTAATTTGTAAAATCAAAAACTGAAAATAAAAGATTGATTTAGACTTGGGCATATTGGATGGATGGTGCGGTTTTTGGAATGTGGTGGTATGCCTGGGTCCCTAAGGACCGAGTTACTTGGGTCACTAAGCCAAGCGCTTATGCGTACTAACCACGCGAGGGGCATATGGAACCCCTCTTGACTAAGTACTCTAGGAGGTGTTAATTATGAGCGAGCTCGGTTGGTGTGT
Organism: Phyllostachys edulis; assembly: GCA_036346405.1. NCBI lineage: Eukaryota > Viridiplantae > Streptophyta > Magnoliopsida > Poales > Poaceae > Phyllostachys > Phyllostachys edulis. The sequence continues at coordinate 38,210,419 of CM070547.1, read as the reverse complement.
TTTCAAAGACAAATGTATATGTATAGTGTGGGAGGGGAGCATTAGCTTCCGGGTAGGTCGTCTAATGTCTCCTTCTCCCCGTGGGTTGTGCAGCTCGTAATTAGCATTCATCCTTTGGAAAGGTCTCGTAGGACTTAGCCGTGCAAAGACACCTTCTAAGTGTGCGTAAAGGAAAGGCGATCTGACGTGTGGATGCAGTGGTACACCTGCAGGATAAAACTATTGAATAGCCTCGTCCTAGGTTATGGACATGCTTGGTAAGGTCGTTCAAGAACTAGACTCAACCATTTAATTAAAACTTGATGGGTTGGTATGAATGGATGTTCATGCTATTGTTGTGGTGACTTGGGTTAGTCACTTCCAGGATTGTTCTTGTTGTTGTTATTATGTTATTATCGCGTTGTTATTTCAACAATTAAAAATGTTTTGTCAAATGGCCTTCAATCTATTATGTTATTGCAAATGAAACTTGCTTTATGCTAAAATGAGTCCAAAGCCTCATCCACTTAAATAAAGCTTGCATGTAGCTATGTATAGTTCTGTTATCTTACACGTAAGTCTTGCGGAGTACTTTATGTACTCATCTGCCCGGGGTTGTGGCATTTTTGTTGCTCTTGTTGCAGGGGAAGAAGGTGAGCTCCAAGAGCCTCACTTTTGCGCTATGTGTTGCAGTTTCTTCGACGACTAGCTTGGCGGTCCGGTCGGTTGCCTTGTGGGCTAAAGGCACACTGATTGGCTTTGTGTTATAGCCATCTTTATGGCACTTTTGCTTCCGCTGTTATCTTTTTGTAATTATTGCTTTTTGGCCTAGGGCCTCTCTTTTGTAATAGCTATTCCATATTAATATTAACTTCTGGTTTGTTGCTTATGTACTATGTGTTGTATGGAATTGATACATTCTTTTGTTGTGAGGTATGTATACTGCATTCTGGGAAGTATACATCTCTCGAGACCGGGTTTATTGGGTTGATAATACTAGGGTCAATTGGATGACTAAGTATTATGAGCTTAATAAATACCGGGGTCTCACAGACTATGTAGTGATCGTAGAAGAACTTACGACCATAAGGTAGTCGTAGCACGACTTACGACTATGTAGTGGTCATAGAAGAACTTACGACCATAAGGTAGTCGTAGCAAGACTTACGACTATGGGGGTGGTCGTAGAAGAACTTGCGACCATAAGGTAGTCGTAGCAAGACTTACGACTATGGGGGTGGTCGTAGAAGAACTTACGACCACTTGGTGAAAATAATTTACTTGGTTAAGGAGTCGTAGATGGTCCTATAACCATGAGAAGGTTGTGAAAAAATATGGTCAAAGGAAAAACTCTTCGACAATTGTACATTGCTTTGACCAGAAATATACTTGGTCAATCAGATTGCTTACGGCTACCAGATAGTTGTAGAAAACTTTTTCAACCATGAAGTAGTCGTAGTATGGTGATCGGAAGTAAAACTTTTCTGATTTCATTTGGCCAGAACGACTTGGCCAAAAGAGTAATTTTTGCTTGAGGTGTAAAAACGAACCTGATTGTCTTGGGCAGACACTTAGAGAATCGCAACCGTCTCTTAGATGTCTGTCTGCTGGAGCGGTTCCCGAAGCGGTGGCAACCTTTGGGTTTCCACCCCTTCAGCCCAGGCATACGGTTATAAATACTTACCGAGGGGTGAGACTTAGGTTTTTACTTTTCCCCAGATCGCTCCCACTATTTATCGAGTTCTTACCCTCTCCGCCGCCAATTTGATCGTGCCTTCTCCGCTGCCAACCCATTCGTGCCTTAATCCTACACCTCCCCTTTCTGAGAGAGATGGCCGGGAGAGTTTCTGAGTGGGCTGAGTCGGAGATGGATGCGACGAAGATTGAAGCTCTAGTCGACGCTGGGAAGATTCCAGAGAAAGCTCCTGTGAAATGGATTGTGGCGGTTGGACAGCATTGGTCGTCGGGGGAGATTGGACAAATCCCCATCTTCCAAGCATATTGTGAGTGTGGTCTTCGATTGCCTATGTGAGACCCCGGTATTATTCGGCTTGTAATGCTTAACCATCCACTTGGTCCTAGCATCACAAATCAAATAAACCAAGACTCGAGATATATGTACTTCCCAAGAATGCAGTACACACAACTCATTACAAAAGAATGCATCAATTCCATTCAAACACATAGAACAGAACAAGCAACAAATCAGAAGTTAATATTAATAAGGATAAAGTTATTACACAAGAGAGGCCGACCGGCCAAATAACAATAAGTCTATAAGATAACAGCGGAAGCAAAAGTGCCATAAACATGGCCATAACAAAAGCCAACCAGTGTGCCTTAACCCACAAGGCAACTGTCCGGACCGCCAAGCTAGTTGAAGATACTGCCACAGCAAAGCTCACAGAAGTGAGGCCCTTGGGGCTCACCTTCCTCCTCTGCAACAAATAACATAAGCAAAGCAACTGAGTACAAAAATGTACTCGCAAGACCGACGTGTAGAATAATAGAACTATATTTTAGCTACATGCAGGCTTTATTTAAGTGGATGAGGCTTTGGACTTACTTTTTAGCATAAAGCAAGTTTACTATTGCAATAATGTAATAGATTCAGAGCAATTTTAGCAAAGCATTTTTAATTGTTGAAGTAACAACGATACAATAATAATAACAACAATAAAGACAACCTGGAAGTGACTAACCCCATAGTCACCACAACGATAGTATGAGCATCCACTCATACCAACCCATCAAGTTTTAATTAAATATTGTAGTCTAGTTCTCGAAAGACCTTGCCAAGCATGTACATAACCTAGGACGAGGCTATTCGAATAGTTTTAACCCTGCAGGGGTGTACCAATGTACCCACACGTCGGACCGCCTTTTCGCCACATGATTAGCACACTTCCTTTGGTATGCCGGCACAGCTAAGTCCTACGAGACATTTCCAATGGATGATGCTAATTAAGAGTCGCGACAACCCAAAGGTAGGAGACACTGGTCCAGCCTAAGCAACTGCGGGTGCTCTTCCCTTATAAAAACAGTTTTAACCACCTGCGACCCATAATTAACACCTCCCAAAGTACTTAGCCAAGAGGGGTTCCCAATACCCTCGTGTGGTTAGCACGCAAGAATGCTTGGTTTAGTGTAACAAGATACTCGGTCCTTAAGGACTTAGGCACCATTCCATTCACACCCAACAATTCACACCAACATCCATTGTGCCCAAGTCAATAACAATTTTTGTTTTCATTTTTATTTGTTTACAAAGTAACAAAGCATACATGCTGGACATAATAGAATAATAATTTTTTGTGATCAAGGTCATCGACATAAGCCGACAACCGCCCATTTCTACCGATCTAAGCATTTCTAAGCAATATCAACCGTAACTACTAAGTGATAAGAGTTCATCCAGCGAACTCTAAATCACAGCAAGATAATCCTAGGCTTATTAGTAGAGGATGAACATTTATCTACAGAGTATGCATCTATAGGATCACTAATCGATAGTCATTTAACACAAAATAGAGCAATGCATACATAGAAGTTAAACAATATATTAGACTTTAAAGTAATGGGACATAATGGATATGATCAAACTGCTTGCCTTGCTGTTGCTGTTCAAAATGTTGCTGAGGGGTGCTTTGGTTCTCAAATTGCTCTTCGGAACCTAACGAAAGAATCGAAAAAGACCCGATAAGAACGAATAAAACAAAAAGACTCAACAGAAAACTTGCTCCGAATGCTTTGAAAATTTTACAGCAGCAAGAGGATGATTTATCATGAATTTAGCAATAAGAATCAATTGATTTGGATTCTCAATGCAAAAGATATGGTCAAATCAATTCTGCTCAGCTAGAAAATAGCAAAAGCTACTATTCAACCTAATTAAATTGCTTGGCACTATTTTCTAGAACAGTGGTGCTCCTGAAATTTTTATGGTAAAACAAGCACCTCACAAGATGAACAACCCAATTGGATTCATCTCATTTGGAGCTATTATGCACTTTCTATAATTTTTAAAGACAAGAACTTGAACAAAATTAAAATGCACAAGTAAACTTTTTGGGAACCCTAACAAGATCAAAACTAATTTTACAGTAAAGTACCCTAATAGAGGAAACGAACAAACTTGGTTTCACTCAAAAATAGTTTACAGAGAAATAGTTATGTATTTTACAAGTTAAATAAATTTTTAATATAGCAATTAAGGCCTACACATGTTTAAAGTTATTTCTGGAATTTTCTGAAGCTGTAATAAGGTTAAAACCATTTTTATATTAAAATTTAGTTAAAAACATAATTAACAAAATTTGAATCAACCGAAAAGGAATTAAAATGAATTAGTTGTGCATTTCCAAAGTTTTAATACCTTTTTCAGTTCACCAAATAATCCCACGGGAAAATCCTTAAACCTATATCGACGTGGACGATTGTGGGCCGTCGATATCGAATCAGATGGCCCCACGACCAAAGGCACGCGCGCGAGGGTTCACTGGTCGTAGACCGTTGAGATCAGATCCAACGGCCCAACTTGAATCGGGCGAACGGACGCGCGCGCGATCGATCCCGTGGTCGTGGACCGTAGATCTTGAGACGGACGGCTCACGACCACGCCCACACAGTGCACACGCGAACGCTCGAGCTAATCTCGACCGCAGATCTACAGATGGATGGTTCCGATTTGGCCACGTCGCTTGTCTGAAAAACAGGAAGCAAGGCGTGTCCGACAATGTGCCGACGGCGTTCCATGGTGAAACGCCGGCGATTCACGCCACCGTAGTGGCAACCGAGGCCACCTACAGGTGCACAATAACGATGCGCACCTGCCGGTACCACCCACATCTCCGGTGAGTGCTCGGAGCGGCGGCGCGACGGCGAGGTGCGGCGGTGAACTTACGGCTAACGACGACAGCGCGATATAGCTCCGCAGCAGTCCATTCAAGCGGTGCTCGAGCTACTAGAAGCTACAAGGGACCAACCTGAGTGACGCGGTGGAGCAGAGAAAGGCTGTGCAGCTCCGACGATGAAGCTCCGCGACGGCGTCAATGGCGGCACGAGGAGAAGCTTCCCTGGACCAAATGGATGAGCCCGCGTCATCGAAATGGAATCCATACCTCCCACTGATGCTACCAGAGAGAGGAATTGGAGGGAGAATGACGCACCGGCGCCGTAGACGAAAGGAGAGCTTTGCGGCCGAAAATGGGGATTTTCCAAATTAGCCTCCCCCTGAAATGATAAACCCAATTTAACTGAGGGTTAAGCTCTAGTGAGTAAAGAGGGAGCAGAGGGAGCAAGAATTGGAGAGGGATATCCTCTGGAGTACCGCCTTCACCGAGAAGCCTGAGGTGCGGCAATGGCGGCCAGAGAGGTTTGAGTGCTTGGAGCTCGAACAAGCCAGGTGGGTGCAAGCTGGAGCTCACTGGTGCGTAAAGGAAGCCAAGGAAGGAGGTTGCGGGCTTAAGTAGCCGAGAAGGTGAAAGAGAGAGCGGGCGCAAGCTCACGGGTGAGCTTCAGTCAAACCTCTCCCCTGCGCGGCTTGAGCGACGGGAGCAGGTGAGCTCGGAGACAACGAGGCGGTGCACTGACCCGCAATAAATGCAAAGACCCGTTGGCCATGACACGGAGTGGACAGGGCACTGCCCCATGCCCTGCGCATGCCATGGCGCTGACTCTGCCGCGACGCCCGCACGAGCACGAGGAAGGAGACGACGGGGTTACCGTCGGATTCGCATCGTGCGGCTGAGGCGAGATCAAGGGGGCAAAGGGTTGCACAAACGTGAGCCGTGCTATTATAATCCAACGGCCCAGAGCGAGAGCGCCAACGTGAGCCCCCCGGTGCAACTAGTTGGTTGGACCGAGTCAATTGACTCGAGCCCGAGTCCAACTCAAACCCAAGGAACAGTGAACCAATTGGATTTAGAATTTAAAAGCTGAGTTTGGAAGAATTTTTAGAGATAGCAAACTAACTCCAAATTTTATGAAAATTTAACTGGAACTTGCTGACATAATGATTAACCTTCCATAAAATTTCCAGAGGTTTTAATGCATTGAATCTTTCTCAAGAAATTCAGCAAGGTTAAGGGCTAGGGTTTGACCAATTGAAAATGGGTTTGACTTGCCTCCAAAATTATTCAAATAATTTCTAAAAATTCTGAAATTTTTCAGAGGAATCACCAGTCATTCTTGGAACCTAGGAAAATTATTTCCCAAGGTTTGCATAAGTGTTGTGACAAAGCTGAATAAGGGGTTGACTTTGGTCAACAGGAGGTTTATGATTTTGAATTCCACAATTCTTTGATAGGAATTATAGAACAATTCAAAGGTTTCAAGATGTGAGAAAAGTTTTAATTTCTACCCATTTTCTTACATTTGAAACACGACCCTATTTTAGGTTACATTTGAAACACAACCCTAGATTTGCTTACATTTGAAACACAAACCTAGGTTTAATTGCGTTCGAAACACAATCTAATATTTGGGATGTTACAAAACCTCCTCCCCTTACAAAAATCTCATCCCGAGATTTGGCTCACTCGGAAAAGAAGGAGGGATAGTCCGCACGCAGACGATCTTCCCTTTCCCAAGTAGCCTCATCCTCAGAATGGTTCGACCATTGAACCTTTAGAAACTTGATGGAACGATTTCTCATTCTTCGCTCAGTTTCTTCAAGGATGCGAACCGGGTGCTCGCGATAGGTCAAATCCTCTTGGACATCGAGAGTGTCCAACGGAGCTTCCTCTGTTGGAACACGAAGGCACTTCTTCAACTGGGATACATGGAACACATCATGTACCCCATCAAGTGCAGCAGGCAAATCCAACTTATAAGCAACAGCCCCTATCTTCTCGATAACGCGGTAAGGACCCACATATCGAGGAGCTAACTTGCCCTTGACACCGAATCACTGATGGCCCTTCAAAGGAGAGACTTTGAGATAGACAAAGTCATTGGGCTCAAAGCTCAACTCGCGACGCCGACGATCCGCATAGCTCTTTTTCCTGGACTGAGTCGTGCGCAACCGCTCCCGAATAAGCTGGACTTGACTCTCGGCCTCATTGATCGAGTCCGGACCAAAGAAAGGTCTCTCGCCGGTCTCAGACCAATACAATGGGGTTCTACACTTCCTCCCATATAAGGCCTCGAAGGGTGCCATGCCGAGACTGGCCTGAAAGCTGTTGTTATAAGAAAACTCGGCGAATGGCAAGCATTTCTCTCAATGCTTCCCATAGGACAGAACACAAGCACGAAGCATGTCCTCTAAAACCTGGTTGACCCTCTCGGTCTGACCATCAGTTTGGGGATGATATGCCGTGCTGAAGGCAAGACGAGTTCCCATAGCCTCCTGCAGACTATGCCAAAACCGAGAAGTGAACAGAGCACCACGATCAGAAATGATCATCTTTGGTATCCCATGTAAACTCACAATTCTGGCGATATATAGTTCCGCTAGGAGACCCACGCGAAGCTGAGTCCTGACCGGAAGAAAGTGTGCCACCTTGGTCAATCGATCGATGACGACCCAAATGGCATCATTCTTCTTTGGGGACATGGGTAGACCGGTGATGAAATCCATTCCGATCGAATCCCACTTCCACTCCGGTACAGGTAAAGGCTGAAGCAGACCGGCTGGGCGCTGATGCTCGGCCTTCACACGACAACACACGTCGCACTGGGCAACGAACCTTGCAATCTCCCTCTTCATTTGGGTCCACCAAAATCTCTAACGGAGATCCTGATACATCTTAGTGGCCCCGGGATGAATGGATAAAGGAGAATCATGAGCTTCGTGGAGAATCAATTTCCGCAATTCCAGGTCCTTCAGAACCACAAGGCGCTGTCCAAACCTCAACACACCAAGATCATCTTCCGAGAAGCACTTGAACTTGTCGGTTCCGTTCTTGACATTATGCCTGATTCGGGTCACTCCAGCATCCAATTGCTGAGTGGCATTGACACGATCCACCAAGGTTGGTTGCACAACCAAGGTAGCAAGAGATCCATGCTCAACTACCTCCAAGTTGAGACGCTGGAATGCTTCGAGAAGCGAGGGGCGATGCTCCTTGAGCAACAAGGCATTACAATGTGCTTTACGGCTAAGCGCATCGGCAACGACATTTGCCTTGCCCGGATGATAGTGAATACCCATGTCATAGTCTTTGATCAACTCCAACCACCTTCTTTGCCTAAGGTTCAGATCGGGTTGGGTGAACAAATACTTCAAGCTCTTGTGATCCGAATAGACTTCGCAACAGTTACCGATCAGGTAATGTCACCAAATCTTGAGTGCATGAATCATAGCAGCTAGCTCCAAATCATGAGTAGGATAGTTGAGTTCATGAGGTCTCAATTGCCTTGATGCATAGGCCACTACCTTGCCTTCTTGTATAAGGACACAACCGAGGCCTCGACGAGAAGCATCGCAATAGATATCGAAGCTTCGATGGATATCGGGAAGAACGAGAACGGGAGCTGTGGTCAACCGCTTCTTGAGTACTAGAAAACTTTCCTCACAAGCATCAGACCACAAGAACTTCTTGTCTTTCTTGAGCAACTCCGTCATCGGCTTCGCGATCTTGGAGAAGTTCTCGATAAAGCGACGATAGTATCCCGCTAAACCAAGAAAACTCCGCACTTCGTTCTCAAGTAGGTCGACTCCATGAAAGAACATCGCTGACCTTGCTAGGATCAATGGCTACGCCTCCCGCTGAAAGAACATGGCCTAAGAAAGCCACTTCCTTCAACCAGAATGCACACTTACTGAACTTCGCGTACAGCTGGTGCTCACGTAGCTTGCCTAACACAAGCCTTAGATGCTGGGCGTGTTCCTCATCGTTCTTAGAGTAGATAAGAATATCATCGATGAAGACCACAACAAACTTATCCAAATACTCCATGAATACCGAATTCATGAGGTTCATGAACAAGGCAGGAGCATTGGTTAAGCTGAAAGACATGACGGTATACTCGTACAAGCCGTAGCGAGTAGAGGGTATACTCGTACAAGCCGTAGCGAGTAGAGAACGCCGTCTTGGGAATATCCTCAGGTCGAATCCGAACTTGATGATATCCCACTCTCAAATCAATCTTGGAGAAAACTCGAGCTCTAGTTAATTGATCGAAGAGATCGTCGATACGGGGCAATGGATACTTGTTCTTTACCGTTACTTCATTAAGTGGGCGGTAATCAACGCACATGCGTAAAGTATGGTCCTTCTTCTTTACGAAGAGGGCAGGACAGCCCCAAGGAGATGAGCTAGGGCGGATGAAACCCTTCTCTTGTAGCTCACTTAACTGCTTCTTCAACTCCACCAACTTGTTTGGTGGCATCCGATAAGGCCTCTTTGAAATAGGGGTGGTACCGGGAGCCAACTCAATGACAAACTCGAGGTCTCGAACTGGTGGCATCCCTAGAAGATCTTCGGGAAAGACATCAACGAAGTCACAAACTGTTGGGACTTCGCTAATATCGAGAGCGGGCTTCGCTTCAAGCCTTGAAGAGATCTTGGACCTAGCGACCGGTGGCGAACACTTAACCCGCCGCCGAAGGACTAGATAGAGAGACGCACTTCCTGGCACAATCGATTTGTCCCATGTGCTGAGACAACCAATCCATGCCAAGAATTACATCTAGACTTGCTGAATGGAGGAGGATAAGATTTGCTAAGAATCCTACTCCTTCAATCTCGATAGGGACATCCCTACACTCAGATTCAGCTCTCAACTCCAAACCAGGAGAGCGAATGAGTAGCGGGACCGACAATGGAGAGAAAAGAAGCTCACCCACAGCGGCAAAAGACTCAGAAACAAAGGAATGAGATGCTCCTGAATCAAACAAAACAGTAGCAGGATGAGAGTTAACCGAAAACGTACCTAGCACGACGTCGGGTGCCTCCTAAGCCTCCTCTACGGTGATGACATTGACGCGACCACTACCCACACCTTGGGTAGCCGGGACGATCTTCTGGTCCTGAGAAGATCCACCTCCTTGCCCGCGTCCTCCATTAGGACGAGGGGCTGCTCCTGTCTTCTTAGGGTAATTATTTGCATAATGGCCCTTCTGGTTGCAGAAGAAACAAATGACCCCAGCAGCTAGGTTGCGGGGGCCGCTCTGCTGACTCGCAGGTGCATGCGACTGGGGCACGGCCTGCGATGAATGAGGGACAGGGGCAGGTGACGTCGGGGGTGCCGAAGACTGAGACTGGTACCCCTGAGACTGCCCGAAGCGGGGACGAAAGGAACTGGCCCTGGATGACTTGTGGGCCTCCGACTTGCGCTTGCGGGAATCCACAAGCTCCTTAGCAGCATGCTCGGCGACGATGGCCTTGTCGACCAAGGTTTGGAAATCAGGGAAGTCGACGATGGATAGCTTGTCCTTAAGCTCCTCAGACAAGCCACTCCTGAACTTGGTTTGCTTGGCCATATCAGTAGCCACATCCTCAGGAGCATAACGAGCTAGATGGTTGAACTCGTATACATACTCCACGACTGAGCTACGCCCTTGCTTGAGAGCGAGAAACTCCTGCTTCTTGATGTTCATCAAGCCAGCAGGGATATGGGAGCGACGAAAGGCAGTACGAAACTCCTCCCAAGAGATGGTGTGGTCTGCGGGCTGCATGGCGAGAAAGCTCTCCCACCATGACAAAGCTGCACCCTCAAGCTGGTGCGATGCAAACAGCGCCTTCTCGTGCTCCTGGCACTACGCGATACGGAGCTGCCACTCCACCAGACGAAGCCAATCGTCTGCATCCAATGGGTCCTCAGACCTGGAAAAGGTGTGGGGGGCTGGGTACGAAGAAACTCAGCGAGGCCCCCACGAGGCTGATGGGCATTCCCTTGCCCGGATCCTGAAGCACCAGTAAGGGCTGAGGTGTTGCGCGCGATGACATCCAGCAGCACTCTCCTGTCATCCGCACGGTTACGCTCTATCTGAAGAAGAACTTCGGCCATGTTTGGAGGAGGAGGAAGCTCCTCGTCCGGACCAGCTGTCTGGCCTTGGCCGCTACGAGTGCGTCCGGCCATCCTGTTACAATGAAATTTGGTTAGCAACTAGACCCGAAAATCAAAGCCTCAAAGAAGCAAAAAGTTATCGACTAGGGGAATAGAATATCAACCTAACCGAAAGCCAAAATAGCAAGTAAAAGACTTTAAAAGCTTCTAAAAAGGCTCCAAAAACAGCAAGGAAACTTGAGAACAAGAATCAACTTCTCCACACAACTAACTCGTATTGAATGAACGAGTAATTGATTGAGAAGATAAAAATCAGAATGTAACGTAAGATCTAATGCTACTACCGAGCAATGGTTAAATCAGCGAAATAAGTGTTAGATACTTAGCTAACTAGTATCACATCTTACCCTTGTATTCCCACAAGTTTTAGTTGAATTAACCTCTCATTTTCTACCTTAATCACTAGCTTGAGCTTGCTGCCCTAAAATGCTTGCTTGCTGTCCTAAAATTCCAGATTTGGATTCCAGCTCCAAACACTTCTATTCTTCACCAAAAGACAGCCAAGACTTCAAATTTAGAACTCTCATAAGTTCCCCAAAACCAATTTAACCAATAACAACTATATTTTAGAAAGGAAGAGAGGAAAACAACTTTTTAAACTCAAACTAGAGTAAGAGGAGAGAAGAAAGCTAAGATAGGTAAGGAGTAAAATCTGAGAATTACTTAAGCTTTCGTAAACTCTTTGATACTTTGAAAATAAGTTTTTCAAAATATCCTAAAGGTGACCAAGCTTGGGTTACTACAGTCAGGATGGCTCTGATACCAACTCTTGTGAGACCCCTGTATTATTCGGCTTGTAATGCTTAAACATCCACTTGGTCCTAGCATCACAAATCAAATAAACCAAGACTCGAGATAAATGTACTTCCCAAGAATGCAGTACACACAACTTATTACAAAAGAATGCATCAATTCCATTCAAACACATAGAACAGAACAAGCAACAAACCAGAAGTTAATATTAATAAGGATGAAGTTATTACACAAGAGAGCCCGACTGGCCAAATAACAACAAGTCTACAAGATAACAGCGGAAGCAAAAGTGCCATAAACATGGCCATAACAAAAGCCAACCAGTGTGCCTTAACCCACAAGGCAACTGACCGGACCGCCAAGCTAGTCGAAGATACTGCCACAGCAAAGCTCACAGAAGTGAGGCCCTTGGGGCTCACCTTCCTCCTCTGCAACAAATCACATAAGCAAAGCAACTGAGTACAAAAATGTACTCACAAGACTGACGTGTAGAATAACAGAACTATATTTTAGCTACATGTAGGCTTTATTTAAGTGGATGAGGCTTTGGACTTACTTTTTAGCATAAAGCAAGTTTACAATTGCAATAATGTAATAGATTCAGAGCAATTTTAGCAAAGCATTTTTAATTGTTGAAGTAACAACGATACAATAATAATAACAATAATAAAGACAACCTGGAAGTGACTAACCCCATAGTCACCACAACGATAGTATGAGCATCCACTCATACCAACCTATCAAGTTTTAATTAAATGTTGTAGTCTAGTTCTCGAAAGACCTTGCTAAGCGTGTCCATAACCTAGGACAAGGCTATTCGAATAGTTTTAACCCTGCAGGGGTGTACCAATGTACCCACACGTCGGACCGCCTTTTCGCCACATGATTAGCACACTTCCTTTGGTATGCCGGCACAGCTAAGTCCTACGAGACATTTCCAATGGATGATGCTAATTAAGAGTCGCGACAACCCAAAGGTAGGAGACACCGGCCCAGCCTAAGCAACTGCGGGTGCTCTTCCCTTATAAAAACAGTTTTAACCACCTGCGACCCATAATTAACACCTCCCAAAGTACTTAGCCAAGAGGGGTTCCCAATACCCTCGTGTGGTTAGCACGCAAGAATGCTTGGTTTAGTGTAACAAGATACTCGGTCCTTAAGGACTTAGGCACCATTCCATTCACACCCAACAATTCACACCAACATCCATTGTGCCCAAGTCAATAACAATTTTTGTTTTCATGTTTATTTGTTTACAAAGTAACAAAGCATACATGCTGGATATAATGGAATAATAATTTTGTGTGATCAAGGTCATCGACATAAGCCGACAACCGCCCATTTCTACCGATCTAAGCATTTCTAAGCAATATCAACCGTAACTACTAAGTGATAAGAGTTCATCCAGCGAACTCTAAATCACAGCAAGATAATCCTAGGATTATTAGTAGAGGATGAACATTTACCTACTGAGTATGCATCTATAGGATCACGAAACGATAGTCATTTAACACAAAATAGAGCAATGCATACATAGAAGTTAAACAATATATTAGACTTTAAAGTAATGGGACATAATGGATATGATCAAACTGCTTGCCTTGCTGTTGCTGTTCAAAATGTTGCTGAGGGGTGCTTTGGTTCTCAAATTGCTATTCGGAACCTAACGAAAGAATCGAAAAAGACCCGATAAGAACGAATAAAACAAAAAGACTCAACAGCAAACTTTCTCCGAATGCTTTGAAAATTTTACAGCAGCAAGAGGATGATTTATCATGAATTTACCAACAAGAACCAATTGATTTGGATTCTCAATGCAAAAGACATGATCAAATCAATTCTGCTCAGCTAAAAAAGAGCAAAAGCTACTATTCAACCTAATTAAATTGCTTGGCACTATTTTCTAGAACAGTGGTGCTTCTGAAATTTTTATGGTAAAATAAGCACCTCACAAGATGAACAACCCAATTGGATTCATCTCATTTGGAGCTATTATGCACTTTCTATAATTTTTAAAGACAAGAACTTGAACAAAATTAAAATGCACAAGTAAACTTTTTGGGAACCCTAACATGATTAAAACTAATTTTACAGTAAATTAACCTAATAGAGGAAATGAAAAAACTTGGTTTCACTCAAAAATAGTTTACAGAGAAATAGTTATGTATTTTACAAGTTAAATGAATTTTTAATATAGCAATTAAGGCCTACACATGTTTAAAGTTATTTCTGGAATTTTCTGAAGGTATAATAAGGTTAAAACCATTTTCATATTAAAGTTTAGTTAAAAACATAATTAACAAAATTTGAATCAACTGAAAAGGAATTAAAATGAATTAGTTGTGCATTTCCAAAGTTTTAATACCTTTTTCAGTTCACCAAATAATCCCACGGGAAAATCCTTAAACCTATATCGACGTGGACGATTGTGGGCCGTCGATATCGAATCGGACGACCCCACGACCGGAGGCACACGCGCGAGGGTTCACTGGTCATAGAACGTTGAGATCAGATCCAACGGCCCAACTTGAATCGAGCGAACGGACGCGCGCACGATCGATCCCGTGGTCGTGGATCGTAGATCTTGAGATGGACTGCTCACGACCACGCCCACACAGTGCACATGCGAACGCTCGAGCTAATCTCGACCGCAGATCTACAGATGGACGGTTCCGATTTGGCCACGTCGCTTGTCTGAAAAACAGGACGCAGGGCGTGTCCGACAATGTGCCGACGGCGTTCCACAGCGAAACACTGGCGATTCACGCCACCGTAGTGCCAACCGAGGCCACCTACAGGTGCACAATAACGATGCGCACCTGCCGGTACCACCCACATCTCCGGTGAGTGCTCGGAGCGGCGGCGCGACGGCGAGGTGCGGCGGTGAACTTACGGCTAACGACAACGGCGATATAGCTCATGACGATCCATTCAGCGGTGCGAGCTACTAGAAGCTACAAGGACCAACTTTGAGTGGCGCGTGGAGCAGAGAAAGGTCAGGCGGCTCGACGATGAAGCTCATGACGGCGTCAATGGCGGCACGAGGAGAAGCTTCCCTGGACCAAATGGATGAGCCCGTGTCATCGAAATGGAATCCATACCACCCACTGATGCTACCAGAGAGAGAGAGGAATTGGAGGGAGAATGACTCACCGGCGCCGTAGACGAAAAGAGAGCTTTGCGGCCGAAAATGGGGATTTTCCAAATTAGCCTCCCCCTGAAATGATAAACCCAATTTAACTGAGGGTTAAGCTCTAGTGAGTAAAGAGGGAGCAGAGGGAGAAAGAATTGGAGAGGGATATCCTCTGGAGTACCACCTTCATCGAGAAGCTTGAGGTGCGGCAATGGCGGCCAGAGAGGTTTGAGTGCTTGGAGCTCGAACAAGCCAGGTGGGTGCAAGCTGGAGCTCACTGGTGCGTAAAGGAAGCCAAGGAAGGAGGTTGCGGGCTTAAGTAGCCGAGGAGGTGAAAGAGAGAGCGGAAGCAAGCTCACGGGTGAGCTTCAGTCAACCCTTTCCCCTGCGCGGCTTGAGCGACAGGAGCAGGTGAGCTCGGAGACAACGAGGCGGTGCACTGATCCGCAATAAATGCAAAGACCCGTTGGCCATGACACGGAGTGGACAGGGCACTGCCCCATGCCCTGCGCACTCCATGGCGCTGACTCTGCCGCGACGCCCGCACGAGCGCGAGGAAGGAGACGACGGGGTTACCGTCGGATTCGCATCGTGCGGCTGAGGCGAGATCAAGGGGGCAAAGGGTTGCACAAACGTGAGCCGTGCGATTATAATCCAACGGCCCAGAGCGAGAGCGCCAGCGTGAGCCCCCCGGTGCAACTAGTTGGTTGGACCAAGTCAATTGACTCGAGCCCGAGTCCGACTCAGACCCAAGGAACAGTGAACCAATTGGATTTAGAATTTAAAAGCTGAGTTTGGAAGAATTTTTAGAGATATCAAACTAACTCCAAATTTTATGAAAATTTAACTGGAACTTGCTGACATAATGATTAACCTTTCATAAAATTTTCAGAGGTTTTAATTCACTGCATCTTTCTCAAGAAATTCAGCAAGGTTAAGGGCTAGGGTTTGACCAATTGAAAATGGGTTTGACTTGCCTCCAAAATTATTCAAATAATTTCTAAAAATTCTGAAATTTTTCAGAGGAATCACCAGTCATTCTTGGAACCTAGCAAAATTATTTCCCAAGGTTTGCACAAGTGTTGTGACAAAGCTGAATAAGGGGTTGACTTTGGTTAACAGGAGGTTTATGATTTTGAATTCCACAATTCTTTGATAGGAATTATAGAACAATTCAAAGGTTTCAAGATGTGAGAAAAGTTTTAATTTCTACCCATTTTCTTACATTTGAAACACGACCCCATTTTAGGTTACATTTGAAACACAACCCTAGATTTGCTTACATTTGAAACACAAACCTAGGTTTAATTGCGTTCGAAACACAATCTAATATTTGGGATGTTACAGCCTACTGTTGGTGAATATCACCGACAACTTACAGAGCTACGACAGGAGAAAGAGGAACTCTGCAAACAGGCAGAGAGGTGGTAAGTCACTGTTATTCGTAGTCATTTTAGGGTTTGACTACTTGTACAGTACTTATGAGGTTTGTCGTGGAAAAACTCACGACTAGGTGCTAGTCGTAGAAAGACTTACGACTAGTTAAATAATGTTCATGTCTACTTTTAACCTTTACAGGTTAAACAGCGATGAAAAGACCCTGGCCGACTCGCTCGATTATGAAAAAGAGGAGTCGAGAAAACTAAGGGAGGAAGTGGGAGACCTCTTGGAGAAGCTTCTAGAGGCTAACTCTGCAACTGAAAAATTGTAGGGAGAGATAAACAGTAAGTGCTGAACTTACGACTGCTTATGCTGGTGATCTTTACCTTTTAACTTTTACTTCTTTTCAGAAAAAGAAGATGATATGAGAAGGCTTGATAAGGAAGTCAAAGATAAAACTTTGGTTATTCAAGAGATTTCTCGTATCACCAAAGGTAAAGATGAAGAAATCGAGAGGCTAAGAACTCGACGAGCAGGTAAGCAATTCTTTACCTATAGTCCTCTATGAGTTCTTTTCCTTTTCTAACTTTCATTTCTTCTTTAGAAATTGAGCGCGAACTGGGAGTGCTTGAGACTAGGGATCAGGAAAAATCTCTGATTCTTAACGAGGCTGTCCACATTGCCAAAGAAAATGCCAAGGAGATTAAGTCATGGGAGAAGCGGCATGCCGAGACCACTGCTTCCCATAAAGAAGAGATCGAGAAGTTAGATTCTCGACTTGTAGGTAAGGAATTCTTTTACCTGTGATTTTCTCCTCCTCGGAGTTTATTTTTGCTTGACCAGTCTTATTCTTTTCGGAGCAAGTGGTCGAAAACAAACAACTCCGCGAGGCTTCGACTTGTAACCAACAGGAGATGAATTCGATGAAGATTAACCTTAAAGGAAACATCATGCTCCTGAACAATATACTTGGTGAGCTACATAGTGAGGGAAAAACTCCTCACGATGATACGATATCTGCTCACACAAGTACTATTGGGGAACAAGTCGGAACTTTGCAAGAGAGGCAGTCGAAGGTGCAGTGAGTTATGCCTTGGCAAAACTTCAAGCTCATGACCCCAGCCTTAATATTGGACCAATCAAAGTCGACTTCGACTGCCCTGAGGCAGAAGCAAGTCGTCTGATGGAAGAATTGCTACCAGTCGGTAGGAAGGTCTCGAAGGAAATGCAACTAGGCTCTCCCTCTTCAGAGTAGTTAGTGATAAAAACTTGTGAAGAAAAACTTTTGCTGATGTAATATATAATCCATCTTTTTTCCTGCAAATTGTCTAGTCGAGTAGTTAGTAACTCAAAAGATAATTAACGAAAGAAAGACTAAGAATTGAAGTCAAATTAATAACTTTATCCTAGCCCCCGACTATTTACTTAGTTTATTTAAATAAACTAGGTAAATAGTGTTAAAAGGGTTTCTGAAAACAGAGAGGTTTGATTAACTCGTAGCTTTTAATCACGATTGTTATGCACTGGTCAAAAGAGTAGTAATGAATCGACTCTAGGAAGTTCCTTCTCATGGGCAAGACCACGTGCAGAGAGAAATGTCTTCGACTAGTTGATATTACCATCTCCGATCAGATTAATCAAATCGAGAATGACAACTTGAGTTTAAGCAAACGTCTTAGAGGACTTTAAAAAATTCGTTCGTCCTTCCTTGGTGGACTCGATAAGTCTGTCCTGGTAGCAAAAGTAGGAAACTGAACAATGCTAGGAAGTTCCTTCTAGTGGGTAGAACCACGTGCAGAGAGGAAAGACTTCGACTAGATGTGTCTCTTCCTCCGACCAGTTGAGATGGAACGAGTACACCAAAGGCAATTGAATAAATCTAAGAAAGCGCACTCTGCTTAGAGTATTTTTCAAAATAACTGAAGAAATAAACTAATGTGAAAAGAGCTGGCTTTAAGAATATTTTGACCAAATATAACCCGAGCTATTTGTATTGGCGGTAAGAGTAAGTAACAAGTTGACACTAGGAAGTTCCTTCTAGTAGGCAAGACCACATGCAGAGAGGAAAGGCTTCGACTAAGTGATGTTACCTGTCTTTCGACCAGTGTAAAGAAAACTAGGTGTTTGGAAGATAATCGAAAGATTATGAAAGCACTACTCAAAAGTAAGACAATAGAGGTAGAGAGAACCTGAGTCTTTATTGTCTGAATGGTTGGTTACACATAAAACTTGCGTAACTGGTCGATGTTCCAAGAATTTGAGAGAGCTTGGCCGTCTTCCATTGCTAATCGTACCGACCCTGGCCGAGTAACTTCGACCACTGTATAAGGGCTTTCCTACTTGGGAGAAAGCTTATTCCGATTAGACTTGGATTGGCAGAGCCTCAATACCAAGTCACCTACAGTAAGGCTGCGAGGTTGGACCTTACGATCGTAGTATTTGTGCAGGGCTTGTTGGTAGACTGCTGAACGGATTAAGGCCTGGTTTCTCCTTTCTTCGAGTAGGTTAATGTCATCCGCTCGAAGGTGTTCCTGGTTGGAGTCATTGAAAGTTTCGACTCGTCTTGACCGTATTTTTAGTTCCGGAGGAAGCATGGCTTCGGCTCCGAAGACTAGAAAAAAGGGTGTTTCACCTGTCGCTCGACTAGTAGTCGTACGAACTGCCCATAATACGAAGGGTAATTCTTGTACCCAAGCCCCCGAGCGCTTGACGAGCTGGTTGAAGACTCGGGTTTTAATTCCCCGCATTATTTGGCCGTTTGCACGTTCGACTGCCCCATTGCTTTGGGGATGTGCGACAGAAGCATAACACAATTTGGTTCCCAACTCGTCGCAAAATTCCTGAAATTTTGCGCTCGAAAATTTTTTACCATTATCTGTAATTATTCGACTTGGAACTCCAAATCGAGTAATTACGCTTCTCGTCATGAACCGTTTTGCTGCTTCCGTTGTTATCCTAGTTACAGGTTCGGCTTTGATCCATTTTGTGAACGTATCAATAGCCACAAAAAGGAACTCGAAACCCCCTGGAGCTTTGGGGAACGGCCCTAGGATATCGAGACCCCAGGTCGCAAAAGGCCAAGAAAGAGGTATCGTTTGTAATGCTTGAGCTGGTTGGTGTATTTGCCTGTTATGAAACTGGCATTGGACACACTTTTTGACCAACTCCTTAGCATTGTCTGGTCATGGCGATAGAAACCTTGTCGAAAGGCCTTACCGACCAGTGTTCTGTAGGAAGCATGAGTTCCACAGATGCCACCGTGTATGTCGTGAAGGAGTGTTAATCCTTCGCTCTGCGGAATGCATCGCATGAGCACCCCTTGAGTACCTCGTTTATAGAAGACTTCCTCAACCAAAGTATACATTTTGGCTTTTCGGGATAAGCGATCGGCCTCGAGATCGTCTTCGGGTACGGAACCCTTCTGAAGATACTCGTAGATGGGAGCCATCCAAGTATTCTCGTATTCTAGAGAGGCACTCTCAATAGGAGGTGTCTCTGGTTCGTCAACCAGGGACGGCTTCTGGAGTTGTTCCAAGAAGACTCCTTTTGGTACTACAGATCGGGAAGAAGCCATTCGAGCAAGTTGGTCTGCGAGGAAATTATCCTTTCGAGGGATGAATTGTGCCTCGAAACCCAAAAAATGCTTTTCTAGCTTACGTACTTCCGATAAGTACCGAGACATTGTAAGGTTAGAGCACTGGTACTCTTTCCCGACTTGATTCACGACTAGTTGAGAGTCTCCCCTCACGAGTAGTCGGCGAATCGAGAGTGCTTTCACAGCTCGTATGCCAGCTAGCAAACCTTCGTATTCTGCCACGTTGTTAGTGGCCTGAAAGTTTAATTGTATGGCATACTTTAAGGTCTCTCCGGTAGGAGATACTAGGACCACCCCAGCCCCCGATCCACTTAAAGTAAGTGACCTGTCCAAGTACATCGTCCACTGGTTGTGGGAATCGTACTGGGGATTCTGAACAGGTTCAGGATTTGTCCATTCGGCGACAAAGTCTGCCAAAATCTGGGATTTAACGGCCGTTTGGGACACGAAATGGAGGTCGAACTCCCCATGTTCGACTGACCATTTTGCCATGCGTCCCGCTGTTTCCCTATTCTGGAGGATCGCTCCCAAGAGAAGCTCAGACGGCACAGAGATTTTGTGCGTCTGGAAATAATGCCGCAGCTTCCTCGAAGACATGAGGAGGGCATATAAAAGTTGTTGGACCTGAGGGTAACGCTCCTTAGGCCCGTGTAAAACTTCACTAACGTAGTAAACTAGTCATTGTACGTTTTCACGTTCTACGACCAGTACTGCGCTTACTGCCTGTGGCGTGGCAGCCAGGTAAATTAAGAGTGTCTCTTCTGGCTTCGGAGAAACCCAAATAGGAGCACTCATAAGGTACCTCTTGACATCCTCAAAGGCAGCGTTTGCCTCGTTCGACCACTCAAAATCTTCGTGTTTCCTTAGAAGTTTAAAGAAAGGTAGTCCTTTTTCTCCTAGTCGTGCGATGAAACGACTTAAAGACGCCATGCACCCAGTGAGTTTCTGGACTTCTTTCTTTGTGGTTGGAGGGCGCATTTGGAGAATGACCTTTATCTTTTCGGGATTTGCTTCGATTCCCCGTATAGATACTAGGAATCCAAGCAACTTTCCTGAAGAGATTCCAAACACACACTTCTCAGGATTAAGTTTTAAGCGGTGGTTTCTGAGGTTGTCGAATGTTTTTTGTAGGTCAGTGATATGATTAAATTTCTTAATGCTCATATCAAATTTCTTAATGCTTTTAACGACTAGATCATCAACATAGGCCTCTAGATTTCAGCCTAGTTGAGATAAAAAAGTCGATTGCATTAAGCGTTGAAAAGAAGCGCTAGCATTTTTTAGACCAAATGGCATTTTGATATAACAAAATATACCAAATGGTGTAATGAATGTGTTCTTTTCTTCATCGTCTAGACACATATTGATCTGGTGGTATCCAGAATATGCATCTAAAAAACTTAACATTTCACAACCTGTAGTAGAATCAACCAACTAATCGATACGAGGTAAAGGAAAATCATCTTTTGGACAAGCTTTATTAAGATCAGTGAAGTCTACGCACATACGCCATTTGCCGTTTGACTTCCTAACCATGACAGGGTTAGCCAACCACTCTGGGTGATCGACTTCTCTTATAAAGCCTGCTTTAAGTAGTTTATCCAATTCTGATTTAATAGCATCTCGTCGATCAGGGGTAAATCTTCGTAACTTTTGTTTTACAGGTACTTTGTCAGGCCGTAAAGCTAGCCTATGCTCGATCACCTCCCTGGGGACTCCGGGCATGTCGGATGCTTGCCACGCGAAGACATGTGCGTTAGCTCAGAGAAAGGTGATGAGGGCGTCTTCCTATTTGGGGTCGGAAGTATCTCCGATACGAACAGTCTTCGAGGGTTCCCATGCGTCCAGAGGAACCTCTTTGACCTTGTCGTTCGGCTTTGGTGCAGCTTTAGGCTTCGACTTGCTAGTCGAAGGCTGACTTTCTTCTCGAGTTGGTATTTGACCAACCATCTCGAGGGATCGACGGTCACAAGTATACGCCATCTTCTTGTCACAATTAATTGTGATCACTCCTTTGGGACCTGGCATCTTAAGACATTGATACCCGTAATGAGCAGCCATTAAGAATTTCGCCAAAGTTGGTCATCCGAGTATGGTGTTATATGCCGTATCGAAGTCGACTACATCAAAGGAGACTTTCTCTGTCCTGAAATTACTTGGTGAACCAAATGTTAAAGGAAGAGAAACTTGGCCAATAGGTTTGGCCGAAGACCCCGGTACGATCCCATGAAAAGAGTATTGTACTGGTCTTACCTTTGTCCTGGGTACTAGCATCTCGTCCAGGGTGTTCGTAAACAATATGTTTAATGAGCTGCCACCATCAACTAAAACTCGATTGACCTGACAATTGTTGATGGTGGGTTCGACCACGATCGGATATCGACTTGACCGAGTCGAAGGAATCGGGCAGTCACCCTTCTCGAAGGAGATGGTGACTTCCGACCACTTCGAAAAATTATTGACGAGAGGAGGATCTATGGAGTTTACCTCACGTTCGGCAGTTTTAAGCTGTCGTTTTGATTCGTGTGCCGATGATCCCCTGTAGATGTGCTTGACGGTATGTTGCGGATCTTAGAATGGCATCTCCTCATCATCATCTGTCGACTTAGGACCACTCGTTTGCCCTACTTTGTGAGAACCCGGGGTATTTAACTTGTAATACTTAACCACTAAGATGATTTAAGCATTACAAATCAAATATCACGACTCTCGGCGTATATGTACTTCCCAGAATGCAGTACACATACCCCATACAAAAATTAAGCATCAACTCCATTCAATCACATAGCATCCAAAATATGACATAACAATACAAAAGACATACATAGTAGAGTTATTACAAACGGGCCGACCGGCCAATTCAACTAAAGAGTCTAACATAACAGCGGAAGCAAATGGCCATAAGATGGCGATAACAAAAGCCGATTAGTGTGCCATAACCCACAAGGCAACCAATCCAAGCACGCCACCAACCTAGTCCTCGAAGCCGAAGCACATCTCACAAAAGTGTAACCCTTGGGGTTCCACTTCCTCCTCTACAACAATTAAATTTAAAGCATAGCAAATGAGTACAAAAATTGTACTCGCAAGACTGACGTGTGAGATAACAGACCTAATATTTAGCTACATGCAAGCTTTATTTGAGTGGAGGAAGGCTCTAGACTTACTTTTAGCATAAAGCAAGCTTTCATTTGCAATAATGTAATAGATTTAAAGCAATTTGACAAACTGAATTTAAAGCTTGAAATAACAGTGAGTAATAATAGATAAAAGGTAACAACAACCTGAAAGTGACTAACCCAATAGTCACCACAACAATAGCATGAACTCCCTGTTCATACCACCCACATCAAGTTTTAATTAAGAATTCCAAAGTGTTGAGTCTAACTCCTGCAAATCCAATTCCAAGCATGTCCATAACCTAGGACGAGGCTATTCGAATAGTTTTAACCCTGCAGGGGTGTACCACTATACCCACATGTCAGACCACCTTTTCGCCAAGCTATTAGCACACTTCCTTTGGTATGCCGGCACGGCTAAGTCCTACGAGACGTTTCCAATATTGTGCATTAACTACGAGTCGCCCATATGGGAGGAAGCCCCATATGTTGATACGGAGTCATCAAAGATGCTCACCGCCTTAGAAAAGGTCGATGCTCCTTGCAGTGGATAACCTCCACTACTGCTCACCCAATAACACACAAGTTTCTTTTTCAACACAACACACACAACCACCATGCGACCCGGAATTAACACACGCCAAAGTACTAAGTCAAGAGGGGTCCCATATGTCCCTCATGTGGTTAGCACGCAAATATGCTTGGTTTTGGTGAAACAAGATGTTTCGTCCTTGTTGACCTGGGCAAGACATACACAAACCCAATATACCACCATCCAACCACTTGCCCAAGTCTGAAACATTTTATTTGCACTTTTAGTTTTCAAAGCAATTTAGCACAAGGTGCTAATCATAAAATGATTTGTGTGATCAAGGTTATCGACTAAGTCGATAACCGCCCAATTTACCGGTAACTAAGCATTTCTAAGCATGACATCGCAAAGACAATAAAAGAGCATAATTAAATCACCGGCTCTAATTCACCAGCGATATTAATAACTTATGGTTTGTGGCAGGGGATAACAATTTAGAGGCAACCATGCAATAGGAATATCTACCTCTAAACAACAAAATTAATTTGACACAAAAGCATGCATACATATTGTTGAAACAAAGTATTAGATTTGAAAGTAATAGGATTTAAGCATGATCAAACTGGTTGCCTTGCTGTGGTGGATTATCTTGCTGCAGAGGAGCACTCTCGCTTTCAATATTATCGTTAGAACCTAGCGAAAGAAATCCAATAACACAATAAGAACGAATAACACCAAAAAGACGTAGAAAATCAAAGTCATCCAAAATCATGAAAAATTCACAGAAGGTAGAGCATGATTTTAGATGAATTTAGCAACAAGAATCAACTTAATCGGATGCTCTAAGCAAAAGTTATAACAGTTTGAAGATCAGTTTTCTGGAAAATCCAATTTTAATTGTAACCCGTTACTGTTCATTTAAATTAATTATTTTGGTGAAAATTTCCAGAACAGTGGTACACTTGAAATTTTTATGGTAGGCTTAGCACCTCATGAGATGAATAATGGAATTTGATTAATCTCATTTGGAGCTAAGATGATTTTTCTATGATTTTTCAAAGTTGTGAAAGTAGTACTTAAGCTACAAACAAAAAGAGATTTTCAGCAACAGTACCAAGTTTATAACATTTTTTACAATAAACTACAGTAACAGAATATTCTAACAAAATTGAGTTTACTTTTTTGGATTTACAGAGAAATACTTATGCATTTTCAAAGTTAGAGGAATTTTTAGTGCAACAATAATACTAAACCTAAAGTAATTTTACCAAAAATGTTTTCTGTAACAGTAACATGATTCAAACAATTTTTACATTAAAGTACATGTAAATATGAAACTAACAAAATTTGAATCATCAATTTTGGAGCTATAATGAATTACTTATGCAATTTTGAAGTTAAACCAATTTTCAGTTTACAAATAAAGCATTTCGGAAATTATATAATCATACAATACTTTTTATACCTAGGCTATTCTAGCCACACCTACTGACCAGTGGGTCCCGAATAGAGCTATTTTCTAGTTTCCAAAAGATTCTCAGGAAAAACCCGACAAGTGGGACCCGTCTGTCATTGACACGGTCCACATGCATAGTGCATGGACCGAGAGCCATAGACTAGGTCCATGGGTGCACCGCTGTGCACTTAACCCCTAGGTGCACCTGTCAATCTTAGCGCTAAACCGACAATTATCCCTTAACTACTGTTTCTGGCCCCACATGCCAAAGACTCATAAAAGTGGCTAAGACAAACTTAAAGCTAATCATCCAATCGTTAAGGCTAATGACGGCGCTACAGTAATTTGCCGGGCCGTCCGACAACGACCGCACCTTCGCCCGCTAGCACGGCGGCGCGCCGGCGCTGCTCGCCACGGCGGCGCCGACCAAGGGCTAGGCCAGCACCGCAATAGCGAGACGCACCACGAGGTGGTGGCAGGGTCCTCTACGGCGGCCAGTAGCGGCGGCACGCCGGGGGATGGGTGGCGGCGCAGACTACGGCAACAGCGCAAATACGAAAAGGAGCTCCGCGAGGCCAAGCGAGCGGGTGCCAGAGCAACCATCGAGCTTAAGTAAACTACCTGAGGCCAGGAGAGGGACGGGGAGGCTCGGAGTTGGCTCGACGATGGCGATGGTGACGGCGGCGCTGAGCTCCCGAGGAGGAGATGGCTCGGGCTAAAAGGGGGAGAAAAGGGAGGTTAAGGGAGCTCAAGTAAGTCCACCAGAGTGTGCCAACGCGAGCAATCGACCAACGACTCACCCGAACGTCGCCGGGGAAGAAGGGGGGTCCTTGCGGCCGAGTTAGAGAAAGACCCAGATTTGATTACCCCTGTGATGCAAGGACAAAATTGGTTGAGGGGAAATCACTGACATGCTCAAAGGCACGATATGACGCGCAAAGGCAAGGACCAGCTCACCTGAACACAAGGTTGGCACGGCGGCGGCTCCGGGTGCGCGCTCTGGAACAGCAGAGAGCTCGAGTAGGTGCTGGAAGCTACAAGCAAGACCAATGGTTGGCATTAGCAAAAATGGGATAGTCAAGGGTCGCAGAGATGAGAGGAACCATTGGACTGAAGTTTACCCGAGGGATACACCCAGGCGAGCCTCCCTCTCCTCGGCGGCCAGAGGAGAAGTGAGCGAAAATGGAGGGCGCCACGGGGTATTATCCATGGGCAATGACGGAGACGGAGGCGGCGTGAGTGGGCGACGCAAGCCATTGGGTCTCGAGGGCGGTGGATTGACGCCGTTGCTGGCGCTAACGGAGGCGGAGCAGACTCGGCGCGGCGCGTGGCGTTCCCCTTCTGCCCGCTGCGCAGAGGTTGAAGACGACACTGACCACGTGGGCCCAGCTCGTCAGTGGCACAGCAACGCGTGCGCGACCGCGCGACAAGGATCGAGGTGGGCCCTTGGATCAAGATCCGACGGTTGGTAACGCGCGAGGAGTTTTAACTTCGGCCGAATCGGTACGCGTTGGTGATCGTTGATGCTCCATCTAATGGCTGCATGTGACGCGTAGGTGAGGTGGTTGGGCCGAGCCAGGTTGGCTCGGGCCGGACCTGAGTTAGGTTCGAGCCCGACCAACAGTAACTTCAGGTTTTGATTTAAAAAGGCTGAGAAGTTTGGGAATTTTTAGAGGTAGCTCCAGAGCTCCAAAAATCCCAAAATTTTGATGGTAGCTTTCTGGATAAGTGAGCAACCTTGTGTAATTTTTCCAGGAGTTTTTATGCACTGCATTATTCTCCAGAAAATTTCCAAGCTGCTGGGCTAGGGGTTTGACCAGAATTCAAACAGGTTTGACTAGCCCATAAGAAATAGCAAACAAAATCTAAAAATTATGAGATTTTTCAGAGAGATTACTAGGATGATCCAGATGACAGGAAAATTATTTTCTGGGGATGATCATGAGATTTGATCATAGAGTTTTAAAGATTGACTATTTCCATTAATAGAAACATTGTTCAATGAAAATAGGAATTGCTAGGGGAAAATTTCTAGGAAATTTCAAATGACATCATGAGGCATCAAAAGTTTTAAATTATCCTCATTTTATTACATTTGAAACACACACCATTAGTTTGGGATTTTACAATTCTCCCCCCCCCCCTTACAAAAGATCTCGACCCGAGATCTGGGTAGGTTGAAAGTCGGACAGGAAGGTTCCAAAAGATTACATAACAATAGTTGTCTTTATTTCTTTCAAAGATAGTGCCAGGAAATTCTTAACAAGGTTACAATGAGTGGCTACAATATTTTCCTTACCATTGCTTTGTTTAACCTTGCCTTTCTTGATTCGAAGGTACTTAAGCAGAAGGAAAAAGATCTGGATAATCCTTCCGCATAAGGTCTTCTCGTTCCCAGGTTGCTTCATCCTCGGAATGATTTGCCCACTGAATTTTAAGGAACTTAATAGTACGATTCCTTGTCCTTCGTTCCGCTTCCTCAAGGATACGAAAAGGACGCTCACTATAGGTCAGATCCTCTTGCACATCAAGACCTTCCAATGGAGCTTGTTCAGTAGGAATACGAAGGCACTTCTTCAGCTGGGATACATGGAATACATTGTGTACCCCGGAAAGTGCAGCGGGTAAGTCCAACTCGTATGCCATAGCTCCCCTCTTCTCAACAATGCGGAAGGGTCCGACATACCGAGGTGCTAACTTGCCTTTGACGCCAAATCGTCGAGTGCCCTTCAAAGGAGTGACTTTGAGATAAACAAAATCATTTGGTTTAAAGCTCAACTCTCGGCGACGACGATCTACATAGCACTTCTGTCGTGATTGAGCTGTGCGCAAGTGATCTTGTATCAATCGAACATGATCTTCGGCCTCCTGGATCGAGTCCGGGCCAAAGAGTGGTCTTTCACCAGTTTCTGACCAATTCAAGGGAGTCCTACATTTCCTCCCATATAACGTCTCAAATGGTGCCATGCCAAGACTAGCTTGAAAGCTATTGTTGTAGGAGAACTCGGCAAAAGGCAAACACTTCTCCCAGTTTTTCCCATAGGAGATAACACAAGCGCGGAGCATATCTTCCAAAACTTGATTTACCCTTTCAGTTTGGCCATCAGTTTGAGGGTGGTATGCAGTGCTGAAAGAAAGGCGAGTCCCCATAGCTTCATGTAAGTGTTTCCAAAACCGAGCGGTGAAGAGGGAACCGCGATCTGAAATAATGGTCTTCGGCACCCCATGCAAGCATACGATGCGGGATATGTAGAGATCCGCCAGACAATTCGCATTGAGATCAGCACGCACAGGAAGAAAATGGGCCACTTTGGTCAACCGATCAATGATAACCCAGATGGCATCTTTCCCTGTGGAGGTACGGGGTAGACCGGTGATGAAATCCATTCCAATGGAGTCCCACTTCCACTCAGGAATGGGAAGAGGCTGCAACATGCCTGCTAGTCGCTGATACTCGGCCTTCACTCAGCGACATACGTTGCACTCGGCAACGAATTTTGCAATCTCCCGCTTCATTCGGGTCCACCAGAATCTCTGACGGATGTCTTGATACATCTTTGTGGCCCCGGGATGAATGGACAAAGGAGAGTCATGGGCTTCGCGGAGAATTAAGTCCCGCAATTCCACAACCTTCGAAACAACAAGACGTGATCCGAACCATACGACACCATTGTCATCTTTAGAAAAGCACTTGGCTGCTCCACTTTTGATATTTTGCTTGATTTGACTCACGCCTTTATCTGTTTGTTGAGCAGCCTTGACCTGGTCCTCCAAGGTTGGTTGTACAACCAAAGTAGCAAGAAAACCATGCTCAACCACTTCCAGGTTGAGCCGCTGAAACTCTTCGTGAAGGGCAGGCTGCTGCTCCTTAATCATCAAGGTATTGCAATAAACCTTGCGACTGAGAGCATCGGCAACAACATTCGCTTTGCCCGGATGGTATTGTATACCCATATCATAATCCTTGATCAATTCCAACCACCTTCTTTGCCTAAGGTTCAGATCTGGTTGGGTGAACAAGTACTTCAAACTCTTGTGATCCGAATACACTTCGCAACGATTACCGATGAGGTAATGTTGCCAAATCTTCAGTGCATGAACCACAGCAGCTAACTCCAAGTCATGAGTTGGATAATTGAGTTCATGTGGCCTCAACTACCTCGATGAATAAGCCACAACCTTGCCCTCTTGCATAAGAACACAACCGAGTCCCTGACGAGAAGCATCGCAATAAATATCGAAACTTCGGTGGACGTCGGGAAGAACAAGAACTGGAGCTGTGGTCAATCTCTTCTTGAGCTCTTGGAAACTCTTCTCACAATCAGCGGACCACACATATTTCTTGTCCTTCTTGAGCAATTCGGTCATTGGCTTCGCAATCTTGGAGAAATTCTCAATAAAGCGACGATAGTATCCCGCTAAACCGAGAAAACTCCTCACATCAGACACTGACTTGGGCTAACCCCAAGAGAGCACATCGCTGACTTTACTAGGATCCACAGCAATGCCTTCCGCTGAAAGAATATGGCCCAAGAATGCTACTTCCTTCAACCAAAACTCGCACTTGCTGAACTTCACATAGAGCTGATGTTCGCGAAGTTTTCCCAATACTAGCTTCAGATGTTCAGCATGCTCTTCATCATTCTTCGAGTAGACAAGAATATCATCAATAAAGACCACCACAAACTTGTCCAAATACTCCATGAATACCATATTCATAAGATTCATGAAAAGAGCAGGAGCATTCGTCAAGCCAAAAGACGTGACTGTACACTCGTACAATCCATAGCGAGTAGAGAAGGCTGTCTTCGGAATATCTTCAGGCCTGATTCGAACTTGATGGTAGCCCAACCTCAGATCAATCTTGGAGAACACCCGGGCGCCGGTCAATTGATCGAAAAGGTCGTCAATACGAGGCAGCGGGTCCTTGTTCTTCACCGTCACAGCATTTAGCGGACGGTAATCAACACACATACGCAGAGTCTTGTCTTTCTTCTTTACAAAGATTACAGGACAGCCCCATGGTGATGAGCTTGGACGGATAAAACCCTTCTCTTGAAGCTCTCCAAGTTGCTTCTTCAACTCCTCCAATTCATTTGGAGGCATTCGGTATGGCCTCTTCGAAATCGGGGCGGTACCGGGCAGCAACTCAATAACAAACTCAATATCACGGACTGGAGGCATCCCTGGCAATTCTTCAGGAAAGACATCCACAAAATCACACACCACAGGGACTTCATGAATCTCCAAAGTTGGCTTTGCTTCAAGTGCATAAAGGTGTGGTTCTTGCAGCTTCGGAGAAATCCCAACTTGCTCGCCGGATGGACTTGTGAGGGTGATGAATTTTCTGGCACAATCGATTTGCCCTAATTGTTGGGACAGCCAATCCATGCCAAGAATCACATTCAAAATTTCTGAATCAATGAGGATGAGGTTTGCCAAGAATCCCACTCCTCCAATCTCAATAGAAACATCCCGACATTCATACTCAGCTCTCATTACCGACCCCGGAGAATGAACAATCAAAGGCACGTGCATAAGTACAATAGGAAGATCACTAAGTGCAGTAAAGGACTTTGATATAAAAGAATGTGAAGCTCCGGAATCAAATAAAACTGTAGCTGGTTGAGAGTTGACAAGAAGCGTACCCAATACGACGTCGGGTGCCTCTTGAGCCTCCTCGGCCGAGATGTGGTTGACTCGACCGCTGCCCACATTCTGGGCCTTCTGATGAACCTTCTGATCATGGCCATTTTCATGCCCGTGCCCTCTATTAGGACGAGGGGCCGCTCCAGCTTTCTTAGGGTATTGATTAGCATAATGCCCCTTGTTGTTGCAGAAGAAGCAAGTAACATCAGCAGCTGGATTTCGGGGACCTCCTTGCTGTCCCGCAGGTGCACGTGACTGAGATACGGCCTGTGGTGGGCGTGGTACAAACGCCGGTGCCCTCGGTGGTGCTGAAGTATGAGAGTAATGCACCGGGGCTTGCCCGCCATAAGATCGAGGAGCATAGGCCTTTGTAGATTTGTGGGCCTCCCACTTGCGCTTGCGAGAATCATCAAGCGCCCTTGCCTTATGCTCAGCAACAGTAGCCTTGTCGACCAACGACTGGAAGTCGGAAAAGTCAATAATAGATAGCTTGTCCTGAAGCTCCTCAGACAAGCCATCCATAAACTTCTCCTGTTTCGCCTCATCATTGGGCACCTCCTCAGGAGCATACCGAGAGAGGCGGTTGAAGTCGTGGAGGTACTCGGTCATAGATCTGCGCCCCTGCTTGAGCGCAGAGAACTCCTTCTTCTTTATCTTCATCACTCCAGCGGGAACATGAGCCCTCCGGAAAGCAGCGCGAACCTCTGCCCAAGTAACAGCCTGGCCCTCGGGCTGCATGGCGAGGAAGTTCTTCCACCATGAGAGAGCTGCCCCTTCCAGCTGATGGGAAGCAAAGAGCGCCTTCTCGTGCTCCTGGCATTGGGCAACATCGAGCTTCCGCTCGACGATACGCAACCAATCATCCGCATCAAGCGGATCTTCAGACTGCGAGAAGGTAGTGGCTGTGTGTGAAGGAACTCTGAGAGTCCCCCCCGCTGATGGTGGCCACCTCCCCCTCCTGATCCGGAGGCACTGGATAAGTGAGAGGTGTGCCGGGCGATCGCCTCCAGGACCCTCGTCTGATCCATACGATTCCGCTCGATCTGAGCGAGAACCTCGGCCATGGTCGGAGGAGGTGGAAGCTCCTCATCTTGACCATCAGGCTGACCCTGACTGCTGCGTGTTCGTCCAGCCATCGTGTTTCATCAAGGCGGGTTAGTAACAAAGACCCGAAAACTAGGGAGGGAAGATAGCAAAAGGCAAGCTATCAACTAGGGAAATGATAATACTACCCTAACCCAATTATAATCCATATAACCAGCAAGGAAATGAACTCCAAACAACTTCAAAAAGGCATAAGATCCAATGCAAAGCTCATAAGATACAAGATTTAACTTCTCGGTACGACTAACTTGTATTAAATGAACAAGCAATCGTTTTGAGAAGAAAATTTCAGAACACATCTCGAGTCTTATTGCATCTAAAAATCATGATAAAAACCATCTAAGGGTGCGTTAGACATTAGCTATCTTATATCACATCTTACCCTTTTTACACCCAACAAGTTTTAGTTGAATCCTCCTCTCATTTTTAGCCCTTATCGAAGAACTAGGTGCTTGCTGTCCAAATTTTATATCTAAGCCCCAAGCTGAATTTTCCAACTCCAAAAGCTTCTAATCTCCTCTAAAAGACAGCCAACACTTCAATTTTATAACACTCATTGAATCCCCAAAACCGAATTTAAACGATAATACTACCTTTGGAAGGGAGATAAGAGGAAACCACTTTTCAAAACTTAACTAGAACAAGATGAGAGGAGCAAACTAAGATAGGTAAGGAGTAAAATCTGAGAACTTACTTTAGTTTTTATAAACCATTTGATATTTTGAAACTAAGTTTTCCAAAATATCCTAAGGACGACTAAGCTGGTGGCTTCTATGATTAGCCTGGCTCTTATACCAACTTTTGTGAGAACCCGGGGTATTTAACTTGTAATACTTAACCACTAAGATGATTTAAGCATTACAAATCAAATATCACGACTCTCGGTGTATATGTACTTCCCAGAATGCAGTACACATACCCCATACAAAAATTAAGCATCAACTCCATTCAATCACATAGCATAAAATATGACATAACAATACAAAAGACATACATAGTAGAGTTATTACAAACGGGCCGACCGGCCAATTCAACTAAAGAGTCTAACATAACAGCGGAAGCAAATGGCCATAAGATGGCGATAACAAAAGCCGATTAGTGTGCCATAACCCACAAGGCAACCAATCCAAGCACGCCACCAACCTAGTCCTCGAAGCCGAAGCACATCTCACAAAAGTGTAACCCTTGGGGTTCCACTTCCTTCTCTGCAACAATTTAATTTAAAGCATAGCACATGAGTACAAAAATTGTACTCGCAAGACTGACGTGTGAGATAACAGACCTAATATTTAGCTACATGCAAGCTTTATTTGAGTGGAGGAAGGCTCTAGACTTACTTTTAGCATAAAGCAAGCTTTCATTTGCAATAATGTAATAGATTTAAAGCAATTTGACAAACTGAATTTAAAGCTTGAAATAACAGCGAGTAATAATAGATAAAAGGTAACAACAACCTGAAAGTGACTAACCCAATAGTCACCACAACAATAGCATGAACTCCCCGTTCATACCACCCACATCAAGTTTTAATTAAGAATTCCAAAGTGTTGAGTCTAACTCCTGCAAATCCAATTCCAAGCGTGTCCATAACCTAGGACGAGGCTATTCGAATAGTTTTAACCCTGCAGGGGTGTACCACTGTACCCACATGTCGGACCGCCTTTTCGCCAAGCTATTAGCACACTTCCTTTGGTATGCCGGCACGGCTAAGTCCTACGAGACGTTTCCAATATTGTGCATTAACTACGAGTCGCCCATATGGGAGGAAGCCCCATATGTTGATACGGAGTCATCAAAGATGCTCACCGCCTTAGAAAAGGTCGATGCTCCTTGCAGTGGATAACCTCCACTACTGCTCACCCAATAACACACAAGTTTCTTTTTCAACACAACACACACAACCACCATGAGACCCGAAATTAACACACACCAAAGTACTAAGTCAAGAGGGGTCCCATATGTCCCTCATGTGGTTAGCACGCAAATATGCTTGGTTTTGGTGAAACAAGATGTTTCGTCCTTGTTGACCTGGGCAAGACATACACAAACCCAATATACCACCATCCAACCACTTGCCCAAGTCTGAAACATTTTATTTGCACTTTTAGTTTTCAAAGCAATTTAGCACAAGGTGCTGATCATAAAATGATTTGTGTGATCAAGGTTATCGACTAAGTCGATAACCGCCCAATTTACCGGTAACTAAGCATTTCTAAGCATGACATCGCAAAGACAATAAAAGAGCATAATTAAATCACCGGGCTCTAATTCACCAGCGATATTAATAACTTATGGTTTGTGGCAGGGGATAACAATTTAGAGGCAACCATGCAATAGGAATATCTACCTCTAAACAACAAAATTAATTTGACACAAAAGCATGCATACATATTGTTGAAACAAAGTATTAGATTTGAAAGTAATAGGATTTAAGCATGATCAAACTGGTTGCCTTGCTGTGGTGGATTATCTTGCTGCAGAGGAACACTCTCGCTTTCAATATTATCGTTAGAACCTAGCGAAAGAATTCCAATAACACAATAAGAACGAATAACACCAAAAAGACGCAGAAAATCATAGTCATCCAAAATCATGAAAAATTCACAGAAGGTATAGCATGATTTTAGATGAATTTAGCAACAAGAATCAACTTAATCGGATGCTCTAAGCAAAAGTTATAACAGTTTGAAGATCAGTTTTCTGGAAAATCCAATTTTAATTGTAACCGGTTACTGTTCATTTAAATTAATTATTTTGGTGAAAATTTCCAGAACAGTGGTACACTTGAAATTTTTATGGTAGGCTTAGCACCTCATGAGATGAACAATGAAATTTGATTAATCTCATTTGGAGCTAAGATGATTTTTCTATGATTTTTCAAAGTTGTGAAAGTAGTACTTAAGCTACAAACAAAAAGAGATTTTCAGCAACAGTACCAAGTTTATAACTTTTTTTAAAATAAACTACAGTAACAGAAGATTCTAACAAAATTGATTTTACTCTTTTTGGATTTACAGAGAAATACTTATGCATTTTCAAAGTTAGAGCAATTTTTAGTGCAACAATAATACTAAACCTAAAGTAATTTTACCAAAAATGTTTTCTGTAACAGTAACATGATTCAAACAATTTTTACATTAAAGTACATGTAAATATGAAACTAACAAAATTTGAATCATCAATTTTGGAGCTATAATGAATTACTTATGCAATTTTGAAGTTAAACCAATTTTCAGTTTACAAATAAAGCATTTCGGAAATTATATAATCATACAATACTTTTTATACCTAGGCTATTCTAGCCACACCTACTGACCAGTGGGTCCCGAATAGAGCTATTTTCTATTTTCCAAAAGATTCTCAGGAAAAACCCGACAAGTGGGACCCGCCTGTCATTGACACGGTCCACATGCATAGTGCATGGACCGAGAGCCATAGATTGGGTCCATGGGTGCACCGTTGTGCACTTAACCCCTAGGCCCACCTGTCAATCTCAGCGCTAAATCGACAATTATCCCTTAACTACTGTTTCTGGCCCCACATGCCAAAGACTCATAAAAGTGGCTAAGACAAACTTAAAGCTAATCATCCAATCGTTATGGCTAATGACGGCGCTACAGTAATTTGCCGGGCCGTCCGACAACGACCGCGGCTTTGCCCGCTGGCACAGCGGGGCCGACCAAGGGTTAGGCCAGCACCGCAATAGCGAGACGCACCACGAGGTGGTGGCAGGGTCCTCTACGGCGGCCAGTAGCGGCGGCACGCCGGGGGATGGGTGGCGGCGCGGACTACTGACAGCAAAAAAATCTGAAAAGGAGCTCATGAGGCCAAGCGAGCGGGTGCCAGAGCAACCATCGAGCTTAAGTAAACTACCTAAGGCCAGGAGAGGGACGGGGAGGCTCGGAGTTGGCTCGACGACGGCGATGGTGACGGCGGCGCTGAGCTCCCGAGGAGGAGATGGCTCGGGCTGAAAGGGGAGAAAAGGGAGGTTAAGGGAGCTCAAGTAAGTCCACCAGAGTGCGCCAACACGAGCAATCGACCAACGACTCACCCGAACGTCGCCGGGGAAGAAGGGGGGTCCTTGCGGCCGAGTTAGAGAAAGACCCAGATTTGATTACCCCTGTGATGCAAGGACAAAATTGGTTGAGGGGAAATCACTGACATGCTCAAAGGCACGATATGACGCGCAAAGGCAAGGACCAGCTCACCTGAACACAAGGTTGGCACGGCGGCTCTCGGTCTGGCTCTGGACAAAGCAGAGAGCTCGAGTAGGTGCTGGAAGCTACAAGCAAGACCAATGGTTGGCATTAGCAAAAATGGGATAGTCAAGGGTCATAGAGATGAGAGGAACCATTGGACTGAAGTTTACCCGAGGGATACACCCAGGCGAGCCTCCCTCTCCTCAGCGGCCAGAGGAGAAGTGAGCGAAAATGGAGGGTGCCACGGGGTATTATCCATGGGCAATGACGGAGACGGAGGCGGCGTGAGTGGGCGACGCAAGCCATTGGGTCTCGAGGGCGGTGGATTGACGCCGTTGCTGGCGCTAACGGAGGCGGAGCAGACTCGGCGCGGCGCGTGGTGTTCCCCTTCTGCCCGCTGCGCAGAGGTTGAAGACGACACTGACCGTGTGGGCCTAACTCGTCAGCGGCACAGCAACGCGCGCGCGACCGCGCGACAAGGATCGAGGTGGGCCGTTGGATCAAGATCCGACGGTTGGTGACGCGCGAGGAGTTTTAACTTCGGCCGAAACGGTACGCGCTGGTGATCGTTGATGCTCCATCTAACGGCTGCATGTGACACGCAGGTGAGGTGGTTGGGCCGAGCCAGGTTGGCTCGGGCTGGACCTGAGTCAGGTTCGAGCCCGACCAACAGTAACCTCAGGTTTTGATTTAAAAAGGCTAAGAAGTTTGGGAATTTTTAGAGGTAGCTCTAGAGCTCCAAAAATCCTGAAATTTTTATGGAAGCTTGCTGGATAAGTGAGCAATCTTGTGTAATTTTTCCAGGAGTTTTTATGCACTGCGTTATTCTCCAGAAAATTTCCAAGCTGCTGGGCTAGGGGTTTGACCAGAATTCAAACAGGTTTGACTAGCCCATAAGAAATAGCAAACAAAATCTAAAAATTATGAGATTTTTCAGAGAGGTTACTAGGATGATCCAGATGACAGGAAAAATATTTCTTGGGGATGATCGTGAGATTTGATCATAGAGTTTTAAAGATTGACTATTTCCATTAATAGAAACATTGTTCTATGGAAATAGGAATTGCTAGGGGAAAATTTCTAGGAAATTTCAAATGACATCATGAGGCATCAAAAGTTTTAAATTATCCTCATTTTAATACATTTGAAACACACACCATTAGTTTGGGATGTTACATACTTGTTCGAGAGTAGGAAGTGGTCCTTTGCCGTTGTAGTAGTCCTCCAGCTTTCGTTGGAAGACTCGACAGTTGCGAAGGTCATGTCCTTCCTTTTTATGGAAAGGACACCACCTAGGCTTGTCGTTCTTCCGATCAGGGTGCTTACCTTTGCCTTGGTCGGAGTACGGTTTGGAGGTTCGTGGCTCTTTATCGTTTACAGCCAATACCTCCTTGGAACCATTGGTTTGGGGTTTTTGACCCTTCACCTTGTTCTTGGATTTCTTTGCTTTCTTATCCTTCTTCTTATCAACTTTGCCTGGCTCTCGAGAGGTATTGTCTTCTCGATCGATTGTGTTGTTCCACTCGACCGCCTCAGAAGCAGTCGCATATCAATCGGCCATCTCAAAGAGCTCGACGACAGTAGTAGGAGGATTCAAAGCGATATCTTCTGTTATCCTTCTACTACGGACTCCTTGTTTGAAAGCCTTGATGACAGATAAATCAGAAACTTCCAGAATCGAGTTACGAACCTGACTGAAGTGCTTGATGAATTGGCGCAAGTTTTCGTGGTCGTTCTGTCTCATCCGGTGCAAGTCGTCCTCCTTTCCAGGGCGATTGTATGTGCCTTGGAAGTTTGCCAGTAGAAGGTCACAGAGGTGTTGCCAAGAATAGATCGACTCGAGTGGTTGGTTTAGTAACCACGATCGAGCAGACCCTTCGAGCACAGTTGGAAGGTAATTCGCCATTACATGCTCTCCTCCTCCTACTGCTTGGACAGCTGTTGTATAAATTTGAAAGAATTCGAGGGGATTTTGGGATCCTTCGAATTTCTCCATGTTTACTGGTCAAAAATGAGGT
The DNA here is from genome assembly GCA_036346405.1 of Phyllostachys edulis. NCBI lineage: Eukaryota > Viridiplantae > Streptophyta > Magnoliopsida > Poales > Poaceae > Phyllostachys > Phyllostachys edulis. Next base: position 38,172,489 of record CM070547.1, on the reverse strand, counting down.
GGCCAGCGAACAGCTCGGAGGTCAGGCGAAAATGCTCGACATCCGGTAATAACTTGTTGACGCCTCCTTTGTAGGAAAGAATGGTTGATATCACCAGGTGGTCGTATTCGACGATACCCAGTAACATGTTGACCCGACCTGTAGTAGGTCTCGGTCCTACGAGGAGAATACTCCTCGTATTCCATCTGCTGTTGCAGATTCCCATATTGAAGTGGTGAGCGATCACCTCTCCGAGGGGCTTGTTGATCATCAGTCGTTGGAAAGACATTTCTCCGAGGATTTGAAGCCAGTGGCATTGGGAATGGCTAGGTATGGTGGCGATGCCACAATTGATGTGATGCATAAGCTACAATGTATCGTCCCAAAATTCCTAGATTTCAAAAATCCTTTGTGTAGCTTAGGTCCCCAAAAAATTCCACTAATTTTCCTTGGATTAATAAAGCTTAACTAGGAATTTTCAAAATTAAAACAATTTAATATGATCAATGTAAACTTTAATTAAATAAAAAATGACAGGAGAATACACGCGATGATACCCCACTAGCTCACGAACCACCTAACTGTGATACCTATCCAAGACAACAACAAAATTCGTAAGGTAACGGAGAGTCGAATCGATCTTGCTGATGTAATTGTCGTAGAGGTTGTAGTCTCCAGCAGGCGGGCGCAACGGGTGGCAACGGTACATGACAGAGAGCTTTGGAAGCACGTAGCGAGGGTGTACTATGGCCAGGTATGCAATCGCGTTGATGGCCATGAATATGGAGGATCCATATCCTTCAAGCGGTGCTGGGGGGCTCCTGTAACAGCCTCAGCCCTAATAAACAGTAATAAAGTACTATTCATGTCATTACTGTTCATTTTGGCAATTTAGGCAACTTGTACAACCTAATTTCCCCAAATTTCTATTACAAACTCTACCTTGATCAAAAATTTCACAAGGAAATACCATCCAAAGTTGGTATTATGGTCGGGAAATATTTTATTTGAAGACCAGATGAATTATTATGGCTAAAAATAATTTTGTTAAATTTTTAGAGGTTATTTTGAATTTTCAGAAAAATAATTGTCCTTAGATAAACCCTAGTTGGTTTAAATGAATTATTTATATATTTATAAAGAAGAAACAGTGATTTTAAAATTTATTTGGGGAGAATATCATCCCAGTAGCAAGTCTGCAAAATTTCATGATTTTACAAATTTATTTGCTATATTTAAAGGCCCGGTCAAACCTTTTGAAAATTTGAATTATTCTGGTCAAACCTCTCGGCCGGAGCCCACCTCTGGCACTGTAGCGACGTGGTGGAGTCCAACCCAGTGTGCAACCGGCTCGGTCACGTCTCACGCGCGCGACCAAACTCCGAGCCCATCTCAGCCGTCCATTTCCGCGCGAACGGGCCAGATCCAACGGGCCGTTTGGACTACTCCAAACCATTCTCCAATTCTGGCCGTTGGATCGAAAATGAGCGGTGCGCGATCTCCAGTCGAAATCCTCAGTAAATAGCCAAAATTGAAAAGCATCTGGGCCGTTGAAATTAGATCGGGCGGACCACAGCCAGTGGGCCGTTCGGACCGTCCGAACCTCCCGTCAATCCTGACCGTTGGTTTGCGATCTAACGGCGATTACCTATGGGCCGAAGCGCACCAGCGCGCTGAGATCGTGGGCCGTTGAAGTAAAATCCGACGGCTCGCGTGGGTAGTGCCGTTCGGACCACTCCGGAGCTGCTCGCGATCGTGGCCATCCGCTAGAGATCGGACGGTCCGTATTTCTTGGTACCGGTTCAGTGTGTCTTTTGACTCCACATCACAGCCACTCATTTAAGATCGGACGGCTGCGGTGCTTCAAAGCTGCTGTGTGTGCGCTGCATGCTGTGGCTGCCCCTGGGACCCGCATGTAAGTGGCACTTCTTTGCTTCCTCTCTTACTGTACACCGGTGCAGCCATTCTTGCCGGCGTTGAGGTCATGTACAGTGATTAGGAAGATATTTCTCTTGATAATTATCCCTAAATGCCACCTCACTGGTTCTAGAGATATCTCGTGTACTCTAGGACTACCCAGTATATAAACCCTAGCTTTTGAGCTCTCTGCCATTGTTGACCAAGGAGGAGCTCATCAGATTTGTCTCCCTTCCAGTGAAGCCTTCTTGTTCTTCTATCTCTGTTCCACTACAAGAATTGCCTACATCTTAGGCTATAATGTGATTTGGGCATTTCTTGTAGGTTGGACTTAAGGATCTTTTCTCTGTCAACTTGAACTGTGAAGCACCATCTTTGGAAAAATCCTCATCCTGCCCAAGGAAAAGGGACATGTGATCTTTCTGTTGACCAAGAATTAATCCTTTTTCTTATCAAACACTAGCTGGTAAGTTAGACCTTGAGTCTTATCATCTAAAGTTACTTAAGCATATTTTTAGCTCCCATAACTCACTCCCACATCCAGGAGATGCTCCAATCTTGTTTAACTAAAAAGTTGTTATTTTAACTTTTCGGTCTTTCATATCGTTTCGAGAAGTAGGGTTTCTCTTGTCTAAATACTAGCTTATTCAGGTCTTAAGTGAACCCTAGTATCATTAGTAGACCATCTTTTAATTATCAAGATCACCCATTTAGTTGGTAAGTCAAATTGTCTCTCTGTCACCTTTTGTCGGTCAAAACCGACAAATGATCAATTTTTCCTTCCCTATCGTTAAACCATGTGTTTAGGGTTAGCATTGACACGTTATGGTATTAATCACTTTTCAGTTGGCCTTGATTTCCATTTTAGGTCTTCAGTTAGTATATTCCTCCAAATAGTTGAAATCAAGGGGGACTTTTCTTTGTTTTGGTCTAAAACCGACAAAAGCCCTACCTGCCCTTTTCTTTCAAGTGAACCGATTCATTAGGGTGGTAGTAATGGGTCATAGTATTGATTACTTCCCTTTAGTATAAATGTGTTGTGTAGTTTCACTAGCCAGCTGAATTTGGTAAAGAGACTTTCTGCTATTTTATTATTGGTTCAACCAACGTACCAGTCAACAAAAGTCCAAAGTCTTAAATTACTGTTAATGGCACTAAATGATTAGTTAGGTCATAAAACAAGCTTTAATACACTTAGTTATCATACAGTATTTCATTTATATGAAGTTAAACTAGATAATTAAATTAATTATAGTTACCCTGTTTTAGCTTCTAAAAACTGATACTGTAGTTTTAAACTGAATTTACAATCTGGATGATAATTGCCATTAGATAGTATATATATGGGTTATTATCCTTAGTAAATTAGATGTAACTTAAGCATATTGTTGCCCATGCATTACTATTTTTGATCATACATTCTTTTATGCATTTTGTTCTCTGTTTTTCCTGTGTTCATTGGAATTCTTTTATTCTCTTTTAGATATTGGTTCTTCTGAAATTGTTGAGCCTTTTATTGAATCACAAGAACCTGAGCAAGAGGTCATATACTACTATCAAGGCAAGCTTCCTCTCTGCACCATGTTGATCCTAATCTTTTGGAACTGTAGCTTTCTTAAATACAGTGACACTGTTGCATGCAATTTTCTAAAAACTATTTGTTCTCTGTTCTTAGTTAGTTACAACCTAGACTTGTGGCTTACCTTAAATTGAATCATACACTTAACCTAAGGTAGTTTGTGATATAATAATACTTGATTTCCAATTTTGCTTAGCCATGCAGTCCATAGAACGTTAGGGTTTGGCAAGCTTCTCTTGTCAAACCTGGGGGCAACGAATAAACTTTATTTATTTTGATTCTTGTTCAGTTATTTGAATTTGAAATGATCCTAAATCTTGATGATAAACTAAATTCAAATCTGGACAAGTGGATGCTAGTGATGGTGCCTTTGTGCACGAGAATTGGGAAATGTGGATGTCTTATGCAGGTTGATTAAGGACCTAACTCGACGGCCCAATTCAAGCCCCAACGCATTTCCACACGCAAAGTATGGGCGCTGTTTGGTTAAGTAAAGGGTTAATATTATTGAGTTGGATACAGGAGAGTAAGGACATGTGTATTGATTTCATATGGCATAGATGCTTAAGTCTTCGGGCCGTGTCGTATGCCATGTGGAGCTTATATCGATATCAGATGTTCTTAGAAGGGTAAGGCGTAGATGTGTTACATCGCATGTACGTTCCTTGAGGCCCCGATCATGTGTAATATGTGTGGCTAACACGAGTTTGCATTTAATTGACTGGGTCGGCATTTCCGGTACAACATGTGAGCCTCGGTTGAATATATGCTATCAGTCGTTGTTTAAGCGGGATCAGTCTCACATGGGTCATCCAACTCAATAGTGTTAATTTGTTGAAAAATACCAAATCTTAGTTTACGGCGGCATACCAAAGGAAGTGTGCTATTGTTCTAGATGGCTTACGGGCTAACTAAGTCGTGTGGGTAAAGATGTACACCCTGCAGGTATAAAACTATTGAATAGCCGTGTTCACGATTCTGGACAACGCTTGAATTGATGTCACCAGATAGATTTTGCTCTAATTTGGTTTTGGGAATTATTTGGCATGATGGATATCATGCATGGTTTGATATTGATCTGTCATTTAATTTTTGTCACTATTTATGATTATGTTCTCAGTTCACTTAATGTTTTGGTCCAAATTGCTTTATTCAAACTGCTTTCTTAAAACTTAGCACTGTAGGTTAAGATGTATCGCTTTAAGCAAAATTTGAACCAATTAAGCCTTCTGTTGATAACCTTATGCATATAAAATTCTATTCCTTTGTATAGGTTCTATCAAACACTTTCTTTTATTAGTTTGTGTAAGACTTGCTAAGTACCTTTCGTACTCAGGGTTTTATGACCCCTTGTTGCAGGTGAAGATGGCTACCTTTATGAGATGCCCGTTAGCGCCGATCTGGGTGACGCTAACGAGTAATGCTAGTTCTAGTCTCCACGCAATAGCCTGCGGGATGATGGGGCCATTGGTGGTTTTTATCGTTTATTTTTGCTTCCGCTGTTGCTCTTTTGTGATGACCCAAGGTCATCTGTTACTGTAGCAAACCTGACACTGCAGCAACCGAATTATGATGTAATTATTGATGTATAATTATGTGAATGTACATCTTGTATGTGAATGATGCAATGTTGTTTAAGGATATATGTGCAATAGTCAATAATCCTGGGAACTATTGCATGACATATATCCGGGAACCTAAATGTTGGAATTGTTACTTATTAATCCCTATGCTTCTAGTATGAGTCTTAATAAGGGAATTGCACTGTTCCTTAATTAAGAATTATGCTACCAGTATAGTTTTAGTAAAGCATATTCCAATATTTTAGGGTCTTACAGCGTTGGTATCAGAGCATACGTTTGCCTGTAGGATAGAATTAGCATGGTTGTTGCCTTTAGTGAGTCTCTGTGATACTATTTTAACATAATTAATTTCTAAAAGATCTAAGCATGCTGTCTTTTACTTCTTATCTTCTTTTAGTATCAATTCTTATCCACCTTTCTATTGATTTTTCAAGATCAGTTTCTTACCTACCTTGTCTTTTATCTGTAGATGAGTGGCTGGTATTTGATTAAGGAGACTCGCGCCGAAGATGTGGATGGGTTTCCAGCCTTACTTCGAGACATGATGTGGCGAGATAATTTCACTTATCAGCCAGAGTATGCCATCTACCGTAGAGACCGAGGGCCTGGTATGGAAGAATACCCAGCCATCATTAATGTGATCGCCAGACAGGTGGTAGGTAGTGTTCCTTACTGCATCCATACACGTGCCACCTCAGGAGTCTATGGTACATGAGGAAGGCTGGCGTGGGATGATGAGCCTCCTTCGTCATGATCTGACGGAGCTGTCTCAGCCACCCTATGTGCACTTCCCAAAACAAGGTCCTAGATCGGATGTGATTACGTTTGATGAGATTCAGTTCGGAGAGGACCCATACGTACGCGAGTTAGCGAGGTTGGTCCGTATTATGGACCAAACCTATTACTGTCTCGTGTACGAGTTATGGGAGACCCGCCATCGTCTGCACGAGGCACAGGAGTATTTGAGGCTTGGTGTTGCTACGAACCGCGTTCCTCGTAACGTGCTTTACGGCAACAATGAGATTCCACCAGCTGCCACCGTACCACAAGGATTGCGACTTCCAGAGGTTTCCGGGCTGGTTCCTATTTTTGGTCAGTGTCGTCAGGCCCGGATGTCTGCTGGATTTCCTCGCACTCAGCGACCTGCATCGTCTGGGGGACATCATTTGCTGTTGGGCTCTCCCACTCGTCTCATCAGCCCGTCAAACCCTTTAGACACTGGTTCGCCTGAGGCTCATTTGCTAAATGAGTTCCGGTGAATTTTAACCAAGAACACCATGTTTAGTGACTGGAGGTTGTGTTCGGCTTTAGTTGTGTAATAGGCTAGTAATTGTCCATTAAGTATTGTGTAATAGACTAATGTATATATTCTGTAAAAATTCTGAGTGCCGACTTATGCATTTTTGGAACTTGCTGGTGGTTAGTCGACTAATGAAATGGAGGCCGACTTTTGATGGTGTTCTGTTGTGTTGTGTTGTATTGTTTTGTGTGGCCGACATATTATAAGGAAATGGAGGCTGCACCCTTTGCTGATTCTGTGTGCTATTGAGTTGGTGTTAATTGGCTGCATGTCATGACATGATGCATAATTAGATCTAGTACTTCTTTTATTTTTATCTCAGACTCTTGTATGTGTTCGTTCGAGTATACCCTTGTGATGTTGTTAACCATTATATGGCAACAGGATGACAGGGCCAACTACTCGTTCGCGAACACAACAAGAGGAGAGGTTCTCCACCCCTGTTCCTTATACTCAGGGGGAGCAAACGGACCCTTCTGGATCTCATGGTCCGCAAGGTGGTAGACAGGAGAGGAGCTTCCTCCACCACCCACTATGGCGGATGTGCTCATGCAAATTGAGCGCAACCGCATGGACCAGACGTGCATACTGGAGCAGATTGTGCGCAACACCTCTTCTACCACTCCACCAGCTGGTAGAGTAGGATTTCAGCATGGGCAGGGGAGTCTCGCTGACTTTCAGCGGACTAACCCGCCAGCATTCTCCAGCTCCCAAGATCCTTTGGAGGCAGAGGATTGGCTTCGGGAGATTGAAAAGAAGCTAACCATTGCCCAGTGTTCTGAAAGGGAGAAGGTCCTGTATGCTAGCTACCAGTTGACTGGGCCAGCTAGCAATTGGTGGGACAATTATCTGGCTATCCAACCCGCCGGATATACTCCTACTTGGCCCGAGTTCATGGAGGCCTTTCGCGAGGCCCATATTCCTGAAGGAGTAATGATGCTCAAACAGCAAGAATTTCTCGCTCTCAAGCAAGGGCGAAAGTCAGTGACCGAGTATCTTCATGAGTTTAATTTTCTTGCTCGGTATGCCCCTGACGATGTTTCGACGGACACTCATCGTCGAAACCGTTTCATGAATGGGCTGTCTGAAGAGTTGCAGTTGGCTTTGGCAGTACAAGATTTCAGAAATTTCCAACATCTTGTGGACAAAGCCATCATTGCTGAAACTAAGAGCAAGGCTTTAGAGGAATCACGGAAGCGGCAAAAGGTTACCCAATTTGCATCGATGAGTTCGATTCGACCGCGTCTGTGGCGGCCATGATCTTCCGGCGCCGATTTGATTCCACCTAAGCGCGGTGTTTGCCTTTCGCCCACCGCCACCTTCTGGGCAGTCCCGACCTAGTGGATACAGACCACCTGCTGCCATCAATGTCAGTCCGGGTGTGATATGCTATCATTGTGGACGCCCGGGGCATTTTGCTAATCAGTGCTTTGCTAAGGCAAAGGGGTTGCCACCGTTCACCATCTCCGACTTTTGTTAAATCTGCACCTTCTCCAAAACGGTATCAAACTGATCCTATTCGATCGCGTGCGTGTGAATCAATTAGCTTCTTGAAAAAGCGGTAGAGGCACTGAAGTTATCCTTGGTATGCTCCTAGTTAATTTCAGTTCGACTACTGTTTTATTTGACTCTAGAGCATCCCATTCTTTTGTTAGTAGGCAGTTTGCTACTCAACATCAGTTAGCTATGCATCACCTTCATCCACCACATATTATTCACTCACCTGGGTCAGTATTTATGACTGATCAAATCTGCCTTAATGTCAATATCATTATTGAAGGGGTAGATTTTTGGGCATATCTGATTGTGATAGATTCTAAAGGGATAGATGTCATTTTGGGTATGGACTGGTTATCCAAAAATTTCGGCCAAATCAATTGTGCCCAATGAACTATATCCCTCACCAATAAAAATGGCCTTTCAGTCATTTTTCAGTCTAAAATGGTTCATTCTCATCTGGGTGCATTGAAAAGTGATGCCGCCCCTACTTTGGAGTCAGTGCCGGTTGTATGTGAATATTCGGACGTTTTTCCTTAAGACCTTCCCGGTATGCCACCAGATCGGGAAGTGGAGTTCGTGATTGAACTAGTTCCTGGTACTGCTCCTATATCTAGAAGACCTTATCGCATGCCTTCTAATGAGTTGTTTGAATTGAAGAAACAACTGGGAGAATTGCTTGACAAAGGATTCATTCGACCGAGTTCCTCACCATGGGGATGCCCGGCCATCTTTGTCTAAAAGAAAGACAAGACTTTACGGATGTGTGTGGATTACCGTCCATTGAATGAAGTCACCATCAAAAACAAATATCCTTTGCCTCGAATTGATGATCTGTTTGACCAGTTGACTGGAGCCCGCGTCTTTTCCAAGATTGATTTGCGATCGGGCTATCATCAGATCAAGGTTAGAGCGGAGGATATCCCTAAAACGGCATTTTCTACTCGATACGGATTGTATGAGTATACTGTTATGTCCTTTGGCCTAACCAATGCTCCTGCTTATTTTATGAATCTAATGAATTCAGTATTCATGGATTTCTTGGATAAGTTTGTTGTTGTGTTTATTGACGACATTCTTATCTACTCCAAGTCTGCCGAAGAGCATGAACGACATCTCGAGACTTGTCTTTGGATACACCATAAGCATCAGTTATATGCTAAATTTAGCAAGTGTGCTTTCTGGCTCAAACAAGTTGCATTCTTGGGACATGTATTATCTGAAGGAGGTATTACTGTTGATCCCAGCAAGATACAGGATGTATTGGACTGGAATCAACCTCAGAATGTTCATGAAGTTCGGAGTTTTCTTGGACTTGTGGATTATTACCGTAGGTTCATTGAAAACTTTTCCAAGATTTCTAGGCCTCTGACTCAGCTTTTAAAGAAAGAGAACAAATTCTTTTGGTCAGCCGAGTGTGAAAACAGTTTTCAGCTTTTGAGAAAGCTCCTTACCGAAGCTCCTGTTCTCACTCTTCCAGATATCCATAAGAATTTTGATATCTATTGTGATGCATCTCGCCATGGACTTGGATGTGTACTTATGCAAGAAGGCCGAGTTGTGGCATATGCATCCAGGCAACTGCGACCTCATGAGGTGAATTATCCTACTCATGATTTGGAATTGGCAGCCGTAGTCCATGCATTAAAGATTTGGCAACATTACCTTCTCGGTAATCATTGCGAAATATATACTGATCATAAGAGCCTGAAATATATATTTACTCAAACTGATCTGAATATGAGACAAAGAAGATGGCTCGAATTGATCAAGGACTACGACATGGGTATTCACTACCATCCTGGCAAAGCCAATGTTGTTGGAAATATGCCCTAGAGGCAATCATAGAGATGATTATATTTCATTATGTTCATGACATTGGATAATGTGTTATCTTGTTCCTAGAATAATATTGTTAATATTGATTATCAAGTATGTGACTTGGTTGTGAAACTCTATATTTCTGCGATAATTATTCTTACACGATCCCTGGTCGTAAACATATGAGGACACATATGAATAGACTAGCATATGTATTGGTTGATGACTATGTTTCATGAGTCATAGATATGGAGATATCAAACCAATAATATGGACACATGTTAGAGAACATGATGTTGGATAAAGACCCACATTGAGACACTATTGAGATTGTTATGAATCTATGTGTCGTTAGTTGGTCTCAAGCAATGATGATGTATAATCCTTAGACCTGAGATCAGCATGGTTTCCTACATGTGTAAGAGCACTCTTAGGGGTTGCCAAACGCTACACCGTGAATCGGGTAGTTATAAAGGTAGCTTTGGGTATGCCCTCAAACATGGAGAGGAATGTGATTTGTGGGATATGGGATTTGCCCTCCTAACATAACAGAGAGATGTCTCGGGCCCTCGTTGTGATCGGATAAAGAAAGTGCATGGCCATGCCACTAGTAGTCGAAGTGTTCGACCACGTAAAGTTATCGACACTCGATCGAGAAAGTATTGAGCAGTCCATGGATGACACAACATCTCACAGAGTTCAACCAGATATCGTGAGGCAAAGGAGAATACATGAGTAGGTAAGCTTAGTTCGACCGACTCTACCGATCGGTCGTATGGAGATACAAGCAAGTCGTGGGCGGTCGAGCGTAATCACAGAGTGGTGAAACCAAGTCGTGAGGAGTTACGAGTTGGTGCGTGATCAAATCTGGTGAGTGCATTATAGAGATAGGACCTGGTCGTAAGTGATGAGGACTTGGTCGTATATCATATTGCATTAAGGTTAGCCAATATAATTTGTGTGTATTCAGGAATCGATATGTTACGCTAGGAGCCGCTCGACTCGTGATCGGAAGCGGTTTCGAGTCACAACCGAACTACACATGAACCTCTGGGTCACACACTTAGCAGGTTGGAACAAACTAATGCGAATACGATTAAATAGCGTGTTGGATAGGATCCGTCCACGAGCACTATATAAGGAGGTGCATGAAATTTTGTTGGGAGCGTCGTGAAACACCACCGAAACCCTAGCCACCATCTTCTTGAGAGCTCCACCGTGCGACTTGGTGCTGGCACACCGGCGTTCGGTTGTTCCTTCCCTGGACGTGTGGATACCGTAGAGGCGCTACTACGATTGTTGCGCTTGAGGGCGATCCGCGATCTTCACAAGGAACCGCAGACGTTCTTTGGAGGAGCGATCGACTCGACCACTACATCGGCGCTCTTCGTTGGACGGTTGCTCCAACCCTTCTTCCGCTGATACTGGCGTCGGTGGTAACGATCTATGATCATCTACTTGCATGGCTTCCTGGTTTGCGTGGTAGAATTTTTGTTTGTAGCTATCGTAGCCTACCCGTGACCCAACAAATGTTGTGGCTGATGCTTTAAGCAGAAAGTCACAATGCAATTGCTTATCAACACTTCCTTTGACTAAAAGCTTATGTGCTGATTTTCAGTGTTTAAGTCTCGAAATGGTCGAAGATGGATTTCTTGCTACCTTAGAAGTAAAATCCACACTGGAAGATCAGATTCTGGAAGCTCAGAAAACTGATGCTGAGGTAGCGGAAATCAAGGAAAATTTGAAGGTGGGTAAAGCCAACGAGTTTTCTGAAGACGCCCGTGGTATCCTTCAATATCGCAATCGTGTGGTGGTACCTTCAAATTCTTAGTTAAGAGAGCTAATTCTCAAAGAAGCTCATAATTCCAAGTTTTCTATACATCCTGGAAGTACTAAGATGTACCAGGACTTGAAGAAGACATTTTGGTGGAGCCGGATGAAACGTCAAATTGCTCAGTACGTTGCTGAATGCGACATTTGTCAAAGAGTTAAAGCCGAGCATTTGAAACCTGCTGGTACCCTTCAGCCTTTATCTATTCCACAATGGAAATGGGAAGAAGTCGGTATGGATTTTGTTACCGGACTTCCAAAGACTCAGAATGGATTTGATGCCATCTGGGTGATAATTGATCGTCTAACGAAAGTGGCTCATTTTATCCCTGTCAGAACCACTTTCAGTGGCAAGCAATTGGCAGAGTTATATATTGCCAAGATTGTTTGTCTCCACGGTGTTCCTAAAGTTATTGTTTCAGACCATGGGTCTCAATTCACTTCCTATTTTTGGAATTGTCTCCATCAAGCAATGGGAACTGAACTTTCCTTCAGCACTGCTTATCATCCTCAGACCAGTGGTCAAACTGAAAGGGTGAATCAAGTGATGGAGGATCTTCTTAGAGCCTGTGTGCTATCATATGGCAAAAATTGGGAGAAATCTTTGCCGTATGTGGAGTTTTCCTACAACAACAGCTACCAAGCAAGTATTCAAATGTCACCTTTTGAAGCCTTGTATGGAAGAGCTTGTAGGACTCCATTAAATTGGTCGGAGTCTGGTGAAAGACCATTCTTTGGTCCAAACTTGGTTATAGAAGCTGAAGAACAAGTTCGTCTGATTCGAGACCGTTTAAAAACTGCCCAATCTCGTCAGAAGAGCTATGCCGATCATCGACGTCGTGAACTGAGCTTTGAGGTAGATGATTTTGTCTATCTTAAAGTGTCGCCGATGAAAGGTACTCATCGCTTTCAAGTTAAAGGGAAGCTAGCACCTCGTTATATCGGACCTTTCCGAATTATTGCAAGGCAAGGGGCTGTGGCATATCAATTGGAACTTCCAAATATTCTCTCAGCAGTACATGATACTTTTCATGTTTCTCAATTAAAGAAATGCCTTCGTGTTCGGCCGAGGCTCTCGCTTATGAGAATATTGATCTTCAACAGATCTTTCATATCAAGAGCGACCGGTCGTATCCTCGGCGAAATGGAGCGTGGGACAAGAAATCGCCTTTATCAAGTTCTTAAAAATTGATGGGCTAATCATTGGAGGATGAAGCCACATGGGAGCGTGAAGATCTAATGAGGATCGAGCACCCACACCTTTTTGCTGTTTAATACTTGTCTTTGAATCAAGAAAGGCAAGGTTAAACAAAGCAATGTAAAAGAAGCTGTAATAACAACACTATGTTGTTTTGTAAAATCTTTTTCCTGTCATTGAAAGAAATAAAGACAACTGATGTTTTATTTCTAAAAGCATCATTTCAATTCCATCTTTGTCCAACTTCTGAATTATAAAAATCTCGGGACGAGATTTTCTTAAGGGGGGTAGGTTTGTAACAGCCTCAGCCCTAATAAACAGTAATAAAGTACTATTCATGTCATTACTGTTCATTTTGGCAATTTAGGCAACTTGTACAACCTAATTTCCCCAAATTTCTATTACAAACTCTACCTTGATCAAAAATTTCACAAGGAAATACCATCCAAAGTTGGTATTATGGTCGGGAAATATTTTATTTGAAGACCAGATGAATTATTATGGCTAAAAATAATTTTGTTAAATTTTTAGAGGTTATTTTGAATTTTCAGAAAAATAATTGTCCTTAGATAAACCCTAGTTGGTTTAAATGAATTATTTATATATTTATAAAGAAGAAACAGTGATTTTAAAATTTATTTGGGAGAATATCATCCCAGTAGCAAGTCTGCAAAATTTCATGATTTTACAAATTTATTTGCTATATTTAAAGGCCGGTCAAACCTTTTGAAAATTTGAATTATTCTGGTCAAACCTCTCGGCCGGAGCCCACCTCTGGCACTGTAGCGACGTGGTGGAGTCCAACCCAGTGTGCAAGGCTCGGTCACGTCTCACGCGCGACCAAACTCGAGCCCATCTCGGTAGTCCATTTCGCCTGAGCGGGCGAGATCAACGGGCGTTTGGACTACTCAAACCATTCTCCAATTCGCCGTTGGATCGAAAATGGCGGTCGCGATCTCGGTCGAAATCCTCGATAAATAGCCAAAATTGAAAAGCATCCGGGCGTTGAAATTAGATCGGGCGGACCACGGCCCGATGGGCGTTCGGACCGTCCGAACCTCCGTCAATCTGACCGTTGGTTTTGCGATCTAACGGCGATTACCTATGGGCGAAGCGCACAAGTGGCGAGATCGTGGGCGTTGAAGTAAATCCGGCGGCTCGCGTGGGTAGTGCCGTTCGGACCACTCGGGCTGCTCGCGATCGTGGCCATCCGCTAGAATCGGACGGTCCGTATTTCTTAGTACCGGTTCAGTGTGTCTTTTGACTCCACATCACAGCCACTCATTTAAGATCGGACGGCTGCGGTGCTTCAAAGCTGCTGTGTGTGCGCTGCATGCTGTGGCTGCCCCTGGGACCCGCATGTAAGTGGCACTTCTTTGCTTCCTCTCTTCTTGTACACGGTGCAGCCATTCTTGCCGGCGTTGAGGTCATGTACAGTGATTAGGAAGATATTTCTCTTGATAATTATCCCTAAATGCCACCTCACTGGTTCTAGAGATATCTCGTGTACTCTAGGACTACCCAGTATATAAACCCTAGCTTTTGAGCTCTCTGCCATTGTTGACCAAGGAGGAGCTCATCAGATTTGTCTCCCTTCCAGTGAAGCCTTCTTGTTCTTCTATCTCTGTTCCACTACAAGAATTGCCTACATCTTAGGCTATAATGTGATTTGGGCATTTCTTGTAGGTTGGACTTAAGGATCTTTTCTCTGTCAACTTGAGGCTGTGAAGCACCATCTTTGGAAAAATCCTCATCACCCCAAGGAAAAGGGACATGTGATCTTTCATTGACCAAGAATTAATCCTTTTCTTATCAAACACTAGCTGGTAAGTTAGACCTTGAGTCTTATCATCTAAAGTTACTTAAGCATATTTTTAGCTCCCATAACTCACTCCCACATCCAGGAGATGCTCCAATCTTGTTTAACTAAAAAGTTGTTTTTATAACTTTTTGGTCTTTCGTATCGTTTTCAAGAAGTAGGATTTCTCTTGTCTAAATACTAGCTTATTCAGGTCTTAAGTGAACCCTAGTATCATTAGTAGACCATCTTTTAATTATCAAGATCACCCATTTAGTTGGTAAGTCAAATTGTCTCTCTGTCACCTTTTGTCGGTCAAAACCGACAAATGATCAATTTTTCCTTCCCTATCGTTAAACCATGTGTTTAGGGTTAGCATTGACACGTTATGGTATTAATCACTTTTCAGTTGGCCTTGATTTCCATTTTAGGTCTTCAGTTAGTATATTCCTCCAAATAGCCGAAATCTGGGCAGGGACTTTTTGCTGTTTTGGTCTAAAACCGACAAAAGCCCTACCTGCCCTTTTCTTTCAAGTGAACCGATTCATTAGGGTGGTAGTAATGGGTCATAGTATTGATTACTTCCCTTTAGTATAAATGTGTTGTGTAGTTTCACTAGCCAGCTGAATTTGGTAAAGAGACTTTCTGCTATTTTATTATTGGTTCAACCAACGTACCAGTCAACAAAAGTCCAAAGTCTTAAATTACTGTTAATGGCACTAAATGATTAGTTAGGTCATAAAACAAGCTTTAATACACTTAGTTATCATACAGTATTTCATTTATATGAAGTTAAACTAGATAATTAAATTAATTATAGTTGCCCTATTTTAGCTTCTAAAAACTGATACTGTAGTTTTAAACTGAATTTACAATCTGGATGATAATTGCCATTAGATAGTATATATATGGGTTATTATCCTTAGTAAATTAGATGTAACTTAAGCATATTGTTGCCCATGCATTACTATTTTTGATCATACATTCTTTTATGCATTTTGTTCTCTGTTTTTCCTGTGTTCATTGGAATTCTTTTATTCTCTTTTAGATATTGGTTCTTCTGAAATTGTTGAGCCTTTTATTGAATCACAAGAACCTGAGCAAGAGGTCATATACTACTATCAAGGCAAGCTTCCTCTCTGCACCATGTTGATCCTAATCTTTTGGAACTGTAGCTTTCTTAAATACAGTGACACTGTTGCATGCAATTTTCTAAAAACTAATTGTTCTCTGTTCTTAGTTAGTTACAACCTAGACTTGTGGCTTACCTTAAATTGAATCATACACTTAACCTAAGGTAGTTTGTGATATAATAATACTTGATTTCCAATTTTGCTTAGCCATGCAGTCCATAGAACGTTAGGGTTTGGCAAGCTTCTCTTGTCAAACCTGGGGGCAACGAATAAACTTTATTTATTTTGATTCTTGTTCAGTTATTTGAATTTGAAATGATCCTAAATCTTGATGATAAACTAAATTCAAATCTGGACAAGTGGATGCTAGTGATGGTGCCTTTGTGCACGAGAATTGGGAAATGTGGATGTCTTGTCTGGGTTGATTAAGGACTGAACTCTGACGGCCCAATTCAAGCCCCAACGTACTTCCACACGCAGTGTATGGGCGCTGTTTGGTTAAGTAAAGGGTTAATATTATTGAGTTGGATACAGGAGAGTAAGGACATGTGTATTGATTTCATATGGCATAGATGCTTAAGTCTTCGGGCCGTGTCGTATGCCATGTGGAGCTTATATCGATATCAGATGTTCTTAGAAGGGTAAGGGCGTAGATGTGTTACATCGCATGTACGTTCCTTGAGGCCCCGATCATGTGTAATATGTGTGGCTAACACGAGTTTGCATTTAATTGATGGTCGGCATTCCGGTACAACATGTGAGCCTCGGTTGAATATATGCTATCAGTCGTTGTTTAAGCGGGATCAGTCTCACATGGGTCATCCAACTCAATAGTGTTAATTTGTTGAAAAATACCAAATCTTAGTTTACCCGGCCGGCATACCAAAGGAAGTGTGCTATTGTTCTAGATGGCTTATGGGCTAACTAAGTCGTGTGGGTAAAGATGTACACCCCTGCAGGGTATAAAACTATTCGAATAGCCGTGTTCACGGTTACGGACAACGCTTGAATTGATGTCACCTGTATAGATTTTGCTCTAATTTGGTTTTGGGAATTATTTCGGCATGATGGATATCATGCATGGTTTGATATTGATCTGTCATTTAATTTTTGTCACTATTTATGATTATGTTCTCAGTTCACTTAATGTTTTGGTCCAAATTGCTTTATTCAAACTGCTTTGTTAAAACTTAGCACTGTAGGTTAAGATGTATCGCTTTAAGCAAAATTTGAACCAATTAAGCCTTCTGTTGATAACCTTATGCATATAAAATTCTATTCCTTTGTATAGGTTCTATCAAACACTTTCTTTTATTAGTTTGTGTAAGACTTCTTTGAGTACCTTTCGTACTCGTGGTTTTATAACCCCTTGTTGCGGTGAAGATGGCTACCTTTATGAGATGCCCGTTAGCGCCGATCTGGGTGACGCTAACGAGTAATGCTAGTTCTAGTCTCCACGCAATAGCCTGCGGGATGATGGGGCCATTGGTGGTTTTTATTGTTTATTTTTGCTTCTGCTGTTGCTCTTTTGTGATGACCCAAGGTCATCTGTTACTGTAGCAAACCTGACACTGTAGCAACCGAATTATGATGTAATTATTGATGTATAATTATGTGAATGTACATCTTGTATGTGAATGATGCAATGTTGTTTAAGGATATATGTGCAATAGTCAATAATCCTGGGAACTATTGCATGACATATATCCGGGAACCTAAATGTTGGAATTGTTACTTATTAATCCCTATGCTTCTAGTATGAGTCTTAATAAGGGAATTGCACTGTTCCTTAATTAAGAATTATGCTACCAGTATAGTTTTAGTAAAGCATATTCCAATATTTTAGGGTCTTACAGCTCCTATGTCGGTTCGGCCATGGATGAGCACTACAGCATCGTATTCCTCTTTGACACCTGGGCGCGGCACACACGGGACAAAGTGGAAGCAGAGCAAGGAGAGAGAGAGAGAGAGAAGGTGGGCCGGCTGGGTTGGGCCAAGGGGAAATGGGCTCGGCCCAGAAAAATGGGTTTTGACCCAAAGTGATAGAGAGGAAAAATTCAAATTCAAATTAGAATTTACATTTTGGCCAAGGTTTGAATTGGTTTGGAATTCGGAATGAAATTTGAATTTGATTTTGGATTGGAATTTGAATTTAGATTTTAAACTCAAGAACACCAAATGAACTCCAAATAAAAACGAAATGCTTTAAAATAATAAATTTGAAATGGTTTTCGAAAGACAGCAACAAATAAGAAGGAGGAAGAAGAAGAAACCAGGAGCAAAACTATCATCTCATAGTGTAGAAAAAATGGGAATTGCTGTGAAAAAGAAAAAAAGAAAAAAGAAATTGTATACCATGGATCTAAACATCTTTAGAGTTAGAAGACAATCTTTTGACTGGCGCTCGGAGATATGCCACTATTTCGAGTGGTATAGTATGAATTTTCCCGGAAAAGATTGGGAAAGTAAATATTAGGTAACACCCCCACTTACTGGTACAGATGGAGGTACATGATTCGCCATGCATATTATAGCTCGCGGGGCCTTGCGCTCTGCGCGTAACCAATACCATGTCTAGTCTTTCGTCTTAAAAGACAATTAATGGATAATCAGATTAATATTAACGAAAAGAATTGTATGATTTCAATCTAATTAAGTCAACATGTCGGCCCTATTTCTTTCTACCTCCATTATTCACTACAAAGCAAGACATCTCATGAGCAACGCCAACTCTAGGGCAGGACAGTCGAGTTGATGTCCAGGGCCCAACAGTTGTAGGGCCACTAGCGCGAAGTATTCTCCTGTACAACTATCGAAGATAACCAACTCGGTTGGAGGCAATTTGGAGTAGACCGACATTGCATGTATAGTTGGTCGCTTCCTTTCCCCAAAGTAACTATTTTCCTTTACCATCGTTCCCTTCTCCAGAGTGTTTTCCATTTGTGGTGGTAGAGAAGGGAATGAATGGAAGTTTAGAGGAGTGTTTATGGTGGGATTCTACATAGTAGTTTGATTTTTAGTCCCTCTCCATGTTTGCGAGAAAGATGAGAAATAGTGTGAAATTGATTTGTGGCTTCTAAGGTATCCTAATATAAGTTATCGTGAAGGAGTTAGATGTATCCATCTTTCTCTAAACAATAATCTTTCCCGACTCCCACTCCTCTCTGTGAGTTTAAAATGTTGGGAGTTGGGTCCTCAAATTATAGAGTTTTATGTTCTTGTCCCTTGTCCATAATACTTAGAAAAAATATGTATGTTCACCATATATCTCATCTCATATAACTCTAGAAGCAAGATAAAAAGTTCTCACAGAAAAATAGATCAAATTCATATTTATTCATTTCCAGTGAACTGCTTTTCTGCTACACCACTACATTGCTGTTATTACTTGAGCAGCCATTGAAAAGCTGTGCACATGTCATCCTATCTTAGCTAGATATTAATTTTTCTGTTTTTGCAGCACACAGGGATGCATGTCACCCATCGGCATCCATTAGCAACGCATTCGCCGTTGCTGATCTCCTGGCATTGTCGGGGATCACACTTACCTGCTGTAATTCGTACCACACAAGGGCCGGGGAACAATGAGTCAACTACAGGACCTGCATATCTCGACAAGAAAAAACACGATCAACACAAGACCAATATCTACAAACCGATTGCTCATGTTGTCTTCTACATTTCCTAGATATATACACTAAAACTACAGAGAAAAGGTGTGATAGTCTGCTACAGTTATACACTTCTTTGCTATTGTGCTTGAAAGATATCAAACTTATGATTTTGATCCAATAGTGACGAAGCAACTACAGTCTAGTGTGATGAATTTCTAGAGAATTTTACGAGAAAGATTGACATACGAATGATTCGTAAGTAGGAAGCTAAGTGATATTATATAACATTCAGCAAACCATCATAACACTTAATAACACGGATATTACATAACATTCAGCAAAACATCATAACACTTAATAACACGGATATTACATAACATCCAGCAAAGCATCATAACACTTAATTAAAATGATAATTCAGAACATTGGCAATAACATGTTACTACTGTCCGTGCAATAACATAATTCAGAACATTGGTAATAACATTGGTCGCAGCCTCAACGTCCCCCTTGTGGACTGTCTCGAGTTGGGTGACCGGATGAGGTCCCTGCTGCGACGTCCGGAGTGACGATGTTTCCTTCGTCTTGAGGATTTCTCGTGGGACATTTCTTGAAGGTGTGCCCAGACTCCCTGCAAATGGAGCACTTCTTCGTACGACGTCCGGTTTACGCCGTCCATATCGTTCTCGATCGCCCGTACACGTAAATCGGCCAACCTTTCCTTTGACCCTATCAATGTCCGCAGCCCAGATTAGTTGCTCCCAGGTCGGATGGCCAGTGAAATGGCCAACCACAGCGTAACCATATATCTCCGCGGTCCAGGTTTGCATCACCGCTTCCTTGGTGAAATAGACAGAGAGGTACTGACCGGGATGCTGCGCCACCGTCGAACATGCGGCTATGACATGGGAGCAAGGCCTATGCAGAAGAAGGGGCTTGTTGCAAGTGCATGTGCAACTATCGCGACGCAGCGTGCACTCGTGGGTGATCCTCTCGCGGTTCGTCCCGCGACGTCCTTTATCCCTGCACATTATCTCGAAGCGAAGCTCCCTTGTACCCATCTTGAATGCCCGGTGCATCTCACCCTTCTTGCTCTTCTCCTCCATGTACTTGGTGATCATGGCGGAGTAGAGTATTCTGTCATTTGCCATGGCGAGCGATGCGTTGCTGCTTCTGTCAACAAAGTACTTCGTCGTACCACGGAGTATTGCCTCCACAATACCCACCAAAGGGAGGCACCTTGCGCCGCCTATGACCCAGTTGTAGACCTCGGCTAGATTAGTTATCATGATACCATATCGAGCGCCACCCCTGTCATGGAGCAGCGACCACTTCTCCTTAGACTCGTGCTCAATCCAGTCCGAGAAACATCTCACCTGCGCCCCCGTCCTCCTCCTCAATCCGGGAGCATCTGTGGGTATCTCTGGTAATGCTTCGGGGGCCTGGTCAGCACTTGGGGCGACCCTTGTCACTGCCTCCCTTCTGTGTGTCTTGGTCCGCTCATCTAGAATCTTCCAGAGTGTTTCGAACTTCCGCTGCTGGTTCTGGTTGCACAGCCGCTTGAACATGTTCATCAAGTCTTTGTTGCGGAACTGCTTGTAGAAGTTTGCACCCAAGTGCCTCATGCACCACCTGCTCTGCAGATCCGGCCATGGAAGTGGTACGTTCTCTCCTTGTTGCAGCTGGGTTATTGCACGCAGCAGGCCTGCATGCCGATCATGTATGAGACACACGTTGGGACGGTCTTGCTGCAGTAAATCCTCACGTTCTTGAGAACCACAACCACTGTCCGTATTCTCGCTTTCAGCAGCGAATGCCATGGGAAGAACTTGATTGTTCCCGTCCGTCGCTATTGCAGTCAGTATCTGGCCCTTGTACCTCCCAATCAAGAATGTGCCATCCACGCACAAGATTGGACGGTAGTGCCGGAATGCATTGATACATGGACCAAACGCGAAGAATGCTCGCTGCAATACCCTCTTATTGGTCCACTTCGGGTGCGTGGCGTCTTCAATGTCGATATGGGTGCCAGGATTTCTGTCTTGTATGACTCGAAGTTGCGCAAGCAGGTTGTGATAGGAATCCTCAAACGTGCCCTACCTTGATTCCAATGCCTTCTATTTTGCCCTCCAAGCCTTGGCATAGCTGATTGTGTATTGGAATCTTGCCTCAATCGCCCGAATGATGGATCGTGGCTTAAAATCTAGATTATCCACAATCTCACTATACATAAGGTTAGCGATGAAGCTTGTCGACGAGTTCGGTGGGGCTGCCTTGACTGAAAACAGCGCATGTGAGGGATCACTATAGAGCACTTCCAGTAGGTGTCCCACTTTGGCTGAAATGCGGGCACTCGCCAAGAGCATCCCTCTATGCCGCACTTCACGTCGTAGAATCTTGGGGTAGACTTGACGACTCTGAATGTGCGCCGCGCCGACAACGCCTAGAATTTGACCGCGTCCTGCACGGCCTCCTTGCATTTGTACATAGCTCCTAGCCTAACCTCACTTTGGTCATACTCCCACGGCACACGGGAGCCTTCGTTGGCGACAAGGTTGTCGGCCGGTATGTGTTCGATCGGATGGAACCGCTCTTGGTCAACTTCAACCTCGTCGTCGGAACCTTCATCTTGAGACAATGCCATGTAGTCTCGGTCTTGAGATCCATCCTTTGCACTCTGGCTTCAACCTCCTCACCCTCGTCGGCAAGACCCGGTAGCTTGCACAGTCGTAGGAGCTACTTCCGCAGGGTCTACATCGACAGCATCAGTAACTCCGGGAGCTTCAGCAATTGTGTGCGCCGCGCTGTGGCTGCAGTCCCCGACTTCCTCTTCGGCCTCGGCACCTCCTTCTTGTTCAGCCACGGGTGGAGGAGTGGGTTTGGCATATTCTTGGACGAGAAGGACCAATTTCCACCCTACCTCCCTCACGATGCGTACATATGACTGCCATGAATTTGGTCCCCGAAGCTGCACTAACTCCCAATATGTCGGTTGTGCTCTCCGTGGGGAAAGACAACTCAATCTCAGATCGTACACATCACGGTTCACTTGGAATGTATGGAAGAACCACCGCATCACAGCGCCCCATGTACGCTGCTCTGGTCTTGCTAGGGGCACGATCGCCGATTGGAAATAACGCAAATCAATCCCCTCGGAACCCTCCAGAATAGTCCCTTGACCATAGTAAATTTTGAAATTGACGATGTCGGAGTCAGACATATTTGACGCACTGCATCATAAAGAAGAACATTTCCACGATTAACCACATATCTAACACTATACTACCCACCGAAAAGTATTATGTAAAACTATACTACATTACGTAACTGTACATCTAAAACTATGTAATCCATTCGGTTTAAAAAATTACCCGAGACGTAGGCAATCGGACGGGCAGCGCTTCACTAGCTTCTCTCCTCCCCTCTACTCTCTTCCTCTTCTCTTTTTTCTGAGTAAGAATGAGTCCTGCGCTGAATTTTCGGGTTTTTATAGGGTTGGGCTTCCTATCGCCAGATTGAGCGCAGCAGAACCTATCGCCATTTGAAGCGGCGGCAGAACACATCGCCAGATTGAACTGGCGACAGTGGCTGAGACCGCGATCGAGGAGGAGAGGTTCTGTCGCCATTTCAAATGGCGATAGGTTCCTGTCGCCATTTGAAATAGCGACAGGAACACATTTTTTTAATTTTTTGGAGAGACCATATATTTTTGTAAATATGTTTTAAAAAAATATTATTTTAAAAAAAATTCAGCATTTGGCTAGTCCTCATCTTAGCTTGTTGCAGATGTGAAAAGTTACGGTGTTGATGAAAAGTGTTATTTTTCTTCTGCAAAGAGATGAAAAGAGTTATTAGTGGTTGTCTGATTTGTGAGATTGGAAGGTTTTATAGTTGTGCGATGCTTATTTTAATTTTGGAATCAGATTAATAGACTACTGAAGATAAGTTGTACCAAATTAATAGCAATTAAATGCATTAATTTCTAGATAGACATAAGTTCACGTATTACAAAAAAGGCAATGAACCTAAAAGAAGGCACTCTATTGTTGTTGATATATGCATATCACTTCACAGAAGAGAAGTAGATAAGTCATAGCAAATTAAGAGAAATTAAATGTGAAATACTAACACCTCGACTGACTAGTACAGATGGAGGTACATGATTCGACATGCATATTATAGCTTGCAAGACGTACTCTTTGCACCAGAACCAATACCATGTCTAGTCTTTCATCTTAAAATAAAATTATTGGTCAATCGTATTAATATTCACTAAAAGAATTGTCTGAGTTTAATCTAATTAGGTCAACATGTCAGCACCATTTCTTTCTACCTTCATTATTGTAACATCCCAACTGTATAAACTGGGTTCTTCAAGTATAATTATATGTGTAGAAATTAAAACTTTTTCTCACATCTTGAAAACACCTAAACACTCATGTAATTCTTGTTCAAGAGTTGTGTAATCCAAAAACACAAAGCTCTTGTTAACCAAAAGTCAAACTCATTTCCCATTTTGCCTAAACCTTGTGTCAAACATTTGGAAAATATTTTCCTTGGTCCTAAAACTGATGTGGGACCCCTCTGAAAAAAAATCACAAGTTGTAAAACTTGTTTTATAAATTTTGGAGGTAAACCAATTCCTTGAGCAACCTTCATGAATTTCCTGAGAAAAATGCATTGCATAATAACCTCTGGAAATTTTATGCAAGGTTAATCTCATTGTCAGCAAGCTCCAGTTAAAATTTCATGAATTTTGGAGTTCATTTGCTATCTCAAATAATTCTGCTAAATCTCAGCTGCTAAAATCTAAATTTAAAAGCTTATCTTTGTTCCTTGGGCGGCCATTTGTGCAAAGTCGGTCCAGCCCAACCATGTCCGCACCTCGGAGACCTCCTCTCCACCTTGATCAGTCGCACCGTTGGATTTACATCCAACCGCCACGACCTCCTTCGCGGTCAACACCGCAAAGACCTCCCCACCTTGTTGAGGTCATAGCCCTTGGATCCAAGATCCATGGCCCTGACCTCCCCTCACTGTTAAACTAAGCAAACCTCCCACCTTGTTGAGGTCACAGCCATTGGATCAAAAATCCATGGTCGCGACCTCCTCCTTTCAACCTAACTATCAGATCTCCCTTTTGAACGCTGTCGAGGTCGTAGCCGTTGGATCAGATCCCACAGCTCACGACCTCCCCCCTGCTTTGTGCGCATCAGACCTCCCCACCCTCGTGAGGTCCAGGCCATTAGATGTGAATCTCATGGCTATGACCTCCCTGGTCCTGTTCCACCTTTGGATCTCCGCTCAACGCGCGAGATCTGTGGGTCGTTCGAACCATCTCTCATGGGCCCTTAGATCTAGATCTAAAGGCCATAACCTCCCTCGCGCTTTTCGCAACCCTTCAGACCTCCCCCTTTTGGGTTGTGTGCCCTTGGATTTGAATCCTAAGGCCACGACCTCCCCCTCATGTTCTAAGGCCGTGTGCGTTAAGTCCTCCCTGGAGGTCCGCACCGTTGGATGGAAATCCAACGCTTTGGACCTCCTGTCCCATTTCCTCACGTGCGCATTCGCGTTAAGGAAATCGTGAGGCCATGACCTCCCCGTCCCTGATCGTGTGGCTGGGACCTCCTCCCAGTCCTTTGAGCGTAACGGTTCAAAAATGCCATCCGATGGTTAGGACCTCCCCGAAGTCTTATCCAACGGTCATAAAGACCTCCCCTGTTCTTCTCCTTCCTCGGGCACGCGCCTGCGAGCTCCTGAGCGGAGAATTAATGCCCAGCCTGTCACTGTGTACTTCAACCACTCTTTGCTGACCCGCATTTAATGCTGCACAGCTTTCCGCCCTCCAGTCTGCACAAGGCTGTCACCATGTCAACATAACATCTTG
The DNA here is from genome assembly GCA_036346405.1 of Phyllostachys edulis. Classification (NCBI taxonomy): domain Eukaryota; kingdom Viridiplantae; phylum Streptophyta; class Magnoliopsida; order Poales; family Poaceae; genus Phyllostachys; species Phyllostachys edulis. The sequence continues at coordinate 38,147,353 of CM070547.1, read as the reverse complement.
TCCAATGCCCTAGACCGTGCCCTGGGCCAAGCTCACCATGAGCTTAGCCAGTGGTCCATGACCTCTTGTGCCCTAAGTATAAAACCTCCCCCACTGTGTCTTTGGCTTCCTTTGCACACCATTGTTCCTTTGCTTACACCCCTGTGCTGTGAGCTCTAAACCACCAAAGCTTCCTTGGCCGCCATTGCGGGAGCTTGAAGCTCCTCGGTGGACAAGGGTCCCTGGAGTTTTCCTCCTTTTCTCCTTACTTCCATTTGTGCCCTACCCTCTGGGACCAAGTCCTAACTTGATTTGTTGGGCATTTGCAGAGGTGGACAAAGTGGAGCTGGGAGCTGGAGTTTTGGCCGTGGAGCAACCTCATCTTCCTCAGCTCCGGTCTTCACCTTCCTCCACCTCCTCAGAACCTCGGGACCTCTAGGTACTCCTCTTGTTAGTCCCTTAGTTGCTGGCACCCGCATGTATGCTGCTGCGGAGCTTTTGTTTGAGCACACGCTTGAATGTCGCGCGGAGCTTCATTTTGCATTTCGGAGTTTGGCCGTGTTTGCCTTCGTTGTCCTCTTCGGCTCGCCGGCGTTCAAGGCCATCACCGCCGTTGAGAGGAGGTCCATTGGGTGCGCATGGTTATTGCGGACCCAACGGTACCATTGGATGTCGCCGGCGAGGTCTACATCGTCGGCGAGAACCACATCTTTGGGCTCGGGTTTTTGTCGGACGTAAACGGCAGCGCCGTTGTCGTTTTTAAGACAGAGATCCTCAGCTTTGAATGCGCCCATCATTTGCTCAATCTCGAAATCATTAGCATGTCTTAACTGCCATTAACCCTGTCCCCTCTTGCGCGCATTTAAGACCTCTCGCACGCGGACCTCTTTGTGTCCCGCGCGCATTTATTCCATGTCCGAGCGCATGCGCACTGGGTCTGGGACGTCCAGACCTCCTCCGAGGAAATCTGGAGCGTCCAAGACCTCCCTTTCGCGCGATCGTGGCCGTCCAGACCTCCCTGGAGGTCTGTGACGTTAAGACCTCCGCTTGGACCTCCCCGCGTTGATCTGAGCCGCTTATGTCCTCCCTCGTTAGATCTGGTCCGTTCCGGACCTCCCTTCCATGTTGTGGCCCGTTGGATGTGTCATCAACGGCCACGACCTCCCCTCACCTCGCGCATGTGCGTTGTTAGGAGGTCCAAGACCTCTGGACCTCGCGTGCGCATGTGCGTTGGTCGCTGGGAGGTCTGAGCCGTTAGATCTATGATCTGTGGCTCACGTCCTCCCATGTCTTTGTGAGTTTTAGAAATTCCAGTAAACTCTTAATTATAAACTGAAATAAGGTATAAACTTTAGAATTCCATATCTTTTTCATTTTAAATCCAATTGAGGTCATTCAAATTGTGTTAGCTCTATCTTGGACTTGACTTTAATCTAAAAATGATTGTAAATTGAGTTCAGCTCCAGAGCACAGTTTTTGCCATTAGGTTTTAAAGCTAACCCTAAATGTACACTCAAAATAATGTTTAACTTGTAAAATACATAACTAATCCTCTGTAGAGTATTTTTGAGTGAATCCAACTTTATTGGTTTCCTCTAATAATGAACTCACTGTGAAAATTAGTTTTAAGCTTGTTGCTGTTGTCAAAAAGAGTTCTTGTGCATTATAATTTTGTTCAAGTTCTTGTTTTTGAAAAATTATAGAAAGTGCAATATAGCTCCAAATGAGATGAACTCAATTGTGTTATTCATCTCATAAGGTGCTGGTTTTATAGTAAAAATCTCAGCATCACCTCTTTTCTAGAAAATGTTGCCTCATAATTAAATTAATGAATAGTGCAATTTGGTATTTTAGGGGCTGAGCAGAATTGTTTTGCTCATAACTTTTGCATTGAGAATCCAAATCAATTGGTTCTTGTTGCAAAATTCCCTAAAAATCATCCTCTTGCTGCTTTAGAAATTTTAGAGTATTTGGAGTTCGTTTGCTGTGCTGTCTTTGTTGTTTTTCGTCATTCTTATCGTCTCTTTTCGCCTTTCCGTTAGGTGTCGACGAGTACTTTGAACCCGTGAGCGATCCTCAGCAACAAATTGACCAGCAACAGCAAGGCAAGCAGTTTGATCATCGTCCCATTACTTTAAAGCTTAATATTTTGTTTCACTTATATGTATGCATGCTACTTTGTGTTAAAATATTGCTAGCAATCCTATAGTTGCATGATCTGTAGGAATTGTTATCCTCTACTACCCATGAGCCTAGGTTATTTGCTGTGGTTTGAGCTCGTTGGATGAGCTCTTATCACTTAGTAGTTTCGACTTAAATTGCTTAGACATGCTTAGTTATCGGTAGTAATGGGCGATCATCGACTTAGTCGATGGTCTTGATCACTCAAAACTGATTATTACTCCTATATGTCCAGCACTTGTGCTTTGATTAATTGTAAAATCAAAACTGAAAATAAAAGATTGATTTAGACTTGGACATATTGGATGGATGGTGCGGTTTTTGGAATGTGGTGGTATGCAGGGTCCCTAAGGACCGAGTTACTTGGGTCACTAAGCCAGCGATTTTGCGTGCTAACCACACGAGGGCATATGGAACCCTCTTGACTAAGTACTTTGGGCGGTGCTAATTGGGGTCGCTTTCGGTTGGTGTGTTTAAAGATAAAATGTGTGTGTGTGGTGTGGGAATGGAGCGTTGGCGGACCGGTTAGAGTGTCTATTGTGTCCTTATCCCGTGGGTTGTCTTGGGTCAAAATTAGCACCGTCCATTGGAACTGTCTCGTAGGACTTAGCCGTGCCGGCATACCAAAGGAAGTGTGCTTAATGGAAAGGTGGTCGGCGTGTGGGTACATTGGTACACCCTACAGGTTAAAACTATTCAATAGCCTCGTCCTAGGTTATGGACATGCTTGGTAAGGTCGTTCAAGAACTAGTCTCAACCATTTAATTAAAACTTGATGGGTTGGTATGAATGGATGTTCATGCTATTGTTGTGGTGACTTGGGTTAGTCACTTCGGAGTTGGTCTTGTTGTTGTTACTATGTTATTATCTCGTTGTTATTTCAACAATAAAAATGCTTTGCCAAATTGCCTTCAATCTATTATGTTATTGTAAATGAAACTTGCTTTATGCTAAAATGAGTCCAAAGCCTCATCCACTTAAATAAAGCTTGCATGTAGCTAAATTATAGTTACATTATCTCACACGTCGGTCTTGCGAGTATATTTTTGTACTCATTTGCTTTGCTAACAACTTTGTTGCAGAGTTGGTAGAGCCCAAAGGGCTTTACTTTTTGTGAGTTGTCTTGTGGTTAGGAGAGCGACTAGCTTGGCGGTCGGTCGATTGCCTTGTGGGCTAAAGGCACACTAGTTGGCTCTTATTTTGGGCCATCTTTATGGCACTTTTGCTTCATTGTGTATTCTTGTAGACTTGTTGTTATTTGGCGATCGGCCTCTCTTTTATAATAACTATCCCTTATTTATGTTAACTTCGGTTTGTTGCTTGTTACATTCTATGTGTTTGAATGGAATTAATGCAACCTTTTGTAATGAGTTGTGTGTACTGCATTCTTGGGAAGTACATATATCTCGAGGCACGGTTTTTTTAGTTGATAATACTAGGGTCAAGTGGATGACTAAGTATTATGAGCTTAATAAATCGGGGTCTCACAAAAGTTTGGTATCAGAGCCATCCAGACCGTAGTAACCCAAGCTTGGTCGCCTTTAGGATATTTTGAAAACTTATTTTCGAAGTATAAAAGAGTTTACGAAAGCTTAAGTAGTTCTCAGATTTTACTCCTCACCTATCTTAGCTTTCTATCTCATCTTGCTCTAGTTTGAGTTTTACAAAGATGTTTTCCCTCTCCTTCCCTCAAAATTAGTTGTTATCGATTAATTGGGTTTTGGGGAGCTTATGAGAGTTCTAAATTGACATCTTGGCTGTCTTTTGGTGAAGAATGGAAGGAATTGGAGCTGGAAAATTCAAATCTGGAAATTGGGACAGCAAGCAAACATTTTAGGACAGCAAGCTCATAAGTTTTAAATAGGGTAGAAAATGAGAGGTTAATCAACTAAAACTTGTGGGAATGCGAAGGGTAAGATGTGATACTAGTTAGCTAAGTATCTAACACTTATTTCGCTGATTTAACCTTGCTCCTTAATAGCATTAGATCTCACCTTACAATCTGATTTTTTTTATCTTCTCGATCAATTGCTCGTTCATTCAATACGGGTTAGTTGTGTTGAGAAGTTGAGCTTTGCTTTTTGGTGATCCTTTGCTGTTTTTAGAGTCTTTTAGAAGCTTTTTAAAGTTTAATTACCCGCTGTTCTGGCTTTCGACTTGGGTGACATTCCATTCCCCTAGTCGTTAGCTTTTGCTTTCTTTAAGGCTTGGTTTTTCGGGTTTAGTTGCTAACCAAGTTTCATTGTAACAGGATGGCCGGATGCACTCGTGGCGGCCAAGGCGTGCAGGCTGGTCCCGGACGAGGAGCCTCCTCCTCCGACCATGGCCGAGTTCTTCTTGACGGCGCAACCGCACGGATGACAGGAGAGTTCTCTTGGGCGTCATCGCGCATAACACCACCGCCCTTACAAGAGCTTGGGATCTGGGCAAGGAATGCCCATCGGCCGCGTGGAGGACTCGCGGAGTTTCTTCGTACTCAGCCCCTGCTTTTTGGGTCGAGGACCCATTGGATCTGAGCGATTGGCCGTTTGGTGGGCGTAAGCCGCATCGCGCAGATGCGAGGAGCACGAGAAGGCGCTTCGCACGCACTGCACCGTGGAGGTGCAGCTTTGTCATGGTGGGAGAGTTTTCTTGCCATGCAGCCCGTAGACCACACCGTCTCTTGGGAGGAGTTTCAGTCTTGCCTTCGTCGGGCTCACATCCTGCCGGCTTGATGGAGATCAAGAAGCAAGAGTTTCTTGCGCTCAAGCAAGGGCGTGCTTCGGTCATGGGGTATGTCTGAGTTTAACCATCTAGCTCGTTATGCTCGAGGATGTGGCCACCGATATGGCTAAGGAGCCAAGTTCAGCGTGGCTTGTCCGAGGAGTGAAGGACAAGCTATCCATTGTCGACTTTCTGATTTTCAGACCTTGGTCGACAAGGCCATCGTCGTGAGCATGCGGCTCGAGAGCTTATGGACTCCATAGCGCAAGTGGGAGGCCCATAAGTCATCGAGGCGATTCCTCCGTCCCGCTTGGCGATCTCGAAGTACCAGTCTCATTCTGGCGCCCCCGGTCACTTGCCCCTGTCCTCGTTAAATCGCAGGCCGTGTCGATCCGTGCACTGCGAGTCGGCGAGTGGCCCCCGCAACCCGGCCGGGGTCACATGCTTCTCTTGCAACGAAGGGGCATTATGCGAACCAATGCCCTAAGAAGACGAGGCGACCCCTCGTCCTAATGGAGGGCGTGGGCGAGGTGGTGCATCTCGGGACCGAAGATCGTCCGGCTACCCAAAGGCGTGGGTAGTGGTCGCGTCAACGCCATCACCGCAGAGGAGGCTCGGGGAGGCACCCGGCGTCGTGCTAGGTACACTTTACGTTAACTCTCACCCGCTCTTGTCTTGTTTGATTCAGAGCATCACATTCCTTTGTTTACGAGTCTTTTTCTGCTATTGGAGAGCTTCTTTTCTCTCCTTTGTCGATCCGCTACTCATTCGCTCTCTGGTTCGAGTTGAGAGTCAATCTAAGTGTAGGGATGTCCCTATCGAGATCGAAGGGGTAGGATTCTTAGCGAATCTTATCCTCCTCCATTCAGCGAGTCTTGATGTGATTCTTGGCATGGATTGGTTGTCTCGGCACATGGGACAAATCGATTGCACCAGGAAGCTCATCTCTCTGTCTAGTCCTCCGTGGCGAGGTTAAGCTTTTGCCGAAGTCGCTAGGCCCTCATCTCTTCGCACTTGGTGAAGCCGCTCTAGATATTAGCGAAGTCCCAACAGTTTGTGACTTCGTTGATGTCTTTCCCGCAGATCTTCGAGGATGCCACCCGTTCGAGACCTCGAGTTTGTCATTGAGTTGGCTCGGTATCGCCCCTATCTCAAAGAGGCCTTATCGGATGCCACCGAGCGAGTTGGTGGAGTTGAAGAAGCGATTAAGTGAGCTGCAAGAGAAGGGTTTCATCCGCCTAGCTCATCTCCTTGGGGTTGTCCAAAGAATCTTCGTAAAGAAGAAGGACGGTACTTTACGCATGTGCGTTGATTACCGCCCACTTAATGAAGTGACGGTAAAGAACAAGTATCCATTGCCCCGCATTGATGATCTCTTCGATCAATTAACTAGAGCTCGAGTTTTCTCCAAGATTGATTTGAGAGTGGGATATCATCAGGTTCGCATTCGGCCTGAGGATATTCCCAAGACAGTGTTCTCTACTCGCTACGGCTTGTACGAGTACACCGTCATGTCATTCGGCTTAACCAATGCTCCTGCCTTGTTCATGAACCTCATGAATTCGGTATTCATGGAGTATTTGGATAAGTTTGTTGTAGTCTTCATCGATGATATCCTTATCTATTCCAAGACCGATGAGGACCATGCCGAGCATCTGAAGCTTGTGTTAGGCAAGCTACGTGAGCACCAGCTATACGCGAAGTTCAGCAAGTGTGCATTCTGGTTGAAGGAAGTGGCCTTCTTAGGCCATATTCTTTCAGCAGGAGGCGTAGCCGTGGATCCTAGCAAGGTCAGCGATGTTCTTTCATGGAGTCGACTGCTTGGTCCACCAAGTCTGGAGTTTTCTTGGTTTAGCGGGATACTATCGCCGCTTATCGAGAACTTCTCCAAGATCGCTGGCCGATGACGGAGTTGCTCAAGAAGGACAAGAAGTTCTTGTGGTCCGATGCTTGTGAGGAAAGTTTTCAAGTACTCAAGAAGCGTTTGACCACCGCTCCCGTCCTTGTTCTTACCGATGTCCATCGAAGCTTCGATGTCTTTTGCGATGCTTCTCGTCGAGGCCTCGGTTGTGTCCTTATGCAAGAAGACAAGGTAGTGGCCTATGCATTAAGGCAATTGAGACCTCATGAACTTAATTACCCTACCCATGACTTGGAGTTAGCTGCTGTGATTCATGCACTTAAGATTTGGCGACATTACCTAATTGGTAATCGTTGTGAAGTGTATTCGGATCACAAAAGCCTTAAGTATTTGTTCATCCAACCAGACCTGAACCTCAGGCAAAGGAGATGGTTGGAGTTGATCAAGGATTATGATATGGGTATTCACTACCATCCGGGCAAGGCTAATGTCGTTGCCGATGCGCTTAGTCGCAGAGCGCATTGCAATGCCTTGTTGTCCAAGGAGCTTCAACCTACCCTTCTTGAGGAGTTCCAGCGTCTCAACTTGGGTTTAGTTGAGCATGGTTCTCTCGCTGCCTTGGTTGTGCAACCAACCTTGGTGGACCGGATTAAGTCCGCTCAGCAGTCGGATATTGGAGTGAGCCACATTAAGGCAAATGTCAAGAACGGAACGACCAAGTGCTTCTCTGAGGATGAGCATGGTGTCATGAGGTTCGGGCAGCGCCTTGTGGTTCCAAAGGACGTGGAGTTGCGGAATTTGATCCTCCGCGAAGCCCATGATTCGCCTTTATCCATTCATCCCGGGGCCACAAAGATGTATCAAGATCTCCGCCAGAGATTTTGGTGGACTCGAATGAAGAGGGAGATTGCGAAGTTTGTTGCCGAGTGCGACGTGTGTCGTCGTGTCAAGGCCGAGCATCGATGTCTGCGGGATCGCTTGACCTTTGCCGGTTCTCGAGTGGAAGTGGGATTCGATCGAATGGATTTCATCACCGGTCTACCCACATCCCGAAGAAGAATGATGCCATTTGGGTCGTCATCGATCGATTGACTAAGGTGGCACATTTTCTTCCGTCAAGACCGACCTTGGTGGGTCTTTTGGCGAGCTCTACATCGCCTCGCATCGTGAGTTTTCACGGTGTGCTTAAACGATTGTGTCGGATCGTGGATCCTTTTCACGTCTTGTTTTTGGCATAGCTTGCGGGAGGCTATGGGCACTTTCGTCGGCATTGTGTCGACATATCATCCCCAAACCGATGGTCGGACCGAGAGGTCAACCAAGTTTTGGAAGACATGCTTCGGGCTTGTGTCCTTTCCTATGGGAAGCATTGGGAGAAATGCTTGCCATTCGCCGAAGTTTTCTTATAACAACGACTTTCGAGGCGGTCTCGGCATGGCACCTTTCGAGGCCTTATACGGGAGAAAGTGTAGAACCCGTTGAACTGGTCGAGACCGGTGAAAGACCTCTCTTTGGCCCGGACTCAATCGGTGAGGCGGCGCCAAGTCCAAATTATTCGTGGCGTTTGCGCGCAGCTCAATCGAGCAAAAGAGCTATGCGGATCGCCGTCGGCGTGAGTTACGTTTGAGCCTAATGACTTTGTTTATCTCAAAGTCTCTCCTTTGAAGGGCCATCAACGTTTGGCGTCAAGGGCAAGCTAGCTCCTCGATATGTCGGTCCCTACCGCGTTATCGAGAAGAAGGGCTATTGCCTATAAGTTGGAGTTGCCGGTGCACTTGAGGGGGTACATGATGTTTTCCATGTGTCCCAGCTTAAGAAGTGCCTCCGTGTTCCAACCGAGGAAGCTCGTTGGAAACTCTCGATGTCGGGAAGATTTGACCTATCGCGAGCACCTGTTCACGTACTCGATGAGTCCGAGCGAAGGACAAGGAATAAGACCATCAAGTTCCTTAAAGTTCAGTGGTCAAACCATTCTGAGGATGAGGCTACTTGGGAAAGAGAAGATCGTCTGCGTGCGGACTATCCATCTTTCTTTACCGAGTGAGCCAAATCTCGGGACGAGATTTTTGTAAGGGGGGGGGAGATTTTGTAACATCCCAACTGTATAAACTGGGTTATTCAAGTATAATTATATGTGTAGAAATTAAAACTTTTTCTCACATCTTGAAAACCCCTAAACACTCATGTAATTCTTGTTCAAGAGTTGTGTAATCCAAAAACACAAAGCTCTTGTTAACCAAAAGTCAAACTCATTTCCCATTTTGCCTAAACCTTGTGTCAAACATTTGGAAAATATTTTCCTTGGTCCTAAAACTGATGTGGGACCCCTCTCAAAAAATATCACAAGTTGTAAAACTTGTTTGATAAATTTTGGAGGTAAACCAATTCCTTGAGCAACCTTCATGAATTTCCTGAGAAAAATGCATTGCATAATAACCTCTGGAAATTTTATGCAAGGTTAATCTCATTGTCAGCAAGCTCCAGTTAAAATTTCATGAATTTTGGAGTTCATTTGCTATCTCAAATAATTCTGCTAAATCTCAGCCGCTAAAATCTAAATTTAAAAGCTTATACTGTTCCTTGGGCCAGCCGCTGTGCAAAGCTGGTCCAGCCCAACCATGTCTGCACCTCAGCAGACCTCCCTCTCCACCTTGATCTGGTCGCAGCCGTTGGATTTACATCCAACCGCCACGACCTCCTTCGCGGTCAACACCGCAAAGACCTCCCCACCTTGTTGAGGTCATAGCCCTTGGATCCAAGATCCATGGCCCTGACCTCCCCTCACTGTTAAACTAAGCAAACCTCCCACCTTGTTGAGGTCACAGCCATTGGATCAAAAATCCATGGTCGCGACCTCTGTGGGACCCCGGTATTATCAAGCTCATAATACTTAGTCATCCAATTGACCCTAGTATTATCAACCCAATAAACCCGGTCTCGAGAGATGTATACTTCCCAGAATGCAGTATACATACCTCACAACAAAAGAATGTATCAATTCCATACAACACATAGTACATAAGCAACAAACAAGAAGTTAATGTTAATATGGGATAGCTATTACAAAAGAGAGGCCCTTAGGCCAAATAGCAATAATTACAAAAAGATAACAGCGGAAGCAAAAGTGCCATAAAGATGGCTATAACACAAAGCCAATCGAGGTGCCTTTAGCCCACAAGGCAACCGACCGACCGCCAAGCTAGTCGTCGAAGAAGCTGCAACACATAGCGCAAAAGTGAGGCTCTTGGAGCTCACCTTCTTCCCCTGCCACAAAAGCAACAAAAATGCCACAACCCCGGGCAGATGAGTACATAAAGTACTCTGCAAGACTTACGTGTAAGATAACAGAACTATACATAGCTACATGCAAGCTTTATTTAAGTGGATGAGGCTTTGGACTCATTTTAGCATAAAGCAAGTTTTATTTGCAATAACATAGTAGATTGAAGGCAATTTGGCAAAGTATTTTTAATTGTTGAAGTAACAACGTGATAATACATAATAATAACAACATGAACAACCTGGAAGTGACTAACCCATTAGTCACCACAACAATAGCATGAACTCCCCGTTCATACCAACCAAGTCAAGTTTTAATTAAATGTTGTAGTCTAACTCTTGCAAAACCTAACCAAGCGTGTCCATAACCTAGGACGAGGCTATTCGAATAGTTTTATCCCTGCGCAGGTGTACCACTTTGTACCCACACGTCGCACCGCCTTTCCTTTACGCACACTTCCGAAGGTGTGCTGGCACGGCTAAGTCCTACGAGACCTTTCCAAAGGATGAATGCTAATTACGAGCTGCACAACCCACGGGGAGAAGGAGACATTAGACGACCTACCCGGAAGCTAATGCTCCCCTCCCACACTATACATATACATTTGTCTTTGAAAACACACCAACCGAGCTCGCTCATAATTAACACCTCCTAGAGTACTTAGTCAAGAGGGGTTCCATATGCCCCTCGCGTGGTTAGTACACATAATTGCTTGGAGAGTGTATCACAAGATGTTCGGTCCTTGGTGACTCGGGCATACAACCACATCCAAAAACCGCACCATCCATCCAATATGCCCAAGTCTAAATCAATCTTTTATTTTCAGTTTTTGATTTTACAAATTAATCAAAGCACAAGTGCTGGACATAAAGGAGTAATAATCATTTTTGAGTGATCAAGACCATCGACTAAGTCGATGATCGCCCATTACTACCGATAACTAAGCATGTCTAAGCAGTAGGAATGCAACTACTAAGTGATAAGAGCTCATCCAACGAGCTCAAACCACAGCGAATAACCTAGGCTCGTTGGTAGTAGAGGATAACAATTCCTACAGATTATGCAACTATAGGAATGCTAGCGATATTTAACACAAAGTAGCATGCATACATAGAAGTAAAACAATATATTAAGCTTTAAAGTAATGGGACAATGGTGGGAATGATCAAACTGCTTGCCTTGTTGCTGTTGCTCAAATTGTGGCAGAGGGTCACTCTCGGGATCACCACAAATGTCGAAACCTAACGGAAAAAGCAATCAAGAACCGATAAGAACGACGAAAAACAACAAAGACAGCACAGCAAACGAACTCCAAATTCTCTGAATTTTCTACAGCAGCAAGAGGGTAATTTTTAGGGAATTTAGCAACAAGAACCAATGGATTTTGATTCTCAATGCAAAAGATATGAGCAAAACAATTCTGCTCAGCCCTAAAAATACCAAACTGCACTATTCACTAATTTAATTATGAGGCAACATTTTCTAGAAAAGTGGTGATACTGAGATTTTTACTGTAAAACCAGCACCTCATGAGATGAATAACACAATTGAGTTCATCTCATTTGGAGCTATTATGCACTTTCTATAATTTTTCAAAAACAAGAACTTGAACAAAATTATAATGCACAAGTCCTCATTTTTATAACAGCAATATGCTCAAAACTAATTTTCACAGTGAGTTCATTATTAGAGGAAACCAACAAGGTTGGTCTCACTCAAAAATAATCTACAGAGCATTAGTTATGTATTTTACAAGTTAAGCATTAATTTGAGTGTATATTTAAAGTTAGTTTTAAAACCTAGTGGCAAAGCTGTGCTCTGGAGCTGAACATAACTTACAACCATTTTTGGATTACAGTCAAGTCCAAGATAGAGCTAACACAATTTGAATGACCTCAAAAGGATTTAAAACGAAGAAGATACGAAATTCTAAAGTTTATACCTTATGATGTTCATAATTAAGACTTTACTGGAATTCCTAAAAAGACACAAAGGACATGGGAGGTCGCGAACCACAGATCACAGATCTAACGGCTCAGACCTCCCAGGTGAACAACGCCTGCGCTCGGAAGGTCCAGAGGTCTGGACCTCCTAGCAACGCACATGTGCGAGGCGAGGGAGGTCGTGGCCGTAGATGGGAGATCCAACGGCTACAACGATGGGGGGGAGGTCCGGGACGGACCAGATCTAATCGAGGGAGGACATCAATGGTGAGATGACCTCGAGGAGGTCCTACACAGGTTCACAACGTCACAGACCTCCAGGGGAGGTCTGGACGGCCAAGATTGCGCAAGGGAGGTCCTGGACGGTCCAGATCTCCTTGGAGGAGGTCATGGACATCCCAGAGCCAGCCAAGCCGCTTTCGGACAAAACATGTCTTGCGCGGGATCACGAGGAGGTCCGCGCGCGCGGGAGGTCTTAAATGCACGCATAAAGGGTGGATTTAAGGCAGTTAAGACATGCTAATGATTTCAATGATTTGAGCACATGATTAGTGCATTAACTCGGTGGATTTTTGTCCTAAAAACGACAACGGCGCTGCCGTGTACGTCCGACAAAATCCAAGCGCAAAGATGTGGTTCTCGCCGGCGATGCAGACCTCGCCGGCGACAACCAAAGACATCACCGTGTGCGCAATAGTGTTGCGCACACCATGGGCTCACTCTCGACGGCGACGACGGCCCTAAACGCCGTGAGCCGAGAGGGCAAAGGTGACCAAAGACGGCCAAACTCTAAAATGCAAAAAGCTCACATGACATTCAAGCGTGTGCCAAGAGAAGCTCATGACATCATTCAGCGGTGCCAAGACTAAGGGACTAACGGGAGGAGTACCGGAGGTCCTAAGATCTTTGGGGAGGTCGTGGAGGTGATGACCGGAGTTGGGGAGGACAACGAAGCTTCGCAGCCCAAGGCACCAGCTCCAAGCTCAACTTGGTCCACCTCTGAAAAATGCCCAAACAAAATAAGTTAGGGTTACTTCAGGAGGTTTGGGGAGCACAAGTGAGCAAGGGTTGAAAGAGGGAGCCACTGGAACCCTTGTGTCACTGAGAAGCTCCAAGGACTTCAACAATGGCAGCCACTAGTGAGGAGGGAGAGTTTGGGGATGAGGAGCTCAGCCACGCACAAAGTGCAAGGCTGAGATCAATGGTGTGCAAAGGAAGCCACGGGAGAGTTCCAAGGGGTAACTTATAGCCTGAGTGAAGGTTATGAGCTGGGGCTAAGCTCCATGGTGAGCTTAGCCCACGGGTTGGTCCATGGGGTGGACAAGACGTAAAGTTGACAACCTGGCAGGTCTGAGTGGACATGAGAGGCGGAAGGCTGACCAGCATTTAATGCGGGTCAGCAAAGAGTTGTTAAAGGTACACAGTGGACAGGCTGGGCATTAATTCACTGCTCAGAAGCTTGCAGGTGCGTGCCCGAGGAAGGAGAAGAACAGGGGAGGTCTTGATGACCGTTGGATAAGCCCTGGGAGAGGTCCTGGCCCTCCGATGGCATTTTTGAACCGTTACGCTCAAAGGACTGGGAGGAGGTCCCAGCCACACGATCAAGGATGGGGAGGTCCTGGCCTCACGATTTCCTTAATGTGTATCTTGCGTGGGAAAAGCGGACGGAGGTCCAAAGCGTTGGATCTCAATCAGCAGTGCGGACCTCTGTGAGGTCTTAACCGCACAAGAACATAAGAACGAGGGGAGGTCATGGCCTTAGATTTTCGATCCAAGGGTGATGACCTCACCAAGGCGGGAGGACCTTGCTGTGATGTTTTTCAGAGGAGGTCGTGGCCTTTGGATCTGAATCCAACGGCTACGACCTCAACAGCGCTAAAAGGGAGGTCTGATAGTTAGGTTGAGAGGAGGAGGTCGTGACCATGGATTTTTGATCCAATGGCTGTGACCTCATGTAGGTGGGATGTTTGCTTAGCTTAACCGTGAGGGGAGGTCAGGGCCGTGGATCTTGAATCCAAGGGCCAAAACCTCAACAAGGTGGAAGGTGGTTTTTGAGGTTTGATAACCAGGGGAGGTCAGGGCCGGTTGGATGTTAATCCAAGGGCTATGACCAGGACAAGGTTGGGAGGTCTTTGCAGTGTTGACCTGAGAGGAGGTTGTAGCGGTTGGATGTAGATCCAACAGCTACAACCTGATCAAGGTGGAGAGGGAGGTCTGCTGAGGTGCAGACATGGTTGGGCTGGACCAGCTTCGAATATGGCTAGCCCAAGGAATAGTGTAGGCTTTTAAATTTAGTTTCTAACAGCTGAGACTTTGCAAAATTGTTTGGGATAGCATTTCAACTCCAAAATTCATGAAATTTTTACAGGAGCTTGTTGACAATGAGATTAACCTGACATAAAATTTCCAGAGGTTATTATGCAATGCATTTTTTTGAGGAAATTTATTAAGGTTGTTTAAAGGATTGTTTTGCCTCCAAAAATTATCAAACGAGTTTTACAACTTGTGATATTTTTCAGAGGGGTCCCACATCAATTTTTGGACCAAGGGAAAATATTTCCAATTGATTGGCACAAGATTTAAGATAAATGGAAAATGAATTTGACTTTTGGTCAACAAGAGCTTTGTGTTTTTGGATTACACAACTCTTGGACAAGAATCACATGAGATTTTAGGGTTTTTCAAGATGTGAGAAAAAGTTTTAATTTCTACACTTATAATTATACTTGAATAACCCTGATTATACATTTGGGATGTTACAAAATCTCCCCCCTTACAAAAATCTCGTCCCGAGATTTGGCTCACTCGGTAAAGAAAGATGGATAGTCCGCACGCAGACGATCTTCTCTTTCCCAAGTAGCCTCATCCTCAGAATAGTTCGACCACTGAACTTTAAGGAACTTGATGGTCTTATTCCTTGTCCTTCGCTCGAGACTCATCGAGCACGAACAGGTGCTCGCGATAGGTCAAATCTTCACGGACATCGAGGGTTTCCAACGAGCTTTCTTAGTTGGAACACGGAGGCACTTCTTAAGTTGGGACACATGGAACACATCATGTACCCCCTCAAGTGCAGCTGGCAACTCCAACTTATAGGCAACAGCTCCTTCTTCTCGATAACGCGGTAGGGACCGACATATCGAGGAGCCAACTTGCCCTTGACGCCTAAACGCGTTGATGGCCCTTCAAGGAGAGACTTTGAGATAAACAAAGTCATTAGGCTCAAAACGTAACTCACGCCGACGGCGATCCGCATAGCTTTTTTGCTCGGTATCGCTGCTGGCACAAACGCCAATAATAAGCCGACTTGGCGCTCGGCCTCATTGATTGAGTCCGAGCCAAAGAGAGGTCTTTCACCGGTCTCGACCAGTTCAACGGGTCCTACACTTTCTCCCATATAAGGCCTCAAAAGGTGCCATGCCGAGACCGGCCTCGAAAAATCGTTGTTATAAGAAAACTTCGGCGAATGGCAAGCATTTCTCCCAATGCTTCCCATAGGAAAGGACACAAGCACGAAGCATGTCCTCCAAAACTCTGTTGACCCTCTCGGTCGACCATCGCTTTGAGGGTGATATGTCTGTGCTAAAGGTAAGACGGGTTCCCATAGCCTCTGCGAGACTATGCCAAAACTGGCGGTGAAAAGCGCATGCATGATCGAAACGATCGTCTTTGGCACACCGTGCAAGCAGACGATGCGAGAGATGTAGAGGTCCGCCAGTAGGCTTACACTAAGGTTAGCCCGTACCGGCAGAAAATGGGCTACTTTTGTCAATCGATCGATGACAACCCAGATGGAGTCCTTACCCCTGGATGTTCGGGGTAGACCGGTGATAAAATCCATACCGATCGAATCCCATTTCCACTCAGGAATAGGCAAAGGCTGAAGCAGTCCTGCGGGACGCTGATGCTCGGCCTTGACACGACTACACACGTCGCACTCGGCAACGAACTTCGCAATCTCCCTCCTCATGCGAGTCCACCAAAATCTCTGACGGAGATCCTGATACATCTTGGTGGCCCCGGGATGAATAGACAAAGGCGAATCATGGGCTTCGCGGAGAATCAAATTCCGCAACTCCATGTCCTTTGGAACCACAAGGCGTTGCCCGAACCTCACAACACCACGCTCATCCTCAGAAAAGCACTTAGTTGTTCCGTTCATGACATTCTCCTTGATGTGGCCCACTCCAACATCCAACTGCTGAGCGGACTTGATCCGATCCACCAAGGTTGGTTGCACAACCATGGCAGCGAGGGAACCATGCTCAACTAAACTGAGGTTGAGACGCTGGAATTCCTCGAGAAGAGAGGGCGAATGCTCCTTGAGCACTAAGGCATTACAATGCGCTTTGCGACTAAGCGCATCGGCAACGACATTAGCCTTGCCCGGATGGTAGTGAATACCCATATCATAATCTTTGATCAACTCCAACCATCTCCTTTGCCTGAGGTTCAGGTCAGGTTGGGTGAACAAATACTTTAAGCTTTTGTGATCCGAATACACTTCACAACGATTACCGATTAGGTAATGTCGCCAAATCTTAAGTGCATGGATCACAGCAGCTAGCTCCAAATCATGGGTCGGGTAGTTGAATTCATGAGGTCTCAATTGCCTTGATGCATAGGCCACTACCTTGCCTTCTTGCATAAGGACACAACCGAGGACTCGACGAGAAGCATCGCAATAGATATCGAAGCTGCGATGGATATCGGGAAGAACGAGGACGGGAGCGGTGGTCAAACGTTTCTTGAGTATATGGAAACTTGCCATGCAAGCATCAGACCACAAGAACTTTTTGTCCTTTTTGAGCAACTCCGTCATCGGCTTCGCGATCTTGGAGAAGTTCTCGATAAAGCGGCGATAATATCCCGCTAAACCAAGAAAACTCCGCACTTCGGTGACCGAAGTGGGCGGACTCCATGAAAGAACCTCATTGACCTTGCTAGGGTCAACGGCTACGCCTCCTGCTAAAAGAATATGGCCTAAGAAAGTCACTTCCTTCAACCAGAATGCACACTTGCTGAACTTCGAGTACAGCTGGTGCTCACGCAGCTTGCTCAACACAAGCTTCAGATGCTCGGCGTGTTCCTCATCGTTCTTGGAGTAGATAAGAATATCATCGATGAAGACCACGACAAACTTATCCAAATACTCCATGAATACCGAATTCATGAGGTTCATGAACAAGGCAGGAGCATTGGTTGCCGAACGACATGACGAGGTACTCGCACAAGCCGAAGCGAGTAGAGAACGCCGTTTTGGAATATCCTCGGGCGAATCCGAACCTCGATGATATCCCACTCGCGATCAATCTTGGAGAAAACTCGAGCTCCGGTTAATTGATCGAAGAGATCGTCGATGCGGGCAATGGATACTTGTTCTTTATCGTCACTTCATTAAGTGGGCGGTAATCAACGCACATGCGTAAAACCGCCCTTCTTCTTTACGAAGATTGCCGGACAACCCCAAGGAGATGAGCTAGGGCGGATGAAACCCTTCTCTTGCAGCTCACTTAATCGCTTCTTCAACTCCACCAACTCGCTCGGTGGCATCCCAGAAGGCCTCTTTGAGATAGGGGCGGTGCAGGAGCCAACTCGATGACAAACTCGAGGTCTCGAACGGGTGGCATCCCTGGAAGATCACCGGGAAAGACATCAACAAAGTCACAAACTGTTGGGACTTCGCTAATATCCAAAGCGGGCTTCGCTTCAAGCGCGAAGAGATGAGGACCTAGCAGCTTCGGCGAGAAGCAAACCTGCTCGCTGGAAGAACTAGATAGAGAGATGAGCTTCCTGGCGCAATCGATTTGTCCCATGTGCTGAGACAACCAATCCATACCAAGAATCACATCTAGACTCGCTCAATGGAGAAGGATAAGGTTCGCTAAGAACCCTACGCCTTCAATCTCGATAGGGACATCCCTACACTCAATCTCAGCCCTCAACTCCGAACCAGGAGAGCGAATGAGTAGCGGGACCGACAATGGAGAGAAAAGAAGCTCTCCAACAGCAGCAAAAGACTTAGAAACAAAGGAATGTGATGCTCCTGAATCAAACAAGACAGTAGCAGGATGAGAGTTAACAGAAAGTGTACCTAGCACGACGTCGAGTGCCTCCTGAGCCTCCTCTGCGGTGATGGCATTGTCGCGACCACTACCCACGCCCTGGGTAGCCGAGACGATCTTCTGGTCCTGAGATGCACCACCTCCTGGCCCGCGTCCTCCATTAGGACGAGGGGCTGCTCCGGTCTTCTTAGGGCATTGGTTCACATAATGCCCCTTCTGGTTGCAAGAGAAGCATGTGACCCCGGCCGCCGGGTTCGCGGGGCCGCTCACGACTCAGAGGTGCACGGATCGACACGACTCGATGGACGAGGAACAGGGGGTGACCTCGGGCGCCAAGAGTGAGAGTGGTACCCCGAGACTACCCGGCGGGACGGAAGGAATCGCCTGGATGACTTGTGGGTTTCCCACTTGCGCTATGGAATCCACAAGCTCGGGCCGAATGCTCATGACAATGGCCTTGTCGACCAAAGTCTGAAAATCGTGAAGTCGACAATAGATAGCTTGTCCTTCACTCCTCGCACAAGCCACGCTCAACTTGGCCTCTTGGCCATATCAAGGCCACCTCCTCAGAGCATAACGAGCTAGCCGGTTGAACTCAGAGACATACTCCATGATCGAAGCTCGCCTTGCTTGAGCGCAAGAAACTCCTCCTTCTTGATCTCCATCAAGCCGGCAGGGATGTGAGCCCGACGGAAGGCAGCACGGAACTCCTCCCAAGAGACGGTGTGATCCACGGGCTGCATGGTGAGAAAGTTCTCCCACCATGACAAAGCTGCACCCTCTAGCTGGTGCGATGCAAATAGCGCCTTCTCGTGCTCCTGGCACTGCGCGATGCTGAGCTTCCGCTCAACCAGACGAAGCCAATCGTCCGCATCCAAAGGGTCCTCAGACCGGGAAAAGGTAGGGGGCTGAGTACGAAGAAACTCCGCGAGTCCTCCACGCGGCTGATGGGCATTCCCTGGCCCAGATCCTGAAGCTCCGGAAAGTGCAGTAGTGTTGCGCGCGATGACGTCCATTAGAACTCTCCTGTCATCCGCGCGGTTGCGCTCTATCTGAAGAAGAACCTCGGCCATGGTCGGAGGAGGAGGAAGCTCCTCATCCCACCAGCCGATCGCCTTGGCCGCTACGAAAAGGCCCGCCATCTGTTACAAATGAATTTTGGTTAGCAACTAGACTCGAAAAGACAAGGCCTTTAAAGAAAGCAAAAGCGATCGACTAGGGGAATGGAGATCACCCTAAACGGAAGCCAAAACAGCGGGTAAATAAACTTTAAAAGCTTCTAAAAGACTCTAAAAAACAGCCAAGAAACCCCAAAAGCAAAGCTCAACCTCTCAACACAACTAACCCATATTGAATGAACGAGTAATTGCTCGAGAAGATAAAAATCAGATTGTAGGGTGAGAACTAATGCTACTAAAGAGCAAGGTTAAATCAGCGAAATAAGTGTTAGATACTTAGCTAACTAGTATCACATCTTACCCTTTTTATTCCCACAAGTTTTAGTTGAATTAACCTCTCATTATCTATCCTAATTAGAAACCTTTGAGACTGCTGTCCGGAAATTTGATGCTTGCTGTCCAGATTTCGCATCCAAGCTTCTCGTCGAATCACCGACTCCAGAACTTCAAAACCTTGTAGTGGGCAGCTCACACTTCAATTTGCCAATCTCATTGGTTCTCTCAAAACCCCATTAATCGATAACAACTATTTTGTGGAAGGGAAAAGAGGAAAACATCTTTTAAAACTCAAATTAGAGTGAGATGAGAAGAGAAAGCTAAGATAGATGAGGAGTAAAATATGAGAATTACTTAAGCTTTCAAAACTCATTTGATACTTTGAAATTAGGTTTTGAAAATATCCTAAAGACGACCAAGCTTACGTTACTACGGTCATAACGGCTCTGATACCAACTTTTGTGGGACCCCGGTATTATCAAGCTCATAATACTTAGTCATCCAATTGACCCTAGTATTATCAACCCAATAAACCCGGTCTCAAGAGATGTATACTTCCCAGAATGCAGTATACATACCTCACAACAAAAGAATGTATCAATTCCATACAACACATAGTACATAAGCAACAAACAAGAAGTTAATGTTAATATGGGATAGCTATTACAAAAGAGAGGCCCTTAGGCCAAATAGCAATAATTACAAAAAGATAACAGCGGAAGCAAAAGTGCCATAAAGATGGCTATAACACAAAGCCAATCAGTGTGCCTTTAGCCCACAAGGCAACCGACCGGACCGCCAAGCTAGTCGTCGAAGAAGCTGCAACACATAGCGCAAAAGTGAGGCTCTTGGAGCTCACCTTCTTCCCCTGCCACAAAAGCAACAAAAATGCCACAACCCCGGGCAGATGAGTACATAAAGTACTCCGCAAGACTTACGTGTAAGATAACAGAACTATACATAGCTACATGCAAGCTTTATTTAAGTGGATGAGGCTTTGGACTCATTTTAGCATAAAGCAAGTTTCATTTGCAATAACATAGTAGATTGAAGGCAATTTGGCAAAGCATTTTTAATTGTTGAAGTAACAACGTGATAATACATAATAATAACAACATGAACAACTCGAAGTGACTAACCCATTAGTCACCACAACAATAGCATGAACTCCCCGTTCATACCAACCAAGTCAAGTTTTAATTAAATGTTGTAGTCTAACTCTTGCAAAACCTAACCAAGCGTGTCCATAACCTAGGACGAGGCTATTCGAATAGTTTTATCCCTGCAGGTGTACCACTGCACCCACACGCCGCATCGTCTTTCCTTTACGCACACTTCCGAAGGTGTGCTGGCACGGCTAAGTCCTACGAGACCTTTCCAAAGGATGAATGCTAATTACGAGCTGCACAACCCACGGGGAGAAGGAGACATTAGACGACCTACCCGGAAGCTAATGCTCCCCTCCCACACTATACATATACATTTGTCTTTGAAAACACACCAACCGAGCTCGCTCATAATTAACACCTCCTAGAGTACTTAGTCAAGAGGGGTTCCATATGCCCCTCGCGTGGTTAGTACGCATAATTGCTTGGAGAGTGTATCACAAGATGTTCGGTCCTTGGTGACTCGGGCATACAACCACATCCAAAAACCGCACCATCCATCCAATATGCCTAAGTCTAAATCAATCTTTTATTTTCAGTTTTTGATTTTACAAATTAATCAAAGCACAAGTGCTGGACATAATGGAGTAATAATCATTTTTGAGTGATCAAGACCATCGACTAAGTCGATGATCGCCCATTACTACCGATAACTAAGCATGTCTAAGCAAAGAGGAACGCAACTACTAAGTGATAAGAGCTCATCCAACGAGCTCAAACCACAGCGAATAACCTAGGCTCGTTGGTAGTAGAGGATAACAATTCCTACAGATTATGCAACTATAGGAATGCTAGCGATATTTAACACAAAGTAGCATGCATACATAGAAGTAAAACAATATATTAAGCTTTAAAGTAATGGGACAATGGTGGGAATGATCAAACTGCTTGCCTTGTTGCTGTTGCTCAAATTGTGGCAGAGGGTCACTCTCGGGATCACCACAAATGTCGAAACCTAACGGAAAAAGCAATCAAGAACCGATAAGAACGATTTAAAAACAACAAAGACAGCACAGCAAACGAACTCCAAATTCTCTGAATTTTCTACAGCAGCAAGAGGGTAATTTTTAGGGAATTTAGCAACAAGAACCAATGGATTTGGATTCTCAATGCAAAAGATATGAGCAAAACAATTCTGCTCAGCCCTAAAAATACCAAACTGCACTATTCACTAATTTAATTATGAGGCAACATTTTCTAGAAAAGTGGTGATACTGAGATTTTTACTGTAAAACCAGCACCTCATGAGATGAATAACACAATTGAGTTCATCTCATTTGGAGCTATTATGCACTTTCTATAATTTTTCAAAAACAAGAATTGAACAAAATTATAATGCACAAGTCCTCATTTTTATAACAGCAATATGCTCAAAACTAATTTTCACAGTGAGTTCATTATTAGAGGAAACCAACAAGGTTGGTCTCACTCAAAAATAATCTACAGAGCATTAGTTATGTATTTTACAAGTTAAGCATTAATTTGAGTGTATATTTAAAGTTAGTTTTAAAACCTAGTGGCAAAGCTGTGCTCTGGAGCTGAACTTAACTTACAACCATTTTTGGATTACAGTCAAGTCCAAGATAGAGCTAACACAATTTGAATGACCTCAAAAGGATTTAAAACGAAGAAGATACGAAATTCTAAAGTTTATACCTTATGCTGTTCATAATTAAGACTTTACTGGAATTCCTAAAAAGACACAAAGGACATGGGAGGTCGCGAGCCACAGATCACAGATCTAACGGCTCAGACCTCCCAGGTGAACAACGCACACACGCTCAGAAGGTCCAGAGGTCCTGGACCTCCTAGCAACGCACATGTGCGAGGTGAGGGGAGGTCGTGGCCGTAGATGGGAGATCCAACGGCTACAACGATGGGGGGGAGGTCCGGGACGGACCAGATCTAATCGAGGGAGGACATCAACGGTGAGATGACCTCGAGGAGGTCCTACACAGAGGTTCACAACGTCACAGACCTCCAGGGGAGGTCTGGACGGCCAAGATTGCGCAAGGGAGGTCCTGGACGGTCCAGATCTCCTTGGAGGAGGTCATGGACATCCCAGAGCCAGCGCGCACGCGCTCGGACAAGGCATTAATGCGCGCGGGACCACGAGGAGGTCCGCGCGCGTGGGAGGTCTTAAATGCACGCATAAAGGGTGGATTTAAGGCAGTTAAGACATGCCAATGATTTCAATTATTTGAGCACATGATTAGTGCATTAACTCGGCGGATTTTTGTCCTAAAAACGACAACGGCGCTGCTGTGTACGTCCGACAAAATCCAAGCGCGAAGATGTGGTTCTCGCCGGCGATGCAGGCCTCGCCGGCGACAACCAAAGACATCACCGTGTGCGCAATAGTGTTGCGCACACCATGGGCTCACTCTCGACGGCGACGACGGCCTTAAACGCCGGCGAGCCGGAGAGGGCAAAAGGTGACCAGCACGGCCAAACTCTAAAATGCAAAAAGCAGCTCCGCGTGACATTCAAGCGTGTGCCAAGAGAAGCTCCGCGACATCATTCAAGCGGGTGCCAGCACTAAGGGACTAACAGGAGGAGTACCTGGAGGTCCTAAGATGCTGGGGAGGTCGTGGAGGTGATGACTGGAGTTGGGGAGGACAACGAAGCTTCGCAGCCCAAGGCACCAGCTCCAAGCTCAACTTGGTCCACCTCTGAAAAATGCCCAAACAAAATAAGTTAGGGTTACTTCAGGAGGTTTGGGGAGCACAAGTGAGCAAGGGTTGAAAGAGGGAGCCACTGGAACCCTTGTGTCACTGAGAAGCTCCAAGGACTTCAACAATGGCAGCCACTAGTGAGGAGGGAGAGTTTGGGGATGAGGAGCTCAGCCACGCACAAAGTGCAAGGCTGAGATCAATGGTGTGCAAAGGAAGCCACGGGAGAGTTCCAAGGGGTAACTTATAGCCTGAGTGAAGGTTATGAGCTGGGGCTAAGCTCCATGGTGAGCTTAGCCCACGGGTTGGTCCATGGGGTGGACAAGACGTAAAGTTGACAACCTGGCAGTCTGAGTGGACATGAGAGGCGGAAGGCTGACCAGCATTTAATGCGGGTCAGCAAAGAGTTGTTAAAGGTACACAGTGGACAGGCTGGGCATTAATTCACCGCCGTGGCTTGCAGTGCGTGCAGGAAGGAGAAGAACAGGGAGGTCTTGATGACCGCTGGATAAGCCCCGGAGAGGTCCTGCCCTCCGATGGCATTTTTGAACCGTTCGCTCCAAAGGATCGGAGGAGGTCCCAGCCACATGATCAAGGATGGGGAGGTCCTGGCCTCACGATTTCCTTAATGTGTATGCGCACGTGGGAAAACGGGACAGGAGGTCCAAAGCGTTGGATCTCAATCCAACGGTGCGGACCTCCTGTGAGGTCTTAACCGCACAAGAACATAAGAACGAGGGGAGGTCATGGCCTTAGATTTTCGATCCAAGGGTGATGACCTCACCAAGGCGGGAGGACCTTGCTGTGATGTTTTTCAGAGGAGGTCGTGGCCTTTGGATCTGAATCCAACGGCTACGACCTCAACAGCGCTAAAAGGGAGGTCTGATAGTTAGGTTGAGAGGAGGAGGTCGTGACCATGGATTTTTGATCCAATGGCTGTGACCTCATGTAGGTGGGATGTTTGCTTAGCTTAACCGTGAGGGGAGGTCAGGGCCGGTTGGATGTTAATCCAAGGGCTATGACCAGGACAAGGTTGGGAGGTCTTTGCAGTGTTGACCTGAGAGGAGGTCGTGGCGGTTGGATGTAGATCCAACAGCTACAACCTGATCAAGGTGGAGAGGGAGGTCTGCTGAGGTGCAGACATGGTTGGGCTGGACCAGCTTCGAATATGGCTAGCCCAAGGAATAGTGTAGGCTTTTAAATTTAGTTTCTAACAGCTGAGACTTTGCAAAATTGTTTGGGATAGCATTTCAACTCCAAAATTCATGAAATTTTTACAGGAGCTTGTTGACAATGAGATTAACCTGACATAAAATTTCCAGAGGTTATTATGCAATGCATTTTTCTCAGGAAATTTATTAAGGTTGTTTAAAGGATTGTTTTGCCTCCAAAAATTATCAAACGAGTTTTACAACTTGTGATATTTTTCAGAGGGGTCCCACATCAATTTTTGGACCAAGGGAAAATATTTCCAATTGATTGGCACAAGATTTAAGATAAATAGAAAATGAATTTGACTTTTGGTCAACAAGAGCTTTGTGTTTTTGGATTACACAACTCTTGGACAAGAATCACATGAGATTTTAGGGTTTTTCAAAAAGTTTTAATTTCTACACATATAATTATACTTGAATAACCTTGATTATACATTTGGGATGTTACAACCTCCTCCTCTCAACCTAACTATCAGACCTCCCTTTTGAACGCTGTCGAGGTCGTAGCCGTTGGATCAGATCCAACAGCTCACGACCTCCCCCCTGCTTTGTGCGCATCAGACCTCCCCACCCTCGTGAGGTCCAGGGCGTTAGATGTGAATCTCACGGCTATGACCTCCCTGGTCCTGTTCCGCCTTTGGATCTCCGCTCAACGCGCGAGATCTGTGGGTCGTTCGGACCATCTCTCATGGGCCCTTAGATCTAGATCTAAAGGCCATAACCTCCCTCGCGCTTTTCGCAACCCTTCAGACCTCCCCCTTTTGGGTTGTGTGCCCTTGGATTTGAATCCTAAGGCCACGACCTCCCCCTCATGTTCTAAGGCCGTGTGCGTTAAGTCCTCCCTGGAGGTCCGCACCGTTGGATGGAAATCCAACGCTTTGGACCTCCCCGTCCCATTTCTCACGTGCGATTCGTTAAGGAAATCGTGAGGCCATGACCTCCCGGTCCCTGATCGTGTGGCTGGGACCTCCTCCCAGTCCTTTGAGCGTAACGGTTCAAAAATGCCATCCGATGGTTAGGACCTCCCCGAAGTCTTATCCAACGGTCATAAAGACCTCCCCTGTTCTTCTCCTTCCTGCACACGCTGCGAGCCTCGAAGGAGAATTAATGCCCACATTGCCATCGTACTTCAACCACTTTTGTCGACCAAGATTTAATGTCGCATGCCTTTCCGCCTCCAACAAGCACAAGGTCATCACCATGTCAACATAACATCTTGTCCAATGCCCTAGATCAGGTTCTGGGCCAAGCTCACCATGAGCTTAGCCAGTGGTCCATGACCTCTTGTGCCCTAAGTATAAAACCTCCCCCACTGTGTCTTTGGCTTCCTTTGCACACCATTGTTCCTTTGCTTACACCCCTGTGCTGTGAGCTCTAAACCACCAAAGCTTCCTTGGCCGCCATTGCGGGAGCTTGAAGCTCCTCGGTGGACAAGGGTCCCTGGAGTTTTCCTCCTTTTCTCCTTACTTCCATTTGTGCCCTACCCTCTGGGACCAAGTCCTAACTTGATTTGTTGGGCATTTGCAGAGGTGGACAAAGTGGAGCCGAGCCGGAGTTTTGGCCGCTGAGCAACCTCATCTTCCTCGGCTCCAGCCTTCACCTTCCTCCACCTCCTCAAGACCTCGACCTCTAGGTACTCCTCCGTTAGTCCCTTAGTTGCTGGCACCCGCATGTATGCTGCTGCGGAGCTTTTGTTTGAGCACACGCTTGAATGTCGCGCGGAGCTTCATTTTGCATTTCGGAGTTTGGCCGTGTTTGCCTTCGTTGTCCTCTCCGGCTCGCCGCATTCAAGGCCATCGCCGTCGTTGAGAGGAGGTCCATTGGGCGCATGGTTATTATGACCCAACGGTATTATTGATGTCGCCGGCGAGGTCTACATCGCCGGCGAGAACCACATCTTTGGGCTCGGGTTTTGTCAGACGTAAACGGCAGCGCCGTTGTTGTTTTTAAGACAGAGATCCTCAGCTTTGAATGCGCCCATCATTTGCTCAATCTCGAAATCATTGGCATGTCTTAACTGCCATTAACCCTGTCCCCTCTTGCGCGCATTTAAGACCTCTCAAGCTGACCTCTTTGTGTCCCGCGCATTTATTCTATGTCCGGCGGCGTGCGCAAGATCGGGTCAGGACGCCCGCACCTCCTCCGAGGAAATCTGGAGCATCCAAGACCTCCTTTCAAGCGATCGTGGCCGCCTGACCTCCCCGGAGGTCTGCGGACGCAGACCTCCGCTTGACCTCCCCGCTGATCCGAGCCGCTTATGTCCTCCCTCGTTAGATCTGGTCCGCTCCGACCTCCTTCCATGTTGTGGCCCGCTGATGTGTCATCAACGGCCACGACCTCCTCACCTCGCAAGATGTAAGTTGTTAGGAGGTCCAAGACCTCTGGACTCTCGGCAAGATGTAAGTGCGTTGGTCGCTGGGAGGTCTGAGCCGTTAGATCTATGATCTGTGGCTCACGTCCTCCCATGTCTTTGTGAGTTTTAGAAATTCCAGTAAACTCTTAATTAAAACTGAAATAAGGTATAAACTTTAGAATTCCATATCTTTTTCATTTTAAATCCAATTGAGGTCATTCAAATTGTGTTAGCTCTGTCTTGGACTTGACTTTAATCTAAAAATGATTGTAAGTTGAGTTCAGCTCCAGAGCACAGTTTTTGCCATTAGGTTTTAAAGCTAACCCTAAATGTACACTCAAAATAATGTTTAACTTGTAAAATACATAACTAATCCTCTGTAGAGTATTTTTGAGTGAATCCAACTTTATTGGTTTCCTCTAATAATGAACTCACTGTGAAAATTAGTTTTAAGCTTGTTGCTGTTGTCAAAAAGAGTTCTTGTGCATTATAATTTTGTTCAAGTTCTTGTTTTTGAAAAATTATAGAAAGTGCAATATAGCTCCAAATGAGATGAACTCAATTGTGTTATTCATCTCATAAGGTGCTGGTTTTATAGTAAAAATCTCAGCATCACCTCTTTTCTAGAAAATGTTGCCTCATAATTAAATTAATGAATAGTGCAGTTTGGTATTTTAGGGGCTGAGCAGAATTGTTTTGCTCATAACTTTTGCATTGAGAATCCAAATCAATTGGTTCTTATTGCAAAATTCCCTAAAAATCATCCTCTTGCTGCTGTAGAAATTTCAGAGTATTTGGAGTTCGTTTGCTGTGCTGTCTTTGTTGTTTTTCGCCGTTCTTATCGTCTCTTTTCGCCTTTCCGTTAGGTGTCGACGAGTACTTTGAACCCGTGAGCGATCCTCAGCAACAAATTGACCAGCAACAGCAAGGCAAGCAGTTTGATCATTTTCATCATTGTCCCATTACTTTAAAGCTTAATATTTTGTTTCACTTATATGTATGCATGCTACTTTGTGTTAAAATATTGCTAGCAATCCTATAGTTGCATGATCTGTAGGAATTGTTATCCTCTACTACCCATGAGCCTAGGTTATTTGCTGTGGTTTGAGCTCGTTGGATGAGCTCTTATCACTTAGTAGTTTCGACTTAAATTGCTTAGACATGCTTAGTTATCGGTAGTAATGGGCGATCATCGACTTAGTCGATGGTCTTGATCACTCAAAACTGATTATTACTCCTATATGTCCAGCACTTGTGCTTTGATTAATTTGTAAAATCAAAAACTGAAAATAAAAGATTGATTTAGACTTGGGCATATTGGATGGATGGTGCGGTTTTTGGAATGTGGTGGTATGCCCGGTCCCTAAGGACCGAAGTTACTTGGGTCACTAAGCTGCGATTTTTATGTATAACCACACGAGGGGCATATGGAACCCCTCTTGACTAAGTACTTTGGGCGGTGCTAATTGGGGTCGCTCGGTTGGTGTGTTTTAAAGATAAAATGTGTGTGTGTGGTGTGGGAATGGAGCAGTGGCAGACCGGTTAGGCTGTCTATTGTGTCCTTATCCCCGTGGGTTGTGCGGGTCAAAATTAGCACTGTCCATTGGAACTGTCTCGTAGGACTTAGCCGTGCCGGCATACCAAAGGAAGTGTGCTTAATGGAAAGGCGGTCTGACGTGTGGGTACATTGGTACACCCCTGCAGGGTTAAAACTATTCGAATAGCCTCGTCCTAGGTTATGGACATGCTTGGTAAGGTCGTTCAAGAACTAGTCTCAACCATTTAATTAAAACTTGATGGGTTGGTATGAATGGATGTTCATGCTATTGTTGTGGTGACTTGGGTTAGTCACTTCCAGGTTGGTCTTGTTGTTGTTACTATGTTATTATCTCGTTGTTATTTCAACAATTAAAAATGCTTTGCCAAATTGCCTTCAATCTATTATGTTATTGTAAATGAAACTTGCTTTATGCTAAAATGAGTCCAAAGCCTCATCCACTTAAATAAAGCTTGCATGTAGCTAAATTATAGTTCTCGTTATCTCACACGCCAGCCTTAAGTAGTACATTTTGTACTCATTTGCTTTGCTTAACAACTTTGTTGCAGAGGAGGTAGAGCCCAAAGGGCTTTACTTTTGTGAGCTGTGCGGTGGTTGGGAGAGCGACTAGCTTGGCGGTCCGGTTAGTTGCCTTGTGGGCTAAAGGCACACTGGTTGGCTCTTATTTTGGGCTATCTTTATGGCACTTTTGCTTCCGCTGTGTATTCTTGTAGACTTGTTGTTATTTGGCCAGTCGGCCTCTCTTTTGTAATAACTATCCCTTATTTATGTTAACTTCTGGTTTGTTGCTTGTTCTGTTCTATGTGTTTGAATGGAATTGATGCAACCTTTTGTAATGAGTTGTGTGTACTGCATTCTTGGGAAGTACATATATCTCGAGGCACGGTTTATTTAGTTGATAATACTAGGGTCAAGTGGATGACTAAGTATTATGAGCTTAATAAATCGGGGTCTCACAATTATTCACTACAAAGCAAGACATCTGATGAGCAAGGCCAGCTCCGTTGTCCTTTGAAATGCTGCCAACCAAATAAGTCAGAAGATCATGTATGTACTCACCGTTCAAAGATAGGACATAGTGCCGATGACCACAAAAACAATTGTTCCAGCTGTGAAGGGAAGCATTCCTTTGGAGAATGTCCAATGAGAAAGATCACATGTTTACATAGAAGGCAAGGATCATTGCCCGAGTCAATGCCTCATGTTTCAAGCTAACTTCTACAATACAACATCAAGAAGAGAATTTCCGAGCCATCGTCACCAAGCATTAGCAAAAGGAGACAAGCCGTTGTCAAGATAAGATATGTCACCAAGAGTCGGAAGAGCAATGTCGGTGTTTTAGAACCGATCTTACGAAAGATTGTTTGATTCGGGGTCTCCAAGAATGGAATCACGCAGAGATTGACACGGTATTTTATACAGTGTTCAGCCTTCTCCAAAGAGAATAACAACCCTACTCCTGTGTGTGTATGATATTGAGTGTGTTTCAGACAATCGAGAGAAAAGACTAAGACTATTACGTAAAATAGTGCCTGCCTTGCAGTATTCTCCGATTGCTCTTCAAATGTATGTATCTACGCCGTGATCGCCTCCTTTTCCTCTCTCTGATCACTGCCTTTATATAGTCGTGAAGGTTTGGGCCGTTTTCCCCTGTTGAAGAGACGCCTCATCAAATCTAGTAATGGACGCCTGTTGACAGTAATCACCGGGGTGTTAACTCCTCCACGCCGTTTGGCAGTTACTTGTCAGAGATAATGGGGTATTACGTGCTATTACTTCGTAGAGTAACAGCGTATGCTGACTGCTTGAATTCCTTAATCAATTGGACCCACTTGCTTGTAGGTTTTATTGATCATAAGGTAGTCGTGGTTGACCTGGTTGTAGAAGAGCTTACGACCATGAGGTAGTCGTAGAATAACTTACGACTATGTAGTGATCGTAGAAGAGCTTACGACCATAAGGTAGTCGTAGTAAGACTTACGACTATGTAGTGGTCGTAGAAGAACTTACAACCATAAGTTAGTCGTAGCAAGACTTACGACTATGGGGGTGGTCGTAGAAGAACTTACGACCATAAGGTAGTCATAGCAAGACTTACGACTATGGGGGTGGTCGTAGAAGAACTTACGACCACTTGGTAGATTTCTCCCTTGTAAACATAAGGGGTATACCTAGGGACCATATGACATCATATTTACCCATAATAAGAATTATAGATAAAAGATAAAATGAGGATTATTAGATCCTCGTCAAGCAACATTCCGACCTTGTCAACCAACCTAAGAAGAACAGTATGCCAATATCCAAGTGTGCTTCCTGTGTGCCGAACAGAGTCCCTTGCCATGTGATGCCCTGCAAAGAGACAAGCAACAACCTATGGAAAGGATAGTCATTTTACCATAGTCTCACTAGACAAGTCACAATGGTCGACACGTGTGTGCTACAGCTGTCGTGGAAAAGGTTACTATAGCAGTTAGTATCCTTAGAAGAACCAATCACCCACTTTAGTCACAACCATTCTAGAAGTCACTTCGGTTAAGATTGTAACACACAGAGCTTGTGGTAAAGCAACAAGAGCCGTTTGTCCTAAGAAGAAGCCAAAGAAGAGGCATTTGATCAATAACTTTACTGAGAAGGCCTAGATTGATGATGCCATTTCTTGCAAGGCCATGCCTTCATTCGCAACGGTTAAAGTCAGAGAATCGTTGAAATCTCCCCTTTTGTTTGAGAGAAAAAAGGTGGACATCTTGGTAAGCAGGTTTGAAGAAATAGCATTATTGGAAAATAAATCCTTGGATACCAATCCGAGGATATATCTTTGTTAGACGGATAATCAAGCGTTGAGTCGTGTTGATTGAAGGCCATAGTGTAATACTCATGAAAAATGATGTTGAATTCTAAGCCACCACTTTGCATAGTTGTGAGGCAACAGTGAATAGTTTGAGGACCATAGCCATAGGATAATGCTTCTATCTGCAAGAGAATTTGCAGCTATCATTGCAAGTAATCTATGCAACATGCAACCATGAAGTTTCGATATTGTAAAACTTGTGTATGGATTGATTCTACAATAGAGGCTGAGTACATTGCATCTTCCGAAGCTACAAAAGAAGCCATATGGATTAGGAAGTTCATTAATGAACTAGGTGTGGATTCTAATGCTTCCAGTCCAATGGATCCCAATTGTGATATGTGAGAACCTGGGCAATTAACTTGTAATACTTAACCCTCCAAGTGGCCCTGGCATCACAAATTAAATTTCTCTTTCTCAGCATATTATGTACCTCCCAAGAGCGGTACACTTACACCATCACAAACATCAATATCAATCCATACACAAGTTTTACAATATCGAAACTTCATAATTTACAACATATTGAACTTATAAGGTTCAGTTTCATACAATAGGGCCGATCGGCCAAATATCTAGATGAAATAACAAGTACGCAGTGGAAAATAGTGAATAAACTGAGATAAAAACATGAATTAAACATCAATAAGTCCCAATTTCTTGCCATAACCCGCAGGGCAATCGACTAGGTTCAAACCATAGCAAATCGATGTTCCTACGCAATCTTTCTTACTCGATTCGATCTCAATACCTACTGTCTAGATTAGTAAATGAAAGCAAAGAGTGAGTACACAAATGTACTCCGTAAGACTTTACCAAGCCTATACATAGCTACATGCAAGCTTTACTCAAAGGAAAAGGCTATAGGGTTAATTTTCAGCACAAAGCAATATTTCAATTGAATACAAGTAGTAGATTCAAATGGCAAGTTAGCAAACATTTTTAATACTTCAAATAACAGTGAGAAATTAATAGTAGACATCAACAGAACATCTACAGGTGGCTGCCCTGCAGCACACAAACATAGCATGAGAAACCATTCTCAATACTACCCAATCAAGTTTTAAGTTTTAAATTCCAAAATGTTTAGTCTAATTCTTACACGGCGTATCCAAGCGTGTCCATAACCTAGGATGAGACTATTCAAATAGTTTAAACCCTGCAGGGGTGTACAACTTTACCTACATGTCAGACCGTTCCTTTTGCCACCGGATAAAGCACACTTCCGAAGGTATGCCGGCAGAGCTAAGTCCTACGAGACGTTTTCCAATATAATGCATTAACTACGAGTCGCCTGTTTGGATAGAAACCCATACGTTGTGTCAGAGTAACCGGTAAAGCTTCGGTCAACTACCCCTTGGGGTAAAGCCTTAGACAACTACTGATGCTCCTCGGGATGGGGGACCTAGACAGGAACCCACCCCGCACACCCAACAACAACAGAACATTTTTTAACACAATGCACACCCACCACCTGCGACTCGAAGCTAACGCACACCAAAGTACTAAGTCAAGAGGGGTCCCATATGTCCCTCATGTGGATGCACGAAAAAATGCTCGGTACGGTGGCGCAAGTAATTCGGTCCTTGTTGACTCAGGTACGAGCCACACACCCAATAACCAGACCAACAACCATTTGCCCGAGTCCAAATCATTTTATTTTTATTTTTAGTTTTCCAAATATAATAGCATAGGGTGCTGGATATAACATAATAAAAATGATTTTTGTGATCAAGGTCATCGACAAAGTCGACGACCGCCCAATCTACTAGAAGCTAAGCAATGCTAAGCAAGACACCGAATAAACATAAATAGACCATATAACATCCACCGGGCTCTAATTCACTAGCGAAATTATTAACTCAGGCTAGTGGCAGGGGATAAACAATTTTAGGGAATTCATGCAATAGGATTGACTACCTCTAATCGCAAACATAACTTGACAAATTAAGCATGGATACATACAGTTGTGAAACAAGATAATAATTTTTGAATGTAATAGGATCAACATGCATCAATGGAATGGGTGCTTGAATTTGCTTGCTGGTACCCTGGACACCCTCACGATCATCTCTGTTGCACTCCTGAATCATCGTCATCTAACGATAAGTACCGATAAAACGAAAACACCGAATAAACACCAAAATTCCAAATGTCTCCAAAAATTATAAAATTAATACAAAAGGTATATTATGATTTTAGATGAATTTAGAAATAAAAGTTATTTGATTAATACAAAAGTCTTATTACTAATTTTCGATAGAACCTCCTTTGTATAGATGGCTATATCGGGGGTTCAAACAGTTTAATATGGCAACATTCAAAATTCCAATCATCCAATTTAAACTAATCATCAAAGAACACCCAAAATATGCTAAACAACGAAAGCATAATCAAAAGGGCATTCATAATCCTCTAATCAACGCTATTACAATTAATTCCAAGCATAAGGCGTAATCATAAACAATCCTTTAAGCAGTTTACTCAAATACTTAAATCATAAACCAATCTATTCAAATGTGAATGGTTCGTGCCAATATGCAACCACTCTTAATTCTATTCCCTCCCCTGCATGCCGTTCACTTATGGGGTACCTAAAACAACACAAACAACAGCAAGAGTGAGTCCAATGACTCAGCAAAGTACAAATAATAGGACATTATAATACACAATTATAACATCAACATCTATTCCCGAATCTTTACAATAAAACATATCACATGCTTATGCAATGCAAATGCGCAATGCATCTTTTTCCTTTTACTCTCTTTGCATTTTGCCGGTAATACAGGGTATGCAACCGTCGATGCATACCCATGCCTGTGCCTTCTAGCACAGGGGCCATAAGCCCATACTCCACAAGTATGGGGACCACAAGCCCACACTCCACAAGTGTGGGGACCACAAGCCCGTCATATACATGACGGGGACCTCAAATAAATGCTTAGTCACCACGTGACCAAGCTTCAAATATGATAACATCATGCACATGAACAGTTACTCTATCCATCATTAACATGTATTAGCAGTAGTATCATACATGAATAAAACTTACACATACTTCTAGCATTCACAATCATTAACATACATAGCATTCTAACATCCATGCATAATGAATATGTACATAATACTTGCAACCATGATCAAACACTCATAGGTAATCTATCAATAAATGTACTTGCCTCAACTATGCGAAAATGGAGGACGCAAAGAGGGCGCTGCCCCCGGGACCAATCCCCCACCTGAATTAATTTAACAAGCACTCTAAAATAGCAATTCTGAACAAAAACAAAGCTAGAAGCAAATACGAATTTGCTACTCTCTCTAGCGCATTCCCAACTCCAAACTCCTAAACATCAGTCCGTCCCCTCAACAGACAGCCCCATTCTAAAATCCATAACTTTTAGTACATAGATCCAAATGGAGCGTTCTTCGACTTTCTGGAAAGCTTATAAGATTGCCTACATAAACTTATTTGGCGAGCTTCCCAGATTCAGCCATCTTCTACCCTTACCAAACAGGTTAAAAGAACAACAAAACCACGACAGTGGTTTTGGACAGCAAGACTAAAATTGACATATCTTACAGTACAGTTATCCAAAATTTGTGTTCTTTAGCTTTCTGGAAAGCTAATCAAAATATCTAAAACTTTTGTTGTGGTGAGATCTTCTAAAATATCTTTAACTATCTGCTTAAGACTGATTAATAATAACTAACAGAATTATAACAGAACTACCGAACAGCAGTGCTACGAAATTCATAACTCCTAATTCGCTCATCCAAACGACCTGATCCAATACTCTATGGAATTCTTGTGACATCGCCCACAACTTTCTAGGAGGCGGCCTGGACCAAATCCGCAGTTAACTTCCTCAAAACCATCGGCCAACACTGATTGCACTAAACAGATCTACTACCGACATCGCCTAATTACATGATTAAACTACTAAACGAATGGAATCAGGGTTTACCCTTGTAGAACCGTTGAAGAAAACGAGGAACACCACGCGATCTCTCTCCTTCCCTTCTCCCTCCTTCTCCTTCCTCTTCTTGGCCAATCGATCACCCGGGAGAATTGCCCTCTTCATCCACTTGGTCGGCAGCAGCAAGGGAAGATCTTGGCCGGCAGCAGGGGATTCACCAATGCATGGAGGCACTGTTGGAGGGGAGGGGACGCAGGGGGTCCAGAGGGTGACGGCCAAAGGAATGGAGGGATGGGGGTGGCGGCCAAGGCAAGGGAGAGGGGGAGGAAAGGGGGGTGGCTAGGGTTTTGGGGGGAGGGTGGCGCCTCCCCCCCCTTTTGGTCGGCCACCATCAGGCCACATGGGCCAAGGCCTAGGCCTAGGTTGTCCATCTTTTGCAGAAAACCCCCCTTTCTACTAGCTATTAAATCTAATTTATATCTAGTCCTTCTCCTAATTCAATTATTCTCTCCCGAAATTGAATGGAGTATTACATTCTACCCCCCTTAAACAGAATTTGACCCCGAATTCTCACCACGCTTAATCGTCATATAAGATTCACAGCTAAAAACTTACTAACGTTACGACGTACCTGCTGTGAATAATTCTGGATATTGCTCATGCATACAAGACTCCAATTCCCAGGTGGCCTCTCTCCCGGTCTACTGCGACCATAGCACCTTGACATACTTCAATGTCTTATTCCTTAACACTCTTTTTGACCTCTCCAGGATTTGTACCGGCTTGGATTCAAAGGATAAATCTTGCTCAATGGTCAAAGGTTCTAGCGGAATAATGTGCTCCGGATCTCGCAAGTACTTCCTCAACATGGAGACGTGAAAAACATTATGTACACCACGCATGGACTCTGGAAGGTCCAAACGATATGCCAATTTTCCAATCCGAGCCATGATCGAAAAAGGCCCAACATACCTCGGGCTAAGCTTCCCTTTGGTACCGAATCGCACCACACCTTTAGTGGGAGACACTCTCAAGAGCACCTGGTCCCCCACTTCAAATTCCAAATCTCATATCCTCACATCAGCATAACTTTTCTGCCTGCTCTGTGCTGCTAGCAAATTTTGCCTCACTAGGGCCACACACTCAATAGTCTTCTGTACCCAATCCGGCCCCAAAACTGCCTTCTCACCCACTGCCTCCTAACAAAGTGGTGATCTCAGACTACGCCCATACGTAACCTCGAATCTGCAAATTTAATACTAGAATGGTAGCTATTGTTATAAGCAAACTCTGCCAATGGCAACTGATCTTCCCAACTACCCTTCCAAGACAAAACATAGGACCGCAACATGTCCTCTAAACTTTGAATGGTACGCTCTGATTGTCCATCTGTCTGTGGGTGAAATGATGTACTAAGACGGAGCTGAGTGCCTAGTGCACTCTGCAAACTCTCCCAAAACTTGGAGGCGTCTCTGTCAGAAATGATGGTCTTTGGTATACCATGCAGCCTCACAATCTCACGCAGGTAGATGGGAGCCAAATCGCTCGCTGAGTTGGTCGTGCGGATAGGAATAAAATGTGCTGATTTATTGAAACAATCCACTATCACCCAAACTGCATCCTTCCCTCGCGGCGATCGAGGTAACGCAACCACAAAGTTGTAACACCCCAGCACAACATGAGCCTGGAATGCTACTAAATTAACATTAAACAAATCTAAAGTACGACAATTTACTAAATTTCGGCAGAACCTCCTTTGTATAGCTAACTATACGGAGGTTCCAACAGTTAAATATATCATAACTAAATATTCCAACATCCAGTATCATCAATAAGCATTCAAAACAAGCTAATCAACTTAAGCATATTCAAAGATATCCAAAATATGCTACTCATCATTATTACAAATAATCCGATGCATGAAGCATAACCATAATCAATCCTTAAGCAGTTTGCTCATTTATTATGGTACGATCTAAAATTTAATCAACTT
Organism: Phyllostachys edulis; assembly: GCA_036346405.1. NCBI lineage: Eukaryota > Viridiplantae > Streptophyta > Magnoliopsida > Poales > Poaceae > Phyllostachys > Phyllostachys edulis. The sequence goes on along the minus strand of CM070547.1, from coordinate 38,110,157 downwards.
TAAAGATGCGTGACAGTGTGTGAATCCAACTCAAGTCTATTCCCTCCCATGCATGCCGTTCTTGCAAAGGGTACCTAAAAGCACAACAAAAGCAAGAATGAGCCCAAAGACTCAGCAAGTACCAATAATAAAACATTAAACTCACAATTATAGCATCAACATCCAATTCCAAAGCTTTACTCTAAACATATCACATGTTTATGTAATGCAAATGTGCAATGCATCTTTTTCTCTTTTACTCTTTTCACATTTTACCGGTAATGCGGGGTATACAACCGTCGATGTATACCCTTGTCTGTGCCCTCTAGCACAGGGACCAAGAGCCTATACTCCACAAGTATAGGGACCACAGCCCATCATCTTCATGATAGGGACCTCTAACCAATGCCCATACTCCACGATTGCGGGGACCACATGCCCGTCATCTACATGACTGGGACCTCAATTATACATACTTGGTCACCACGCGACTAAGTCTCAAGTATGCTCTCAATGTGCACATGAACAATTACTCTATCTTTCAGTAACATGTATAGCAACAACATCATACACGAATAACACTTAATCATATCTCAAGCATTCACCATCTTTAATCATACATATCACACTATCTACCATTCATAGCTAGTATGTATCAAAATACTATCACTCACTATCAAACATTCATAATTATTCTGTCAATCAGAGTACTTACCTCAACCATGCGAGAATGGAGAACGTGAAGAGGGCGCTGCCCCCAGGACCAACCCCACAGCTGAATTAGTTTAGCAAGCGCTCTAAGACAGCAATACTGGACCAATAACAAAACTAGAAGTACAAACGAATTTGCTATACTCTCTAGCACAACCCCAACTCCAACTCCTAAATGTCGATCTGTCCCCTCTGTGGACAATCATAATAAAAAAATTCACATCTTTTAGTACAGAGGTCCAAATGGGGTGTTCTTAGACTTTATGGAAAGTTTATCAAATTCTCCAACTAAACTTAGTTGGTGAGCCTTCTAGATTCGGCCATTTACAACCCCTACCAAGCTAATTAACAGAACACCTAAATCGTGTCGGGTTTCTGGACAGTAATATTAAAACCATCATATCTTTCAGCACGATTGTCCAAATTTCATGTTCTTTAGCTTTCTGGAAAGCTGAGCCAATTATCTACATCTTTTGTTATAGTAAGCGTCTCTAATTTTTCATTTAACTATTCTCTTAAGTCAGATTACTAAACAGTATCAAGATACCGACAGATTTGCAGAACAGCAGCGCTATAAAATTCATAACTTTGGAACCGTTCGTCCAAATGATGTGATCTAGTACTCTACGGAAAGGTATCGATGTCGCCTATAATTCTCTAGGAGATGTCCAGAATGGATTCTTCCATTAAACTACTCAAAAATTCCGGGAAATCCTATCTGCTCTAACAGATCTAATTACCGACGAAGCTAAATAATCAATTAATCGACTAATCACAAGGGAATTGGATCTTACCCTTGACGAACCGCTGAAGATCACGTACCAAGGCTACGATCTCTCCCCTTCCCTCTCTTCTCCCCTCTCTCCTTCTTCTCCCTTCTTTGGCTGGCCATCACCAATGCGACCTTCTTCTTATTCCCTACTCGGCAGCAACGGAGGGGAGGTGGTGCTACAGTACCGGCAGTGCTACAGTGACCTCGAGCTACAGTACCATCTAGGATTTGGGTGGCCTTCCCCCTTTCTTTTAAGGCCGACCAACTCAAATGGGCCAAAACACCATGGGCCAAAGGCCCAGGTTCTCCAATAAGAGAAAAAACGCCACTCTAAAACCTCTAATTCTTTCACTAATTCTATTTAATTTCAGTACTAATCACTTATTTATTTTATGTTAAAGCGGGATATTACAAAAGTCCTTGGAGATGTCATCCCAAGGCCATTAAGGGACCTCCAATGGCTGCAACAACCCTGCAGAACGCTTATGTTCTGCCTTCACCTGCTTACAAACACCACAAGAGGCCACATAATTAGCAATATCCACCTTCATCTACTACAAGAAAAATATACATACAACAACGCATAACTCACAACGGAAAGCACATGCGTTGTAGGACCAACTCAACCCACCATCTCTCACATCCAAATAAAACTGCCCGACTGCTCCCTCTATACCCATCTTATCCTTTAACTCCCCTCCTCCCCATCCCTTACGCTTCAATCTTCCTTCAAAAAATCCGCTGCCCTGTCCCATCCCCCGATTCCGCGCCGCTCCCCACTCGTCGCCACCGTGCCGCCCTCGCCCATCGCCGACCCACCCTCGTCCGCTGCCGACCTGCCCTCATCCTCGCCCGCATCCTCCGCCTCCAGGGGCAGACCCTCCCTTCGGGCATGCTCAGGCGACTGCCCAAGCTCCCCTCCGGCGCGGAGACCCCTCTTCCCAGGCGATGGCGGGGCGGCGGGCGAGGGCAGACGGCGAGGGAGCACAGCGCGGGTGGCGGAGGAGGCCCCGGCATCAGAGAGGCGGCACCCACAGTAGGATGGGCCAGACGCTGTGCCTCGCCCACCCGCTTGTCCTCTGGGTGGTCGTCGAGGCCAGCAAGCCCACCCCCAAGGCTGCCGCGGCACTCCACCGCACCGCTGTCATGCACTGCTACGTCAGCTAATGTGACAAGCTCGCTGCCACCAACGCCTCCTCCTCCATTGACTACCGCCAACATCAGATGAATGCCCGCCCTGGAGATGGTAAAGAACCACCGGCACCATCTACTTCGCCGACGAGGAGGGCATCTACTCCCTATAGCTCTTCGACCACCTCCGCCAAATCCATGGCGAGCTCGCCACGATCCCCGTAGCCGGCGCTTCAGCCTGAGTTTGAGATCTCACGGCAGTCCCATATCTTCGCCGCGGTGAGCCCCCCACTTTCTCATTCCTTACTTTTTGCTTCTTGGTTTTTGCTTCATCTTTTTGTTTTTATTCGTCACTCTTGGGAGTGGTGAACTCAAGCAGTTGTCCAAGAAAGGTGATAGATCTCGATGAGCTGAGGATGCTTGTGGCTCAGGGCGTCCCCAACGTCGCCGGCGTCGGCTCGACTGTGTGGAAGGTACTCGATTGGCTCATCTTTTGATTATTTTCGGATTTGTTCTGTAGTCAGAGGCTGGAGGCTAGGTTCTTGGAGGCAATGGCAATACAAAATGCAAAGGAGACTACTTTTTGTTGTATGCTGGCCTTAATTTAGATAGCTAATTGTTCTACCGTGTCGAGTTTCTGATCAATGTGCATACATGTCCTTTAGTCTATCCTTTCGCTTTATGATGCCAACGTCAGGTTAAAAAGCATCTGCCTTTTGGTCCTTTCATGTTCATGTACTTCCTGCTGTAAATGCTTTGTGATGAATTATACTGATATGGTTAGTGTGAGGGAAAAGATGCCGTCAAAACTTTTGATTTTTGCCTTTTCAATGATAGTACCTTTGTTGATTTTGCAACTGCTACTGGGCTATTTGCCCAATGATCATGCACTGTGGGAGCAGGAGTTGGCAAAGAAGAGATCACAATCTGCAGCCTTCAAAAACGAGTTCCTTAGCAACCCTGTATGTCACTTCATATTCAGATTAGACTACTGGTATCTTGATTGGAATTTTTAGTTCCACACATGGTACCTAGTGTTGGACCAGTGATGCCTAGTTATATCCACACAAGAAAATAGAGATCCTGAACTCAAATTTTGCTAGGTAGGTGGAAATTGTGCGACGAGAGGAACCAGAAGGCCACGGCAATGAGAATGCAGAGCATGGCGAGAATGGGTTGCTTCATAGGTCAAAGGTAACCCAAGAGGAGCACCCTTCCTAGGGAAGACCAGTGCATGGAATCAGTTCTTTGAGGTACCTTCATGCCTTTGGATGTTATCTTAGGGCCTGTGCGTGTGTTACACATGTTGTTTTTGTTTATTTACCTAGAAATTCTGGTAACATATTGTCGCTAGTTGAATTTTTCATAGATCTTGTATTAGAACATTGCTGGATTAGTGCCAGTGGTGGGTGTGCTTACGTTTTTCTTTTCAAACTAACATTAGTATAAATTTAGAGCATTTATGATTTGATCATAACAAGGACTAAATGCAATCGAGTAATTTAAACCACTCATCCGATTATAGCACTTTAAAATTTAGGCCCGCTTTGATTTCAATTTGTTAAGATGCACATTGAATGTCACGCTTTGATAATATAGTGCAAAAGCAGTCACGAACTATTTGAAGAAATTATCCTAGAACCGGTAGATTTGCCCTTTAGTTTCGTAGCATACATCTTTTCTGCTTGTGTGTATTTGTATTTTCAGGTTGGTGTGCAGTGTCCGAGAGTCATTTCACCACCTTGCATCATCCTTATGTTGGTAATTTATTCTGCCTTGGAATGTATCTTCCATACAAGATTCAGAAATTATGGAGTAGATTGACCGTGATGTAAAGCGACTCACCCTAACATGCATTTCTTCCGTGGAGACTCGTCTTTTGTAGAGTCCAATCGTAAATCTTCACTATCTAAGTCTAAATAGTGCTCGCTCAAATACCGGCCGATCGCTTGTGATTCGACCAGAATCTCTGAAAAATGTACTAATTATCTTTGCCAAGTGAATGTCGGAATAAGATATGTACAAGGATGAATGAAATTTTGGCACCGCTTTCTTTGTATTTCGAATGATCCAGATGATAAAAATGTCTGATGGAGTAAAAGATTGTTTTACCATATGCTTAATGCCATTTGTTGTAGAGCGATCGTTGAGGCACTTCCTATTTGGTATAGTACTATAGTCATGACTATGAGACTATCTATATCATGATGTCGCTATTTGGAATCCTTACGTAACTTTGCAGAGGCTGATTCTTTCTCCCGCTTCGTGGAGTTTCTTAGTGAGTTTAGAGACAACTGCTAGAAGCTAGACAACGATCTTTGTTGGTATTCGAGGCACGCCTCCAAACTATCGCAACTTCTAGCTAAGTATGATGGAGAGCTTCAGACCATTTGGAAATAACTACGTATAAGTCTTCACGCATTAAATAGCACCGCCCATGCTGTGCTTAGGGTGGTCCTAACTTGTCGGGTGAAGTGTTCAAATCTCGCTGCACTGCTCCGATCCGACATGGACCTACAACATTCTTACAAGAGTTTTGTTGTAATGTTTGGAAACATTATAGCAGAAATCCACACTTCCAAGAATCGCTATCCTTATAGAATTGCTCGCAATCATATTGACAAAAGCATGGTTTTCAGAGGTTAATCCCCAATTCTATGCATTCGTGGATAACACTACTGTTAACCCAGAGTTCAACTGTGGACACTATTCATATATGGGACACACTATTAAGTGACACAGATGGTCCTTAGGTAACAAACAACACGCTCTATTTTATTCTGCAAACCTTTGGTTCTAGATCGTTGCCTGAAACTTTATACTGCCGAACGCAGGAAGCCTTGCTTAGAATTTGCTGCGTGATGCTGATCCTTGTCCGGAAACGCGTCTTGGCCGGTGATTTTGCTTCCAATCTTGCTTGGCTACCTGCAGAAAACATATCACAAGAATATACATGCATCTTGCTTGCCAGTAGCTTATATTAGTTGATCAGCAATTTATACTGAGCCAGTCAAGATGACAAAGCTCCATCGTTACCATTGCTTGGTTACCTACCCATTCATTGCCTAAGGTTGTCATCCACACAAAAAATCATTTTCATTTTAGTATAAGCAGGGTGAAGTTTACCACTTCTAAACCAATGAAATGCCTTTTCCTTTTCTGTTTGAGCAAGTGGTCTTCGTCTATATTACATACTACTAGCAGTACCACGTCCATCTGTCAGATTATTAGTTAGCTAAACAGATTTTCAAATAGATTCAAAATTTAGCAACGTGATTTCCACTCTACAGTTACTCTCAAATAAAAATTCCACTCAACAATTACTGTCCATCAATTGTTGTAAAATTGTAAGGTGCTCCTTTTAGTTTTGTTACTTTAATATTGTGATTTTGTTTCTTCCTAATGGTGCATTAATGGACTCTAATTTTTCATTGTAGGTTGATAAGATAAATGGATGATGCTATGGATGACATGTTCAATGCAAGGTGGAGAATGGTGACATAGGCAGATGATCTTCATTACATTTAGATTACATTCTGTTAGGAAATTATGTTCAAGATCTTCATTACATTTAGATTTCATTCGGTTAGGAAATGATGTTAAAGTAAAATATTTATATCATGTCTTATGTGAATGGTTCTGTGTGTAATGCAACAATTTGTTTATAATATATGAGTGTTCTTTTTAACCATGCTATGATCGATAATGATTTTTTTTTACTTTGACTTCTACACATTTATAATCGTTGTAGCAACCTAATTATATCCGTTGCCAAAATAGCAAAACTCATCTGTATGGCAAGTACCAACGCTTCTATGCGTTGTGATAATATAATTATATCCATTGTTAAAATAGTAAAAGTTATCCATGCATGGTAAGTACCAACGCATACAAGTGTAGTTACAACATGACTATATCCGTTGCTACTTCGCAACGTCTTTTCATATCTATTACCAACGCTTATTTATCTATTGTAATAGACTCTCGCAACGGCCTCAATGGCAACGCATTGTAAATGCGTTGGTATAGACCGTACCAACACTTATTTGGATTTTCACCAACACATATATGTGTTGGTAAAGGGGTGTTCATCTTGTAGTGATCCTTTTCCACCTGAAGTTTTGCTTCAGATCACGGTACATCTTCGTCTTACCCGGATGAACAGTATACGGGGTGCGATGTGCCTCCCTCAAGATAGCATCTTTAACCTCCGCCTTCTGGGGCACACAAAGGCGACCCTTAAACCGCAAAGCACCTGAACTATCCAAACTGAAGTGTCCTTTTCCCATATCCAGATGTTTTCTAACACTCTGCAATAATCAGTCATTCTGCTGTGCTTCCTGCACACATTCTGGAATGGCTGACTCCAGGATCAACTGTGTCTCAACATGTGCCGTGCTTGCATAGCAATAAGATATCCCCATGTAACACCCTAGCTATGCGGTAGCCCAGATGTTACCTAAAAAACTAACATACAACAACAATACAGAATAATTTCAACCATCTTTCAAATAATAACATAAAAGATCAATATCTAGTAGAATAAATATAAGATGTGAATCTAAATTTGTCAACAAATCAGTCTCAATCATCCAACCATATTGAATCAATTATGATAACACTATCAAGAGTCTATACGAGGTTCATTAAGCCATTACAAATTCAACCATATCATAAAGAATGATAATATCAACTATCAACATCTATTTAATACAATCCCATAATCCATCAACCAAACATTCAAGAATGAATGACATAATGCTAATAATCAACGCTATCACAATCCATAAATTCTCAAAAAAAGGATACCACTTATCAACGGAGCATAAATCAACTTAAGAAGTCTTCTCTTTAACAACTAAGTTAAAACAATCCAACATTACTAAGCTCAGGCAGATAATGACCAAATAGCTACACCTAAAGTATCATTGACCAATCAAGCAGCGAGGATGATAAAATAACTGAAATAGAACCGTCTAATTCATCGAATGATTTAAATGAACTTAAATGGCGAAGAATTAAGAACACTAGAAGTTCACCCGCACCATATGGTGCGGGCTATAATGGTCTGACAGTGAGTGTAAATTAAGTTATATTAGATAGATTATATCATTTGTAGCGTAGTTATGTAGTTTATTGTAGCATCTGTTGAATTAACAAAATAGTTATTATCTGTAGGATCGACATAAAGAGCGATATAAATAGGAAGGGAGTGACGAAAGGATATGTATATACAAACTGCAGTCAGTTTTGGATATAGGTGAGAAGTAAATATTTACAAAACAGAGGAAGGAAGCTTCACATTTACAAAATAGAGAAATATAAATTGTAGCTAGTGTTGGACATAGGTGAGTTGTAAATATTTACCAAACAGAGCAAGGAAGCAGCACGTTTACAAAATAGAGCAAGAAAGTAGCAAAAATATATGTACATAGAAACCGAAGCCACTGATGGATCCAGGTGAGCTGAAAGTGTTTACAAAATAGGATTTGCAGGAGTAGTAACTTAGTTCACATGGGTGCTGTAATGTACAGTATTGATAGAACAATGGTAAAACGGGTGGAGAAAAGCGCAAGTTGTTAAGCATGAGTTGTTCCTGGGAAGTAGTGATTGTTGCGGCGGTCTCAAAAGACGTATGTAAAGGCTGTATAAAGTAGCAGTTAGTTAGAAGCATTTTAAACGAATAGATATGCTGTAATTATTTTTTCTTTTTACACTATGACTGTTTTAATAGAATGTATGTGGTTATTAGAGCTAGATATCTGCGTAGGATGAAACGTTTATGAAAAGCATATATCAGTATACAAATATGAGGAATGGTGTTGTTTAGATAATATGGTTTGGAAATTTTCTTTTCTTTTTTTTATACATACCTGAGTTGCCGTGTGACTGGCTATAGCTTCATAGTCAATAGATAGATTTCTTTGAATAGGCTGTGCTGAAGTATTGTCTCTGTGACTATAGTAAATCTGAAATGATTAAGCATTTGTAGGCTATAAAAGGATATTGGTTAGAATCTGGGAATTTCATTGGGAAGGGGATGACCATCGTCAATGTTGCAGAAATCCAATAGCAAAGGTTTTAGGGTTAGTTAGCAGCTATAAAAAGAATATTGATTTAGATAATTTGTTTCTTAGCTAAAAAGTGGAGGTGAGTTTAAAATTCAAAAACCAGTTAAGTCAACATGGCATGTTTTTTTTCGTGTATAGTCTTAATTACAATAGAAGAAAAGGTGGTTTAGCAATTTGCATGCTTGTCTGATCGGTAAAGTGGATAATGTTTTAAGCGGTTAGGTATCGGTGTGCTATCTGTAGGACAGTGATGTCTAAAAAAGATGAGTTATGTTTTTACTGGAATAGATTGTACCTGTTGTTTCTGTAGTATATCTAGTAGTCATGGTAGGGTTTCTTCTATAAATGATACTATATGCTTGTGTGTATTATATAGGGTATCTATTAGATAGAAAGGTAGTTATAGTGTAAGGATGTGCATACATGAATATTGTAAAGCTAAGAATAGAATAGCTGTAACATTACCTCTAAGGCATCGATCTGTTGCTGTTCTGTTGATGTAGATGAATGCTGGTGTGTATATTCTTGGATTGATGGTACTGTTCAACCCTAAATCAGATCAGTAGTCAGATGCGCAGTGGGCCATTGAAAATGGATTGAGAAAAAATCATCTATGGAAGTGTATGTATTTACAGCTTGTGTTTTCTGGCGCGACGGATGTATTAGTTTGTGATCGGGTACGGAAAGATACAAAAGAGAGGTCAGTTCACTATCCAATGGAAGCGTATCTATTTTTGTAATATACTACATGTATAGCAAATATGTGAAAGAAATTTACATAAAGCTTATTATACAGGTGTGTGTAACATATACTATGATAGAGTTAAAGGTTCTTTATAGGATGGCTATAGATCTCATCTGATAGATAGCACTAAATCAACGATGTAAGAACATATGGGGTAGGAAAATCGCAAAATTCGAAATAGAACAGAGTGAATGTTACCTCTAGAAAATTTTTGTCCAGACAGCTGATCTAGTTCCATAGATAAAAAGGTTATATATAACATTGTAGCGCGGCATTGTTTGCGAAGCAAGCAAAGAGGACAGCAAGAACACTTGTAGCATTGTGAATAGTTATATGCCTGGCATAATGACTTTCTATGCAAACTTCTGTTGGATTCCAATGCATTAATATTGGAATAATCAGTCTTACATGAATAAAGAACCAACAATTCTATAGGCTAAACATCACCATATCATAGGAGTATTAAAGGAATCTAGGGAGCCTAAGCACTATGCAAAAGCATAAAAGCAGAACAGGTAAAAAGGTACGCAGTTACTAATAGACTGAATAGAAGTTCACGCGTGCACTGCATCTGCTATGAAGTATGGGCCCATGACTGGTTAAAGCAATGGCTTTGAGATCATAAAAGCATAATCTGTGGGATAGGGAGACACAAAGAACATAGTATTACCGAAAGCAAGACGCATAATAGAGTATATCTCCTTTCAATGGAATAAGAAATCTTAAAAGTGACAAAAAAGCGACAATGTTTTGTGGACATCAAAAGTGATAGCTCTCCATGGAGAAAAGAAAAGGAAGATAAAAGAAGCGAGCTATAAAAGATAAATAGAAAGATAGACTAAGAGGATAAGATACAGCAATGTTCAATCTCTGTTTAGGGTAGAAAAATCTGTTAGTTCTATGCTCCAGTTTCATGCTGTAGGAATGGTTAATTTTCATTTTATGTAATCAAATATAGAAACGTCCCTAATAAGAAAAAAAATCAAAATATAGAATGGAGATGACACAAATAAAATATAGTTGTAGTCTAGTCCAACTGTTCAACACAAATATGAAGAACACATAGTGGCACTACAGTAGTCCATTGGATGGCATACATGGCACAATTTTTTTTTGGGCAGTAATGGTGCCATGGTAGTGAGTATGTGGACATGGACTACAACCAGCATCACTAAAGAAAAGAGCATACTACTGTATGGGATCCATTATTTATCATAGTTTGGCAACCTATCGTTTGGTGATATTGAAATATTTTCACAGAAGACAGCCTACTATACATATAATGTAATAGTTAATATTTAGAACAGCCGAACAACCGGTGGTATTAACTGGATGCAGTAGTATTTTCTAAACTGAGGGTGCTTATATACACAAGCATCACAAGACAGCTAGTAAGTAGAACGAAACCTCAAAAGCTGTAGTTGGCATAAAAAATATATGATGTGGAATCAATAAAAATGTCTTCCATGTTTAGATATGTATTACACGTTCAGCACACAACATTAAAAAAAATTCAAATTACATTACGTACTAATTACAAAAGTCTGATAGTAGTAAGTAGATTTGCATAGCATAAATCAGATCCGCTATTGTTTAAGCACTTGTTGTAGCATGTGTTGTTGATGAAACATGTTTAGCAATTATAGAAGAGTAATGTGTCATGAGTAGTACAGAAATACACTTAATTTATATGCTATGTTGAATTGGTGAATGAATATACCAGAATTGGCACAAACCGATTAGAGTGTTGGCTTCCTGAGTTTGTTTTAAACCTGTTTTTTTGGTAGCAAACCGATTAGACTGTTGGCTTTCCGAGTTTGTTCTGAAGGTCTTGGATCAAAAATTATTCCATTGCTAGTGTTGACATGAAAATACTTGGAACATCCTGTGATGCAGTACTTGTTTTCTTCTAATATCACAACATCAATATAAATGAGATCTCCATGTAACTTGAGGAAACAATTAGTGATTGTTAATTCAGAAAAAAAACGAAACAGCGGGTGACAACCTTATATATAATGGTATCAGTGTTAGTCCTAACTCTATAACATGCATGTGAAGAAAGTCAGATATAATCGCAACATCAAAGCTCCATGAACAGCATTAATTTCGAGCATTTATAGCATAGGACAATAAATATATGCAAAGCAATATAAGGGAGGAGAGAAGGAACAAATTAAATAAAGACTCAGCATGGTTAGCCAAGCTTTAAATACTAAGAACAGATGAATGCGGAAAAAAAAATTATCGAATTAAGAAAACCTTAAGGCGATGGACATGGTACGTATATATTTTAGGTGCAAAAGGTTTTTTTTTTTATGGCTTGACATTGTCTCCACTCCCATTTGCAGGATGATCACTGGATGGTCTGAAAAGTATGTGTAAAGTGATAAATTACATACACGTGCATGGATGCACCATACTTGAATCAATTTTAAAGAAAAAAAATGTATTCTTATAAGCATTCTTAAAAAGGGCTGTAACAGCCCAAAATTTCAATTTCAGAGAAAATTTAAAATTTATTTATTTTTGTGGAAATTCTGAAATTTTTAAAACTTTTCCTAATTAGTTAAAGATAAAATAAATTTAACTACAAAATCTATTATCAAGTTTAAGTTGGAAATAATTTTATTAAGTCTAAAATGTCTCTAAGAATTTATGTGAATTTTTCTAGAATTTTTGGATGTTAATTGTTATATTCTAAAGCCTATTTTAAATTTCAGGATTAAATTAAATAGAAAAACAAAAGAAAACTTCTAAACAAAGATTTGGGCAAGCCTCGGCCCAACTCCTCTCAAGGCCCACACAACTAACTCATCAACCGTGACGATTCGCATCGGACAAAGAAACATGTGACCACGCCACACGCGCCTCTCCAAGCCTCACGATCCGCATCCAACGGCTTGACCTTTCTTCTTCCCTTCCATCTTCCTCGGCGTCCACAAGACGCGCCATGGCCGCCTTCACTCAAGCCTTAACGCCAAGACTTTACTACCCTTTTCTCGCTGTTAAATGCAAGAATCAAACCAGCGCCTCTCGCCGCGCTCACTCCGCCTGTTTTCCCCTCTTTAACCCTCTTTAATCTCCACTTCGCTCACCGCGCCATTGAAGCCACGCATACGATCTCTGTCTTATCGACCGCCTTAATTTCTATAAAAGGAGCACCGGTGCGCTTTGCTCCCTCAATCCAACGCGACCACTCACTCACTCTCTCGTTCTCACCTTGAGGAATTTGGAGATTTTTCACCGGCCAAGTTTTGAATTTTCTTCGATTCCGGCGACTCGTTGGCACCGCGTCCTCGTGGCCGTCATCTTCATCATCGTTGACTCATCGCGAACTCGCCGCTCATCTCCGTTTTGTCGAACGCCAGAAACATCTTCGTCACCATAAGCCGCCGCCGCCGCCGCTAAAACCTCAACGCCGCCGAGTCTCCGGTCACGTGCGCCGCTAATTTGGTAAGCATCGTGTCCGCCGTCTCCCTCTCTCGAACGCCCATTCACACCTCGCCGGGTGCGAAGGCGTCGGCGGTGTTGCCGAGTTCGCCCATCGAACCGGCGTGGCCATGCCACGCATAGCGCCAACGCGGCGCCACCTCAGCCAGATCCGACGTGGATGCTGCGTGGCGCCACGTCACCCTCACGGCGCCATATCACCACAACCCCAACCCTAAAGCCACATGGACTTAGTTCATATAGACCGTGTCTATGACACTTAGGCCCCACATGTCGAAAAAATTATTTTAATTCATTTAATTCCTGGAAAATCATCGCTGACGTCAGCATGCGCAATAATTAGAATTTCCTTTAGGAGAATAATTCGAGAAAATTGTTTAATAACAGATTTAGTTTAAAATTTGTAAAATTCATAACTTTTGCATTATAACTCCAAATTAGATGATTCAAGTTGCTAAAATTTTAGAAAATTATTGTCTAACTAAATAAAATATAATAAATCAATTTAGAGTCCATTTTAGTTCTGTTTTAGAATTTTGAATTCTTTTAAATATCAAATTTAAGATTAAAATTTGTAAAATTCATAATAATTGAATCCTAACTCCAAATTTAGTGAAACAAATTTCTAAAATTTTATAATTTGATTATCTAGCTCAATAAAATAAAATTATTATATTTAGACTTGGTTTATTTTGTATTTCTGAGTTTTATTTGAATTTTATTTGATTTGCCTTATTTTCACGCTTAGACTTTGGCGATTAGGGAATTTGATACTTCTCAAGACTTAGATTTTCCAGACTGCAACGAAGGCAAGTTATACTTTGACCATTTTGCCCCTATTATTTTAAAGTTAATTAAATTCAGTTTTTAAATTATTAATTGCATGCATAATTTTATTCAAATATTTCAAATTCCTGTTTAAATAATTAGTTATTCCTATTATCCTTGTATGCCAAATTTTGGATGTTGCCTTGACATTCCTTTGTCACCTTAGATAAATTATTATGTTTAATAATCAAATGCTTCGCAAAATACTTAGACCATGATTTATGTTTTGGGAGAATTTTAGCCAACTCAATAAAATTTGTTTGAAAATTAAAACTATGGTATTGTTTTACCATAGAGAAATTGTAAAGATGGTTTTATAGAAATAAAATCAAAAGGGTTTGGACTTGGGCGAAAAGGATGAATGGTGGGTGCGAGTTTATGCACGGCTTAGTCTCGTTAAGATTAAGACCTGTGGTTTAAATTGAATGACGCCCAAGTCAATTGAGGACCGGTCTTTGAGCGCATTTTGTTATGCCTTATCGTACAACCACATGTCCTGTATGGGCAGGACTTGGCTAAATAATTTGTAATACCTCTTAGTTATTTGTGCTATGTTGTATGTATGGGTGTCGGGTAGACAGCTTTTCCCATCTGGCGCAAGAGGGGTTTTGAGGACGGTCGATCAATGGAAGCGAAACCTTAGCGGCACAAGTACTTTGAGGTAGAACATTGTAACGGCCTTGTGATGTTTGCTCTCACACGCCTTAGGAAGCGTGGATTGGCCGACACAAAGAGTATAATATCTCGTGTGGGTAAAGTTGTACAAACTCGCAGAGTGTAAAACTATTCAATAGCGCGTCCACGGTCATGGACATGCTAGCAAAGCCACTCGAGTTAGTTTTGTTTTTGGTTTTAAAATGATTTCAACAGATAATTTCGTGATGGATAGTCCTGTGGGAAAATTGGGCGGGTAGCCATTGTGATTGGAGGATATCCATCATCTTTTATGGAGGTTATCCACAATAAACTATTGTTATTTAAAATGGTGATTTAGATTATTGTATAAAATGGCTTTGTAATCTAATATGATTATTTAAATTAAAACTGCTGCTTTACGCAAAATAACCTTGCCAATATCCTTTGTCTACCTTATGCATGCATATCAATTCCATATTGGGTGTAACTTGCGAGCACGGTAGTAGTGCTCACTCTTGCTGAATAATCTTTATTCAGGAGAAGATATCTATCAAGGCGGTGAGGATCTTGGCGCTTAGGTCGCGCCCCGAGCGATTTACTGCCCGTGGCGAATCGTTGGGTCTACTACTATTATTCGCTCATTGTGTTTTACTTTATTTGGCCTCGGGCCCTTTGTAATGAACTCTGATAAATATTAATAAAATGCGTGATATGTTTTGATTATCACTTTTGTTTGACTGTGTACATTAGCTATCCTCGGACTAATGTATGAACACAGAGAATTCGGGATCCTTCGCTCCCGGGTTCGACAAAAGTGGTATCAGAGCCATATCGATGTAGGGCGGGCCTTAGAATTTTCTTAAGGATTTATTTTTCAAAAACTAAACATATTTTGAGTCTATTCAAGAGTCTTCTCAACACTTCTTTTTAAAATGGTTATCAACTCATCTTATTCTTTAAATTGTAGATGGCTGAACAACCAACCCGGATTTCCCATGGAATTTTCACGGACACTTTGGTGCACTTCTATGGAAGATGATGCAACACTTAGGTTACAACCAGAGACCAACTTATCAAGGGTACATGTATAAAGTGGGGAACCAAGAGCGTTGGAGACTTGAAGTAATCCTCACGCCAACCTTCAACCAAACACAAACCACCACATCTTCGACGCCCAAAGAGGCGTGATAATTTCGTTGATGGACTTGAGGATGCAGCCAGAGAGGCAACACGTCGCCTCGCCATATTTACAACAATTATTTTGAGGACTCAGGGTTTCACTACCACCCCATGCACATTCCGAGGCTAAATTTGGATAGCACCTTTAGATCTGCTGAGTATGAGGACTCTCCTGAGCTTACTCACCAAGTGGACCTGTCTAAGGCAATGGATTATGCCTACGGGAACACTCTGGATGAACTGCGTAATACTCGTACGACCGCTAGATCTGCGAAAGAAAGGCTGAAAGCAGCGGAAGAAGAGCTGGCTATATACAAGGCAGGAGAGGGTAGTACTTGCGAGCCAGATTATACCCCTCTTACACCTTAGTCAGTATCTCATATGATCGTTAGATCTAATTATGAGCTATCAATGTCTCTTGTGATAGCCATAATCAAACAATAAAATAAAATAATAAAAGGACTATTTTGGCAAAATTTGGTTCTTTTGTCTTGTGCTTGTTAGTTCTTGGGCTGTTAAAATATTATTCCTTAGAACTTTATTTATATACTCTATTACGAGTCTTTAGAAGATTCCACAGATGGTTACCACACGCCAAGCAAGGTAGCACTCAAGGCCAAGGAAATCAAACGCAGATTACGGAAAACCACGCCCAAAGAACCACCTCCTCCACGGCGAGAAGGGCTCGATTGGCGCCAGATGATGGCCAATCACACATCGATAGACACATTAGCTCACCCATTAACATCAACCAAGCAAAGACCGGCTCAAGCACCACCACCACCTCCACCGCACAAAGATTGACCATGGCGAAATTTATGCGTGTCGTCCCACCGACCTTCTCCAAAGAAAGACAGAGCCAATGGATGCCGATGATCGATCCGTGCTATCGGAAGAAGCCGGATATCACTCAATGTCTTGATCGTGAGAGAGTCCTGTTTGCCTCTCATCACTCACCGGTCCCGCATCGTAATGGTGGGATAACTATAACATCTCCCATGCCGATGCGCAGACTATCTCTTGGGAGGAGTTTGTGCGGCTTTTCGCCATGCACATATTCCCGAGGATAATGACCCTAAAGAAGAAAGAGTTCCAGCGCTCAAACAAGGCAACCGACAAGGGGGAATACTGCACAAATTCAACCAACTTGCTCGCTATGCCCCAAAGCGAGATGTGGCTAGTGATGAAGAAAGGCAGAAAGGTTCATGGATGGTTTAAACGATGAGATCTCGATCAATGGTCTCCAATGACTACATCGACTTCCAGCGGTTAGTGAATAAAGCTTTTCGCCAGAGGCCAAACATCTGCGGATGGAGAACATAGCGAAGGATGGCGCTTCGAAGTACAATCTTTGAGGACAACCCAAGCCTCGCGTTACCGCCTCACCACCACGGCGTGGAGGATTTCATCTTCCACCTCGAGCTCCAAGTACCAACGCAGCCCCAATACTTTAGGCTTCGTAGCAACTCAAGCTGGAGGTCGGTCTCGTGAGAAGAATCTGATTTCATCAAGAAGCGGAGTGACTTGTTTCCCTTTGCAGCGAGACGGGCATTATGCTAACAGATGCCCTAAGAAGTCGCAAGGTGCACCACCGCTAGGCCAGCACCAGAGTTCCGACCACGGTGGCAATCAAAAGCCGGCGATCCGATATCTGAAGGGCGTGTGAACCACGTTACGCACAGAGGAAGCTCAAGCAGCACCGGATGTCGTCCTTGGTACGTTTCCAATCAATTCAGTACCAGCATTAGTTCTATTTGATTCCGGAGCATCGCACTCTTTTGTTTCCAATAAATTTGTGGGAAAACATGGGTTACCTATCTCTCCTTTAGATAATCCTATGATAATTCACTCCCCGGGCTCAGAAATGAGAACTAGTTATCTTTGCCCAAACCTTACCCTTGAAATATCCGGAGTAACCTTCCTAGCAGATTTGATAGTTTTGCATTCTCAAGGTTTGGATGTGATTCTTGGAATGGATTGGCTAGCCAAGAATCAAGGACAAATAAATTGTGCCAATAGGTCTATTGCTCTTACCAATAAGCAAGGAATCTCAGTGGAATTCAAGCCCAAGACTAGTACCGGAGGAAGATCAGTTCTAACCAACTTGAAAGAGTTAAAGCTTGGAGATATACCAGTGGTACAAGAATTTCCGGATGTTTTTCCTGATGAACTACCCGGCATGCCACCCGACAGGGACGTAGTATTTATAATTGACTTAGTCCCAGGGACCGCCCCAATCTCAAAGCGACCCTATAGAATGCCGGCCAATGAATTGGCAGAGATGAAGAAATGATAATGGAACTAAAAGCAGAAAGGTTATATACGGCCAAGCTCATCACCTTGGGGAGCGCCGGTATTATTGTCAAGAAGAAAGACAATAGTATGAGAATGTGTGTGGATTACGAGATCACTTAATGAAGTGACAATCAAGAATAAGTACCGCTACCTAGGATAGATGATCTGTTTGATCAATTAAAGGAGCAAGTGTATTTTCAAAGATTGACTTGAGATCCGCTATCACCAATCAAGATCGCACGTAAGATATCCCAAGACCGCATTCACAACCAGATATGGATCGTATGAATTCACGGTGATGTCGTTCGGTTTGACAAACGCCCGCTTACTTCATGAATATGATGAACAAAGTGTTCATGGAATTCTTGGATAAGTTTGTGGTTGTGTTTATCGATGATATTCTCATTTATTCAAAGAATGAAGATGAACACGAGGATCATCTCAGAATAATTTTGGGAAAACTCAGAGAGAATCAGCTTTATGCCAAATTTAGCAAGTGCGAATTTTGGCTAAGTCAAGTGGCATTCCTTGGACATATTGTGTCAGCAGGAGGAGTCGCAGTAGATCCAGCCAAAGTTGAAGCCGTAATGGGTTGGAAACAACCCAAGTCATCCTGAGGTGAGAAGTTTCCTTGGATTAGCGGGTATTACATGAGATTTATTGAAGGGTTCTCCAAGATAGCAAGACCCATGACTCAACTTCTGAAAAAGGAGAAAAAGTTTGAATGGACAGAGGCCTGTGAAAAGAGTTTCCAAGAACTGAAAAAGAGATTAGTTTCTGCACCAGTGTTAGTACTGCCTGATATTCATAAGGACTTTGAAATCTTCTGCGATGCATCCCGTCAAGGACTTGGATGTGTACTTATGCAAGAAGGCAAAGTAGTGGCTTATGCATCTCGTCAGTTAAGACCACACGAAGGAAATTATCCGACTCATGATCTTGAGTTAGCGACAATTGTGCATGCTCAAAATCAAGCATTATCTCATTGGTAACATTTGTGAGATTTTCACGGATCATAAGAGTCTGAAATACATTTTACTCGGTCGAAACTCAACCTCAGACAACGAAGATGGCTAGAGCTGATAAAAGATTACGACCTTGGAATTCATTATCATCCGGGTAAAGCAAATGTAGTTGCAGATGCCCTGAGTAGAAAGGCGTATTGCAATACCATTTTGGTTCAGAAGAATCAGCCAGAATTGTATGAAGAACTGAAGCATCTAAATCTAGAGATTGTCAATCAAGGATGTGTCAATGCTTTGGAAGTTCAACCCACTCTTCAGAGTCGATTAGAGAAAAGCAGGTTAGAAGACGAAGACATCAAAGAAATCAAAAGAATATGAGAAGAGGCAAAGCCCGAGATTCTCTGAAGATGAGCAAGGAACGATTGTGGTTTGGAAATCGCATCTGTGTGCCTAATCAGCAGGAATTAAAACAGTCAATTCTGAAAGAAGCACATGAATCACCCTACTCCATTCATCCCGGAAGTACCAAAATGTACCAGGATCTGAAAGAGAAGTATTGGTGGAGTCGAGATGAAGCGAAAATCGCTGAATTTGTTGCCGTTGTGATGTATGTCAACGAGTTAAGGCAGAACATCAAAGACCCGGGTTTGTTACAACCATTACCAATTCTGAATGGAAGTGGGAAGAAATTGGTATGGATTTCATTATCGACTTCCTAGGACCCAAACAGGATGTGATTCCATTTGGGTGATAATTGATGATTGACTAAAGTGGCCCATTTCATTCGAACAAGACCACTTATCAGAGTAGCAAACTAGCTGAATTATATGTGGCCAAGATTGTTTGTTTACATGGTGTACCTAAGAAGATTGTCTCCGATAGAGGTTCTCAGTTCACTTCCCGATTTTGGAAGAGTCTTCACGAAGCTTTAGGAACCAGACTCAACTTCAGTACAGCTTATCACCCTCAGACGGATGGTCAGACAGAACGCGTCAACCAAGTTCTTGAAGATATGCTTGAGCACATGCCTTAGACTATGGAAAAAGTTGGGACAAGAATCTGCCCTTTGCAGAATTCTCGTACAACAATAGCTACCAAGCTAGTCTACAGATGTCTCCATTTGAGGCTTTATATGGCAGAAAATGTAGAACTCCACTCCTTTGGGATGAAGTAGGAGAGCACCAATTCTTCGGACCAGAATTAATCAAAGAAGCTGAGAACAAGGTTAAAACAATAAGAGAACGTTTGAAAGTAGCTCAAACCCGACAGAAAAGTTATGCTGACAACCGTCGAAGAGAATTGACCTTTGAAATAGGAGATTTTGTTTATCTCAGAGTTACTCCACTCAGAGGAGTAAGAAGGTTCGGACTAAAGGAAAACTTGCACCCAGTTGTGGGCCCTTACAAAATTTTGGCAAGAGAGGTGAAGTCGCTTATCGGTTAGAGCGCCAACCTCCTTGTCTGCGATACTACAACGTCTTTCATGTGTCACAACTAAAGAAGTGCCTTGAGTGCGGAAGATCAAACTCTTCCGAAAGTATTGATCTACAAGAAGACCTTACTTATGTAGAACAACCAATCAAGATTCTAGACGCGTCAGAGCGTGTTACGAGAGCAAGATCATCCGATCATATAAAGTCGATGGAGCCACCACCCGAAAAGTGAAGCCACACAGGAGCGAGAGGAAGATCTTAAGGCGAGTATCCCCATCTCTGGTGGTCAAATCTGAATCTCGGGTCGAGATTCCTTTAAGGGGAAGGTTTGTAACAGCCCAAAATTTCAATTTCAGAGAAAATTTAAAATTTATTTATTTTTGTGGAAATTCTGAAATTTTAAAACTTTTCCTAATTAGTTAAAGATAAAATAAATTTAACTACAAAATCTATTATCAAGTTTAAGTTGGAAATAATTTTATTAAGTCTAAAATGTCTCTAAGAATTTATGTGAATTTTTCTAGAATTTTTGGATGTTAATTGTTATATTCTAAAGCCTATTTTAAATTTCAGGATTAAATTAAATAGAAAAACAAAAGAAAACTTCTAAACAGTATTTGGGCCGAAAGCCTCCGGCCCAACTCCTCTCTCGCGCGCGCGGCCCACACAACTAACTCATCAACCGTACGATTCGCATCGGACAGCAAACATGTGACCACGCCACACGCGCCTCTCCAAGCCTCACGATCCGCATCCAACGGCTTGTGACCTTTCTTCTTCCCCGCTTCCATCTTCCTCACGGCGTCATGCAAGACCGCCATGGCCGCCCTTCACTCAAGCCTTAACGCCGCACTTTACTACCCCTTTTCTCGCGCGTTCGTGCGCAATCAAACCCGCGCCTCTCGCCGCACTCACTCCGCCCGTTTTCCCCCTCTTTAACCCTCTTTAATCTCCACTTCGCTCACCGCCGCCATTGAAGCCACGCACGATCTCTGTCTTATCGACTGCCCCGACCCCTATAAAAGGAGCACCGGGTGCGCTCTTGCTCCCTCAATCCAACGCGACCACTCACTCACTCTCTCTCGTTCTCACCTTGAGGAATTTGGAGATTTTTCACCGGCGGCCAAGTTTTGAATTTTCTTCGATTCCGGCGCACTCGTTGGCACCGCGTCCTCGTGGCCGTCATCTTCATCATCGTTGACTCATCGCGAACCTGCTGCTCATCTCCGTTTTGTCGGAACGCCTCAGGAACATCTTCGTCACCATAAGCCGCCGCCGTCGCCGCTAAAACCTCAACGCCGTCGAGTCTCCGGTCACGTGCCGCCGCTAATTTGGTAAGCATCGTGTCCAGCGTCTCCCTCTCTCGAACAGCGCCCATTCACACCTCGCCGTAGTGCGTGGCGTCGGCGAGGTGTTGCCGAGCTCGCCCCATCGAACAAGCGTGGCCATGCCACGCATAGCGCCAACGCGCGCCACCTCAGCCGAGATCCGGCGTGGATGCTGCGTGGCGCCACGTCACCCTCACAGCGCCATATCACCACAACCCGAACCCTAAAGCCACATGGACTTAGTTCATATAGACCGTGTCTATGACACTTAGGCCCCACATGTCGAAAAAATTATTTTAATTCATTTAATTCCTGGAAAATCATCGCTGACGTCAGCATGCAAATAATTAGAATTTCCTTTAGGAGAATAATTCGAGAAAATTGTTTAATAACAGATTTAGTTTAAAATTTGTAAAATTCATAACTTTTGCATTATAACTCCAAATTAGATGATTCAAGTTGCTAAAATTTTAGAAAATTATTGTCTAACTAAATAAAATATAATAAATCAATTTAGAGTCCATTTTAGTTCTGTTTTAGAATTTTGAATTCTTTTAAATATCAAATTTAAGATTAAAATTTGTAAAATTCATAATAATTGAATCCTAACTCCAAATTTAGTGAAACAAATTTCTAAAATTTTATAATTTGATTATCTAGCTCAATAAAATAAAATTATTATATTTAGACTTGGTTTATTTTGTATTTCTGAGTTTTATTTGAATTTTATTTGATTTGCCTTATTTTCACGTTTAGACTTTGGCGATTAGGGAATTTGATACTTCTCAAGACTTAGATTTTCCAGATCGCAACGAAGGCAAGTTATACTTTGACCATTTTGCCCTATTATTTTAAAGTTAATTAAATTCAGTTTTAAATTATTAATTGCATGCATAATTTTATTCAAATATTTCAAATTCTGTTTAAATAATTAGTTATTCCTATTATCCTTGTATGCCAAATTTTGGATGTTGCCTTGACATTCCTTTGTCACCTTAGATAAATTATTATGTTTAATAATCAAATGCTTCGCAAATACTTAGACCATGATTTATGTTTTGGGAGAATTTTAGCCAACTCAATAAAATTTGTTTGAAAATTAAAACTATGGTATTGTTTTACCATAGAGAAATTGTAAAGATGGTTTTATAGAAATAAAATCAAAAGGGTTTGGACTTGGGCGAAAAGGATGAATGGTGGGTGCGAGTTTATGCACCTGCTTAGTCTCGTTAAGATTAAGACCGAGGTTTAAATTGAATAGCGCCCAAGTCAATTGAGGACCGGTCTTTGGCGCATTTTGTTATGCCTTATCAGTACAACCACATGTCTGTATGGGCGGGACACAGCTAAATAATTTGTAATACCTCTTAGTTATTTGTGCTATGTTGTATGTATGGGTGTCGGGTAAACAGTTTTCCCATCTGGCGCAAGAGGGTTTTTGAGGACAGTCGGTCAATGGAAGCGAAACCTTAGCGGGCACAAGTACTTTGAGGTAGAACATTATATGACCTTGTGATGTTTGCTCTGTCACACGCCTTAGGAAGCGTGGATTGGCCGACACAAAGAGTATAATATCTCGTGTGGGTAAAGTTGTACAAACTCTGCGAGTGTAAAACTATTGAATAGCGCGTCACGGTCATGGACATGCTAGCAAAGCCACTCGAGTTAGTTTTGTTTTTGGTTTTAAAATGATTTCAACAGATAATTTCGTGATGGATAGTCTGTGGGAAAATTAGGCGGGTAGCCATTGTGATTGGAGGATATCCATCATCTTTTATGGAGGTTATCCACAATAAACTATTGTTATTTAAAATGGTGATTTAGATTATTGTATAAAATGGCTTTGTAATCTAATATGATTATTTAAATTAAAAGCTAGCGCTTACATAAAATAACCTTGCCAATATCCTTTGTCTACCTTATGCATGCATATCAATTCCATATTGGGTGTAACTTGCGAGCACGGTAGTAGTGCTCACTCTTCTGAATAATCTTTATTCAGAGAAGATATCTATCAAGGCGGTGAGGATCTTGGCGCTTAGGTCTGCGCCCAGACGATTACTGTGGCGAATCGTTGGGTCTACTACTATTATTCGCTCATTGTGTTTTACTTTATTTGGCCTCGGGCCCTTTGTAATGAACTCTGAATAAATATTAATAAAATCGTGATATGTTTTGATTATCACTTTTGTTTGACTGTACATTAGCTATCCCGGACTAATGTATGAACACGAAGAATTCGGGATCCTTCGCTCCCGAGTTCGACAAGGGCTAATCTACTTGATTAGTCACCCTACTCACACTCAACTTTAGTAACTATACAGCCTAAGCAGCCAGTTACATAGGAACGGAGAATGCAGCTATTACTTGTATGCGGTTGTTTTTTGGAACAATGATTCTTCCAAAGGTATAAAAAAATTAATGAGACAAATAGGGGGAATGTAACCAGAAGAGTTACCTCCTATAACTCGGCGGAGGATTGAATGAAGGAAAAACAATGCTATACACGTATTTGATTTTTGATGGTGCAGATGCCAAGAAATTAGTGAGAGCACCAGTAGTGTCTTGCATGAAATTTAAACTATCAAGGTCCTGATTAATAATTTTTCCAGCATCGGCTTGGCAGGAGGGGAAGCAAATAAGATTTATATCAATATCAGGTTGTATTGAAACCTATGTGCAAATCATAGTACTACTCTGTAGTTATGAACACCGCTGGTGGTGTTCGTAGTAATATAGAATGTTATCAGTAAACCTACATATTTAATGAAGAACAAAACAAAGTACCTGTTTTTTTCGCTGTGCAGACTCTTGTTGTAGAGCCAAGGAAGTGGATGGTGATACATGAAGACTGGAAATAGATAGTAATTCGTTGGCACAGCGGATATGTGACTTAATAGACGTTTCATCATATATTGCTGATTTTTTTTGCAACTCAATTGTATAAATTTCTCAAGGGAACAACGAAAATAAGAACCACTGTAAATGAAATGCAAATAATTAAATGTGTATGAAAAACAGCTAGCTAGATGCAGTCGAATATATATTTGTTTTTTCTGGCAGAGTTCTTACAAAGATGGCAATTGCAGTTTCTTCTTCACCATTCATTTCCATATTATGGACGTAAAATTTTGTTGCATACTCATTTCACATATCCAACCTGAATCTGTAACCATTGTAAATGAAATGCAAATAATTACTTGACATATGTGTTAAAGATCTGTAAAAGATGTTATGTATGAACAGCTAGTATGATTCAAGATGTGTACCAACCTAGCATCACATAGGAAGACTCAGGTACCACCAAGAAAAATTACTCTCAAGCAAGCACAGATCCAAGTATCCAAAGGCAAAGCTAATAATAGACTCTCAAGCAAGCACAGATCCAAGTATCCAACTCACTCTACCCATCTCGTCGCGGCCGAGGAGGCAGGCGACACTGCCTCTGCCATAATGCTGCCACCTCAGAATAGCCCAAATGTATAATTAGGGTTATTCAAGTATAATTATATGTAGAAATTAAAACTTTTTCTCACACCTTGAAAAACCCTAAAATCTCATGTGATTCTTGTCCAAGAGTGTGTAATCCAAAAACACAAAGCTCTTGTTGACCAAAAGTCAAATTCATTTTCCATTATCTTAAATCTTGTGCCAATCAATTGGAAATATTTTCCCTTGGTCCAAAAAACTGATGTGGGACCCCTCTGAAAAATATCACAAGTTGTCAAACTAGTTTGATAAATTTTGGAGGTAAAACAATCCTTTAAACAACCTTAATAAATTTCCCGAGAAAAATGCATTGCATAATAACCTCTGGAAATTTTATGTCAGGTTAATCTCATTGTCAGCAAGCTCCTGTAAAAATTTCATGAATTTTGGAGTTGAAATGCTAACCCAAACAATTTTGCAAAGTCTCAGCTGTTAGAAACTAAATTTAAAGCCTACAATGTTCCTTGGGCTAGCCATGTTCAAAGCTGGTCCAGCCCAACCGTGTCTGCACCCCAGCAGACCTCCCTCTCCACCTTGATGAGGTCTCAGCCGTTGGATTCACATCCAACAGCCACGACCTCCTCCGCGGCTAACACCGCAAGGACCTCCCCACCTCATCAGGTCATAGCCGCTGGATCGAAGATCCACGGTCACGACCTCCCCTGTGTGTGAAACCTCAAAGACCTCCTCGAGCTGTTAAACCATCGCAGCGAGGTCATCCCATCTTGTTGAGGTCGTAGCCGTTGGATCCAATCCAACAGCCCACGACCTCCTCCTCAACATACTCAACAGTCCTCCCATTATGTGAGGTCATAGCCCTTGGATCCAAGATCCATGGCCCCGACCTCCCTCACCGTTAAACTAAACAAACCTCCCACCTAACCAAGGTCGTGGCCGTGGATCAAATCCAACACTCACAACCTCCCCGCTATCAAGCGCCACAACCTCCCCATCTTTTGTTGTGCAGTTAGATTAAAATCTACGGTCACGACCTCCTTGTCTCATGCGCACCAGACCTCCCCAGCGCACGTGAGGTCGTAGCCCTTAGATCTAAATCTAAAGGCCATGATCTCCCTTGTGCGTTGCGCAAGCTCAGGACCTCCTCCTCTTTTGATCGTAGCCCTTAGATCTAAATCTAAAGGTCCTGACCTCCCTTGCCTGTTGCGCATCATATCAGATCTCCTCATCAGGTCAGTGCCCTTGGATTTACATCCAAAGGCCATGACCTCCCCGTCGTGCTCTTATGTTCGCGTGCGGTTAAGTCCTCACTGGAGGTCCGCACCGTTGGATGGAGATCCAACGCTTTGGACCTCCTGTCCCTTTTCCTCGCGTGTGTTTTCGCGATTAAGGAAATCGGAGGGGCACGACCTCCCCATCCTTGATCGTGTGGCTGGGACCTCCACCCAGCCACTTAAAACATAACGGTTCAAAACTCTCATCCGATGGTTAGGACCTCTCCCAGGTCTTATCCAACGGCCATAAGGACCTCCCCTGTTCTTCTCCTTCCTCTGGCGCGCGGGCAAGCTCTGTGCAGTGCAATTAATGCATGTCTGAGCAGGAGGTACCTGTTCAACAGCTCTTTGCTGACCCGCATTTAAGACAGGTCAGCTTTCCGCCTCTCAGGTCAAGCTCGAGCCTGCCCCCTTGTCAGCCTCATGTCCTTGCCACCCCATGGACCAACCCGTGGGCTAGGCTCACCATGGAGCTCAGCCCCAGCGCATCACCATCACCTCAGGCTATAAAGTATCCCTTGGGAGCCTCCCTTGGCTTCCTTTACACACAATCGATCTCAGCCTTGCACTTGTGCGTGGCTGAGCTCCTCCTCCACTGACGCTCACTCACCTCCCGTCTTGGCTGCCATTGTTGATGTCCTTGGAGCTTCTCGGTAGCTCAAGGGTTCCAGTGGCTCCCTTTTTCAATTCTTGCTCACTTGTGCTCCCCAAACCTCCGGAAGTAGCCCTGACCTAAATTGTTGGGCATTTTGTTTTCAGAGGTGGTCGAAGCCGAAGCTGGAGCTGGAGCTTTGGCCGTGGAGCACCGGTCTTCCCCAACTCCGGTCATCACCTCCACGACCTCCCCAGCACCTTAGGACCTCCAGGTACTCCCCCTGTTAGTCCTTGAGATGTTGGCACCCACTTGAATGCTTGTTGCGGAGCTTTTCTTGGCAAACGCTTGAATGTCGCGCGGAGCTCCTTTTTGGCATTTTAGCATTTTGGCCGTGCTGGTCATCTTTGCCCTCTCCGGCTCGCTGGCGTTCAAAGCCGCCGTCGCCGTCGAGAGGAGGTCCACTGGGTGCACAATGTTATTGTGCACTCAGTGGTATCATTGGACCTCACCGGCGAGCTCTACATCGCCGGCGAGGATCACTTCTTCACGCTCGGGATTTTGTCGGACGTCCCGAGCGTGTCAATTGTCGTTTTTAGGACATAAATTCCCCGTTTTGAATGCCCAATCATCGCAATCATTGGTGTCTTAACTGCCATTAACCCTGTCCCCTTTGCGCGCATTAAAACCCCTCGCGCGCGGACCTCCTCGTGGTCCCTCGCGCATTTATCTCATGTCCGGCATCGCGCGTTGGTCTGCAGGGCGCCCGCACCTCCTCCGTGGAGATCTGGAGCGCCCAAGACCTCCCTTGCGCATCAGTGGCCGTGCACCTCCTGGAGGTTCAGGACGTTGAGGGCCTCCGCTGGGACCTCCTCGAGGACATCCCAACCGCTGAGGACCTCCCTTTAGATCTGGTCCGCTCCGGACCTCCTTCCATGTTGTGGTTCGTTGGATTCTCCATCTACGGCCACGACCTCCTCACCTCGCAAGCATGTGTGTTGCTAAGAGGTCCAGGACCTCTGGGCCTCACATGCGCGTGTGTGATGTTCTCCTGGGAGGTCATGAACCGTTGGATCTGAGATCTGTGGCTCACGACCTCCCATGTCCTTTGTGTCTTTTTAGAAATTCCAAGAAGTCATAGTTATAAACTGAAATAAGGTATAAACTTTAGAATTTCATATCTCTTTCATTTTAATTCCAAATGAGGTCATTCAAATTGTGTTAGCTCTATCTTGGACTTGACTTTAATCCAAAAATGATTGTAAGTTGAGTTCAGCTCCAGAGCACAGATAGCCACTAGGTTTTAAAACTCCCTTTTAAATATACACTCAAATTAAGGCTTAACTTGTAAAATACATAACTAATGCTCTATAGATTATTTTTGAGTGAATCCAACTTTGTTGGGTTCCTCTAATAATGAACTCACTGTGAAAATTAGTTTTGAGCATGTTGCTGTTATAGAAATGAGGACTTGTGCATTATAATTTTGTTCAAGTTCTTGTTTTTGAAAAAATTATAGAAAGTGCATAATAGCTCCAAATGAGATGAACTCAATTGTGTTATTCATCTCATGAGGTGCTGGTTTTACAGTAAAAATTTCAGCCTCACCACTTTTCTAGAAAATGTTGCCTCATAATTAAATTAGTGAATAGTGCAGTTTGGTATTTTTAGGGCTGAGCAGAATTGTTTTGCTCATATCTTTTGCATTGAGAATCCAAATCCATTGGTTCTTGTTGCAAAATTTCCTAAAAATCACCCCCTTGCTGCTGTAGAAAATTCAGGGTATTTGGAGTTCGTTGCTGTACTGTCTTTGTTGTTTTTCGTCGTTCTTATCGATTATTTATCGCTTTTCCGTTAGGCTTCGACATTTGTGGTGATCCCGAGAGTGACCCCCTGCCACAATTTGAGCAACAGCAACAAGGCAAGCAGTTTGACCATTTCCCATCATGTCCCATTACTTTAAAGTTTAATACTTTGTTTTACTTCTATGTATGCATGCTACTTTGTGTTAAATGTCGCTAGTAATCCTATAGTTGCATAATCTGTAGGGTTGTTTATCCTATACTACCAATGAGCCTAGGTTATTTGCTGTGATTTGAGCTCGTTGGATGAGCTCTTATCACTTAGTAGTTTCGATTTAACTGCTTAGACATGCTTAGCTATCGGTAGAATTGGGCGATCATCGACTTAGTCGATGATCTTGATCACTCAAAAATGATTATTACTCCCATATGTCCAGCACTTGTGCTTTGATTAATTTGTAAAATCAAAAACTGAAAATAAAAGATTGATTTAGACTTGGGCATATTGGATGGATGGTGCGGTTTTTGGAATGTGGTGGTATGCCTGAGTCAACAAGGACCGAGTTCTTGCGCCATTGATCCAAGCAATTATGCGTACTAACCACACGAGGGGGATATGGGACCTCTCTTGACTAAGTACTTTAGGCGGTGCTAATTGGGGTCGCTCGGTTGGTGTGTTTTTAAAGATAAAATGTGTGTGTATGGTGTGGGAATGGAGCAGTGGCGGACCGGCTAGGCCGTCTATTGTATCCTTATCCCGTGGGTTGTGCGGGTCGAATTAGCATCGCCCATTGAAATGTCTCGTAGGACTTAGCTGCAAAGACACCTTCGAAGTGTGCGTAAAGGAAAGACGGTCGGACGTGTGGGTGCAGTGGTACACCTGCGCAGGATAAAACTATTCAATAGCCTCGCCCTAGGTTATGGACACGCTTGGTTATTTCCCGTGAGAATTAGACTACAACATTTAATTAAAACTTGACTTGGTTGGTATGAACGGGGAGTTCATGCTATTGTTGTGGTGACTAATGGGTTAGTCACTTCCAGGTTGTTCATGTTGTTATTATTATGTTATTATCTCGTTGTTACTTCAACAATTAAAAATGCTTTGTCAAATTGCCTTCAATCTATTATGTATTGCAAATGAAACTTGCTTTATGCTAAAATGAGTCCAAAGCCTTATCCACTTAAATAAAGCTTGCATATAGCTAAATTATAGTTCTGTTATCTTACACGTAAGTCTTGCGGAGTACTTTATGTACTCATCCCCTGGTTGTGGCATTTTTGTTGCTTTTGTTGCGGGGAAGAAGGTGAGCTCCAAGAGCCTCACTTTTGCGCTTTGTGTTGCGTTTCTTCGACGACTAGCTTGGCGGTCCGGTCGGTTGCCTTGTGGGCTAAAGGCACACTGATTGGCTTTGTGTTATAGCCATCTTTATGGCACTTTTTGCTTCCGCTGTTATCTCTTTGTAATTATTGCTATTTGGCCTAAGGGCCTCTCTTTGGTAATATCTATTCCATATTAATGTTAACTTCTGGTTTGTTGCTTATGTACTATGTGTTGTATGGAATTGATGCATTCTTTTGTTGTGAGGTATGTATACTGCATTCTGGGAAGTATACATCTCTCGAGACCGGGTTTATTTGGTTGATAATGCTAGGGTCAATTGGATGACTAAGTATTATGAGCTTAATAAAACCGGGTGCTCACAAAAGTTGGTATCAGAGCCGTTATGACCGTAGTAACGCAAGCTTGGTCGTCTTTATGATATTTTTGAAAACTTATTTTCAAAGCATCAAATGAGTTTTGAAAGCTTAAGTGATTCTCAGATTTTATTCCTTACCTATCTTAGCTTTCTTTCTCATCTCACTCTAATTTGAGTTTTAAGAGTTGTTTTCCTCTCTTCCCTTCTACAAAATAGTTGTTATCGATTAACACTGGGTTTTGGGAGAACCAATGAGATTGGCAAATTGAAGTGTGAGCTGCCCACTACAAGATTTTGAAGTTCTGGAGTCGGTGATTCGACGAGGAGCTTGATGCTAAATCTGGACAGCAAGCATCAAATTTCGGACAGCAGTCTCAAAGGTTTCTAATTAGGATAGATAATGAGAGGTTAATTCAACTAAAACTTGTGGGAATAAAAGGGTAAGATGCGATACTAGTTAGCTAAGTATCTAACGCTTGTTTCGCTGCCTTAACCTTGCTCTTTAGTAGCATTAGTTCTCACCCTACAATCTGATTTTTATCTTCTCGAGCAATTACTCGTTCATTCAATACGGGTTAGTTGTGTTGAGAAGTTGAGCTTTGCTTTGGTGTTTTCCTCGCTGTTTTGGAGTCTTGTTAGAAGCTTTTAAAGTGCATTCCTTGCTGTTTTGTTTCCTCTTTATTATGATGTCTTTGGCTTCTTTCATTCTTCTTGCTTCATTTAGTTGCATGTATTACCATCTAATCTATTATTAACTCGGTAGGGTTCTATACCACCTGTTTTGTTAGCTCTCGGTTAGGGTGGTATTTCATCCCCTAATCATTGGCTTCTCCTTTCCGTTCTTTAGCTTCTAATCTTCGTTTCCTTGCTAACCTATCTCTTGAACAGGATGTCGGACTAGGTCAACAAGTCGGTTGGGATGAAAATCTCCTGCTCCAACGGTCCCGGACAAGACTCAGAACGCCTCCGCCTAGAGTGTGTTTCAATTGTGGCGAGGAGGGCCACTATGCGCCCCGCTTTCGAGGAACAAAAATGCCACCGGTTTGCTTTAGTTGTGGTGAAGAAGGGCATTTCGGCGAAAATTGCGGACTAGGAAGAATCAAGATCTGTCGGCGTTGTGGCGAGGAAGGACACTACAAAGAATCGATGTATACCTTGTCCAAACTGTGATGAAGACCATTTACCCAAGATTGTCCAATCGCCAAAGTTACTTGTTTCCTTTGCGAAGGAAGCAATCACTATCCCAAGGAATGTAGCATGAACCTGGTGATTGCCAAGTCATTGGAACTGCAGCGACTGCTTCTTCGGTCATCTGCAAGCATCGCAATCGCCAATGCCTCCAAACCAGAGAAGTTCTTGGGTGATTTGTCTAAGGAGCTGAGAGACAAATTACCAGTCTATACCTTCCCCGACTTTCAGCTTGTGGCTGAAAATCCTGTTGTTGCTATGGGCAGAAAGAGAAAGTCAGAGGATCGTCGCAAGTGTCAAGAGAGGACTCAAGGTGACTCCAGCAAGGCCGCCGGTGTCACTTGTCTCTTCTGCAATCTCAAGGGCCATTATGCTAATAATTGTCCTAAGAAGCTCGCAGCAACCTCTCGCCCTTCGCAGGCCGCACCTCAATCACGTGCACCCGCGAGTCAGCAAGGTGGTCCCCGCAAATCAGATGCCGGGATCACTTGTTTCGTTTGTAACAAGAAAGGGCACTACGCCAACAATTGCCCTTTGAAGTAGCAAAAGATCGTTTGTAATCCAGTCGACTCCATCTCAGCTGAGAAAGCTCTGGAGGCACCTGACGTCGTGTTAGGTACGCTTCTCGCTAACTCTTGCCCGGATGTTATTTTATTCGATTCAGGAGCGCCTCATTCCCTTGTATCTCCATCTTTTATCACTGTCGGTGATCCTAATTTCACTCTTTTATCCGGTGCTCGGCACCACCCCGGTTTCAAAAAGGTCTTCTAATCTACCCCGAACCCCTAAGAAAATGATGATGCCATCTGGGTTGTCATCGATCGTTTGACTAAAGTGGCATAATTCCTTCCTGATACATCTAAGGGCATCACATACATGTTGTTGCCTCGAACCTTCGTGACCTAAACGGTCATAGTCCCTTTAAGAAACTAGTGGCGGAGGGATGACTCAGATAACTAGTTACCCGCTAAAGTCTCGCTTTGTTAGTGGAGTAACCGGACAAACCGCTCCACCAACTAAGAAAGGCCATGGCCCTCTAAGATAGCTAGTCATGCGGAGGATGACTCTGCATAGCTAGTTAGCAGTGAGATTCCGTTGTTAGTGGAATTAACCGCACAATTCGCTCGGAGTAACCGCACAAATCACTTCGAATTAACCGCATAAATCGCTTCCACCAACTAACAACGGCCATGCACCACCAATCGACAAAAAGCTCTCACCACAAAAATGACCTTCGTGTAGATGTTCTAACGGATCTCTACATATCCCGCATCGTAAGTTTGCATGGTGTGTCGAAAACGATCGTGTCAGATCGTGGTTCACTATTCACTTCCCGATTTTGGCATAGCCTACAATAGGCTATGGGAGCTCGTCTTTCCTTCAGTTCAACTTACCATCCTCAAATTGATGGTTAGACCAAAAGGGGGTACATGATGTTTTCCATGTGTCCCAGTTGAAGAAGTGCCTCTGTGTTCCGACCAAGGAAACTCCGTTGGAAACTCTTGATGTGCAAGAGGTTGGGTCAGAATCGTGACCTAACGAGAAGCAATGCAATAAAGCGAATTAAATAAGATCCGACTCGACAAGAAACAAGCTAGGAACAATATGCCAGTAAGTAAAGCGTTGATTGGACTGATCATAGTTTGAGAATTAGATCCAAGTACCACAAAAATATTATAAATGGATAAAGAATCTTAAAGGAAGGTTCGCATCTTTGAAGAAGTTAAACGAAGATCAATGAATCATATCCTCAAGATCCTAAAAGTTCAGCGGTCAAATCATTCGTGGATGAAGTTACTTGGAAACGGAAAAATCGTCTGCATACGGACTACCCATCTTCCTTCCCCGCCTGAGCCAAATCTCGGGACGAGATTTTTGTAAGGGGGAGAGATTTTGTAACAGCCCAAATGTATAATTAGGGTTATTCAAGTATAATTATATGTGTAGAAATTAAAACTTTTTCTCACACCTTGAAAAACCCTAAAATCTCATGTGATTCTTGTCCAAGAGTGTGTAATCCAAAAACACAAAGCTCTTGTTGACCAAAAGTCAAATTCATTTTCCATTATCTTAAATCTTGTGCCAATCAATTGGAAATATTTTCCCTTGGTCCAAAAAACTGATGTGGGACCCCTCTGAAAAATATCACAAGTTGTCAAACTAGTTTGATAAATTTTGGAGGTAAAACAATCCTTTAAACAACCTTAATAAATTTCCTGAGAAAAATGCATTGCATAATAACCTCTGGAAATTTTATGTCAGGTTAATCTCATTGTCAGCAAGCTCCTGTAAAAATTTCATGAATTTTGGAGTTGAAATGCTAACCCAAACAATTTTGCAAAGTCTCAGCTGTTAGAAACTAAATTTAAAGCCTACACTGCTCCTTGGGCTAGCTATGTTCAAAGTCGGTCCAGCCCAACCGTGTTCCGCACCCCAAGACCTCCTCTCCACCTTGATGAGGTCTCACTGCTGGATTCACATCCAACAGCCACGACCTCCTCCGCGGCTAACACCGCAAGGACCTCCCCACCTCATCAGGTCATAGCCGCTGGATCGAAGATCCACGGTCACGACCTCCCCTGTGTGTGAAACCTCAAAGACCTCCTCGAGCTGTTAAACCATCGCAATGAGGTCATCCCATTTGTTGAGGTCGAGGCCGCTGGATCCAATCCAACACCACGACCTCCTCCTCAACATACTCAACAGTCCTCCCATTCTATGTGAGGTCATAGCCCTTGGATCCAAGATCCATGGCCCCGACCTCCCTCACCGTTAAACTAAACAAACCTCCCACTCTAACCAAGGTCGTAGCCGTTGGATCAAATCCAACAGCTCACAACCTCCCCGCGTTATCAAGCGCTCACAACCTCCCCCATCTTTTGTTGTGCACCGTTAGATTAAAATCTACGGTCACGACCTCCTTTTTGTCTCATGCGCACCAGACCTCCCCAGCGCACGTGAGGTCGTAGCCCTTAGATCTAAATCTAAAGGCCATGATCTCCCTTGTGCGTTGCGCAAGCTCAGGACCTCCTCCTCTTTTGATCGTAGCCCTTAGATCTAAATCTAAAGGTCCTGACCTCCCTTGCCTGTTGCGCATCATATCAGATCTCCTCATCAGGTTAGTGCCCTTGGATTTACATCCAAAGGCCATGACCTCCCCGTCGTGCTCTTATGTTCGCGTGCGGTTAAGTCCTCACTGGAGGTCCGCACCGTTGGATGGAGATCCAACGCTTTGGACCTCCTGTCCCTTTTCCTCGCGTGCGTGCTGCGATTATGAAATCGGAGGGCACGACCTCCCCATCTTGATCGTGTGGCTGGGACCTCCACCCAGCCACTTAAAACATAACGGTTCAAAACTCTCATCCGATGGTTAGGACCTCTCCCAGGTCTTATCCAACGGCCATAAGGACCTCCCCTGTTCTTCTCCTTCCTCTGGCGCTGGCAAGCTCAGGCAAAGGTAATTAATGCATGTCCGAGCAGGAGGTACTGCTCAACAGCCTCTTTGTCGACCAAGATTTAAGCGTGTCGACTTTCCGCCTCAGTCAAGCTCGAGCCCGCCCCTTGTCACCTCATGTCCTTGCCACCCCATGGACCAACCTGGGGCTAGGCTCACCATGGAGCTCAAATTTCAACAAGATCACCATCACCTCAGGCTATAAAGTATCCCTTGGGAGCCTCCCTTGGCTTCCTTTACACACA
Source organism: Phyllostachys edulis (assembly GCA_036346405.1). Lineage (NCBI taxonomy): Eukaryota > Viridiplantae > Streptophyta > Magnoliopsida > Poales > Poaceae > Phyllostachys > Phyllostachys edulis. The sequence goes on along the minus strand of CM070547.1, from coordinate 38,074,930 downwards.
ATCGATCTCAGCCTTGCACTTGTGCGTGGCTGAGCTCCTCCTCCACTGACGCTCACTCACCTCCCGCCTTGGCCGCCATTGTTGATGTCCTTGAGCTTCTCGGTAGCTCAAGGGTTCCAAAGGCTCCTTTTTCAATTCTTGCTCACTTGTGCTCCCCAAACCTCCTAAGTAGCCCCGACCTAAATTGTTGGGCATTTTGTTTTCAGAGGTGGTCGGCCGGGCCGAGCCGGAGCTTTGGCCGTGGAGCACCGGTCTTCCCCAACTCCGGTCATCACCTCCACGACCTCCCCAGCACCTTAGGACCTCCAGGTACTCCCCCTGTTAGTCCTTGAGATGTTGGCACCCGCTTGAATGCTTGTTGCGGAGCTTTTCTTGGCAAACGCTTGAATGTCGCGCGGAGCTCCTTTTTGGCATTTTAGCATTTTGGCCGTGCTGGTCATCTTTGCCCTCTCCGGCTCGCTGGCGTTCAAAGCCGCCGTCGCCGTCGAGAGGAGGTCCACTGGGTGTGCAATGTTATTGTGCACTCAGTGGTATCATTGGACCTCACCGGCGAGCTCTACATCGCCGGCGAGATCACTTCTTCACGCCGATTTTGTCTGACGCCCCGAGCGTGTCAATTGTCGCTTTTAGGACATAAATTCCCGCTTTGAATGCCCAATCATCGCAATCATTGGTGTCTTAACTGCCATTAACCCCGCCCCTTTGCGCGCATTAAAACCCCTCGCTGACCTCCTCGTGGTCCTCGCGATTTATCTCATGTCCGGCACGCGCGCTGTTGGTCTGGGACGCCCGCACCTCCTCCGTGGAGATCTGGAGCGCCCAAGACCTCCCTTGCGCATCAGAGCCGTCCTGCACCTCCTCGAGGTCTCGGACGTTGAGGGCCTCCGCTGGGACCTCCTCGAGGACATCCCAACCGTTGAGGACCTCCCCTTTAGATCTGGTCCGTTCCGGACCTCCCTTCCATGTTGTGGTTCGTTGGATTCTCCATCTACGGCCACGACCTCCCCTCACCTCGCGCATGTGTGTTGCTAAGAGGTCCAGGACCTCTGGGCCTCACATGCGCGTGTGTGATGTTCTCCTGGGAGGTCATGAACCGTTGGATCTGAGATCTGTGGCTCACGACCTCCCATGTCCTTTGTGTCTTTTTAGAAATTCCAGTGAAGTCATAGTTATAAACTGAAATAAGGTATAAACTTTAGAATTTCATATCTCTTTCATTTTAATTCCAAATGAGGTCATTCAAATTGTGTTAGCTCTATCTTGGACTTGAATTTAATCCAAAAATGATTGTAAGTTGAGTTCAGCTCCAGAGCACAGATAGCCACTAGGTTTTAAAACTCCCTTTTAAATATACACTCAAATTAAGGCTTAACTTGTAAAATACATAACTAATGCTCTATAGATTATTTTTGAGTGAATCCAACTTTGTTGGGTTCCTCTAATAATGAACTCACTGTGAAAATTAGTTTTGAGCATGTTGCTGTTATAGAAATGAGGACTTGTGCATTATAATTTTGTTCAAGTTCTTGTTTTTGAAAAAATTATAGAAAGTGCATAATAGCTCCAAATGAGATGAACTCAATTGTGTTATTCATCTCATGAGGTGCTGGTTTTACAGTAAGAATTTCAGCCTCACCACTTTTCTAGAAAATGTTGCCTCATAATTAAATTAGTGAATAGTGCAGTTTGGTATTTTTAGGGCTGAGCAGAATTGTTTTGCTCATATCTTTTGCATTGAGAATCCAAATCCATTGGTTCTTGTTGCAAAATTTCCTAAAAATTACCCCCTTGCTGCTGTAGAAAATTCAGGGTATTTGGAGTTCGTTGCTGTACTGTCTTTGTTGTTTTTCGTCGTTCTTATCGATTATTTATCGCTCGTTAGGCTTTACATTTGTGGTGATCCCAGAGTGACCCCTGCCACAATTTGAGCAACAGCAACAAGGCAAGCAGTTTGACCATTTCCCATCATGTCCCATTACTTTAAAGTTTAATACTTTGTTTTACTTCTATGTATGCATGCTACTTTGTGTTAAATGTCGCTAGTAATCTATAGTTGCATAATCTGTAGGGTTGTTTATCCTATACTACCAATGAGCCTAGGTTATTTGCTGTGATTTGAGCTCGTTGGATGAGCTCTTATCACTTAGTAGTTTCGATTTAACTGCTTAGACATGCTTAGCTATCGGTAGAATTGGGCGATCATCGACTTAGTCGATGATCTTGATCACTCAAAAATGATTATTACTCCCATATGTCCAGCACTTGTGCTTTGATTAATTTGTAAAATCAAAAACTAAAAATAAAAGATTGATTTAGACTTGGGCATATTGGATGGATGGTGCGGTTTTTGGAATGTGGTGGTATGCCTGAGTCAACAAGGACCGAGTTCTTGCGCCATTGATCCAAGCAATTATGCGTACTAACCACACGAGGGGGATATAGGACCTCTCTTGACTAAGTACTTTGGGCGGTGCTAATTGGGGTCGCTCGGTTGGTGTGTTTTTAAAGATAAAATGTGTGTGTATGGTGTGGGAATGGAGCAGTGGCGGACCGGCTAGGCCGTCTATTGTATCCTTATCCCCGTGGGTTGTGCGGGTCAGAATTAGCACTGTCCATTGGAAATGTCTCGTAGGACTTAGCTGCACAAAGACACCTTCTAAGTGTGCGTAAAGGAAAGGCGGTCTGACGTGTGGGTACAGTGGTACACCCTGCAGGGATAAAACTATTCGAATAGCCTCGTCCTAGGTTATGGACACGCTTGGTTATTTCCCGTGAGAATTAGACTACAACATTTAATTAAAACTTGACTTGGTTGGTATGAACGGGGAGTTCATGCTATTGTTGTGGTGACTAATGGGTTAGTCACTTCCAGGTTGTTCATGTTGTTATTATTATGTTATTATCTCGTTGTTACTTCAACAATTAAAAATGCTTTGTCAAATTGCCTTCAATCTATTATGTATTGCAAATGAAACTTGCTTTATGCTAAAATGAGTCCAAAGCCTTATCCACTTAAATAAAGCTTGCATATAGCTAAATTATAGTTCTGTTATCTTACACGTAAGTCTTGCGGAGTACTTTATGTACTCATCTGCCCGGGGTTGTGGCATTTTTGTTGCTTTTGTTGCAGGGGAAGAAGGTGAGCTCCAAGAGCCTCACTTTTGCGCTTTGTGTTGCAGTTTCTTCGACGACTAGCTTGGCGGTCCGGTCGGTTGCCTTGTGGGCTAAAGGCACACTGATTGGCTTTGTGTTATAGCCATCTTTATGGCACTTTTTCTTCCGCTGTTATCTCTTTGTAATTATTGCTATTTGGCCTAAGGGCCTCTCTTTGGTAATATCTATTCCATATTAATGTTAACTTCTGGTTTGTTGCTTATGTACTATGTGTTGTATGGAATTGATGCATTCTTTTGTTGTGAGGTATGTATAACGCATTCGGGAAGTATACATCTCTCGAGACAGGTTTATTTGGTTGATAATGCTAGGGTCAATTGGATGACTAAGTATTATGAGCTTAATAAAACCGGTGCTCACAAAAGTTGGTATCGAGTCAGTTATGACCGTAGTAACGCAAGCTTGGTCGTCTTTATGATATTTTTGAAAACTTATTTTCAAAGCATCAAATGAGTTTTGAAAGCTTAAGTGATTCTCAGATTTTATTCCTTACCTATCTTAGCTTTCTTTCTCATCTCACTCTAATTTGAGTTTTAAGAGTTGTTTTCCTCTCTTCCCTTCTACAAAATAGTTGTTATCGATTAACACTGGGTTTTGGGAGAACCAATGAGATTGGCAAATTGAAGTGTGAGCTGCCCACTACAAGATTTTGAAGTTCTGGAGTCGGTGATTCGACGAGGAGCTTGGATGCGAAATCTGGACAGCAAGCATCAAATTTCCGGACAGCAGTCTCAAAGGTTTCTAATTAGGATAGATAATGAGAGGTTAATTCAACTAAAACTTGTGGGAATAAAAGGGTAAGATGCGATACTAGTTAGCTAAGTATCTAACGCTTGTTTCGCTGCCTTAACCTTGCTCTTTAGTAGCATTAGTTCTCACCCTACAATCTGATTTTTATCTTCTCGAGCAATTACTCGTTCATTCAATACGGGTTAGTTGTGTTGAGAAGTTGAGCTTTGCTTTGGTGTTTTCCTCGCTGTTTTGGAGTCTTGTTAGAAGCTTTTAAAGTGCATTCCTTGCTGTTTTGTTTCCTCTTTATTATGATGTCTTTGGCTTCTTTCATTCTTCTTGCTTCATTTAGTTGCATGTATTACCATCTAATCTATTATTAACTCGGTAGGGTTCTATACCACCTGTTTTGTTAGCTCTCGTTAGGGTGGTATTTCATCCCCTAATCATTGGCTTCTCCTTTCCCGCTCTTTAGCTTCTAATCTTCGTGTTTCCTTGCTAACCTATCTCTTCAACAGATGTCCGGACTAGGTCAACAAGCTGGTTGGGATGAAAATCTCCTGCTCCAACGGTCCGGACAAGACTCAAACGCCCGCCCTAGAGTGTGTTTCAATTGTGGCGAGGAGGGCCACTATGCGCCCCGCTGCTTCGAGGAACAAAGAACGCCACCAGCTTGCTTTAGTTGTGGTGAAGAAGGGCATTTCATTTAAAATTGCGGACTAGGAAGAATCAAGGTCTGCTTGCTAGGCGAGGAAGGACACTACAGCAATCAGTGTACTTCTGCTTGTCCAAACTGTGATGAAGACCATTTACGGCCCTGGACCTGGAGAGGCAAGGACCTCGGGGAGGAGAGCGGAGAGCAGATCCAGGGAGAAGGGAGGGGCGGCGTGGAGGGGGCGACTGGGAACGATGACGGAGAGCGTGCGGCGAGAAAAGGAGGGACCGGGAGGGGAAAAGAGCGAGGCGGAGGAGCGCAGCGCAGCCTTGAGTGAGTGGAGAGAGAGACGTGCTGGATTAGGCAGCCGAACATGCGGCCCACGCGAAGCCTCGCGTGCGGCCGTTCGGACGAAGCGTAGCCGCTCCATCGTGGACGCTCGATTCGCATCCGACGGTCGCCATTTTTCGGGGTGACGTGGTAGGGCCGCTGAGCTCCCTTTGTGTCAAGATTAAACTTTAGTAATAACTGGGTCGTCCACGATCACAATCAAAACATCCACCACGAAAGATGTTCTCAAAATGGAATATAAAGTAATTATCAAGAGTATGGATTGTGGATAGTTGGACTAGTTTATTCATTGTGTTTTGTGTTTATGTGTCGTGCACCATGTCTACCCCTTCCCATGCATGTCACTACCTCGAGAGGCACCTAGCAAGCACAACACAACAAGTGTGAGTCCACGACTCAGTAAAGTGCAATAGCAAATCAAATAATAGCATCATAAACAGTCAAAGGGAATAAACAATTCCATCATGAATAACAACATGATATACCACAAACCCATCTCTTATGATAGCATCCTAAGCAGTCAGAGGGAACAAACAATCCCACCATGAACACAACATTATAAGCCAAACAGACAAATCCATATCTTATGCAAAAAAATGCAATGATAGGTCATGGATGCATATTCTTCACTTCTTAGCAATTACCGGTAATGCCGAGTAGTGTATCCGTCGATACATACTCTAGGCCTGTGCCCTCTAGGCACAGGGATCCAAAGCCTACACTCCACGAGCTCGTCTAATGCATGACGGAGATCCAAAAACATTCTCAAGGCCTGTGCCCTCAAGGCACAGGGATCCAATGCCATGATGCAGAATGTAAAGCATGATATCAACTCGTCATGAAAAGTATTGCTCATTAACAATATAAAACTTAAAGTATCATCATCAAGCCATGGCATTCATCGATTATGGAACAAGCCACACAATATTACTATCTGCACTTGCCCATTGTCATTATCATGATTCATCATTGTCATCACTAACAAGGTAGCCTCATTGCTCACCTTGTCCCAACATTATTGCCATCAATCATTAAACCATTACCATGTAGACATCCTCATTTAAACATTGCCATGTAAGCTTCCTCATGTAAACACTACCGTGTAAGCGTCATCACATCAACATTAGCATACATCATCAGGTAAACATTTCCATGTAAGCTTCATCACATAAGCATCATCATAAAAGCATCATCATTAAACTATGGCATTCATGCTCATCACATTACCAAGCAACAATCATCAACAATCAACTATGGCATTCCTCAAATACGAAATATAAAAACTCATTAATACTACTTGCACTTGCCTCAACCGTGAGCAGAAGACAAATGATGGAACGCTCTAGCACCGGAGTTCGCCACCACGTGGTAACCATGAACGGTACTAAGCATCAATCGAACAAGCAACTACATCCAAGTTCATTTCTACAAGGAACTAGGCCCAGCACGCACCTAGAACATCATTATGCCAAAAACCAAAAACCTAGTTCATGATCAGTATCGGATCATTGTACTATACTACTATTGTATGTTCATAATACATTGAGTATTCTACCATATAGATATAAGGGAGTCCCTATAATTCTTAAGCAAATGATTGAAAAGATGTGTTGTTAACGTGAGCATAGGGCATGCTACACTAAATGGCAACAATGACTCATGGAAGATAGAACTCAATTCAGCCCAAAATGCATCTTTTTAGTTTCAAACAAATGCAACTGTTATAGTGATATGTTCATGTTTTCAAATACCCCAAAAACTGTGGATTAATCATTTATGATGATGCTACTGCGGCGAACATAAGCAGTCAATAACATGCTTGGTTTGCAATGAACATAACTGTACAAGGAAAGTAGTGTGATATGGCTCACCCTTCTATTCTGAAAGTTGCAGACTTTACTAGTACATAATTGTAACAGCTATGAACAGGCACTGCAATAAGCCACAGTATCACAATTATCTTGTTCCATCTCTGTAAAAAAATGGCCCTTGTGGATCAAGAACTCTTGTTTTTGTCTTCCTTTCCACCGAAGCCGATTTGTTCAGGGTTTCGGAATGTGAATAGTTCCCTAGGAATGAGAAGGCTCCCATAGTTCTATCCATTAGCGAGTCAAATACATTATGACTTCCTTCTGAAGCTAACTTATTTGAATTGTCAGAATGCTCTGATCGCTAGTCCTGAAACCTCACATATCTCCCCTCTCAGATAGCCATTAATTCCGCCTAACACCAGCTGACAAAACAGGGCCAGCAAGGTGGAAACAATGAATCAAATCTTCAAGTGCAGGGTCAAAGTATCACCTCTCAGAGCAGAGGGTTCGAGTAGGGGTGGAGTCACGGCTGAGGAGGAAGAGGTTTACGAGGAGGTTGGGGCGGCGTCGGACGGAGAAGGCCACGACAGCACGGGTGGGGTTGCCTCGGAGGGATGGCTCAATCCTGTCGCTGCATGGCGTCCAGCGCGGGTGCGGCCAGGCACGAGGCCGAGCCCGATGGCGGCGGCAACACCAGGGGAAGGTGGCAGCCGGAGAGGAGGACCGGGCCGAGAGCAACGCCAAGAACAGGAGGCGCCAGATCTAGGGGAGGCGAGTAGAGCTGGGCCCAGGCCAACGGCGGCGCCGTAGGGAGACGGTGCCAGGGGGAAAGAGGTTGCTCAAGTGCCGGTGGCGGCTAGGAGAACGGAGGCTGGGAGGAGAAGAGGGCGAGGAGGGGATGAGCGCTTGCGGCGGCGTTGGGAGAAGGTGAAGAGGAAGAGAGTGAAGTTGGGGAGTTCGGCTGGGGCTAGGGTTAAGGGGTGCCTCCCCCCTTATTTTCCCACTTGGGCCGGCCCACTACAGGCTGTTGCACAAAGGGCCAAGAGCCGAAGGTCCAAACGCGCTAAGAAAATAGAATTTGAACCAAATTCCATCTCTAAACTTTGATGCATTCGAAATTGAATAAGTTTCCCTCTCCCGAATATTATTCTCTTTAATTGATATTCGGGGTATTACACCCCATGCGGTCAAAATCAGCAACAAGGCAATCAAGGGTGGCAGGTGTTGCCTTGCGACTAAGAGCATCAGCAACCACATTTGCCTTGCCAGGGTGGTGCTGAATTGAGAGATCATAATCCTTGATCAGCTCCAGCCACCTGGGCTGCCTTAAATTCAGATCCTTCTGTGTGAATATGTACTTAAGACTTTTGTGATCTGTGAAAATATCACAAGTCTCACCATACAAATAGTGCCTCCAAAGTTTCAAGGCAAACACTACAATAACCAACTCTAAATCATGGGTTGGGTAATTCTGCTCATGCTTCTTCAGTTGTCTCGATGCATAAGCTATTACCTTACCATCTTGTAGGAGAACACAACCCAATCCAATTCGAGAAGCATCGGAGTAGACTGTGAAACACTTCCCAGGCTCAGGAATAGTAAGAACAAGAGCGGTCACTAGCTTTTCTTTCAAGGTTTGGAAACTGCGTTCACAATCATCATCCCACCGAAACTTCACATCCTTCTGCATGAGACGAGATAAAGGCTTGGCAATAATGGAGAAATCCTGCACAAACCGCCGATAATATCCTTCCATACCAAGGAAACTCCTCACTTCTTTGACGCTGGTCGGTCTTCCCCATTCTACTACTGTGGAAATCTTTTCTGGGTCAACTGATATTCCCTATCATTCATGATATGCCCCAAGAATCCCACTTTTGACAACCAAAACTCGCACTTTTTCAGTTTAGCATAAAACTTGTTCTCTCTTAGTGTCTCCAGCACAAGCCTCAGATGATGCCCATGATCTGCTTCAGTCTTTGAATAAATCGGGATATCATTAATAAAAACTACTACAAAATCATCAAGATACTCATGCAACATCTTGTTCATTGTCTCCATGAAAGCAGTAGGGGCATTCGTTAGTCCAAAAGACATAACTTTAAATTCAAAATGCCCATACCTTGTGGAGAACGCCGTCTTCTCAATATCCTCATTTCGGACAGGAATCTGATTGTATCCCGACTGGAGATCAATCTTTGAAAATATCTTAGCTCCTCTCAATAGATCAAATAAATCTTCAATGTGAGGCAGATGATACTTATTCTTGATGGTTAACTGGTTGAGAGCACGGTAATCAATACACATGCGCCAGCTACCATCCTTCTTCTTTGTAAACAGAATAGGAGCTCCCCATGGAGACACAATGGGACGAATAAGATCTTTAGCTTTTAGATCATCCAACTGCTTTTTTAGTTCCTCCTGGAAAGGATGAGCCAAACGGTATGGGGTCATGGAAACCGGTCGAGCACCCGGTACTAAGTCAACTCTGAACTCTACTGGGCGTGGTTGAGGCATCCCAGGCAACTCTGCTAGAAAGACATCAGAAATTCCTGAACCACCAGAATATTTTCTGCATTCAAGGATGAACTCGGCTTTTCCACCAAAGACAAAAGAAACCTATTCTTTGCTGCTCGGCTACCAGGAAACAAACTAGCCAGCATAAAAAGTGAGTGAGATGGGGCTTGTTGGGACCCAAAAATACATCTCAGGAACCCTATGTGTATTTTGAACTAGTCCTAGATCAGTAGCTAGCTCACACAGCAAACAGTGATGAAATACCATCCATTTATTTGATTTAACTAAAAAGATCTCAGAGTAACAAATAATAATAATAACTAGACCTTATGGTCAACGTTTACTTAACTTGCCACGCAGGGCTAAAGAAACAAATAAACTCTTGCAGCGGAACAAAACTCTTGAAATGGCCAATCAACATGCCCACAGGCAATCGAGTGGAGAACGCATCCTAATCCGCAAAACCTTCATAGACCTCCTCTACAAAAGAGGTTGGAGCACCCAGGGAGGTTTTCTTCAGCTGCTGGTCAAACAGAGGGCACAAGCCATGAGTACTTTTGAATGTACTCAGCAAGCCGTAGGGAAATGTATGCAAATAGTATTCATGCATGTCCTGACAAAGGTTAGCTGTACGGTTCTTCTGCAGAAAGCAGCATTTACAATAAATACAATAAATAGATTGAAATACGTAGTTGAAAACGATAATAAATGATTAAATAATTTCTTTGAAACAACCAGTGAACTGCCCATTCACTTCCCAACAAAACTAAGATAAGTGAATCCCTAATTCACCAATCGACACAAACCACCAAGTGAATGACCTGTTCACCAAACAAATATTATATTCATCAAGTGAACTTCCCATCCACACTCCGACTCATTTTATAAGAAGCTCTATCTCCCGTGTGAAATCCTCGAGCACGTCCATAACCGCGGACACGGCTATTCGAATAGTTTTACACTTTGCAGAGGTTGTACAACTTTACCCACAAGAGATAATTCACTTATAATGTCAGGCATTTCACGCTTCCGTAGGTGTGCGACTAAGTGATTATCACAAGGCCTTTACAAAGTTCTGTTTTGTCTCAGTTCTGCTCGCTAAGGATTCGCCCTCCTGGCCCCCTCTTGCGCCAAACACAACCCAAACAGAACCAAATCCAAACATTACTAATTAGTTAGCCAGGTCCGTCCCATACCAGACATGTGGTTTGTAGGGTTAAGGCCCAGTTCAATGGCGCACAAGATTAAGTCCTTGACCAGTTACTCAGGCGATCTTTCCACAACCCATACTGTGCTAAACCCACACCCACAATCCACCAACCTGCTCGCCCGAGCGAAAACAATTTTGTTTAACCAATACTAATGACACACCCCGTCATGGTACACAAATTTTAACAAGAGTGGCTAACCACCATAATTCCATATATCATTAAGTCAAGATGAATCCTTATGACACATGTGATCATGAACCCATCGTAACTAAGCTGAACTAAGCATCTGTACGATACCCGTGTTGGTGATACAAATATATCCAGCTAAAATTATCCAAGCTATGGTGACAAAGGATTCATGGCATTCAAATAATCAAAGGAGGCATCATGACAACAGGTAATAACTAATCCCAAAACAATTTATATAAAGATACCATGCAATTGTATAAAACAATAAACTTTTGAAATCATAGGTTCAATATGATCAAAGGACTACGGCTTGCCTTGGAACAAATCCTAGGATTGATCTTGATCTTGGTATACTTCTTCTTGCTCAAAGCTTCCCGAAGTATCAACGTCTATTCGCAAACAAGCAAATAAACCAAATAAATAAATAAGAAAGATAAAAAACTCCAAAAATTAAATACAAATCTTAGATAAATAGATCTTGAATTTAGATGAATTCAGGAATTTGAATGGACTGAATCGGAGTTCGGATGCAAAAGATATGGGCTTTGGAAGATTGAAATCACATGAAATACTAAAAATCAGTATTCAACAATTTACTAAATTATCTTTCCCAAGGAAAAGACAATTATGACATCGGCATGACATCAGCAAGAATTATCAGCCGAAAAGATAAAAAGAAATAGGATTTATCAAGTGGGACCCACTGGTCATTGAGTAGGTGCACCATGGACCGGGTTCAAGGAGATTGGATCTGGGTTTGGGTGTTGGTGTGCCAAGTGGCTGTTAACGGGGACGCTGATTGGGATGCCACACGAGCAAAACGAAGACATGGCGCAGACGTGGAGATGAGGTGGCTTGATGACCTGCCGTCCACGTCAGCTTGGACGACAACAGCGGCGAGGGCTTCGGTCCGTCCGACAATGGCGCTACGGGGCTCGCCGGCGGTAGCGGATGGGCACGCTGGACTCCTGGTGACCACACAGTCCTAGTGACACAGGCTGGGCCTCTCGGTGATGAACACAGCTGCGGCAGCGCTCAAGGGCGGCGGTGGAGCAGCGCGGCTAGGTACGGCAACCGCGGCATAGAGGTTTCTCGGTGAAGAGAAAGCGCGCACCAGAGAGAGTACGCGACGGCGAACTTGATGCTGACGACGAGGAAGGCTGAGGATCTCTGACGGCGGCGCCAGACGGCGGCGAAAGTCTCGGCGGCGCGGAGCTTCCAAGACCCGATTAGATGAGCAGATAGCGCAAACCAAGAGGGCGAGCTAGGGTTTTGGAGGAGGTGGACGGCGCGGAGAGATTGATGCGAGGAGCAGCTTAAATAGGCTCGGGGAAGAGGGAGTTCGAGGGAGAACCGGCGGCCAAGACATGCGGCTTCGGGACTATAGAGTCTAGGTCGGCGACGCCTTGAGGACGAAGACCAGCGGCGAAGCGGGGCCACAAGGTAGCGACACCAAAGAAAAGGAAAAGCGAATTTCTCGGAAAGGCCTCGGGTGCGCGCGAAGGAAGGAAAACAACAGCCTGCTCGGCTCACGCGCGTGTGCCTCGGGCTGAGAAAAATGGAAATGGCCAGCTGGGCCTTGGCGCTGAGAAAAGCTCGGGCTAGGCCACGACGCTAGGAGAGAAATGGCTAGCCTAGCTCAGGTGGATTGGTTCACGCGTGCAAGGAAGCGGCGACCCAAGGCTGGCTCGGTTCGGCTCTAGACAAGGCAAGCAGTCCAAAGAAAATGGCCGGAAAGAGGAAAAGAAAATCGGCCAAGGAATGGGCTGAAGAAAAGAATAGGATTGGGTCGGATTAAAGGATTCGGCCCAAAAGGTTATCTGAGATTTAAATTACCTTTTCTTTTTAGAAAATAATAGAAAAGGCAAATGACAAATAGAAAATAGCAAATACACTCAGAAAAATTGTAGAAAATTCTAGAAAATATATCCAAGCACATAGAACCCAAATAAAATAATTACTAAACTTTAATCTTGGAAGAAAGGGGGGCTCAGCGGCCCTGCCACGTTGCCCCAAAAAATTTCATCCGTTGGATGCGGAGCGGCCGGTCACGATGGCGTGTGATGACCCAGCTCCTGCGCATGCTCCGAACGCGCGGCCTTGCACGGGCCACGTAGCTCGCCAAATGCGTCTTCTTCGTGATTCTTCTCTCGCAGCAGGCCTTCATCTCTATCCCTGTGGCGCTGCCATCCCCATCCTCGCTCTCGCTTCCTCACCGTCCTTGCTCTCGCTTCCTCTCCTGCCTTAGCCGCCGCCACCGCCGATGCCCTCCTCTACCGTCCCCTGCTCTCCATCGCCCCTCTCGGCGGTTTCCCCCTTTCCTCTACCACCACACCCTCAGTCTTCCTCCACATCCGTGTCGGTGCCCCCCAGCTGCAGCTACTCCCTCGCTCTTCCTCACCCGCCACCTGCTCTTCCTCACCCGCTGCCTGCGCCTCCGGATTCGGAGCTTTTCCCTCCCAGACACCACCGCTCACTCCGTCCCCCCCTTTCCTCTGCCGCCACCCCTTCGGTCTTCCTCCACAGCCGCCTCGGTGCCCCCCAGCCACCGCCGCTCCCTCACTCTTCCTCACCCGCCACCTGTGCCTCCGGATCCAGAACGCCGGCTAGCAGGAGGGTCACGTGGAGGGACCCGGTACGATTGCATATAGTAATCCATGAAAGGTATGATTGCATAAGTAGTTCATGAATGGGTGCTCTGCTGACAGCACGAACTATTCTCAGATAATGTAGGACCGGAAAGGCGACTAGAGGGGGTGAATAGATGCTTTCTCAATTTTCACCTTAAATAGATTCAACACGAACTTTTCTCCAATAGCTATGAAAGCTAAGAAGATCAGTATAAGCACAGTGGAAGCCTTGTGCTGAATCTAATTAACCCCCAAAGCAAAAGATCCAAAGAAATGAAGATCAAAGCTACTGGAGCGATCAGACCGGCGTGCAATGGGCGGTCAGACCGGGGTGCGGTCTGACTGGTGGCATATGGGCGGTCTGACCGGCCCTCACCAGAAACAGTGAAAACAGCTCGGGTTCCAAAACGAAAATCGATCAAACTTTTGTTCTACACGGCCAAACTTAACAAAACTTGGAACACACCTTCCAAAGGATATCTGGAACCTATTCCAAGCAACGATCGTCCAGATCTACGTCAAAGTTTTGACCTTTTTCTGTTTTACCGAAGGAGGGTTCAAAACTGAGCAAAACGAAAAACTTGATCCAAAACTTGCTCGTGGGAGATTGATGATCTAGATAATCCTAGATATATTCCCACACATCACAGAAAGGTAAATGAGGGCACGAAACCAACCAAAAACCACAGGATCAAGGAAGCACCCAAAATCATCAAAAGAGAATGAAGAACACAAGAGGAAGCTCACTTTGAGAAATCATTCATAGATTGATTCATGATGTTGCTGGTTACAACCACTCCCTCAAGGAGGACAAGAGCTCAATCCATGAGCACACACTCAACTCATCTCTCTAGAGCCTAAGCCTCTCTTCTCTTTTCTAATCCCTAAGATAAACTAGGGTTTCTCCAAATGAAGTGCTTGGGTGCTGTATCACAACAGCCACCCCTATTTATATGAGGCCTAGACCTTCTAGAAGACAGACCCTAATGGGCTCCCGTTAAGGCCCAACACAAACGGGTCACACACGCACGCATTTTAAAGCACCGTCTTCACTTCTCTTGACCTAATCCACTTCTTGATGCACCGTCTTGCGTCACGGGTTGGCATTAGGTCACCAAGGCGGTATTTGGTAAAATTACCAAAATACCCTTTCTCGATCTTTTCCGAAGAATGAGTCCGAACTGCGCGAAACACATCCATGCTTCGCCACGTGTAGGTTGAGCCAGCGGCTCTCATCGTGTCGGCAAGTCTCTCCCATCCGGTTCCCACCGGTCCACCTTGGCACTTGCACCGACCCCCGCACCACTTGATCAACCAGTCGCACCGAACTGCCTGTTCGGTCATCCTTGTCCATTCTGCACCACGCTTGAGTCCATTGACCTCACCTGGCATCCTTGATTGTTCTGGACCTCAGCTCTCCAAGCTTAGTCCCGATCCTCCTCGCCGTTGACCGTCGTTGACCTCCAAGCAACCTGCACACCAATAGACAAGCAAAACGAATCCGGGAACAAGTTCTTCACAACTTGACCCACGTTAGTGGAAACATGCAATATGAAACACATATGCACTGAAGCCCATGCCCTTAAGCTAACTCAACTCACATCGCCAACGACTCGACGAAATCAAGTCAAAATCGGTCAGACCACCGTTCTGGCCGGTCTGACCGCCCCTGGGACTTAGCCAAAATCATCGCAAACAAAATGACGAATAACAGGATTAATTTGGTCGATCACGTTAGGAGGCGGTCGACCGCCTCGCCGGCTCGACCGGTCATTGACCGCCGGCTCGACCGCTGGTTCGACAAATTCTTTTGACTTCGCCGAAAACGCGTGAATCGACAAACCGCAAATGCCATTACCAATTGTATCATCATCCTAAGATCATGCACATATCCCCATGATATCCACAATCTCCCCCTTGATGAACACATTGACAATTTACCAAAAATGCAAAGTTTGAGGTTTGAAACGGTAATTACTCGGCGTTTTCGCACAAAGGCACAACTTGGTCCAAATGCAAGAAAAAGCAATGGAAATGACCAAGCTGGCTCCAGAATAGCATAAGCAAGTGAGATAAGGCAAAAGGAAGCAAGAAAGCTTCAAATTCCACAAAATTGCAAAATCTCACTTAAGGTCCATATGAAAGAACAATTGTTCAAATTGACCTTTGATCATTGTGAGGCTCCAAGGATTGCAATTCAAATTCAGAAAAGGCAATAAGACCAAAAGAATGCAATAGAGTTGCTCCCATTCACTATGATCACCAATTTTCCAGAAAACCCATCTTCTCCCTATGACTCCAAAAAACTCTAAAACAACATTTTTTACCAATATTTCTCCCCTTTGACAATGAATTCATCAAGGTGCATGGAAGAAGATAGAGCATAAATGGAATTGCTGCAATTTTTCATTTTTTTTAGTTTTTTTTATATTCTAGCAAAAGGAGCCATGAAGATTATCCATGAAGACTTTACAAGTATTGCACCAAGCCATATTATGTGAAGAAGCTATGTTCAATCTTGGCAAAACATGTACAGTAAAGCTAAGGCTAAAATAGCAATAATTTGAGATTAAATGAATTGATAGCATGACATGGTGCTCAAGATCATAGTTTAACTAAAGGTATCCAAAAATGAGTCAGGCCATGTCTATAAGCTAAATGGAGCCAGAAGCTAGAAAATGAGTCAATTTTGAGCATTTTCAGTTTAATCACGAATCAGATTGTTCAAGCAATTGGAATAAAGCACTTTGAGCATTTTGCTGAAAATGATTGGTTTTATCTTAGCAAAGCAAGTCCTGGACTAGGAGCCATCCACAACTGCCTCCTAAGCTTCAACCTATTGACAATTTTGTTTTCTTGACATTGTGCTAGATCTCAAGCCTTGCCACGACCATCTCAAGCATGAAGCTTAAAAGAGTGGTCTAGGTCATCCAAAACTCCCCCTGAGTTCATGCCTAGTGCAATGGCAAGCAGTCTCATAAGAAAGAATTGGTGAGATCAGTTTTTTCGCACAGAAAAGCTCATTTTTGTTTTTGCTTGACTTAAGAATTATCATAGCTCAAGTTAAAACTCAGAATAAGTTCAAGACTCAATGTAGCCTATATGACATGGCATGAATCATGAGAAGATCACTATGGCAAAACTAGTCACAAGATCTACCAAGTCATGTTTTGATTCAATTTTTTCACAGAAAGTAAAGCTAGCATGGCAAAAGCTAAGTAATACAAGAGAAGCCAGAAAAGAAATCTAGCAAGCTAGCACAAGACATGGCAGGGTATAACATATGAAAGCATGTCATACAAGGATAATAATCAAAGCTCCATGAATTTATATTACAATGCAGTTGTTGAATTTTAAAATGCATTATGATACAATGAATGCAAAAGAGCAAATTCCCCCTCAAAACAAGCCAAGAGGACTAATAACCCCCAAATCTCCCCGCAGAAAAGCAAAACGAGAAGAATCAAGAGCTTTAGTGAAAATGTCAGCAACTGGTTGCTCAGACTCTACAAAATGAAGCACAACGTCACCTTTCTCAACATGGTCTCTAAGGAAATGATATCGAATGTCAATGTGTTTAGTCCTAGAATGTTGCATTGGGTTTTTAGCAATGTTAATGGCAGAAGTGTTGTCACAGAAAAGAGGAACACTACCCAAAGACAACCCATAGTCCTGAAGAGTAGATAAGATCCAGAGAACCTGAGAGCAACTCTCGGTCATAGACTACATACTCGGCCTCGGCGAAGGGATCGTGCAATGTAAGACCTGCTTCCTAGAAGACCAAGAGATAAGAGATGTGCCTAAGAAATGACAAGTGCCAGAAGTACTCTTCCTATCCACTCTACACCCCGCAAAATCAGCATTAGAAAAAACTCGAATAGAGAGAGCAGAAGCAGAAGAATACCAGAGTCCAAAGTCAGGAGTGTCTTGGAGATACCTAAATATGCGACGCACTGCTTGACGATGAGAGGCTCGAGGAAGTTCGAATCGAGCGCACAGACACACAAATAATTGTATGTCCTACTCGGCGGTAAGGTAGAGGAGGAGCCAATCATATCATGCGGTACTCCTTCCGTCCACGGGCTCTCCATCCTCATCTGGTCCAAAGACGGTGGTTGTGGCAATGGGAGTAGACATTGGCCTAATGCTTCCCATGTCGGTTACCAAGAAGGTCCTTTGTATACTTACTTTGATGAATGAAGGTGCCTTCTTTCAGTTGCTTGACTTGAAGACCAAAGAAGAAGGTCAATTTGCCCATCATGCTCATCTCGAACTCCCTGCTCATAGAATCTGAAAATCTGGACACAAAGCATGAGAAGAGCCACCGAATATAATGTCATCCACATAAATCTGAACCAACAGAAAGTCACTGCCATGCTTGAGAGTGAACAAGGTTTTATCAACTATTCCCATTTTAAAATCATTTGAAAGCAAGAAACTCTTAAGCCTATCATACCAAGCTCTAGGGGCTTGCTTCAATCCATACAAGGCTTTGGAGAGTTTACAAACATGGTTTGGGAATTTGGGATTTTCAAAACCAGGAGGTTGCTTGACAAAGATCTCTTCTTCTATGAAGCCATTCAGGAAAGCACTTTTGATATCCATTTGATAAAGCTTAAAGCCCTTAGATGTTGCAAATGCTAGCAAAATGCGAATGGCTTCTAGTCTAGCTACAGGAGCAAAGGTCTCCTCAAAGTCTAAGCCCTCTACCTGGGAATAACCTTGAGCTACAAGTCTAGCCTTATTGCGAACTACCAATCCATCTTCACTTTGCTTATTTTTAAAACCCATTTTGTTCCAATTACATTATGATTAGGTGGTGGTTCAACTAAGGTCCAGACTTTGTTTCTTTCAAAATTTTCAAGTTCTTCATTCATGGTATTGACCCAAGAGGCATCAGAAAGAGCATGGGTGACATCTCGGGGTTCAAAAGAAGCAACAAAAGCAGAATGTGCATGAGAATTAGGAGAAATAAACCTGGAGCGAGTGACTCGCTCATGTAGATCCCCAATAATCTGCTCAGGTGGATCCTGTCACTGGATATGAAGAGGAGCTCCTGGTGTAGAAGTGGCCTCTACCTCATGGGCTGTGGAGGTAGGAGCAGAGCCACTCAGGTCGTCGGTGAAGATAGGAGGAGGCTACTTAGCTGAAGCTGGAGAAATAGAAGCAGGCTCTCCAACCATCTCAGTAGTGCCTAGAGGATGGATTGGGTCCTCATCCACAGAGTCGTCGTCGACGAAGATGCTTTTTTGAATATCAGGAACTTGTGTACCTGTAGCATCGGGTCTAGTACCAGGACTAGCCTCATCAAAAGTGACTTCGCAAGTCTCAACAATTTTGTTAGTGTCAAAATTAAATACACGATAGCCACGAGAATGAGCAGGATATCCAAGAAATATACCATCAGAACATCTAGATTCAAATTTATCAAGGTTGCCATGTTTAAGAATGAAGCACTTGCAACCAAAAATCATAAAATGAGAAACTTTGGGCTTATGACCAAATTTGAGCTCAAAAGAAGTCTTGCCAATCATAGATCTCAAGAAAACTCTATTAGAGATATAACAAGCAAAAGAGATCGCATCAGTCCAAAACCTCCTAGGTGTGGAATACTCATCTAGCATGGTCTTGGCCATCTCTACAAGGGTCCTATTCTTCCTCTCTACAACACCATCTGCTGGGGAACTCTAGGTGAAGAGAACTGGTGCTCAATTCCCCTATCAGTGCAGAAAGTGGCAAAGGAAGAATTCTGTCCCATTGTCACTCCTAATGGCTCTCAAGGCTCCAGGAAGATCAACAGCTAGTTTAAGGACCAATTCTCTAAAAAAGCCAAAAGCCTCGTCCTTAGAAACCAGAAAATAAACCCATGAATACCTAGAGAAATTATCCATAATCACAAGCACATACCATTTCCCACCTGCAGATTGGACTCTAGAAGGGCCAACTGTGTCTAAGTGCAAGAGCTAACTAGGTCCATCAGTCATTACTAGAGTAAGAGGTGGATGAGAAGCAGAAACCATCTTACCATATCTACAGGGTGTGCACACTAAGTCTCTAACAGCCTTCAGCCTAGGCAAACCTCTAATCAAATCCTTGCTACTGACTCTAGTCAAGTGTTCAAAGCCTATGTGACCAAGCCTACGATACCACAACACTAGATCATGGGAGTCAGAAGCTATAAGACATCTATGGCTAGAAGCAGAAGAGATATTGAAATCAGCACAAAAGATCCTTTCAAACCTAGAGATCTCAAAGACAAGCTCACCTGAGGAATCTAGAACTCTACACTCACCACTCCTGAATCTCACCTCTAGACCCTCATCAAGAAGCTGGGAAACAGATAAAATATTATACCTCAGCTTACTTACCAAAGCGACGTCCTTGAGCATGAACTTGTTGTTGACGCCAGCATCGCGTCTCTTGGTCATCACTTGTCCTTAGAAGCATCCCCAAATGTGATCAATTCATTCCCGGATGCACGTGTGAGGGAGGAGAACCATCTAGAATCTCCAGTCATGTGTTGAGAACACCCGGAGTCAACAAGCCATATGTCCGCCTTCCTCGCACGACGGACCTCATCGGGATCGCTGAAAAGGTCATCGTCGTTAGAGGAGTCGACGTTGTGACTGTCCCTTGCCATAAAGCACATACCAGTGAAGTCTTGGGCCTTCTTATTCTTGCCATGGGAGTCATCCTCGTCATCCTCCATCCCCGAGTCCACATCGCTCATATCAACAATTTCAAGAGCGGCAAGGACCCGGCTGACGAACTTACGGTAGTTTCGCTTCTTTGCTTTCGCATCCCGAGCTTGAGGATGCTTTTGGAAGTTCTTCTCCTCCTTGCCCTTCAGCTTGGGGCATCTGGAACGGATGTGGTTTGGCTCACCACATTCAAAGCAAGTGACCAGACCACGTCTCCTTCTGTTCCTCACCTTATTGTACACTCTAGAGAATTTTGTGGATAGGAGGGCTAAACCATCCTCAGGTAACTTCTCTAGCTGCTCATCACTCAAAGAATGCAAAGCGGATAAAGAAAAGCCAGATGAGCCAAAATCAAAGGAATCAGATGAGCTACCCTTAGATGGGTCAACCACCAAAGCCATCGACTCTGTCTTGGGGAGACGCGAGATAAAGTCAATCTCATGCGTCTTCAACCTTGAGTAGAGCTTATCCATGGTAAGCTCACTCATGATAGTGTTGTCATTGATGGATGTGATCTTCATCCCCCAGACCCTCACATCAAGAGCACCCAAGAGCTGGCGTGCGTTCTCAGACTCAGTGAAAACAAGATCAACAGCACGAAGATCATGAAGGATCTTGGAAAACCTTCCCCATAGCTCATCTAAAGACGCACCAAGCCTTTGCTCGATCTTTGAGTATTCTTTCTTGAGCTGGTTCTGTCTCACTTCCTTGATCGCAGTGGAGCCCTCGTGGTAATCACAAAGAGTCCTCTAGATCTTGTGAGCAGACCTCAAATGAGCCACTCGCTCAAACTCAGATCGACTAAGGCCTTGGATTAGAAAGTTCCAAGCCTTGCTATTTGCCTCAATATCTGGAGTGATCACATCGTCATTGGCTGGCACGACATATGGATTTTTGACCTTAAGCCAAATAGCGTTCCCTTGAGCCTCGATGTAGGCATGCATGCATGCCTTCCAGTAAGCAAAATCAACTCCATAAAAAATATGTGGTTTGGCCGAATACTTGTCAGTCGCCATGGCTCCAAAGACCGGTTAAGATCTATGAAAGGAGCTAACTGGGCTCTGATACCACTTGTAGGACCGGAAAGGCGACTAGAGAGGGGTGAATAGATGCTTTCTCGATTTTCACCTTAAATAGATTCAACACGAACTTTTCTCCAATAGCTATCAAAGCTAAGAAGATCAGTATAAGCACAGTGGAAGCCTTGTGCTGAATCTAATTAACCCCTAAAGCAAAAGATCCAAAGAAATGAAGATCAAAGTTACTAGAGCGGTCGACCAAGGTGCAATGGGTGGTCGATCGGGCAAGGTCTCGACCGACCAAGATATGGGCGGTCGACCGCCCCGACGAGAAACAGTGAAAATAGCTCGGGTTCTAAAACGAAAATCGATCAAACTTTTGATCTACACGGCCAAACTTAACAAAACTTGCAACACACCTTCCAAAGGATATCTGAAACCTATTCCAAGCAACGATCATCCAGATCTACGTCAAAGTTTTGACCTTTTTCTGTTTTACCGAAGGAGGGTTCAAAACCGAGCAAAACGAAAAACTTGATCCAAAACTTGCTCGTGGGAGATTGATGATCTAGATGATCCTAGATGTATTCCCACACATCACAGAAAGGTAAATGAGGGCACGAAACCAACCAAAAACCACAGCATCAAGGAAGCACCCAAAATCATCAAAAGAGAATGAAGAACACAAGAGGAAGCTCACTTTGAGAAATCATTCATAGATTGATTCATGATGTTGCTGGTTACAGCCACTCCCTCAAGGAGGACAAGAGCTCAATCTATGAGCACACACTCAACTCATCTCTCTAGAGCCTAAGCCTCTCTTCTCTTTCTAATCCCTAAGACAAACTAGGGTTTCTCCAAATAAAGTGCTTGGGTGCTGTATCACAGCAGCCACCCCTATTTATATGAGGCCTAGACCTTCTAGAAGACAGACCCTAATGGGCCTCAAAGGCCCAACACAAACGGGTCACACACGCACGTATTTTAAAGCGCCGTTTTCACTTCTCTTGACCTAATCCACTTCTTGATGCACCGCCTTGCGTCATGGGTTGGCATTAGGTCACCAAGGCTATTTGGTAAAATTACCAAAATACCCTTCTCGATCTTTTCCAAAGACCGAGTCCGAATCGCTAAACACATCCATGCTTCACCACGTGTGGTTAATCCAATGGCTCTCATCGTGTCGGCAAGTCTCTTCCATCCGGTTCCCACCAGACCACCTTAGCACTTGCACCGACCCCGCACCGCTTGATCAACCAACAGACCGAATCGCCTGCTCGATCATCCTTGTCCATTCTGCGCCACGCTTGAGTCCATTGACCTCACCCGACATCCTTGATCGTTCTGGACCTCAGCTCTCCAAGCTTAGTCCCGATCCTCCTCGCCGTTGACCGTCGTTGACCTCCAAGCAACCTGCACACCAATAGACAAGCAAAACGAATCCGGGAACAAGTTCTTCACAACTTGACCCACGTTAGTGAAAACATGCAATATGAAACACATATGCACTGAAGCCCATGCCCTTAAGCTAACTCAACTCACATCGCCAACGACTCGACGAAATCAAGTCAAAATCGGTCAGACCGCCGTTCTGGCCGATCTGACCGCCCCTGGGACTTAGACAAAATCATCGCAAACAAAATGACGAATAACAGGATTGATTCGGTCAGACCGCCGTTATGAGGCCGGTTTGACTGCCCTGGCCGGTCTGATAGGTCATTGACCGCTGGTCTGACCACCTGTGCTTGACAGCTTCTTTTGACTTCGCCGAAAACGCGTGAATCGACAAACCGCAAATGCCATTGCCAATTGTATCATCATCCTAAGATCATACACATATCCCCATGATATCCACAGATAACATATTGCACTTATGTTTAATACTAGATTCATCCACATTTTTAAATTTTGTTATGTGTTGTTTTCAATGTGCACTGTGTTTAATACTAGGTTCATCCACATTGTTTAAATTTGTTATGTGTCGTTTTCAGTGTGCACTGATACTTTGTTTCTCTTATGGTGATAAGAATTACATTATAATCAATCTTTGTGCTATTAATAGTTCGCTGAAATGTTAACTGTTGTCACTCATTTAGGTTAACAGAAAAAAAAAACAAAAAATGCGTGTCCTCTTGATTCATATGCTTGACAGGTATGTCTTTTTTATACCCGATGTCTACCCTTTGTCGAAGGCAGCACCTCTATTTTTGGCTGGAATTACCATGTATACTTTAGTGATGCAGCATAGCATGAAACATCTGGAGGAAGTCACTTAGCATAATTGGACTTGGTGGCTCGGATCACGTGCCAGTAAAATTTGCAAAAGCCTTTGTACTAAAGTCGCCTTCCTTTCAGGGGACAACGAGCAAGTACATGGCCTGCGACAAGATGGTGTGCCTGGTCGACAAGCTCACTGCTGACAACCGGATCTACCACAAGGTCTACTTCAGGTGCCGCCATTGCAAGTACTTTAGGTGCTGCCATTGCAAGGGCACCCTCAAGGTACCTACCGCCCTCCCCATCATGGTGTCTCTTGTGTATAATTGTGCCATGTTTTGAGAGGTTGTTATCTGAATCCGATGAGAATTCTTATCTCCTTTACATCAGTAAACTTATAAACCATGTCCAGGTATGTTGAATTAATATTATGCCATTTTCCTTTCATGGATGTACACAACACAAAGACACTTTATGTTTCAATCGACTAAATCATTAAATTGGTTTCCTTCTACAACTATGGTTATTCATGATGCATATCCTCTACAGGAACAGTCAGAACCCTAACTACTACACAATTTTTAGATCCCAGATGTGATTATCTTATTGATTAGGTTTGTTGTCATATTTTCTTTTCGATGTAGATTATGCATGACACATCTACTTTATCAATATAAGCAAATACCTATCTAAATTGACAGTGTCTTCATATTCCTAGCCAATATCTTTTATTAATGCCATATCATATATTCGTTCAGAAAAAATATTATTAACTGGCAGTAACAAGAGTGTTACATTTGTAATGGGATGACCACAAAGTTACTGAACAGACATTGGTCAAACACACCATAACACAGTTTTCAGCACTATGAATTGTTGCTGGATCACATATGGTTTTTTAATGAACTATGGCGGGATTTTTAGGCCCGTCCTAGCAAACTTTATTAATACAAAAAGGTAACCAATTATAGGATATAGTGAAATACACAGGGCAAGGGGTGAAGGGAAACAAACTAAGAAAGCTACTACCAGAAACAAACTAAGAAAGTGTTATGTTTGCTTAAATTACTTCTACTGCATAACACATCTACTTTATAAAAATAAGTAAGCAAATACCTACCTAGATTAACAGTGTCTTCAGATTCCTAGCCAATGTCTTTTATTAATGTTGTTCTCAGCCTGCAAAAATATGTGCTTGCAACAGCACCTATATTTGCCTATTTGCTATATCCTTACATATACCTGAAAACAATCCCTCTTTCATGTTAGGTTGACTCATTGTGCGTAACTACTAAAAGCTAAACAGTGCAATACTACTATCTAGCTTACATGCCATCGTTCCAAAGCATTTTTGGTGATTATAATCGATGATCGCCTTTACTTTAGCAAAGAAACTCAGAACACCACGCTATTCGAAGCCAAGATGTTACCTAAAGGGCTAACATACATCAACAATTGTAACACCCCAGCCCAACATGAGCCTGGAATGCTACTAAAATAATATTAAACAAATCTAAACTAAGACAATTTACCAAATTCCAGTAGAACCTCCCTTGTATAGTTAACTATACAGAGGTTCCAACAGTTAAAAATATCATAAATAATTAATCCAATATCCAGAGTCATCAATAGGCATTCAAAACATGCTAAACAACTAAAGCATATTCAAAGACATCCAAAATAAACTACTCATCATTATTACAAATAATCCAATGCATGAAGCATAACCATAATCAATCCTTAAGCAGTTTGCTCATTTATTAAGGTATGATCTAAGACTTAATCAACTTTTAAGGATGTGTGGTAGTGTGTGCATCCAACTCAAGTCTGCTCCCTCCCATGCATACCGTTCTTGCAAATGGTACCTAAAAGCACAACAAAAGCAAGAGTGAGCCCAAAGACTCAGCAAGTACCAATAATAAAACTTTAAACTCACAGTTATAACATCAACATCCAATACCAAAGCTTTACTCTAAAACATCTCACATGTTTTATGTAATGCGAATGTGCAATGCATCTTTTTCTCTTTTACTCTTTTCGCATTTTACCGGTAATACGAGGTATACAATCGTCGATGTATACCATTGCCTGTGCCCTCTAGCACAGGGACCAAGAGCCTATACTCCACAAGTATAGGGACCACAGCCCATCATCTTCATGATGGGGACCTCTAATCAATGCCCACACTCCACGAATGTGGGGACCATAAGCCCGTCATCTACATGACGGGGACCTCAAATATACATACTTGGTCACCACATGACCAAGTCTCAAGTATGCTCTCAATATGCACATGTACAAATACTCTATCTTTCAATAACATGTATATCAACAACAACATACAAGAATCCCAAACTTTAAATAACATGTATAGCAACAGCAACATACATGAATCCCAAAATTTAAATAACATGTATAGCAACAACAACATACATGAAAAATCCTTAGCCATAACTCTAGCATTCACCATCCTTAATCATACATATCACACTATCAACCATGCATAGCTAATATGTATCAAAACACTAGCACTCACTATCAAACATTCATAATTATACTATCAACCAGAGTACTTCCCTCAACCGTGATACAGAAGACAACGATAGAAAGCTCTAGCCCCGGGGTTCACCACCACCTGGCAGCCGTAAAAAAATATACTAAGTACACCAACCAAAAGTGTACAGCAATGCAATGAAATAAAAAGAGAACAAGCGTCCCTAATCGCAATCCAAACATTTAATCAAAACACTCTCAAATTCCCAAATCTGTCCAAACGAACAGCTGTTAAGGAAAAATTCATAGCTTTTGAGTCGAAACTCCAAAAGCCATGAATCCAATTTTCCTAGAACCTACACAAGCCTAGATGCAACTTCTCAGGTGATCGAAAGATCAAACTAGTTCATCTAAGCCTTTGTTTTAAATCCCGAACACTGATCTGTCATCTTCGGTACTACTAACTTGTGAATTTCATAACTTTTGTTCGGCACAACCAAACACATTGTTATAATAATCTCTGGAAACTACAGGAAACAAGCTATCTCAATAAATTATGAAATTTAGCTTTCTGGAAAAATAATGAAAATACCTACAAATCTCAAGGAGACCAACTGACCCAATTCGGTCGTCTCCCATATCAAATTTGCAGATCTATGTTTGCTGCACAAGTCCTCGGACTGATTTAGCACCCTGTCTTGCGAAATTCATAACTAATTAACCGTTTATCCAAAAATTATGAATTAGCACTTTCTGGAAAGAAAACGAAAATTCGCATCTATCTCCAGGAGACACTAATCCCTGAAACTGCTCGGATCTAACCCAAAACCGCACGTGAACGGCTAGACAGATTCAACCAATCTACACAGCAGTACTACGAATCTATAATGATTCAAAACAGCGGGAAGATTGATAATTTACCCTTGACGACAGATGAACTCGGTGAATTCCCCACGAGGCGATCCTTCTCTTCTCCTCCTTTCTCCCCTCTTCTTCCTTCTCCTTGTGACCGGCAAGCTGCGGGAACACCTCCGGAGATGGCAGCAATGGAGGTCCGGCCTTGAGGGAAGGGGAGGGAGGCGCCAAAGGAGGGAAAGGGCAGGGGGTGGCTTCGGCCATGGGAGGGAGAGGCGGCTGCTTGGTGAGGGAAGTGGCGGCTTGGGGGGGGGGGAGGAAAGGAGAGGGAGGGATTTGGCTAGGGTTAAGGGAGTGGGCAGCATGGGCTTGGCCCATGGGGCGCCTCCCCCCTCCTCTCCCAATATTGGCCGGCCACAAAGTGGTGCAAGCTTGGGTCGGAGGCCCAACTCCAAAATTTCCCCGAAAGCACTGAATTTTAATTTATATTTTTTTCCCGATTAAATTCTCTCTAATCGATATTCGGGATATTACATTCTACCCCCCTTAAACAGGATTCGACCCCGAATCCTCACATAGCTCTACGCGAAAGAACAACCACATCTGGGAACTATCAATGGTAACCACGTACCCGTTGTGAACGAATCCGGATAACGCTCACGCGTGAGAAATTCCAACTCCCACGTAGCCTCTCTCTCAGACTGAGGAGACCACAACACAAAGACGTAAAACGACATCTGTCCTAACACTCAACCTGGCATTTCCAGGCACACATATCAGAATAAAATCGAAGGTAAGACCCTACTCGCTGGTCATCGTTTTTAACGAAATTCCAAGATTTGAATTGTTCAGTTACTCACTTAGCACCAGAACACACCAGACGTTGCGTACATCGCGTATGGACCCGAGACGGTCAAAGCGATATGCCAACTTTCTAATTTCTGCAACTGTCGAAAACAAACCAATGTACCTGGGCCAACTTCCCCTTTGGTACGAAAGCACACAATATGCTCAAAATCACTCTCTTCATTTAACAAGGAGCACCTCCTTTAACCAAGAATGCATAACAGATTTCGTTTTTAAACAACTGTTTTACAAAGAGAATCCAACTGAAATTAAAGAGTTCTCATAGCAACCACGTAATGCCAACTCTCCACCAAAAGGGTCAAATCCCAAAATTGACAATTCATCACGAAAACAATTCCACCTTCTATTTAGGCAATTTGCGAATGAACACCTCGAAAGCCAAAAGAGAAATCACTTGAATGCCCAAACCAAATACTTCTTTTGTTTTGGTCTGAACTGGAAAGAATCACACATGCCAACACAGTACCAACTCATATTGCGAAAGACCTCAGTCAACAACACAATGCTCAAACGTGAATCAAGAAAATGCTTCAATACCCGAGGAAACATCATTTTTCTTAGTTTCTCTTTTAGGAATAAAATTTTCACTCAAACCATGGAATTCGAATTCATCGCATACCACACGAGCTCAAACCTCTTAAATTAACATCCTCAAATTATGCTCCAACCGAAATACATTGTCCACACCTTTGTGGAGAGGCTCTATTGATCCCACCGAACACTCTAGACAACTCCTTCTACTGACAAAATTAATTTTGATAGAAGGCACCCAAAGCACCACAAAAGGGATCCCACACAATCCCATCACCTCCAACCTTCAAGAATAACAACTCAGAATACTCAGTACACACGCTCATGTACTACATCAGAAGGGTTCTAACAATGATCGTTCCACTGATCAGGAAACGTCATATTCTATTCTCTCTTCACACAATCATTGGGCGACCGAAGGTCTAGCATAAAAGTGCAAAATCCACATTTAACCTCCGAGACCTCTACAACGAACTTATCTTATAAGAGATAGAGAAATCATCAGATTAAATCTCTAACATCTCCACAATTCTAACATACTCACTCAGTGACATCATCCGGAATCACCCACACAATCTCGTAATACTATCCAATGGCGTTACTCTATAAAACTGATCAAGGTTTCCATACCTTCGATAATTCTAATGTTCCACCAAAAGTGAACAAAAGACTTTGGACCACCAATCACTATAGGTTCTATTAATTGCAACAATGCAATTAGTTCAGTCTTAAAGACAAACATCCTGTATAACTGAGATTCTCTGCAGGAGTCATACACGAAACCAATTTATCCTCTAATGATCTTCTAATAACTTACAATCCAAGGTCTCACAACGACAAGTACTAGACATCTCGAAAGCCTCTTGTGAATCTAATAGGTTGAATCTTTCTCAACAGAAGAGACAAATGAAATAATTTTCACCAACTAGAAAACATTTACCACTCGCAGTGAACACAGGACCAAGGGAAATAATCAATTAGGCAATGAACTCAGATAACATAAGAGGAGACCACACTTGAGGACATAGGCCTCACAAGAAGAGAATATCAATCCTTAACAGATAAGAACAAACGAGCATTCCGGATCAAATCATTTGAATCACTTAAGAACCAACAGAACTTTGCAACATGTCGCTTTACTCGACAACCTCCAATTACCACATAAATCTTGAACACCAAGGGATCATGAATGCAACTTTCGAAATATTTTCATTTAAGAGATATCACGAAAGACGATCAAAATTCCATCTCTATAAAAGAATCAACATCACCCTCACGTTACTGAACATTTTTATTAACATCAATAATATACATTCTTGGTAACACTCAATTTACCTTATTATCACATCAATAAATCTTCCAAAAGAAACATAACAAATTGTATCATAAAATCTCCATCCTCATATGGGATTGTAATAACAACTTATTCTGGAAAAGAAACCTAGTGCAAAAGCCACAAAGCTGAAACAAACCTCTTTTAACAAGCTCACACTAGTACAAGACAACCTCATAAAACATACCAGTTTAAATCACTTATTAGAGTTTGCTCATTTACCCTTATTGACGCTCAACGCCAATATAGCACACTAATAGCACTCTAACCATTACTAGTAATAACCGATGATTATCTAGTCATGGAAGCATTCATAGTCCTACCTTTGTTCAGAAATTAGAATGAAATATCTTTAAACTTCAACAATGGAATATTTATAGGACAAGGTTTTGTAAGTCAATACAATAACCCTCATCTATTTCTTCATACATATAACAACAATTTAGCATGGCAAAATCAGGTGAATCTAGCATTTGCACAAATTCATCAAGTATCTAAATAGAAGACAGATTCAAGTTTAATATTTACCAAGGCAAAAGCCCAACGCATCCGTAATTAACCATCTCGAACGGTTAGATTAAATACATAAGACCAAATAGTCCAATTTATTCAACAAGTTTAGAAATTTAACCAATTGAAATGATCAAACAAGTTCATTATTGTTCACACTCCCTAATAACTCCATGAGTTTTAAACATGTATAGACAAATTCTTATTCAACATTTTTCAAGAAACTACTACAGGACAACTTGAAATTAATCAACTTCACTTCTAAAGATATTAGCTAAGAATCATTGGTTTGCAACAAGCTAAAAACCCAACCTGATAACTCATACCGTTCCAATTAATTCATTTAATTAAAACCTCTTAGTTTAGCATGTCAATACATCACTAAAGGGTTTTAACATACTCTTTCATAAAAGAGAGGCATTAAACTTCAACCCTTGTATAAATCCAAAAGAAATACACACAGTCAAAGATTCCACATAGTACGAACTTGTAAAAGAAAGCTTCCTTTGCCCAAATACCAAGCGAACAAATGGGTTACGTTTTCGAACAGAGAATAAAAACAGAACTTCAGTGAAGGACCAATCTTGCAAATTAACCACGTTCACAACTAGCAGTAGTATCACACTAGTCAGAAGAACAATATTTGTTTCAAAGAACAAATAGAGACCAATTGAAACTTGCCCACTTCTTTATAACCACCATTCAAAGGAAATTCATCAACTGCAAGAAACTACAACTAGAAGACCAAATACGAGCTCAAGGAAGACAATAGCTTTATCAAAGGACTCATGCTCAACACATAACTATGGAACGGGGGTAAGTACTTCTCTATTCCTATACCACGAACGGTGATGTAGCCTGGCAAAACCCAGGGCAACAACCACGACCTCAACTTCTCAACACCCGTTACCATCACGCATCACCAATATAATCAATTATGAACATAGAATCATCTCATAACAATCATAGAATCAATTCATAGATATAGAAGATCACAACAGATCATAGATTAACAACAAGAACGATAGTACAGAAGCAATTCAAGAACAGTTCGACTTGATGAAACATACCACTAGAAATACGAATGCAATGGATTACCCAAACCCCACCTACTGTGCACAGTGTGTCAGTTTAATATTCAATTACCACGGACCTAAAGCCCGCTCTGATACCAACTGTAACACCCTGGCTATTCGGAAGCCAAGATGTTGCCTAAAGGGCTAACATACATCAACAATTGTAACACCCCAGCCCAACATGAGCCTGGAAAGCTATTAAAATAATATTAAACAAATCTAAACTAAGATAATTTACCAAATTCCGGCTGAACCTCCTTTGTATAGTTAACTATACAGAGGTTTCAACAGTTGAAAATTATCATAAATAATTAATCCAATAACCAGAGTCATCAATAGGCATTCAAAACATGCTAAACAACTAAAGCATATTCAAAGACATCCAAAATAAACTACTCATCATTATTACAAATAATCCAATGCATAAAGCACAACCATAATCAATCCTTAAGCAGTTTGCTCATTTATTAAGGTATGATCTAAGACTTAATCAACTTTTAAGGATGTGTGGCAGTGTGTGCATCCAACTCAAGTCTACTCCCTCCCATGCATGCCGTTCTTGCAAATGGTACCTAAAAGCACAACAAAAGCAAGAGTGAGCCCAAAGACTCAGCAAGTACCAATAATATGACACCCCAGCCCGACAAAGGCCTGGAATGCTACTAAATTAACAAACTAACACTTTAAAACTAAGACATTTTACGAAATTTCAGTAGAACCTCCTTTGTATAGTTAACTACACCAGAGGTTCCAACAATTAAATATAACACAATTAAAATATTCCATCATCCAATAATTAAGAAACATCCAGAATTATGCTAGTCAACACTATCTCATCCATAGCCTGCTAGACAACTAAGGTATAATCCAGAGAGCATCCAAAAGCCTCTAATCATCATTATTACAATTTATTCTAAGCGATGAGAGTAATCATAAACAGTTCCTTAAGTAGGCTACTCAACCATTAAATTATTAACTCAATCAACTCAATGTGAACGATTGTGCCATTGTGCAACCACTCTAAGTGCTATTCCCTCCCATGCATGCCGTTCTTGAGATGGGTACCTAAAAACACAACAACAACAACAACAACAAGAGTGAGTCCAAAGACTCAGCAAGTACAATAAATAGCATCAATATCATAAACAATTGTAATCATCAACAACCATCCACAAATCTCTATATCAAACATGTTATATGCTCATACTATGCAGGATGCTCGAATGCACTTTCTCTTTCTCTTTCTCTTTTGAATTTTACCGGTAATGCAGAGCGTGCATTCGTCGATGCACACCCATGCCTGTGCCATCTAGCACAGGGACCATTGCCCATACTCCACAAGTATGGGGACCTAAGTCCATGCTCCACGAGCATGGGGACCTTTAGCCCGTCATATTCATGACGGGGACCTCAACAATTGCTTGGTCATCACTTGACCAAGTCTTCAAAATGCCATCATGATGCATATGAACGAAATCTTAAATCACCATACTTTTGCATTCACAATCACATCGCATATGAATAAATCTATTCATACTATAGGCATTCATGATCATTGATGATTATAAATTTCAAACATCTATGCATAGCATACATCTCATAACACTAGAAATCATGAGTATCAGCAATCATAAATATCTTGGTAACCAAGAACAGCACATATACCCATAGTATTAGCAAACAATGTCAATCATAATAATTCTATCCATCATTAAACTTGCCTGAACCGTGCGACAGAAGACAAAAGTTGGAACGCTTTTGTAATACCCCGTTCAATCTTAAGAATTATAATTGAATTTCAAACCATTTTATTGGGATTTAAAATGGAATTTCAGAATTCTGTAAAAGGGGGATTAAATCTTGGGCCAAAGGCCCATAGCCTTGGCCCATTAGGGGCAACCAAAAACCCTAGAGGTACTGTAGCACCCCTGTGCTACAGTGCGGCCGCCACTACTATAGTAACTCCGATGCTACAGCGCACGCCCCCCTCCATTGCTGCTGTCCAAGAAGAAGGGGGGGAGGGAGAAGAACCCTTCGGGTGCCACCGGCCAAGGAGAAAAGAGGAGGAAGAGAGGAGAAGAAGAGGAGAAGAGAACTTCGCAGGGGAATTCAGCGATCTCCTATGGTTCTTCAAGGGTAACGAAGTGCTTTCCCCGCTGTTTGATGTTGATTAGATGAAAATTCGATTGATTGGATTGGATCGAAAACCCTGCTGTTAGAATCCAGATCTGTCCAGTAGATTGCGTGGCCAATTTCGGATTCTTAGAGGCCGAATTTGAGTTTTCCATCTCCTAGAGATATTTAGATAATGTTCTTAGATTTCCATAGCCTTTGAGTTCACCTGAATCCGAGTTGTGGTTTGAGAGTTATGGCCATTTGTTTACTACTGTCCAGAACCTTGATTAATTATCAGCAGTCACTTTGTGTAGCAAGTTGAATGTTCTTAAGGTCCGAATCAGGATTCCTCCCTATTATGATAATTGTAGTTTATTGTCTTATATTTCCATGGCCGCCAAGAACACATAATTCCGACATACAGATCAAAAGTTATGATAGTTTCATTCCTACTGTCCAAATTTCTGACATGATTGATCTGTTGATTTTTCTTTTAAAATATGTTTATGTTAGAGGCCAATTCAGGGTTTCCACCCAACTAAATTATTTTATAAAATTTCGTAACCTTTCCAGATTGTTAAAGAACGCCTTAATTGGAGTTGTAGATCAAAAGTTGTGTTATTTTCTTTACTGCTATCCGTTTCGTCGGGACAGATTCTGTCTTTCAAGTTCATCTGCCTGTAGTATATTTATTTTGGCCGAATTGGGTTATCTCACCAACTAGGATTTCGTAGATATGTTCGTTAAGTTTCCATAGGATCTGGGATCACCTCGTTCCGAGTCGCAGATCGTTAGATATGAGTGATTCCGTGCTGCTGTCCAGAATCAGTTCCATGATAGTGTTGTCTGTGTTCAGATTAGATCTAATTAGTTAATTGTGGGTGTCGGGAAGGTGTTGTAGAACGTTAATGGAAGTGTCCTGTTCTATGTTGTTCTTATTTCGAGTATATATTGTGTAGGCGGAGAGACTTCAGGTTTAGGAGCACCGTCATTGCCTACTAACGCGTCGCATCGCGGAAGGCAAGTATTTTGATGTTTTTATGTTTAGAAAATGCTGAATGCTTACTGTTAGTATTGTGTTTCCTGTGATCTATGAGAATATTTAATGTTTATGTTCCTTCCAAATGTGTTATCTCCATGATTAGAGAGCATGTCTTTCAATATTCATATTTCATTCCATGCATCCATTATTCATGTTTCATCCACGAGAGTGGATTAAAAAGACCCATCAATTCCAGTATGGGCACGTAAGACCCACCATTCCAATGTGGGTAGTTTGGGACACCCGTATGAAACGTTCTTCATACGGGATTTGGATCCCCGTATTTTGTTAAATGCGGGCTTAGGTGAACACCGGCGGGTGTGTCACTAGCTATACCGGTATATGCATATGTGTAGTCCCTTCATTTCATTCAATCCATTCATTCCATTCATTCAAATATTCGTTCTGTGATTTATTCATATTCTTCAATGAGGTTTGCTTGATCATGTTTGTTGTATGTCCCATTTACTCATTATACTTGCTGAGTCTCGGATTCATTCTTGCGTTGTTTGTTTATTTTAGGTGATCATTGATGTTGGCTCTATTGGGAGGGAGTAGACACGCACTACTCATTCACTTCACCCTATTCAAGTCCAAGATGATTTAGTTCTATCTTTCAATCGTTATTGATGAACTGTAATAAATAAATTTAGATGAAGAATGATACCTATTGCTATGTTATGGTTGATTCAGTAGTACTTGTGATCTTTGATTATTCCTTCGATAGTTATTGCTTAGATTCGGACTATATTCATGACAGGGTTCTTTTGAATTTTGATCTCTTTATGTCATTAGATGAGATGGTGTTCTAATTCTTCCGCATTATGGTTGTATGTTAGATGATTTAGGTGACATCTTGGCTTCTAAATAGCCAGGGTGTTACAGCTTTAGCATCGGGGTTCACCAACACCTGGTTACCACAAAAGATACTAAGCATCAAACAGACATGCACAACAGGACATTAATTGTAGCACTCTACAACGTCTCCCCATAGCCCGAGGTTAAACATTTTATCTACTGAAGCTAGTCGACAAGTTAACAGAAAGCTATACTGGACAGCAATAATAAAACATCATATCGTTTGCCAGTGGTGGAGCTAGGATTTGACAGAGCCTCGGGCCCACTAATAGGGAGTAATTAATTGTAACACCCCAGCCCAACTAGAGCCTGGAATGCTACTAACTAAACATGACAACCATTTAAAACATAAGGCATAATTCTAAATTTCGGCGGAACCTCCTTTGTATAATTAAGTATACTGGAGGTTCCAACATTTGCATATATCCTAACCAATATATCATCATCCAAAATTCATTCAGGCATTCAAAATAGTCTATTCAGCTAAAGCATTAACCAGCATAATCAATATTTGCTACTTTCATTATAACAAATAATCCAAAACAACCAAGCATAGCCATAATTAAACCTCAAGCAGTTTGCTTATTATTAGTGTATGAGCTAAATGATATTCGTGTTTTATGGTGAGTGGTAGTGAGTGCATCCAAGCAAGCCTACTCCCTCCCATGCATGCCTGATGGTGGGATCCCTCCAGGAACAGAGAAGTAAGACTGAGGCTGCCCCCAAGACTGAGTGGGAGTAGCTGCTAGCATCTGCACTGACCCTCAAGAAGAAGCGGCTGGCACTTGCGCTGGTGACTGAGCTTGTTCCCACTTGATAACACTGGCTGGATTTCGCCGACAGACCAACGCCTTATGGCCCGCCAGACCACAGTGGCGACAAGATCCAGACCAGGAACACTCTGAAGCGCGGTGCTCGTTACCACACTTGAAGCATATCATACCTTGCCTTGGAACCGGACGAAGCATGGGAGCACTCGCTGACGGTCGTGAAGTGTTGGAAGACTGTGGCTTTGTGTACTTGGACTTGAATAAACTCTGCGAGCCCTTGAACTTCTTGGAAACGGGCTTTAGGGATGACCCACTTCCTCCTCCAAAGTTCCTCTTTTGACTGCCACCTGCATCAGTAGGAACCACAGTACCACCCGTACCTTGCATCTCTTCCCTGAGCTGCATCTCTAACTCCATGCCCCTGCCTTGCTCTAGCAGGGAGCTAAAATCGTGCAGCTCCAATGCCCCCAAGACTTGACGAAACTCCTGTCTGAGCCCTCTGTGAAACCTCTTGGCCTTCTCCGCCTCGTTAGTAGCCACTGTTGGAACGAAGCGGATTATATTGTTAAAACCCGCTTCATACTCTGACACTGACAACTTGCCCTGCTTGTGACTGTTCAACAAGACTTCCATCCTCTCCACAAATGAAGCTGGATAAAACCTCCTCCGGAATTTCTCAACAAACAGCTCCTAGGTAACTAGGCCATGGGCAACGGTCTTGGCTGTCAGGACTCCCTCCCACCAGATATCCGCCTGCCCCTTTAGCTGGAAGGCCACAAACTGTGCCCTCATCTCCGAAGCCATTCCCAACGCTCTGAAGTGTCTCTCCATGTGCCGCAGCCGCTTAGCAAGATCAATCGGCATGCCCATTTATCAAAAGTATCCAACACAGGTATTCCACTGATGCAGTCCCATAGCACCCACCGCAGGTACCGCCGCAGGAGCCGCCAAAGGAGCGGTCATGGTACACCGGTGGAGCCTCGACTTCAACCTTGAAGCAACCTCTTCCTCTGATTCCTCAGAACTAGCCTCTCCACCGATAGAGCTCTGAACTTTGGGCGGGGGCATTGCCCGGCCTCGTCCGGCACCCTGCCGGCCACGACCACGGCCACAGCCTCTACCCCTTGCCATCTCTAAACATCACAACAAGAACAATCAATCATTAAACACAAAGATCAACTAGCGTCTGTAGCACAACATTATCTATGTACTCAATAGAAGCGTATATGCAATGTAATGCAATAAAACCCAACCCACCTACTGTGCATAGTGTGTCAAGATTAAAATTTTAAATACCATGGACCTACAGCCCGCTCTGATACCAACTGAAACACCCCAGCCCAACTAGAGCCTGGAATGCTACTAACTAAACATGACAACCATTTAAAACATAAGGCATAATTCTATATTTCGACGGAACCTCCTTTGTATAATTAAGTACACTGGAGGTTCCAACATTTGCATATATCCTAATCAATATATCATCATCCAAAATTCATTCAGGCATTCAAAATAGTCTATTCAGCTAAAGCATTAACCAGCATAATCAAAATTTGGTACTTTCATTATTACAAATAATCCAAAACAACCAAGCATAGCCATAATTAAACCTCAAGCAGTTTGCTTATTATTAGTGTATGAGCTAAATGATATTCGTCTTTTATAGTGAGTGGTAGTGAGTGCATCCAAGCAAGCCTACTCCCTCCCATGCATGCCGTTCTTGCAGGTGGTACCTAAAAACACAGCAAAGCAAGAGTGAGCCCAAAGACTCAGCAAGTATCAATAAAGGAACACTAACTCACAGTTATAGCATCAACATACTATAATAAACATTACACTAAAACAACTCACGTGTTTATGTAATGCAAACATGCAATGCATCATTTTCTCCTTTACTCTTTTCGCATTTTACCGGTAATACGGGGTATACAACCGTCGATGTATACCCTTGCCTGTGCCCTCTCGCACAGGGACCAAGAGCCTATACTCCACGAGTATAGGGACCACAGCCCATCATCTACATGACGGGGACCTCTACTCAATGCCCACATTCCACGAATGTGGGGACCACAAGCCCGTCATTTACATGACGGGGACCTCAACAAATACATTCTTGGTCACCACGTGACCAAGTCTCAGGTATGCTCTCAACATGCACATGTACTAGAACTCTATCTTTCAATAACATGTGAATCAACAAGTACATACCAAAATCTCAAACCTTAAATAACATGTATTGCATCAACGGCAAACATAAGTAATCTTTAGCCATAACTCATGCATTCACCAATTTTATTGATACACATCACACTATCATTCATGCATAGCTAATATGAATAAAACGCAAGCACTCACAGTCAAACATTCGTAATTACGCTACAACCAGGATACTTACATCAACCGTGCGGGAACGGTGGACGCGAAGAGGGCGCTGCCCCTGGGACCAATCCCCCACCTGAATATAATTATAAACCATGCTGAGACAATCATGCCGGACCAAGGACATAATTAATAGTACAAACGAAATCGCTAGACTCACAAGCGCCTTCCAAATTTCCAACTTCTAACGATCGATCTGTCCCCTCTGTGGACAGCCAATTTCTAAAATCCCCAACTTTACTACAGGGGTCCAAATAATGTATTCTTGGACTTTCTGGAAAGGTAATTAATTTTCCCAACTAAACCTAGTTGAGGGGCCCTTCTGAATCGGTAATCTATTGACCCTACCAAGCTAGTTAACAAAACGTCGAATTCGCGTCGGGTTCTTTGGATAGTACACTAAAAATACCATAAATTTTACTACGTGTGTCCAAATCTCGCGTTCTTGAGCTTTCTGAAAATCTGGGACAATAACCTACAACTTTCATTATACTGAGCTTCCCTAATTCTCCATGTAACTAATCGATTAACTCAGATTACTAAAACCTGTCAGAAAACCAACAAAACAGTAGAACAGTCCCACTAATAAAATCATAACTTCTGCTACGAAGGTCCAAATAATGCGTTCTAGCACTTCACGGAAAGATGGTGACGTCCTCTACAATACTCTAGGAGATGTCCAGAACTAGTTCCACATTTAAGCACATCAAAACCTTGATCTACTCTAGTCTATCCTGAGCAGCCCTAAATACTGACATCGCTAGAACAACTAATTAAGCATCTAATCCTTGGGAAACGAAGGTTACCCGCGATGAGCTGCTGAAGATCACAAGCACCCACTGGTGGTCTCCCCTCTTTTCCCTTCTCCCCCCCCCCTTCTCTTCCTTCCTCCTTGTCCGGCCACCACACAACGGCCTCTTCACCGTCCACGCAGCTAGCAGCAGGGAGCTCCAAGGGCACCAATGGCAGGTCGGCACCCAAGGTGGATGAGGCATCTTGGGGAGGGGGAGAGGAGAGGTGGAGGCGTAGGGGAGAGCCTTGTTGGGGGCGGCGGCCAGGGGTGTGGGGGCGTCTTGGAGGTGGGGAGGGGTTAGGGTTTGAGCCGACCCCCCTTAAGGCCTTGGCCGGTTTCCCCCATGGGCCATTTCGGCCAGCCCACTCATGGGCCTCCCGGCTAAAGCCCGAGGCTCAGGTTGTTTAACAAATGCGAAACCCCCCCCCCCTCTTTGGCTGCTTAATTGAATAATTTCCAAAGGATCCTTCTCCTAAATCGATTTCTAAACAGTCATTCCCTTAACTCAAATTAATTCTCTCCCGATAGTTCTTTCGAATACTCTTGGGGTATTACATTAACCAACAAAGTCTGAACTCTCTACGCACAATAAGAAAAAGTGGTTCTATACTTCATTTACCTCATCACTCAGCATCAGAATAAAAACAAACACCCGTCCTTCCCTTCAAATGGCTCCCATTTGTGCAAAGCCAGTTCTACTTAGCTTGTGAGCTCGGCGGAAGCCAAACCCAGCTCACATGCTCAACTACCGCAATAGAGTCGTGCACCTCAGCAATATCACGAGTCCGTCCTCTGATATGGCCAGGGAGTCGATCCTTCCAGTTGCACAAATGATTTAACATTTCATACTAACACACTACACATCAATTCATCAAGGATTTAAGATTCCAACTCACCTCAACAAATCACCTTCCTTGCCACTGTCGGTTGCCACTCGAACCTGGGCGACTGGGCCAAGCTGCCAAAGTGGCAAGGCGCAAAACCGACAGGCGGCAGCGCGACCACAGCCGAAACCCCACCATCATCTCATACACGTGCAGCAACCAAGCATCATTCAGCACAAGTAAAAGGAACCAAGTCAAAACTTGTATAACAGAAGCAACCAATTTTAGCTAGGGGGAAAGGTGAACCGAGGCTGGTCGGCTCGGCAGCTCACGGCAGAGGCGCCGCCAGCCTCGGGCCGGGCCGGCGACGGTGAGTAGCTACCAGGCCACCAAGGTGCAGTGGCAGCGTAGGGAGAAGGGGCTAAGAGGTGGCACTGGCCCTAGGCCGCGCTGGGCTGGTGAGGCCAGAGACGACGGCGAGAGGTCACGCCGGCGGTGCGGGAGCGAGGACCCACGACGGCGACCCGGGGCATCACCAGCGGGGGAGGAGGACGAACGGGCGACGGCCTAAAGACGAGGCTACCGAGGGGCGCGCGCGCGGGGTGCGTGGGCTCGACCTCGGGGTCCGCCTCAGGCGTGCTCTACTGCGGCAAGGACTCATCCTCATTGTCGATGTTGACTCCGCTGTCGCGCGGCCACATCTCGCTGGAGGTGGCGGCGTAGCGCCGGGAGAGGAGGACCGGCGGCCGGAGAGGCTGGGCCGAGGGCCTTGAGCGGCGGCGCCCTAGGGAGTGGTGGCGCCAGGAGGGAGAGGCAGGAGGCGGCGGCTCCAAGGGAATGGAGGAGGCGGCAGCTCCCAGGGGATGAAGGTGGCGACTGCTAGTTTTTTTTTTTTTTAGGGCAAAGGGTGCCCCCTCCTTTAGAATGCAAGTGGGCCGGCCCACTTAGGGCCATGAAGCAAAGGGCCAAGAGCCCAAGGCCCACCCTTCCAAAATTCCTGAATTTTTATGTAATTGCCTCTCCAAATAACATTCTCCTAATTGATATTCGGGGTATTACATTCTACCCCCCTTAAATAGGATTCGACCCCGAATCCTCACACAGCTCTACGCGAAAGAACAGCCACAACGGGAACTAACAATAGAACTCGCTTTACCCAACTCTTTTGTAACCAGAACCCCATTGAAAATAACGGATTCCCATCGCAACCACACAATGCCAACTCTCCACCAAAAGGGTCAAATCCAAAAATTGATAACTCACCATGAAACCAATTCCACTTTCTAATTAGGAAATTTGCGAATGAACACCACGAAAGCCGAAGGAGAAATCACTCGAGTGCCCAAATCAAATACTTCTTTTATTTTGCCTGAACTGGAAAGAAACATACATGCCAATGCAGCGCCAACTCAAATTGCGGAAGACATCAGTCAACAACACCAAGCTCAAACGAGAATCAAGAAAACACTTCACTACCCGAGGAAACATCCTTTTCCTCAGTCTCTCTCTTAGGAGTAAAACTTCTCTCAAACCTTGGAATTCGGATTCATCACATACTATACGAGTTTAAATCTCTTAAATTAGCATCCTCAACATTATGCTCAATCCAAAATACATCTGTTGGACCGAAAAGGCGACTAGAGGGGGGTGAATAGGAGCACGCTCACTTTTTCACAAAGGTCAGATTCAACACCAATCTCACTCCAATAGCTACAGAAGCTATGAAGATCAATAAACAAGTACAGCGGAAGACTTGTATTGAATCTAAACCAAAACCCCAAAGCAAACAAGCAACAGGAACTCAAATCCTAGAAATCGGTCTAACCGATATTGAATGAGTGGTCTGACTGGGGTGCGGTCTGACCGGCGGCTTACGGGCAGTCTGACCGATTCTGTCCAGAATAGCCCGAGAACTCAAAACTCAAATCGATCTAACTTTTGATTCCCTCGACCAAAACCCACGAAACTTGAACCACACCTTCTAAAAGATATTAGGAACCTATTCCAATCAAGGATCGCAGAGATCTATATCAAAGTTTCTATCTTTTTCAGTTTGAACGAAGGTGGTTTAAAAACCGAGCCAAATACGAAATATGATCTAGAGACTTGCTCGTGGGTGATTGATGATCAAGATGATCCTAGATGGGTTCCCACATGTCACAGCAAGTTAGATCGCGGCAAGAAACCAAGCAAAAACTCGTGGATCAAAGAAAGACCCTAAATCACCAAATAGAGAGAAAGAAAGCAAATGAACTCATCTTTGAGAGAACTTTCTTTGGATTGATTTGATATGTTATTGATTACAGCCACTCAAGAAGATGAATGATTACAATCATGATACGCATGGACACGAGATCAATCCATCTCTCCCTCTCTAGAACCCTAACCTCCACTAATCCTCTCCCTAAGCAAACTAGGGTTTCAAACACAATGAAAGGGTTGAGGTGGCTATCCAGCACACCCTCTATTTATAGTGGAGGCTTAGACCTTCTAGAAGCATAACCCTAATGGGCTCCCGTTAAGGCCCACACACAAACGGGTCACATACGCACGCACTTTAAAGCGTCGTCTTCATCTCCTCTTGACCTAATCCACTTCTCCATGCCATCTTGCGCCGCGTGTTAGCAAAAGGTCACCAAGGCGGTATTTGGTAA
This sequence comes from Phyllostachys edulis, assembly GCA_036346405.1. Lineage (NCBI taxonomy): Eukaryota > Viridiplantae > Streptophyta > Magnoliopsida > Poales > Poaceae > Phyllostachys > Phyllostachys edulis. The sequence continues at coordinate 38,032,626 of CM070547.1, read as the reverse complement.
AATTACCAAAATACCCCTTCTCGATCTTTCTGCAAAGACCGAGTCCCATCTTTGTGAAACACCTCCCATGCTTCGCCATGTGTAGGTTGATCCAGCGGCTCTCATCATGTCGGCAAGTCTCTCCCATCCGACTCCCACCGAAACCACCATGGCACTTGCACCGACCCCCGCGCCGCTTAATCGAACCCGTCGCACCAAACTGCCCGTTCGGTCACCTTTGTCCCTTATGCGCCATGCTTGACTCCATTGACCTCACCCGGCATCCCCGATCATTCTGGACCTCAGCTCTCCAAGCTTAGTCCCGATCATCCTCGCCGTTGACCGTCATTGACCTCCAAGCAACCTGCACATCAATAGACAGAGAAATCGAATCCGGGAACAAGTTCTTTGCAACTTGACCCACGTTAGTCAAAACATGCATCATGCAACACATATGCCATGAAACCCATGAACTTGACCTAACCCAACAATCATCACCACCAGTTGGCTGATGAAACAAGTGAAAATCGGTCAGACCGCCACTTTGGCCGGTCTAACCGCCCCCTGAGACTTAGCCAAAAATCCACTCGAGGCAAGGCCGGTCTGACCGCCAAAATGGCCGGTCAAACCGCTGGCCGATTAGACCGCCTGCCCAACACCGGTCAGACCGCACCTAACCTGACAGCTTTACATCCTTTGACGAAAACGCGTGTTTCGACAAACCATAAACGATATTGCCAATTGTAACATCATCCTAAGATCTCAGGCATATCCCCATGATATCCACAATCTCCCCCTTGATGAACACATTGGCAATTTCCCACAAATGCAAATTTTGAGGTTTGAAAAGTAAAAACTCGTCGTTTTCGCTCAAAGTCACAACTTGGTCCAAATGCAAGAGAAAGCAAAGGAGATGACCAAGTTGGCTTCAGAATAGTATAGGCAAGTGAGATAAGGCAAAAGGAAGCGAGAAAGCTTCAATTTCTGGAAAAGAGCAAAATCTCACTTAAGGTCCATATGAAAGAACAATTGTTCGATATGACCTTTGATCATTGTGAGGATCAAGAATTGCAATTCAAGTCCAGAAGTAGCAATAAGACCATAAGAATGCAAAATAAGAAACTCCCCCTCACTATGATCCTCAAATTTCAGAAAATTTCAAATTTTTCATTCTTCTCCAAATAGCTCCCACTTTTTCATAACTCCCCTTTTTCAACCATCTTCTCCCCCTTTGACAATGGAGTCATCAAGGAATCACGCCTTCCTCTCGTCCAGAGATGACAAATGCAGAATGAGGAAAAAGCATAAGAATGAGCATGCATGAAATGCAATGGAGTGGCTTTATTTTTGTATTTTTCAATTTTTGAATACAAGAAGCTTTGGAGATTACCCAAAAGAACAAGCTAGTATTTCTAATATTGCACAAACAACATATTAGCCTGAAAGCGCTAGCAAGATCATGATAAGACATATATATCAAAGCTAAGCTCGAAGGCTCAAAGTAAAGCAATGAATTTTAGCATTGTAAGCAACGCTTCAAATCTAGCAAGTTCATCAACAGGGATCCTAAAATGATACTGGCCATGTCAAAATATCAATGTGAGATCAAAAGGCTAACAATGACCACATTAAGAGACAAATAGATCTTGAATTGAATCATTTTGCTCAATTTTCTCAAACGCCTATTTTTCAACAGTTTTTCATTTGCAATGAATATTGAAGTTGACTAATGATCTAACTTAGTGAAAAAGATCCTGGACTAGGAGCCATCCACAAACTCTTCCTAAGCTTCGACCAAAAGTTGATTAAAAGTATATCTTAGTGAAGAAGATCCTAAACTAGGAGCCATCCACAAACTCTTCCTAAGCTTCTACCAGGGCAACAAATCTTGAGGTTCATGTCAGTTTTGATAAGCAGTCCCCATGAGATCGTCTGGATCATCAAACTATCTCCAAGTTCATGTCTTTGACATGCAGTCTTGTAAGAGTAGTTTGGCACAATTTAAGCATAAGACAATCTTGAAATTGATTTTTTATTTTTCATTTTGCACAAGAGCAGTTTTAGATTCTCAAGAACATAAGAAGCTCAAGTAATGATCAATTTTAGATTCAAGAGCTAACACAACAATTTCGACAGGGCCAATGTCACAAAAGGAGTACTATTGCGCAACTAACTAAAACATCCATAAATTGCAGTTTTTTAGTTCGAGTTGTCTTAAAGTTCTAGCTCATACAGCAAAGACTTAGCTACACATGTGAAAGCATGATAATTCTAGCAAGTCAAAGAACTAGACATGGCATTGAGCAAAAATTGAAATACTAAAGCTCCAAAGGGTAATAAGCAAAGCTTCATCAATTTTAAAAGATAAGTAGAAAGCTTATATTACAATGCATCTTTTTTTTTGTTTTTCATGTGAATGCAATATGATACAATGAGATGCAAGAAAAGCTCAAAAAAGCCTAAAAAGCCTAAAAAGATCAAAAAGATCAATAAGTTCAAGAGAAGATCAAGAAAAGATCAAAAGAACAAGGAAAGATCAGAAAAGATCCAACTCCCCCTCAAACCAACCCATAGGGATAAATTACCCCTAACTCACTTCTCAAGGTGGCAAACCTTGTTGGGTCTAAAGGCTTGGTGAGGATACCAGCCAACTGAGCCTCGAACTCCACAAAATGTAGCACAATGTCACCCTTCTCAACGTGATCTCTAAGGAAGTGATAACGAATGTCTATGTGCTTGGTCCTAGAATGTTGTACTGGGTTTTTAGCAATGTTAATAGCAGAAGTGTTGTCACAGAAAAGAGGAACACTATCAAAAGTTAACCCAAAATCCTTGAGAGTGGAGACCATCCACAAAATCTGACTACAGCAACTAGCAACAGCTACATATTCAGCTTCAGTAGTGGATTGTGCAACAGAGGACTGCTTCCTAGAAGACCAACAGACAAGAGAAGTGCCTAAGAAATGACAAGTGCCAGAGGTACTCTTGGCAGCCCACAAAATCAGAATCAGAAAACCCTCGAATGAACAGCGAAGAAGAGCAGGAAAACCAAATGCCATACTAGAGGGTAGAGTGTAAATACCTGAAGATGCGCTTAACGGCTTGGCGATGTGAAGTCCTCGGTGATGCCTGAAACCTCGCGCAGAGGCAGACCGCGAAGTGGATGTCCGGTCTTGAGGCCGTCAGGTATAGGAGTTAGCCGATCATGCTGCGGTACTCGCGTTGATCCACGGCTTCTCCTTCCTCATCTGGATCCAAAGCAGTCGAAGTCGTATGGGAGTGACGATCGGCTTGCAGTCACCCATCTCGAAACGCTTGAGCAAATCCTTGGTGTACTTCGTTTGATGGATGAAGATCCCTTCCTTGCACTGCTTGATTTGTAGCCCCAAAAAGTAATTGAGTTCTCCCATCATGCTCATCTCAAATTCCCTGGACATGGTCTCAGAAAAACTAGAAACAAGAGCATTAGAGGAAACAACAAAGATAATATCATCAACATAAATCTGAACAAGCAGGAAGTCATTGCCATGCCTACGAATGAAAAGAGTCTTATCTACCTTTCCCATTTCAAAATCATTCTTAAGAAAGAAAGTCTTAAGCCTATCATACTAAGCTCTAGGGGCTTGCTTAAGACCATACAAGGCTTTGGATAGCTTAAAAACACGATCTGGGTGCTTGGGATTCTCAAAGCCATGGGGTTGCCTAACATATACTTCCTCCTCTATAAAACCATTCAAAAAGGCACTCTTGACATCCATTTGAAATAATTGAAAGCCCTTAGAAGCAGCGAATGCAAGCAGAATGCGAATGGCTTCTAATCTAGCAACAGGAGCGAAGGTCTCATCAAAATCTAACCCCTCAACCTGGCTAAAGCCCTGAGCTACCAATCTAGCCTTGTTTCTAACCACAGAACCATCCTCATTTTGTTTATTTTTGAACACCCAACGGGTTCCTATAACATTATGACCACTAGGAGGTTCTACAAGGTTCCAAACTTTATTTCTTTCAAAATTCTCTAACTCCTCATGCATGGCATTGACCCAACTAGCATCAGATAAAGCATGTGATATATCTTTGGGTTCAAAAGAAGCTACAAATGCAGAGTGAGAGAAAAGACTCAGATCATGATACTTAGAGCGAGTGACTTGCTCATGGAGATTACCAATCATCTGATCCGGAGGGTGTTGCTTCTGGATGTGCAAAGGAGCGCCTGGGGGAGATAGTATCTCCTCAACCTCCGCAGGTACTATTGATGAAGAGGATGCAGCAAGAGCCTCAATTGGAGGTGAAGCAGTCGTCGCAGGTTCTGGAGCATGGACAGGAACATCAGCAACAGATGGAGGAGCAGTATCAAGTTCATCCTCATCTTCTTCAATAAAAATGCTCTCTGTCACCTGTAAGTCACCTGAAACATCTGATCTAGCTCCAAGGCTAGTCTCATCAAAAGTGACATTGTATGTCTCCTGGACAATGTTAGTTTCAACATTAAAGACCCGAAAACCCCTCGAATGAGCAGGATAACCCAGAAATAAACCATCACAAGTCCTTGATTCAAATTTATCTAGGTTTCCTGTTTTCAAAATAAAACACTTCGATCCAAAGACTCAAAAATGCGAAACAGAGGGTTTTCTGCCAAATCGAAGCTCATAAGAAGTCTTACCCAAAGATGATCTCAAAACGACACGGTTTGAAATATGGCAAGCTGTAGCAATAGCTTCGGCCCAAAACCTCCTTGGTGTGCTATACTCATCTAGTATTGTCCTAGCCATCTCGACTAAGGTCCTGTTCTTCCTTTTCACGACGCCATTTTGTTGAGGAATGTGTGGAGAAGAGAATTGATGCTCAATACCGTGCTCAGCACAAAAAAGAGGCAAAAGAAGCATTCTTGAATTCCGTGCTATTGTCAATGCGGATCACTCTCAAGGCACTAGGAAGTTCAGAAGCCAAACGAAGAATAAGATCATGATAATGATCAAAAGCCTCATCCTTCGAAGCAAGAAAGAACACCCAAGAATATCTTGAAAAATCATCGACTATGACAAGAATGTACCATTTGCCACCGACTGACCAAACCCTAGCAGAACCAACAGTATCCATATGAAGCAACTGTCCCGGTCCGTCAGTCATGACCATAGTCAATGAAGAGTGTGAGGCGGCAACTTACTTGCCATGCCTACAGGGCGCACATACAGCATCCTTGACAGCTTTGAGTTTAGGCAAACCTCTCATGAGATCAAGGCCGCTAACTCGTGTCAGATGATCAAAACCAATGTGCCCCAAACGTCGGTGCCAAAGCCAGGTATCAGAAGAAGAAGCAATTAAGCACTTAAGTGATCCGGCAAGAGATACAGAAAAATCAGCTCCAAAAATTCTACCAACTCTAGAAATCCCAAAAACGAGCTCACCAGCTGAATCAAGCACCCGACAAGCATTTTTCTTAAAACGAGTTTCGTAGCCATCATCAAAAAGCTGCGAAACAGAAAGCAAGTTATACTTTAGCTTGTCCACAAGAGCGACGTCCTTCAGGATGAATTTGTCATTCACCCTGGTCAATCTCGTTCCTTTAATCCGCCCTTGCGTATCATCTCTAAAGGTGATGAATTCATCACCTGTTGACCGCGTGAAGGAAGTGAACCATCTTGAGTCTCCGGTCATGTGGCGTGAACAGCCGGAGTCGACGAGCCACGTGTTCTTCCTCCTTCCTCGGCGATCCTAAAAATCAAGGCACAATAGATCGATGTGTCTCAATACTGGGGTTAGTTAAAATAGACTTGGGAACCCAGTGCTGAGACACACGTCTGCGAGTAGTATGCATAGCAGAACGAGTGTCCTTGATCCTAGTTGATGTTCTATCATGAGCAATGGTCACATGAACATGAGATGCATTCTGTCTAGGAACATGATGATGATGAGTATGTGCAACAAATCCTAGACCAGGTTTCTTCTTCTCTACATGACCATGTCTCACAAATGCTCTAGGTTGATGAAATGAAGTTCTAGCATGATTTTTCTTAGCATTTTTCAACCTACGCCAACAGAACTCAACCAAATGTCTACTCTTCTTGCAATAGGTGCAATGGTATTTGATACCACTGGGAGAAGCACCTTTTGACTCAAAAGAAGGTTAGCATATTTAGCTCTAGCTGCTTCTAAGATGTCTTTAACTTCATGTTCACGTTCTAAGCAGAGAGAGCAAGAGCGAGGCACTACGGGTTCAGAAGCAACCAACTTGCTAGACTCTAAGCATCTAAGACATGGAGCAGATTTGACCTCAATTAGCTTAGTCCTAGCATTTTCAAGTTGATGCAAAGCAATGTCATGAGCAGATTGCAGTTTGGCCAATTCAAGATGTAGAGCATGGCAAGAAGAATATTCATCAGATTCAAGAGTCTTAGCATTTGCAAGTTCTAAAGTCAAATTATCTACTTGTGACTCTAAATCCTTGTTCCTAGCCATGGTAAACTCTAATGCCTTATCCTGACTCATAAGTTGCTCAAAGATAGAGTCGCATCTAGCCGAAAGGACATCGTAGGATGGAGGTACCTCAACATCGTCGTCGTCGGTGTTGACGGAGTCGGCCATGAAGCACATGCCGGTGAAGTCCTTGGCCTTCCCTTTCTTGTCTTGAGGTGGCTCCTCCTCCTCCTTGTCCTCCTCGCTCCCGGAGTCCACATCGCTCATGGACTACTCTCCAAAAGCGGCAAGGACCCGGTGAGCGGCCTTCATCAGCTTGGCAGCATCAAACTTTGATTTGTTCCCTTGAGACTTCTTCCAAGCTGGCTTTCCCTCCTTGTGGTTGCCCTTACCCTTTAGCTTGGGGCAGTTAGCTCGGATATGGTAAAGCTCACCACACTTGTAGCATGTCATAGGGCCACCTCTCTTTTTGTTTCTCACATTGTTGTAAGCCCATGTGAATTTCTTAACTAGGAGAGCTAGCTTGGGCTCAGGAAGACTCTCAAGATCCTCTTCATGAATTGCAGATAAACAGGCAAGAGAAAAACCCGAAGAGGACTCAGAAGAACCATCAGAAGCTCTTGAAAGAGGATCAGCCATCAAAGCCATGTTATCCTTCTTAGGAAGACTGCCTCTCTTGATCTCATGAGTCTTGAGCTTGCTATAAAGCAGCTCCAAAGTAAGAGTAGAGAGATCGACGTTCTCCTCTATGGTAGTAGCCTTCATCTCCCACTTCTTGGTGTTGATTGCAGCCAAGAGGTGGGTGGCATTCTCAGATTGAGAGTACTCAATGTCAACAGCTCTCATCTGATTGATCACTTTGTTGAAGCTAGTAAAAATGTCATCGATGCTCTCGCCAGGACGCATCTCGAACTTGTTATACTCTCGCTTGAAGACCGTTTGGCGCACTTGCTTAACTTGGGACGATCCCTCATGATAGGTTTCGAGGGTGTTCCAAATCTCATGTGCGGTCTCCAAATTACAAATCCTATCGTACTCCTATCTAACAAGCCCAGCATATAAGAGGTTCTTTGCCTTGTTGTTGTTAGCCAAAAGTATTGCTGAAGCTTGCGTAGCAACCTCAGACAAAATGAGCGGAGCTCGAACAACCTCCCATATAGCTTGTCCTTCGCTTTGAAGAAAGAACCGCATGCGGTTCTTCCAATAGGTATAGTTGAGCCCATCGAAGATATGCGGCTTGGTCGAGTACTTTGAGTTCTCGGGCTGTTCTTTTGTTCTGGACAGAATCGGTCAGACCGCCCGTAAGCCGCCGGTCAGACCGCACCCCGGTCAGACCGCTCATTCAATGTTGGTCAGACCGATTTCTAGGATTTGAGTTCCTGTTGCTTGTTTGCTTTGGGGTTTTGGTTTAGATTCAATACAAGTCTTTCGCTGTACTTGTTTATTGATCTTCATAGCTTCTGTAGCTATTGGAGTGAGATTGGTGTTGAATCCGACCTTTGTGAAAAAGTGAGCGTGCTCCTATTCACCCCCCCCCTCTAGTCGCCTTTTCGGTTCAACAAGTGGTATCAGAGCCCAGTTAGTTCAATCTTGATCTTAGCCGGTCACTGAACTTGGCGATGGATTTCCAAAATATCCTAAAGGCGACCAAGCTTGGGTTACTACGGTCAGGATGGCTCTGATACCAACTTTTGTGAGACCCCGGTATTATTCGGCTTGTAATGCTTAACCATCCACTTGGTCCTAGCATCACAAATCAAATAAACCAAGACTCGAGATATATGTACTTCCCAAGAATGCAGTACACACAACTCATTACAAAAGAATGCATCAATTCCATTCAAACACATATAACAGAACAAGCAACAAACCAGAAGTTAATATTAATAAGGATAAAGTTATTACACAAGAGAGAGGTCGACCGGCCAATAACAACAAGTCTATTAAGATAACAGCGGAAGCAAAAGTGCCATAAAGATGGTCATAACAAAAGCCAACCAGTGTGCCTTAACCCACAAGGCAACTGACTGGACCGCCAAGCTAGTCGAAGATACTGCCACAGCAAAGCTCACAGAAGTGAGGCCCTTGGGGCTCACCTTCCTCCTCTGCAACAATTAACATAAGCAAAGCAAATGAGTACAATAATGTACTCCGCAAGACTCACGTGTAAGATAACAGAACTATAGATAGCTACATGCAAGCTTTATGTAAGTGGAGGTTGTATGTCTCAATTTAGCATAAAGCAACATTTATTTGCAATAATATAATACACTTGAAAGCAAGTTGTCAAATCAGTTTTTATTGTTCAAATATCAAGTTTGACAATGATAATAACAATAGGTAGATGACACAACAATCCTGGAAGTGACTAACCCAATAGTCACCACAACAATAGCATGAACTCCCCGTTCATACCAACCATGTCAAGTTTTAAGTAAATGTTGTAGTCTAGTTCTCACGGGGAGTATCCGAGCGTGTCCATAACCTAGGACGAGGCTATTCGAATAATTTTATCCCTGCAGGGTGTACCACTGTACCCACACGTTAGACCGCCTTTTCGCCAAGCACACTTCCTTTGGTATGCCGGCACGGCTAAGTCCTACGAGACCTTTCCAATGGATAATGCTAATTACGTGTAACAGCCCAAATGTATAATTAGGGTTATTCAAGCATAATTATATGTGTAGAAATTAAAACTTTTTCTCACATCTTGAAAAACCCTAAAATCTCATGTGATTCTTGTCCAAGAGTTGTGTAATTCAAAACACAAAGCTCTTGTTGACCAAAAGTCAAATTTATTTTCCAATTATCTTAAATCTTGTGCCAACCAATTGGAAATATTTTCCCTTGGTCCTAAAACTGATGGGGACCCCTCTGAAAAATATCATGAGTTATCACACTTGTGGATAAATTTTTGGAGGCAAAACAGTCCTTTGAACAACCTTCATGAATTTCCTAAGAAAAATGCATTGCATAATAACCTCTGGAAATTTTATGCAAGGTTAAGCTCATTGTCAGCAAGCTCCTGTAAAAGTTTCATGAATTTTGGGGTTGAAATGCTATCCCAAACAATTCTGCTAAGTCTCAGCAGTTTAAAAGTTCAAATTCAAAAGCCCTGCACTGTTCCTTGGGCTAGCCTCGTTCCCAAAACTGGTCCAGCCCAACCCCCTTCGGACCTCCTCAACCAGCGCACCTCAGCAGACCTCCCTCTCCACCATTATGAGGTCGTAGCTGTTGGATTTACATCCAACCGCCACGACCTCCTCCTCAGCTGGAGGTGTCATGACCTCCCCTCGCGCCCAAACCACCCTGGACCTCCCCTTCGAGATCCTCGTGACCTCGTGGACCTCCTCGGGTCAACGTGGGCACCAGACCTCCTCCGCGGTCAAAACCTCAAAGACCTCCTCGAGCTGTTAAACCATCGCAGCGAGGTCATCCCACCTTGTTGAGGTCGTAGCCGTTGGATCAAATCCAACAGCCACGACCTCCTCCTCAACATTCTCAGTCAGGTCCTCCCACCTACATGAGGTCACAGCCATTGGATTAAAACTCCATGGTCGCGACCTCCTCCTCTTAACTGTCAGACCTCCCTGTGTACTCACTTGAGGTCGTAGCCGTTGGATTTATATCCAAAGGCCACGACCTCCTCTGAAAAACCTCACAGCAAGGTCCTCCCGCCTTGTTGAGGTCATAGCCCTTGGATCTAAGATCCATGGCCCTGACCTCCCCTCACTGTTAAACTAAACAAACCTCCCACCTAACCAAGGTCGTAGCCGTTGGATCAAATCCAACAGCTCACGACCTCCCCGCGTTATCAAGCGCTCACAACCTCCCCCATCTTTTGTTGTGCACCGTTAGATTAAAATCTACGGTCACGACCTCCTTTTTGTCATATGCGCACCAGACCTCTCCAGCGCACGGGAGATCGTAGCCCTTAGATTTAAATCTAAAGGCCCTGACCTCCTTTGCCTTTTGCGCAACATCTCAGACCTCCCTGGTCATTTTGTGCCGTTGGATTTAAATCCAAAGGCCATGACCTCCCCTTAGTCTCTTACGTTCGCGTGCGGTCAAGTCCTCACTGGAGGTCCGCACCGTTGGATGGAGATCCAACGCTTTGGACCTCCTGTCCATTTCCTCACGTGCGTTTTCACGTTAAGTGAAATCGTGGGGCCATGACCTCCCCACGTTTGATCGTGTGGCTGGGACCTCCTCCCAGCCACTTAAAACGTAACGGTTCAAAAAAATTGGATCCGATGGCCAGGACCTCCCCGAGGTCTTATCCAACGGCCACTAGGACCTCACCTGTTCTTCTCCTTCCTCTGGCGCGCGGGCTAGCTCTGTACAGTGCAATAAATGCATGTCTGAGCAAGAGGTACCATTCAACAGCTCTTTGCTGACCCGCATTTAATGCAGGTCAGCTTTCCGCCTCATGGGTCAGCTCAGACCTGCCACCATGTCCACTTTAAGTCTTGTCCAATGCCAAGACCGTGCCATGGGCCAAGCTCACAGGGAGCTTAGCCAGTGGTCTACACCTCAAATGCCCTAGGATAAAACCACCCCCACTGGTCCTTTGGCTTCCTTTGCACACCATTGTCACTTTGCTCACACCACTGTGCTTGTGAGCTCTAGAGCACCACGGTTCCTTGGCCACCATTGCTGGAGCTCGAAGCTCCTCGGTGGGCAAGGGTCATTGGAGAATTTTTCCCACCTTTTCTCCTTGCTTCCATTTGTGCCCTACCCTCTGAGACCAAGTCTTGACTTGAATTGTTGGACATTTGCAGAGCGGGACAAAGTGGAGCTTGGAGCTGGTGTCTTGGCCGTGGAGCACCCCTCTTCCCCAACGCCGGTCCTCCCTTCCTCGACCTCCCCGGCACATTAGGACCTCCAGGTACCCCCCTGTTAGTCCTTAGTGCTGGCACCCGCATGAATGTCGCGCGGAGCTTTAGTTTTGGCGCAAGCTTGATTGTCGCGCGGAGCTCATCTTTTTGCTTTTCACATTTCGGGCCGTGTTGGTCATCCTCTGCCCTCTCCGGCTTGCCGGCGTTCAAGGCCGTCATTGCCGTTGAGAGGAGGTCCACTGGGTGCACAACGTTATTGTGCACTCAGTGGTATCGTTGGACCTCCCCGGCGAGCTCTACATCGCCGGCGAGGATCCTTTCTCCACGCTCGGGATTTTGTCGGACGTCCCGAGCGTGCCGTTGTCGTTTTTAGGACATGAATTCACCGTGTTGAATGCCCAATCATTGCAATCATTGGTGTCTTAACTGCCTTTAACCCTGTCTCTTGCGCGCATTTAAGACCTCCCGCGCGCGGACCTCCTCATGGTCCCTCGCGCATTTATTTCTTGTCCGTAGCAGCGTGCGCGTTGGGTCTGGGACATCCAGACCTCCTCCAAGGAGATCTGGAGCGTCCAAGACCTCCTTGGCGCAATCTTAGCCGTCCAGACCTCCCTGGAGGTCTGTGACGTTGAGGACCTCCTCTAGGACCTCCTCGAGGTCATCTCACCGTTGAGGACCTCCCCTTAGATCTGGTCCGTTCCGGACCTCCCTTTCTGTTGTGGTCCGTTGGATCTCCCATCTACGGCCACGACCTCCCTCACCTCGCGCATGTGCGTGGTTAAGAGGTCCAGGACCTCTGGACCTCCCATGTGCGTGCGTGTTGTTCTTCTGGGGAGGTCTGAGCCGTTGGATCTGTGATCTGTGGCTCACGACCTCCCATGTCCTCTGTGTCTTTTTAGGAATTCCAGTAAACTCTTAATTATAAACTGAAATAAGGTATAAACTTTGGAATTTCATATCTTTCTCATTTTGAATCCAAATGAGGTCATTCAAGTTGTGTTAGCTCTACCTTGAACTTGACTTTAATCCAAAAATGATTGCAAGTTGAGTTCAGCTCCAGAGCACAGTTTTGCCATAGGTTTTGAAACTCCCTTTTGAATATACACTCAAAATTTAGGCTTAACTTGTAACATTCATAACTAATGCCCTGTAGATTATTTTTGAGTGAGACCAACTTTGTTGGTTTCCTCTGATAATGAACTCACTGTAAAAATTAGAATTAAGCATGTTGCTGTTATAGAAATAAGGACTTGTGCATTATAATTTTGTTCAAGTTCTTGTCTTTAAAAATTACAGAAGTTGCAATGTAACTCCAAAAGAGTTGAAACCACTTCCATTAGTCTTAGGATGTCATTACCTATCCACCATAAAAATTTCATGTCCAGAAGACCCCTAGAAAATAATTTATGAACAGTAGCCCTTTTTAATTTAATTTGGATTTTTCTGGCCGAATTGAATTGTTTTGATCATATCTTTTGCATCAAGAATCCAAATCGATTGATTCTTATTGCTAAATTCATGATAAATCTTTATCTTGCTGCTGTAAAAATTTCAAGTCATTTGGAGAAAGTTTGCTGTTGAGTCCTTTTGAATTCTTTGTTCTTATCGGTTCTTTTTCGCTCTTTCGTTAGGGTTCGACATTTGTGGTGATCCCGAGAGTGATCCTCAGCCTCAATTTGAGCAACAGCAACAAGGCAAGCAGTTTGACCATTCCCATCATTGCCCTTTTACTTTAAAGCTTAATATATTGTTTTACTTCTATGTATGCATGCTACTTTGTGTTAAGTATCGCTAGCTTTCCTATAGTTGCATAATCTGTAGGAATTGTTATCCTCTACTACCAATGAGCCTAGGTTATTCGCTGTGGTTGGAGCTCGTTGGATGAGCTCTTATCACTTAGTAGTTGCGATTAATATTGCTTAGACATGCTTAGTAATCGGTAGTAATGGGCGATCATCGACTTAGTCGATGGTCTTGATCACTCAAAAATGATTATTACTCCTATATGTCCAGCACTTGTGCTTTGATTAATTTGTAAAAACAAAAACTGAAAATAAAAGATTGATTTAGACTTGGGCATATTGGATGGATGGTGCGGTTTTTGGATGTGGTTGTATGCCCGAGTCACCAAGGACCGAACATCTTGTGTTACACTCTCCAAGCAATTATGCGTACTAACCACACGAGGGGGATATGGGACCTCTCTTGACTAAGTACTCTAGGAGGTGTTAATTATGAGCGAGCTCGGTTGGTGTGTTTTCAAAAACAAATGTATATGTATAGTGTGGGAGGAGAGCATTAGCAGGCCGGCTAGGCTGTCTAATGTGTCTTTGTCCCCGTGGGTTGTGCAGCTCGTAATTAGCATTATCCTTTGGAAAGGTCTCGTAGGACTTAGCCGTGCCAGCACACCTTCGGAAGTGTGCGTAAAGGAAAGGCGGTCTGACGTGTGGGTACAGTGGTACACCCTGCAGGGATAAAACTATTCGAATAGCCTCGTCCTAGGTTATGGACACGCTTGGTTAGGTCTTGCAAGAGTTAGACTTCAACTTTTAATTAAAACTTGACTTGGTTGGTATGAACAGGGAGTTCATACTATTGTTGTGGTGACTAAGGGTTAGTCACTTCCAGGATTGTTCTTGTTGTTATTATTATGTTATTATTGTGTTGTTATTTCAACAATTAAAAATGCTTTGTCAAATTGCCTTCAATCTACTATGTTATTGCAAATGAAACTTGCTTTATGCTAAAATGAGTCCAAAGCCTCATCCACTTAAATAAAGCTTGCATGTAGCTAAATTATAGTTCTGTTATCTTACACGTAAGTCTTGCGGAGTACTTTATGTACTCATCTGCCCAGGGTTGTGGCATTTTTGTTGTCTTTGTTGCAGAGGAGGTAGAGCCCCAAGGGCTTTACTTTTATGTTGTCTTGATGGTTGGGAGAGCGACTAGCTTGGCGGTCCGGTCAGTTGCCTGTTGGGCTAAGGCACACTGGTTGGCTCTTATTTTGGGCCATCTTTATGGCACTTTTGCTTCCGCTGTTATCATTTTGTATTTATTACTATTTGGCCTGCGGGCCTCTCTTTTGTAATATCTATTCCATATTAATGTTAACTTCTGGTTTGTTGCTTATGTACTATGTGTTGTATGGAATTGATATACTCTTTTGTCGTGAGGTATGTATACTGCATTCTGGGGAGTATACATCTCTCGAGACCGAGTTTATTTGGTTGATAATACTAGGGTCAATTGGATGACTAAGTATTATGAGCCTAATAAATGTCGGGGTCTCACATTACGAGCCGCAACCCACGAGAGAAAGACACATTAGACAGCCTAGCCGGTCTGCTAATGCTCCCCTCTCACACCACACACACACATTTCCTTTAAAAACAAACCCACCGACTAGCTCATAATTAACACCTCCAAAGTACTTAGTCAAGAGGGGTCTCATATGTCCCTCGTGTGGTTAGTACGCGAAATGCTCAGTACGGTGGCGCAAGTAACTCGGTCCTTGTTGACTTGGGCATACTACCACATTCCAAAAACCACACCATCCATCCAATATGCCCAAGTCTAAATCAATCTTTTATTTTCAGATTTTGACTTTACAAATTATCAAAGCACAAGTGCTGGACATAAGGAGTAATAATTAGATTTGTGTGATCAAGACCATTGACTAAGTCGATGATCGCCCATTGCTACCGTTAACTAAGCATGTCTAAGCAAATTACTCCGCAATCTACTAAGTGATGGGAGCTCATCCAACAAACTCCAACCACAGCAATTAACCTAGGCTTAGGGTAGTAGAGGATATGATTTACCTACAGATTATGCAACTATAAGATCATCTAATCAAATCATATTTAACACAAAGTAGCAATGCATACATAGAAGTTAATCAATATAATAGACTTGCAAATAATGGGATGAACCATGGTCAAACTGCTTACCGTGCTGTTGCTGGTCAAAGTGTTGCTGAGGAGTGCTTTGGTTATCAATTTGTTCGTCGGAACCTAACGAGAAAGCGAAAAAGAACCGATAAGAACAAGGAAAACAAAAAGACTCAACAGCGAACCTTCCCCGAATGCTTTGAAAATTTTACAGCAGCAAGATAATGATTTATCATGAATTTAGCAACAAGAACCAATTGATTTGGATTCTCAATGCAAAAGTTATGATCAAATCAATTCTGCTCAGATTTTAAAATAGGAAAAGTTACTATTCGTATAATTAAATTGTTTGGCAACAATTTCTACAACAGTGGTGAAGCTGAGATTTTTATGGTAGCATAAGCACCTCATAATATGAACAACGCAATTGGATTCATCTCATTTGGAGCTATAATGCACCTTCTATCAATTTTTAAAGACAAGAACTTGAACAAAATTATAATGCATTAGTATTCTTTTTGACAACAGCAACATGTTCAAAACTAATTTTCACAGTAAGTTCATTAATAGAGGAATCCAACAAAATTGGATTCACTCAAAAATAAGTTACAGGGAATTAGTTATGCATTTTACAAGTTAAATGGATTCTTAATAAAGCAATTAAAGCCTACATGTCACTAAAGTTAACTCTGGACATTTTTGTAACTATAATATGCTTAAAACCATTTTTAGATTTAATTTTAGGTATTACCAGAATTGACAAAGTTGATTTCAACTAAAAAGGAGTTAAAATGAATTTGTTATGCATTTTTGAACTTATCAGAATTTTTAATACATTTAATAAAGCTGAAAATAAGTAAAGCTTATTTTCCTATTTTTCTGAAGTCATATCATGCTTGAAACTATTTTTAGGTTAAACTTTAGTTCATAACAGATTTATTAAAAGTGGAATCAACCAAAAATGAATTAATATGAAATAGTTATGCATTTTCAAAGTTAATACCTTTTTCCAGTTCACAAATAAATCCTTCGGAAATTATCAAAAATCAAAACGACGTGGAAACTCCTGGGCCCTTGATTTTGGATCGGACGGCCCAGCTCCACGGGGGAATAGCGCACGCGCCCGCGCGAGATCCACCAACGTGGGCCGTTGATCTTGGATCCAACGGTCCAATCCCACGGCGACAGCGCGCACGCGTCCGCGCGGAGACGATGAACGGGGACCGTTGATCTTGGATCCAACGGTCCTCGTTGGATCCACTGTGACTCGTTTGGATTGCGCGCGCGCGAAAGGGCGGGGTTGTGTGCCGTTGATCTTGAGATGGACGGCTCACAATCCACGCACACAGTGAACTAGTGAATGCCCGAGCGAATCTCAGCCACAGATCGCAAGATGGACGGTTCAACGCGACTAAGAACAAAACTCTACGCGATCTAGACCACACATCTCTGAAAACGGATGGCTCCTAGTGAGCCACGTCGCTTGACCGAAAACGACGGCGGCGCGTCCGAAAACGACACCGCGTTCAACGGCGGCTCACCGGCGATTCACGCCACCGCAGTGCCAACCGAGGCCACCTACAGGTGCGCAATAGCGATGCGCACCTGCCGGTACCACCCACATCTCCGGTGAGTGCTCGGAGCGGCGGCGCGACGGCGAGGTGCGGCGGTGAACAGCACGGGAAAAGACAACAGTGAGATGGAGCTCCGCAACAAGCCATTCAGCGGGTGCCCGAGCTTCTAAAGGCTACAGGGAACCTACTGGGATGACGCGGAGGAATGGAGGACGACTGGGCTGCTCCGGCGACGTAGCTCCGCGGCGGCGTTAATGGCGGCAACGTGGAGAAGCCACCCTGGACAACCAGAGAGAGCCCGGGTCATCAAAACGAGTTGTAAACCTCCCACTGACACTACCAGAGAGAGGAATCGGAGTGAGAAGGTCTCACCGGCGCTGGAGACGAAACGCGGGGTTTTCGGCCGAAAGAGGGAGATCTCCAAATTAGCCACCTCCTGAGATGATAAACCCAAATTAATTGAGGGTTAAGCTTCACCGAAGTGAGAGGGAGTAGAGGGAGCAAAAATTGGAGAGGGAAAGTCTTTGGAGTACCGCCTTCACCGTGGTGGCCGAGCTCCAACAATGGTGGCGAAGGTGACCGTGCGGCTTGAGCTCTAACCAGAGCTGTGGGTGCTAGCTAGGGCTCATGGTGCGTAAAGAAAGCCAAGGGAGGAAGCTAGGGAGCTTAAGTAGTGGGGATGGCAGAGAGCAACGGCAAGGAGCCTCGGGTTCCTTTGACTGCCATGGGAGCACCGAGGGCGACGGGAGCAGGTGAGGCAAAGACTTCCGGGGGGCGGTGCACGACGGCATTTAATGCGTTGCAGAGGGAGACCCGTTGAGGCCTGCACCGAGGTGACCCGACGCTGCGCCCCACTCTGCTACTCTGCCCATGGTGCTGGCGTGCGCGCGAGGGGCGGGAGGAGGACGACGAAGGACAGCCGTCGGATTTTAATCAAAGGGCTGAGAACAGATCGAGTGGGTGAAGGGTTACGCGATCGTGGGCCGTGCGATAAGAATCCAACAGCCCAAGAGTTAGCGCCCGCGCGCCCGAGCCGGGGTGCTGTTAGTGGACTCCACCGAGTCACTTGACTCGAGTCAGACTCGGGTCTGAGCCCAAGAAACAGTGCCAACTGATTTGAATTGAAAAATAGCTGAGACTTTGGAGGATTGTTTGAGATAGCAAAACAGCTCCAAAAATTTTGAAATTTTTACAGGAGCTTGCTAACTCAAAGAGGAACCTTACATAAAATTTCCAGAGATTTTTATGCCCTGAATTTGTCTCTAGAAATTCCAGAAGGTGATTTCAGAGGTTTGACCAAGGTTTGACTTGCCTCTAAAAACATTCAAATAATTTCTACAAATTCTGAAATTTTTCAGAGGGGTCACAAGTCTTCCAAAGAACCCAGGAAAATTATCTACAACGGTTTGGGACAAGATTTTTACTAAGGAGGTTTTTGACTTTAGTCAATTGAGAATTTGGATTTTTTTTTTTGAGTTTTGATTTTCCATAATTCCTCTGCAAGAATTACAGATTTGGTCAAGTACTTCCAATGAAGAAAAAGTTTTAATTTCTACTCATTTTCTTACATTTGAAACACAAACCTAAATTTGGGATGTTACAACTTGCCATTAAAATACATGACTTTGGATGGTGCAGCATATTTGGGAGGGCATCAATTTAACTTAATATTATGTGAGGAAATTTAACTTCTACCATGTTAAAAGCATTTAAAGCAAAAACATGTATAGAAATAAATGAACAGGAATATAAAGGCATTCACAGACAATCAAATTGCATTGTGATATAGTATGACCCTTCTCCATAGTGATCTCCATCGCCATGCATCCTGTTCGCCATGTCTCCAAGTGGTCGACTCCTCCAAGTAATCCACTAAGCCATTACTCCTAATAGCACTAGCAATGAATTACAAGGAGTGAAGAAGCATCACAATTCGATACGCAGGCCGTTATATAAATATGGATAGCCTTAGGCTGCAATAAGCATAACACGTAGGTCATGAAAATTACATACATACATGCATTTCATACATGAACCATTATGGGTCATACTATTCACATCAATCCCTGCAAAAACAAGTTATGCACAGAATCCAATTCTATCGGACGACATGAGCACACACTACCTATAGCGCGTGGTACGAATACCCTACACGGCGGTCTCGCTATTCGGTTAGTGGGCGGGGTTCGAAGGGGCAGTGCCCCTCGTTGGTCGAGGGCAGCGCTCTCAGAAAAATTTTCCGAGACATGAATCTTATTCACCTAACCGAGCCTTGGAAATTATCGGATTAACCCTATTCCGAACCACTCTGATCATTGCCTTGATACGACCACACACTGCTGCAAACTCCGATGGTAGAATTCCGATCGGTAGGAGTGATATGCAGTTTGGTCGTGAACAAGCGCAATAAACCATCTAGTCCTTATAGCTCATACCTCCTCGTAGACCCATCTACCACCGAAAACCGATCGATCTTATCGACCAGGGATTAGATCGTTCCAACTATATGAACCGATCTAGGTTACTAGACCTGACCAGTAATAGATCCAATCTACTACTACCACATATCAAGTATATGCGATCGATCCAGATCAAAAACTACGCAGGATGGCTTTGATACCACTGTAGTGTCAAGGGTAGGCTACGATAGCTACAAACAAAAGTTTCTACCACGCAAACCAGGAAGCCAAGCAAGTAGATGATCACAGATCGTTACCACCAGACGCGCAGAGCAGCGGAAGAAGGGCTAGAGCAGCCTGGTCCAACGTAGAGCGCGTCGATGTAGTGGTCGTAGTCGATCGTCCAGCGTCCTCGCGAGTCGATCGTCTCCTCCAGCAACCTCTGCAGTTCCTTGTGAAGATCGCGGATCGTCCTCAAGCACAATAGTCGCAGTAGCGCCTCTACGGTATCCACACGTCCAGGGAAGGAACAACCATACGTCGGTGTACTAGCACGAAGTCGCACGGCAGAGCTCTCAGGAAGATGGCGGCTAAGGTTTCGGTGGTGCAACTCTCGTCCCGCCCAATAGCCTCATGCATCTCCTTATATAGTGCTCGTGACGGATCCTATCCGAACACGTTTACAAATAGTATCTGTACTAGTTTGTTCCAACCCGTTAAGTGTGTGACCCGTTAGGTTTATACGTAGTTCGGTTGTGACTTGAAAACCCTTTCCGACCACGAGTCGTAGCGGTTCCTAGCAGAACATAGCGATTCCCGAATACACACAAATTATATCGGACGAACCTTAATGTAATATGATCTACGATCAGGTCCTTATCACTTACGACCAGGTCCTATCTTTATACGACCAGTTCGTATTTGGTCACGACCAGTTCGTAAGTCCTTACGACCAGGTTTCGACCACTTTGTGATTACGTTCGACCAGTCTACGACCAGCTCGTATCTCCATACAACCAGTTCGTAACTGATTGAACTAAGCGACCTACTCATGTATACTCCCTTTGCCTCACGATGTTTGGTTGAACTCCAAGTGAGATGTTGTGTCATCCATGAACTGTTCAATACTTTCTCGATCAAATGTCGGATAACTTTACGTGGTCGAACACTTCGACAACTAGTGGCATGGCCATGCACTTTCTTTATCCGATCACAACGAGGGGCCCAGAGACATCTCTCCTGTTATGTTAGGAGGGGCAAATCCCACATTTGACCAGTCACATTCCTCTGCATGTTTCATAGCATACCCGAAAGCTACTTTTATAACTATCCAGTTACGGTGTAGCGTTTGGCAACCCCTAAGAGTGCTATTACACATGTAGGAAACCATGCTGATCTCAGGTCTAAGGATTATACATCATCATTACTTGAGACCAACTAACGACACATAGAATCATAACAATCTCAATAGTGTCTCAAGGTGGGTCTTATCCAACATCATGTTCTCTAACATGTGTCCATATTATTGGTTTGATATCTCCATATCCATGACCCGTGAAACATAGTCATCAACCAATACATATGCTAGTCTATTCATATGTGTCCTCATGTCTCCGACCAGGGATCGTATAAGAATAATTATCGCAGAAATATAGAGTTTCACAATCAAGTCACATACTTGATAATAAATATTAACAATATTATTCTAGGAACAAGATAACATATTATCCAATGTCATGAATATAATGAAATATAATCATCGCTATGATTGCCTCTAGGGCATATTTCCAACAATTACTATGTTGGATAGCTACTTTGAAAGACAGAACCTTAATACTTATGAGAAAATGAGCATGGTAAGGACGTCGCTGATCGGTGATGTTCAACATTGGTGGTCGAATCTCAAGTACCACTGTGTGTACACATGGGAGGAGATGAAGAAGAAATTACGATGTCGTTTTGTACCTCCACCACCCACGGCCACAAGCGAGGAGCAACCTAAGGTAACTGAAAATGCTGACATTGTTTTAGCTCCTACTCCATCCACAGATACCACCGAGACGCTTGAAGAGATGAAGGATGATCTGGCACATCTTATGTCATTAGAGGAAAAGTTTGAGGTACCTACAGTATCTGATGAGGACGATAATGACAAAGGTACAGATTTGGTGCTACAGCAAGATATAGAGCAATCTTGTGAGTATATACCTGCTGTAGTGCAATCTTTTGATATTCCTTATGTTGACTTGAACAAACCATATGCTGATCTGAATTATCATAATTTTGCACATGTCGAAATAATTACACATAAGGAAGTATTTGATAGAATATCCCCTACTGAAGCATTGTGCTATATCATGCTTAATGAGCATGTTAGTTTGGAATGTGCTATGGAGAAAGTTTCTGAAATTTCATCTCTAAATTCTCCTTCGTTGAACAACAATTCTTGTGTGATGAATAACTCTACTATATACTTCACTTATACTTGCAAATTGAGTTGCACACTGAATACTATGAGAAAATGTATCTTTGTTAATTTGATGCATGCACACTCACCTTTAATTTGCAAAGTGTTCTCTATTTCTTTGCCATCTGCTGTTGCTAACATTTTGCAGAAAGATGAGCATGCGTTGCTATAAGTTTTAAGCTTTTCTTCGAGCTGGACAATGAGCTTCAGTCGAGCACGACTCAAATGCAAGAAGGAGAGGATGATGAGGACATCAACCCTCCGGATACGACCGCTACTCCATGTACCAAACAAGAGTTCAAGCTAGACACGTTCTGGAAGACAGCACCGACTTCAAATATGCATAACTTTCACATACGGAGTCCGTTTGAGGTCCACAAGTACTTTATGGAAAGCTTATCTCGTCCTCTTTCCAACGGATCTGGCCTCACCTCCAAATTCCTTCTGTGCACACCACAATCACCAAAAAAAAAGATGTTGCATAGGCCTTATAATGCTTGGGCCCAAGGGAAGGCGCCACCCTAGACAGCCCATACTATTCATGAGGCACTATTCATGCATGAGCAGTGCTATGAATAGTACCAACCCCTATTTCTTAGCTTTGTGTGGCTCCCCCTCCCCTATTTAAGGAGGCCGCACCCCTCTAGTTTTTTTGGATTTTGTTTAGTTAAAAGTTACCTTCATTGCAACTTCGTGTATTGGCTTATGTCAATTAGACCAACCATAATACCGCTACAGAATCCCAACTTTATCAAATATTTCAATCCTATTTGCAATTTCAGATTGCTTATTATCTTGTTCTTGTGTGTTCTTCGATTGCATGCAGGAATAGACCTTCATGGTTAGGTCAACCGCGTTCTTGGCACGGTTGATAACGACTCAGAGTGTGGTTTAGCGATTGCTTGGTGTTCTGGTCGTGATCGGTTAGAAGCTAGCATTGTCAAAGTCGTTCTCCTCCAAATCGAAGTTATCATCCTATTGGAAGATCGGGACACCCATTGTCTAATCACATTTCGTACACTTTTTGTATTTCTTGCTCCCTCATTCCTCTTTAACACTTTGGACCTTTTATCATATAATTGAATTGAATTGTCTTGGCATTTAGGATTTGCTCTTTTCTGGGAGAATGGCATAAAGGAAGTGATTGCCCGTAGCGATGAGTGCCAGCTTTTTCATATATTGGCTTTGGTCCTAAAGAAAGTGAGTGCCTGTAGCGATGATGTTACCTTGAGTCGTTTACAATGTTGCACCTTGTACAACACATTAAGATGCTTGAAGTAATTTAGGAAATGGTTTTATTTTAAAATTTACTCTGGTATCTTCGTACATCATAATAATTTCGAAGATGTAATATGAAATACATGCCACTTACTCAGTCATGCTCATTCTGATTTATTTCCCAGTTCAGTTGACGTATTGTGTTCATATGTGTAATATAGATATTTGTACTAAATATCATGTTATACTAGTGTAATCATTTTGTTAGTGACGCCATAGGACAATTGATAAGTTTCCATTGCATTGCATAACTGTAAATTACATAGGCTAGTAACATTGTATACTTAGAATCTCCACTCCTTTTTTTTTGTATTCCCACCAATCTGTTTGTCGGACTTTGGGCTGCTAGTAATCTTGTTCATGTTAGAATCTACCAAGATGATCGCTAATTTCTGTCTAAAATTGAGTATGTCATCTTGTGTTGCAAAAAACAGAAGTGATAAAGTTTTTGTGCTATGTGTTGCATGAGTATGATAGTAATATAGTATTGTATGACATACATGTGTAAACCTGCATGTCAGCCTAGATCCTATTCAATATTCCATGAACTTCAGCATGCATAGACCGCAGGATGAGCTACAAGATTGCATAATTATAATGAATCCATTTATTTTGTAACGAAAAGTATATTTATCAATCGATGATGTGTAATGTACTCATGTTTCAGCCTTTGCTTGTGTACGTAATGTGTGATAGGCCAAGATGTAACGTTGTGGTCAGACCAATTAGAAATTTGAACTGCTTCATCATGTGTGGAGATCTCAAAATAGTTCTCCATTCCTTGTAGCTGTTGAGTTACATTGCAATTGTAGAGCTGAAATAATTTGTTATTCTAACTAAGAGGATTACAAAGTATGTAATAAGCTCACCGTATGTGTTAGTTCGAGGCCTACTCTTTCAGTTGTGCCTTGTGAGTCTAGCAACTACATCTCACGTCGTTTTGCATTGACCACTGCTAAGTACCAATATGTATTTTTGATATTTAAGGGCAGGAAGATCTGCAGGAAGCGGTATGTTATTTTTTGTATAGAAAAGTAACGATAAATTTCATTAGTCAGGGTGGTAAGTGTAACCATATCATGTTGTGGATAATTATTTGCCACTCTTGTAATCATGCCACATTCAATTCAACATTTCAATATTTCACGTATGCCATCTCTTGCTAGCAGTACGATAATAAATGTCTTCTCTAGGAAGGCCTTTGCACCCACCCTATTGTCTTTGTGGTATTTATCCCGTAGATAGTAGATGTACACATTGATGACCTAAAGTGGGAAATAATAACTTAGGTTACATAAGATGTTAATGTTAACATAAGAGTATGTTTAGATGGATGAACTTACATCATCATTCAGCCATCTTTCCTCGCCCTCGAGCAAAAGCCGAATTGTCAGACATTGCATTTTTTTGGGATACGGAGACGTCATCAATGTGCACCAAAGTCATTGGTGGGAAGTTTATGTAGTCAATAATGAGATTATCTTCCCCGTTGCATGTATCATATGTATTTTTTTAGTCTAGTTGAAAAAAAAACTATTGCATATGTAATTGAAAGTAGTTAAACTATAGGGATAATCATGTTCGGAATTTACCTTTTGAGGTGATATTGGGTGTTGGAGGCTCCATCGGTTTTGTATTTCAGCTATCATAGTAAATGTAGTCACAATTTTTTAATGCGTTGATGTCGACACCCTTGTTGTTTGACCCCACACCCGTTTGGCAATGGGCGAGTTATTTTTTTGAAGGTTTCGTTTGCGCTTTTCCTTTGAGTGGTAGTGTTAGGCTATAATTTTGTTGTTTGCTACAACCATTGCATAAGGAATAAACTAAGAAATAAGGTTGTGCCTTTGCCTCTGATGCTTCTATGACATTGTTGTGTCTATCTGTTTGTTCCAGCTTGTGCTTGTACGTACATGCAACTTTTTTTATATTAGGTGAATTTTGCAGGTTGAAGGATTTCTTTTTTGCCCGTTGTCTTGTAGTCTGCAATAATGAAGGTGTGCTTGTACAATTAGGGATGCATATTGATTTGTAGTGCAGTTTGTACCTGATTCTCCTCAAACTCATATGATATGTTGGTAAAGGATGGTTTTCTGTCGTTGAAATTTCCCCTCGTAGTTTCCTGTTGAAATGGAAGAATTTTTTTTAATCAAGTTGTCGCACTTTTCATTTGTGTGCTATCTTATATTTCGTTGGGTCTCAATGTTATGTATTTTTTTGTTTAATTATACAGTAATAAATATTATGTTCACGGTAGGAAGGTGGAATGGTTGGGATCGTACATCTATACACAGATGACTTTTAATGCATGTAGAGCCTAGCTTGCGAGATGAAAGAGAAGTCCCATTAATGTAAGTAATCCTTGTTTTGTTTAATCTAATAATGTTTGCTATATAATATTTTGATCATGAAAACATAGTCATATTTAAGGAGACATACCCGAAATTCCATTATGAATTCATCTAAACGTTTGCCTGTAGATTGAATAGTGTTTCGAATATCCCTTAGCTTGTCATTGACTTCTATACCGAGTCGTGCAATTTGCATTTGAAGCATTTCGATGGCAGTCTTAGGTTTTGTATTTGCCTACATTTTATGGAAAATCATTTGTTAGGCATTAATTCGGTGTATTGCGTAATGTTTGAACTAAATATTTACCTTGTAATACGTTCATTGTGGTTTACCCTGGTCGCATGGTTTAGGTGGTAAGTTGCTATCAGCAGTTGTAGAGGCTTCGGTGCCTTGTATAGGATCCCTGATGTCGTGTACAATCTGTAATGGTAGGGAAAAATTCAATTTGTTAGTAGTGATGTACATAATAACATTAATAATGTTGTAATAATTATGTACGACAAGAGAGTAATGTCTCTTACCTCCCCATCCAAATTGAATATGTTATCAATACAGTTTCATTTATTTGCCTTCTCTACATCCTAGTACTGTATAAGTGGTTTATCACATCTAGTGTAGTCAATGGTAGGATCCAGATGATTGACAAGTAGCTTCTTCCAGTACCATAGCTGCAAGCAAAATAATTTTGTTAGAAATTACCAAATTGTACAATACTTATATGAGGAAGGGGGTACATAAAAAGGAGTGCAAACTAACCTGTAACAGAGGTAGGTTTTCCTCAAGATTGAGTTTGCCTGTCTTGAACTTCTTTATACTTATAATCAAATTATTAATAGTTAGACTAGCCCAGTTGAGAGTCTTTATATCTTGTACCTTCTTGACCAGGCCGAGGTACGCCGAGCTGACGTAGGGTTGGGTTTTAGGGCATAAGACAATACCAATTATGTAGAGCAAAAATCTCGATATGAACTCTTCATCATAGTTATTGTTTTTTTTCAAAATATTCCAACGAGCTAGCTAAAGTAATTGTTGTTTCATTTGCTTGTTTGTATTTTTGGAACAGATGTGGTATATTCTTCCTTGGATCCTCTAATGTTAAATGCTTCGGACTCGATGTCGTAGGCTTGCGCTAGCACTTGCACAAATCACGACGAATGATGACACTCCATCTTAAGTAATTCTCCAAAGCCTACATTTTGTATAGCCTTAAGTCGTTCCGTATTTAAGCTCCTAATTAGCGTGACATATGCAACCTAAGAGTATTTTTGTGTTCCCTGTTATACATCGTGTCAAAAAAGAAGCAAAAATTTCAGCAACGTGCGTAGTGAGGTAGTACATTTATGTAAGCTAATTAGAGAAGTAATCTAGGCCTCTAGTTTGGTCGTAAAGTTGTTTGATAACAAATTATTATCTTCACTGTACTAAAAGAGATTTTTTTTAGATAAAGGAAGAGAAAAACTCTCTTCCGGCCTCTGCATCAAAGATGCACACAGCCCATTTTATTAAAGAGTCAAAAGCACCACAAGAACCAACACTGTTAATAGTGGCTTAAAGCCTTACAACCAATATCCAAAAGGAAATCAAACTCAAGCATTGCAAATCCTATGATTAAGCCGCCACCCATGAGAGTTGAGGATTTGCTTCACCACAACCTCCAACCTTTGGATTCCAGCCAGCATGTACTCCTTCTGAGCTAATTTTTGTAAATTTGCCTAAGCACCCATCCAGAACCCACAACGTAAGATAACCTGCAAGGGATTAATGATAATCTTTTTGTTAAAAATAACATCATTTCGACATAGCCAGATAGACCAACATAAGGCACTAGCTCCCACCAAGAGTTGTGACTTTAAATTTGTTGGAATACCGGCTAACCAATTCCCAAATATATTTGCTATGCTCACAGGGGGAGATAAATTAAACGCACATTGAACAACCCACCATACAAAACGTGCAATGGGACAGTCAATAAAAGATGCTTAATTGCTTCCTCCTTAAAACAGAAACAACACTATTTGTTTCCCCTCCAATTTCTCTTAAACAAGTTATCTTTAGTTAAAACTACTCCTCTTTTGAGATACTAAAGAAAAATTTTCACTTTTAAGGGAATTTTAATTTGCCAAAAGAAATCCCTAATGGGGGCTTGATAATTACTTATTAACGCCCCATAGAAAGATTTTACAGAAAACATTCCAGATTTATTAAGAGACCACCTGAAGACATCATTTTGAGAGCTTAAATGTAAATTAGAAATTCTCAAAATTAACTCATTCCAAGCATGTAACTTAGTCCCTATAATAGGTCTTTGAAACGAAACATTTAAAGGAGTCGATCTCAGAATATTTGCCACTGTATCGCCTTTTCTCCTTACCACATTATAAAGAGGTGGATATTGGCCTTTCAGCGGAGAATCTCCTAACCAAATATCTTCCAAGAAACTACCCAAAGCGAAGAAAATGATCTTTAATTTTCATAAGACCCGACTAAAAATGGGAAGTCCCAGGTTTATTAACTACATGCGAAAGACTCTTGTCACCCAAATATTTCCTAGTGATCAACGATTGCCATACACCTTCTTCATTAAGCAATTTGAATAACCATTTCCCTAATAAGCTTTTATTTTTTGTGTCCAAGTTCTGAACGCCTAGACCATCATACTCTTTGGGCGAACAAACTAGGCTCCACTTAGTAAGCCTATACTTTCGTGTATGACTGTCGCTCTGCCAGAAAAATCTAGATCGATAATAGTCAAGTCTTTTTGAGAACCTCTCTAGGAATCTCAAAAAAAGAAAACATAAACATTGGCAGACTACTAAGAACTGAGTTAATAAGTACTAGTCGTCCCCCTACAGACATATTTTTTTCCTTTCCAACTACTCAGTTTTTTCTCAAATCTATCCTCAACCCCTTTTCAATCACTATTCCTTAACTTTTTAAAGTGAATTGGGATACCTAAGTACCTGAAAGGAAAAGTACTCACTTCACAATCGAATAATTGTGTGAATTGTGGTTCAACATCTTTGGCAGAACTAAAACAAAAAATCTCGCTCTTATGAAAATTAATCTTTAAACCCGATAATTGTTCAAAGACACAAAGAATAAGCTTGAGATTTTTTGCTTGTTCCAAATCATTATTCAAAAAGAGTATCGTATCATCAGCATATTGTAAAATTGACAAACCATCATCAATTAAGTGATGAACTACACCTGATAAGAGGCCTGCTTCTCTCGCTCTTGAAATAAAGATAGCAAGCATGTCCGCTACAAGGTTAAAGAGAATAGGAGATATATGATCACTTTGCCTAAGACCTTTCTGAGTTTGAAAAAAAGACCCAAGATCATCATTAACTTTTATTCCAACACTGCCCTCCTTAACTAAACTTTCCACGCAGAAACACCATTTGGCAGAAAAACCTTTCATCTTCAATGTTTGAAGTAAAAACGGCCATTTTACCTTGTCATAGGTTTTCTCAAAATCTACCTTGAAAACTATTCCATCTAAATTCTTTTTATGTAATTCGTGGATGGTTTCATGAAGGATAACAACGCCATCAAGAATAAATCTCCCCTTCATGAACGCTGAATGGGATGTTCTAACAATCTTTTGAGCTGAGCAGAAAATAACATTTATCTTTCTAATTCATCTTTTAGGTGTACGTACCGGGTTTCGACGCCTCTTATTGGAAATTTTTTTTTTTCTGAAGGCTCGTAGTTTGGTCCAGGTTCCATGGCAGCTTGTATTTGGCTAGAATTGAAGCTGATTGTTTCTCCTGATCTAGACGTGGAGGCAGCCCGGCGTTGATCTGGACATGGAGGCAGCCCGGTGTGAACTAAATCGTGGAGTGTCCTGTCTAAATTGGCTGGATTCTGTAGTAATTGTTCACTAGATATTGGCGTGTTGGGAGGGTGGTTTTGATCTAGAAGTGAAATTTGTATCTTGTGTACGTGCTGTCTCATGGACCTGTACTGTGTTTATATATATAACTGTGTGATTGTGGTAGTATTTGTAGTCATTAGGATATAACACGATATGGGCTTGTTCTCATATTGGAATCACAGTCGGATACATCTAATCACACGCGTGTATTCTTGGTAAATACACACTCGCCGTGTACAACAGAGTTTGCGTATGAAGCCCGTAAGTAAACCAGAAATGGACTTGGTAATTACACAGCCTCCATCTAGAAAAGAGTATGTGGATGCTGCCTGCAAGTAAACTAGTGCTAGACTCGGAGACTAATATGCTTAGCAATCGGAAACAACCAACAGTACGTATTCCAATGCAATCGGACTATACAAATAGGAAACTGGATGTTGTTAGCAGCTTTTAACGTAAATCAAATTGGACTAACAAGTAGTGCATTTTTTTTGTGGAAAGTTTTGTTCTCGGCAATCGAAATGTGTACAGTAATATTTGTGCCATTGGAAATTTGCTCATTTCGTATTTTGGACAGTTTAGTTATCGGCCATCATAATGTGTGCAGTAATATTTGTGCC
Source organism: Phyllostachys edulis (assembly GCA_036346405.1). Lineage (NCBI taxonomy): Eukaryota > Viridiplantae > Streptophyta > Magnoliopsida > Poales > Poaceae > Phyllostachys > Phyllostachys edulis. The sequence continues at coordinate 38,002,938 of CM070547.1, read as the reverse complement.
ATAGGAATTTTTTATTGAAAGTTAATTTTTTATTGAAAGTTTTGATCTCGCTAATCAAAATGTGTGCGTCCTATAGAAAGAAAATAGAAAATATCTTTACTACTTAGAGAATGTTGTGGTGGTGAGTGATGCTTTCTCCACTCCCCTCCTTGCAAACATTGTTAGTCTACACGTGGGCCTGGCTCGTCTCGCTCAATGTTTTTCGTGTCAGCTTGAAATTCCCAGGATTTGACGACTGAACCAAATGCAAATTGTAAAAACTTTTGCATTTGAACTCTAAATTAAGGGAATATATTTTTAAAAATTTTAAAGACGAAGAGGTTCCAAAATCTTCCAAATAAATTTGAACTTGCTGTCTGTCCGTCTTTGTATTCGATCACCATCTGCATATGTCGTTTGCTCACACCACCGCAGCTCGTTTTCTATGCAAATATTCATCTCCTCTCCATCAGTGATTTCCCATCATCGACTTTGTTTGCCCCACTACCTGGACAGTTTTTTCCCCTTTGAAACGGAACCTCCACAATGCATAGAGCATGAAAACAGCTATAGTTATTATACAGCAGCCCATTCAGTTATCTCCTGTCAATGCCCATCATAATTTTGTTAAAATTTCAATTCATAACACTACAAAAATCCACATGCTCATGTCTCTTACATGAATAAACAAAAAACAACTTGAGGTAACTCTGATATCATAATACCGTATGGTCATATAACTGGTTGGCATTGATCGGTAACAATGTAACATTGATGGTCCCCAACTCCAGCGCCACAGAAGCAAACGTCCCGACCATCTCTCTCCCAATGCAAATTTTATTCCCAGAATAGGTCTTGTTACTTTCCCAAATTTTATAAGCTGATCCACAATACCACCAACCTGAATATGGTCAAAATATATGTTATAAGGAAGAATAAAACAGAACAGAACAGAACAAATCTGAAATTATGAATTAAGTTGAGTGCCATACTGTATCAACTGGAATGGAAAACCCAACCCCAGATTATGCTCCTGAAGGTGAGTATATAGCAGTATTTACACCTATCAAATTTCCAGAACTATCATGTCATAAATATTCATCACAATGGTAGCATATAGTTGGATGTTTAATTCTATCAGCATATCTGAGTAAGTTGACACCATTTGACATTAGCGCGGCAATTTAATGGATAGTATGACTAACATATAAATGTGGTTTAGTGGAAACAAAGCGCATAGGTTAGGGCATGTACAATGATACAGACAGCTGCTGTCTATAGCAACTCTCCATGTCATCTGTAGACAACACTAAAGACAGCTTATACAATGGGTTGTAGTGATACAGTCGGCTACAGGATTGTAGACAACACACAATCTTTTAATGTTTTTCTTGGTTCTGGTGCTACAGTCAGCTATAGGATTGTAGACAGCACATTTCTCTCTCTTTATTCTCTTTCATTCACATCAGCTTAAATTCTACGTAGCAAAGGCTATAGATAGTTGATGTAAGCCCATTGTACATGACCTTATTGCTAGCTTTGAGCATGAAGTAATTTGCATTAAATACTCAAGTCTAGCATTAAGTATTAGATGAAAATGAAATGCAAAATATAGTCATTCACTCATTCTAAAGCTTCAAAGATGTGATCCTGTTAACAACTACTATAACTAACCTATAGCCTGCGACCTTTGGACATATTAAGCTAAGAATGAGGAATACAATCGATAATGAGTCATTATTAGCAAGTGTTCATAGCAGTGTTCTAAATAACGACCGTTAAGACCTTGTAAACGGCCGTTAAAACGGTAAAGGTCCCCCGCCCGTTACATTTGCTCCCCCTCTATTTTCATCCTTGATTCGCTACTGCTTCCTGGTTTGAGTTATAGAGACTAATGAGCTGGTAGGAGCTAACGGACCGAAGAAGACACTGCGATCTTGAAACGCTACTTTTGCACACTCGATGTAATGTAACTAAATCAATTGTGTACTTGCCATCTGGCTGTGTGATAAGCTGCCTTATGTTCTGTGACAACTCTGCTCCTTCCATGAAGACAGGAGAAGAGACTCTGTTTTCCTTCCGATAGAAAGAAACAGTGGATATTCCCTTGCCCGTACAAAAATATGAGAATGAGATAATGACAAACAGGGAGAACTGCATTAGAACTTAGGAGAATGGCCAATCTAAAATTAAAGCAACGCAGACAAACGGGCATCTAACTATAATGATAGCACATCCACTCTTGTAGATGCAGTAACTCAATGAATCAACAAAACGCATCCTACAGACCACACCGCTTGATTGTTGACAATAAAAAATGGAGTATAGATTGTCCATATTCCATAGCATGTCATTTCTAGAAGATGAAGGTAGAAGGTATTACCAACCAACATACTGTCGTTGCATAGGCGTAGAATTCAAGGGCCTTGACATGGGTGATGTCGTAGAGGTAGCCCACCAGCCCTATCATCCTGACGGAATAGCACCAAGGCTACAGAAGTTTGTCTCATAGTAGCTCGAAGTCTCCGGAGGGTTCGTGAAGACAGCCTTCGTCCGAAGTCTCCAGAAGACCTACGAAGGGAGCCTTCGTCCGAAGGGTCTCCGAAGGGTACCAAAGATATCCCGAAGGCGACCCGAAGCCTACGAAGAGCATCCCGAAGGGGTTCGTACGAGGCCCTTAGAATATCCGAAGGGTATTCAGAAGACATTAAAGCGGAGGCTAAGAAAGAGACAGGTGGACCAAAGCTAAGCATAGGGGTAGGAAATGACCCTGCAATCCCTGCCTTAGTTGTACCTTCATAAGGGTGCTTATGTAATCTCATGTATCCTATCATTTTGTCTATAAATAAGCACCTACCCCCTTGTAATAGCTAAGAAAAATTAGAGAGTAATACACAGTACTTTTCATCTACAGTACTTTTCCTGACAAACAGTCCCTAACCGAGGATCCTTCGTGTATTGTTAGTGTATCGAAGGTCCCCCCTTCTCTTACTGTCTAGTCTTTTTACTACGACAGTTGGCGCCGTCCGTGGGGACGACAGGAAAGTTACGAAGCACATCTTCGAGCTCAAGCATGTCACCTCGGAAGAAAACCAAATCCAAAACCTCAGCCGCAGAAGTAGCCGCAGCTGCTTCGACACCCAGCACCCCAAGAGCGAAGCGAACCAGAACCTCTATACCAGAGGCATCCCGCGTCCCATTAGCGGAAGAAGAAACAGATAACTCCGCACAAGATGGACAGCCCGCTGCAACAGCAGGAGCAACTCAAGAATCCTTCGTAGCACTCCAACAAGAGCTGGCAGACCTTCGTCGTGAAATGGCAGTCCTCCGCCAACCAGCAACTTCAGCCCTCGCAACTCCCTCACCACCTGTTCCTACTGTAGCAGCGGGGAGCATTTCTGACCCTCTCGTCCCATTGCTCCGAGGAGATCCCAACTCCCCGTTGAGCATAGGACTAGAGACAGCCCGCTGGCCTCAAGGATTCAAAATGCCTGATGTCACACCTTTCCATGGGTGTTCTGACCCTTCGGAATTCCTTCGGGTTTACGAAACAGCGATAGAAGCAGCCGGAGGCGATGACACCACCAAAGCAAAAAGCGTCACTTTAGCCCTTAGAGGCGTAGCATTAACATGGTTTTTTACCATACCTCCGCGCTCTGTCTATGCGTGGGAACAGTTGAGAGACCTGATCAGAAATAACTTTCAAGGAAATTACATTGAACCCAAGGATGCAGGACACCTTTTTGCAGTAAAGCAAGGACCGAGTGAGTCCCTTCGCAGTTTTTTCAGAAAATTCGCAGAGGTCAAGTGCCAAGTTAAGGGCGTCAATGAAACCACAGTCATAAACGCCGCCACCTGCGGGCTCTGCAAAGGGCCTCTTTCAGAGAGATTAGCGCGCAAACCCATCCGCACGGTTACAGAACTCTTCGATAAAATGGAAGAGTATGCCCGAGCAGAAGAAGACAGCGTTCGCAGAGGAAAGCTAACCACCTCCACCGCGGAACTCGCACCTTCGAAGGAAGCATCTGCAACTACCTCCGCTGGGTCGTCCGTAAAGCCACGAAGCAACGATTTCCGGCAAAAAGGAAGAGGAGTGTACAATATCGAAGGCACCTCAAATGCCGAAGCAGGACGGCGCGGAGGGCGTTGGGGCCGAGGCCGCGGGCGAGGCCGCGGAAGAAATTCCGGGCGTCAACAGGACAATCGCACCGGAAAGCCCTCATCCTTTTGCGAATTCCACGGAGAATGCACGCACACAACCAATGAGTGCCGTACTGTCGCAGCCATGCAAGACTACATGCACCGCCGTCAGCAGCCATTAGAACCAGACAATACAAAAAGAAGTGACAATCAACTTCCCGTACCACCACTTGTACCCCGCATAGAAGCAAGTCATCTGGATCACCATCACAGAATCATTAATATGATCACCGGAGGCTCCTCGCTTGGAATACCATCGAAGCGACAACGTCGAGCGTACGCTCGACAGATTCACCACCTTGCCGCCTTTCCCGCATCCAGTCGTCCACCATATTCCGAAATCCCAATTTATTTCGGCCCCGAAGACGCTCAAGGTGTCTACTTCCCGCATCAAGACCCCCTCGTTATTTCCGCTAGCATAGCGGATTTCGAGGTTAAGCATGTCCTCATTGACGGAGGAAGCTCGGCAGACCTAATCTTCGTTGAAGCCTTCGATAAAATGATGATCCCTCGGGATCGCTTATCACCTCCCGGTATACCTCTGATCGGTTTCGGAGGCAAGCCTGTAACAGCCTTGGGCCAGATTACACTCAACATCACTTTTACCGATGGCTACGCAACGAGAACCGAAGCTGTTACATTTGACGTTGTCCAAATGCAATATCAGTATAACGTCATTCTTGGCAGAGCAGCACTGAATTCTTTCGGAGCCATTCCACACCATAATTACTTATGTCTGAAGATTCCAGCACTAGAAGGCGTCATTACCGTACGAGGAGATCAAGACCTAGCCAGACAAATCGAGCTCCAGTTATCATCACCAGCTCGTCATGTCCACACAGTCGACCAAGACAACAATGACCTCAAAAATAATCCTTCGACAAAGTGGGCACCAAAGCCGAAGCCTCATGGTGAACTCCGGAAAGTCCCCTTAGAAGATGACTCTCCGGAGAAAACAGTCTCCCTCGGAGCCCAGCTGCCAACAGAAACACACAATGCTATACTCGAAGTACTTCGCAGTAACAAGGACGTCTTCGCCTGGGGCCCTGAAGACATCCCCGGCATAGCAAGAGCAACAATTGAGCACCGTTTAGCCCTCCGAAGCGACACGCCACCCAAAAAACAAAAGCTTCGACGCATGTCTGCCGAAAGGTTAGAAGCAGCGAAGAAGCAAATTGCGAAGTTACTAAGTGCAGGAGTCATCCGTGAAATAAAGTATACAGAATGGCTTAGCAACCCAGTTCTTGTTCAAAAAGACGGCAAGTGGCGCATGTGTGTCGATTACACACAGTTGAATAAAGCGTGTCCTAAAGATGATTTTCCCTTACCGCGAATTGACCAACTTGTTGATGCTACTTCGGGCTGCAAACTGATGAGTTTCCTCGACGCTTACTCCGGATACCATCAAATACTTATGGCCAAAGAAGATGAACCAAAAACAGCATTCATAACACCAATAGGCACATACTGTTACACCCGCATGCCCTTCGGACTGAAAAATGCGGGCGCTACATTCACCCGTCTGATCTCCAAAGTCCTAGCCGGACAGCTTGGTCGTAACGTAGAAGCCTACGTTGATGACATTGTCGTCAAGAGTTCTTTAGCAGATGATCATACGAAGGATCTGCAAGAAACCTTCGTTAATCTTTGTAAAGATGGGATCAAACTCAATCCAGAAAAATGTGCCTTCGGCGTTAAAGCAGGAAAACTTCTTGGGTTTCTAGTGTCCGAAAGGGGCATAGAAGCCAATCCTGAAAAGATAAGAGCTGTTCAAGAGATGAAGCAACCGCACAATACACGCGAAGTACAAAAACTGACGGGCCGGCTAGCAGCCCTCAGCAGATTTCTTTCTCGCTCAGCAGAAAAATCTCTTCCATTCTTCAAAACACTCCGCGGAACGGAGCCATTCCGATGGACCGAAGCTTGCCAGTCCGCATTTGAAGAATTAAAACAATACCTAACTCACCTACCAAGCCTTACATGCCCGAAGCAAGGAGCAGACCTCCTGCTTTACCTCGCAGCCTCGTCATCAGCAGTCAGTGTAGTCCTTATTCAAGATAACAATGGCTAGCGTCCGGTTTATTATGTTTCCGAAGCACTGCAAGGCGCAAAAATACGTTATACAGAGCTTGAAAAGCTCGCGTACGCCTTAGTCATGGCTTCGTGAAAACTTCGTCATTACTTCCTTGCGCACACCATCACCATCCCCACTTCCTACCCCTTAGGACTCCTGCTGCGAAGCAAAGATGCCACAAGTCGAGTAGGCAAATGGGCTGCCGAACTCGCACCCTTCAATATAAGCTTCGTCGCGAGCGACCATCAAATCACAAGCTTTAGCAGACTTCAGTGGCAGTGGACACCGAACAATGAAGACAACACCCTCGTTCAACCTGAGAACCCATGGATAATGCACATTGATGGGTCATGGTGCTGCGCAGGAGCCGGAGCAGCAGCGATTCTGACCGCCCCAGATGGCCACACCGTAGCCCACTCGGCCCGCCTAGCTTTCCCAACAACAAATAATGCCTCAGAATACGAGGCCCTACTCTTGGGATTTCGTAAAGCAAGAGCTCTAGGAGCAACAAGAATGCTTATCAGAACTGACTCGAAGCTAATAGCAGGTCATGTCGACAAATCATTTGTCGCTAGAGATCCAGAAATGTCAGTTTACCTTGCAGCAGTCCGTAAAGCGTCTACCTATTTCCTCGGACTAACAGTTCAAGCTATACCTCGAGCTGAAAATGAAGAAGCAGACAGATTAGCGAAGATGGCAAGCTCCGGGCAAATTCCTTCAGCAGACGTATTTCACGAAGTACTCATCAAACCTTCGGCTGTAGTAGAAGCACAAGGGGCTGCGCCCGAAGCACCAGGGGCTCCGCCCACACTATCTAAACCAGCACGTGACGTGCTCCAACTACAACATGCTGACTGGCGACAAGCTATCATAAAATATCTCCAAGGAGAGCAACCAGAAAACGAAGACGAAGCAAAGCGCCTTGTCCACAGAGCCAAAAATTACTTCATTTTAGAAGGACAACTTTACAAAGGAGGAGTTTGTGCGCCTTAGTTGAAATGCTTGTCTCGAGAAGATGGCCAAGCCCTCCTCAAAGACATACATGAAGGATTATGTGGCGCACATCAAGCACCTCGAAGTATAGTTGGCAAAGCATTTCGCCAAGGCTTCTATTGGCCCACAGCCCTCCGAGATGCTCAAGACCTCATTCAACGATGCCAAGGATGCCAATGGACAAGCAAACAATCCAAAGCCCCATCTCTCCCACTCCAGCCTCTGCCACCAGTTTGGCCTTTCGCGAGGTGGGGACTAGACGTCATTGGACCCTACCCCACAGCAAGAGGAAGCCTGCGCTTCGCATTCGTGGCCATAGAATATTTTTCAAGGTGGGTTGAAGCAGAACCAGTCGCAAAAATTACTTCAGCAGCAGCTCAGCGCTTCATCTGGAAAAGCATAGTTTGCCGATACGGAGTACCACGCAATATCGTCACAGACAATGGATCACAGTTTAATTCAGTAGCATTTCGAGCATCTGTGAAAACCTAGGCATCACAATATGCTTCGCATCAATAGGACATCCCCAAGCAAACGGAGCAGTAGAAAGAGCCAACGGAAATCTGTTAGAAGGCCTCAAAAAACGCCTCGTTGGACTTCCAAAAGGAGTATGGCCAGAAGAACTCCAAAAAGCCCTATGGGCAATCCGCACAACCCCAACAAGAGCCACAGGCTTCTCACCGTTTAAACTTCTCTTCGGTGACGAAGCCATGACACCAGCAGAATTCACCGCAAAGTCTCTTCGAGCAGTATCTCAACCAAACCCAGCAGAAAGGCACACTTCCGTTGATCTCCTCGAAGAACATCGAATCCAAGCAATTTCAACAATGTCCAAGTACACTGAAGGAGTAACCAGAGCATACAATACCAGAGTCAAAATTCGCCCATTAGCACCTGGTGATATGGTCCTAAAGCGGATCGCAAACCCAGCAACTGCTGGTAAGCTAGAAACAAAGTGGGAAGGACCATATATAATCACCAGCAGCACCCGAGCTGGAACATTTCGCATCGCTACAACAGAAGGAGAACAGCTCGGTCATACCTGGAACGCGAAGACTCTTCGCAAGTACTATCCGTAACACCATCAAACCGGCTGCGTCCGAGTAGTCCAGCCACCGCAACAAGCGGAGTGGACATGTACAAATCAACATGTAAATGCTGACTCATTTTGGAAATCAATCGAAAAGCATACAGAAAATACGATGCACACCCATGCCTTTCGCAGGCATGCGTGTATAAACAAAGACACCGCGCATGGCGTTTCGCCCCGGTGCACACCCATGCTTTTCGCAGGCATGCGTGTATAAACAAAGACACCGCGCATGGCGTTTCGCCCCGGTGCACACCCATGCCTCACGCAGGCATGAGTGTATAAACAAAGACACCGCGCATGGTGTTTCGCCCCGGTGCACACCCATGCCTCACGCAGGCATGAGTGTATAAACAAAGACACCGCGCATGGCGTTTCGCCCCGGTGCACACCCATGCCTCACGCAGGCATGAGTGTATAAACAAAGACACCGCGCATGGCGTTTCGCCCCAGTGCACACCAGTGCCTTTCGCAGGCACGTGTATAAAAAGTATGGGGGACGGCGCGAGGCTTCGCCTCCCCCTCGCAAAAAAATTTAGGGCTCCCTGGAGCCCTATCTTAAAAATTATGGGGGACGGCGCGAGGCTTCGCCTCCCCCTCGCTAAAAATTTAGGGCTCCCCGGAGCCCTATCTTAAAAAGTATGGGGGACGGCGCGAGGCTTCGCCTCCCCCTCGCTAAAAATTTAGGGCTCCCCGGAGCCCTATCTTAAAAAGTATGGGGGACGGCGCGAGGCTTCGCCTCCCCCTCGCAAAAAATTTAGGGCTCCCCGGAGCCCTATCTTAAAAAAAGTATGGGGGCGTGCGAGGCTCGCCTCCCCCTCGCTAAAAAATTTTAGGGCTCCCCGGAGCCCTATCTTAAAAAGTATGGGGGACGGCGCGAGGCTCCGCCTCCCCCTCGCTAAAAAATTTAGGGCTCCCCGGAGCCCTATCTTAAAAAGTATGGGGGACGGCGCGAGGCTCCGCCTCCCCCTCGCTAAAATTTAGGGCTCCCGGGCCCTAAAAAAGTATGGGGGCGGTAGGGGCTCCCGAGCCCTATCTTAAAAAGTATGGGGGACGGCGCAAGGCTTCGCCTCCCCCTCGCTAAAAAAAATTTAGGGCTCCCTGGAGCCCTATCTTAAAAAGTATGGGCACGAACAAAAACAAACTCTGATTCCATTATTGCAGTTTACAACATGATTACACATACAACTTAACCCTCGAAAAGCACATACATGAAACATTACATTACACTATAGTTTACAACAACACAGCCATCATATTTTACAAACCTCGCAGTATACCACACATGGCGCACCTCTATGGTGCAAAATCCCATTCTTCCCGACGAGTAGCCCATTGCAGCAATTCTTCATCCGAAGCATTCATAGCTACTAAAGTTGCGTATTCCCTCTCAGTAGCTATATCCTCAGGCGTTGTAGAGCTGCTCGAAGCTTCCTTTGAGCCTTCGACATAAGAAGGCTCATCAACTGTAAAAACTTTGCCCCGACGCTCCCAGAAAGCCCGGATTTCTTTCCGAGCCATTGCAGCATTTCGCGCACGAAATCGAAAAAATGCCTTCATTGAACCCCTAGGATTAGCCTTCTTCCAGCATTGCCACTTCGCACCATGGCATATGACACCCCGGTAGCAAACACGCAAAGGCCACTTTGATATAAGACTTCGCTCATATTTTGAGCCACGCGTAGGAAAAGCATGTTTAATCCTATGCCCCACAGGCGGCCAAGGACCTCGGTGCGCACCACGTTTAAACAACAATCGCTCAACCTGTGCATAATTCGAAGTGTAATTTTTAAGACAAGACAAATGCCAATCAATAAGGACAAACCACTTCCCAGCATTTCTCATTTAAAACAAGAGGTTGTTACACAAAAAGAGGTCAACCTCTATGCAAAACAAAACAGCAGCTCTTCTAAAGACAGAGCAAAAGCGAAGCGTCCCACTTACAAAAAATCCTAACCCTATCATGCTAAACAGCAAGCGGGGGATTCACACCTTGTTTTCGTGAGTGGACCCCCGCTTGCCACCTTCGGGAACCTCCTCGGCAGCCACCTCCGAACCTCCACGGGAGTTTTCAACCTTTCTTGGCAAGCTTGAGCAATTCGGAAAGAGGCCTCAGCAGCTTCATGTCCGCGCTTCATCCAGAACTCCCGCTGAATAACCCTTCCGGCCTTTCGAATCCGAGGGTGCGAAGCCACAACCTCTGCTGGCATGGCCACTGGAACATCACCAGTAGCAACCCCATCAATATGAGCGCATCCAGCTTTATCAAGAGTAGCAAGCGTCGCCAACCAAGTAGCCCTCGCACAGTGATCACCATAGGCATGGGCAGCAGTCACACAAGACTCACAGCCGCGTCGAAGGCGCTCCATGGTTATATGCACCTCACCAGGGCCATGCGTCCTCTCCGAAACAATAGCACCAAGCCTCGCCAACGCACCCTCCTGAGCTTCCAAACATTCCCAAGCAGACTGACCAATGGCATGGTACAGTTGCCTCTCCAGTCTAAGGTCTTCCGTCAGAGAAGCGCGGACAGCTTTTAAAACCTTTACTTCGTCTCGAAGAGCAGAGCTCTCTTTGTTCGCATCTGCTACTTCACTTCGAAGACCAGCGCGCTCCGACTCAAACTTTTTAACCTTCCCTTCTAAGTCCTCAATTTTCTTTAAAAGACCATCTCGCTCAGAATTTAGCACTTTATTGCGAGCATGCTCCGCATCAACCTTCTTCTGAATATCTTCATAAGCTTGATTGACGTCAAACTTGAGTGCTCGAGACAGCATCAGAGTCTGCGCGCAAAAGAAATTATCGTTAAAAATAAATAAATAAATAAAAATAAAAATGATTAATTATCCTCACCCTCGCAGCATTAGCTTCAATGCTTGCGAACATGTGCCCCATCGGAGCATCCTCAAAAAGCTCTATTACACTCGAGAGCGCAGCAAAGTCAGCAACAGCTCTAGTTGCAGCAGCAGCGCCAGCTGTAACATCGAAGTCGCTAACTTGTATTAAACTCGACTTATTTGCACCAACACCGGAGGTCAGCGTGCGACTCAGGACTCGAACGACTGAATCTGTCCTATACGACCCCGAAGCTTCAACACCCTCTTCGTTACCACCATCCTTACTCGATACTGGAAAGCCAAAAAATCTTCTATTACAACCAAGCGTAGCTGCACTCCAAATTAAATAAACAAAATATACTCACCAATTTCCACTTCAGGCGAAGTAGACGCATCGCAAGAACCTTCACCCTTATCGTCATCCCCTCGCTGCCGGACTCCACCACTAGAAGTCTCCGACCCATCCAAGCGAGGCCAGCGAATAGTACCCATGGCCTTCTTCACCTGCGACCCGGTGATTCCACCCACCGCAGCATTCACATCCTTAGCAGGTGAAGCCGCTTCAGTGCAGGCAGCAACCACCACCTCAGTAACCTTCGCAGGCGAAGGAGCACCATCATTTGAAGAAGCACGACTTGACACATCAGCGTGCGCTTCAAATGGATCTATAACAGTCCTTTTCCCTGGCCTCTCTTCCCCAGCCTTCAAATTCTGCGAAGGACCTGAACCATCATCTGGATGGACCGCACGAAGAGGCTTCGCTGCAATAGGCCCTCCAAGCTCCACCTCGGGCACACGAGACCGTTTCTTCTTTCCCGCCTTGGGGTTAACTCGCTCAGGTAAATTAACCGAAGCCTCGTAAGCCCGGTTTAAACGACGATCTCTCACAACTAGATGACGCCTTGAATGCTCCTCGCCCGTATACGGACCTAAAAGAACCTCCGCAGCACGCTCCGCGTCGGTGATACGCAAAACTAACAATACAAACTTGTTATTACATTAAAAAAAAGCGTAAACAAGTCAATACCTTTGCACCCCTCCGCAGACAAAGACGGAATCCCGGAGTCAGAAGCTCCGAGTTCCAGCTTCCACTCCTTGGCCAAAGGCCAAATTCCGAAAGCACAAAACTCTTCTACCAAGTCCCGCGTAGAAAGACGCTTCGTCATATCCAGCAGAAGCCGAAGAAGAGCTTCCTCCCGAGAGTTTAGCTCAATCTCCGGAGTAGCAATCAGTTGAATGAGACCCCCATTAGAACGAAGACCATCCTCCACTGGACTACTATGGTAAAACCACTTCCTTGTCCAGTCCGTATCCCACCGATTCCGAGCAGCAGGAGTCGGAACGTACGCGGCGCAACGAGCCTTCGGTTGAAAATTCACGCTACCAAAGTTTAAACTCTCTCCGGAGCTTTTCTTCTTTTTTGGTTGACACCGCGCATCATGAAGATAAGCAAACAACCTACCCTCGCCTTCTTCAGCAACCACTCCGGCAGACCTCAGCATCCACTCAAAGACACCAAGTTTCACGATAGAATTTGGCGTCAATTGAGCAAGCTCCACCCGATACAGTCGTAGTACCTCCGACACCAGATCAACGCACGGAATCCGAAGCCCAGCATCAAAAAAAGAAACGAAAAAATGGCTTCATCGTCACGTGGTTGCGGAATCGTCTCAGACCCCGGAGCCCGAACCTTAGAAAGATCCTCCACTTTGCCCTCGCTCACAAGAGTTTCGAGAAAAAGCCTACTAACAGTAGACCTCCCCAAGTCACTTGTATACTCCGGCTCACCCGCACCATCCCGACCACGCCTCGCCATATCCGAACAAGCAAGCAGCAAAGCTTCGCAACTTACAGCAACACACCGAAGAAAAAATATCACAACTGATAGTGACATTCCACCAAGTTCAGCATCTATTTATAGCCGCCCAGTAATAACGGACAAAATTGCACGCAAACCGAAGCGTCAACAATCACTAAAATATTGACACCTGTCCACCACAACCATCCTAAACACCCAACCTCTCCGCACGCTCTTCAAAACAACCGCATTTATCACAAGAATCGCCAACACAACATCAGAAGGCACCGGAACAAAACACTTCGCCAGGATAAAGGGGACGGTGTGCCTCGACCCTTCGGGGCAAAGGCGTGGTTTCAGTCCTGGCGAAGCAAGACATCGACCGCGAGGGGCTTGTCGTAGAGGTTGCCCACCGGCCCCATCATCCTGACGGAACAGCACCAAGGCTACAGAAGTTTGTCTCATAGTAGCTCGAAGTCTCCGGAGGGTTCGTGAAAACGACCTTCGTCAAAGTCTCCAAGACCTCTGAAGGGAGCCTTCGTCCGAAGGGTCTCCGAAGGGTACCGAAGATACCCGAAGACGACCCGAAGCCTCCGAAGGGTCTCCGAAGGGTACCAAAGATATCCCGAAGGCGACCCGAAGCCTACGAAGAGCATCCCGAAGGGGTTCATACGAGGCCCTTAGAATATCCGAAGGGTATTCAGAAGACATTAAAGCGGAGGCTAAGAAAGAGACAGGTGGACCAAAGCTAAGCATAGGGGTAGGAAATGACCCTGCAATCCCTGCCTTAGTTGTACCTTCATAAGGGTGCTTATGTAATCTCATGTATCCTATCATTTTGTCTATAAATAAGCACCTACCCCCTTGTAATAGCTAAGAAAAATTAGAGAGTAATACACAGTACTTTTCATCTACAGTACTTTTCCTGACAAACAGTCCCTAACCGAGGATCCTTCGTGTATTGTTAGTGTATCGAAGGTCCCCTTCTTCTACTGTCTAGTCTTTTTTACTACAACAGGTGATCCCTTCAAAGATCTTGCAGAAGTCTTGGGCACTTGGGTGGCGGCCCAAGCGGATGAAGGCGTCCTCCAGCCGCGGGAGCTCCGCGGTCCGGCAGCTGCTATCAATAAAACCCATGGAGATCGTCAGGGACCGGAGGTTAGGCGCCCGGACGGCCCACCTCTCCCGGCCGTCGATGTGCACGTAGGTGAGCCATAGATCCACGAGTGGCGGCGACGCGGTGATCATCGTCTCCAGCTGCCTCCCCCCGTGGCCCGGGAGGTTGGTCTGGGAGAGGAAGAGCTAGGTCAGCTTCGGGAACCCCGCGAAGGACGGTGGCGCCCGCGGGATGGTGCAGCCCTCGAGTTCCAGGCAGGCGAACTCGTGGTAGGAGAAGATGGAGGGGTCGAGGATGGGCTCGGCGTCGAACGAGAACTCGAAATCAAGGTCGAGGGACTGGACGGCTTGCGGGGGAGGAGGCGGACCCAGCGGGCGGCGCGCCGGAACAGTGTCAAGACTTGAGTTTCAGAAGAGCTGAATGTGCACTGGAGTCCAGAGAGGATGTAGCGTGGGAAGGCATAGTCTGCAAAAAACATACCGCTTCGATGACTTCGTCCAAGTCAAGACGGAGGGCGCAGATGTGGTCCTTGCGGCCGGGAGGAACATCCAACGAATCAACTGTAACGTCCCAAAATTTGGCTTTTCAAAAATCTTTTGAGTAGTTTAGGTCCCTGGAAAATTTCACCAATTTTATTTGAATTAATAAAGCTTAATTGGAAATTTCCTAAATTAAAAATATTTAATTTGACTAATCTAAACATTAATTAAATAAAAACCTGTGTTATTTGGCTTCCTTGTGTTCCAAGGAATTTTCTGGTATTTTCTGGGATTTTTCTGGATTTATTTGCTATTTATTTGGATCTCCTCGATTTTTTGGATTTTCTTTAATTCCAAAAATCCTGTTTTCTCTCTCCTGCGCACCGCTACAGTACCCGTGTACCCGTCGGGTACTGTTCATCCGGGTCCAACGCGCTACAGTAAATCGCGAATTACTGTTCATCATCGCTTTCCTGGAACGAGTCATCGGCCGAACGAACAGGAGCAGTACGCGTTCGTTTGAAACTCAAAATTCAAAATTCTATATCTTTCTCCTCGATGCACCTAAAAGCGAGCCGTTTGCGCTCACGCGTCCGTCTTGATCTCCTCTTCCAATCCCCTGATTTGGTTTTCTCTGAATCAATCTAGTTTCGTCGCAATCTGCAAAATACCGAGCTCCTCCCAAAAGTCTTCTCCGATAAACTGCGCCTTCATCCGACGTCTGCCGGCCGAACCGTCTGCGGTGTTGGCTTCGCGTCGTCGTCCTCTACGTCATGGTACCATCCACTTCGCCTGAAGATCGCCGGAGCACCGTCGGCCATTAAAGCCCAACCACGTTCGTCGCGTTGCCCGCTTCCTCGGTGAGTTTTTCCAAAATCCGATCGCACCATTGCGTCCGGCTCGTCGTTTCCTTTCCGTTTTGCCCCTTCGCCGCTGTCGCGTCGTCTCCGGCCACCGGCCACCCAGTGCGCCCTAATCAGCCTGCACTGTTCATGTATGTTTGTATATGAGTATCTAGCAGGAGATGTCTTTGGTCCTGTTGTTCGGTCCTCATTGCTTCTAAACCGATGCATCTAGTTTTCTTTCTCTAATACATGTATGTGTGTAGTACGTGTATTTCCCGGTTGCTCGATTGATGCTCCCGGCTAATCCATCCTCTAATCTTTGTTGCCATGACAGTGCCGAACTCATGCTGTCCATCCTGCTGTGCACCATAATCAGCATGCTCCTCTGTTCCTGTTCATGTACGTGAGTATATGGTTTGTTATCTGGTCCCCCTCTCTCTGTTAATTATTTTCCCTAATCCATGCTTTGTCGACTCAGTGCACAATCTTCGCTAGTGCCTTTTTCCATACATGTATATATATATCTCTCTCTCTCTTACTTATTGACCCCACATGTCATTCCCCGATCAAAAACCCTAGATTAGTCCTCTCCCTTACATGTGGGTCCCATCAGTGTATAGCTTTACCTATGTGCTCCCTTGGACCATGCATGCATGTAGTAGATGTCAGTACAAGATGTGTGTATGTGCGCCTTGGCCGCTCTCCCTTTCATGTCTCTGTGGCTATCGGGTTGGGTCCTCCGGATCCAAACTTGGACCGTGCCAAGTCTGCATGATATGCCACCTCCTTGAGCCATGTCATTGCCATCTTGCCACATAGCTACCGCCTTGCACTTTAATGCTACCACATCACCACCTTGTCCTCTGTGGCAGCCACCTAAGCCGCCCACTCGGCATCCACACGATCCAAACCCTAACACCGAAACCATATAGACTTGGTTCACCATGAACCTCTTCTATGACATCTAGACCCCCATGTCAGCACAGTCGTGCTAGTGCCGCCTCAGGGCCGCATGGTTATTCTATCCTCTGCGGCCTCCACGTCTTTGCCATGTGCATGACACGTAGGCATCTTTACCACTTGGTCCTCCATAGCAAGCCACCTCAGGTGCCACGTCGCTGTCCCATCCTCGCCACCTCAGTGTCTGTGCACATGTGGCATGCACTGTCATCACCTACGTGGCCTGTACCTAACACTAGCTCTAAACCTAAGCTATCGTGAACCCGTTTCATCTTGCACCTAACCCTAGCTCGTGGACTTGGTTTATGGACCAATGGCCCACTTGTCTTTCTCTTTACCTTATTTTCTAGAATTAATGTAATTCTAGAAATTCTTTTATTCAGTGGGTCCCACCTGTCATCCACAGTTCCTTTTCGGAAATTAATTTAATTTCTGCTGCTCAATTATCCAGCTTGGTCCCGCATGTCAATCAATGCCTTTGTTCCTCTTTCACTTACCAAAGGACCCCACTTGTAAGTATCCAATTCTTGTTATTTTATTTTATCCGAAAGAATATTCTTCGAATATTCTTTTCTCTATCAATTTAATCATTCCATGTGATCTTTCAAAGCTCACATCGTTTGCATCCGAATTCCATTTGAGTCCATTCAAATTCCTAAATTCATCTCAATTCATTATCTACCTTTCAGTACCATTCAATTTCAGTTTGGAGTTTATTTGATTTGTCTTTTGTTTTTGGTTTGTTTTGCGGGTGCTCTCTCGTTAGACGTCGAAGTCCCGAATCGTCCGAAGGAGCTGAAGTTCAAGGAAGTTGAAGATCGAAGTTAATTCAAGATCGTCATTGCTCTAGCAAGGCAAGTTATACCTTTGATCATGTTGGATCCCAGTTTTCTAAAACTACTTTGATTCAAATTATTGCATTTACTTTAAGTATTTATTTAAATGCTTTTGGGTGTTGTAGTTAATTCCAAATTGTTATGCCTTCCTTGTGTAATTCTTATGCCTTGATCCTTTGTCACCCTAGTTGATATTTAGTTGGTAAATATTGTAGCACCAACGTGGGTTGGTTAGAACGATTAGATTGCTTAGTCATGCCACGACTCATCTGTTCATGTTTAGTTGCAATTATTAACGACTAAGTGAATATGCAATATTGTAATAATCTGTGTGTACTATGTGTCCTTGTGGCATATGTTGTACGCAAAATCAACCGGTGGAAAAAGGATTTGGATTGAGGCAAGGGGTGGATCTTGTGTGAATTGGTGGTCTATGTGGACTGTGTGGATAATATTAATCTGTGTGTCTATGTGGTTGGGTTAGTGGAAGTCTTGCCTTGGTCGCTTAAGGACCTCACCATGTGTTCCATTGAGGCGAGCTCTGTCGACCACATGCTTGTTTTGAGACGGGCCTAGCATAGTAAGATAAGGTATCCGAAATGCTTTGTTGTGATCAGCTCTGATCCAGTTGATTGCATCTTGTGGGTAAAGTGTACAAACTCTGCAGAGTGTAATTTAATCTATTCGAATAGCCGTGTCCGCGGTCATGGACAATGCTCGGGGATTTGACACTAGGGGTAGATTTTCATAAAACTGTGTGGGAAGGGAGCTGTGTGGTTTAAATCATCCAGCTATGTGAATAATCTGTTTAGGCTGTGTGCGTCTTTGTGAAATAAATTGTTAAACTATTATTTGTCTATTTGTTTTACTCGCTTTCAATCTATTATTTGTATTCAATTGCAAATGTTGCATTTCTGCAAAATAACCACAGAATGCCATTCCCTTGGAATAAGCCTGCATCTATAAATTGCATTTCTGTGGTATGACTTGCGAGTACGGTGTGTACTCACGCTTGCTTTGACGAATCAAGCAGAACTGAAGGAATCGCCAGTCAAGAAGGTCTACTTCAAGGATCGTGGAGAACTAGGTCGCGCTTGACCCGATTGCTGTGGGCATATGGATGGGCTTCACCGAGTTATCCTGTTTAGTTCATTGCAGTTTCATTGAGCTTTACGCATACGAGGCATTAATTGTAAGCTTTGACCTTAAGGTCTTTACTCGATGTTTATTGTATTTGCCTATTTATTAGTTATCTTTGTATATGGAATTGATATTTCACCGATGTTGTCCTTGTGTGCACTAAGCGTGATCTGGACTAGTCACAAGATACACAGAGGGTCCGAATTGAAATTTTGGGTCCCGACAGAGGTGGTATCGAGCCATATCGACTGTAGGTCGTGACCTTAGTTAGAATGGCCGTTGTTAAGGAAAACTTCAAAACCTACTTTACAAATGGAAAATCTTAATGATGTGCTATTCTCATCTTGTCTAGCTTCTACCCTCTTCCAATCTATATCTTTCTCATCTATATTCTTACTCACCGTTTTGAGAATTAAATTGGACTCGCTTCCCTCATAACTTCTATAGTTGTCGTTTTCTGTACCAAATGTCTCGGTGGATGCCCAAGATCCGTTTTGAGCAACTCTTTGAAGACGTGCAACCAACAACAACGCATCAATATCTCTCCAAGTGTTCAAGACAAGTTCGTCGCAAGAATTGAAGACCAAAAAGAAGTCCTGCGTCACCCCGCCTTCTCCAAGATTCGCCTGCAAGGATCGCAAGCCGTCAAAGTTTATTGAAGACTGTAACCAGTTCGAGTTGTCTTCAGACCAGCCATATAGGATAAATCAGTGTTGGTTCCTCCCGTGTGTTGAGCCAAGTCACCCAGTTAAGTTAAAGCTTAATCGATTAGACGATTAGCTTTCGTCTTCTTTCTCTTGTGTGTAGTTTGTCTGTGAGCTTTATGCTTCTTAATAGCTTTCCGGCTATTTGTCTGTTTCTTGGTGTTCTTTGGGTTAAACCTGCTTCCCTTAGTAGATTGTCTTCCCTTACCTTGTGCTTTTCCCTCTCATCTATTAGCCCTGGTCAACCAGCAGATAAAGAACCCTAGTGAAGCCAACCTTGTCAATAATCTTGAGGCGATGCATACCACCGAGATCCGTCAATCCCAAAGCGATTGCGATGATCGAGTAACAGATCCAGTCATGGAACAATTCTTGGTAGCTCAAACTCAATTCATGAACGCAATGATGCAGAACATGAACAACATGATGACCCAGCAGAATCAGACCACCGCTACCTTAGTCAATTTGATGAATCAGAATAATCAAGTGAGCCGTCGCACCGTCACGAAAGGTCGATACCAGCAGATGATAACCGAATCGCTCCTCCGGTGCGATAGTGTCATATCAGAATTCGAGCCAGTTCCTTGCCACCAGAATCAGCAAATGCCAACGACGACGCAACCGTCGGCAGTAGTAACCTCTGTAATGATGCACAGTTCGTTGCCATCCCAACAGCACGCCCTCAGTGCGAGTTTGTGAAGTTCATGATGACCAAGCCGCCTGTCTTTGAAGGATCAACCGCACTCAAGGATGCAGATTCCTGGATTTGCACCATAGAAGAAAAGCTAACTATTGTGTAATGCAATGATAATGAGAAAGTTCTCTATGTCGCTCATCAATTAGAAGGAGTTGCATTAGATTGGTGGGAAAAGTTTCGCGCCGCCCATCAGCACGAGCAGACCATCACCTGGCCAGAGTTCACCGCTGCTTTTCGTCAACAGCAAGTGACATCAAGTAAGAGTGATCAAGAGCAACCTGCTATTCCGAGATCCTACACCAAATCCAGCCATTGTCATTTGAAGTGCTGCCAATCAGATGAGTCAGAAGACTATGCCTGTATCCGTTGTGGAGAAATATGCCATAGCGCCGATGAGCACAATATCAATTGTTCCAGTTGCGAAGGAAACCATTCCGTTGGAGAATGTCCAATGAGCAAGATCACATGCTTCTTATGTGAAGGCGATGACCATTGTCCGAGCCAGTGCCCCATGTATTCAATGTTGACTTCTGCAACACAACGTCAGTGAGCAAATTCCGAGCCACAGTCAAAGATTTAGCAAAAGAAGGCAAGCCTTTGTCAGTACAAGATTTGTTAGCCAAAGAATCACAAAAGCAGAATGTTGACCTTGGCAACCAGCCTCAAAAGAGAAGCAAGCCAGTATCGTCAGTATTGTGTTTCGAGTGTGGTAAGTAAGACCACTATGCCAAGCAATGCTCCGCAAAGCGACAAGCTTCAACCTTCAAGAAGGATAATCGTTCTACCATAGTCTCATCAGAAAAGTCACAAGCTTCGACCCGTGTATGCTATAGTACCGTGGAAAAGGTCACTACATCAGCCAGTGTCCTCAGAAGAACCAGTCACTCACTCCAGACGCCAGAATGTCAGAAGGAATTACATCAGAGATGAACTATGACAAAAGTTGTTAAAAGAGTTTGCATAAATGTTAGAGCAGATCAGATGATTTTCTCGAGATAAAGCGATGTCAAATCAAGCCCATCAACTTAGCAAGTGTCAGTGTTGATTGTAAGGGAAATTGGTAGCCCAAAGTTGCGCAAAGATTTCAGTCTACCCAAGAGCTAATCTTCAGGACCTCAGAGTCAGCTTGTTTGAGTTTTGAGTAAGAATTTCAGTTTTCTCCAGAATAATCTGTGAACAAGGCGATGTCGATTGAAGATCGATGGCGATCATTTCAAGATAGCCAAGACCCCTCCTCATTGTAAAAGAGAAAGTTCGCCAGATCATCAGAAGTGAACCAGTTAGTGAGAATTTCAGAAGAGATCAATCACAATTTCAGTGTTTGTATTGACAGATACTAGAAAGAACCTCGATAGCCTTTATCACGAAATGTCCAAGAATTCGTGTGTAAGAAGTTTGCGTGCACTTCCTTGCAGCTAAAGTTCTAAGCAGTGAATTATCCTAGTTGTAATTCAAAGTTTGCTTTTGTGGAGCAATAAAGAATGGTTTTATTGGATTGAGAACCATGAGGTTGAAATCCGTTCCTTCAGGACAGATCAATATAGTGGCAGATGCTTTGAATCAAAAGAGCCACCACAAGAATCTGTTGTCCAGTCAGCTAAACTTACTTATGAATCCCAGAAGTGAGTCTTAAGTCAGTGCAGAAGGATATTTGTTGAACCCTAGAGTACAAACCGATGCTGGAAATTCAGTCTTGATCAGACAGTTTTGTTAAAGAAATCTCCTGTTCATTCCTAGTAATATCACTGAGTTTGAAGATTGTCTAGCAAAGTGGTATACGGTAGAGATTGTATACGACAGAGATGGTATTCACCGAAATTGGTATAGTGTCAGATCGACAAAGATGACCAGTTTGCGAAGTGTCGGAAAAGCTAGTGTCGGGCCGAGGATCGGTTTACCTCGTGTCGATGAGTGCCTATGAAGCCTTGGATGCTCATTCCAATTGATCGTGTATCACCACGAATCAGCGGGTAGTTTGAAAATGAGTCGTGTCTTAACTCATGGTACCGGTCGAGCAAGTAAGTGTTACGTGCGAGTTTCCTACAACCCCGGATGTCGGCCGATTCGCGATTGTCACCATCTGAATTTGCAGTGGTTGATTGTAAGTCATTACTCAGCTAAGGGCAGATCAGATCACAAAGAATGTGGATTTTGCATTAATCAAGAAACAGAAGACCAAGTGTCTTAAATCCTAAAGGGATTGTGAGTAGCTTAGTTCAAACAGAAAAGCTACACGGATTATGCAGATTATCACCCTCGCAGTCATGTCTATCCTTTGGATGCTGTTAAAGATCCGTGTGAAGGATTGTATGATAGAGATGCGAGAGATGTGTCGACTGTTCATATTTTGAAGCTCGGAAGAAGAGTTAGTTGTCAACTTTGAGTTGCGGTCGCAGAGAATCTCATCAACTCGAAGTGTCTTGAGCACCGATCAAGCGACTGTCAAAAGCAATCAAGTTTCAAGATGCCTTTCTGCCAAGAGCCGGTTTGTCAAGTTTGTGTTGAAGCGAAAGTTCGGAAGAAGCAAGGCGCTGCCTCGTAAGTGTTCAGAAGAGCAGTTCTATCAAAGTCAGAATCAGTTTGGAAGGCAGAAGAGAACCCGAAGGCTGAGTTCTTTAACCTATTCTATAGCCAGCCTGAATCTCGGGGACGAGATTCCTTTAAGGGGGGGAGGTTTGTAACGTCCCAAAATTTGGCTTTTCAAAAATCATTTGAGTAGTTTAGGTCCCTGGAAAATTTCACCAATTTTATTTGAATTAATAAAGCTTAATTGGAAATTTCCTAAATTAAAAATATTTAATTTGACTAATCTAAACATTAATTAAATAAAAACCTGTGTTATTTGGCTTCCTTGTGTTCCAAGGAATTTTCTGGTATTTTCTGGGATTTTTCTGGATTTATTTGCTATTTATTTGGATCTCCTCGATTTTTTGGATTTTCTTTAATTCCAAAAATCCTGTTTTCTCTCTCCTGCGCACCGCTACAGTACCCGTCGGTACCGTTCATCCGGGTCCAACGTGCTACAGTAAATCGCGAATTACTGTTCATCATCGTTTTCCTGGAACGAGTCGTCGGCCGAACGAACAGGAGCAGTACGCGTTCGTTTGAAACTCAAAATTCAAAATTCTATATCTTTCTCCTCGATGCACCTAAAAGCGAGCCGTTTGCGCTCACGCGTCCGTCTTGATCTCCTCTTCCAATCCCCTGATTTGGTTTTCTCCGAATCAATCTAGTTTCGTCGCAATCTGCAAAATACCAAGCTCCTCCCAAAAGTCTTCTCCGACGAACTGCGCCTTCATCCGACATCCGCCGGCCGAACCGTCTGCGGTGTTGGCTTCGCGTCGTCGTCCTCTACGTCATGGTACCATCCACTTCGCCTGAAGATCGCCGGAGCACCGTCGGCCATTAAAGCCCAACCACGTTCGTCGCGTTGCCCGCTTCCTCGGTGAGTTTTTCCAAAATCCGATCGCACCATTGCGTCCGGCTCGTCGTTTCCTTTCCGTTTAGCCCCTTCGCCGCTGTCGCATCGTCTCCGGCCACCGGCCACCCAGTGCGCCCTAATCAGCCTGCACTGTTCATGTATGTTTGTATATGAGTATCTAGCAGGAGATGTCTTTGGTCCTGTTGTTCGGTCCTCATTGCTTCTAAACCGATGCATCTAGTTTTCTTTCTCTAATACATGTATGTGTGTAGTACGTGTATTTCCCGGTTGCTCGATTGATGCTCCCGGCTAATCCATCCTCTAATCTTTGTTGCCATGATAGTGCCGAACTCATGCTGTCCATCCTGCTGTGCACCATAATCAGCATGCTCCTCTGTTCCTGTTCATGTACGTGAGTATATGGTTTGTTATCTGGTCCCCCTCTCTCTGTTAATTATTTTCCCTAATCCATGCTTTGTCGACTCAGTGCACAATCTTCGCTAGTGCCTTTTTCCATACATGTATATATATATCTCTCTCTCTCTTACTTATTGACCCCACATGTCATTCCCCGATCAAAAACCCTAGATTAGTCCTCTCCCTTACATGTGGGTCCCATCAGTGTATAGCTTTACCTATGTGCTCCCTTGGACCATGCATGCATGTAGTAGATGTCAGTACAAGATGTGTGTATGTGCGCCTTGGCCGCTCTCCCTTTCATGTCTCTGTGGCTATCGGGTTGGGTCCTCCGGATCCAAACTTGGACCGTGCCAAGTCTGCATGATATGCCACCTCCTTGAGCCATGTCATTGCCATCTTGCCACATAGCTACCGCCTTGCACTTTAATGCTACCACATCACCACCTTGTCCTCTGTGGCAGCCACCTAAGCCGCCCACTCGGCATCCACACGATCCAAACCCTAACACCGAAACCATATAGACTTGGTTCACCATGAACCTCTTCTATGACATCTAGACCCCCATGTCGGCCAAATCGTGCTAGTGTCACTCGTACGCATGGTTATTCTATCCTCTGCGGCCTCCACGTCTTTGCCATGTGCATGACACGTAGGCATCTTTACCACTTGGTCCTCCATAGCAAGCCACCTCAGGTGCCACGTCGCTGTCCCATCCTCGCCACCTCAGTGTCTGTGCACATGTGGCATGCACTGTCATCACCTACGTGGCCTGTACCTAACACTAGCTCTAAACCTAAGCTATCGTGAACCCGTTTCATCTTGCACCTAACCCTAGCTCGTGGACTTGGTTTATGGACCAATGGCCCACTTGTCTTTCTCTTTACCTTATTTTCTAGAATTAATGTAATTCTAGAAATTCTTTTATTCAGTGGGTCCCACCTGTCATCCATAGTTCCTTTTCGGAAATTAATTTAATTTCTGCTGTTCAATTATCCAGTTGGTCCCGCATGTCAATCAATGCCTTTGTTCCCTCTTTCACTTACCAGTGGACCCCACTTGTAAGTATCCAATTCTTGTTATTTTATTTTATCCGAAAGAATATTCTTCGAATATTCTTTTCTCTATCAATTTAATCATTCCATGTGATCTTTCAAAGCTCACATCGTTTGCATCCGAATTCCATTTGAGTCCATTCAAATTCCTAAATTCATCTCAATTCATTATCTACCTTTCAGTACCATTCAATTTCAGTTTGGAGTTTATTTGATTTGTCTTTTGTTTTTGGTTTGTTTTATGGTGCTCTCTCGTTAGGCGTCGAAGTCCGGAATCGTCCAAGGAGCTGAAGTTCAAGGAAGTTGAAGATCGAAGTTAATTCAAGATCGTCATTGCTCTAGCAAGGCAAGTTATACCTTTGATCATGTTGGATCCCAGTTTTCTAAAACTACTTTGATTCAAATTATTGCATTTACTTTAAGTATTTATTTAAATGCTTTTGGGTGTTGTAGTTAATTCCAAATTGTTATGCCTTCCTTGTGTAATTCTTATGCCTTGATCCTTTGTCACCCTAGTTGATATTTAGTTGGTAAATATTGTAGCACCAACGTGGGTTGGTTAGAACGATTAGATTGCTTAGTCATGCCACGACTCATCTGTTCATGTTTAGTTGCAATTATTAACCTGACTAAGTGAATATGCAATATTGTAATAATCTGTGTGTACTATGTGTCCTTGTGGCATATGTTGTACGCAAAATCAACCGGGTGGAAAAAGGATTTGGATTGAGGCAAGGGGTGGATACTGTGTGAATTGGTGGTCTATGTGGACTGTGTGGATAATATTAATCTGTGTGTCTATGTGGTTGGGTTAGCTGGAAGTCTTGCCTTGGTCAGTTAAGGACCTCACCATGTGTTCCATTGAACTGAGCTCCTGTACGACCACATGCTGTTTTGAGACGGGCCTAGCATAGTAAGATAAGGTATCCGAAATGCTTTGTTGTGATCAGCTCTGATCCAGTTGATTGCATCTTGTGGGTAAAGTGTACAAACTCTGCAGAGTGTAATTTAATCTATTCGAATAGCCGCGTCCGCGGTCATGGACAATGCTCGGGGATTTGACACTAGGGGTAGATTTTCATAAAACTGTGTGGGAAGGGAGCTGTGTGGTTTAAATCATCCAGCTATGTGAATAATCTGTTTAGGCTGTGTGCGTCTTTGTGAAATAAATTGTTAAACTATTATTTGTCTATTTGTTTTACTCGCTTTCAATCTATTATTTGTATTCAATTGCAAATGTTGCATTTCTGCAAAATAACCACATAATGCCATTCCTTGGAATAAGCACGCATCTATAAATTGCATTTACGTGGTATGACTTGCGATGTACGGTGTACTCACGCTTGCTTTGACGAATCAAGCGAATCAAGGAATCGCCATCAAGAAGGTCTACTTCAAGGATCGTGGAGAACTAGGTCGCGCGCTGACCGATTGCTGTGGGCATATGGATGGGCTTCACTGAGTTATCCCGTTTGTTCATTGCGGCTTCATTGAGCTTTACGCCTTCGAGGCATTAATTGTAAGCTTTGACCTTAAGGTCTTTACTCGATGTTTATTGTATTTGCCTATTTATTAGTTATCTTTGTATATGGAATTGATATTTCACTGATGTTGTCACTGTGTGCACTAGCGTGATCCTGGACTAGTGCAGTATACACAGAGGGTCCAGAATTGAAATTTTGGGTCCCGACATCAACTTACTTTCAATAATTACTGTAGCGTCGTCACTTTGTCTTTCGACCGAAAGCTGTAAACTTTCAGACTTTCACTTCAGTCTTTTAACTTTCACGCTGTAAACTTGCGGATGATTCCCTGGCGTTATGACCAGCGGAGATGGAATGGGAAAATCATGAAGAAGCATATTCCATACTTTAGTTTGTTAGCTTGTAGAACCCTAGTTACTTTCCCCTCTTGCTGCCCATCCCGATCTCTGAATTGCTGTTCAGGTTCTGAAATCTCGGAACCTGTCAATGGTATCAGAGCATACACAGTCCTTGGCCTAGTATCGACGCTGGTAAGGGTTGGAGCGAGCAGAACATTCGCGTCCGTAAAATCCCCGAATTCAACCAGATCCGGATTTGATGGTGGCAAAAACTAGATCACACGGATCTGTGGAAGAAGTAGCGCTGGAAATGGAGAACCGAGCTGAGATTCTCAAGATTCAAGAGAAACTTACAGAGCTTGAATCGCTGAAATCTGATGTGGCTGAAATTAAAAGCTTATTGGTCGCCCAGTTGTCTCATCCATCGAGGGGCACTGCAGACGTCTTCGCGGCTGCGACCAGAGAAGAAGGGGGAAGGCCACCAGATCTGGGTGCGGGCACATCATGGAACCCGGAGCAGATCAGGCGAACTGGAGCACCAACGACGTTCTTTGTTGAACCAAACACGGTATTACCCAACTCTCCACCCGTTTTTGCTTCAGCAATTCGAACCACATCACAAGGAGATCTGGGTGAAAGGGGAAGAGAAGTTCAAGGGGGAATATTTCAGCCGACTGCAGCAGCGCAAAGGAGGAGTAGTCCAGGCTTTCATCAGGGTCCGGGAATACCTGCTACTCCACCATGGTATTGGCGTTTAATGTTGAATCTGGCCCGACATATTACCATCCAGTGATGAGTGCTAATCCGAACATTGAGAGATCAGTTCCAGCTCCAGGAGGTATGTTTACATC
Source organism: Phyllostachys edulis (assembly GCA_036346405.1). Taxonomy (NCBI): domain Eukaryota; kingdom Viridiplantae; phylum Streptophyta; class Magnoliopsida; order Poales; family Poaceae; genus Phyllostachys; species Phyllostachys edulis. The sequence goes on along the minus strand of CM070547.1, from coordinate 37,975,623 downwards.
AATTTATCCTGGTATGAATCTGATAGGCCCAAATGGGGGAATGAACCGGGACATAAACAATGGGGGTCACCAATATGCAGATGCAGTTATAAGGGGTCCTAAGCTGGAATTACCTTTGTTTGCTGGAGAAGAACCGAGGGGGTGGCTGGAACAGTGTGAGAGATTTTTTGAAATGGCTGGAACGCCGAGAGATCAGTGGGTGAATCTCACTACTGGGCACTTTACAGGAAAGGCTCATACTTGGTTTAAGGGAACCAGTATTTCGTGGCAAGTATTGAATTGGCAACAGCTAGAAGCGATGTTGGCAGATCGTTTTTCAGAGGCTAGCGCTCACGAAGCAGTAGAGAGATTGCAAACAATGAAACATATGGGCAGTGTCGGCAAATATATTGATTATTATGAGAAATGTGTAGAGTTGGTAAGAAGAGACCACCCGTATTTGCAAGAGGCTTTCTTGTTGAGCTGTTTCATTGGGGGTTTAAAGGAAGAAATCAAATATGGTGTTAGTATGCATCAGCCGAAGGGACTTTTAGAGGCATATTGGTTTGCAAAGTTAGAGGAAAAAGCAGTTCATGCAAAGAGAGTGAGTCATCCGGGTACTGCTAACAGAAATAGAACTAATGTTCCTAATATCAGGCCAGTTCCAGTGAGAGGAACGGGAACTGATGGTAATGAGAAAGGCAAACTGCAGTACCAAGAAGGGAACAAGAGAAATTGTTGGCATTGTAATGAGCCATGGGTGCCCGGACATAATTTGAAGTGCAAAGTTAAAAGGGCATTGCATGTCATTTTGATGCAAGGAGAGGAGGGAGAAGCTGAAAATGTGGAGGAGGTTGAATCAGTTAAAGAACCTGGATTCATCACAGCTCCTGGAAGCCCAGATAGTGCTGCTGAACAGCAGGAAGGTGAACAAGTGTTAGTAATTTCTAACACTGCAATGAGTGGGGTCTCGGGACCTACAACCTTTTCCTTGAGGTCGGTGATTGGAGGAAAACCAGCTATGATGTTAGTTGACAGTGGCAGTACCAACTCCTTTATGGACTACGAATTTGCAGTCAGATGTGGTTGTAAGATTGTAATTCAAGCATCAAAGAAGATAACAGTGGCCGGAGGGGGTGAATTGCTCACTGAAGCTAAGACTGAGAAGATTTTCTACCGTGTGCAAGGTTGCTCTTTTACTACTTCGTTTCAGCTTTTGAAACTTGGGAAGTATGATGTCATCTTGGGAGCGGACTGGATCTATGAGCATAGCCCTATTGGGATGAACTTAAAAACTAGAGAGCTATCAATTTACAAAGAGGGCAAGACCGAAATCTTCAAAGATCACACCATCTCTGAGAAGCATCAGTTAGTGGGTGTTCCCAAACTGAAAAAATTGTTGAGGATAGAATTGTTGGGTTGCATGATACATGTTAATTGGGTACAAGAAACTGAACCGCAGGAGTCAAGTGAGATGCCAAATGAGGTGCGAGGATATCATACAGCTTATATCTCGATATTTTGATGAGCCAAAGGGCTTACCACCAAAGAGAACATGTGATCATTCTATTCCTTTAAAAGGCAATGAAGATCCTCCAAATATAAGACCATATAGAACCCCACATCATCAAAGGGATGCTATGGAGGCTATCATTCGGCAGCTCCTAGAATCAGAGGAAATCCGTGCTAGTGTAAGTCCATATTCCTCTCCAGCTATAATGGTTAGAAAGAAGGATGGTTCGTGGAGGCTGTGTGTAGATTACCGGCAACTCAATTCAATGACAGTTAAGAACAAGTTTCCTATGCCTATCATAGAGGATTTACTTGATGAGCTTTATGGTGCCACCATCTTTTCCAAGCTGGACCTCAGGTCAGGGTACCACCAAATTAGAATGGAGGAGAAGGACATTCCTAAAATGGCTTTTAGGACTCACTTGGGTCATTATGAGTATACGGTCATGCCATTTGGGCTAACTAATGCACCAACTACTTTTCAGTCACTCATGAACCAAATATTCTGTGATCAGTTGAGGAAGTTCATATTGGTATTCTTTGATGATATATTGGTATATAGTAAGAATCTGACAGAACATGTTGAGCATTTACGGCAGGTCCTTCGAATATTGAAACAGAATCATTTGAAGGCAAGAAGAAACAAATGTTGCTTTGCCATGACTGAAATAGGGTATCTGGGGCATGTCATTACTGGATCCGGAGTGGCTACCGATCCTAGGAAGATAGCAGATGTGCTGCACTAGCCTACTCCTAGTACAGTAACCAAGTTGAGAGGGTTTTTGGGGCTAACTGGTTATTATAGAAGGTTTATGAGAGGTTATGGAAAGATTTGTAAACCACTTTTTGATATTCTGAAGAAAGATGCTTTTGATTGGGGAGAAGCTCAATCTATAGCCTTTGATACTCCAAAGAGAGTTATGACCACATGTCCAGTATTAGCATTACCGGATTTCTCTAAACCGTTCATATTGGAGACCGATGCGTGCGGGACTGGATTGGGAGCAGTCTTAATGCAAGAAGGCAGACCCATTGCGTTTTATAGCAAAACATTGGGGTCGAGAGCAGCAGCCCAGTCAATTTATGAGAAAGAGGCCATGGCGATTCTTGAGGCATTAAAAAAATGGAGACATTACCTATTAGACACAGGTCATGATCGGGTGATCGAAGAGTCTTAAGTACATTACAACACAGAGGCTAGTGGAAGGTATACAACACAAATTATTACTCAAGTTATTAGAGTTCGATTATGTGGTGGAATATAAGAAAGGAAAAGAAAATGTTGTAGCTGATGCTCTATCGAGGAAGGATAGTAGTTCACTGGAAAGGGAAGGGAATTGCCAAGCCATTGTTACAATTGTACCTGAATGGGTGGAAGATGTGAAAAATAGTTATGTGGGGGATCCTTTATATGAAAAGATGGTAGTAAACAATTAGCTGCTAGCCGACTTGGAGGGCCACTATACCTTAGAATCAGGTTTGGTCAGATATAAAGGGAGATTATATGTGGGAGTTGGAAATGCTAGCAGAGATATATTATGGATTCCTTCCATTAAATCGACTTTGGGGGACATTCAGAAGGAGGGCTACTTATCATAGGCTTAAAAGGCTATTTTATTGGCCTAGACTCAAAAAGGAGGTCGAAAGCTAGTTCTTAGAATGCCCGGTTTGTCGACACAAAAGTGAACACATACACATTCCAGGGTTACTCAATCCACTAGAGGTACCTGATATGGCGTGGTCACACATCAGCATGGATTTCATAGAAGGCTTGCCTAAATCCAAAGGAAAAGAGGTAATTTTGGTAGTGGTAGACCGGTTCACGAAATATGCTCACTTTCTATCATTGTCTCACCCTTATACTGTACAACAAGTCGTACAAATCTTCATGGACAACATATTTAAATTGCATGGAATGCCCATTGCAATAGTGACAGATAGAGATAGAATCTTCACTAGTCATTTATTTCAAGAAATATTCAGTTTGATGAGAGTCTCTTTGAGGATGAGTAGTGCATACCATCCACGCAGATCGCAAAGCAGTAAAGGTGAACCAATGCCTAGAATCGTATCTGAGAAGCATGACATTTCAAGAACCAAAAGAGTGGATGAATTGGTTAACTTTGGCGGAATGGTGGTATAACACTTCGTATCACACTTCGTTGAAGATTACTCCCTTCCATGCTTTATATGGTTACCCACCTCCTCAAGTAGGGGAATTCAGCACACCATGTACCGCCTCTGAAGAAGCCCGAGTAACTCTACAGCAAAAGGAAAGAGTTGTTGAGCAGTTAAGAGAGAATCTGTGCAAAGCACAAGAGAGGATGAAGTATTTCACGGATAAATCTAGATCCGAGAGGGAATTACAAGGGGGAGACATGGTATACCTCAAGATGCAGCCATACCGACAGTCGGCATTTGGAATTAGAGGGTCATTGAAGCTCCGGTCTAAGTTTTATGGACCGTTTCGAGTGGTTGAAAGAATTGGGGCTGTCGCATACTGATTGCAGCTACCAGCTCATACCATGATTCATCCAGTATTCCACGTGAGTCAGCTGAAGAAACATCTGGGTTCTCATGCTGTTCCAATTCCGGGATTACCTCTAGTAGGGGAGAATGGCAAAATCAAGATAGAGCCTGTTGCAGTCTTGGACCGGAGAATAGTGCCTCGCCGAAACGAACCAATAGCTCAATGGCTCATACAATGGTTGAACCTGGGACCGGAAGATGCTACCTGGGAGGATGTCACCTTCATCCAGAACTTGTTTCCCGGCTTTACTCCTTGAGGACAAGTCGCTTTTCAAATGGGGGCAATGTCAGGACTTGAGTTTCAGAAGAGCTGAATGTGCACTGGAGTCCAGAGAGGATGTAGCGTGGGAAGGCATAGTCTGCAGAAAACATACCGCTTCGACGACTTCATTCAAGTCAAGACGGAGGGCGCAGATGTGATCCTTGCGGCCGGGAGGAACATCCAACGAATCAACTTACTTTCAATAATTACTGTAGCGTCGTCACTTTGTCTTTCGACCGAACGCTGTAAACTTTCAGACTTTCACTTCAGTCTTTTAACTTTCACACTGTAAACTTGCGGATGATTCCCTGGCGTTATGACCAGCGGAGATGGAATGGGAAAATCATGAAGAAGCATATTCCATACTTTAGTTTGTTAGCTTGTAGAACCCTAGTTACTTTCCCCTCTTGCTGCCCATCCCGATCTCTCGAATTGTCGCTCGTGTTCAAATCTCGAAACTCATCAAGCAGCGCCAGGGGATTAGCCGCCTGCCCTCGCCCGCCACCGAGATCCCCTAAGCCCTCGCCTTCGTGCGCCATCACCCGCCGCTGCAACGCCCCGCCCCTCACCCCCCGCATCCCCAATTCACCCCCACCTCACCCCTACCGCCGCGGCCTCTCCTTGAATCTTCGTCGGCCATCCGCCGAGGTCGCTGCCGTTTGAACCAGTTGCCCAATCCCCATGCTTCTCGCCGCTGCCACTTCCCCTCCCCAATCCCCATCCTCATGCTGCACTAGCTGTTCAAAATTCAAATCCTCCTTGCGACGCTCACTCCCCCTCGATTTGCTCCCCTCTTCTGCGCCCCTGTCCTTGTATCCGTCACCCTAACTGCTCCAGCGAACCACAGCCTCCTTATGTTGCTCCCTTCATCTGCGTAGCCCGCATCTCTGTCAGATCTTGAAGTTTCAGAATTTAGATTTGAGAGTATCAGAGAGTTAAGGGACGGTCGGGATGAAGCGGTACCTCTTCGTTAAAGAGATCCAGTGGCATGCCAAGAAAGTGCGGTGATGACGATTCGATGGCTAGGATCGCTAGATAACGTTTCGGCTGCATCTGACGGTGCATCTGACGGTGGAAGACGTTGGCTGTTACTATTTTGTGTTTTGCTTTACCGTTTACTGTTTACCGTAAGAAACAGTTGGTCGGGAGCTGGTGATGCTGAGAAGCATAAGTGCGCCACCTCTTTGTAATGAAAGGATATGGATTGTAAACCCTAGTTCATATTATCGCTTTTACTTTCCTCTTTAGAACTTCAGTTGTATTTCATTGCTTCTCTCAATATACACACTGAAGAAATCCCCAAAACAGTTCTCTGAAGATTGTCAGTTTCTATCCAAGTCAAATCGGGTCCTAACAATTAATGGTATCAGAGCTCACCGATCTTTGGCAGAATATAGATATGTAGCTGTTCGCGAGTGGAGAGGGTTGGGAAATATATTTCTTGGTAAAATTCCTTATCCAGCTTGCGGAAGATTCAGATGTGAGACCCCGATTTATTAGGCTCATAATACTTAGTCATCCAATTGACTCTAGTATTATCAACTAAATAAACTAAGACTCGAGAGATGTACACTTCCCAGAATGCAGTATACACACCTCAATACAAAAGCATGCATCAATTCCATACGACACATAGAACATAAGCAACAAACCAGAAGTTAATATTAATAAGGATAAGTTATTACAAAAGAGAGGCCATCAGGCCAAATAACAACAAGTACTACTAAGGTAACAGCGGAAGCAAAAGTGCCATAAAGATGGCTACAACAAAAGCCAACCAGTGTGCCTTTTACCCACAAGGCAATCGACCAGGACCGCCAAGCTAGTCGAAGATCTCACCCAAAGAAAGCTTCGCAAGTGAGGCCCTTGGGGCTCACCTTCCTCCTCTGCAACAATTAACATAAGCAAAGCAAATGAGTACAATAATGTACTCCTCAAGACTCACGTGTAAGGTAACAGGCCTATACATATGCTACATGCAAGCTTTATTTAAGTGGATGAGGCTTTGGACTTACATTTAGCATGAAGCAAGTTTTCATTTGCAATAATGTAATACAATTGAAAGCAAGTTGTCAAGCTTGTTTTTATTGTTCAAATATCAAGTTTGACAACGATAATAACAATAGGTAGATGACAACAACAAACCTGGAAGTGACTAACCCATAGTCACCACAATAATAGCATGAATTACCCATTCACACCACCCATCAAGTTTTAATTAAATGGTTGAGTCTAGTTCTTGAATGACCTAGCCAAGCATGTCCATAACCTAGGACGAGGCTATTCGAATAGTTTTATCCCTGCAGGGTGTACCACTGTACCCACACGTCAGACCGCCTTTTCGCCAAGCACACTTCCTTTGGTATGCCGGCACGGCTAAGTCCTACGAGACCTTTCCAATGGATAATGCTAATTATGAGCCACAACCCACGAGAGAAAGACACATTAGACAGCCTAGCCGGTCTGCTAATGCTCCCCTCTCACACCACACACACACATTTCCTTTAAAACATACCCACCGACCAGCTCGTAATTAACACCTCCAAAGTACTTAGTCAAGAGGGTCCCATATGTCCCTCGTGTGGTTAGTACGCATAATTGCTTGGTTTAGTGACCCAAGTAACTCGGTCCTTGTTGACCCGGGCACCTTTCCATATCACACCCAAAACAGTCATACCAACATACCAATATGCCCGAGTCCGAATCAATTTTTATTTTCAGTTTTTGACTTTACAAATTAACAAAGCACAAGTGCTGGACATAATGGAGTAATAATTAGATTTATGTGATCAAGATCATCGACTTAATCGATGATCGCCCATTACTACCGGTATCTAAGCATGTCTAAGCAAATTTCTTCGCAATCTACTAAGTGATAAGAGCTCATCCAACGAGCTCAAATCATAGCAATAACCTAGGCTCATGGTAGTAGAGAATGAACATTTACCTACAGGAAATGCATCTATAGGATTACTAATCGATCATTTAACACAACATAGCAATGCATACATAGAAGTTAAACAAAATATTAGACTTTAAAGTAATAGGAGATAATGGATATGATCAAACTGCTTGCCTTGCTGTTGCTGGTCAAAGTGTTGCTGAGGAGCGCTTTGGTTATCAATTTGATCGTCGGAACCTAACGAGAAAGCGAAAAAGAACCGATAAGAACAACGAAAACAAAAAGACTCAACAGCGAACCTTCTCCGAATGCTTTGAAAATTTTACAGCAGCAAGATAATGATTTATCATGAATTTAGCAATAAGAACTAATTGATTTGGATTCTCAATGCAAAAGTTATGATCAAATCAATTCTGCTCAGCTTTTAAAATAGGAAAAGTTACTATTCATGTAACTAAATTGTTTGGCAACAATTTCTACAACTGTGGTGAAGCTGAGATTTTTATGGTAGCATCAGCACCTCATAAGATGAACAACCCAATTGGATTCATCTCATTTGGAGCTATAATGCACCTTCTAATAATTTTTAAAGACAAGAACTTGAACAAAATTATAATGCATAAGTATTTTTTTTTACAATAGCAACATGTTCAAAACTAATTTTCACACTAATTTCCTTAATAGAGGAATCCAACAAAATTGGATTCACCCAAAAATAAGTTACAGAGAATTAGTTATGCATTTTACAAGTTAAATGGATTTTTAATATAGCAATTAAAGCCTACATGTCAATAAAGTTAATTCTGGACATTTTTGCAACTGTAATATGCTTAAAACCATTTTTAGATTTAAGTTTAGGTATTACCAGCATTGACAAAGTTGATTTCAACTAAAAAGGAGTTAAAATGAATTTGTTATGCATTTTTGAAATTATCAGGAATTTTTTATACATTTAATAAAGCTGAAAAGAAGTAAAGCTTATTTTCCTATTTTTGTGAAGTCATATCATGCTTGAAACTATTTTTAGGCTAAACTTTAGTTCATAACAGATTTATTAAAAGTGGAATCAACCGAAAATGAATTAATATGAAATAGTTATGCATTTTCAAAGTTAATACCTTTTTCTAGTTCATAAATAAATCCTTCGGGAAATCCCGAAATCCATATCGACGTGGACGATTGTGAGCCGTCGATATCGAATCGACGCCCCACGACCGGTGCACGCCTGTGAGGGTTCTATGCGTCGAGACCGTTGAGATCGAATCCAACTACCAACTTGAATCGAGCGAACGGACGCGCGCGCGATCGATCCCGTGGTCGTGGATCGTAGATCTTGAGATGGACGGCTCACGACCACGCCCACACAGTGCACATGCGAACGTTCGAGCTAATCTCGACCGCAGATCTACAGATGGACGGTTCCGATTTGGCCACGTCGCTTGCCCGAAAAACAGGACGCAGGGCACGTCCGACAATGCGCCGACGGCGTTCCACGGGGAAACGCCGGCGATTCACGCCACCGCAGCGCCAACCGAGGCCACCTACAGGTGCGCAATAGCGATGCGCACCTGCCGGTACCACCCACGTCTCCAGCGAGTGCTCAGAGCGGCGGCGCGACGGCGAGGCGCGGCGGTGCACACACTGACAACGCGGCAGCAATGATACATTGCTCGCAAAGAAGTCACCACAATGGTGCCTGTGCTTCTAAAGGCTCTGAGGACCCTCTGGGGATGACGCAGAGGAACGGAGGATCACTGGGCTGTTGGAAATATGCCCTAGAGGCAATCATAGAGATGGTTATATTTCATTATGTTCATGACACTGGATAATGTGTTATCTTGTTCCTAGAATAATATTGTTAATATTTATTATCAAGTATGTGACCTGGTTGTGAAACTCTATATTACTGCGATAATTATTCTTATACGATCCCTGGTCGTAAACATATGAGGACACATATGAATAGACTAGCATATGTATTGGTTGATGACTATGTTTCACGAGTCATAGATATGGAGATATCAAACCAATAATATGGACACATGTTAGAGAACATGATGTTGGATAAGACCCACCTTAAGACACTATTGAGATTGTTATGAATCTATGTGTCATTAGTTGGTCTCAAGCAACAATGATGTATAATCCTTAGACCTGAGATCAGCATGGTTTCCTACATGTGTAATAGCACTCTTAGGGGTTGCCAAACGCTACACCGTAGCTCGGGTAGTTATAAAGGTAGCTTTGGGTTTGCTCAAACATGGAGAGGAATGTGACTGGTCGGATATGGGATTTGCCCCTCCTAACATAACAGGAGAGATGTCTCTGGGCCCCTCGTTGTGATCGGATAAAGAAAGTGCATGGCCGTGCCACTAGTGGTCGAAGTGTTCGACCATGTAAAGTTATCCGACACTCGATCGAGAAAGTATTGAACAGTCCATGGATGACACAACATCTCACCTGGAGTTCAACCAGACATCGTGAGGCAAAGGGAGTATACACGAGTAGGTCACTCAGTTCGATCAGTTACAGACTGGTCGTATGGAGATACGAGCTGGTCGTAGACTAGTCGAATGTAATCACAGAGTGGTCGTAACCTGGTCGTAAGGAATTATGAACTGGTCGTGACCACATACGAACTGGTCGTATAGAGATAGGACCTGGTCGTAAGTGAAGAGAACCTGGTCGTAGATCATGTTGTATTAAGGTTCGTCCGATATAATTTGTGTGTATTCGAGAATCGATATGTTCTGCTAGGAGCTGCTACAACTCGTGATCGGAAACGGTTTCCGAGTCACAACCGAACTACACATGAATCTACAGGGTCACACACTTAACGGGTTGGAACAAACCAGTGCGAATACGATTCATAAAACGTGTTCGGATAGGATCCGTCATGAGCACTATATAAAGAGATGCATGAGGCTGTTTTGGCTGGACGGGTTAACATAAGTTTTCCACCACCGAAACCCTAGCCGCCATCTTCCTGAGAGCTATGCCGTGCGACTTGGTGCTAGCACACCGGCGTTCGGTTGTTCCTTCCCTGGACATGTGGATACCGTAGAGGCGCTACTACGATTGTTGCGCTTAAGGACGATCCGCAATCTTCACGAGGAACTGCAGGCTTTGCTGGAGGAGAAGATCGACTACGACCACTACAGCGACGCGCTATTCGTTGGACCAGGCTGCTCCAACCCTTCTTTCGCTACTCTGCGCGTCTGTTGGTAACGATCTGTGATCATCTACTTGCTTGGCATCCTGGTTCGTGTGGTAGAAATTTTTGTTTGTAGCTATCGTAGCCTACCCCATGACCCAACATGGGCGGCTCCAGTGACGAAGCTCCGCGACGGCGTCAATGGCGGCAACGTGGCGAAGCTGCCCTGAGCCAAAAGGATGAGCCCGCGTCATCAATAATGGGTTCTATACCTCCCACTGATGCCACCAGAGAGAGGGATTGAAGAGAGGATCACTCACCGGACTTGGAGACGATGAATGAGTTGTGCGGCCGGAAATGGGGAATTTGCAATTCAGCTCCACCCTGTAGAGATGAATCCAAATTAAGTGAGGGGATAGACTCCTGGATGTTAGAGGGTGACTCCAGAGCGAAAAGAGTGAGAGAAGAGGGACAGGACCACCGCCTTCACCGAGAGCTTGAGCTGCGGCAATGGCGGCAAGGGTGGATCGGGCGACTTGAGCTCCAACCAGCGCTGTGGGTGCTAGCTAGGGCTCACTGGTGTGTAAAGAAAGCCAAGGGAGGAAGCCAAGGGGCTTAAGTAGCGGGGATGGCAGAGAGCAATGGCAAGGAGCCTCGGGTTCCTTTGACTGCCATGGGAGCACCGAGGGCCATGGGAGCAGGTGAAGAATGGTGACTTGAGGGAGTTGGCCTGGCACGCATTAAATGCCCCTGCCCGTTGGGGATGACGAAGACGGGACAGGGCACTGCACGCCCACGATGCCTTCTGGCCATGGCGACCGCGCGCTGGCGCAAGCGCCGCGCGAGATCGAGGAGGACGACGACGCCCAGCCGTGCGATTTGCATCCAGCGGCTAACACACGCCCAGGTGATCGCAGCTCCCCCTGGTCGTGGACCGTACGATGGCGATCCAACGGATGATACGTGTGCCCCGCGACCGAGTCGGAGGTGCGGTTAGTTGACTCGACCGAGTCCGCTGGCTCGAGCCCGAGTCTGACTCGCGCCCGAGGAACAGTACAAACCAATTAGGATTAGAATTTGAAAGCTGAGTTTGGAGAAATTTTTAGAGATAGCAAACTAACTCCAAAAATTATGAAATTTTAACTAGAGCTTGCCAACAAAAGGATTATCCTCCCATAAAATTTCCAGAGGTTTTAATGTGCTGCAATTTTCTCAAGAAATTTCAGAAGGTTGGGATTAGGGTTTGACCTGGTTTGACTTGCCTCCAAAATTATTCAAATAATTCCTAAAAATTATGAGAAAATTCAGAGGTGCTACAAGTCATCCAAAGAACCCAAGAAAATTATTTACAAGGGTTTGGCACAAGATTTTACCAAGGAGGTTTTTGATTGGAGTCAATTGGAGATTTTGATTTTTGGGTTTTGATTTTCCATAATTCCTTTGCAAGAATTACAGATTTGGTCAAGCACTTCCAAATGAAGAAAAAGTTTTAATTTCTACTCATTTTCTTACATTTGAAACACGAACCTAAGTTTGGGATGTTACAAAACCTCTCCTTCTTACAAAAATCTCGTCCCGAGATTTGGCTTACTCGGTAAAGAAAGATGGATAGTCCGCACGCAGACGATCTTCCCTTTCCCAAGTAGCCTCATCCTCAGAATGGTTTGACCACTGAACTTTAAGAAACTTGATGGTCTTGTTCCTTGTCCTTCGTTCAGACTCATCGAGTATGCGAACAGGGTGCTCGCGATAGGTCAAATCTTCCTGAACATCGAGAGTTTCCAACGGAGCTTCCTCAGTTGGAACACGGAGGCACTTCTTTAGCTGGGACACATGAAAAACATCATGTACCCCCTCAAGTGCAGCAGGCAATTCCAACTTATAGGTGACAACCCCTTTCTTTTCGATGATGCGGTAAGGACCTACATATCGAGGAGCTAACTTGCCCTTGACGCCGAAACGTTGATGGCCCTTCAAAGGAGAGACTTTGAGATAAACAAAGTCATTGGGCTCAAAGCTCAACTCACGACGACGGCGATCCGTATAGCTCTTTTGCCTGGATTGAGCTGTGCGCAAACGCTCATGAATAAGCTGGACTTGGCTCTCGGCCTCATTGATCGAGTCCGGACCAAAGAAAGGTCTCTCGCCGGCCTCTGACCAATACAACGGGGTTCTACACTTTCTTCCGTATAAGGCCTCGAAAGGTGCCATGCCGAGACTGGCCTGAAAGCTGTTGTTATAAGAAAACTCGGCGAATGGCAAGCATTTCTCCCAATGCTTCCCATAGGAAAGAACGCACGCCCGAAGCATGTCCTCCAAAACTTGGTTGACCCTCTCGGTCTGACCATCAGTTTGGGGATGATAAGCTGAGCTGAAAGCAAGACGAGTTCCCATAGCCTCTTGCAGACTATGCCAAAAACGAGATGTGAACAAGGATCCACGATCCGACACAATCGTCTTTGGCACACCGTGCAAACTCACGATGCGGGCTATGTAGAGCTCCGCCAAAAGACCTACCCGAAGGTCAGTCTTGACGGGAAGAAAATGTGCCACCTTAGTCAATCGATCGATGACGACCCAAATGGCATCCTTCTTCTTTGGGGATGTGGGTAGACCGGTGATGAAATCCATACCGATCGAGTCCCACTTCCACTCTGGCACTGGCAAAGGCTGAAGCAGACCGGCTGGTCGCTGATGCTCGGCCTTCACATGACAACATACGTCGCACTTGGCAACGAACCTGGCAATTTCCCTCTTCATGCGGGTCCACCAAAACCTCTGACGGAGATCCTGATACATCTTTGTGGCCCCCGGATGAATAGACAAAGGAGAATCATGGGCCTCACGGAGAATCAAGTTCCGCAACTCCATGTCCTTTGGAACCACAAGGCGTTGCCCGAACCTCACAACACCATGCTCATCCTCAGAGAAGCACTTGGCTGTTCCGGTCTTCACATTTTCCTTGATGTGGTCCACTCCAATATCCGATTGCTGAGCGGACTTGATCCGATCCACCAAGGTTGGTTGCACAACCAGGGCAGAGAGGGACCCAAGCTCAACTAAACCCAAGTTGAGACACTGAAATTCCTCCAGAAGAGTGGGCTGAAGCTTCTTGAGCAACAAGGCATTGCAATGCGCTTTGCGACTAAGCGCATCAGCAACGACGTTAGCCTTACCCGGATGGTAGTGAATACCCATATCATAATCCTTGATCAACTCCAACCATCTCCTTTGCCTGAGGTTTAGGTCAGGTTGGGTGAACAAATACTTTAAGCTTTTGTGATCCGAATACACTTCACAATGATTACCGATTAGGTAATGTCGCCAAATCTTAAGTGCATGAATCACAGCAGCCAATTCCAAATCATGGGTAGGGTAGTTGAGTTCATGAGGTCTCAGTTGCCTTGATGCATAGGCCACTACCTTGCCTTCTTGCATAAGGACACAACCGAGTCCTCGACGAGAAGCATCGCAATAGATATCGAAGCTTCGATGGATGTCGGGAAGAACGAGGACAGGAGCGGTGGTCAAATGCTTCTTGAGTACTTGAAAACTTTCCTGACAAGCATCGGACCACAAGAACTTCTTGTCCTTCTTGAGCAACTCCGTCATCGGCTTCGCGATCTTGGAGAAGTTCTCGATAAAGCGACGATAGTATCCCGCTAAACCAAGAAAACTCCGCACTTCGGTGACCGAAGTAGGCTGACTCCATGAAAGAACATCGTTGACCTTGCTAGGGTCAACGGCTACGCCTCCTGCTGAAAGAACATGGCCTAGGAAAGCCACTTCCTTCAACCAGAACGCACACTTGCTAAACTTTGCGTACAGCTGGTGCTCACGCAGCTTGCCTAACACAAGCCTCAGATGCTGATCATGTTCCTCATCTTTTTGGGAGTAGATAAGAATATCGTCGATGAAGACCACGACGAACTTATCCAAATACTCCATGAATACCGAATTCATGAGGTTCATGAACATGACAGGAGCATTGGTCAAGCCGAACGACATGACGGTATACTCGTACAAACCGTAACGAGTAGAGAAAGCCGTCTTTGGAATATCCTCAGGCCGAATCCGAACCTGATGATATCCCACTCTCAAATCAATCTTGGAGAAAATTCGAGCTCCAGTTAATTGATCGAAGAGATCGTCGATATGGGGCAATGGATACTTGTTCTTCATCATACTTCATTAAGCGGACGGTAATCAACGCATTATCGCGTAAAGTATGGTCCTTCTTCTTTACGAAGATAGCTGGACAACCCCAAGGAGATGAGCTAGGGTGGATGAAACCCTTCTCTAGCAGCTCACCAATTTGCTTCTTCAGCTCCACCAACTCGTTCGGAGGCATCCGATACGGCCTCTTCGAAATAGGGGCGGTACCGGGAGCCAACTCAATGACAAACTCGAGGTCTCGAACTGGTGGCATCCCCTGAAGATCTTCGAAAGACATCAACGAAGTCCTGCATCGTTGGGACTTCGCTAATATCTAGAGCGGGCTTCGCTTCAAGCGCGAAGAGATGCGGACCTAGCAGCTTCGGCGAAAAGGAAACCCGCACCCCGGAAGGACTAGAAAGAGAGACGGACTTCTTGGCGCAATCGATTTGTCCCAAATGACGGGACAACCAATCCATACCAAGAATCACATCTAGACTCGCAGAATGGAGGAGAATAAGATTCGCTGAGAATCCAACTCCCTCAATCTCGACAGGAACGTCCCTACACTCCAACTCAGCTCTCAACTCCGAACCGGGAGAGCGAATGAGTAGCGGGACCGACAATGGAGAGAAAAGAAGCTCACCCACAGCGGCAAAAGACTCAGAAACAAAGGAATGAGATGCTCCTGAATCAAACAAAATAGTGGCAGGATGAGAGTTAACAGAAAGCGTCCCTAGCACGACGTCGGGTGCCTCCTGAGCCTCCTCTATGGTGATGACGTTGACGCGGCCACTACCCACGCCCTGGGTAGCCGGGACGATCTTCTGGTCTTGCGAAGATCCACCTCCTTGCCCACGTCCTCCATTAGGACGAGGGGCTGCTCCTGTCTTCTTAGGGCATTGGTTCGCATAATGCCCCTTCTGGCTACATGCAAAGCAAGTGACATTGGCCGCCGGATTACGGGGGCCACTCTGCTGACTCGCAGGCGCACGTGACTGGGGCACGGCCTGCGATGAATGAGGGACCGGGGCAGGTGACCTCGGGGGTGCCGAAGACTGAGACTGGAACCCCTGAGACTGCTCAAAGCGGGGACGGAAGGAACTGGCCCTGGACGACTTGTGGGCCTCCCACTTACACTTGCGGGAATCCACAAGCTCCCTAGCAGCATGCTCGGCAACGATGGCCTTGTCGACCAAGGTCTGGAAATCAGGGAAGTCGACGATGGATAGCTTGTCCTTAAGCTCCTCCGACAAGCCACGCCTAAACTTGGCTTGCTTAGCCTCATCAGTGGCCACCTCCTCAGGAGCATAACGAGCTAGATGGTTGAACTCGTATACATACTCCACGGCCGAAGCTCGCCTTGCTTGAGCGCAAGAAACTCCTGCTTCTTGATGTCCATCAAGCCGGCAGGGATATGAGAGCGACGGAAGGCAGTACGAAACTCCTCCCAAGAAACGGTGTGGTCTGCGGGCTGCATGGCGAGAAAGCTCTCCCACCATGACAAAGCTGCACCCTCAAGCTGGTGCGATGCAAACAGTGCCTTCTCGTGCTCCTGGCACTACGCGATGCGAAGCTTCCGCTCCACCAGACGAAGCCAGTCGTCTGCATCCAATGGGTCCTCAAACCTGGAAAAAGTGGGGGGCTGGGTACAAAGAAACTCAGTGAGGCCCCCACGAGGCTGATGGGCATTCCCTTGCCTAGATCCTGAAGCACCGGTAAGGGCTGAGGTGTTGCGCGCGATGACATCCAGCAGAACTCTCCTGTCATCCGCACGGTTGCGCTCAATCTGCATAAGGACCTCGGCCATGGTCGGAGGAGGAGGAAGCTCCTTGTCCGCACTAGCTGCCTGGCCTTGGCCGCTACGAGTACGTTCGTCCATCCTGTTACAAGAAAATTTGGTTAGCAACTAGACCCGAAAAACAAAGCCTTAAAGGAAGCAAAAGCTAACGACTAGGGGAATGGAATATCGCCCAAATCGAAAGCCAAAACAGCGAGTAATTAAACTTTAAAAAGGCTTCTAAAAAGACTCTAAAAACAGCAAAGGATCACCAAAAGCAAGGCTCAACTTCTCAACACAACTAACCCGTATTGAATGAACGAGTAATTGATCGAGAAGATACAAATCAGATTGTAAGGTGAGATCTAATGCCACTAAAGAGCAATGTTAAATCAGCGAAATAATTGTTAGATACTTAGCTAACTAGTATCACATCTTACCCTTTTATTCCTACAAGTTTTAGTTGATTAACCTCTCATTTTCTACCCTATTTAGAACTTATGAGCTTGCTGTCCGGAAATTGGCGATCGCTGTCCAGATTTTGCATCCAAGCTTCCAAGCCGAATTCTTCAACTTTGGAAACTTCAAAACCTTGTAGAGGGCAACTAACACTTCAATTTTCCAAACTCATTAGTTCCCAAAAACCAGTGTTATCGTTTAATTGGGTCTATCTTTTGAGAGGAGGAAAAGAAAACAACTTTTAAAACTCAATTAGAACAAGATGAGAGAAGAACGCTAAGATAGGTAAGGAGTAAAAGTAGAGACTTTACTTAAGCTTTCATAAACCATTTGATATTGTGAAAATAGGTTTTCCAAAATATCCTAACGACGACCAAGCTTGGGTTACTACAGTCAGGATGGCTCTGATACCAACTTTTGTGAGACCCCGGTTTATTAGGCTCATAATACTTAGTCATCCAATTGACTCTAGTATTATCAACTAAATAAACCAAGACTCGAGAGATGTACACTTCCTAGAATGCAGTATACACACCTCAATACAAAAGCATGTATCAATTCCATACGACACATAGAACATAAGCAACAAACCAGAAGTTAATATTAATAAGGATAAGTTATTACAAAAGAGAGGCCATCAGGCCAAATAACAACAAGTACTACTAAGATAACAGCGGAAGCAAAAGTACCATAAAGATGGCTACAACAAAAGCCAACCAGTGTGCCTTTTACCCACAAGGCAACTGACCGGACCGCCAAGCTAGTCGAAGATACTGCCACAGCAAAGCTCGCAGAAGTGAGGCCCTTGGGGCTCACCTTCCTCCTCTGCAACAATTAACATAAGCAAAGCAAATGAGTACAATAATGTACTCCGCAAGACTCACGTGTAAGGTAACAGGCCTATACATATGCTACATGCAAGCTTTATTTAAGTGGATGAGGCTTTGGACTTACATTTAGCATGAAGCAAGTTTTCATTTGCAATAATGTAATACAATTGAAAGCAAGTTGTCAAGCTTGTTTTTATTGTTCAAATATCAAGTTTGACAACAATAATAACAATAGGTAGATGACAACAACAAACCTGGAAGTGACTAACCCATAGTCACCACAACAATAGCATGAATTACCCATTCACACCACCCATCAAGTTTTAATTAAATGGTTGAGTCTAGTTCTTGAACGACCTAGCCAAGCATGTCCATAACCTAGGACGAGGCTATTCGAATAGTTTTATCCCTGCAGGGTGTACCACTGTACCCACACGTCAGACCGCCTTTTCGCCAAGCACACTTCCTTTGGTATGCCGGCACGGCTAAGTCCTACGAGACCTTTCCAATGGATAATGCTAATTATGAGCCACAACCCACGAGAGAAAGACACATTAGACAGCCTAGCCGGTCTGCTAATGCTCCCCTCTCACACCACACACACACATTTCCTTTAAAACATACCCACCGACCAGCTCGTAATTAACACCTCCAAAGTACTTAGTCAAGAGGGGTCCCATATGTCCCTCGTGTGGTTAGTACGCATAATTGCTTGGTTTAGTGACCCAAGTAACTCGGTCCTTGTTGACCCGGGCACCTTTCCATATCACACCCAAAACAGTCATACCAACATACCAATATGCCCGAGTCCGAATCAATTTTTATTTTCAGTTTTTGACTTTACAAATTAACAAAGCACAAGTGCTGGACATAATGGAGTAATAATTAGATTTATGTGATCAAGATCATCGACTTAATCGATGATCGCCCATTACTACCGGTATCTAAGCATGTCTAAGCAAATTTCTTCGCAATCTACTAAGTGATAAGAGCTCATCCAACGAGCTCAAATCACAGCAATAACCTTGGCTCATGGTAGTAGAGAATGAACATTTACCTACAGGAAATGCATCTATAGGATTACTAATCGATCATTTAACACAACATAGCAATGCATACATAGAAGTTAAACAAAATATTAGACTTTAAAGTAATGGGAGATAATGGATATGATCAAACTGCTTGCCTTACTGTTGCTGGTCAAAGTGTTGCTGAGGAGCGCTTTGGTTATCAATTTGATCGTCGGAACCTAACGAGAAAGCGAAAAAGAACCGATAAGAACAACGAAAACAAAAAGACTCAACAGCGAACCTTCTCCGAATGCTTTGAAAATTTTACAGAAGCAAGATAATGATTTATCATGAATTTAGCAACAAGAACTAATTGATTTGGATTCTCAATGCAAAAGTTATGATCAAATCAATTCTGCTCAGCTTTTAAAATAGGAAAAGTTACTATTCATGTAACTAAATTGTTTGGCAACAATTTCTACAACAGTGGTGAAGCTGAGATTTTTATGGTAGCATCAGCACCTCATAAGATGAACAACCCAATTGGATTCATCTCATTTGGAGCTATAATGCACCTTCTAACAATTTTTAAAGACAAGAACTTGAACAAAATTATAATGCATAAGTATTCTTTTTGACAACAGCAACATGTTCAAAACTAATTTTCACACTAAGTTCCTTAATATAGGAATCCAACAAAATTGGATTCACCCAAAAATAAGTTACAGAGAATTAGTTATGCATTTTACAAGTTAAATGAATTTTTAATATAGCAATTAAAGCCTACATGTCAATAAAGTTAATTCTGGACATTTTTGCAACTGTAATATGCTTAAAACCATTTTTAGATTTAAGTTTAGGTATTACCAGCATTGACAAAGTTGATTTCAACTAAAAAGGAGTTAAAATGAATTTGTTATGCATTTTTGAAATTATCAGGAATTTTTTATACATTTAATAAAGCTGAAAAGAAGTAAAGCTTATTTTCCTATTTTTCTGAAGTCATATCATGCTTGAAACTATTTTTAGACTAAACTTTAGTCCATAACAGATTTATTAAAAGTGGAATCAACCGAAAATGAATTAATATGAAATAGTTATGCATTTTCAAAGTTAATACCTTTTTCTAGTTCATAAATAAATCCTTCGGGAAATCCCGAAATCCATATCGACGTGGACGATTGTGAGCCGTCGATATCGAATCGGACGGCCCCACGACCGGGTGCACGCGCGTGAGGGTTTACTGGTCGTAGACCGTTGAGATCAGATCCAATGGCCCAACTTGAATCGAGCGAACGGACGCGCGCGCGATCGATCCCGTGGTCGTGGACCGTAGATCTTGAGATGGACGGCTCACGACCATGCCCACACAGTGCACATGCGAACGTTCGAGCTAATCTCGACCGCAGATCTACAGATGGACGGTTCCTATTTGGCCACGTCGCTTGCCCGAAAAACAGGACGTAGGGCGCGTCCGACAATGCGCCGACGGCGTTCCACAGCGAAACGCCTGCGATTGACGCCACCGCAGCACCAACTGAGGCCACCTACAGGTGCGCAATAGCGATCTTTGCTGCCGCCACCCATGTCTCCAGCCGAGTGCTCGAGCGCGGCGGCGAAGGCGGCGGCGCGCACGCACGGCAACGACGACAATGATACATTGCTCGCAAAGAGTCACACAATGGTGCCCGAGCTTCTAAAGGCTCTGAGGGACCTCTGGGATGACGCAGAGAACGGAGGATGATCGGGCGGCTCCGCGGCAAGCTCCACGATCGCGTCAATGGCGTAACGTGGCGGCCGCCTGAGCCAAAAGGTTGAGCCCGTCATCAATAATGGGTTCTATACCTCCCATGATGCCACCAGAGAGAGGGATTGAAGAGAGGATCACTCACCGGACTTGGAGACGATGAATGAGTTGTGCGGCCGGAAATGGGGAATTTGCAATTCAGCTCCACCCTGTAGAGATGAATCCAAATTAAGTGAGGGGATAGACTCCTGGATGTTAGAGGGTGACTCGAGAGCGAAAAGAGTGAGAGAAGAAGGACAGGACCACCGCCTTCACCGAGAGCTTGAGCTGCGGCAATGGCGGCAAGGGTGGATCGGGCGACTTGAGCTCCAACCAGCGCTGTGGGTGCTAGCTAGGGCTCACTGGTGTGTAAAGAAAGCCAAGGGAGGAAGCCAAGGGGCTTAAGTAGCGGGGATGGCAGAGAGCAACGGCAAGGAGCCTCGGGTTCCTTTGACTGCCATGGGAGCACCGAGGGCGACGGGAGCAGGTGAAGAATGGTGACTTGAGGGAGTTGGCCTGGCGCGCATTAAATGCCCCTGCCCGTTGGGGATGACGAAGACGGACAGGCATCTTGACGCCCACGACGCCCTCGGCCATGAGCGACATGTATTTGGCGCAAGCGCCATTGAGATCGAGGAGGACAACGATACCCAGCCGTGCGATTTGCATCCAGCGGCTAACACACGCCCGGGTGATCGCGGCTCCCCCTGGTCGTGGACCGTACGATGGCGATCCAACGGATGATATGCACACCCCACGACCGAGTCGGAGGTGCGGTTAGTTGACTCGACCAAGTCCGTTGGCTCGAGCCCGAGTCTGACTCGCGCCTGAGGAACAGTACAAACCAATTAGGATTAGAATTTGAAAGCTGAGTTTGGAGGAATTTTTCGAGATAGCAAACTAACTCCAAAAATTATGAAATTTTAACTGGAGCTTACCAACAAAAGGATTATCCTCCCATAAAATTTCCAGAGGTTTTAATGCGCTGCAATTTTCTCAAGAAATTTCAGAAGGTTGGGATTAGGGTTTGACCCAGGTTTGACCTGGTTTGACTTGCCTCCAAAATTATTCAAATAATTCCTAAAAATTATGAGAAAATTCAGAGTTGCTACAAGTCATCCAAAGAACCCAAGAAAATTATTTACAAGGGTTTGGCACAAGATTTTACCAAGGAGGTTTTTGATTGGAGTCAATTGGAGATTTTGATTTTTGGGTTTTGATTTTCCATAATTCCTTTGCAAGAATTACAGATTTGGTCAAGCACTTCCAAATGAAGAAAAAGTTTTAATTTCTACTCATTTTCTTACATTTGAAACACGAACCTAAGTTTGGGATGTTACATCAGATCTGTAAGAGAAAGCAGGAGTATACCGACAGTGAGGGTTGGGAAGGATTACAGATCTCTTCCTGTAAAATTCCTCAAGCTGTTAGGGAAGTAAGCAAAGAGGAGATCCAAGATGCCCAAGGGAGTTAGACCTACAGAGGAGGAAATGAGTGAGGTAGAAGACGTCAAGAAAGAGATGGCTCGTATGCAGCAACAAATGGGGTCTAACTCGGCACATGTTCAAGTTCAGTTGGGTCAATCCATCTCTTCAAAACTTGACATGGTGATGGACATGTTAAGAACTATGATGGACAAGAATGGGGCAGGAGAGGTGGCCAGCAATTTGGCGGCGATTGGATGCGATGATAGCCTGGGATTGGGGAAACAACAAACCACAACACCAACACAAATGAGGCATCAAAGAGCAACACCAGGCAGTGGACATTCATTTGCTCCTCATGGTGATACAGGTAATACAAGTCATGATGCATTCCATTTTCCATTTACTTTTCCCCTCGGGAATGCTGGTGGTGGTAATCCGACTGTGAACATACCTGAGCTTAACCAAGGGGAGGAAATGGGAATTAATGATGGTTGTCAGGGGTTGTCCACTGGAACTTTTGGAGTGAGTGTATATCCGATGGCAAGTGGAACTTTTGCGCCACAGTATACCTATTCCAATCCTCCATTTGTACCTCCATATACGCCATTTCAATACAATCCACAGCTTCCACAAGGAATTCCACCTTCCAGAGGAGATCATATGTGGGGTTATTCATGGCCGCGTGCTCCTGAAGTCCAGCCTAATGGCAGTAACCCGTGGCTAGCAAGGATTTCGAATCCATATCACCAACAACTCAATAGAGGTCCTGAGTTGGAATTTCCCATATTTGATGGAGAGCAGCCGGAGGCATGGATAAGAAAAGCCGAAAAGTATTTTGAGCTGGCAAGAATTTCAGATGAGCAGAAAGTACCAATAGCAGAGGTTTATTTAACTAGGAGAGCAGATCAGTGGATTAGCAGCAATGATATTGACACTAGGCTCTTATCTTGGCAACAATTTTGTGACATGATTATGAAAAGGTTTGCTGCAGAAACAAGATATGAGGTGATTGAAGCTTTTAGAGGGTTAAACCAAGAAGGCACAGTGGAAACATATATAGATAAGTTCAAAAAGATGATGATCTTAGTTAAAAGAAATAATCCTGCATTAAAGGAGATGTATTTTCTGGATTACTTCATATCTGGATTGAAGAACTATATTAGAACCCCTTTGAAGTCACTGGAACCAGATTCTCTAGTTGAAGCTTATGGCCATGCAAGAAATTATGAGAATAGCCAATACTACAAGAAGGTGCAGTCCTGGAATCAAGGGACAAACTCAAAAGGAAGCTATCAAGGAAGTACACAGTCTAAATGGAAGGGCGGAAATGTCAGTAAGGAACATAGTGAGAAAACTACTACTAGTACTGGAAGCAAATGGAATGGAGGAAAGTGTTTCAAGTGCAATGAACCGTGGGTTCCTGGCCATAGTAGGGTATGCAAGTTCCAGAAACAAATTCATCTTATTACGGTGGAAGATGAGGAAGAGAGTAATGAAGGGAATCCTGAGGGGGTATTCACTACACCACCTAGCAGTCCTGAGCATCAAAATGAGGGCAGCACATAAGTTCAAGTCTCAATGCATGCCGTTTCGGGAACTAGTTCTGGAGTTAGCACCTTCACCTTGAAGGTTAAGTTGGGAAATATTAATGTGATGGCTTTGGTAGATAGTGGGAGTACTACTACTTTCATAACTCCATCCATTGCACTCAAGGCTCAGTGTAAAATCAGTAATCATGTACCCATTAAGGTAGCAGTGGCAAATGGAAGCACATTGTCTAGTGGGTCTCAATGCCTAGCTTGTCAGTATGAGGTACAAGGAGAGGAGTTCATCACAGATTTCAGGATCCTAGAATTAAAGGGATATGATATCATATTGGGGAGTGATTGGATTTATAAACATAGCCCAATGAGTCTCAACCTAAAAACCAGAGAATTCAGCAAGATGGGGTGAAAAACATCAAATTTGTGGATGAAACTTATCCAAAAGAGAATTGTGTGATTGATGCCTTGCAGCTGAATAAGTTAATGGACAAAGGGGTCATTGGGGCTATGATATATTCCAAGACCATCTTGACTAGGGAAGGGGAGCCGAAGGAAATGCATACTGAAATTAAGCAAGTGCTAGATGAGTACTCTGATATATTCAAAGAGCCTATAGACTTGCCTCCTGTGAGAGAACAAGACCACACTATACCTCTAGTCCCAGAAGCTAAGCCTATAAATGTGAGGCCTTATAGATTACCCCATTACAAGAAGGATGCAATGGAAGAATTGGTTGAACAGTTACTGTAGAATCAAACCATCAAAAATAGCTTCAGCCCATATTCCTCTCCGGCTATATTGGTAAAGAAGAAGGATGTGACTTGGAGGTTATGCATTGACTATAGACAGTTGAACTCTAATACTGTTAAAAACAAGTACCATATCCCTATTATTAAAGATCTGTTGGATGAGTTGAATGAAGCAAGGTACTTCTCAAAGGTGGATCTCAGATCAGGCTATCACCAGATAAGGATGCAACCTGCAGACATCTATAAGACTGCTTTCAGTACACATACCGGCCATTTTGAGTTCCTAGTCATGCCATTTGGGTTGACTAATGCCCCAGCCACCTTCTAAGCTCTTATGAACAAAATTTTAGCAGCATTTCTGAGGAGGTTTGTCTTGGTATTCTTTGACGATATCCTCATATACAGCTCTACATTGGAGGATCATAGGTATCACTTGCAGCAGGTGATGAGAGTTTTAAGATAAAACCAATTGTATGCTAAGAAAAGCAAGTGTGTGTTTGGACAATCCCAAGTTGAGTACTTAGGGCATGTCATTAGCAGCAAAGGTGTAGCAACTGACCTAGGGAAAGTAAGGGCAATTAGGGAATGGCCAAAACCTGACAACATTACTCAATTAAGGGGGTTTCTAGGATTAGCAGGTTACTACAGAAGATTCATTAAGAACTTTGGGATAATATGCAGACCAATGTTTGATTCCCTGAAGAAGAATGCTTTTCAGTGGGGAGAAGATCAACAACAAGCATTTAACAAAATCAAAGAAGCCCTAACACAAGCTCCAATATTAGCTCTTCCTGATTTTTCACAACCATTCACCTTAGAGACTGATGCTAGTGGATATGGGTTAGGGGCTGTTTTAATGCAGAATGGGAGACCCATTTCATTCATGAGCAAAACCATTGGTCCCAAATCGGCTGCCATTTCGACTTATGATAAGGAGGCACTAGCAATCTTGGTAGCAATAAAGAAATGGAAGCATTACCTAATGGGCTCAAGTCTGGTAATAAGAACTGATCAGCAAAGTCTCAAATACATATCTGAAAAGAGGTTGATTGAGGGGATACAACATAAGCTTATGATCAAATTGATGGGGTATGATTATAAAGTGGAATACAGAAAAGGTAGAGAGAATAGGGCTACTGATGCATTGTCTAGGGTTCAGCACAGAGAAGAAGCCATGGTGACCTCAATAGCAATACCCCATTGGATAACCGAGGTAATGCAAAGTTATCAAGGGGATGACAAGTGCAAGGAGTTAGAGAGCAAATTGAGAATCGACAGGAACAGTGCACCACCATTCACATTGCAAAATGGGATTTTGAGACATAAAGACAACATATACATTGGTACTAGTACCAACATCAAAGAGCAATTATTAACTTCTTTCCATAGCTCAGCTTTGGGTGGGCATTCTAGGGAAAGAGCAACTTATCAGAGGATGAAGAGCTTGTTTTATTGGCCTGGTATGAAATCAGAGGTTACATCTTTTGTAAAAGAATGTGCTATTTGCCAAAAGAACAAATCTGAAAATATACCTGTCAGTGTTTTAGAACCGATCTTACGTAAAGATTGTTTGATTTGGCGGGTCTCCTAGAATGGAATCACGCAGAGAGATTGACACGGGTATTTTTATACAGGTTTAGGCCTTCTCCAGAGAGAATAACAACCCTACTCCTGTGTGTGTATGGTATTGAGTGTATCTCGTACAATCAGGAGAAAAGACTAAGACTATTACAGAAGATAGTGCCTGTCTTGCTGTGTTCTCCGATTGCCTGTCTCCTTCCTCTCTGATCGCTGCCTTTATATAGTCGTGAAGGATTAGCCGTTTTCCCCTGTTGAAGAGACGCCTCATCAGATCCAGTAACGGGCGCCTGTTGGCAGTAATCACCGGGGTGTTAACTCCTCCACGCCTCTTTGGCAGTTACTTGTAAGAGATAATGGGGTATTACGTGCTATTACTTCGTAGAGTAACAGCGTATGCTGACTGCTTGAATTCCTTAATTAATTGGACCCACTCGCCTGTAGGTTTTATTGATCATAAGGTAGTCGTGGCTGACCTAGTCGTAGAAAAGCTTACGACTATGAGATAGTCGTAGAATAACTTACGACTATGAGGTAGTCATAGAATAACTTACGACTATGGGGGTGGTCGTAGAAGAACTTACGACCACTTGGTAGGCTTCTCCCTTGTAAAAATAAGGGGTATACCTAGGGACCATATGACATCATTTTTACCCATAATAGGAATTACAGATAAAAGATAAAATGAGGATTATTAGATCCTCATCATCTAGCCCCCCAGCTTCAAGTGAAAATAACTTACTTGGTTAAGGAGTCGTAGATGGTCCTATAACCACGAGAAGGTTGTGAAAGAATATGGTCAAAGGAAAAACTCTTCGATAATTATACATTACTTTGACTAGAAATATACTTGGTCAACAAGAATGTTTATGACTATGAGATAGTTGTAGAAAACTTTTTCGACCATGAAGTAGTCGTAGTATGGTGATCGGAAGTAAAACTTTTCTGATTGATATTTCATTTGGCCAGTAAGACTTGGCCAAAAAAGTAATTTTTGCTTGAGGTGTAAAAACGAACCTGATTTTCTTGGGTAGACACCTAGAGAATCGCAACCGTCTCTTAGATGTCTATTTGTTGGAGCGGTTCCCGAAGCGGTGGCGACCCTTGAATTTCCACCCCTTCAGCCCAGGCATACGGTTATAAATACTTACCGGGGGGTGAGACTTGGGTTTTTACTTTTCCCCAAATCGCTCCCACTGTTCATCGAGTTCTTGCCTTCTCCGCCGCCAACCCAATCGTGCCTTCTCCGGAGATCTTCCTTAATCCAAAACCTCCCTTTTTTGAAAGAGATGGCCGGGTCAGTTTCTGAGTGGGCCGAGTCAGAGATGGATGCGATGAAGATTCAAGTTTTAGTCGATGCCGGGAAGATTCCAGAGAAAACTCTTGTGAAATGGATTGTGGCAGTTGGACAGCATTGGCCGTCGGGGGAGATTGGACAAATCCCCATCTTCCAGGCGTATTGTGAGAATGGCCTTCGACTGCCTGCTCACCCCTTTCTTACAATCGTACTTGAGCACTTTGGGGTGGAATTAGTGAACCTCGGTCCTAATTCCATCACTATGCTTAGTGTATTTGTGTATCTGTGTGAGGCATACCTGGGAATTCCAGCGGACCTCGAGCTTTTTCAGTATTTCTATGGAATGGCTCGACAATCTGGGATTGCTAGGAGTTGTGGTCTGAAGCTCCATGACGGAAAGTTGAGGGAGTATATTCAGATGTTTACCCGGTCTTCGTGGCCGTTGTGGAGGAGGTGGTGGTTTTACTGGAAAGTCACCTCAGAGGATACCCTTACTTTCGCGGGGAAGGCTGCCGAAAAGAATTCTTCCTGGGATTCGACTCCTAGCGATCTCAGCCGAATTGCCCCCTATATTCAAGCCATTAAGGATTTGAAGGAGGAGGGGCTGACCGGATGGCATGTGGTGAAGGATTTCATCACACGTCGGATTAGCCCTTTGAAGAAACGCATACCTCCTATGTGGAGGTATACGGGGACTACGAGGAGGGTAAGTGAACTTTCGACCTAGCTCTCGGTTTGGTCTTTCTCAAAGTTGTTTAATGAATATCTTTATTTGTTTACACAGATCTTTCACAAGCAGAGATTGATGTTCAAGTCAAGCTCGTTTGTGAGAAATCTCCGTCACTCAGAGTGGCGGCACCTCAAATCCTTGCGGTTTTATCCACAGAGGAAAAGATGGTTCGCCTAAAGGTAATCAAGAGTTTGATTTTATCCTTAGGACTTCATTGTCGTAGAAAAACTTACGACTGGGTAATGATCGTAGAAAATCTTACGATCAAGGAAATGTCGTAGAAAAACTTACGACTGGATACTGGTCGCAGAAAATCTTACGACCGATCAGTAACTCTTCTTTTTCTGTGCTTTTCTTTACAGAAAGTAGGCATGGAAAACCGTCAGGACGACCATGAGGATAAACTGATAACCATCGGTGCAGGGATGAACACGGTCAAAGGCTCAGCTCCTCCGACTAAGAAGTGTCGACTCGCGAAAGTCGTCGACAAGGGAGGACCAAGCTCGAGTTCTTTAATTTCGACAAGATCCTCTGCAAAGTCTGCAGCAGATATGGCTGCAGCAGAAGCTGTGGTTGAAACAGCTGAAACTGAGGAGGCTGACGCAGGCGAACCTTTCAAGCGCAAAGCCCGCAAGGCCAAGGTACCATTCTATTATGACAAGAAAACTTTCACAGTTTCTGCCTCTCCTAGTTTTGTCAAGCACTTAGAAAAGGAGAACTGGAAGGACTTTATGTCTTTTGTGAAGGACAATGCTGATTCAGCAGAGCCTACTGTCGAGGGTAGCACTGCTCTTGGAGTGGTCGAGACTGGTCTCGGCCATCCGGAAAGTCAGGAGACCAGAGAGGTGGTTCCTGTTCAAAATCCACGACCAGACGTGGTCGTGGCCGAGCCCATTCCTCAACTAGAACTCCGACCAGACGTGGTCGTAGAAAAGAATCCGAAGAAATCTTCCATTGGGAAGAAGACTCCTAAGTTCCTGGTTAGGTCCAAGGTGCAGAGGTATGTGAAACAGACTAAAGTGTAAGAACAACATTTACCTTTTGCTTTTCACAACTTGACTTGCTTTTCTTTTGTTGATTTTAGCCTGACTCCTTCAGCCCCCGAGGGCGCTTCTATTGAGAAGCCCATTGCCACCTCTCTAGCAGATGGGGAGATGACAGTGGAAGTGGTCGAAGGATCGTCCATAGCCCGGGTGGTGGAGGAAGTCGTAGTTCCTGAAGTGATTATCACAACCACTGAAGTAGTGGCTACGACCATTGAGGTACCAGCTACGACCACTGAGGTGGTCGCTACGACCACTGAGGTGGTCGTGGAGATAGCATAGGTAGCTACGACCACTGAGGTGGTCGCCACGACCACTGAGGTGGTCGTGGAGACAGTAGAGGCAGCTGTAGAAGCCTTTGGCCAAGGTGGTGATGTATCTGACCACCGTGCCGGAAAGGAAATCGTTGCAGACGTTCCTCCCAGATCCAAAGAGAAATCTGCGAGCTGAGTAATCAAGACGAGGAGTATTTCAACTTCTGTGCTGATTTCTTTGGGCCTGCTTCCATCGTAGGGTCTTCTGCTTTTAGATCTCGCGATCGAGTCCCTCATCCCAAAGATATTCCCAACAGAGGGGACACTTTTAACAACGAGCGTCTCGAGAAGGTTTGGTGGGATCAGGTCGCGAAGATTGACGAGCGGAAGAGTCCAGAGTTGGTTTACTCGATGTTTGCTCGGTCGACCATGAATGTAAGTATTTAAGGATACTTATATATGTGACCTTCCCTTGCTTCTTACTGTCTTTGTTTTTGCAGAAAGCTCTGGAACAAATTGCCACTGTTGGTGAATATCACCGACAACTTATAGAGCTACGACAGGAGAAAGCGAAACTCTGCGAACAGGCAGAGAGGTGGTAAGTCACTATTATTTGTAGTCGTTTTAGGGTTTGACTACTTTATACAGTGCTTATGAGGTTGGTCGTGGAAAAACTCACGACTAGGTGCTAGTCGTAGAAAGACTTACGACTAGTTAGACAATGTTCATGTCTTCTTTTAACCTTTATAGGTTAAATAGAGGCGAAAAGACCCTGGCCGACTTGCTCGATTATGAAAAAGAGGAGTCGAGAAAACTAAGGGAAGAGGTGGGAGACCTCTTGAAGAAGCTTCTAGAGGCTAACTCTACAACTGAAAAATTGCAGGGAGAGATAAACAGTAAGTGCTGAACTTAAGACTGCTTATGTTGTTGATCTTTACCTTTTAACTCTTGCTTCTTTTCAGAAAAAGAAGATGATACGAGAAGGCTTCAAAATGAAGTCAAAGATAAAACTTTGGTTATTCACGAGATTTCTCGTATAGCCAAAGATAAAGATTAAGAAATTGAGAGGCTGAGATCTCGTTGAGCAGGTAAGCAAATCTTTTACCTGTGGTCCTTTACGAGTTCTTTTCCTTTTCTAACTCCCATTTCTTTTTTAGAAATTGAGCTCGAACTGGGAAGGCTCGAAACTAGGGATCAGGAAAAAAACTCTGATTCTTAACGAGACTGTCCACATTGCCAAAGAAAATGCAAAGGACATCAAGTTATGGGAGAAGCGGCATGCTGATACCATTGCTTCCCATAATGAAGAAATCAAGAAGTTAGATTCTCAACTAGTAGGTAAGAAATTCTTTTACCTGTGATTATTTTTATTTTCTCCTCCTCTAGGAGTTTGTTTTTGCTTGACCAATCTTATTCTTTTCAGAGCAAGTGGTCAAAAATAAACAACTCCGTGAGGCTTCGACTCGTAACCAACAGGAGATGAAGTCGATGAAGATTAATCTTCAAGGCAACATCATGCTTCTGAACAATATACTTGGTGATCTACATAGTGAGGGAAAAACTCCTCAAGATGATACGATAGCTGCTCACATAAATACTATTGGGGAACAAGTCGGGACTTTGCGAGAACTAGTGACCACTCTAAAGGCCAACCAAGCTGACTCGATGAAGGAGGCAGTCGAAGGTGCAGTAAGTTATGCATTGGCAAAACTTAAAGCTCATGACCCCAGTCTTAATGTGGGACCAATCGAAGTCGACTTCGACTGCCCTGAGGCAGAAGCAAGTCGTCTGATTGAAGAAATGCAACCAGTTGGCAAGAAGGTCTCAGAGGAAATGCAACTGGGATCTCCTTCTTCAGAGTAGTTTGTAAAAAACCTGTGAAAAACAAGCTTTTGTTGATGTATTATATAATCCATCTTGTCTCCTGCAAATCGTCTTGTCGAGTAGTTAGTAACTCAAAAGATAATTAACGAAAGAAAGACTAAGAATTGAAGTCATATTAATAACTTTATCCTAGCCCCCGACTATTTACTTAGTTTATTTAAATAAACTAGGTAAATAGTGTTTAAAGGGTTTCTGAAAACAGAGAGGTTTGATTAACTCGTAGTTTTTTTATCACGATTGTCATGCACTGGTTAAAAGAGTAGTAATGAATCGACTCTAGGAAGTTCCTTCTAGTGGGCAGGACCACGTGCAGAAAGGAAAGGTTTCGACTAGGTGATATTACCATCTCCGATCAGATTAATCAAATCGAGAACAACAACTTGAGTTTAAACAAACATCTAGAGGACTTCAAAAAATTTGTTCGTCCTTCTCTGGTGGACTCGATAAGTCAATCCTGGTAGGAAACTGAACAATGCTAGGAAGTTCCTTCTAGTGGGCAGAACCACGTGCAGAGAGGAAAGACTTCGACTAGATGTATCTCTTCCTCCGACCAGTTGAGACGGAACGAGTAAACCATAGGCAGTTGAATAAATCTAAGAAAGTGCACTTTACTTAGAGTATTTTTCAAAATAACTGAAGAAATAAACTAAGGTGAAAAGAGCTGGCTTTAAGAATATTTTGACCAAAAATAACCCGAGCTCTTTGTATTGGCAGCAAAAGTGAGTAACGAGTCAACACTAGGAAGCTCCTTCTAGTGGGCAAGACCACGTGTAGAGAGGAGAGGCTTCGACTAGGTGATGTTTCCTGCCTTTCGACCAGTGTAAACAAAACTAGGTGTTTGGAATATAGTCGAAAGATTATGAAAGCACTACTCAAAAGTAAGACAATAGAGGTAGAGAGAACCTGAGTCTTTATTGTCTGAATGGTTGGTTACATATAAAATTTGCGTAACTGGTCAATGTTCCAAGAATTCGAGAGAACCTAGCCGTCTGTAAGATCGAGGAGGCCGACTAGAGGGGGGTGAATAGGCGTTTTAAAAAATAAACTTTTGTCTAAAACCGATTTCTAATGCGGAAGCTAATACAAATACGGTTTTGCACAATTAAAGCCTAAATCAACTAGGTTCACCAAAGTGCACCAACAATACAAGTCTATTGATAAATAGCAATTGAACAAAGACTTGTAAGCTATTCAATTCTAGCAAAGTAAATAGCACAAAGCTAGGCAAGCATTCATTCACAAAGAATAAACAATTTAATTCAAGGAATATAAATTGCAATATGTAAATCACAAGAATGCAAACCACAATTGACACGGTGATGTTTTACCGTGGTGATCGGAGACTTGCCGGTCTCCCCTAATCCACGTTGAGGCAAGCCCAAACTAATTGGACCGACTCCACGAATTGAGCACCCGCCTCGAGGTAAGTCCAACCACTTGGACCGTTCCAAACCGAACCAACACTCGCTCCACTAGGGTTGCTCTTTCCTCCACTCCGAGATGGCGAGCACCACACCACTCACAAACCGCTCGGGTCTTCTCACAAGCTTCTTTGAGAAGATCACCGACGCACGACGCCTCCACGCCGTCTAGGTGTCGGCAAACACCAAGAGTAATAAGTCTCCAACTTTCACTTGAACCAATCAAGTGTCTAAGCTCAAGTGGATACACAATTCACTACCTAATGCAACACATGTAATAGGATTTGCCTCTCCAACCTCTCTAAGTGCAACACATGCACAAATGAGTGTGAGGGCTTACTCTTTGCTCAATGAACTGTCTAGGGGCACCAGCAACCTTCCCACACACGGCCGTTGTGGAAAAGTTTGCTGAAAAATTAGCAGGAGCGGTTGAACCGCCAACCAGGAATCGGTACAACCGCACTCCCTCCAACGGTTATAAAACTAGCCGTTGAACACTGGTTCGGTACAACCGCCAACTAACAATCGGTACAACCGCATATCCCGGTTGAACCGCATTGACGCGCGGTTCAACCGATCGCAGGATTTCCAAATCTGCTGAAAGACATGCTCTCTGGAAAACATGAACCGCCAAAGAAACATCGGTACAACCGCAGCAATTTCAACCGATGAATTTAATGCGTTCAACCGATTCTCAAGAGAGCTCCAAGTCGAAATGACATCGGTTCTGGATTTCTTGAACTGCCAACTGGAAATCGGAACAACCGATTTTCGGTCAACCGCACCAAAAATCCGGTTGAACAGCAGCTCGGTTGAACAGCCCAATACACGTCGGTACAACCGATTTCCCAGACAAAAAAGCAGCTTGCATTTCCATTTCAATCTCAACTTTTCAAAACACATTTGCAAATGATATGAAATGCAAACAAAGGTTCAAAGGCAAGATTCTCAACAAGTTGCAAAACACATTTGCCAACTTTTAGAATCATACTACAAATTGCACTCCGCTTCAACTTTGTTAGCAAAACACATTTGCCACCAAATTGACATGCGATGCAGACAAGGATTCACGTGAGATTCTCAACAAGTTGCAAAACACATTTGCCAACTTATAGAATCACACTACAAGGAATAAGGTACATGGACTTACACCATTTGCAAAACACATTGGCAAACTTGAGTCATAAGCTACAAGGATTATCCATGAGCCACAACTATTTGCAAAACACATTCACAAATATTGGCAACATGTTAAGGTGAGCTAGAGCAAACACAATGAGCTATCAACACATGACTAACTCAAGCTACTAGTCAAAAGACCCCTCTTAATAGTACGGCAACCTATACTAGCAATCCAGTCTCCCAACCAAACACCGAGACCGGTAAAAGACTAGGAACACATCCTTAGCCCTAGCTAGTCGTACCTTTGCCTTGCGCAAACACTTGAAGCTTGATGACACACATCTTCACTTCAAGTCCGGGTCCTTGACTTGAATACTCATCAACACATGATGAGTTCTTCACTTGACCTTCATCAACACATGATAAAGCTTCACTTCGGGATCTTGACTTGATGCTCATCAACACATGATGACATCCTCCATCCCGAGTCTTGATATGCATCAACACATGATGCACTCTTCACTCGACCTCCATCAACACATGATGGGTATTCTCTTGACTTGATGATCAACACATGATCATCTCCTCTTCTTGAACATCATCGACACACGATGATTCCTTCACTTGACTTCCACCAACACATGATGGAACTCCTCTTGACTTGATGACTATCAACACATGATGTCATCCCAAGTCTTCATTATCATGGAACCTAACCTGCTTATCCAACTCATGGAAAATGTTAGTTCCACAATATGATTATCATTAATTACCATAGCATACCATTAACTCATAATGGTGGGACAAGATACCACAATCTTTCCCTCTTTGGTAATTGATGATAACCACTTCAATAACAGATAATTGAATGTAGATTGGTATGAGTATATAGGCACTACACAAGTTGTATATACTCATACGAATATATATAACTACATAAGTTATATATACTCAAAAGATATATGAGCACACATGTCTCATATACACACATAAATATATTAACTACACAAGTTATATATATTCATGGATATGTGAGTACACATGAACTACACAAGTTATGTTATACTCACATATAAGTATATTTAGACTACACAAGTCTTATATACACACATGAATATATTATCTATGCAAGTTAAATATATTCAAGGATATGTTTCAAAGTAAAGATCCCAAATATATGTGGAAACAAAAATATGGATCAATACTAATGAAACCTCAAAATATAGAATGAACTCCCCCTATATGTGTGCATAATTGAATATGTAATGGAAACATATGCACATATTCAAGATAACCTTTTGGTGGGTTCAACCTATATTTTGGATCCGAGGAATGCAACAATATATAAGAACTATGAAGTCGAATGCATACCTCTTTTGTTCTTTATATCCAAACGAGACTAATCAAGAGATAAGGCAAATAGAATAGTTAGTCTCACAAATAGATTTATCATTATAAATGCATACCTGTTTGGATTTTCCTTTTGTTTATCTAATGAATTGGATTTGTCATTAATCACATGCATGCCTTCATGATTTTCACCTTTTTATCCAAATAAGACTACACAATATATATATATATATATATCAATAAAAGTGTTAGTCTCACAATTAGATTTGTCATTAATCACCAAAACCCCATTAACACATAATGGCAGGTCTAGATCTTTCACCGTCTTCCATTGCCAATCGTACCGACCCTGGCCGAGTAACTTCGACCACTGTGTAAGGACCTTCCCACTTGGGAGAAAGTTTATTCCAATTAGACTTGGATTGGCAGAGCCTCAATACCAAGTCTCCTACAGCAAGGCTGCGTGGTTGGACCTTACGATCGTAGTATTTGCGCAGGGCTTGTTGGTAGACTGCTGAACGGATTAAATCCTAGTTTCTCCTTTCTTCGAGTAGGTTAATGTCATCCGCTCGAAGTTGTTCCTGGTTGGAGTCATTGAAAGTTTCACTGTGTTGATCAGATTTTTAGTTCCGAGGAAGCATGGCTTCAAAATCAAGACCGTAAAAAGGGTGTTTCACCTGTCGCCCGACTAGTAGTCATACGAACTACCCATAATACAGAGGGTAATTCTTGTACCCAAGCCCCCAAGCGCTTGACGAGCTGGTCGAAGACTCAGGTTTTAATTCCCCGCATTATTTGGCTATTTGCACGTTCGACTGCCCATTGCTTTGGGGATGTGCAACAGAAGCATAACATAACTTGGTACCCAACTCGTCGCAAAATTCCTGAAATTTTGTGCTCGAAAATTATTTACCATTATCTATAATTATTCTACTTGGAACTCCAAATCGAGTAATCACGCATCTCATCATGAACCGCTTTTGTCGCTCCGTTGTTATCCTGATTCATGTGTTAAACCGATCCATTTTGTGAACGATCAATAGCTACAAAAGGAACTCAAACCTCCGGAGCTTTGGGGAACGGCCCTAGGATATCGAGACCCCAGGTCGCAAAAGGCCAAGAAAGAGGTATCGTTTGTAATGCTTGAGCTGGTTGGTGTATTTGCCTGTTATGAAACTGGCATTGGACACACTTTTTAACCAACTCTTTAGCATCGTACAGGGCTATTGGCCAATAGAAACCTTGTTGAAAGGCCTTACCGACCAGCGTTCTGTAGGAAGCATGAGTTCCACAGATGCCACCGTGTATGTCGTTAAGGAGTGTTAATCCTTCACTCTACGGAATGCATCGCATGAGTACCCCTTGAGTACCTCATTTGTAGAGGACTTCCTCAACCAAAGTATACATTTTGGCTTTTCAGGATAAGCGATCTGCCTCGGGATCGTCTTCGGGTACGGAACCCTTCTGAAGATACTCGTAGATGGGAGCCATCTAGGTATCCTCGTATTCTAGAGAGGCCGTCTCAATAGGAGGTGTCTCTGGTTCTTCAACCAGGGACGGCTTGTGGAGTTGTTCCAAGAAGACTCCTTTTGGTACTACAGATCGGGAAGAAGCCATTCGAGCAAGCTGGTTTGCGAGGAAATTATCCTTTCGAGGGATGAATTGTGCCTCGAAACCGAAAAAATGCTTTTCTAGCTTACGTACTTCTGATAAGTACCGAGACATTGTAGGGTTAGAGCACTGGTACTCTTTCCCGACTTGATTCACGACTAGTTAAGAGTCTCCCCTCACGAGTAGTCGGCGAATCGAGAGCGCCTTCGCAGCTCGTATGCCAGCTAGCAAACCTTCGTATTCTGCCACGTTGTTAGTGGCCTAAAAGTTTAATTATATGGCATAATTTAAGGTCTCTCCGGTAGGAGATATCAGACCACCCCAAATTTCGAGCTACTTAAAGTAAGTGACTCGTCAGTACATCGCCCATCGGTCGTGGGAATCAGATCGGGATCCCGAATGTTCAGATTTGTCCATTCGGCGACAAAGTCTGCCAAGATCTGGGATTTAACGGTCGTTCGGGACACGAATGGAGGTCGAACTCCCAAGTTCGACCGACCATTTTGCCATGCGCCCCGCCGCTTCCCTATTTCGAGGATCGCTCCCAAGGAAGCTCGACGCATGCAGATTTTGTGCCCTCGAAATAATGCCGCAGCTTCTCAAGACATGAGGAGGGCATATAAAAGTTTTGGACCGAGGGTAACGCCCTTAGGCCCGTAAAACTTCACTAACGAGTAAACCGTCGCTGTATGCGCCACGCTTCTACGACCAAGATCTTCTTCTTCGCTGTGGCGTGGCAGCTAGGTAAATTAAGAGCGTCTCTTCTGGTCTCAGAGAAACCAAAATAGGAGCACTCGTAAGGTACCTCTTGACATCCTCAAAGGCAGCGTTTGCCTCGTTCGACCACTCAAAACCTTCGTGTTTCCTTAGAAGTTTAAAGAAAGGTAGTCCTTTTTCTCCTAGTTGTGTGATGAAACGACTTAAAGCCGCCATGCACCCAGTGAGTTTCTGGACTTCTTTCGTTGTGGTTGGCGGGCGCATTTGGAGAATGACCTTTATCTTTTCGGGATTTGCTTCGATTCCCCATATAGATACTAGGAAACCAAGCAATTTTCCTGAAGAGATTCCAAACACACACTTCTCATGATTGAGTTTTAAGCGGTGCTTTCTGAGGTTGTCGAATGTTTCTTATAGATCAGTGATATGATTAAATTTCTTAATGCTTTTAACGACTAGATCATCAACATAGGCCTCCAGATTTCGGCCTAGTTGAGATGAAAAAGTCGATTGCATCAAGCATTGAAAAGAAGCGCCAGTATTTTTTAGACCAAATGGCATTTTGATATAACAAAATATACCAAATGGTATAATGAATACGGTCTTTTCTTCATCGTCTAGACACATATTGATCTGGTGGTATCCAGAATATGCATCTAAAAAACTTAACATTTCACAACCTGCAGTAGAATCAACCAACTGATCGATACGAGGTAAAGGAAAATCATCTTTTGGACAAGCTTTATTAAGATCAGTGAAGTCTACGCACATATGCCATTTGCCGTTTGACTTCCTAACCATGACAGGGTTAGCCAACCACTCTGGGTGGTCGACTTCTCTTATAAAGCCTACTTTAAGTAGCTTATCCAATTCTGATTTAATAGCATCTCGTCGATCAGGGGCAAATCTCCGTAACTTTTGTTTTACGGGTACTTTGTCAGGCCGTAGAGCTAGCCTGTGCTCGATCACCTCCCTGGGGACTCTAGGCATGTCGGATGCTTGCCACACGAAGACATCTGCGTTAGCTCGGAGGAAGGTATGAGGGCGTCTTCCTACTTGGGGTCGGAAGTATCCCCGATGCGAACAGTCTTCGAGGGCTCCCCTGCGTCTAGAGGAACCTCTTTGACCTGGTCGTTCGGCTTTGGTGCAGCTTTAGGCTTCGACTTGCTAGTCGAAGGCTGACTTTCTTCTCGAGTTGGTATTTGACCAACCATCTCGAGGGAT
Organism: Phyllostachys edulis; assembly: GCA_036346405.1. Taxonomy (NCBI): domain Eukaryota; kingdom Viridiplantae; phylum Streptophyta; class Magnoliopsida; order Poales; family Poaceae; genus Phyllostachys; species Phyllostachys edulis. Next base: position 37,937,314 of record CM070547.1, on the reverse strand, counting down.
CGACGGTCGCAAGTGTACGCCATCTTCTTGTCACAATTAATTGTGATCACTCCTTTGGGACCTGACATCTTAAGACATTAATACCCGTAATGAGTAGCCATTAAGAATTTTGCCAAAGTTGGTCGTCTGAGTATGGTGTTATATGCCGTATCGAAGTCGACCACATCAAAGGAGACTTTCTCTGCCCTGAAATTACTTGGTGAACCAAATGTTAAAGGAAGAGAAACTTGGCCAATAGGTTTGGCCGAAGACCCCGGTACGATCCCATGAAAAGAGTATCGTACTAGTCTTACCTTTGTCCTGGGTACTTGCATCTCGTCCAGGGCATTCGTAAACAATATGTTTAATGAGCTGCCACCATCAACTAAAACTCGATTGACCCGACAATTGTTGATGGTGGGTTCGACCACGATCGGATATCAACCTGACTGAGTCGAAGGAATCGGGCAGTCACCCTTCTCGAAGGAGATGGTGACTTCCGACCACTTCAGAAAATTATTGATGAGGAGAGGATCTATGGAATTTACCTCACGTTCGGCAGCTTTAAGCTGTCGTTTTGATTCGTATGCTGATGATCCTCTGTAGATGTGCTTGACGGTATGTTACAGATCCTGGAATGGCATCTCCTCATCGTCATCTATCGACTTAGGACCATTTGTTTGTCCTACTTGTTCGAGAGTAGGAAGTGGTCCCTTGCCATTGTAGTAGTCCTCAAGTTTTCGTTGGAAGACTCGGCAGTTGCGAAGGTCATGTCCTACCTTTTTATGGAAAGGACACCACCTAGGCTTGTCGTTCTTCTGATCAGGGCGCTTACCTTCGCCTTGGTCGGAGTACGGCTTGGGGGTTCGTGGCTCTTTATCGTTTACAGCCAAGACCTCCTTGGAACCACTGGTTTGGGGTTTTTGACCCTTCGCCTTGTTCTTGGATTTCTTTGCTTTCTTATCCTTCTTCTTACCAACTTCGCCTGGCTCTTGGGAGGTATTGTCTTCTCGATCGATTGTGTTGTTCCACTCGACCGCCTCAGAGGCGGTCGCATATCGATCGGCCATCTCAAAGAGCTCGGCGACAGTAATAGGAGGATTCAAAGCGATATCTTCTGTTATCCTTCTACTACAGACTTCTTGCTTGAAAGCCCTGATAATAGATAAGTCAGAAACTTCCGGAATTGAATTACGAACCTGACTAAAGCGCTTGATGAATTGGCGCAAGGTTTCGTGGTCGTTCTATCTCATCCGGTGCAAGTCGTCCTCCTTCCCAGGGCGATTGTATGTGCCTTGGAAGTTTGCCAGTAGAAGGTCACAGAGGTGTTGCCAAGAATAGATCAACTCGAGTGGTTGGTTTAGCAACCACGATCGAGCGCACCCTTCGAGCACGCTTGGAAGGTAATTCGCCATTACATGCTCTCTCCTCTTGCCGCTTCTGGACAATTTGTTGTATAAATTTGAAGGAACTCGAGGGGATTTTGGGATCCATCGAACTTCTCCATGTTCACTGGTCGAAAATGGGGTGGCCAGCGAACAGCTTGAAGGTCAGGCAAAAATACCCGACATCCGGTAATAACTTCTTAATGCTTTCTTTGTAGGAAAGAAGGGTTGATATCACCAGGTGGTCGTATTCGACGATACCCAGTAACATGTTGACCCGACCTGTAGTAGGTTTCGGTCCTACGAGAGGAATACTCCTCGTATTCCATCTGCTACTGCAGATTTCCATGTTGAAGTGGTGAATGATCACCTCTCCGAGGGGCTTATTGATCATCAGTCGTTCTAAAAACATTTCTCCGAGTAGAAGATCGATGCGGCTTGTCGCAGCGTCGATTTCTACGCGGTGACATGTTTGATCGACTGGTAGCTGAAGAAGTCGTGTGGCTACGACTTCCTGAATGATGTCGGCGAGGTGCTTCCAGTTTTGCCATCGTGTTCCGAAGCCTTTGTGCGATCTCTTCGACGAAGAGGTCGTAGCCTGGCGCTCGGGCAAGCTCTCGAGTAGGGTTCTCAAGCAAGTCGTTGATGTGCTAGAGCTCTTGAGCTTCCTCTGATTGAAATTGGATGCGCCTAGGCAGATTTTTTCTGGGCTGCAATCTTCTTCCATCGAATAGCCTCAAGATCTTCCATATCAGATCCTTGAGACTTTCTCAATGGAATGCGGTATGTCGAGGATTTCCCTCGCACTCATCAAAGTGTTGGTTCTGTCCGTCACCGGTGGTGTTCTTGCCATTGCCACGAGGGGGCGCAGTGCGTGATCTTCGGGGAGTGTTCTTAGCTCGGTCTCTAGAAGAGTGACCTTGATCTAAGGGAAGGACGAAGACCTCCTGTTGATGATTCTCACTTGCGCTCGAGGCCTCCCTACTTAAGGAGTAGTCGAGACACACCATCTGGCGACTTGGAGTAACCCCCTCCAGGAAGGGGAACTCTGGGTTATAACCGTCTCCATCCGCAGGTGTGACCTGTGGAGAGATGGTTGAATTTGTAGGAAAAACATGCTTGACCCCGCTCTCTCTGGAGTTATCCGGAGAGAGAGGACCACCAGATGCTAGTGAAGCCCTGGAATTGTGGTTTCCAGAACTTGTCTCACCAGGTCGGACCGCCTTAGGGGGACTTGAACACTTGGAGGAAAAACTCTCATCGTGTTGTGAGCCCGCCAGGGTGTAGTCCTGATTGTGGTCTGATTGACCCTTGTCCTTTGAGAGAATTGATTCCTCTGTTGGACGTATTGTTGTGGGGGATAAAGATCCCTCCTCAACTCCATCAGTGGCATGGTCTCCGGGATCTGCAGAAAAATCTCTGGAGGCAGCAATACCATTGGATGAGATGATACTTGGTTCGTAATCGAAACCGGCATCCATGTCGACGTCTGCGTAATCGGCCAAGTCAAACCAGTTCTCCTCGTTCCATTCTCCTACCATGAGCGCATGAGATTTGGAAAAAAAGAGTATGTTGACAAGAGATTACTGGAAGATCCCCTCGGTCGGCGCCAACTATCGGTGTTTCAGAACCGATCTTACGTAAAGATTGTTTGATTCGGGGGGTCTCCTAGAATGGAATCACGCAGAGAGATTGACACGGGTATTTTTATACAGGTTCAGGCCTTCTCCAGAGAGAATAACAACCCTACTCCTGTGTGTGTATGGTATTGAGTGTATCTCGTACAATCGGGAGAAAAGACTAAGACTATTACAGAAGATAGTGCCTGTCTTGCTGTGTTCTCCGATTGCCCGTCTCCTTCCTCTCTGATCGCTGCCTTTATATAGTCGTGAAGGATTAGCCATTTTCCCCTGTTGAAGAGACGCCTCATCAGATCCAGTAATGGGCGCCTGTTGGCAGTAATCACTAGGGTGTTAACTCCTCCACGCCGCTTTGGCAGTTACTTGTCAGAGATAATGGGGTATTACGTGCTATTACTTCGTAGAGTAACAGCGTATGCTGACTGCTTGAATTCCTTAATTAATTGGACCCACTCACCTGTAGGTTTTATTGATCATAAGGTAGTCGTATTTACACGGTCGAGAAAAGCTTACGACTATGAGATAGTCGTAGAATAACTTACGACTATGAGGTAGTCATAGAATAACTTACGACTATGGGGGTGGTCGTAGAAGAACTTACGACCACTTGGTAGGCTTCTCCCTTGTAAAAATAAGGGGTATACCTAGGGACCATATGACATCATTTTTACCCATAATAGGAATTACAGATAAAAGATAAAATGAGGATTATTAGATCCTCGTCAATACCCTATCCTGGGTTGTTACAATCTCTACTTATACCGCATATGGCATGGACCCACATTACCCTAGACTTCATTGAAGGGTTACCCAAATCTGAGGACAAGGATGTGATAATAGTGGTAGTGGATAGGTTTACCAAATATGCTTACTTCCTATCTCTGAAACACCCCTACAACGTCCAACTGGTGGTAGACCTCTTTCTTGAACATATTTACAAACTCCAAGGTTTACCCATTGTGATTATATCTGATAGAGACAGAATATTCACAAGTAATTTGTGGCAAGAACTATTCAAGGCCCTTGGGGTGAGATTAAGGTTGAGCAGTGCTGATCACCACCAAACGGATGGGCAAACCGAGAGGGTTAACCAATGCCTAGAAAATTACTTGAGACGCATGACCTTTGCTAGCCCAAGAAGATGGCATTCATGGTTGTCACAAGCTGAGTGGTGGTATAACACCTCATTTCATACATCCTTGAAGATGACCCCTTTTGAAGCATTATACGGGATGAAGCCACCACTGATCACTGAATCTATCCTACCTCAAGTAGCAACCGAAGAGGCCAGGGGCTTGTTATAGAAGAGGATGACTGCTTTTGAAGCTATAAAAGCCAATTTGGAAACTGCAAGCTCTAGGATGAAGTTTTTTGCTGACAAGCACAGAACCGAAAGAACCCTTGAGGTTGGGGATATGGTATATCTTAAGATGCAACCATATAGGCATAATGCTTTGGGATTGCACAAAACTCTGAAGCTACATTCCAAATTCTATGGACCATATCGGGTGTTGGAGAAAATTGGAAATGCCTCTTACAAACTGCTGCTACCTAAGGGATGTCAAATCCATCCAGTGTTCCATGTCAGTTAATTGAAGAAGCATGTGGGGTCCAAGGTTATTCCCAACAAAGAACTGCCTCTGGTGGATGCTGAAGGGCTTGTATTGTTTGAACCGGCAATAATCTTGGAAAGAAGAGTAGTTCTAAGGAATAATGAACCAGTGGTTCAATGGAAGATTCTATGGGCAAATCTACCTCAAGAAGTAGCTACATGGGAGGATGCTAACTTTATCTCACGAGTTTTCCCACATTTTCATCCTTGAGGACAAGGATCTCAAGGGAGGGGCATTGTCAGATCTTGAAGTTTCAGAATTCAGATTTGAGAGCATCAGAGACATTTCAGTTAAGGGACAGTCAGGATGAAGCGGTACCTCTTCGTTAAAGAGATCCAGTGGCATGCCAGGAAGGTGCAGTGATGACGATTCGACGGCTAGGATCGCTAGATAACATTTCGGCTGCATCTGACGGTGGAAGACGTTGGCTGTTACTGTTTTGCGTTTTGCTTTACCGTTTACTATTTACCGTAAGAAACAGTTGGTCGGGAGCTAGCGATGCTGAGAAGCATAAGTGCGCCGCCTCTCTATAATGAAAGGATATGGATTGTAAACCCTAGTTCATATTATCGCTTTTACTTTCCTCTTTAGAACTTCAGTTGTATTTCATTGCTTCTCTCAATATACACACTGAAGAAATCCCCAAAATAGTTCTCTGAATATTGTCAGTTTCTATCCATGTCAATTCGGGTCCTGACAATCTCCCTCTCATCTGTGCCCGATTCCAATCTGTCGCGTCAAGGTGGCCGGCCCACCGAAGGTGCAATTGTTGCATTGAAACTGGTATGCTTTTACTTCATATCACCTATACTTGGTGGCAATTGGAATGAAACAATGAGAAAATGATTGACGATTTATACTTTCCTGTTTGCTATGCTTTGTGGAATTAGTCACTGTTGCCAATAAATAGTACATAGTTGATGAGGTTTCCTAAACAGATTCTAAATATGGGCTATATGAAACTTCAGTGTCCCAGAAAGATCCCTGAGGAACCTGATGCTTCTTGTTTCTTATTTGACTTCAGATCTGCCTGCATACTCACCTGTGAAGGCATGCCCTACATGATTGATGAAATATCTTGTTTGAAGCAAATTAAAGAATACTTGATGAGTATAGCAAGAGGATCGATATGTTTTACAGAATGTCATATACCATTTGCCTGATCCTACTTTTTTCTTATGTAAAATTGTCGTGTTTGAAACAAAAATGAACTTTGCTTGGAGGCCTTATCTTGAGGAAAAAGACTAATGGCATCGATTTATTTCAGGACAAGCTTTAAGAATACTGTCTTTTGAGCAAACAAAATGTAAGCCTTGAATCAGAATCATGTGGTCAGATATGCACCCTACATGTAACCAGATTTTATAATGATTTATTTCTTGATAATTTGTTTACCAATTATCAAAAATTTCAGGAAGAAGACAACGCCGAGGTAGTAGGTACGGAAGAGGATGGTGATGATGATATGCCTAACCTTGAGTCTCTTAATTATGATGATCTTGATAGTGTTTCAAAGCTGCAGAAGACATAGCATTATAGTGACATAATGCAAGTAAGTGATCAAACTCTTAAAATCCACATTTTCTTTGGAAATAAAACACACACATATCCCTCCTCCTGCGACAGCGTGCATATCCGACTTGCCTGCCATATGGAAAAACTTTTTCAATGTGGTTAGAGGAAACATGGGCAATTTCTCAATTTTACTATGGCTGATGCCAAAAATATGATCCTGTTAAATTTGTTTAGGCCACAAAAGGTATCCTCCCACCCCATGCATGACAATAGACAGTTTCATTTGTGATTTGTTTCTTTGCAGAAAGTTGAAGATGCACTTCAGAAAGGCACAAAATTCTCCAATCAAAGGTCCATTCTGGAGGAGGATCCAGAGTACCAGCTTATTGTCAATTGCAATGCATTATTAGTGGAATTTGAGAATGAGATCATTATAATCCATAACTTCATACGGGACAAGAATAGGCTGAAGTTTCCTGAACTGGAATGGAATCCCTTGTTCACCATCCAATTGATTATGCCCGTGTTGTCAAGAAGATTGGAAATGAGATGGATTTAGCGCTTGTAGATTTGGAAGGGCTTTTACCTTTGGCAATTATAATTGTGGTTTCAGTGATAGCATCAATAACAAGTGGTGTGGTTTCAGTGATAGCATCAATAACAAGTGGGAAGCCTCTTTCTAAGGAGAATTTGGAAAAAAACCATTGAAGCGTGTGACAGAGCCCTTACTCTTGATGCTGCCAAGAAGAAAGTACTTGATTTTGTAGAGAGCAGAATGGGTTATATTGCACCAAACCTTTCTGCCGTTCTTGGTAGTGTTGTTGCCTCGAAACTGATGGGAACTGCTGGTGGTTTGGGAGCACTTACAAAAATGTCTGCCTGTAATGTTCAGTTACTTGGTGCAAAGAAGAAAAATCTAGCTGGATTTTCTACGGCCACATCTCAGTTTTGTGTTGGCTATCTTGAACAAACTGAAGTATTTCAGAGCACCCTTCTAGCTCTGAGGACTCGTGCTTGCAGACTTATAGCTGCAAAGTCAACTCTAGCAGCAAGGATTTATTCAATTAGAGGTGATTCGACTAGAAAAGTTGGGCGAAACTTGTTAGAAGAAATTCGTAAGAAGATTGAGAAGTGGCAAGAACCACCTCCTGCAAAGCTTCCAAAACCACTTCCTGTACCGGACTCTGAGCCTAAAAAGAAGAGAGGGGGCTGTCGGAAAATACATATTGAACAATCTCATGTTTAAATTTGTGTTGAACTACTTGTTAATTTGTCTTATATGCCAAATTTTGATTCATCATATGTACAGTATGGTATATATTGTCACAAACTTGGGAACTTGATTCTGCAGATATGCACAGACTGATATGATGAAGCTTGCAAACCGAATACGGTTTGGGGTACTAGAGGAGAGCTCATTAGGTCAGTATTGATATGACGATTTGAATAACATTTTGCCTGTTAGTTTCACCATGCCTTAAAATGGAAATCATTTACCTTTTTGACATAATCGCGTCTTGCTATCATCAGGTGATGGCTTGGGGGAAGGCTATGGCATGCTCGGACAGGTAGGAAGTGGGAAGCTACGTGTCTCAGCTATGCAAAGCAAACTTGCTGCCAAAGTTGCCAAAAAGTATGTTGTTTTGTTTTTTTCTGTAGTATGCTATTTTGCTTCATTTTGATTCCGATGGACATTAATGTGCTGGACATTCTGTCCAATTGCCTTCTGTTCTACCACACAATTGTTTCAAGTGGAGTTGTATCCAACCAAAACTTGCTGAAAAAGCTTTTTGATTCTTTCCTATTACATTGTTAGTCTAGATTTGAACAAATGCTTTGTGCTTGGGTAACTTTTTCCAGTGCGTGTGAACTTTGATTGAACACCCAATTTGGTATGATTATAAATAGGGAAGCTTGTTTCGTGCAATCTACTTTGTGCTTGGATCAATTGTGTACCCTCATTTCTTCATGATTTTATTCCCAAAGATTATATGACTGCTTGTAACTAATAAAAGTTAGCTCATGCTTTGATTTAAAAAGATCGATTTTTAAGTAATTCATCTCCAGAGATTCCAATTCTCTATAGGTCTAGGCTTCAAGTATTTTACTGGATGTTTTATACCAAGAAGTACAATTGGCAATGGATCAAGACGTCCCCTGAAACAATCTGTACAAGATCATGTGAGTGAGCACTAATGACTGGAATAGCTTAAAAAAATAGTTGTCTCAGGTTTTAGAGCACTACTATGTTTTTTTTGTTATCAATAGCAACTCATGGGCATTTAAGACGAGAATTGTATGCAACACGTACCAAAGTTTCATCTTTTTCTAGTTTTTCTCATCATGTTTTTGTTGCTTGCTGATTTTTGGATTGGTGGGCATGGGCTATATGAAACTTCAGTGTCCAAAACAAAATGTGCAAGTTGTCGATTAATCTGAGTATTGTGTGCAGCATGTACAAAAGTTTCATCTTTTTCTTGTTTTTCTCTTCGTCTTTTGTTGATTGCTGATTTCTGGATTGGTGGTCATGGGCTACAAAAGTTTCACATTGAAAGATTTGCTGCTAGTAGGAAGAGGCTCAACTTGGTACTACTGAATGAGCAGGTAATGCTGAATTGCTAATGCATATCTTTGTCATGTGTTTATTAGATGGTAATAAATCCTATAGTACATACCAGATATTGTAACAATTTCTTTGAGCTGCTACAATTAATATACATAAAGTGATGTAAAACTTCAGTTGAACAAGTCCTCATTTATGTAAAAAAATGTATGGGCATGGACGGTAGTAAATTTATGGAGCTTTCGAAATTAATAAGAAAGCGGTTGTTTTGTGTAATCCTGGGAGGGTGTTTTTGTGTCTAGGATTGTTGAGCTTGTTGGTTCTAAAGAAATGCTTGTCTCGTGGATGACTGCAATCTATAAGAAATGTTTTTTTTATAGCAATGTAGTTAAGCATGGCGGCGGAGGTGTGACGTAGGTCACATCGGAGCACGGTTGAGCATTGCGGGTAGTGGGGGAGCGAGGGCATGTCGCAGGCTGAGCATAGTGATGACAATCAATGCAGGCCAAGCAACGTACCTAAGGTACCACCAAAGGTAAATAATTCAGAAGAAGACGGGAGAGATAGGAATTGTAGAGAGCCCCCTGTTCTTACCATTTTTTTGCCTTTCACTTGGTAGGATGTATACCTCCTACGGCGTCTGGAAGAGGAGGTGAAGAAGGTAGCGTCGGGAGTGTAGAATCAATGAGGGAGAGCGAGATGTCTATGGCGGAATCGCCGACGACACCATTGGAGCTCGAGGAGCGGAGGCGGCGGTCTTGCCCGTCCTCTTGTCGCCGGGGATCGCCGAGTTTGGCAGCGACACTGGGGATTTGGGATTGGTGGTGGGGAGGCGGTGGAGAAGGGGGTGTCGGTAGTGGAGAATTGGTGAGGTAAAGCGAGATGGGATTGGAGGAGTCGCCGATGACGCGACTGGAGACCAAGGAAGGGAGGCGACGATCTTGCCCATCGTCTTATCACTAGAGATCACCGACTTTAGCGGCGGCGTTGCGGATTTGTGATTGGTGGGTGGTGGCGGGGAAGTGATGGATAGCAATCCCTTGATGGGAAGGAACGAGGAGGTTAGGTGGTGGAGATTGCTCGGGAGATGGGGATGGAACGGGCAGTGGGGAGGTGGTGGAGATTGTTGGGGATCAACCGCTGACGAAGGGGGGAGAAGGGGAAGAAAGCTGAGTTTTTTTGGTCAATATTTGATGAATATAATCATGAGTTGTTCCGTAGCAACACATGGACACCCTACTAGTAAGAAATAAAAAACGTAGTGGAGGAAAGGTAGAATTCCTATTGGAATTTTGAAATCTAACCCTACAATCTAAAGAGTATAATAGGGAAAAATGGATTCTAATCGTATAGAATTTCCACACACATCTTATGTTCCAATTAAGGCCCTATACACACATCTTATGTTCCAATTAAGGCCCTAGTGCCGACAAGGACGCATGAAAATAGTTCTACCGCACTCGGTGCCATAGAAGCTTATGTAGCACCACCTCTACGAGCGTGGCACGTGGTAGTGTCGATCTCAAAGCACGGTATTCTTCCTACTCACTTTCTTCAAGCCTCGTACCAGAGATTTGCTGCCATTGGGAGTTGGGACTCACCACTGCCACCAACGTTGTTGTTAACATCTAAGCCTTGTTGGTCGTCACACAGTCTGACAATGGGATGAAGATCAGGGAGTTGCTGGACCGCTTGCCCTAACTGCCCTTGCCAAGAAATGAAATAATTTGTGGGTCCCATGGTGCATTGCCATTTTGTTTGAATAGTATGTGTTTCTTAAGAACAATAACCTTTCCTATGGGTTTGAAAAGGCAAATGAGTCATGAAACTAAAAGCTTTTGCTGGTTGATCGCCTCAATACCAAGGATATGCTGAGCAAGTATTCTTTGCCATACTCTTCTTTAGTTTTTACATAGAAACCGTTAGCACGAATATCCTTAAGAGTTCTAGTCGATTCTAGGTATAACAAGACTTCTTTAATGGCCAAAGTAGAGCTCACCGGGAGTATAATTGTGTCCCTTCCTGAGACTATTATACAAGCATCGCTGCCCGCGATTGTCATAAGACTACCAGCATTCTTGCTGATTGACTGAAAGGATTTCTTCTCTCTCAAGATGGTATTCTTCCTCCATAGGGCGCCACACACGTTCTGATACTTCAAATATCAGAACATAACTTGCTATTATAAATACGAAAAAATAAGCCTTACATGACTCATCATAAGAATTTAATGCTTGGTTCTCCTAGAGCTGACAACCATTATTCAAAGTTCCATCACAACTATAAACTGCAAGTGGCTATAAAAATATCTAGGTGCGATGTGTGCACTAGATCCAATCAGCGAAATATTCAGAAACTTCTGCCTCAATCTGCTCCATGGCGATCTTCTCCTATTGGGCAACTATGGCTGCGGCCGCTGCAATATCCAAAGGATGAGTGATGGGGGCTACTACTGGGCTGTCCATATTCATAAGTGCAACTAATGGCTGTGGATCCTCCGTGCCTGCAATGGCGAGGTGTGCCTCATGCTGTCCTTTGTCCTTCTTCTTAAACTGGAAAGCATCAATAATGTGCGACCCACGACCTTAACCTTCTTGCTCTTCTCCTTTGTGAGAGGCTTCCTCACTTTGTAGCTACTCGCATTGGCTTTATGGCCAACATTGCTACTAGGCGGCTGTGAGATGTAGTTCTTCCTTAGAACATCTTCTTGAGCTTCCGCAACTTGCATGATGTCAATCAATTTGACATGCTCCTTGTAGCCGTCTTGACAATAGTTGCGTGAAAGGTAGAGCGAGTCTTCTCAATCTTCTGCTCATCTATGATTATCTTACCATAGAGTTGAAGACTGGTACAAATTCTGGACATGCTGGGCCAGCTCTTTGAACTCCTGGTTCGTGATGCGAGTCATCTATATATTCATGCAAAGAGTTCATAAGATTACTGCTGGTAATTTACATAAAATAGTTGCAAAATTCTTATAATGCTCTTCGAACTCCCAGTTCGTGACCCTGTATTTTTCTATGCATTTTTTTATGATTCACTACTATTTTCAGTGATTAAAAGTAATATAAACAATCACAGATAATCAAAACAGCAATACAATATATAAATTGCATAGAAATAATAATAACAAAGTTAAACATGCTTCAAATGCTCAAAACGATTCAAAATTTGAATTCTCGAGGCCCTTTTCTGCTGGAATATGAAATTTCGGTGAATTCTGCAATTTTCAGGGGCTAAACCGCTAAATTTCAATTCTAAGAAATTTTCGCACACTTTTTCAATTTCTGAGGGGTTTTAGACCCGAACTTACGTAATGATTGTTTGATTCGGGGGTTCCTCTAGGCTCAAAATCACACAGAGATGGAGATACAGGGATTTTTATACAGGTTCAGGCCTTCTCCTGGGAGAATAACAACCCTACTCCTGTGTGTATGTATTGAGTATGCTGGATTACAAAGTGGGATCAAAGACTAGAGTATCGTGCTTCTAATCTTCTGTTGCCCGTCTAATGCTCTGTGTTTTTTTCTCCTTTTTTTTTTGCCCTGTTGATCCTTGCCTTTTATATCATCCATGGAGTGCACTGTTGGATCTTCGGAATAAAAGTCTCCTTGAAGTACCAGATCGTGGAGCTGTTTCCGGGAGTTAATGCGGGGGTCTTAACGTCCCCACGTCGCTAGGCAATTATCATCATAACAAAGGGGTTATGTCGTGTTGTTATTCCGGGAAATAACAGCGTAATTGATTACTCATATCATAGGATACGGTACGTGATGTTCCTTTATCGGCTAGGCCCACATGTCTGTGAGTCTCGTCGACTGAGGACTGGTCGTAGAAAGGCTTACGACCAGTTGGTGGTCGTAGAAAAGCCTACGACCACGGACCAATCGTAGTAGAGCTTACGATTATGGGATAGTTGTAGGAGGGCTTACGACTATGGGGTAGTCGCAGGAAGACCCACGACTACAGGATGGTCGTAGAAGGACTTACGACCTATAGTTTCTCCCTTAAGAATATTAAGGGGTATATATGAAAGTTATATGACGTCATTAATACCTATATTATGAATTATAGATATATAATAAAATAAGGATTGTTATATCCACGTCACCGGGCCACCCCTTTTTCGACCCAGTTTTTGGGCCATGTCCCTCACGGCCCATTCGGCCTCTCCCCGGCCCATAACGCCGATCGGCCCATGGAAGAGGTGGTGGCTAGGGTTAAAAACCCTAGCCACCCGAGCCTTTGTGGCCTGTGCGGCGGCATGGGAGCGCGACGACGTCTGTGCAATGGTGCGGGGGCTCAGCGACGGAGGCGACACCCGTGTAGTGGCGCCCGTGCGGAGGTGGCAATGGCGGCGCCTGGTCATGGTGACGTGGCCGCCTTTTAGCGTGCAGGCGGCGACGCATCGAGTGGCTTTGGGCACCTGGCTGGTCGGTCATGGCGGCGCATTGGGCGGCTTCAGGCACGCACCTGCATGCCTTTCCATTCCACGTCAAGTACTAGTTCGATCCATGCATGTTAAGTGAACGTGATCAGTAGGCAGTAGCTTCAAGAAACTGCGTGCGCAAATGCTAAATACACGTAAAGATCACGTATTTTTCGGCGAACATGCTGCGCGCGCACCGTCCTCTGTTCATGCTGCTGTGCAACCCCGTATCAGCCTGCCTTGCAATTGCCGGCTGCAGGGCTTCACGCGTGTGGTAGCATGCGGGCTGCCTCGGGCGGCTCGGCAGGGAACCCGTGCAGGGACGGCGCTAACTTCGGGCGGTGCGGCTTCGGCGTGCGGCCGCATGCGGGAGGCTACGGGCGGTTCCAGGCCGGCGACGAGCATGTGTGGCGTGCGGTGGCAACACGACCACGTGTGGGTGGCCGGCGGCGCGTAGTGCGGCCTCGAGCTGATGGCCACATGGAATTTTTTGCCTTTACTGTTCATGCAAGAATTGTGCAATCATCATCTACTATTTTTATGTAATATACTATTTTCATGTAATCTACCGATCGGCTTGGCTGGCGACTTCAAGTCGGCTCGCAGTAGATTAGTGCGGATTTGCAATCTACAATCCATAGTGCAATCGACATCTACTCCTTCATGCAATCTACCGATCGGCATTGTACCGGCGACTTCAAGTCGGCTCGCGGTAGATTAGAGCGGATTTGCACTGTAGGAAAAAAAAATCTAGAAAGCCAAATTTGCGGAATTGAAAGCGATCTAGAAGAGTGATTCGATCTACGAGCGTCGTGCTACGACGGTTACCTTTCGATCAGAGTAGAGTAGGCCTAGAGGTAGGCCGGAGTCGATCGTGCTGATAACATGTTGAGGAATCGTCGCTAGCGAGTCTAGTCCAATCGATCACCTCGTAGACAAGCGTAGAATCATATCAAATAATGCAAGAACAAATAGTAGATTGAACACACAGAGAGACAAAGGTGTATGGGGTATTCTTCTTCTTTATTCTTTCTTCAAGTGATCAGCCTTTTACAATGACTAGCATCCCCTATTTATAGTCTAGAGACCCTGCTAGGGTTTGGATTGCATGTCCACCTGTGGACCAATTGCTAGGCCAAGCCATGGTTTCCCAACACAGATGATAGACTCACCACCACTATTAAATCCTTTTATAACAGTAGAGATAGTGCGCCAGATGTTTGTTTATGTATGCAAAACATGCTGAGCTCACGCTTCTCTCCTAAGCAATAGCGTTTAAAAAAAGTGGACCATCATTCGTCGCAAAAAAGTGCTAACGTGCTCTCTTTAATAGGACGTAATTTTTTTTTCATGTAATTGTCTCTTTTATATTGTTCATATGGGCTAGGCCAATGTATTGGGCCACGGAAAAGGCTTGTCCATAATCGATAGTACATTTTTTGAAACTCCTTCGGCTACTAATTTCTTGTGCGTCCTCCCAGACTTCGAAATGGTGTACCTGTTTCGTCCGTGGGCTAGTCGATCTGTCCATTGCTCCATTCCCACGGGCTCGGTCTAACTACATTGAACTAGGTCTGCAGTTCTGCACGTGAAGTTAAAAGAGGATACATGTGTTCTGTTAGGCAAGACTCCTACTCTTAGCTTCTTAGTTAGAGTAGGTAGAGTCATGTCAAACAGAGTAACTTCACAAAATTTTTGAAGTTGTAGCAACCAGGAGCGGAGCAACAAAGCGAAATGCTCGTAGAAGTTGAGAGAAGTTTTAGAGTAGGTGGAATCTTGCTCTAAGTGGAGAGCTGCGAGCCAACAAAGCGAAATGCTCATAGAAGTTGAGAGAAATTACCCGCAAAATACACCTCCACTACACCCCTACGCACCTGGCACCCCCTTCTCCCCTCACGTGTTTCTCCTGATTCCCAAATCCCCGTCCCAAAGAAAACCATAGAGAGGCAGCGACAACAAGGGCCACGGGCGTCCTCGTCTTCTCCTCGTCCTCCACTTTTATTTTCCTTGTGTGGCTTTGAATGTTCGCATGCTGAGATAACTTGGATGGTGTTAATTTATCGTTGGTTTTGAATTTCAAGGCGGAGGGTATTTAGAACCTTTGTTATGAACTTCATATGATTATATGTTTTATTTTAAAAAAAACTGATTGTGGGCGAAACAGATGGCACAACGTGGCAAAAAAAAATTAAAATTAAAATAAAAGAACCATACGACTAAAATCAACTTACTAAACTGTTATAAGTTATGTAATACGAACAAAGAAAGATTATAAGTCACAAAACGAGGGTAGTGTGATTTTTTTACAAACATCCTTCTCATTCCTAGAGCTGGAATTAACTTTCTAACTAAACACCTCATCAGACTACTCCAACTTCTCGTAAAAGTGGATTTAGGAATGAAGTTGGAGTTAGGGCTACCAAAACTTGGAGCAGAGCCACGTCTACATGGCAGGATGGTATTATTTGGTAAAATTAGATATATGCCACTTTAAAATATAACAATTAGAAAAATGACGTCTAGTTTCTTAATACGAGAAATATGCCACTCTAGTTTCATGTTACTTTCGAAAATGCCACTTTCCCTTATTTTCCATTCTTTTATCCCATTTTCCTTCATGTAAACTACCAATTTTTCCCTTTCGTTGCTGGATCAAATCAAACTTGTACTTGACCCCAACCCTAGCTCCTATGTCCACCCGCCTGGTCGTCGGCGTGGTGGCTTCGCCCACCCTTGCCCCATATGCGTGCGCCCTCCCCTGTACCACGTCCTCGCCGCCACTCTGCCTGGTTGCATCGTTGCCGCCACTCCCATCTGAGTGGTCACTGCCATGCCCTGAAGTCACCGACCGGAGCAACATCGAAGGATGCAGCGTGATGCGCGGAGTTGGGAGAGGTTGCAGGACCAATCCTCGATGGTTGCAACCAATGCATTTTGATTCATATTCAGATACTATTGGTGTGAGTAATAGTAGTGTTAATGGCTGTGTTTACATGCAACGGTGAAGTCAAATGGCATAGTAGAATCTTTACATGAGAAGCTCGTCCTCGCTGCCTAGTGAATGGTGTTCTTATGGTTCTGGTAATTGTAATTCTGATTGCTATGTTGTGAAGTTGTCATCATGTATAAGTGTTTTGTGTGCTGTGAAACTATGGCCTACAATGTATTAACTGATTGGTGTTTTGAACAATGTGAGAAATCAATGGAAATCACTAATTAGTACTAACTTCTGGAGCATTTGTCACATGCACAAGTGGTTCTGAAATATGCAATGATCTTGTGAATTCCTATCTGTTGACGCCAAAAATCAACACGCAAGGTCGCAGATAACCAGATTGCTTCACTTACGTAGAAGCGCACGACTATTTTTCGAGCAAACTAGCAAAGGGGATAATTCGCCAATCACGACGAAGAACCACAGCGCATAACACCTAGGCGGAGCTAGCCGTGGTGTTAAGGCGACGGCGATGTCCTGACAAGGTCTTTGGACCTGGCCAGGGAAGCAGAAAAGATTGGAAAAAAGGACGAGACTACAGGGAAACTACGGTCGAAAAAATAGTAGATGCAAATTGTATTGATCGATTGGTGATGATTTCAATCAGCCATGACCCTCTTCTATTTAAAGGGCGGCAGGTTTTAGCCGTAAGAGATTAGGACTCCTAACCCGAACAAGATTTACAGATATGATTCGGTTTTACCATCTGATTTCCAGACTTTCCATAACTGATAAATCTTTCCAATTTAAACACGCAAGTTTCCTTGATGAAGTCTTCGTGGAAGGTCCTGAGGCCTTTGCGGGAAGTCCTGATGAAAACCGCACAGGATCTCCGGAAGATGTCTTGAACGGCCCTGATGAAACTGCATAATACTCCTGAGGAGATCTTGGATGGCTCCGATGAAAATACGTGAACACTCCTGAGGAGGTCTTGGACGGCTCTGATGAAGCCACGTAACGCTCCTAAGGAGATCTTGGACGGCCCTGATGAAAATGCGTGGACGCCCTTGAGGAAATCCTGAGCGATCCTGATGAAGCCGCAAAGTGCTTCTAAGGAGGTCTTGGGCAGCTCTGATGAAGCCACGTAATATTCCCGGGGAGATCCTGAACAGCCTTGATGAAGCCGCGTAGCGCTCTTGAGGAGATCTTGAACGGTCCTGATGAAGCCGCGTAACGCTCTTGAAGAGGTCTTGGGCAGCTCTGATGAAACCACAAGCGCTCTTAAGGAAGTTCTGAAAGGCTGTGATGAAGCCGCGTAGCGCTTCTGAGGAGGTCTTCAGCGGCCCTGATGAAGGCGCGCAAGCGCTCCTGAAGAGGTCCTGGATGGCCCTCATGAAGCCACGTAGCACTTCCGAGGAGGTCCTAAGCGGTCCTGATGGAGGCGCGCAAGTGATCCTGAGGAGGTCCTGGACGACTCTGATGAAACCGCGTAGCGCTCCTGAGGAGGTCTTGAGCGGCCCTGATGAAGACGCGCAAGCGCTCCTGAAGAGGTCCTGGACGGCCCTGATGAAGCCGCGTAGCACTCCCGAGGAGGTCCTGAGCGGTCCTGATGAACCGTGTAGCACTCCAGAGGAGGTCCTGAACGGCCTTGATGAAGACGCATAGCACTCCAGAGGAGGTCCTGAGTGGTCCTGATGAAGGCACACGAGCGTACCTGGGAAGGTCTTGGGCGGCTCTAATGAAGCCGCGTGAACGCTCCTGAGGAGGTCCTGAACGGCCCTGATGAAGCCACGTAGCGCTTCTAAGGAGGTCTTGAGCGACCCTGATGAAGGCGCACGAGTGCTCCTGAGGAGGTCTTGAACGGCCCTGATGAAGCCGCGTAGCGCTCTTGAGGAGGTATTGAGCGGTCCTGATGAACCGTGTAGCACTCCAGAGGGGGTCCTGAACGGCCTTGATGAAGACGCGTAGCACTCCGGAGGAGGTCCTGAGCGGCCCTGATGAAGGCGCGTGAGCGTACCTAGGGAGGTTTTGGGTGGCTCTAATGAAGCCACGCAGCACTCCGGTGGAGGTCTTGAGCAGCCCTGATGAAGGGGTGCGAGCGCTCCTGAGGAGGACCTGGGCAATTCTGATGAAGCCACGCAGCACTCCTGAGGAGGTCTTGGCCGGTCCTGATGCGGCCACGTGAGCGCTCCTGGGGGAGGTTTTGGGCGGTCTTGATGAGGCCACGTGAATGCTCCTGGGATGTCTTGGGCGCGCTTTTCCTTGTCCTCACGACCTCCTGCTTTGCAAAGACCACCTCTTGGATGTTTTGTGAGGACCACCCTTTTGAACCAAGACCTCCTGTTTTACAAAGACCACCCTCTAGGTCCTCCTAGAAGATCTTTGTGGATGCTTTCCAGGACCACCCAGGACATTCTCTAGGACCTCCAAGGAGGACTTTTGAAAAGTTCGTTTAGGACCTCCCGGGCTGTTCACCGGAGTACCATAGCAAGGAGGTCTTCCAGTACTGTAGCGAGGAGATCTTCCGGTACTATAGCAAGGAGGTCTTCCAGCACTATAGCAATGTGGTCTTCCGAGTCTTTATGAGGTCGTTTTTGAAGCTATAACCTCCCAGGATGTCTTCGAAGAGGTCATCTAGGACTTCAGGAGGTCTTTGAGTTCATCCTACCTTCCGATTCAAAATCAAAATTAGTTGAATCAGCGGTAGCTTTAAATTCCTTGTCGTCAGACCAATCAGCATTGTAACGACCATTATAGATGCCAAATCTTGTCATCAACACATGCCCCCCTGTTTTTGGTAAACAAACATGTTTGCCATAAAACAATAATGTCTTCAATTGCTTTTCAGGACAATGACTAAACACCGGCCCTATGCATGCTTCTCAGGACGATGATAAACAACTCATCGGCCATGTGTGCCTCTTACGCATCTTGCCAAATACTCGGATAGTACTTTTTCAAGTACTTGCCATTGAGGGCTTTAGGCAGCTTGTCTCCCTTTAAACATTGCACCATATAAGAATTTCCAGGAACGATCTCTACCACCTTATATGGACCTTCCC
Source organism: Phyllostachys edulis (assembly GCA_036346405.1). Lineage (NCBI taxonomy): Eukaryota > Viridiplantae > Streptophyta > Magnoliopsida > Poales > Poaceae > Phyllostachys > Phyllostachys edulis. The sequence continues at coordinate 37,918,193 of CM070547.1, read as the reverse complement.
AACTCGGAGACCACTTCCCAAACTTATTATCTTTAAATCCAACAGGTAAAATCGTCTTCCAAACTAAGTCTCCTATTTGAAACGATTTTTCCTTCACTCTCTTATTGTAGGCCTTAGCTACCCTTAACTTATCCTTTTCAATCTCCCTCAAAGCTTTTAATCTCTCATCTGCAACTTCATCTATCCTATCCATCATCAAGTTATGGTAATCTACGGCTGACAAATCATTTTGCTTGGCCAACCTAAGGGCACTCAAATTTACCTCAATAGGTAAAACGGCCTCTTGCCCATACACTAACTCAAACGGTGTTACCTTTTTAGCACTATGCTTCGATATACGATGAGCCCATAATGCCTCATACAACACTTCATGCCACCTTTTAGGATGTTCATCTATCTTTTTCTTAATGAGCTTGATCAAGGTCTTATTACTCGACTCGGCCTGACCGTTGGCCTGAGCATAATAGGGTGAAGAATTAAGGAGCTTGATTCTAAGCGACTCAGCGAGTTCACGTACTTGATGAGACATAAAAGATGAACCTTGATTAGTAGTTAAAGTCTGTAGTATGCCGAATCTATGAACAATATGCTCCAAAATAAAACCAATCACCTCTTTATGTATCATGTTTTTAAGAGGAACAGCTTCTATCCACTTTGTAAAATAATCAGTGGCTACTAAAACAAAACGATGACCTTTAGAAGATGCAGGGTGTATTTGGCCGATGAAATCTAAACCCCAACCATGGAACGGCCATGGTTTAACAATGGGATGCAACATAGCAACGGGTACCAATTGCACATCACCAAACTTCTAACATGACTCACACCCTTTGTAATATCTAAAACAATCCTCCAACATAGTCGGCCAATAGAAACCAGCTCTTCTTAATAACCATTTCATCTTATGAGCCGACTGATGTGTACCACATATGTGACACCCTGATTTTCAGAGCCTTTTTGAAAAAAATTTAAAATAAAAAGAACCATTTTGTTTTGATGAGAATTCAAAGCTTAACTTGAGATTTTCAGAATTTGGGTGTTTAAAATGATTAAACTGAACTTCAACTAACCCTTTAGTTTGGTTCTTTTGGTGTTACTTGAGCTCTCTGGAGCTATCTCTTTCTTTCTCTGTTAGTTCTGCCCTCCTCTTAAGCTCATGCCTTTTCTTTCCCGACCTCCCTCTTGTTTAACCTTGTTAGATCTCCCCTCGCATTGTGCTTGGATTCCTTTATTTCAGACCATATCTTTGTTGGCTCGAATCTCCTTGGTTTAGACCCCCTTAGGTCTAGACCTCCTCTCTAGTTCCTCTTCGGTTTTGACCTCTCCTTCGGGTCACCACTACCCCTGAGATGCTGTAACACCCCAGCTCAACATTGAGCCTGAAATGCTACTAAAATAAAATTTAAACAATACTACTAAGATCATTTACCAAATTTTTCAGCAGAACCTCCTTTGTATACTTTCATATATCGAGGTTTCAACAGTTAAAGATAACATTATCAATAATCCATTATCCAAATTCATTCAACATGCAAGATAGTCTATTCTGATAAAGTAAAGATAAGCATAATCCCAAATCGCTAATCTCATTATTACAGATAAGCCAAAACATTCAACGAAACTATAAGAGAAGCTCAACAATTTGCTTATTTAAAGAATTTAAACTAAGTGATGTTCTTTCTTTAGGATGAATGGAAGTGAGTGCAACTCAACCAAAACTACTCCCTCCCATGCATGCCGATCTTGCCTGTGGTACCTAAAAACACAACAAAGCAAGAGTGAGCACAAAGACTCAGCAAGTATCAACAAGGCTAAAGCTAAAATCACAATCATAGCATCAATTCTCCAAATTAAACATAACACTAAACATAGCCTTCATGCTTATGTAATGCGACCATGCAATGCACTTTTTAAACTTTATCTCTTTTCGCATTTTACCGGTAATGCGAGGTATACAACCGTCGATGTATACCCATGCCTATACACTCAGCACAGGGGACCAAGAGCCTATAATGCACAAGTATAGGGACCTTTGCCCATCCTCATCGTGATGGGGACCTCTTTACTCATTGCCCACATTCTACTTAATGTGGGGATTCAAGCCCGACATTTACATGACGGGGACCTCAACTATTTATACTTGGTCACCACGTGACCAAGTCTCAATCATGCTTAAAACATGCATATGTACTAAGGCATCATCTTTCATACATAAGGATTCAATGTGTACATAATAACATGTAAACATTAACAACATACAAAGGAAACTTTAACCATAACTTGCATTCACCAAGATAAATTGAAACTCATCACATTACATCCATAAATGGCTATTACGAGCAAGTCACAAACAATCTTAGCAAACAAGCATAAATATACTATAACCCGAATACTTGCCTCAACCGTGCGAGAACGGTGGACGCGAAGAGGGCGCTGCCCCTGGGGTCACGCTCCCACCTGAACATAATGATAACCCAAACTAAGACAAGCATACTGGACCAAAAGCATAAATAGGAACACAATCGAACTCACTAAACTCCCAAGCGTTTCCATTCTCACAATTTCTACCGATCGATTTGGTGTTCACTGCGGACAGTCAACTTCTAAAATACATAACTTTCTGCTCAGGCGTCCAAATAAGATGTTCTAATACTTTCTGGAAATATAATTAAATTACCTAAATAAACTTAGTTGGGGAGCCCTTCTGATTTTGCCATCTACTGCCCCTATCTACAGAACATCAATTTTCACATCGGGTTCTCTAGACAGTACACTACAATTATCATAACTTTTGCTACAAAAGTCCGATTCTTACGTTCTTTAGCTTTCTGGAAAGGTGAGGAAATTACCCACATTTTTTGTCATAACGAGATCCTCTGATTTCGTATTTAACTAATAGATTAATTCATATTTCTACAGACTGTCATAATGTTGACAGGTTAACAGGGCAGCGGCACTAAAAAATTCGTAACTTTCTAACCATTAATCAGATTTGGGCGTTCTTGGCGGTCACGGAAAGCTAAGGACACGACCCAACTTTTTCTAAGAGATGATATCCACGGATTCTGCCTCTAAGGATCTCAAAACCGTCATCCAAACTACTGGATAGAACGTGATCTATTAAACCGACGCAATTCAAACTATCAAACGACATCAAACGCATCTACTACACATTAACCAGCGAAGAACACGCGACGTTACCCTTGTAGAATCGTAGAAAGTTGACGATCTTGCCCCGCGAAGTTGATCTCCTTCCCTCGCCTTGCTCCCTTCCTTCCTTCCTTCATCTCCTTGCTTGGCCGGCAGCACCCAACGGGGTTCCTCCCTCCCTTCTTCTTCTTGGCCGGCAGCACCCAACGGAGGTGGTACTGTAGCACAGCGGCACTGTAGCAGGGCGGTGCTACTATAGCTACAGTGCCATCCTAGGGTTTTCCCCTCCCCCTCCTTCTTTTATTAGTGACCGGCCCACCTCCTAGGTATGGGCCAAAGGCCCATAACTATTATCCTCCTAAATTCAGATTATTAATCAATTTCTAATTCATTTAATACTTATTTAATGAAATGAGATATTACATTCTACCCCCCTTAAAAGAATTCGACCCCGAATTCTCCTCTCGTCATTCTACTCGAAGAATAATCAAAATCTGAAATTGACAACAATTAACACATATCCGCTAGAACAACTCTGTACTTTTCACGCATGCGAGACTCCAACTCTCAAGACGCTTGCTGCTTGGTTTGATGCGACCACAACACTTTGACACCTTTCAAAGTCTTATGCCTCAACACACTTTTCCGAATCCTCCAAAGACACGCACTGCACGGAACTCGAAGGTAAGGTCTTACTAATTGGTCAACGGTTATAACGAAACCTCACACTCTCGATCTCTCAAGTACTCCTGCGACACCGGGTCATGCAAAACGTTGTGCACTCCGCGTCAGGACTCGAGACGGTCCTAGTGTTACGCTATCTTGCAAAAATCCCCGCAATTTCCAGAACCAAACCAATGTACCTTGGACTAACCTTCCATTTGGTACCAAACCACACAACCTGCACATAACACACGGAACTCTTGTTCCAACTCTCAGTCGATCACTTTACCTATGCAAGCAGCATCTCCTTTAACAAGGGATGCACAAAGAACTCACCTACCAAGTCACTTATCCGAAGAACTCAACTGAAAACAAAGGAGTCATAATGCATCCAACTCAAAACCATCTTCCCTTAGAAGAGCCCAATCCAAAATCAATGGATTTACCATGAAAACTTTTCCACTTTTCAAGTAGGCAGTTTGGAAATAAATGCCACACAAGCCAAAAGCGAAATCTCTCGAAAAACCATATTAACCATTTTTTTGTCCTTAACTGGAAGGAATCACACATATCGACAAAAACCAACTCAATTTGTAATTGACATCCGTCATAAATACATAGTTCAAGTAAGAACTAAGAGAATATCTCACTATCCAAGATCACACCCTTTTCCACCATCTTTCCTTTAAGAATTTAACTTTCTCTTAAACCATAGGATCCCAAATCATCGCATAACACGTTAACCCATTTCTCTTAAATTGGCAACCTCAAAGCTATGTTCAACAGAACACAAAATCCACACTTATGCAGTAGACTCTTCCAATCCACAATATCACAATCTAGCCAACTTCTACCAAATGAATTACTTTGATGAAATAATTCCCAACACAACTCAATATAGATTTCACCCACCATCACATCTCTCAATCATAAGGATAATCAATTTGAAATTCACATCACACACTCTCATTTACTACCCCCAAAGGATACTATCAAAGATCATCCCACTACTCTAATCCACTCTTACTCTACTACTTTTACACATAATCATTGGCAACCAAGGTTTTATCATAAAATTGCAGAGCCCAAATTCAACCTCCAAGACTCCTACAACAAACTTCTCGCATAAAAGATCGAGAAATCCTCGATCCATTCACTAAAATTCCCACACTCTAAACATACTCAATCATTTTCATCCACATGTAGATATTTTCTCGACCAAATTATCTTTTAGAAGAATTCTATCTCCCCGAAGGTTATTCACTAAAGCCAAGGCATACCTGCCGACAACTCAACCCTACCTACTATCCCATCAATTGACATTACGATTAGATTTCTTCGCTAAACCTACTCTCATTAAACTAGACCGTCATAGATCACCTACCCAACCTTGCAAAATTACCCAATCGCGATACTCTAACACATTGATCAAGCTTCCAGACTTTCGATAATCCCAACATTCCAACATGAATGAAGGTTCTTAGATTATAATTCGCTATGGGTTCCACTAGTCACAACACTAATCTGTTTTATTTCAACGACAATCATTCCATTTAAATCCAACTCTTTCCAAGAGTTATAGGTCAAAACCAAATCATTTTCTACTGTTCTTCAAATAGCTTGGCCCCCCAAAATTCTCATTGCGATCATTTACTTGACCACCACCAATTAATCGCCACAATACACTTTATAAGACCTTGCAACCCAAGTCGGTTAATCTTTTCTCAATAGGAAAGAGCAAACAAATACAAGTTTTAACGCATGAGGAAACACTACCCCTCACAGTGAGCACGAGACTAAGAGAAATAGTCAAATAGCATTGATCTCGAAAAACAAAAGACGAGACCACAATAGGGCACACGTTCCACAAGAAGTGAGTTTCAAACATCAATAAATCACAATAAAACATTGCTTTTGAAACTCAAGAAACACTTAAGCAGCAATGATAGAAAAGTTGCAGGTTACAATCCCTAACTCCAACCTCAAATACTTAGGGCACACATTTTCCGTTAACAAAGAGAGCAATTTTTCTTTGATTACAACACTACTTGCCATCCCAAACCAGAAATGCCTTTAAAATCAAATCAAATTAATCACTTAGGAACCAAACGGAACCTTCCCATACGTCACATTCTCTTATCGACAATCGTACTAATATCAAGAATAATTCACCCTTAACAAGATTCGTTGTCGTCAACTCTTCCTTTATAAAGCCCCCCAACGGCTTACCAAAGTATTACATACCACTTTATCATCCCATCCTCAATTGAAACTATACCAAATTCTTACAATCTCATTACAACAACCACTTAATTTTAGAGAAACCTACTACACAATTTAAGAGGTTATTCCAAAACCCTCTCATCAAAGGCGTACTATTATCCGACAATTTCACCATCATGCAAACATAGGTCATCCTCATGAAACACACATGAGTAAATCACTTTTGACTTTCAACCTTTCACCTATTAGGAAGGCTTACACTAATTTAGTACACTCTAATTTTAACTGGAGGTTATCATAAACCATTGATGATTATTCAATCATAGACTAATTGATGGTCATTTCTCTATTTGTATTCCCACGAGCATAAATAAGATCATCAAATAGTCAATTAAAGAAAATCCCATATTATTATCTACTAAGACCACAAATAACATATCCTTATATTTCTCTTGTCACAAGTTAGATTAATCCATTGTGACCAAATATTCAATAAGTTTAGCAAGCTAAACAATTCTATTGATCAACCATTTCATCAATGTTCCACACTTCTTAATAACTCTATTGATTCCGACTAAATATAGTCATACTCATAGTCACAGCTCATCGAGAACTACTAGAGGACAACCTCATCTCATTCAACTTTTATTTCAAGGATCTTAGTTAAAATCGATCATGCACCACACTACAGACTCAACTGGATAACCCATATCACAACCATTAATTTCTTTGATTATAACCGCTCACTTAACCAAGACAACACCGCACTAAAGGGTTTAACATCTTCTTTCATAAAAGAGATCCATTAATCTTCATCACTCAAAATACCCAAGAGAGATACATTGAGTCAAAGCCTCCACGTACTAAAGGACTTGCAAAAGGAAACTTTCATTAACCAAAAACATCAAGAGAAATAGATGGATCATGTTTTCCAATAAGAAAGGTAAACTCCAATACAAAGGTCAATCTTGATAATTAACCAAGTTCACTAGCCGCAAGAATAACTCAACGATTGAGAAAACAATGATTGCTTTAAGGGTCAAATTAAATCAATGAAAACACATCAACTGCCTGTAATTACTAACCCAAGAAAATGCACCAGCCAACAGCGAGTCATCAGTATAACCAAATGTAAACTCAAGGAAAACATCAACCTTTCTCAAAGCAACCCATCACCTGTAACTGGACAAGAGTCGACCGAATCCAAAGTCAAGGAAGAGAACAACTCTTCTAAAGATACTCATTATTAACGCCTATACTAAGATATCCGATGTAGACACCTCCCTATTCTCATACCGCGAACGGTGGTGTAACCTGGTAAAGCCCAGGGTCACAACCACAACCTCAATCTCTCAACATGGGTTAGCCCCACACATAATAACCATAGTTTTATAATATAGATATATCAGCTCATCTCATAACAGGAATTATTAATACAACATAACGGAAGCGTAATGCAATGCAATAACCCAATCCCACCTACTGTGCTTAGTGTCTCAAGTTTAATAATTCACCTACCACGGACCTACAGCCCGCTCTGATACCAATTGTAACACCCCAGCTCAACATTGAGCCTGAAATGCTACTAAAATAAAATTTAAACAATACTACTAAGATCATTTACCAAATTTGTTAGCAGAACCTTCTTTGTATACTTTCATATATCGAGGTTTCAACAGTTAAAGATAACATTATCAATAATCCATTATCCAAATTCATTCAACATGCAAGATAGTCTATTCTGATAAAGTAAAGATAAGCATAATCCCAAATCGCTAATCTCATTGTTACAGATAAGCCAAAACATTCAACGAAACTATAAGAGAAGCTCAACAATTTGTTTATTTAAAGAATTTAAACTAAGTAATGTTCTTTCTTTAGGATGAATGGAAGTGAGTGCAACTCAACCAAAACTACTCCCTCCTATGCATGCCGATCTTGCCTGTGGTACCTAAAAACACAACAAAGCAAGAGTGAGCCCAAAGACTCAGCAAGTATCAACAAGGCTAAAGCTAAAATCACAATCATAGCATCAATTCTCCAAATTAAACATAACACTAAACATAGCCTTCATGCTTATGTAATGCGACCATGCAATGCACTTTTTAAACTTTATCTCTTTTCGCATTTTACCGGTAATGCGAGGTATACAACCGTCGATGTATACCCATGCCTATACACTCTGGCACAGGGACCAAGAGCCTATACTCCACAAGTATAGGGACCTTTGCCCATCCTCATCGTGATGGGGACCTCTTTACTCATTGCCCACATTCTACGAATGTGGGGACCTCAAGCCCGACATTTACATGACAGGGACCTCAACTATTTATACTTGGTCACCACGTGACCAAGTCTCAATCATGCTTAAAACATGCATATGTACTAAGGCATCATCTTTCATACATAAGGATTCAATGTGTACATAATAACATGTAAACATTAACAACATACAAAGGAAACTTTAACCATAACTTGCATTCACCAAGATAAATTGAAACTCATCACATTACATCCATAAATGGCTATTACGAGCAAGTCACAAACAATCTTAGAAAACAAGCATAAATATACTATAACCCGAATACTTGCCTCAACCGTGCGAGAACGGTGGACGCGAAGAGGGCGCTGCCTCTGGGGTCACGCTCCCACCTGAACATAGTGATAACCCAAACTAAGACAAGCATACTGGACCAAAAGCATAAATAGGAACACAATCGAACTCACTAAACTCCCAAGCGTTTCCATTCTCACAATTTCTACCGATCGATTTGGTGTTCACTGCGGACAGTCAACTTCTAAAATACATAACTTTCTGCTCAGGCGTCCAAATAAGATGTTCTAATACTTTCTGGAAATATAATTAAATTACCTAAATAAAATTAGTTGGGGAGTCCTTCTGATTTTGCCATCTACTGCCCCTACCAAGCCAATCTACAGAACATCAATTTTCACGTCGGGTTCTCTGGACAGTACACTAAAATTATCATAACTTTTGCTACAAAAGTCCGATTCTTACGTTCTTTAGCTTTATGGAAAGGTGAGGAAATTACCCACATTTTTATTCATAATGAGATAATCTGATTTCGTCTTTAACTAATAGATTAATTCATATTTCTACAGACTGTCATAATGTTGACAGGTTAACAGGGCAGCGGCACTAAAAAATTCGTAACTTTCTAACCGTTAATCGGATTTGGGCGTTCTTAGCGGCCACGGAAAGCTAAGGACACGACCCAACTTTTTCTAAGAGATGATATCCACGGATTCTGCCTCTAAGGATCTCAAAACCGTCATCCAAACTACTGGACAGAACGCGATCTATTAAACCGACGCAATTCAAACTATCAAACGACATCAAACGCATCTACTACACATTAACCAGCGAAGAACACGCGACGTTACCCTTGTAGAATTGCAGAAAGTTGACGATCTTGCCCCGCGAAGTTGATCTCCTTCCCTTGCCTTGCTCCCTTCCTTCCTTCCTTCTTCTCCTTGCTTGGCCGGCAGCACCCAACGGGGTTCCTCCCTCCCTTCTTCTTCTTGGCCGGCAGCACCCAACGGAGGCGGTACTGTAGCACGGCGGCACTATAGCAGGGGTGGTGCTACTGTAGCTACAGTGCCATCCTAGGGTTTTCCCCTCCCCCTCCTTCTTTTATTAGTGACCGGCCCACCTCCTAGGTATGGGCCAAAGGCCCATAACTATTATCCTCCTAAATTCAGATTATTAATCAATTTCTAATTCATTTAATACTTATTTACTGAAATGGGATATTACAGATGCCCTAAGCTCAGGTTTGTGTTTCAAATATCTTTGATCTCTGAAATCTAAATTTTGGTATTTAACTCCCCTTCTGGACCTCTCTTGTTGGGCATTCCATCATGCCCAGATCTCCCTCTTGCTGGGCCATCCCTTGGAGCCCAGATCCTCCTGTGTCTGGAACTCTCTTGCTAGTCTAGACCTCTTGTGTGTCAAGACTACCCTTGTATTTGGACTACCTCTTTGTTGATTTGAACCTCTTCAGGGTTTAAACCTCCTTGCTGCCTGGACATTTCTTTTATGTCCAGACCCCTCCCTTGCTTGTACGCTCCTTTATGCCTAGACCTCTCTCGTGTTCGTTCGGACCTCCTTGGGTCCCCTTGAACTTTCCTCTTGTTCATATAGACCTTCTATGCCCACCTAAACTTTTCGTGTGTTCCTAAGGACCTCCTTGGCCCTTCATCCCGGCAACAGACCTCCCGGGTTCATCCCGACCGCCTGCACCTCCTCTGGACCACTTTTCGTGGATCTCCTCTGTTGGGTTCCTCCCCCTAAGAAACCCCTCCGTTCCGGCCTTCTCTCGTCTGGATCTAATGATCCAGATCTTACCTTCGCTTGGATCCAAAGGTCCAGACCTCCTTTGTGTTGTCCTCCCCTAGTCCAGACCTCCTTGGGTCTAGACCTCCCAAATGCTTGGACCTCCCTGAGTCCAATTCTCCCTCTCGGGTCTTCTCTGGCTTACAACCTCCCCAAGCCTACACCACCCTTATGTGCATCTGAGCTCCTTTGGAATCCTGTTGAAGCTTTTCGGGTTTACTTGGACTTTCCCTCGCCGCTTGTATCCTTGAAACCTTCTCTGGAGGTTCCCTTCAGTACCAGCCCGGTAGTACCACCCGCACCATGCGGTACTACCGCTTCTTCGGACCTCCCCTTACCTTTATTGGACCTCTCCATGTCCTACCGGACCTCCCCAGGTCCTCTAGGACCTCCTCCTTGCCTATTTGCATCTCTATTGATTGTGAGTCATCCGATTTGCATTGGACGGTTTGATTCTGGTGAGACATTCGGATGGTCCGAACGTCCCACCCTCCCTGAGCCTTAGATCATTCTGAGCGGTCCGATCGAAATCCAGCGGCCCCGACCTCCTCCTTGTAAATCTGGACAGTTAAGACATCCCCCCTTGGAGATCTTAACCGTCCAGACCTCCTCCTTGAAGATCTGGACCGTTAAGACCTCCCCCTTGGAGATCTTATGTAATACTCCAAATTAATTCGGAAGAGAATATTCAAATTAGGAGGGGGGATCAAATAGAGAATAGTTTAATCAGCAGTTAGAGAGGGGGTTTTCAGCATAATTGGGACAACCTAGGCCTCGGGCTTTGGCCCAGGAGGCCCATGAGGGGTTGACCACTAATAAAAGGAGGGGGAAAACCCTATTCTCTACTGTAGCACACGTGCTACAGTACATGTCGCCACTGTAGCACTACCATGGTGTCTCCTCCCCATAGCAGCCCTTGCCTCCATCCTCTGCTGCCGTTGCCGACCAAAGAAGGGAAAAGAAGAGAGAAGAGGAAGAAGAGAGGAAGGGGAGAGATCGTTGGCGCGTGATCGTCGTGCTCAGCAGGTTCTTCGTCGTTTCATCAAGGGTAACCGCTGTTCCCACTTGATTAGATGTTTAATTAGTTGTTTAGCAATGTCGGTTGTTTAGATCCCATTCTGTCCAGTAGATTGAACGGCGTTTTTGATATCCTTAGAGGCAGAATCCGTGGATCCCATCTCTTAGAGATAGTTGGGTTGTGTCCTTAGCTTTCCGTGGCCACCAAGAACGCCCAAATCCGATTAACGAGTAGCGAGATATGATTTTTCTAGTGTCGCTGTCCTGATAATCTGTCAGCATTCTGACAATTTGTAGAAAACTGGGTTAAGCCATTAGTTAAAGAATCAATTAGAGGATCTTGATATAACAAAAAATGTAGGTAATTTCCATACCTTTCCATAAAGCTAAATAACGCAAGGTTTGGACACTCGTAGCAAAAGTTATGGTGGTTTTAGTTTTCTGTCCAGAGAACCCGACGTGAAAATTGTTGTTTTCTAAATTTGCTTGGTAGGGGTTTTAGATGCTAGAATCAGAAGGACCACTCAACTAGGTTTAGTTGGGAAATTTAATTACCTTTCTAGAAAGTCCAAGAACATCTTATTTGGACCCCTGTAGTGAAAGTTATGGATTTTAGAAGTTGACTGTCCACCGAGGGGACAGATCGACGTTTAGGATTTGGGGTTGGGATCAAGTTAGACGCTTTTGCGAGTTAGTGATTGTTGTGGTATACTTTGTTTTGGTCCGCTACTGCCATCTTAGCGTGCGTTATAATTATTACTCAGGTGGTGGACCGGTCCCGGGGGCAGCACCTTCTGCGCGTCCCTCATTCTCTCACGGTTAAGGCAAGTATAATAATAGTTATAATATATATTGTTGAATGGCAAGGTTTGATATATATTATGAGAAATTGTGTGTTCCTGAGTTGTGATGTTGGTATAGTTGGTAATGTTCATGGTTGCTAGGGATATGAGTTATGTGCTGATCATGGATGTTTGCTAGTTGTGAAGTCTATGTTTATGAGCTTTGTAGTATGAATAGGATATTCATATGCAATGTTGTTGCGGATGCATGTTTGTATTAATTTGAAAAATTCATACATATGCATCATATTGGCTTATTGAAGACTTGGTCATGTGATGACCAAGCAACTCTTGAGGTCCCCGTCATGTTGATGACAGGCTAAAGGTCCCCATGCTTGTAAAGCATGGGCTTTGGTCCCCATACTTGCGGAGTATGGGCAATGGTCCTTGTGCCAGATGGCACAGGCATGAGTGTGCATCGACGGATGCACACTTTGCATTATCGGTAAAATGCAAAAGGGAAAGAGAAGGAAAAGGATCATTGAGCATATTGCATAGCATGTGTGTGTAAGGTGATTGATATGTGGATTTGTGAAGTATAGTTAATGATTTACATGCTTGTATGTTGTTGATGCCATTTATTATATTTGCTGAGTCTTGGACTCACCTCTTGTTGTTTGTTGTGTTTTAGGTACATTTACGAGATTGGCATGCATGAGGGAAAGGAAAAATTAGACTTCTTGCACTTTTGCACGAACTACCCACCATAGAATGAAAGGAAAATTAACTAGGAGATGAGTGAACTATTTAGAGTACTCATATTGATTATTGCTTGATTGGATTAGTCTGTAATAAGTGAATAGACGTTTTGGATGCTCATGATCTATTTCTTAGATGTTTAGTTACTATGGATGTCATAGTAACGAATAGTCAGTTTTGATTACGTCTTGATCAAATTGTAATTTGGATTATCTTTATATCTTATAACTGTCTGTTGGAACCTCCGGTATAGGTAACTATACAAAGGACGTTCTGCCGAAATTTTGTAAGATGTTTTAGTTTAATTACGTTTAATTTATTTAATTTAGTAGCATTCCAGGCCTTTGTTTGGCTGGGGTGTTACATCTTAACCGTCCAGACCTCCTCTTTGTAAATCTGGACCGTTAAGACCTCCCCCTTGGAGATCTTAACCACCCAGACCTCCCTCCTTGAACATCTGGACCGTCAAGACCTCCCCCTTGGAGATCTTAACCGTCCAGGCCTCCTCCCTTGAAGATCTGGCCATCAAGACCTCCTCCTTTCGGGATCTTGGCCGTCTAGACCTCCCTTCTTTGGTAGATCCGATCGTTAGGACCTCCCTTGAAATCCTAACCGCTCGCACCTCCTGTCTAGATTTGATCCTCGGCTCTAGACCTCCCTTGCGGTGAGATTCTCCTCTTACCTTATGGACCTCCCGCTTGCACTTAATCTTGGCCGTTTGGACCTCCTCTTTGGAGATCCAACCGTCAGGACCTCCCCTATGGGTGAGGATCTCCCTTTGTTCACTACAAAGACCTCCCCAATGTCTTCGCAGGACCTCCTCTCATGGGTCTTGGTCACTCTAATCGGGCGATCCACTCCAGCTTTTCTTTACCTTTGATTGTGTCCTTTGGGCAAGGAAGTCTTCACCGCATTTAATGCATGTTATATCACATTAAATGCTCTCACCTTTGCAGTACTTATGTCATACCATTGTCACATTTCTTGCCTACTCCCATTGTCCTCCTTACCAACTTCTGAGGACCCATATTCTGGGTCATGTGCATTGGCTCCAGCTATATATAGTTGGGGTAGTCCTTCTTTCTCACTCTCTTCTCTATTTCTCCTCTCTGTCTCAACCGAGCCTACCTTAGACCTCCTCCATCAAGCTCATTGGAACTCCTCCCGACCTCTCAATCTCTCTGTTGGTTTTGTATCTAAGTTTATTTGGAGTTCTTTGGATCTTGTTTTAGCTTTATTTGAATATTTGGTTTTCACCGTGTAGATTGCCAAGACCGTGGGGAGCCAGAGTTATGTGAGGGAGAGGAAGAAGCTCAAGACTTTGAGCAAGACAAGTTACACTCTTGATCATGTTGCACCCAATACTTCAAATTACTTATGTCGTTTTCAAAGATGTATGCATGCTTAATTCACTAAGATATTTCAATGCCTACCTTTAAATTCGTAGTTATGCCTACTGCTTGGTATGACCACTATCCATGTTGAATCAACCCCATTGTCACCCTAGATAAATCTGGTTCTTGCAATAGTGAGGACCCGAAGCTTTTAAAGAAAATAAAATGCTTAGTCTCGCTTAGACCAAAATCTTGATTTGGGAGTTTTGACCAAAATATCACTTAATCAAATATTTTCGGCCATGACATTGGTGTGTCATGGAGGTTTTACAAATGGCCATGGCATTGGTGTGCCATGGAGGTTTGAAAAACAAAGTAAATAAAAAATGGATTTGACTTGGGCGAAGCTGGTTGTTTGGTTGGTGCATGTCTATGCACGGGGGTCATGTGATCCGATGCCCCAGGGTTGAGGTTTGTCGCCCAAGTCGGTTAAGGACCGGTCTTTGAGACACCACTTGCTAAGCCTATAATGGGCTATGCCAAAATTGTGCAACCACATGTCTCCAGTGTGGGACGTGGGACCTAGCTTATTAATTTGCAAAGCTCCATCACGGTTGATCCTGCGGATGCGGTGGGTAGTCGTGCTATGACCTTTGTAGTCCCACCTGGCGCAAGAGGGGGGCCTGAACCCTGCGGATGGATAGTCCAAAGGGGGTGAACCCTTAGCGAGGGTGGACTACGTTGGAGTAATGCATTGTAAAGGCCTTGTCATGTGCTCTAGACCTCTCACCAAAGGAAGTGTGAGGTGGTATCGACGGATGCCAAACAAACTAGAGAATTCATGTCATGTGGGTAAAGTGTACAACCTCTGCAAAGTGTAAATCTATTCGAATAGCCGTGTCCATGGTCATGGACGTGCTGGCAATGTAACTCAAAGTTAGCTCTTGGTTTTGGTTTTCAAAAGACTTATGAAATTGGTTTTGGTTGTTTAACCAAATTGGGTGTGGGCGGGAAGCCATGTGACAGGAGGGTATCCTTCACCATCTTGATGATGAATGTTATCCAACTAAAAATGGACTTGACAAAAATGAATTTTAACTATTGTAACCTGCCTTGAAACTTAATACTTGTATTTGAAATAAAATTGGCTTTATGCAAATCAACCCTAATACGCTTTCCCTTGATATATCCCTATGCATGTCATTCTGTTAATTGACGGGTGTAACTTGCGAGCACGGTTGTTGTGCTCACTCTTGCTTGATTCATGAATTGAGCAGGTGAAGATTCCTATGATGATGAAGGTGACCAAATCAATTAGGCCGCGCCCTCTAGCCAATCACCTGTGGTGTAATGGGTGGACATTGTCTTTGGTGTTTCCGCTGCGTTTGTGTGCTCTCGGTTGCTAGAGCTTGTAAGCAATCCCTTGTAATCAAACCTCCTTTTGTTGTTAATAAAGTTGTGTGGATGTTTTGCTGTCACTTGCTTGCTGTGAGAACTGGTCGATGATCCCTAGGGACCAGTTTGGATCGCAGTGGACTTTAGGCTCGTCCTCTAGCCCCACGACCTCCTCGGGTTGGCTCCTCTCGGACCTCCCTCGAGTAGCACGTGGAACTGGAGGAGGTCTGAGGTCCCACGACCTCTCGGGTGTGCCCTGGGCCGGGTCGTGACAACATATACCTTCATGCACCTCGCCCATAGCGACTTTAGATTGATTCGAACCTAAGCATTTTAAAAGTAACCCATCTATCATTCGGCGATACAACTCTCCATCCATCAATGTATACTTTAATGCTTGTCGCCTGTAACATCCCAATTTTCTGGAGTTCTTAAAAAGCTTTCAAAGTAAAAAGAACCATTTGGTTTTGATGAGAGTTCAAAGCTTAACTTGAGACTTTCGGAAATTTGAGTGTTTAAAATGACTAAATCAAACTTCAACCAATCCTAAGTTCGGTTTATTTGGAGTTGACCTAGCTCTGGTTGTGCTTTCCTCTCTCTCAGTTCGTTCAGACCTCTCTGGACCTCCCCTTGTGCCTTTGCTTGGACTTTTCTTTTGTCCAGACCTTCTTCAGACCTCTTTGTTGGTTTGAATCTCTTCAGACCCCTTTGTTGGTTTGAATCTCTGTTCGAGGTTTAGACCTCCTTTTGATCTAAACCACCTTCTCTGATTAGACCTCCTTGTGGCCCAGACCTCCTTCACCGTTTGAATCTTCCCTTGGTTTTGACCTCCCCTTTGGGTCACGACCACCCCCGAGGTATTCCAAGCTCGGGTTTGTGTTTCAAACATCCTTGAACTTCGAAATTCTAAATTCAGGTTGATTTTCCCTTTCTCTTGGATCTCCTCGTGTTATTTGAACCTCCTCGTGTTCATTTGGACCTCCCCGTGCTCCCTTGGATCTCCTTTGGCTCCATCTTGACCGTTGAGACCTCCCTTGTGTTGGTCTTGACCGTCGAGATCTACGTTGGCTCCATCTTGACCGTTCAGACCTCTCCCGTGTTTGTCTTGACTGTCGAGATCTCCCATGGTTCTATCTTGGTTGCCGCGACCTCCCCTCTTTTGTCGTTTGCTGCGACCTCCCTCTGAGGCCGCGACCTTCTCTTTTGTCATTTTTTCATAACCACCCTGGCGGTCATGACCTCCCCTGCGGTCTTTTTTGCAAAGACCACCCTCCTTGGTCTTTTGCAAAGACCACCCCTTTGCGGTCCAGACCTCCCTTGCGGTCGCGACCTCCTCTTGGTCTTCTTGCAAAGACCACCCCCTTTTGGGTCACGACCACTCCTCCCGGTCGTGACATCCCTCTTTTCCCCGTGCGGCATGAGCATTAAATGCTGCCGTCACTGTAGCAATGTGCGCATTTAAAATTGCTGCCTCCGTAGCGACGTGTGCATTTAATTCCGTTGCCTCCGCTGAACCCCACCGAGCCCTCGCAAGTCTCGCCGCCTCGTCCGGTCGCCCGGGCCCCCTGTTTCCTCTATAAATAAAGTGCCTGGGAGCTCTTTTTGCCCTTCTTTTTACTCCCTCTCACTCACTCTCTTTTGCTCTCCCGGCCACCGTTGTTCAAGATCTCTTTTGAAGTGGTTCCACCTCTTTCCTTCGTCAAAATCTTTGCTTTCTTTCAGCCCTGGTTTGGTGAGTTCTTTGGTTTTCTTTTGAAGTTGTTTTGTTGACTTGGCTCTTTTCGAAAACGTGTAGGATCCAGCTGTTCCGAAGACCTCCTAGACCCAGCTTTCTCAGCAGAAGACCCTCAGTTCATCAGTGAAGGCAAGTCATAGACCTTTGATCATGTTGAACCCATTTTTGCAAAAAGTATATTGATTTATTATGAACTTGCATGGCTAGTTTTATAAAATTGATTTTGGGGGTAGCTAAGCACCACTTGTCAGTATGACTCCTTGATATGTTTGAAAGCAACATGTTGACATGTACCCTTGGAAATCCGTAGAATGGGTTATCTTAGTTGGATATTGTAGGACCGGAAAGGCGCCTAGAGGGGGGGGGGTGAATAGGATCTCGCCTTATTTTCACCTTGTTCAGATCAACCGAAAAGTATAGCGGAAGACTTAAATTGAATTGAACCAAAATCCCCAAAACAAACAATTGAAAAGACTTAACCCATGAGGGCGGTCAGACCGGCGGCAAAGTGGCGGTCAGACTGGTGGAACATCAAGCGGTCCGACCAAGACAGATCAAGCGGTCTCGACCGTGGAACATCTTGGCGGTCCGACCGCATGATTAAGCGGTCGACCGGTGCTCGCCCAGAGGCAATCGCTTTCAGATCTGAAACCAAAACGAAAATTGATCTAACTTTTGAAGTATCCGATCAAACTCAACCAAAATTGGAGCACACCTTCCCAAGAGTATCTGGGACCTGTTCCAAGTGACGATCGAGTAGATCCACGTCAAAGCTTCGATCTTTTTGTAAGTGAACACAGATTGGTTCAAAACCGAGCAAAATACAAAAACTTGATCCAACTCTTGCTCGTGGGAGATTGATGATCTAAGTGATCTTAGATATGTTCCCACATGTCATAGCAAGGTAAAAGAGGGCACGAAGCCAACCAAAAACAACAGGATCAAGGAAGCATCCAAAATCATCAAACAAGAAGGATGAACAAAAGAGAGAGCTCACTTTGAGAAATCATTCATAGATTGATTCAAGATGTTGCTGGGTACAGCCACTCCATACCAGGAGGACAAGAGCTCAATCCATGAGCACACACACCATCTCCTCTCTATCAAGCCCTAAGCCTCTCCTCTTTCTCTAAAACCCTAAAACCAAACTAGGGTTTACAATGGAATGCTTGGGGGCTGAGTTACAACACCCTCCTATTTATATGGGAGGCCTAGGCTTCTAGAAGAGTTAACCTAATGGGCTCCCGCTAAGGCCCAAACAACGGGACACAATCGCACGCATTTTAAAGCGCCGATTTCACTTCTCTTGACCTAATCCACATCTAGACGCACCGCCTTGTGCCGCTGGTTGGCATTAGGTCACCAAGGCGATATTTGGTACAATTACCAAAATACCCTTCTCGATCCTTCTCAAGACCGAGTCCAAACTGCGCTAAACACATCCCATGCTTCGCACGTAGGTTGATCCAACGGTTCTCATCGTGTCGGCAAGTCTCTCCCATCCGGTTCCCACCGGACCACCTTGGCACTTGCACCGACCCCCGCACCGTTTGATCAACCAATCGCACCGAACTGCCCGTTCGGTCTACCTTGTCCATTCTGCGCCACGCTTGAATCCATTGACCTCACCCGCATCCATGATCGTTTCGACCTCACTCTCCAAGCTTAGTCCCGATCCTCCTCGCCGCTGACCGTCGTTGACCTTCAAGCTACCGCACACCAATAGACAAGCAATCGAATCCGGAACAAGTTCTTCACAACTTGACCCACGTTAGCTCAAACCATGCAATATGCAACACATATGCAATATCAAACAAGGATATGACCTATTCCAAAATCAATCCACAACTAATATCAACATTCAAGACAAAACCGGCCGATCATTGCTCGCCGGCCCGACCGCCTCGATCGAACCAGATTTCCACTTTGTCACGGCGGTCGATCACGGATTGGCGGCTCGATCACACACACCATTCGACCGCCACACGTAAACCGGTCGACCACCGAGACTCGACAGAGTCAATAACTTTGACGAAAACGTTTGAATCGACAAACCGAAAAAGCCATTGCCAATTGTATCATCATCCTAAGACCATGCACATATCCCCATGATATCCACAATCTCCCCCTTGATGAACACATTGGCAAATTTCCAAAAATGCAAGGTTTGAGATTTGAAATAGTAAATACCCGACGTTTTCGCTTAAAGGCACAACTTGGTCCAAATGCAAGAAAAAGCAAAGGAAATGACCAAGCTGGCTCCAGAATAGCATCAGCAAGTGAGATAAGGCAAAAGGAAGCATAACAGCTTTGATTTTCACAAAATTGCAAAATCTCACTTAAGGTCCATATGAAAGAACAATTGTTCTATTTGACCTTTGATCATTGTGAGGATCCAAAGATTGCAATTAAATTCAGATTTGGCAATTAAAACCAAAAGAAAGCAATTCAGAAGAAAACTCCCCCTCACAATAATCCTCATTTCCATTTTCTTCTCCCCCTGAAACCAAGAGGCTCTTTTTGACATTTTTGCTATTTCTTCTCCCCCTTTGACAATGGATTCATCAAGGAATCAATTCTTCCTCTCTTCCAGAGATACCAAGTGCAAAACTGAGGAAAGAAGCATAGGAGAGAGTATGCATGAAATGCAATGGAGTGTTCTCAATTTTTTTCATTTTTGTCAAGTTTGAGCATATGAAGCTTTGGAAATTACCCAAACGAACAAGATAGCATTTCTAATCGCCACAAGCATCACGTCAAGCCTAACAAATAGCTAGCAAGATCATGTGTAGACATATATAGCAAAGCTAAGCATGAGGGCTCAATATAAAGCGCTTAATTTTAACAATTTAAGCAATGTGTCAATTTAAGCAAGTTCATCAACAGTGATCCTAAAATGATAATGGCCATGTCAAAATGTCATATGTAGATCAAAAAGCTAATAAAGACCACTTTTAAGAGACACACAAGTCCTGACTTGAATCAATTTGCTCAATTTTCTCAAACGCCCATTTTTCAACATTTTTTATTTGTAATGAATATTTGAAGTTGACTAATGGTCTAACTTAGTGACAAGATCCTGGACTAGGAGCCATCCACAAACTCATCCTAAGCTTCAACCAGAAGTTGAATAAAGGTATATCTTAGTGAAGAAGATCCTGGACTAGGAGCCATCCACAAACTCTTCCTAAGCTTCTACCAGGGCGACAAATCTTGAGGTTCATGTCAGATTTGACAAGCAGTCCCCATGAGATCGTCTGGATCATCAAACTATCTCCAAGTTCATGTCTGGGACACGCAGTCTCGTGAGAGTAGTTTGGCACAATTTTAGTAAAGACAATCTTGCAATTCGATTTTTCCTTTTAACATAAGAGCAATTAAGTATTCTTAACAGAACTGTAAGCTCAAGTAATGATCAAAACTAGATTAAAGAGCTAATAGAAGCAATTTTGACAGGGCCAGTGTCACAAAAGGAGCACTAATTGCGCAACTAGCTAGCATATCCACAAATTGCAGTTTTTCATTCAAGTTGATTTAAAGTTCTAGCTCACTCATCAAAGACTTAGCTATATATATGAAAACATGATAATTCTAGCAAGTCACAGAACTAGACATGTCATTGAGCAAGAATTGGAATACTCAAGCTCAAAAGGGTAATAGGCAAAGCTTCATCAAATAAAAGATAAGCAGAATCCTTATATTACAATGCATCTTTTTGGATTTTGTTATATGAATGCAATATAATACAATGAATACAAAAGAGTCAACTCCCCTCGAAACAGCCAAAAGGACTAACAACTCCCAACTCTCCCGCAGAAAGCAAATCGAGAAGAATCAAGAGCCTTAGTAAAAATATCGGCAAGTCATTGCTCGGACTCGACAAAGTGAAGCACAACATCACCCTTCTCAACATGATCTCTAAGGAAGTGATACCGATATCGATGTGTTTAGTCCTAGAGTGTTGCATGGTTTTTGGCAATGTTTATGGCACTAGTGTTATCGCAGAAAAGAGGAACACTATCCAACGACAACCCATAATCCCGCAGAGTAGATAAGATCCAGAGAACTCGAGAACAACTACTGCAGGCAAGAATATACTCAAATCGGCGATGGATCATGCAATGAAGATTGCTTCCTAGAAGACCACGAGATAAGAGATGTGCCTAAGAAATGACAGTGCTGAAGTACTCTTCCTATCCACTCTACACCCGCAAAATCAGCATCGAAAAAAGCGCGAATGGAGAGAGCGAAGATGAAGAATACCAAAGTCCAAAGTCAAGAGTGTCCCGGAGGTACCGAATATGCGACGTCGCTGACGATGAGAGGCTCGAGGAAGCTCGAATCGAGCGCACGACACACAAAGAAATCAGTATGTCCCTCGACGCCGTGAGATAGAGGAGGAGCCAATCATGTTTGCGGTACTTCTTCCGTCCGCGGTTCTCCATCCTCATCTGGGTCCAAAGACGGTGGATGTGGCAATGGGAGTAGACATTGGCCTCTTGCTTCCCATGTCGAGCGTCGAAGAAGGTCCTTTGTGTACTTACTTTGATGAATGAAGGTACCTTCTTTGAGTTGCTTGACTTGAAGACCAAGGAAGAAGGTCAATTCTCCCATCATACTCATCTCGAACTCCCTGCTCATAGAATCAAAATCTAGACACCAAAACATGAGAGGAACCACGAAAATGATATCATCCACATAAATCAACCATCAAGAAATCACTGCCATGCCTGAGAGTGAACAAAGTTTTATCTACCAAACCCATTTTAAAGTCATTTTCAAGCAGAAAACTCTTAAGCCTATCATACCAAGCTCTGGGAGCTTGCTTCAGTCCATACAAGGCTTTGGAGAGTTTAAAAACATGGTTTGGGAATTTTCGACTTTCAAAACCAGGTGGTTGCTTGACAAAGACCTCTTCTTCTATGAAGCCATTAAGGAAAGCACTTTTAACATCCATCTGAAACAACTTAAATCCAGTGGATGCCGCAAATGCAAGCATAATGCGAATGGCCTCTAATCTAGCTACAGGAGCAAATGTCTCCTCAAAGTCTAAGCCCTCTACCTGAGAATAACCTTGAGCCACTAGTCTAGCCTTGTTACGAACTACCAACCCATCTTCACTTTGCTTATTTTTGAAAATCCATTTTGTTCCAATTACATGTTGATTAGGTGGAGGTTCAACTAAAAACCAGACTTTGTTTCTATCAAAGTTTTCAAGTTCCTCATGCATGGCATTGACCCAAGAAGCATCAGAAAGAGCATGGAAGACATCTCGGGGTTCAAAAGAAGCAACAAAAGCAGAGTGTGCATGGGAATCAGGAGAAATGAACCTGGAGCGAGTAACTCGCTCATGGAGATCCCCAATGATCTCGCTTTCGGTGGATGTTTGTTCTTTGAATGCGAAGAGGTGCTCCTGGTGCAGAAGTGGCCTCTACCTCACGAGCTGTGGAGGTAGGAGCAGAGCCACTCTGATCGTCGGTGAAGGTAGGAAGAGGCTGCTCATCTGAAGCGGGTGTAGTAGTAGCAGGCTCTCCAACCATCTCAGAAATGACTGGAGGATGGATTGGGTCCTCATCCTCAGAGTCTTCGTCGACAAAGATGCTGTCTCTAATATCAAGAACTCGTGTACTGCAAAGATCGGGTCTAGTACGGTGACTAGCCTCATCAAAGGTGACTTCGCAAGTCTCAACAATTTTGTTAGTATCAAGATTAAGAGCACGATAGCCACGAGAATGAGCAGGATAACCAAGAAAAATGCCATCAGAACATCTAGATTCAAATTTATCAAGATTGCCATGTTTAAGAATGAAGCATTTGCAACCAAAAATCTTAAAATGCGAAACCTTGGGCTTATGACCAAATCTAAGTTCATATGAAGTCTTACCAATAACAGATCTCAAGAACACCCTGTTAGAGATATAACAAGCAGAAGAAACCGCCTCAGCCCAAAATCTCCTAGGAGTGGAATGCTCATCTAGCATGGTTCTGGCCATCTCCACAAGCGTCCTGTTCTTCCTCTCGACAACACCATTCTGCTGAGGGACTCTAGGGGAAGAAAACTGATGCTCTAGTCCTCTCTCAGAGCAGAGTGTGGCAAAAGAAGAGTTCTTGAACTCTGTGCCATTATCACTCCTAATGGTCTTCAAGGCTCCAGGGAGGTCAACAGCTAGTCTAAGAACCAACTCCCTAAAGAAGCCAAAAGCCTCATCCTTAGACACCAGAAAGAAAACCCATGAATACCTGGAATAGTCATCCACAATGACAAGCACATACCACTTACCCCCTACAGACTGAACTCTAGAAGGGCCAACAGTATCTAAGTGCAGCAATTGTCCAGGTCCATCGGTCATAACTAAAGTAAGAGGTGGATGAGAAGCAGAAACCATCTTACCATGTCTACAGGGTGAGCACACAAGGTCTCTAACAGGTTTGAGCTTAGGTAGACCTCTAATCAAGTCCTTGCTACTGATCCTGGTCAAGTGATCGAAACCTATGTGTCCAAGCCTACGATGCCACAAGACTAAATCATGGGAGTCAGAAGCAACAAGGCATCTAGGACTAGAAGCAGAAGAGACACTGAAATTAGCACAGAAAATCTTCTCAAACCTAGAGATCTTAAAGACAAGCTCACCTGAGGAATCTAGAACTACACAATGATCTTTCTTGAATCTAACTTCTAGACCCTCATCAAGCAACTGAGAAACAGATAGAAGATTATACCTCAGTTTACTTACCAAAGCGACGTCCTTAAGCATGAAGTTGTTGTTGACGCGCACTGTGCCCTTGGCTGTCACGGTTCCGGTAGAAGCATCCCCAAAAGTGATCAATTCATTGCCGGATGCACGTGTGAGGGAGGAGAACCATCTAGAATCTCCAGTCATGTGTCGAGAACACCTAGAGTCAACGAGCCACATGTCCTCCTTCCTCGCACGACGGACCTACAAGGAACGAACAGGAAACATATGTGCCTCAGTACTGGGGTTAGTGATAAGAGACCTGGGAATCCAGTACTGAGTCACACGATGCTTGGGCAAAGCAGTAAAAGCAGCAGTAAAATGGTTAGTGGAAAAATCATGAGAATGCATATGATCAACACCTAGACCTCTCCGAATCGATCTACCAAAAGATCGGTACTCCCCCTGTCTAGATGCTACCCGTGGTTTTTCCTCATGATACCCTAACCCAAATCGCTGCCTAGAGCTACCAAAAGAGTCAAAAGAGTCATCTACAAACCTAGGCCCATGTCTAGCAGGAAAGACAGGCTGCCTGGATCTAGAGACTACAGCAGGTAAACGAACTCCTCTAATGGTTCTCAAATTACTCATCCTCTCCTTCCTCTCAATCTTTGCTCTACGAAAGCAGAACTCAATGTTGTGACTATTCTTCTTGCAGAAGGTGCAATGGTACTTGACCTTTTGAGGGGTCTGACCTGATGAAGCAGAAGCACCTATCTTGCTAGAAAGGGTTTGAGCAAAACCAGCAGATCTAAAGACTATCTTGGATGACTTAGGTGGTTCTACCTCAAACAAAGCCACTCTCAACAAACTCTAACAACCTTAGGAGGATGATTCTTGGAATGCTCTAGGTATTAAAACCTAGCCCACTATTTTTCACACTCACCTTAGATTTGTCTAGAATCATGTTGAGGTTCTTCTTCCCACCAACAAATCTCTCAAGAGATCCTCTGAGATAATCATTTTGTTTAGCTAGTTCAACACAAGAAAGCACACTTATCTGACTTGCTAGCTCTATCAGACTTTTCTTTGAAGTGAGCTACCTCGGCTTTCAAAGCTTCACAAGACACACAATAGTTATCTCTAATCCTATCCAAATGCTCTTTGAACTTAACTCTAAATGCTTCTTGTAACTTATCTACATTTTGCCCAATTTCAATGCAAGGATCACAAGAACTAGAATCAACAATTTTCTTGGAAGCAGTCATGGACATGAATTTTTCAATTTTAGCTTTCTCCTCAAGAGTCTTGTTTAAGGCATCATTTTCGGGCCAGTGAGTTTAACACGTTTTCACAAGAAGCGCTTTTAGAGTAAAGAACCATTTCACCAACTCTTTCATTTTGACCTTATTATCCTTACAAAGAGAGCAAGTGTGACTAGAGTCAAATTTTTGCAAATCGTTTGTAGCGCTATTCAGTTTTAATTCAAGCAAAGCACGCTTTGAACAGGTAAAGGAATAGCATCTACAAAGCAATCATATCAAGAGGAATGGCATTCATGCAAGTAGAACCGCACTTGAGAGATTCCAATTCATCATGAGCATCTTTTAGTTGATTAACAACAGAGGAATGAGCAAGTTTCAAAGCCACTAAATCATCATACATTCCAGAGCAAGCATTACAAGCATCTTCAGGACTAATTGACTTAAGTGTAGCAACTTCTAGTCTCAAGTTATCAATTATGACGCCCTGCTTTCTTAAGCATTCTAGCTTGCTTATCTGCTCCTCGCTCGTAAAGAACTAAAGCACGCTTCATCCGAGCAAGCGAGGACGTACCTCATCGGGATCGAAGATGTCGCCGCCGTTGGAAGAGTCGATGTCGTGGTCGTCCCTAGCCATGAAGCACATGCCGGGGTGAAGTCATCGGCCTTCTTCTTGCCACGAGGATCATCATCATCGCCCTCCGCCTCCGAGTCCACATCACTCATGTTGATGCTCTCAAGAGCAAAGAAGGACTTGGCTGACGTACTTGCGATAGTTCGGCTTCTTAGCTTTTGCATCACGAGCTTGAGGACGCCTCCGAAAGTTCTTCTCCTCCTTGCCCTTCAGCTTGGGGCAGTTTGATCGAATGTGGTTTGGCTCACCACACTCAAAGCAAGTAAAGGGTCCTCCTCTCTTCCTGAATTTCACTTTGTTGTAGGCTTTGGTAAATTTGGTGGAAAGGAGAGCTAAATCTTCCTCAGGTAGCTTCTCTAGACACTCATCGCTCAAGGAATGTAACGCAGATAGAGAAAAACCAGATGAGTCAAAATCCAAAGAATTAGAAGCACTACCCTTAGAAGGGTCAACCACTAGAGCCATCACATCTGTCTTGGGGAGTCGCGAGACGAAGTCAATCTCATGCGACTTCAACCTTGAGTAGAGCTTATCCATGGTAAGCTCACTCATGACAGTGTTGTCATTGATGGAAGTGATCTTCATCCCCCAAATCCTTACATCAAGAGCACCCAAGAACTGGCGTGCATTTTCAGACTCGATGAAAACGGATCAACAACCGCAAGTTATGAATGATCTTTGTAAACCTGAGGACCGAATAGGCGACTAGAGGGGGTGAATAGGAGCACCGAATCTTTTGCAAAGATAGAGGATTCAACTCGCAAATAGCAAATCACTCCAATAGCTATGAAAGCTATGAAGATGAAAGCTTAAGCACAGTGGAAGACTTGCAATGAATCCACTCCTAAACCCTCAAAACACAACAGCGAACTCCCTGAAGAAATCCTGGAAAATCTGGGACAAAGGTATTACCTCATAGTAAGTGCGGTATTATCAAGATCGCGGTACTATCATGAGTAAATTTATGATACTATCAAGATCATCAGTACTACCTCAGGCAAAAGTGCGGTACTACCGATTTTCCTGACGATGAACAGAAACAGCCTGAAAACAAAATCGAAAATCGACGTAACTTTTAAACCGTAAGGCCAAACTCCACCAAATTTGGAACACACCTTCCTAAGGGTATTAGGAACCTATTCCAAGTGGCGATCGTCCAGATCTATGTCAAAGTTTCGATCTTTCTCAGTTTTACCTAAGACGGGCAAAGAACCGAGCAAAATGAAAAACTTGATCCAACTCTTGCTCGTGAGAGAATGATGATCTAGAAGATCTTAGATATGTTCCCACATGTCCCAGCAAGGAGTAAGAGGGCACGAAATCAATCAAAAATTACAGGATCAAGGAAGCACTCAAAATCATCAAAATAAGGTGCAAGAACAAGAAAAGAACGAAGAGAGCTCATCTCAAAGAACTTGCAAGGATTGATTGAAGATTGATGATTCGTGGTTACAGCCACTCCCTCAAGGAGGACAAGAGCTCAATCCATGAGCACACACACAATCCATCTCTCTAGAGCCTAAGCCTCTCTTTTCTTCCCTAAACCCTAACACCAAACTAGGGTTTTCAAATGAAGTGCTTGGGTTGCTGTGCACAGCACCCCCTCTATTTATATGAGGCCTAGAGCTTCTAGAAGACTTAACCCTAATGGGCTCCCGTTAGGCCCAACAACAAACGGGACACACGCACGCATTTTAAAGCGCCGTCTTCACTTTTCTTGACCTAATCCACTTCTTGACGCACCGTCTTGCGTCGCGGGTTGGCATTAGGTCACCAAGGTGGTATTTGGTGAAATTACCAAAATACCCCTTCTCGATCCTTCTCCATGAACCGAGTCCAATCTCGCCGAAGCAATCGCCGCTCCATACGTGTAGGTTGATCAACGGCTCTCATCATGTCGGCAAGTCTCTCCGTCCGAATCCCATCGAACCTCCAAGGCACTTGCACCGACCCCCGCGCCGCTTGATCCAACCAGCTGCATCGAACTGCCGGTTCGATCCACCTTGTCCATTCTGTACCATGCTTGAGTCACCTGACCTCACCCGGCATCCATGATCGTTCTGGACCTCAGCTCTCCAAGCTTAGTCCCGATCCTCCTCGCCGTTGACCGTCGTTGACCTGCAAGCCACCGCACAAAGAATAGACCAAGAAATCGCCTCCGGAACAAGTTCTTCACAACTTGACCCACGTTAGCTCAAAACATGCAATATGCAACATATATGTATTAACAAACATGGAAATGACATAACCCAAACAATTCTCCAAGTTAAACGAAACTCAGAAACCAAATCGGTACTACCGCCATGTTATGGCTTCACTACTATCAAGATCATGATAGTATCAAGACCCATATAATCGGGTCGCACCGCTCCTCAAGGAAATCCAAAACTTCCAAAACACTTGTTCGGAAAAACCATACCGCCACACGATCGTTCGACATGCGGTACTACTGGCAACCATAGCACTAAGTACTACCGCCATCGAAAATCCAAAACACAAATTACACTCGCTCGAAAAACCATACCGCTTTGCTTGCGGTAATACCGACCAGCGGTACTACCGTAAACACAAGCGGTACTTATCAAGATCAGCGTAGTACCGCGCGATTACACGCCGGATTACCGATTATCCCGACACTTGTCGAAAACAGATTTCAACAAAACCGAAAACGATCGTTTCGACAAACCCAAAGAGTTATTGCCAATTATACTATCACATTAAGATCGTGAGCATATTCCCATGATATCCACAATCTCCCCCTTGATGAACACATTGGCAATTTCCCACAAATGCAAAATTTGAGGTTTGAGACAGTAAAAACTCGACGTTTTCGTTCAAAGGCACAACTTGGTCCAAATGCAAGAGAAAGCAAAGGAAATGACCAAGCTAGCTCCAGAATAGTATCAGCAAGTGAAATACGGCAAAAGAAGGCAAGAAAGCTTCATTTTCCAGAAACGGGTCAAAATCTCACTTAAGGTCCATATGAAAGAACAATTGTTCGATATGACCTTTGATCATTGTGAGGATCAAGAATTGCAATTCAAATTCAGAAAAGGCAAATAAGGCCAAAAGAATGCAATAGAGAAGATCCCACTCACTATGATCAATAAGAACCCTATGACTCCAAAAAGCTCAACATTTTTACCAATCTTTCTCCCCCTTTGACAATGAATTCATCAAGGTGCATGGAAGAAGATAGAGCATGAAAGTAATGGAATGGCTGTAATTTTTGTATTTTTCATCATTTTTTTTTGTTTGTTTGTAATTTGAGCAAAAGGAGCTATGAAGATTATCCATGAAGACTGTACAAGTATTACACCAAGCCATATTATGTGAAGAAGCTATAATCAAGTATAGCAAAACATGTACAGCAAAGCTAAGGCCAAAATAGCAATAATCTGAGATTAGATGAATTGAAGGCATGACCAGTTGCTCAAGATCACAGTTTAACTAAAGGTATCCAAAAATGAGTCAGGCCATGTCTATAATCAAAACGGAGCCAGAAGCTAGAAAATGAGTCAGTTTTGAGCACTTGAGATCAATTTTGAATCAATTTGTTCAAGCATTTAGAATTTAGCACATTGAGCACTTTGCTGAAAATGATTGGTTTTATCTTAGTAAAGCAAGTCCTGGACTAGGAGCCATCCACAACTACCTTCTAAGCTTCAACCAATTGCCAATTTGTTTTCTTAGCATTGTGCTAGATCTCAAGCCTCACTACGACCATCCCAAGCAACACAAGCTTAAGAGAATAGTCTGGATCATCCAAAACTCCCCCTGAGTTCATGCCTAGTACAATGGCAAGCAGTCTCATAAGAAAGAATTGGTGAGATCAGTTTTTTCGCACAGAAAAGCTCATTTTTTTTCATTTGCTTGACTTAAGAATTATCAAAGCTCAATTTACAACTCAGAATAAGTTCAAGACTCAATTAAGCCTATATGACATGGCATGAATCATGAGAGGATCACTAAAGCAAAACTAGTCACAAGATCCAACAAGTCATATTATAATTCAGTTTGCACACAGATAATAAAGCTAGCATGACCAAAAGCTAAGCTATACATAAAAAGCCATAAAAGAAATCTAGCAAGCTAGCACAAGACATGGCAGGGTATAAAGTATGAAAGCATGTCATACAAGGATAATAATCAAAGCTCCATAAGGTTATATTACAATGCAAGTTGCTGAATTTTAAAGAGCATTATGGTACAATGAATGCAAAAAGAGCAAACTCCCCCTCAAAACAGGCCAAGAGGACTAACAACCCCCAATTCTCCCCGCAGAAAAGCAAAACGAGAAGAATCAAGAGCTTTAGTGAAAATGTCAGCAACCTGATGCTCAGACTCAACAAAATGAAGCACAACATCACCCTTCTCAACATGGTCTCTAAGGAAATGGTAACGAATGTCAATATGCTTAGTCCTAGAATGTTGCAATTTGGGTTTTTGCAATATTAATGGCGCTAGTGTTGTCACGAGAAAAGAGGAACACTACCCAAAAACAACCCATAGTCCCAAGAGTAGATAAGATCCAGAGAACACGAGAGCAACTCTTGGCAACAAGCTACATACTCGGCCTCGGCGAAGGGTACATGCAACAGAGGATTGTTTCCTAGAAGACCACGAGATAAGAGATGTGCCTAAGAAATGACAAGTGCCAGAAGTACTCTTCCTATTTACTCTACACCCAGCAAAATCAGCATCAGAAAATGCCCGAATAGAGAGAGCAGAAGAAGAAGAATACCAAAGTCCAAAGTCAAGAGTGTCCTGGAGGTACCTGAATATGCGACGCACTGCTTGACGATGAGAAGCTCGAGGAAGCTCAAATCGGCGCACAAACACACAAATAATTGTATGTCCTACCTCGTATTTGTGAGGTAGAGGAGGGAGCCAATCATGCCTGCGGTACTCCTTCGGTCCACGGACTCTCCATCCTCATCTGGGTCCAGCACAGTGGTCGTGGCAATGGGAGTAGACATTGGTCTTGCGCTTCCCATGTCGGCGACGAAGAAGGTCCTTTGTATACTTACTTTGATGAATGAAGGTGCCTTCTTTTAGTTGCTTGACTTGAAGACCAAGGAAGAAGGTCAATTCGCCCATCATGCTCATCTCGAACTCCCTGCTCATAGAATCTGAAAATCTAGACACCAAAGCATGAGAGGAACCACCGAATATGATATCATCCACATAAATCTGAACCAATAAGAAGTCACTGCCATGCTTAAGAGTGAACAAGGTTTTATCAACCATTCCCATTTTGAAATCATTACTAAGCAGAAAACTCTTAAGCCTATCATACCAAGCTCTAGGGCTTGCTTGATCCATACAAGGCTTTGGAGAGTTTAAAAACACGGTTTGGGAATTTTGGATTTTCGAAACCAGGTGGTTGCTTGACAAAGACCTCTTCTTCTATGAAACCATTCAGAAAGCACTTTTGACATCCATTTGAAAAAGCTTGAAGCCCTTAGATGTCGCAAATGCTAGCAAAATGCGATTGGCTTCCAATCTGCTCTGAGGAGCAAAAGTCTCTTCAAAGTCTAAGCCCTCTACACGAATAACCTTGAGCTACAAGCCTAGCCTTGTTGCGAACTACCAACCCATCCTCACTTTGCTTGTTTTGAAAATCCATTTTGTTCCAATTACATGTTGATTAGGTGGAGGTTCAACTAAGGTCCGACTTGGTTTCTTTCAAAATTTTCAAGTTCTTCATGCATGGCATTGACCCAAGAGGCATCGAAAGAGCATGGGTGATATCTCGGGGTTCAAAAGAAGCGACAAAAGCGTAATGTGCATGAGAATCGAAGAATTGAACTCGAGCGAGTGACTCGCTCATGAATATCCCCAATAATCTGCTTTCGGTGGATCTTTGTCATTGAATGTGAAGAGGAGCTCTGGTGCGAAGTGGCCTCTACCTCATGAGTCAGGAGATAGGAACAGAGCCACTCTGATTGTCGGTGAAGGTAGGAAGAGGCTGCTCATCTAAAGTCGGTGTAGTAGAAGCGGGCTCCCCAACCCTCTCGAAATGATGGAGGATGGATTGGGTCCTCATCCTCGAGTCATCGTCGGCGAAGATGCTTTCTCGAATATCGAAACACATGTACTGCGAGATCGGGTCTAGTACCAGGACTAGCCTCATCAAAAGTGACTTCGCAAGTCTCAACAATTTTGTTAGTATCCAAATTAAATACACGATAGCCACGAGAATGAGCAGGATATCCAAGAAATATGCCATCAGAACATCTAGATTCAAATTTATCAAGATTGCCATGTTTAAGAATGAAGCATTTGCAACCAAAAATCTTGAAATGAGAAACTTTAGGCCTATGATTGAATCTAAGCTCATAAGAAGTTTTGCCAATTACAGATCTCAAGAACACCCTATTAGAGATATAACAAGCGAGAAAGATAGCCTCATTAAAACCTCCTAGGTGTGGAATGCTCATCTAGCATGGTCACAGCCATCTCTACAAGGGTCCTATTCTTCCTCTCTACTACACCATTCTCACGAGGAACTCTAGGTGAAGAAAACTGATGCTCAATTCCCCTATCAGAGCAGAAGGTAGAAAAAGAAGAGTTCTTGAATTCTGTCCCATTGTCACTCCTAATGGCTCTCAAAGCACCAGGAAGGTCAACAGAGAGTCTAAGGACCAATTCTCTAAAGAAGCCAAAAGCCTCGTCCTTAGAGACCAGAAAATAAACCCATGAATACCTGGAGTAATCATCCACAATCACAAGCACGTACCACTTACCACCGGCAGACTGGACTCTAGAAGGACCAACAGTGTCTAAGTGCAAGAGCTGACCTGGTCCATCAGTCATCACTAAGGTAAGAGGAGGATGAGAAGCAGAAACCATCTTACCATGTCTACAAGGTGTGCACACAAGATCTCTAACAGCCTTCAGCCTAGGCAAACCTCTAATCAAATCCTTGCTACTGACTCTAGTCAAGTGGTCGAAACCTATGTGACCAAGCCTACGATGCCACAAAACTAGATCATGGGAAATAGAAGCAACAAGACACCTAGGGCTAGAAGCAGATGAGATACAGAAATTAGCACGAAAGATCCTCTCAAACCTGGAAATCTTAAAGACAAGCTCACCAGAGGAATCTAAAACCCTGCACTCACCACTCTTAAAACTCACCTCTAGACCCTCATCAAGCAGCTGAGAAACTGAAAGCAGATTATATTTCAGCTTACTTACCAAAGCGACGTCCTTGAGCATGAATTTGTTGTTGACGCGCACTGTGCCCTTTGCTGTCACGGTCCCGGTAGAAGCATCCCCAAATGTGATCAATTCATTGCCGGATGCACGTGTGAGGGAGGAGAACCATTTAGAATCCCCAGTCATATGTCGAGAACATCCGGAGTCAACAATCCATATGTCCTCCTTCCTCGCACGCCGAACCTAATGAGCACGAACAGGAAACATATGTGCCTCAGTACTGGGGTTAGTGATAAAAGACTTGGGAATCCAGTACTGAGTCACATGATGCTTAGGCAAAATAGTAGAAGCAAAGATAAAAGCGGTTAGGAACAAAATCATAAGAATGCACACATGAACCACCTAGACCTCTCCGAAACGATCTACCAAAAGATCGGTACTCCCCCTGTCTAGATGCTACCCGTGGTCTCTCCTCATGATATCCTAAACCAGAGCGCTGCCTAGAGGCACCAAAAGAGTCAAAGAAGTCATCTACAAACCTAGGCCTATGTCTAGTAGGAAGAACAGGCTGCCTGGCTCTAGAGACTACAGTAGGTGCAAAAACTCCTCTAATGGACCTCAAAGCACTCATCCTCTCCTTTCTCTCAATTTTGGCTCTCTGAGCGTAACTCAAAGAATGTGACCATTCTTCTTGCGAGAAGGTGCAATGGTACTTGACCTTTTGAGGGTCTCGACGATGAAGCGAAGCACCTATCTTGTTAGAAAGGGTTTGAGCAAAACCAAAGTGATTTAAAGACTATCTTGGATGACTTAGGTGGTTCTACCTCAAACAAGCCACTTTCAACAACTCTCGCAATCTTGGGTGGATGATTCTTGGAATGCTCTAGGGTATTAAAACCTAGCCCACTATTTTTCACACTCACCTTAGATTTGTCTAGAATCATGTTGAGGTTCTTCTTCCCACCAACAAATTTTTCAAGAGATCCTCTGAGATAGTCATTTTGTTTGGCTAGTTCAACACAAGAAACACACTTATCGACATGCTAGCTCTATCGACTTTTCCTTATAATGAGATACCTCACTTTCAAAGCCTCACAAGACACACAATAATCATCTCTAATTCTATCCAACTGCTCTTTGAACTTAACTCTAAAAGCTTCTTGTATCTTATCTACATTATGCCCAATTTCAATGCAAAGATCACAAGAACTAGAATCAACAACTTTCTTGGAAGCAAATCATGGACATGGATTTTTCAATTTTAGCTTTCTCCTCAAGAGTCTTGTTTAAGGCATCATTCTCGGTTGTGAGTTTAACACAGTTTTCACATGAAACAGTTTTAGAGTAAAGAACCATTTCACCATCTCTTTCATTTTGACCTTATTATCCTCACAAAGGAGAGCAAGTATGACTAGGATCAAATTTTTGCAAATCTTTTGTAGCGCTATTAGCTTTTAATTCAAGCAAAGCACGCTTTGAGCAGGGTAAAGGAATAGCATCTACTGAAATCATATCACAAGAAATGGTATTCATACAAGTAGAACTAGACTTGAGAGATTCCAATTTATCAAGAGCATCTTTCAATTGATTTGTAACAGAGGAATGAGCAAGTTTTAGAGTTACCAATTCATCATACATTCCAGAACAAGCATCGCAAACATCTTCAGGATTAATTGATTTGAGTGTAGCAACTTCTAGTTTCAAGTTATCAATCATGATGTCCTGATTCTTAAGCATTCTAGCTTGCTTATCTAACTTTCGTTCAGAAATGACCAAAGCACGTTTCATCCGGCGGTGAGGACATACCTCTTCGGGATCGCCAAAAGGTCGTAAATCGTTGGAGGAGTCGACGTCGTGGCCGCCTTGGCCATGAAGCACATGCCGGTGAAGTCTTGATCCTTCTTCTTGCCATGAGAGTCGCCGTCCTCCGTCCCGAGTCCACATCGCTCATGTCAGCAGACTCAAGAGCGGTAAGGACCTTGCCGATTTAACTTGCGATAGTTAAACTTCTTGGGCTTCGCATCCTTAGCTTGAGGACGCCTCAAAGTCCTTCTCCATCTTGCCCTTCACTTGGGGCAAGCTGGAGCGAATGTGGTTTGGCTCACCACACTCAAAGCAAATAACAGGCCACCTCTCATACATTCCTCACTTTGTTGAAGACTCTCGAGAATTTGGTGGTTAGGAGGGCTAAATCATCCTCCCAGTATTTTCTCTAGCGCTCATCGCTCAAAGAGTGCAAAGCGGACAAAGAAAGACCAGATGAGCCAAAGTCCAAAGAATCGGAAGAGCTACCCCGAGATGGGTCAACCACTAAAGCCATCGACTCTGTCTTGGGAGTCGCGAGATGAAATCAATCTCATGCGACTTCAACCTCGAGTAAAGCTTATCCATGGTAAGCTCACTCATGACAGATGTTGTCATTGATGGGCGTGATCTTCATCCCCAAACTCTCACATCAAGAGCACCCAAGAACCGGGCGTGCATTCTCGACTCGATAAATGTGAGACCAACAAAGACGTAAATTATGAAGAATCTTGGAAAACCTTCCCAATAACTCATCCAAAGATTCACCGGGCTTTTGTTCGATCTTTGAGTATTCTTTCTTGAGTTGGTTCTGCCTCACTTCCTTGATAGTCAGTAGAGCCCTCGTGGTAATCACAGAGGGTCTTCGAGATCTCATGAGCAGACTTCAAATGAGACACACGCTCAAACTCAGATCGACTAAGCCCTTGAATCAAGTAGTTCCGAGCCTT
Organism: Phyllostachys edulis; assembly: GCA_036346405.1. Lineage (NCBI taxonomy): Eukaryota > Viridiplantae > Streptophyta > Magnoliopsida > Poales > Poaceae > Phyllostachys > Phyllostachys edulis. The sequence continues at coordinate 37,882,291 of CM070547.1, read as the reverse complement.
GCTGTTAGCCTCTACATCAGGATTAATTACATCTTCATCGGCCGGCACAACATAAGCATTTTTGACCTTAAGCCAAATTGCGTGCCCTTGAGCCTCGATGTAGGCTTGCATGCGAGCCTTCCAGTAAGCAAAATCAACTCCATCGAAAATATGAGGTTTGAGTGAATACTTGTCAGTCGCCATGGCTCCTCAGAACGGTTAAGATCTATGAGAAGAGCTAACCGGCTCTGATACCAATTGTAGGACCGGAATAGGCGACTAGAGGGGGGGTGAATAGGAGCACCGAATCTTTTTTGCAAAGATAGAGGATTCAACTCGCAAATAGCAAATCACTCCAATAGCTATGAAAGCTATGAAGATGAAAGCTTAAGCACAGTGGAAGACTTGCAATGAATCCACTCCTAAACCCTCAAAACACAACAGCGAACTCCCTGAAGAAATCCTGGAAAATCTGGGACAAAGGTATTACCTCTGTTGTAAGTGCGGTACTACCGCATCGCGGTACTACCGCAGGCAAATTTGCGGTACTACCGCATCGCGGTACTACCTCAGGCAAAAGTGCGGTACTACCGATTTTCCTGACGATGAATGTAAACAACTGAAAACAAAATCGAAAATCGACGTAACTTTTAAACCGTAAGGCCAAACTCCACCAAATTTGGAACACACCTTCCTAAGGGTATTAGGAACCTATTCCAAGTGGCGATCGTCCAGATCTATGTCAAAGTTTCGATCTTTCTCAGTTTTACCTAAGACGGGCAAAGAACCGAGCAAAATGAAAAACTTGATCCAACTCTTGCTCGTGAGAGAATGATGATCTAGAAGATCTTAGATATGTTCCCACATGTCCCAGCAAGGAGTAAGAGGGCACGAAATCAATCAAAAATTACAGGATCAAGGAAGCACTCAAAATCATCAAAATAAGGTGCAAGAACAAGAAAAGAACGAAGAGAGCTCATCTCAAAGAACTTGCAAGGATTGATTGAAGATTGATGATTCGTGGTTCAGCCCACTCCCTCAAGGAGGACAAGAGCTCAATCCATGAGCACACACACAATCCATCTCTCTAGAGCCTAAGCCTCTCTTTTCTTCCCTAAACCCTAACACCAAACTAGGGTTTTCAAATGAAGTGCTTGGGTTGCTGTGCACAGCACCCCCTCTATTTATATGAGGCCTAGAGCTTCTAGAAGACTTAACCCTAATGGGCTCCCGTTAGGCCCAACAACAAACGGGACACACACGCACGCATTTTAAAGCGCCGTCTTCACTTTTCTTGACCTAATCCACTTCTTGACGCACCGTCTTGCGTCGCGGGTTGGCATTAGGTCACCAAGGTGGTATTTGGTGAAATTACCAAAATACCCCTTCTCGATCCTTCTCCATGAACCGAGTCCAATCCTGTCGAAGCAATCGCCTGCTCCGCCACGTGTAGGTTGATCAACGGCTCTCATCATGTCGGCAAGTCTCTCCGTCCAATCCCATCGAACCTCCAAGGCACTTGCACCGACCCCGCCGCTTGATCCAACCAACAGATCGATCAGCTGGCTCGATCCACCTTGTCCATTCAGACCATGCTTGAGTCACTGACCACCCGCATCCATGATCGTTCTGGACCTCAGCTCTCCAAGCTTAGTCCCGATCCTCCTCGCCGTTGACCGTCGTTGACCTGCAAGCCACCTGCACAGCAATAGACCAAGAAATCGTCTCCGGGAACAAGTTCTTCACAACTTGACCCACGTTAGCTCAAAACATGCAATATGCAACATATATGTATTAACAAACATGGAAATGACATAACCCAAACAATTCTCCAAGTTAAACGAAACTCAGAAACCAAATCGGTACTACCGCCATGTTATGGCCGGTACTACATCAAGATCATGTAGTATCAAGACCCATAATCAAGGGTCGTCACGCTCCTCAAGGAAATCCAAAACTTCCAAAAACACTTGTTCTGGAAAAACCATACCGCTCACACGCGGTCGTTCCGACATGCGGTACTACCGGCAACCATAGCACGGTACTACCGCTCATCGAGAAATCCAAAACACAAATTACACTCGTTCTGGAAAAACCATACCGCTTTGCTTGCGGTAATACCGACCAGCGGTACTACCGCTAAACACAAGCGGTACTATCAAGATCGCGGTAGTACCGCGCGATTACGCCGGTATTACCGATTATCCCGACACTTGTCAAAAACGAGTTTCAACAAAACCGAAAACGATCGTTTCGACAAACCCAAAGAGTTATTGCCAATTGTACTATCACATTAAGATCGTGAGCATATTCCCATGATATCCACATAAACCTTCCTAGCAACTCATCTAAAGATTCACCAGGCCTTTGTTCGATCTTGGAGTATTCTTTCTTAAGCTGGTTCTGTCTCACTTCCTTGATCGCGGTAGAGCCCTCATGGTAGTCAGCGAGGGTCTTCCAGATCTCGTGAGCAGACCTCAAGTGAGCGACACGCTCAAACTCAGATCGACTAAGCCCTTGAATCAGAAAATTCCGAGCCTTGCTATTAGCCTCCACATCAGGTGTGATCACATCGTCATCGGCTGGCACTTCATAAGGGTTTTTAACCTTAAGCCAAATTGAGTGCCCTTGAGCCTCGATGTAGGCTTGCATGCGAGCCTTCCAGTATGAAAAATCGACTCCATCAAACACAGATGGTTTGTTGGAATACTTGTCAGACGCCATGGCTCTTCAGAACGGTTAAGATCTATGAGAAGAGCTAACCGGCTCTGATACCAATTGTAGGACCGGAAAGGCGCCTAGAGGGGGGGTGAATAGGATCTCACCTTATTTTCACCTTGTTCAGATCAACCGAAAAGTATAGCGGAAGACTTAAATTGAATCTGAACCAAAATCCCCAAAACAAACAATTGAAAAGACTTAACCCATGAGGCGGTCGGGGCCGGTGGCAAAGTGGCGGTCGGTGGTGGAACATCGGCGATCCGACCGCACAGATCGGGCGGTCTCGACCGTGGAACATCTTGGCGGTCGACCAGCATGAGACTAAGCGGTCGACCGGTGCTGTCGAGAGGCATCGCTTTGAGATCTGAAACCAAAACAAAAATTGATCTAACTTTTGAAGTATCCGATCAAACTCAACCAAAATTGGAGCACACCTTCCCAAGAGTATCGGGACCTGTTCCAAGTGACGATCGAGTAGATCCACGCCAAAGCTTCGATCTTTTGTAAGTGAACACAGATTGGTTCAAAACCGAGCAAAATACAAAAACTTGATCCAACTCTTGCTCGTGGGAGATTGATGATCTAAGTGATCTTAGATATGTTCCCACATGTCATAGCAAGGTAAAAGAGGGCACGGCCAACCAAAAACAACAGATCAAGGAAGCATCCAAAATCATCAAACAAGAAGGATGAACAAAAGAGAGAGCTCACTTTGAGAAATCATTCATAGATTGATTCAAGATGTTGCTGGGTACAGCCACTCCATACCAGGAGGACAAGAGCTCAATCCATGAGCACACACACCATCTCCTCTCTATCAAGCCCTAAGCCTCTCCTCTTTCTCTAAAACCCTAAAACCAAACTAGGGTTTACAAATGGAATGCTTGGGGGCTGAGTTACAGCACCCCCTCCTATTTATATGGGAGGCCTAGGCTTCTAGAAGAGTTAACCTAATGGGCTCCCGTTAAGGCCCAAACAAACGGGACACAATCGCACGCATTTTAAAGCGTCGATTTCACTTCTCTTGACCTAATCCACATCTAGACGCACCGTCTTGTGCCGCGGGTTGGCATTAGGTCACCAAGGCGATATTTGGTACAATTACCAAAATACCCCTTCTCGATCCTTCTCGAAGACCGAGTCCAAACTGCGCGAAACACATCCCATGCTTCGCCACGTGTAGGTTGATCCAACGGTTCTCATCGTGTCGGCAAGTCTCTCCCATCCGGTTCCCACCGACCACCTTGGCACTTGCACCAACCCCGCACCGCTTGATCAACGATCGCACCAATCGCCTGTCGGTCCACCTTGTCCATTCGCTGCCACGCTTGAATCCATTGACCTCACCCGGCATCCATGATCGTTACGGACCTCACTCTCCAAGCTTAGTCCCGATCCTCCTCGCCGCTTGACCGTCGTTGACCTTCAAGCTACCGCACACCAATAGACAAGCAAATCGAATCCGGAACAAGTTCTTCACAACTTGACCCACGTTAGCTCAAACCATGCAATATGCAACACATATGCAATATCAAACAATGATATGACCTATTCCAAAATCAATCCACAACTAATATCAACATTACGCACAAAACCGGTCGAGGCGCCCGTTACGGCGGTCCGACCGCCTCAGGATCGAACCAGATTTCCACTTTGAGTCACGGCGGGTCGATCACGGATTGGCCGGCTCGATCACATACCGGCGGCCCGACCGCCACCACGAAACCGGTCCGATCACCGAGACTGACAGAGTCAGTAACTTTGACGAAAACGTTTGAATCGACAAACCGAAAAAGCCATTGCCAATTGTATCATCATCCTAAGACCATGCACATATCCCCATGATATCCACAGATATGTCTTTGTATACCAACATGGGTGCACTTCATTCTTAGCCATGCTCTAGTAGACGTCGTTCTCACCATGAATCATCACTGTTAGCTTACCCCCAGCACACCGGTTGTGGCTTATGTAGTAGCAGCCGGTGTAGCTGATTAAAATGAAGTGTGGCCCTGTGTAAGGCTACGACATTTGTTGTCACCTTAACTAAAATTTGTGTGCCAAGACTGGGTGGTCCTCTGGCTGGGTTGAACCCAACAACGATAAATTTGTCTAATGAGCTATGGAATTGTGGCAATGCCACTATTGTTAAAATTTGTGTGCTGTGACCCGAGTGGTCATTTGGCCGGGTGAACCAGAAAATGATTTATGCTCAGGCGAGTGGATGGTGGTTAGTGAGGGTGCCTTGTGCACACTGGGTTGTGGAATGTCTCGCCTGAGCAGCCAACTAAGGACTTAACCTTGTACGCCATCGATCTGGGTAAATCCCGTGCAACAACAAGTCCATTGTGGGGTGGTCCTTGTTGGAAATATGCCCTAGAGGCAATCATAGAGATGATTATATTTTATTATGTTCATGACATTGGATAATGTGTTATCTTGTTCCTAGAATAATATTGTTAATATTGATTATCAAGTATGTGACTTGGTTGTGAAACTCTATATTACTACGATAATTATTCTTATACGATCCCTGGTCGTAAAACATATGAGGACACATATGAATAGACTAGCATATGTATTGGTTGATGACTATGTTTCACGAGTCATAGATATGGAGATATCAAACCAATAATATGGAGACATGTTAGAGAACATGATGTTGGATAAGACCCACCTTGAGGCACTATTGAGATTGTTATGAATCTATGTGTCATTAGTTGGTCTCAAGCAATGATGATGTATAATCCTTAGACCGAGATCGGCATGGTTTCCTACATGTGTAAGAGCACTCTTAGGGGTTGCCAAACGCTACACGTGAATCGGGTAGTTATAAAGGTAGCTTTGGGTATGCTATGAAACATGCAAAGGAATGTGATTGGTGGGATATGGGATTTGCCCTCCTAACATAACAGAGAGATGTCTCTGGGCCCCTCGTTGTGATCGGATAAAGAAAGTGCATGGCCATGCCACTAGTAGTCGAAGTGTTCGACCATGTAAAGTTATCTCGATACTCGACGAGAAAGTATTGAACAGTCCATGGATGACACAACATCTCACAGAGTTCAACCGTACATCGTGAGGCAAAGGGAGTATACACGAGTAGGTCGCTCAGTCGACGATTCTGGTCGTCGATGCAAATCTGAGCTAGTCGTGATCGGTCGACGTAATCACAGAGTGGTCGAACACGTCGTGGGAGTTACTGAACTCGGTCGTGACTACACACTAATCGTCGCATATCTGAGATAGGACACTGGTCGTAAGTGATGAAGACCTGGTCGAGATCATATTGCATTAAGGTTCGTCAATATAATTTGTGTGTATTCGAATCGATATGTTACTGCTAGGAGCCGCTTCGACTCGTGGTCGGAAAGGGTTTCCGAGTCACAACCGAACTACACATGAACCTCTGTGGTCACACACTTAACGGGTTGGAACAAACCAATACGAATCTGATTAAAACGTGTTTGGATAGGATCCGTCCACGAGCACTATATAAGGAGGTGCATGAGGTCATGGGATAGGCGCGTGAAACACCACCAAAACCCTAGCCGCCATCTTCTTGAGAGCTCCACCGTGCGACTTGGTCTTTGCACACCAGCGTTCGGTTGTTCCTTCCTGGGCGTGTGGATACCGTGAGAGGCGCTACTACGATTGTTGCGCATGAGGACGATCCGCGATCTTGACAAGGAACCGCAGACGTTGCTGGAGGAGACGATCGACTACGACCACTACATCGACGCGTTCTTCGTTGGACCAGGCTGCTCCAACCCTTCTTCCGCTGCTCTGCACGTCTGTTGGTAACGATCTGTGATCATCTACTTGCTTGGCATCCTGGTTCGCGTGGTAGAAATTTTGTTTGTAGCTATCGTAGCCTACCCGTGACCCAACAGTCCTGGCCAACTAATTACTGAGGTCCTAATGCGGTTATGTCGTGGTTGTCTAATGGCGCAAGAGGGGGCCCTTTAAAGCGAATCCTCAGCGGGCAGAACCAAGTTTGGACTGACCTTTGTAAAGGCCTTGTCACAAGCTCTAGACTGCTTACCAAAGGAAGTAAGCAGGGGCATCGAAGGGTGCCCAGCCAACTAGAGGACTTCGTGTCTTGTGGGTAAAGTGCACAACCTCTGCAGAGTGTAAAATCTATTCGGATAGCCACGTCCTCGGTTATGGACATGCCCGGTTCTTTTACGCAAGGGGTAGAGCTTTCTAAAAAGTTGGGTTTTGTTCCGAGTGGGTTGGCTCATGACTGGGTGGTCGTGAGTAGTCTGGGCACACGGCTGGGTGGTCGTGTGATGTTTCCAAAGAACTTGTTTACTTATGTATTATCTTTTCAACTTATGCTTTGCAATCTACTTATTGTATTTCTGTTAAATGCTGCTTTATGCAAACTAACCATACAGCTTACTTTCTCAAGCCTTGCATAAATGATATTGCATTATTTCCCTATGGCTTGCTGAGTACATTCAAAGTACTCATGGCTTTATGCCCTCTGGTTGATCAGCAGCCGAAGACCTCCCAAGGTGCTCCGAGCCCTGTGTAGAGGAGTTCATGGAAGACCCTGCGTGCTAGGAGACGTCCTCCACTCGATAGCCGGTGGGCTTATCGAATGGCCCTGTGAAGTGTTTTGGTTTTTCCGCTGCAGCGTTTCTTTTGGTTGTTAGCCCTGCGTGGCACCTCTGTAAACAAGCTTGACCATAAGGTCTTCTGTTAATATTAATTTTGTCCGCTTCATCTTAAGTTTGTTGTATGGTTGTGATGTCACCAATGTTGATTCTGTGCGAGCTAGCATGTTGATCTTGGGACTAGCTCTGTGCACAGAGGTCGGGACGTCCGGGTGGTCCTGGAGACCTCCCGGGTGGTCCTAGAGGACCTCCGGGTGTTCTTGGAGGATCTCCCAGACCTCTAGGTAGTTCTGCTGGACCTCCTGGGTGGTCCTAGGAGAACCCTCCGGGTGCTCCTGGGTCAGGTCCTTACATCGCCAAAGCTTTCTATCAACAGATTTGTGGATATCATGGGGATATGCCCATGATCTTAGCATGATGAAACAATTGGCAATGTTGCTTTTGGTTTGAAGTTTCAAGCGTTTTCGGCAAAGTTTCTGAACTGTCAGGTCATCGGCGGTCAGACCGGCCATATCTCAATTGATTTTCTAGTTCAGTCCCAGGGGCAGTCAGACCGGCCAAAACGGCGGTCTGACCAGTTTTAGTGCTGATTGTTGATATTAGTTGTGAATTGATTATGGGTTATGTCATATCCATATTTGTTAATGCATATGTGTTGCATGTTGCATGTTTTCACTAACGTAGGTCAAGTTGTGAAGGACTTGTTCCCGGATTCGATTTGCTTGTCTATTGGTGTGCAGGTTGCTTGGAGGTCAACGACGGTCAACGACGAGAATGATCGGGACTAAGCTTGGAGAGCTGAGGTCCAAAACGATCGAGGATGCCGGGTGAGGTCAATGGACTCAAGCGTGGCGCAGAATGAACAAGGATGACCGAACAGGCGGTTCGATCGATTGATCAAGCGGTGCGGTAAGTCGATGCAAGTGCCAAGGTGGTCGGTGGGAACCGGATGGGAGAGACTTGCCGACACGATGAGAGACGCCGATCAACCTACACGGCGAAGCATGGATGTGTTTCGCGATTCGGACTCGGTCTTCTAAAAGATTGAGAAGGGGTATTTTGGTAATTTTACCAAATATCGCCTTGGTGACCTAATGCCAACCCGCGGCGCAAGACGGTGCGTCAAGAAGTGGATTAGGTCAAGAGAAGTGAAAACGACGCTTTAAAATGCGTGCGTGTGTGACCCGTTTGTATTGGGCCTTAACGGGAGCCCATTAGGGTTTGTTTTCTAGAAGGTTTAGGCCTCATATAAATAGGGGTGGCTGCTGTCATACAGCTCCCAAGCACTTCATTTGGAGAAACCCTAGTTTGTCTTAGGGATTAGAAAAGAGAAGAGAGGCTTAGGCTCTAGAGAGATGAGTTGAGTGTGTGCACATGGATTGAGCTCTTGTCCTCCTTGAGGGAGTGGTCAGTAATCAAAGAACATCATGAATCAATCTATGAATGATTTCTCAAAGTGAGCTCCCTTCTTGTGTTCTTCCTTCTCTTTTGATGATTTTGGGTGCTTCCTTGATCCTATGGTATTTGGTTGGTTTCTTGTCCTCATTTACCTTGCTGTGATGTGTGGGAATACATTTAGGATCATCTAGATCATCAATCTCCCACGAGCAAGTTTTGAATCAAGTTTTTCGTTTTGCTCGGTTTTGAACCCTTCTTCGGTAAAACAGAAAAAGGTCAAAACTTTGACGTAGATCTGGACGATCGTTGCTTGGAATAGGTTCCAGATATCCTTGGGAAGGTGTGTTCCAAGTTTTGTTAAGTTTGGTCGTGTAGATCAAAAGTTTGATCGATTTTCGTTTTGGAACCCAAGCTGATTTCACTGTTTCTGGTTAGGGCCGGTCAGACCGCCCATATGCCGCCGGTCTGACCGCTACAGAGGACTTGGTCTCCATATTTTGGATCTTTTGCTTTAGGGGTTAGTTAGATTCAGCACAAGGCTTCCACTGTGTATTTACTGATCTTCTTAGCTTTCATAGCTATTGGAGAAAAGTTCGTGTTGAATCTATTTAAGGTGAAAATCGAGAAAGCGTCTATTCACCCCCCTCTAGTCGCCTTTCCGGTCCTACAAGTGGTATCAGAGCCCGGTTAGCTCTTCTCATAGATCTTAACCGGTCTTTGGAGCCATGGCGACTGACAAGTATTCGACCAAACCACATATTTTCGATGGAGTTGATTTTGCTTACTGGAAGGCACGCATGCATGCCTACATCGAGGCTCAAGGGCACGCTATTTGGCTTAAGGTCAAAAATCCATATGTCGTGCCAGCCAATGACGATGTGATCCTTCATGATCTTCGCGCTGTTGATCTTGTTTTCACTGAGTCTGAGAACGCACGCCGGCTCTTGGGTACTCTTGATGTGAGGGTCTGGGGGATGAAGATCACATCCATCAACGACAACACTGTCATGAGTGAGCTTACCATGGATAAGCTCTACTCGAGGTTGAAGACGCATGAGATTGACTTTATCTCGTGTCTCCCCAAGACAGAGTCGATGGCTTTGGTGGTCGACCCATCTAAGGGTAGCTCGTCTGATTCCTTTGATTTTGGCTCATCTGGCTTTTCTTTGTCCGCTTTACACTCTTTGAGCGATGAGCAGCTAGAGAGGCTACCTGAGGATGATTTAGCCCTCCTTTCCACCAAATTCTCGAGAGTTTACAACAAGGTGAGGAACAGAAGGAGAGATGGTCCGGTCACTTGCTTTGAGTGTGGTGCCAAACCACATTCGTTCCAGATGCCCCAAGCTGAAGGGCAAGGAGGAGAAGAACTTCAAGAAGCGTCCTCAAGCTCGGGATACGAAAGTCAAGAAGCCCAACTATCGCAAGTTCGTCAGCCAGGTCCTTGCCGCTCTTTAGAGTGTTGACATGAGCGATGTGGACTCGGAGACGGAGGACGACGACGATGATTCTCATGGCAAGAAGAAGGCCCAGGACTTCACCAGCATGTGCTTTATGGCGAAGGACAGTCACGACGTCGACTCCTCCAACGACGACGACCTGTTCAGCGATCCCGATGAGGTATGTCCATCACTTGCTGATATGAAACGTGCTTTAGTCCTTGCTGAACAAAAACTGAATAAGCAAGCAAAAACGATTAGGAAACAAGATAACATGATTGATGACTTGAACCTAGAAGTTGTTAGGCTCAAATCCATTAATCCTGCTGATGATTGTGATTCTTGCTCTAGCTTGCTTAATGAACTACCAAATCTGAAATCTGCTCATTCATCTATTGCTAATCAACTGAAAGATGCTTTTGATGAACTAGATTCTCTCAAGTCGAGTCCTAGTCATGTTTGCATGGGTGCTATTGCTCTAGATGTGACTGCGGTGGATGCTATTCATTCATCTTGTTCAAATTGTGCATTACTTGAGTTGAAATTGGATAGTGCTACTAAAGAATTGCGGAAATTTGATGCTAGTCACATGTGCTCTCATTGTGAGAAAAATAAGACTAAAATGAAAGAAATGACTGAAATGGTCCTTCATTCTAAATCTGCTTCATGTGAAAACTATCTTAAACTCACAATTAAGAATGATGCTTTGAATAAGACTCTAGAGGAGAAATCTAAACTTGAACAATCTATGTCCATGACTGCTTCCAAGAAAATTGTTGATTCTACTTCTTGTACCTTGTGTGATGAAATTGGGCATAATGTAGATAAGATACAAGAAGCGTTTAGAATTAAGTTCAAAGAGCAGTTGGATAGGATTAGGGATGACTATTGTGTGTCTTGTGAGGCTTTGAAAGCTAAGGTAGCTCACTATAAGGAACGGTATGATAGGGCTAGCAAGTCAGATAAGTGTGCCTCATGTAAGGAGTTAACCAAACAAAATGACTACCTTAATAGGACTCTTGAGACATTTACTAGTGGGAAGAAGAACCTAAACATGATCCTTGATCAATCTAAGGTGAGTGTGAAGAATAGTGGCCTAGGTTTTAATTCCCTAGAGCACTCCAAGAACCATCCACCCAAGATTGCGAGAGTTGTTGAGAGTGGCTTGTTTGAGGTAGAATCCCCTGAGCCATCTAAGATTGTCTTTAGATCTGCGTGTTTTGCCTAAACTCTTTCTAGCAAGATAGGTGCTTCTACTTCATCAGGTCAGACCCCTCAAAAGGTCAAGTACCATTGCACCTTCTGCAAGAAGGATGGCCATATCGTTGAGTTCTGCTTCTGTAGAGCCAAAATTGAGAGGAAGGAGAGGATGAGTGCTTTGAGAACCATTAGAGGAGTTCCTTCACCTGTTGTAGTCTCTAGAGCCAAGCAGCCTGTCTTTTCTGCTAGACATAGGGCCAGGTTTGTAGATGACTTCTTTGACTCCTTTGGTGGCTCTAGGCAGCGCTTTGGGTTAGGATATCGTGAGGAGAGACCACGGGTAGCATCTAGACAGGGAGAGTACCGACCTTTTGGTAGGTCGATACGGAGAGGTCTAGGTGGTTCTCGTGTGCATTCTTATGATTTTGCTCCTAACCATTTTACTGTTGCTTCTACTGCCTTGCCCAAGTATCATGTGACTCAGTACTGGATTTCCAAGTCTTTTATTACTAACCCCAGCACTGAGGCATAGATGTTTCCTGTTCATGCTTTGTAGGTCCGTCGTGCGAGGAAGGACGACATATGGCTTGTTGATTCCGGGTGTTCTCGACATATGACCGGAGATTCTAGATGGTTCTCCTCCCTCACACGTGCATCCGGGAATGAATTGATCACATTTGGGGATGCTTCTACCGGGGCCCGTGAAACCAAGGGGCACGGTCGGCGTCAACAACAAGTTCATGCTCAAAGACGTCGCTTTGGTAAGTAAGCTGAGGTATAATCTTTTATCTGTTTCCCAGCTTCTTGATGAGGGTCTAGAGGTGAGATTCAAGAGTGGTGAGTGTAGAGTTCTAGATTCCTCAGGTGAGCTTGTCTTTGAGATCTCTAGGTTTGAAAGGATCTTTTGTGCTGATTTTAGTCTCTCTTCAGCTTCTAGCCCTAGGTGTCTTATAGCTTCTGACTCCCATGATCTAGTGTTGTGGCATCGTAGGCTTGGTCACATAGGCTTCGACCACCTAACTAGAGTCAGTAGCAAGGATTTGATTAGAGGTTTGCCTAGGCTGAAGGCTGTTAGAGACCTTGTGTGCACACCCTGTAGACATGGTAAGATGGTTTCTGCTTCTCATCCACCTCTTACTCTAGTGATGACTGATGGACCTGGTCAGCTCTTGCACTTAGACACAGTTGGCCCTTCTAGAGTCCAGTCTGCAGGCGGGAAATGGTATGTGCTTGTGATTGTGGATGATTTCTCCAGGTATTCATGGGTTTATTTTCTGGTTTCTAAGGACGAGGCTTTTGGCTATTTTAGAGAATTGGTCGTTAGACTAGCTGTTGATCTTTCTGGAGCTTTGAGAGCCATTAGGAGTGACAATGGGACAGAATTCAAGAATTCTTTCTTTGCCACCTTCTGCACTGATAGGGGAATTGAGCACCAATTTTCTTCACCTAGAGTTCCCCAGCAGAATGGTGTTGTAGAGAGGAAGAATAGGACCCTTGTAGAGATGGCTAGGACCATGCTAGATGAGCATTCCTCACCTAGGAGGTTTTGGGCTGAGGCAATCTCTTCTGCTTGTTATATCTCTAATAGGGTATTCTTGAGATCTGTTATTGGTAAGACTTCTTTTGAGCTCAGATTTGGTCATAAGCCCAAAGTTTCTCATTTCAAGATTTTTGGTTGCAAGTGCTTCATTCTTAAATATGGAAACCTTGATAAATTTGAATCTAGATGTTCTGATGGCATATTTCTTGGATATCCTGCTCATTCTCGTGGCTATCGTGTATTTAATTTTGACACTAACAAAATTGTTGAGACTTGCGAAGTCACTTTTGATGAGGCTAGTCCTGGTACTAGACCCGATGCTGCAGGTACATAGGTTCCTAATATTCGAGAAAGCATCTTCGTCGACGACGACTCTGAGGATGAGGACCCAATCCATCCTCTAGGCACTACTGAGATGGTTAGAGAGCCTGCTTCTATTTCTCCAGCTTCAGCTGAGCAGCCTCCTCCTATCTTCACCGACTACCTGAGTGGCTCTGCTCCTACCTTCACAACCCATGAGGTAGAGGCCACCTCTGCACTAGGAGCTCCTCTTCATATCCAGCGACAGCATCCACCTGAGCAGATTATTGGGGATCTACATGAGCGAGTCACTCACTCCAGGTTTATTTCTCCTGATTCTCATGCACATTCTGCTTTTGTCGTGTCTTTTGAACCCCGAGATGTCACCCATGCTCTATCTGACGCCTCCTGGGTCAATGCCATGTATGAAGAACTTGAAAATTTTGAAAGAAACAAAGTCTAGATCTTAGTTGAACCACCACCTAATCATAATGTAATTGGAACAAAATGGGTTTTCAAAAATAAGCAAAGTGAAGATAGATTGGTAGTTCGCAATAAGACTAGACTTGTAGCTCAAGGTTATTCCTAGGTAAAGGGCTTAGACTTTAAGGAGACCTTTGCTCCTGTAGCTAGACTGGAAGCCATTCGCATTTTGCTAGCATTTGCGACATCTAAGGGTTTTAAGCTTTATCAAATGGATGTCAAAAGTGCTTTCCTAAATGGTAGAAGAAGAGGTCTTTGTCAAGCAACCTCCTGATTTTGAAAATCCCAAATTCCCAAACCATGTTTGTAAACTCTCCAAAGCCTTGTATGGATTGAAGCAAGCCCCTAGAGCTTGGTATGATAGGCTTAAGAGTTTCTTGCTTTCAAATGATTTTAAAATGGGAATGATTGATAAAACCTTGTTCACTCTCAAGCATGGCAGTGACTTTCTGTTGGTTCAGATTTTTGTGGATGACATTATATTCGGTGGTTCTTCTCATACTTTGGTCTTCAGTTTTTCAGATTCTATGAGCAGGGAATTCGAGATGAGCATGATGGGCGAATTGACATTCTTTCTTGGTCTTCAAGTCAAGCAACTGAAAGAAGGCACTTTCATTCATCAAAGTAAGTATACAAAGGACCTTCTTCGTCGCTTCGACATGGGAAGCAGTAGGCCAATGTTTACTCCCATTGCCACAACCACCGTGTTGGACCCTGATGAGGATGGAGAGCCCGTGGACCAGAAGGAGTACCACAGCATGATCGGCTCCCTCCTCTACCTCACAGCGTTGAGGCCGGACATACAATTTGTTGTGTGTCTGTGCGCTCGATTTCAGGCTTCCCCTCGAGCCTCTCATCGTCAAGCAGTGCGTCGCATATTCAGGTACCTCCAGGACACTCTTGATTTTGGACTCTGGTATTCTTCTGCTTCTGCTCTCTCTACTCGGGCTTTTTCTGATGCTGATTTTGCTGGGTGTAGAGTGGATAGGAAGAGTACTTCTGGCATTTGTTATTTCTTAGGCACATCTCTTATCTCTTGGTCTTCTAGGAAATAGTCTTCTGCTGCACAGTCCACTGCCGAGGCCGAGTATGTAGCTACAGCCAGTAATTGCTCTCAGGTTCTCTGGATCTTATCTACTCATCGGGACTATGGGTTATCTTTGGGTAGTGTTTCTCTTTTCTATGACAACTCTAGCACCATTAATATTGCCAAAAACCCAGTGCAACATTCTAGGACTAAGCATATTGACATTCGCTACCATTTCCTTAGAGACCATGTTGAGAAGGTTGACGTTGTGCTTCACTTTGTAGAGTTTGAGCAGCAGGTTGCGGATATTTTCACTAAAGCTCTTGATTCTTCTCGTTTTGCTTTCTTGCGGGGAGAGTTGGGGGTTGTTAGTCCTTTTAGCCTGTTTTGAGGGGGAGTTTGCTCTTGTGCATTCATTGTATCATAATGCATTTTAAAATTCAACAACTTGCATTGTAACATAAACTCATGGAGCTTTGATTATTACCCTTGTATGACATGCTTTCATACGTTATACCCTGCCATGTCTTGTGCTAGCTTGCTAGATTTCCTTTAAGGCTTCTCTTGTATTACTTAGCTTTTGCCATGCTAGCTTTACTTTCTGTGAAAAATTGAATCAAAACATGACTTGGTAGATCTTGTGACTAGTTTTGCCATAGTGATCTTCTCATGATTCATGCCATGTCATATAGGCTACATTGAGTCTTGAACTTATTCTGAGTTTTAACTTGAGCTATGATAATTCTTAAGTCAAGCAAAAACAAAAATGAGCTTTTCTGTGCGAAAAAACTGATCTCACCAATTCTTTCTTATGAGACGGCTTGCCATTGCACTAGGCATGAACTCAGGGGGAGTTTTGGATGACCTAGACCACTCTTTTAAGCTTCTTACTTGAGATGGTCGCGGTAAGGCTTGAGATCTAGCACAATGCTAAAAAAACAAAATTGTCAATTGGTTGAAGCTTAGGAGGCAGTTGTGGATGGCTCCTAGTCCAGGACTTGCTTTACTAAGATAAAACCAATCATTTTCAGCAAAATGCTCAAAGTGCTTTATTCCAATTGCTTAAACAATCTGATTCGTGATTAAACTGAAAATGCTCAAAATTGACTCATTTTCTAGCTTCTGGCTTCATTTAGCTTATAGACATGGCCTGACTCATTTTTGGATACCTTTAGTTAAACTATGATCTTAAGCACCATGTCATGTTATCCATTCATCTAATCTCAGATTATTGCTATTTTGGTATTAGCTTTGCTGTACATGTTTTGCCATGATTGAACATAGCTTCTTCACAAAATATGGCTTGGTGTAATACTTGTACAGTCTTCTTGGATAATCTTCATGACTCCTTTTGCTAAAATTAAAAAATCTTGAAAAAACTAAAAAAATTGAAAAAAAAATGCAGCCATTCCATTACATTCATGCTCTATCTTCTTCCACGCACCTTGATGATTTCATTGTCAAAGGGGGAGAAAGATTGGGAAAAATGTTGTTTTAGAGCTTTTTGGAGTCATAAGGAGGAAAATGGATTTTCTTAAAAATTGGTGATCATAGTGAGTGGGAGCATCTCAATTGCATGCTTTTGGTCTTATTGCCTTTTCTGAATTTGAATTGCAATTCTTGAAGACTCACAATGATCAAAGGTCAAATAGAACAATTGTTCTTTCATATGGACCTAAGTGAGTTTTTTGGCTTTTTTTTGGAAATTGAAGCTTTTGTGCTTTCTTTTGCCTTATCTCACTTGCTTATGTTATTCTGAAGCCAGCTTGTTCATTTCCATTGCTCTCTCTTGCTAATGGACCAAGTTGTGCCTTTGTGTGAAAACGTCGAGTACTTTACTTTTCAAACCCCAAAACTACATTTTCTGAGAGATTGCCAATGTGTTCATCAAGGGGGAGATTGTGGATATCATGGGGATATGCCCATGATCTTAGCATGATGAAACAATTGGCAATGTTGCTTTTGGTTTGAAGTTTCAAGCGTTTTCGATAAAGTTTCGAATCTGTTAAATATTGGCGGTCGATCGCCAATTCGGCGACGACCGCCATATCTCAATTGATTTTCCGTTCGGTCCTGTGGGCGGTCGACCGCCAAAACGGCGGTCTGACCGGTTTTAGTGCTGATTGTTGATATTAGTTGTGAATTGATTATGGGTTATGTCATATCCATATTTGTTAATGCATATATGTTGCATGTTGAATGTTTTCACTAACGTGGGTCAAGTTGTGAAGGACTTGTTCCCGGATTCGATTTGCTTGTCTATTGGTGTGCAGGTTGCTTGGAGGTCAACGACGGTCAACAGCGAGGATGATCGAGACTAAGCTTGAAGAGCTGAGGTCCAGAACGATCGAGAATGTCGGGTGAGGTCAATGGACTCAAGCGTGGCGCAGAATGGACAAGGATGACCGAACAGGCAGTTCGGTGCGACTGGTTGATCAAGCGGTGCGGGGGTCGGTGCAAGTGCCAAGGTTGTCCGGTGGGAACCGGATGGGAGAGACTTGCCGACACGATGAGAGCCGCTGGATCAACCTACACGTGGCGAAGCATGGATGTGTTTTGCGCAGTTCGGACTCGATCTTCAGAAAAGATCGAGAAGGGGTATTTTGGTAATTTTACCAAATACCGCCTTGGTGACCTAATACCAACCCGCGGTGCAAGATGGTGCGTCAAGAAGTGGATTAGGTCAAGAGAAGTGAAGACGGCGCTTTAAAATATGTGCGTGTGTGACCCGTTTGTATTGGGCCTTAACGGGAGCCAATTAGGGTTTGTTTTCTAGAAGGTCTAGGCCTCATATAAATAGGGGTGGCTGCTGTGATACAACTCCCAAGCACTTCATTTGGAGAAACCCTAGTTTGTCTTAGGGATTAGAAAAGAGAAGAGAGGCTTAGGCTCTAGAGAGATGAGTTGAGTGTGTGCTCATGGATTGAGCTCTTGTCCTCCTTGAGGGAGTGGCTGTAACCAGCAACATCATGAATCAATCTATGAATAATTTCTCAAAGTGAGCTCCCTTCTTGTGTTCTTCCTTCTCTTTTGAAGATTTTGGGTGCTTCCTTGATCATATGGTTTTTGGTTGGTTTCTTGTCCTCATTTACCTTGCTGTGATGTGTGGGAATACATCTAGGATCAACTAGATCATCAATCTCCCACGAGCAAGTTTTGGATCAAGTTTTTTGTTTTGCTCGGTTTTGAACCCTTCTTCGGTAAAACAGAAAAAGGTCAAAACTTTAACGTAGATCTGGATGATCGTTGCTTGGAATAGGTTCCAAATATCCTTGGGAGGGTGTGTTCCAAGTTTTGTTAAGTTTGGTTGTGTAGATTAAAAGTTTGATCGATTTTCGTTTTGGAACCCGAGCTGATTTCACTGTTTCTAGTCAGGGCCGGTCAGACCGCCCATATGCCGCCGGTCTGACCGCTACAGAGGACTTGGTCTCCATATTTTGGATCTTTTTCTTTGGGGGTTAGTTAGATTCAGCACAAGGCTTCCACTGTGGATTTACTGATCTTCTTAGCTTTCATAGCTATTGGAGAAAAGTTCGTGTTGAATCTATTTAAGGTGAAAATTGAGAAAGTGTCTATTCACCCCCCTCTAGTCGCCTTTCCGGTCCTACAAGATTGACTAGGGTTTTCTTAATAACTAAATATAGGCTTTCTCCAATCATTAGGTTCGGCAAAACTCGATGTTTTCAAAGCATCCGAACTGCCATTATGTTGTTTGGCTATACAAATTGTAGCACCTTCCAGCATTGATTTTTCTATTATGAAGAATTTACCTCTTTTAACTTGATAACCAGATGCTTGTTGTGCTAAATCATTTGCCCTAATATTCTCTTTCCTAGCGATATGGCTAATAGTAAAATCATCCAAAGTTGCTATTATTTCCAAGCACTTTTCCAAATAAATATTCAATGATCCGTCAAAGCATTGATAATTCTTAGAAACTTGCTGCACAACTAATAATGAATCACCAAATGCCTCTATATTGTTTACACCCATGGACTCTAAAATTTGTAATCCTATTAAAAGAGCTTCGTACTCGGCTTGATTATTGGTACAAAAATATTCTAGGCGAACCGATGTTCCGGACACAACACCTCTAGGCAAAACTAAAACAATGCAAACACCTTGTCCTTCTCTACAAGCTGAGACATCAAAATACAAATTCCATGGACGAATAGATATATAGTCAACCGACTCTACCTCATTATCAATCCTATGATCAACAATGAAATTAGCTACGACTTGGCCTTTCACAGATTTCAAAGATTCATAAGCCAAATCATACTCTATTAATGCATAAGCCCACTTTCCGATTCTACCACTTAAAATCGGCTGTTGCAACATATATCTAATAACATCGGTTTGACATGCAACAACACAAGTACTAGATAGCAAGTAATGTCTCAACTTGGTACAAGCATAATACAAAGATAAACATAATCTTTCTATAAATACATACCTCGACTCAGCTCCCAGGAGATGCCGACTCAAGTAAGTAATCACATATTCCTTGCATTTATTACTTGTGTCAAAACAGCGCCAATGACACCTTCTTCTGCAGCAATGTATAGCCGAAACGGCATCCCGGCTCGAGGCGCTCTTAACACAGGAGGTGCAGACAAATACCTTTTAATTTCCTCAAATGCCTATTGTTGTTCTGCCCCCAAGTAAATTCGGTTTCTTTCTTTAACCGAAGTATAGGAGTGAATGCACTAATTTTACCAGACAAATTAGATATGAACCTCCTCAAATAATTCACTTTTCCTAGGAACTTTTGCATATCCCTTTTACACTGTGGCGCCTTTACTTTCTTAACAGCCTCTATTTTGCTAGGATCTATTTCTATGCCTCTCTCATGTATTATGAATCCCAAGAATTTACCAGCTGACACACCAAAAGCACATTTGAGCGGGTTCATTTTCAAACCATACCAACGCATTCATTCAAAGGCCAGACATAAATCGGCTAAGTGATGATCCATACCATCCAATTTAACCACTATATCATCAATATAATGCCAAGTATATCATGAAAAATCAAATTCATAGCCCTTTGATAAGTAGCACCGGCATTCTTTAAACCGAAAGTCATAACAACCCACTCAAACAAACAAACAAAACCAGGACATCGAAAGGCTGTTTTAGACATATCCTCTTCGGCCATAAAAATTTGATTATAACCAGCATTACCATCTAAGAAACTAATTATTCTATGCCCTGAAGCATTGTTAATTAACATGTCGGCTATAGGCATGGAATATTCATCTTTAGGAGTAGCTTTATTTAAATATCTAAAATCAATGCATACTCTCAATTTACTGGTATTTTTCTTCTCAACTGGGATGATGTTAGAAATCCATTCAGCGTACCTACATGGCCTAATAAAACCAGCCTCCAATAATTGGCCTATTTCTTCTTTGATCCGATTATATATATCAGGATTAAATCTTCTAGGTGGCTGCTTATAAGGCCTAAAACCAGACTTAATGGGCAACCGATGCTCAACTAATTTTCGGCTGAGTCCTGACATCTCATGATACTCCCAAGCAAAGCAATCAATATACTTTCTAAGCAATTTCATCATGTTGCTCTTGTACTCAACAGACATATTTTTGTTTACAAACGTCGGCCTAGGAATAGTTCCATCGCCTATATCAACCTCCTCTAATGGGTCAGCCAATGAGAAACCTTGCCCCAACTTTTCTACTTCATCAAAATCATCAATAGCTTCACAAATATCGTTCTTTTTTTATCGATATTGTTCTGCACGCTTTTGCAACCATTCTAAATTGCTTTCTTTGTTCATTTATAACATCATATTACTAAGCCGACCTGCGGAGGCCGGCTGTACGGACACGGGTACAAAACTATCTTTAGTAACACTAAGATAGTCATAACTAAAAAAATCTAGACTTGTCAAACATTGGACATCACCATGCTGCTACTCAGCTGAAGCATCGGCCAAAGCAACATAAGCCGATGTGTCCGCTTGAACCACTTCTATGTCATCATCAATCCATTGTACTAGAGTTTGATGCAGGGTAGAAGGAATGCAGTGATTTGCATGTATCCAATCACGACCTAATAAAACACTATAATTACCTTGCACGTCAACAACGAAGAAGGCCGTAGATAGAGTCTTGCTCCCAACAGTAAGCTCCATAGAGATGACACCCTTGGCTTTCGTGGATTCACCTGTGAAACCATTAAACATCAAATTAGTTTTCACAAGCTCACTGTCCTCTCACTCCAATTTCTTGAAAACTAAATATGGCATCAAGTTCACAGCAGCCCCACCATCAACTAACATCCTAGAAATCGGCTTACCATTGATATGTCCCTGAACATACAACGGTTTCAAATGTCGGCTCGATTCCTTGGGCTTCTAAAAAATGGCTTCTTTAGGGCCAAGACACAACTGGGCAACCTCCTCACTAGCAATCCGAAACTCCGAAGGCAATGTAAATACCATATTAATGTCCATACCTTCACGAGGCGGAGTATCATTTTTAATCATTGGAGATCCCTCATAATCCAGCAAATCATCCTTGTCATCATTATGTGTTCGAACTGGTGTTTCAACTGACTTTATCTTTCACTCTTTTCGGACAAGCCTCGTAGGCTTTATTTCATTAAATAATTTGTCTCTCATCTTCTCTGCCCGAGCTTCTCTAAGTTCTTGCACGCGTAGCCGCTGCAACCTTCTCTTTTGGGAATGAGATAGACCGAGAGGGCACCAACGGGGCTGTGGTTTCATCCCGGACAGCAAAGATGTCTTCCCTTTAAATTTCTCCACTATTTCTGGCGCTTCAAAATCAGCATGCGACGTGGTTTGTTCAGCTACTACTGTAGCTGCGACTGTAGCCGAACTGATATCCACGGGCGCTATAGCTACGGTACTATTCATGGCTGCTGTAGACGCGTGACTGCTTGTATCCGAATTATGTACCACCGTTGCTGCCGTGCACTTCTTCATTGCTAATACTTGAAAGACCACCAGTACCGGAAGGCCTCTCTGCTACAGTACTGGAAGACCTCTCCACTACGGTACTGGAAGACCTCCCCTCCTTCTCGATGATCGGCTCTTTTCCCTTTGAATTAAGACCTGATCTTTCACCTAAATTACCATCGCTCTTCACACGATACACTTTCTTCACCACTTTATTACCTCTCCCATCATAAGGCCGATTTCTTTGATCAATATCATTATTAGGGCACGATAACCTATCAAACACAGGCTTTCTTGGTGCTATCCACCCTGGATGGAATGGTCTAAAAGTCATTGGAAGTGGCATCCATGGGCCACACCAGCCCCATGGTGGACAGGGAGGGAAACCAGCATGAGGAGGTCCCCATGGGACGGGCATTGGCTGCCCAAAAGGATGGTATGACACTGCTGCACAGAAGTCCCATCGACGATGATCCCGACCATCAAATTTTTGCTTTGTAGGTGATCTTGGTCGCTTAAAACTATTGGGCCGACTAGCATTGTTTCTACCGACCTTGCCATCCTCATACTTAGCTAGAAGCTTTTTAAATGTGGGCTTCGGCCTTTCAACTCTTTTGGTGGTCTTGCTTATACTTCTATTAACCTTCCAATGATCAACTTCTGGGCTTTTCGGTTTGATCATCCTTGGCCTAACGCCTTGCATAGCCCCGAAATTAGATGTTCCTGTGCCCCTCTCTCCTATCATCACATTCTTGCCTTTTGTAGACTCGGCCTGAGATGGCCAAACAAGCACTTTCTTGTACTCAAAATCAATCATGTTGACAGGAAAGGGATTGTGGTCTAGCTATATTTTTGGACTTTCAGCAAATTTCAATCGTCCTTCATCAATGGCCGATTGAACCTGTCGACGAAAAACATTGCAATCATTAGTGGCATGAGAATAAGAATTATGCCATTTACAATATGCACACCTCTTTAAATCTTCATGTTTTGGTATAACATGTTTGTCAGGCAATCTAATTTGTTTTTCCTATCGCAAATAATCAAAGATTCTATCGCATTTAGCAATATCAAAAGTGTACTTGATTTCTTCTTGCTGATTCCTTTGTGAAACCGACTTTAGAGCCGAGCAAACGAATGGTTTAGATTTCGAGGACTAATCCCATTCGGCCACACACACATCAACATCATCATCGTCTGAAGCCGCGTAGCGCTTCTGAGGAGGTCTTGAGCGACCCTAATGAAGTTGCGCGAGTGCTCCAGAGGAGGTCCTGAACGGCCCTGATGAAGCCGCGTAGCGCTCCTGAGGAGGTCTTGAGCGGTCCTGATGAACTGTGTAGCATTCCGGAGGGGGTCTTGAACAGCCTTGATGAAGACACGTAGCACTCCGGAGGAGGTCCTGAGCAACCCTGATGAAGGCGCACGAGCGTACCTAGGGAGGTTTTGGGCTGCTCTAATGAAGCCACACAGCACTCCGGAGAAGGTCTTGAGCAACCCTGATGAAGGCGCGCGAGCGCTCCTGAGGAGGACCTGGGCGATTCTGATGAAGCCACGCAGCACTCCGGAGGAGGTCTTGGCCAGTCCTGATGCAGCCACGTGAGCGCTCCTAGGGGACGTTTTGGGCAGTCTTGATGAGGCCACATGAATGCTCCTGGGATGTCTTGGGCGCGCTTTTCCTTGTCCTCACGACCTCCTGCTTTGTAAAGACCACCTCTTGGACGTTTTGTGAGGACCACCCTTTTGAACCAAGACCTCCTGTTTTACAAAGACCACCCTCCAGGTCCTCCTATAAGATCTTTGTGGATGCTTTCTAGGACCACCCAGGACGTCCTCTAGGACCTCCAAGGAGGTCTTTTGAAGAGTTCGTTTAGGACCTCCCGGGCTGTTCACCAAAGTACCGTAGCGAGGAGATCTTCCCGTACTATAGCAAGGAGGTCTTCCATCACTGTAGCAATGAGATCTTCCCGTACTATAGCAAGGAGGTCTTCCATCACTGTAGCAATGTGGTCTTCCGAGTCTTTAAGAGGTCGTTTTTGAAGCTAGGACCTCCCAGGATGTCTTCGAAGAGGTCGTCTAGGACTTCAGGAGGTCTTTGAGATCATCCTGCCTTCCGATTTAAAACCGAAATTAGTTGAATCAGCGGTAGCTTTAAATTCCTTGTCGTCAGACCAATCAGTATTGCAACGACCATTATAGATGCTAAATCTTGTCATCAACACTATCATTTCCTTTGTTTTGTTTTTCACTGGAATTACAAAGCATCCTAGTTCCTGGAAATTAACAACTGAATTACCAAGATCTGAGTGCATATCATTGGGTTGAACATTTGGTCGTCAGTCATGTACGCAAACTTGTGGTACTGGTGTAAGACCCGGGATTAACGTCCCAAATCCTCTGTGCATTTCTGAACTAGTCCCATGATCAGTAGCTAGTTCACACAGTTAAACAAATATGGTAACATCCATAAATCGCATAACTTTATTAATAATCAACAGAGTTTGTTACAACAGGGCTTACAAGCCAACAATAAAATAAACACAATGAAGACGAAGATGTAGTAGAGTCCAGTTAATCGCCACGAGCAATCGATCGGGAGCGGCCTAGTCGCCGAGATCCACACCGTGGCAAAGTCTTTCTCCTCTCAAATATTTACATTAAGCAAGAATGAGCACAACTACTGTGCTCGCAAGTTACACCCGCCAAGTAATGTAATGACATGCATATATGAATATCTCAAAGGAAAGCTTAATATGGTTGAATTTGCATAAAACAAAGATTTTCAGTAAATACTTGTACTAAGTTCCAAAGCAGTTATTACATAACTAAAAATTCATTTTCTAAATCAATTTTATAGTCGATAACATTCACACATGAATGGTGAAGGATACCCTCCTATCACATGGCTTCCCGCCCAATTCCCAATTTGATAAACCATTTGTGTCAAATCCATTTTCAAATCAAAACCAAAGTCTAACTTTGAGTGGCTTTGCTAGCATGTCCATGACCGTGGACACGCTATTCAATAGTTTTACACTCTGCAGAGGTTGTACACTTTACCCACATGACACGAATTCTCTAGTTTGCTTGGCATCCGCCGATACCACCGCCACTACCTTAGGTAAGCGGCCTAGAGCACGTGCCAAGGCCTTTACAATGCGCCATTCCACCGCAGCTTCCTCGCTAAGGTTTCGCCTTTGGAATAGAAATCCACAGAGTTCCTAGCCCCTCTTGCGCCAGTGGGAACAATAGTCATGAAAGACTTTGTCAAAAGAAATGGCCATGAAAGACCGCCCCACGCACAAACAGGATCAACCGCGATGGAACTTTACAAATTAATTAGCTGTGTCCCTACCCATACTCGGGACATGTGGTTGCACGGTGAGGCATAGCCCATTATAGGCATAGCAAAGGAACGCCAAAGGCCGGTCCTCAATTGACTTGGGCGCCTTTTCAATTTAAAACCCCGAGTTTTAATCTTAACCAGATTAAACCCGTGCATAAACCTCGCACCCACCATTCATCCGCTTTAAGCCAAGTACAAACCATAATTTTATTTTATTTTTCTCAAATTCATTTACAACAAAACTTCCATGACAAACCAATGCCATAGATTCTTAAACAATATTTGATTTTTGGTGAAAGTTTCCCAAATCAAACATTTTTGGGTCTAAGCATTGCTAAGCATAATCTTTCTCAAAATGTTCTAGTTCATACTATTGTATCAACTAGATTTTATCTAGGTGAGGGTTAAATGTCCAAGACTTGTCAAGAACGAGATCAAGATGTAAACCATCAATATTGTGATAATTTAATCTTTAGTAATCCAATATCCTTTAGACCAATCTACACCATATAGGTCTATTTCTATGATTCAACTTCAAATGATCCAATATTTAACTATACTCTAATTTTATAATCTGATATCCATCAATCCAATGATTATGTAATCCTATAATCAAATTTGTAGATAATCGATATCCAATAACAATCTATCTCTAGAATCGATATCAATAATTCAAGATCGACTATAGTGTCTATCTATCATCCAATCTTTATTAATCCAACATCAACAATTATCTACTTCTAAAATCCTATATTCAATAATTGTTTATTTCTATAATCCAACCATAATAATCATGTTTTTCTAATAATCCAACATCATTCAATCCGATAATCCAATAATAATCTATGTCTATGATTGACATCTAATATCCAACAATCATACAACTCTAATAATCCCACATCCAACCATATTATATTTCTACAATTCATTTTCAATAAGCCAATATCAATAATTATCTATTTATGTAATTCAACATCCATTATCTATTAATAATCTTCCTCTAACTTCACCCTTCCATGCACAATCTTCTTTTATTATCTAAACTCCGACAAATTGTAACTCCAAGATATATTGCATTCGATAAATTCTCCATACCACCTCTCTTGACAATAATTGGACATACAAAGGCATTGGGAATAACTATAAAGCTTAAAACAGGAATTTAAATTACTTGAATATAAATACGCATGCAATAATAATTTAAAACAGAATTTAAATAATTTTAAATACTGGGATTAATATATTCAAGAATGTAACTTGCCTTGCTTAATGGATTATTCTCAAACGATGTTGAAATCCGTCGTCCAAGTCGTTAAATCTATACTGTAAAATAAGCCAAATTCAAATAAAATTCAAATAAAATCCAAAAATTATAACATAAATACTGGAAGTAGAGAATGAATTTAGATGAATTTAGGAGGAAGAATCGTTGGATTTGGAGTTCGTAAGAGGGAGAACGAATTTGTTGAAGTTTAAATCTAAATAAAAAAAAGGTGTAAGTACTGAAGCTTGCATGGCACTGTTCATGCCATGCACGTGAACAGTCCTAGTCTTTAAACACAAGCACAACGCGTGGAGAAATGGCGGTGCTGGTGAAAGGAAAAGGAGAGGCGGCCAGCGAAGCACAAAATGGAATCCCGGAGCGAGACGGACCTAATGGTGGTGGTCGCGTCATCGGCGAAGGTCCGGTTTGCGGCGCGCGCAAAATAGTGTCGGATGAATAGTAGCACCGATGAGCCTGGGGTGTTTCAGGAAAAGGAAGGAGCACTGCGTGAGCGCTGCGAGGTGAAGCCAACGATGTAGACGATGTCGTCGGGGAATCAACGACGGCACCGAAACGATTTATAGAATGTGGTTGGGCCGTTTATGGAAAATTTTTGCTGGTGGCAAGATTGAGGGCCGAATTCTAAGGATATGTAGAAGAAGCCGAGGGCACGCGGCGACGTGAGTTGGCTCGGGAAATGAGTGACCGAGGAGATAGAACGAAGGAGAGATGTGTTGGAAAAATCTTGAACATGCATGTGTAAAGCTCCAGCATGAATCATCTAGCAGGACACTGCTCATCCTTCTTCAAGCTACGAACAAGCATTTAGCTAGCTGCAGCCGCACAGAAAAGCCATGGCGCAAGCTTAATTCGGCTAACAGCACAATGTGGCAGAGGTAGCATGCCCATTATATAGCCTCAACTGGGAGCTGAATAGTTGGGTAGGCACAGCCAAGTCGGTTCGGTTTTGGAAACGGAAGAGATAGTGGGTGCACTTGATGAACTGCACCATGAAGATGAGGCATTGTGGGGAAAGTTAATGGGGACTTAGTGCTCCAAATGAAATAGAGTTGAAAGCTTTAAATGGGGGAGAATTGAGAGAGGAGGATGTGCAGCCACCATTAATGGAGATGAAGCTTTGATCGGTTGCTCAGCAAGAGAAAGAAGGGAGAGGAAGGGGATAAAAGAAATTAAGAGGGCTACTAGTAATTAAGAAACAAATGGTTGGTTGGCAGCCATGCACTAGTGTTGGTGGGAGTTAAGCGTGCATGTATGTGTTAGATGTGCACGTATGGTGATAGGATAGAGTTAATTAGCATTAGGAGTTAGTTGCATGTGAGATGCAACGTGCATGCACTCAGGGAATTAAGTTTGTGTTAATAGATTTAGCATGCACTTGCATGTGGCTACATGTGTGCGTGTGATCATGGTGCTTGCATGTAGGCATGCATGGGTGTGTTAGTGGTGCATGCTGTGGGCGAGAATAGGTAGTGCTGATTGCTGTTAGTGCGGACACTTCGCTTCAGACGGATTTGATTTTAATGCAGTGAGTGGGGAGTAAAGAGGAAATGAATGGTGGTCTGCCATTAATGGCAGTTTTGGAGCTTGGGGCAGCAATGGCAGCCATGGGTTGGCAAGGAAGGGAGAGGAAGGGCGGCGCGATCGCCGGAAGGGGTGGTGCGGCGATGGGCTGCCGCGGCGGTGGTCGGGCTGTCGGTGGTGACCGGCGTGGGGTGATGGCGGTGCTACCAGGAGGTGATCGGCCATGGCTGCTAACCACAGAAGAAACTGGTTCGGTTATTTGGAGAAGGAAGGAAGAGAAGAAAGGATAAAAGAATAGAGAAGGATGTATGTATTGATTAAGTACAAAAGGGCAAGTGGTAGCTCGTTGCATTGTTAGCATGTTAAGTGTGCGCTGGTGAAAGCATTCAGGGAGGGTGACCCTATGGGAAGATCATTTTTTTAATTTAATAATTTTCGAAATTAATTCAGATTTAAGCAATAATTCAAATAACTTTTAGAACATAGTAAATAGAGTCCAAAAATTCTAGAAAAATTCATAAAAATTCCTAGAATTATTTTGGACTTAATGAAATTATTTTCAACTTAAAGTTGGCTTTTAATTTTGTAAATAAATTGTTTTAGCTTTATATTAATTAGGAAAAGCTTTTAAAATTCCAGAAAATTCATAAATTAATTTAAATTTTATTTTTCAACCTTAACTCAAATAAACTTCAAAAACTTTAATAGATTTTATTTTTGACTTTTAAAACTTCAGAAATAAAGAAATCAAACTCTTTCAAATTTCAGAAAATCCAATAAAATAATAATTTTATTAATTTTAATTTGGTAACAGAACTTTGGGCTGTTACAAACTACCCCCCTTAAAAGGAATCTCGTCCCCGAGATTCGGAGAGGTTAGAAAGAAATACAGGTATAGGATAAACGAATGGAGAGATAGAAAGAGTCTATCTTCAATTTGGCTTTTTGTCTAGGGTCTTGAGTTGTTCGAAGTTTTGAGGTATAGTCCGTCCTTCAAGTTCCAGGTGCATCGATAGGTTAGAAGTCCCATAGATTGTTAGATAAGAGGAAAATAGCAAAGGGTGAGAGAGAAGGCTATGGGGAGAGAAGTCTACCCATTTAAAGAAAACGTTGTACACAAGATCAAAAGATCTACGTCTGACGTACAAAAAAAAATACGCTAAATAAATAAAGGAACAATACAACGCTCTACTCAATCGATACTCATAAGTCGTGAAATGGCTCAATACAGTAATGAGTCTTGGCGGACTTAAACTATATGGTTGGGCTGACAAAATAATCTTCGGTAAATCTTGTCCGTTGTCCTTGGATGGAAGAAATGACTTGATGCCTTTACGATGCTTTCTTGATAGCTCCATGTCTTCTGGTTTTGAACGTAAGGGTTCATAATCGTGTTGACCATCTATAGAAATTTATAAGGAAAGAGGATCCATTTAACATTATAAAATGGTGAAAGAAGAATTAGGTAAGAAAGAATTGTTATGAAGAAGCTAAAGGTACACAGATGACCAAGATAAGGAGAGAACAAATTATTTTTCTTGTTTATAAAATAAGTTTTGAATTTTCAACTAACTACCACTCTAACTAGGTCACGACCTACAGCTTGATATGGCTCGATACCACTTTGTAAGACCCGGATTAACGCCCCAAATCCTCAGTGCATTTACGAACTAGTCCCATGATCAAGAGCTAGTTCACACGCTTAAACAAATATGGTAACATCCATAAATCGCATAACTTTATTAATAATCAACAGAGTTTGTTACAACAGGGCTTACAAGCCAACAATAAAATAAACACAATGAAGACGAAGATGTAGTAGAGTCCAGTTAATCGCCACGAACAATCGATCGGGAAGCGGCCTAGTCGTCGAGATCCACACCGTGGCAAAGTCTTTCTCCTCTGAAATATTTACATTAAGCAAGAATGAGCACAACTACTGCGTTTCGCAAGTTACACCCGTCAAGTAATGTAATGACATGCATATATGAATATCTCAAAGGAAAGCTTAATATGGTTGAATTTGCATAAAACAAAGATTTTCAGAAATACTTGTACTAAGTTCCAAAGCAGTTATTACATAACTAAAAATTCATTTTCTAAATCAATTTTATAGTCAGATAACATTCACACATGAATGGTGAAGGATACCCTCCTATCACATGGCTTCCTGCCCAATTCCCAATTTGATAAACCATTTGTGTCAAATCCATTTTCAAATCAAAACCAAAGTCTAACTTTGAGTGGCTTTGCTAGCATGTCCATGACCGTGGACACGGCTATTCGAATAG
Source organism: Phyllostachys edulis (assembly GCA_036346405.1). Taxonomy (NCBI): domain Eukaryota; kingdom Viridiplantae; phylum Streptophyta; class Magnoliopsida; order Poales; family Poaceae; genus Phyllostachys; species Phyllostachys edulis. Next base: position 37,852,200 of record CM070547.1, on the reverse strand, counting down.
TTTTACACTCTGCAGAGGTTGTACACTTTACCCACATGACACGAATTCTCTAGTTTGCTTGGCATCCGTCGATACCACCGCTCACTACCTTAGGTAAGCAGTCTAGAGCACGTGCCAAGGCCTTTACAATGCGCCATTCCACCGCAGTTTCCCCTCGCTAAGGTTTCGCCCCCTTTGGAATAGAAATCCGCAGAGTTCCTAGCCCCCTCTTGCGCCAGGTGGGAACAATAGTCATGAAAGACTTTGTCAAAAGAAATGGCCATGAAAGACCGCCCACGTACAAACAGGATCAACCGCGATGGAACTTTACAAATTAATTAGCCAGGTCCCCTACCCATACTCAGGACATGTGGTTGCACGGTGAGGCATAGCCCATTATAGGCATAGCAAAGGAACGCTCAAAGGCCGGTCCTCAATTGACTTGGGCGTCTTTCAATTTAAAACCCCTGAGTTTTAATCTTAACCAGATTAAACCCGTGCATAAACCTGCACCCACCATTCATCCGCTTTACCAAGTACAAACCATAATTTTATTTTATTTTTCTCAAATTCATTTACAACAAAACTTCCATGACAAACCAATGCCATAGATTCTTAAACAATATTTGATTTTTGGCTGAAAGTTTCCCAAATCAAACATTTTTGGGTCTAAGCATTGCTAAGCATAATCTTTCTCAAAATGTTCTAGTTCATACTATTGTATCAACTAGATTTTATCTAGGTGAGGGTTAAATGTCCAAGACTTGTCAAGAACGAGATCAAGATGTAAACCATCAATATTGTGATAATTTAATCTTTAGTAATCCAATATCCTTTAGACCAATCTACACCATATAGGTCTATTTCTATGATTCAACTTCAAATGATCCAATATTTAACTATACTCTAATTTTATAATCTGATATCCATCAATCCAATGATTATGTAATCCTATAATCAAATTTGTAGATAATCGATATCCAATAACAATCTATCTCTAGAATCGATATCAATAATTCAAGATTCGACTATAGTGTCTATCTATCATCCAATCTTTATTAATCCAACATCAACAATTATCTACTTCTAAAATCCTATATTCAATAATTGTTTATTTCTATAATCCAACCATAATAATCATGTTTTTCTAATAATCCAACATCATTCAATCCGATAATCCAATAATAATCTATGTCTATGATTGACATCTAATATCCAACAATCATACAACTCTAATAATCCCACATCCAACCATATTATATTTCTACAATTCATTTTCAATAAGCCAATATCAATAATTATCTATTTATGTAATTCAACATCCATTATCTATTAATAATCTTCCTCTAACTTCACCCTTCCATGCACAATCTTCTTTTATTATCTAAACTCCGACAAATTGTAACTCCAAGATATATTGCATTCGATAAATTCTCCATACCACCTCTCTTGACAATAATTGGACATACAAAGGCATTGGGAATAACTATAAAGCTTAAAACAGAATTTAAATTACTTGAATATAAATACGCATGCAATAATAATTTAAAACAGAATTTAAATAATTTTAAATACTGGGATTAATATATTCAAGAATGTAACTTGCCTTGCTTAATGGATTATTCTCAAACGATGTTGAAATCCGTCGTCCAAGTCGTTAAATCTATACGCGAAAATAAGCCAAATTCAAATAAAATTCAAATAAAAATCCAAAAATTATAACATAAATACTGGAAGTAGAGAATGAATTTAGATGAATTTAGGAGGAAGAATCGTTGGATTTGGAGTTCGTAAGAGGGAGAACGAATTTGTTGAAGTTTAAATCTAAATAAAAAAAAAAGGTGTAAGTACTGTAGCTTGCATGGCACTGTTCATGCCATGCACGTGAACAGTCCTAGTCTTTTAAACACAAGCACAACGCGTGGAGAAATGGCGGTGCTGGTGAAAGGAAAAGGAGAGGCGGCCAGCGAAGCATAAAAATGGAATCCCGGGAGCGAGACGGACCTAATGGTGGTGGTCGCGTCATCGGCGAAGGTCCGGTGCTGCGGCGGCGCGCAAAATAGTGTCGGATGAATAGTAGCACCGATGAGCCCGGGGTGTTTCAGGAAAAGGAAGGAGCACTGCGTGGGCGCTATGCGAGGTGAAGCCAACGATGTAGACGATGTCGTCGGGGAATCAACGACGGCACCGGAAACGACGATAGAATGTGGTTGGGCCGTTTGCGGAAAATTTTTGCTGGTGGCAAGATTGAGGGCCGAATTCTAAGGATATGTAGAAGAAGCCGAGGGGCACGCGGCGACGTAGTTGGCTCGGGAAATGAGTGACCGAGGAGATAGAACGAAGGAGAGATGTGTTGGAAAAATCTTGAACATGCATGTGTAAAGCTCCAGCATGAATCATCTAGCAGGACACTGCTCATCCTTCTTCAAGCTACGAACAAGCATTTAGCTAGCTGCAGCCGCACAGAAAAGCCATGGCGCAAGCTTAATTCGGCTAACAGCACAATGTGGCAGAGGTAGCATGCCCATTATATAGCCTCAACTGGGAGCTGAATAGTTGGGTAGGCACAGCCAAGTCGGTTCGGTTTTGGAAACGGAAGAGATAGTGGGTGCACTTGATGAACTGCACCATGAAGATGAGGCATTGTGGGGAAAGTTAATGGGGACTTAGTGCTCCAAATGAAATAGAGTTGAAAGCTTTAAATGGGGGAGAATTGAGAGAGGAGGATGTGCAGCCACCATTAATGGAGATGAAGCTTTGATCGGTTGCTCAGCAAGAGAAAGAAGGAGAGGAAGGGATAAAAGAAATTAAGAGGGCTACTAGTAATTAAGAAACAAATGGTTGGTTGGCAGCCATGCACTAGTGTTGGTGGGAGTTAAGCGTGCATGTATGTGTTAGATGTGCACGCATGGTGATAGGATAGAGTTAATTAGCATTAGGAGTTAGTTGCATGTGAGATGCAACGTGCATGCACTCAGGGAATTAAGTTTGTGTTAATAGATTTAGCATGCACTTGCATGTGGCTACATGTGTGCGTGTGATCATGGTGCTTGCATGTAGGCATGCATGGGTGTGTTAGTGGTGCATGCTGTGGGCGAGAATAGGTAGTGCTGATTGCTGTTAGTGCGGACACTTCGCTTCAGACGGATTTGATTTTAATGCAGTGAGTGGGGAGTAAAGAGGAAATGAATGGTGGTCTGCCATTAATGGCAGTTTTTGGAGCTTGGGGCAGCAATGGCAGCCATGGGTTGGCAAGGAAGGGAGAGGAAGGCGGCGCGATCGCCGGAAGGGGTGGTGCGGCGATGGCTGCCGGCGGCGGTGGTCGGGCTGTCGGTGGTGACCGGCGTGGGGTGATGGCGGTGCTACCAGGAGGTGATCGGCCATGGCTGCTAACCACAGAAGAAACTGGTTCGGTTATTTGGAGAAGGAAGGAAGAGAAGAAAGGATAAAAGAATAGAGAAGGATGTATGTATTGATTAAGTACAAAAGGGCAAGTGGTAGCTCGTTGCATTGTTAGCATGTTAAGTGTGCGCTGGTGAAAGCATTCAGGGAGGGTGACCCTATGGGAAGATCATTTTTTTAATTTAATAATTTTCGAAATTAATTCAGATTTAAGCAATAATTCAAATAACTTTTAGAACATAGTAAATAGAGTCCAAAAATTCTAGAAAAATTCATAAAAATTCCTAGAATTATTTTGGACTTAATGAAATTATTTTCAACTTAAAGTTGGCTTTTAATTTTGTAAATAAATTGTTTTAGCTTTATATTAATTAGGAAAAGCTTTTAAAATTCCGAGAAAATTCATAAATTAATTTAAATTTTATTTTTCAACCTTAACTCAAATAAACTTCAAAAACTTTAATAGATTTTATTTTTGACTTTTAAAACTTCAGAAATAAAGAAATCAAACTCTTTCAAATTTCGAAAATCCAATAAAATAATAATTTTATTAATTTTAATTTAGTAATGTAACTTTGGGTCATTACAATGGGAGCGCATATGATGTGGCTGCTATCGCGCCGACGATGAAGGGGAGCCCGACTTCTGGTTTATTTGGTTTGAGTCGAGTACTTCTGGTTTGAATTGATTCAATCCAGCGAGGCAAGGGTAAAATGGGTAGTCACATGAAGGAAAAGAGGATAAAAGTATGGGAAATAGGGAAAAATAGGTGAAAGTGGCATTTTCCAAAGCAACGAGAAACTAGACAACTTGTTTGGCAACAATTGAAAAGGACAACGAGAGTTTAAAGGTGAGAGTTCACAGTGGGATGAGACATGAGAGTTTGCTTTTTAATCTCAGTCTCTTGGTTGGCAAGAGAGATGAGACATGGTGATGGATTGCTTTATAACTTTTAAGATATCTTAACATAAGTGATGATAAATGGTTGAGATGTGTTGCTCTTATTCTATACAATAATTCTCTCCTAATTCAAACCTTCCTCATGGGTTTAAAATGATGGAAGGTGACGAGGATCTAATAATCCTCATTTTATCTTTTATCTATAATTCTTATTATGGGTAAATATGATGTCATGTGGACCCCAGAAGTACCCCTTACATTTACAAGGGAGAAGCCTACCAGGTGATCGTAAGTTCTTCTACGATCACCCCCATAGTCGTAAGTTCTTCTACGACTATCTTATGGTCGTAAGCCCTTCTACGACCACCACCACCCAGTCGTAAGTTCTTCTACGACTAGGTTATGGTCGTAAGTTCTTCTACGACCAGGTCAGCCACGACCACCTTAGGATCAATTAAACCTACAGGCAAGTGGGTCCAATTGATTAAGGAATTCAAACGGTCAGTGTGCGCTATTACTCTGTGTAGCAATAGCGATTAATACCCCATTATCTCTGATGATTAACTGCCAAGCAACGTGAAGGAGCCACTACGCCGGTGATTACTGCCAATTACACGCTCATTACTGGACTTGATGAGGCGCATCTTCAGCAAGGCAGAACGGCTACTTCATCACGGGTATATAAAGGCAACGATCGAGAGCAGGGGGGACGACAGTAACAGGAGCAAGCATAGTCACACGCTGTCAAGAGCAATTAGGAAGACAAGTGCTATTCTTGGTAATAGGCTTAGTATTTTTCCCTGATTGTTCAGAATACTCTCAATACCATACACACACAGGAGTAGGGTTATTATTCTCTCCCGAGAAGGCCCGAACCTGTATAAAAATCCCGTGTCAATCTCTCTACGTGATTTCGTTTCTAGGAGACCCCCCGAATCAAACAATCTTTACGTAAGATCGGTTCTAAAACACCGACAGTTGGCGCCGACCGTGGGGATCTTCCGGTAATCTCTTGTCAACACATTCTCTTTTTCCAAATCTTATGCAATCATGGCAGGGGAATGGAACGAGGAGAACTGGTTTGACTTAGCAGATTACGCAGACGTCGACATGGATGCCGGTTTCGACTACGAACCGAGCGATGCATCATCTGATGGTGATGTCGCCTCCGGAGATCATTCTCCAGGATACCATCCCACTGATGGAGCTGAGGAGGGATCCTTATCCCCCACAGCTGTATGTCCAACAGAGGAATCAATCCTCTCAAAGGACAAGGGTCAATCCGACCAGGACTGCGCTCAGGAGGTCTCACAACACGACGAGAATTTTTCCTCGAAGTGTTCAAGCCCCCCTAAGGCGGTCCGACCTGGTGAGACAAGTTCTGGAAGCCACAGTCCCAGGACTCCACCAGCATCTGTTGGTCCTCTCTCTCCGGATAACTCCAGAGAGGGCGGGATCAAGCATGCTTTTCCTGCAAATTCGACCATCTCTCCATGAGATCACACCCATGATGGAGGCAGTTATGACCTGAAATTCCCCTACGGAGGATTACTCCAAGTCGCCAGATGGTGTCACTTGACTACTCCTCAAGCGGGGAGGCCTCGAGCGCAAGTGAGAATCATCAACGGGAGGTCTTCGTCCTTCCCTCAGATCCAGATCACTCTCCTAGAGAATGAGCTAAGGGCACTCCCCGAAGATCACGCACTGCGCCCCCTCGTGACAATGGCCAGGGCACCACCAATGGCGGACAGAACCAACACTCTGATGAGCGCGCGGGAAATCCTCGACATACTCGCACTCCACTGAGACAGTTTCAAGAATCTGACATAGAAGATTTTGAGACTATTCGACGGAGAAAGATTGCAGCCCAGAAGAACCTGCCCGGGCGCATTCACTATCAAACAGAGGAGGCTCAGGAGCTCCAGCACATCAACGACTTACTCGAGAACCCAACTCGAGAGCTCGCCCGAGTGCCAGGCTACGATCTCTTCATTGAAGAGATCGCACAAAGGCTTCGGAGTACGATGGCAAAGCTGGAAGCCCCTCGCCGACATCATTCAAGTAGTCGTAGCCATACGACTTCTTCAGCTACCAGTCAATCGAACATATCACCGTATAGAAATCGGCGCAACAGCAAGTCGCACCGATTTCCTACTCGGAGAAATGTCTCTCGGATGACTGACGATCAACAAGCTCCCCGGAGAGGTGATCGCTCACCACTTCGACATGGAAATGCAGCAATACGGATAGACTACGAGTATTCCCTCGTGGGGCGAGACCTACTACAGTCGGGTCAACTCACATCCTTTGGTATCGTCGAGTCACGACCACTGGTGATGTCAACCCTTCTTTCTGCAAAGGCGTCAAGAAGTTATTACGGATGTCGGGCATTTTCGCGACCTTGAAGCGATTCATTGGCCTCCTCGTTTTCGACCAAAGAACATGGAGAAATTTGATGGGTCTCGAAATCCCATCGAGTTTCTTCAAATTTATACAACAATTGTTAAAGACGGCGGAGGAGGAGAGCTTGTAATGGCGAATTACCTTCCAAGCTGTGCTCGAAGGTGCCTTTCGATCGTGGTTACTAAACCAACCACTCGAGTCGATCTATTCTTAGCAACACCTCTGCGACCTTCTCTTGGCGAATTTTCAAGGCACATACAATCGCCCTAGAAAGGAGGGCGACTTGCCGGATGAGGCGAATCGACCACGAAACCTTCGCCCGATTCATTAAGCATTTGATCGGGTTAAGTAATTCAATTCCGGAAGTTTCGATTCATCATCATCGGGGCTTTCAAGCGAGTCCGTAGTAGAAGGATAACGAGGATATTGCTTTAAATCCTCCTACTACGTGCGAACTCTTGAAATGGCGATCGATATCTCGCTTACGAGGCGTCGAGTGGAACAACACAATCGATCGCGAAGACAATCCCTCTCGAGTGCCAGGCGAAGTCGGTAAGAAGAAGGATAAAAAAGCAAAGAAATCCAAGAATAAGATGAAGGGTCAAAAACCCAGTGGCTCCAAGGAGGTCTTAGCTGTGAATGAAAAAGAGCCACGAACCTCCAAGCCGTACTCTGACCAAGGCAAAGGTAAGCGCCCTGATCGGAAGAATGACAAGCCTAGGTGGTGTCCTTTTCATAAAAAAGAAGGACATGACCTTCGCAACTGCTGAGTTTTCCAACGGAAGCTCGAGGACTACTACAACGGCAAAGGACCACTTCCCACTCTCGAGCAGGTAGGACAAACGAGTGGTCCTAAGTCGTCAGATGACGAGGAGGAGATGCCGTTCCAAGATCCGTAACATACCGTCAAGCACATCTACGGAGGATCATCGGCATACGAATCCAAACGGCAGCTCAAAGCTGCCGAACGTGAGGTAAACTCCATAGATGCTCCTCTCGTCAATAAACTACCGAAGTGGTCGGAAGTCACCATCTCTTTCGAGAAGGGTGACTGCCCGATTTCTTCGACTCGATCAGGTCGGTATCCGATCGTGGTCGAACCCACCATCAACAACTGTCGGGTCAATCGAGTTTTGGTTGATGGTGGTAGTTGTTTGAACATCTTGTTTACCAATGCCCTGGACGAGATGCAGGTACCCAGGACAAAGGTAAGACCGGTACGATACTCTTTCCATGGGATCGTACCGGGGTCTTCGGCCAAACCTATTGGCCAAGTTTCTCTTCCTTTAACATTTGGTTCACCAAGTAATTTCAGGACAGAGAAAGTCTCCTTTGATGTGGTCGATTTCGATACGGCATATAACGCCATACTCGAACGACCAACTTTGGCAAAATTCTTAATGGCAACTCATTACGGGTATCAATGTCTTAAGATGCGGGTCCCAAAGGAGTAATCACAATCCATTGTGACAAAAAGATGGCGTATACTTGCGGCAAATCGATCCTCGAGATGGTTGGTCGATACCAACTCGAGAAGAAAGTCAACCTTCGACTAGCAAGTCGAAGCCTAAAAGTCTACACCAAAGTCGAGCGACCAGTCAAAGAGGTTCCTCTGGATGCGGGAGCCCTCGAAGATGCTCGCGTGGGGATACTTCCGACCCCAAATAGGAAGGCGCCTCATCACTTTCCTCCGAGCTAACGTAGATGTCTTTGCGTGGCAAGCATCCGACATGCCCGAGTCCCGAGGTGATCGAGCATAGGCTAGCTTCTGACGACAAAGTACCCGTAAAACAAAAATTACGGAGATTTGCCCCTGATCGACGAGATGCTATTAAATCAGAATTGGATAAGCTAATAAAAGCAGGCTTTATAAGAGAAGTCAATCACCCAAAGTGGTTAGCTAACCCTGTAATGGTTAGGAAGTCGAACGGCAAATGGCGTATGTGCGTAGACTTCACTGATCTTAATAAAGCTTGTCCAAAAGATGATTTTCCTCTGCCTCGTATCGATCAGCTGGTTGATTCTACTGCAGGTTGTGAGATGTTAAGTTTTTTAGATGCATATTCTGGATATCACTAGATCAATATGTGTTTAGACGATGAAGAAAAGACCGCATTTATTACACCATTTGGTATATTTTGTTATGTCAAAATGCCATTTGGTCTAAAAAATGCCGGCGCTTCTTTTCAACGCTTAATGCAATCAACTTTTTCATCTCAATTAGGCCGAAATCTAGAGGCCTTTGTAGATGATCTAGTCATTAAAAGCATTAAGAAACTTAATCATATTACTGACCTACAAGAAACGTTCGACAACCTCAGAAAGAATCGCTTGAAACTTAATCCCGAGAAGTGTGTGTTTGGAATCTCTTGAGAAAATTGCTTGGATTCCTAGTATCCATACGAGGAATCAAGCAAATCAAAAAAGATAAAGGCCATTCTCCAAATCGCCCTCCAACCACAAAGAAAGAAGTCGAAACTCACTTTGGGTGCATGGCGGCTTTAAGTCGTTTCATCGCGACTAGGAGAAAAAGGACTTCCCTTCTTTAAACTTCTAAGGAAACATGAAGGTTTCGAGTGGTCGAGCAGGCAAACATTGCCTTCGAGGATGTCAAGAGGTATCTTTCGAGTGCTCTGTTTTGGTTTCTCCGAAACCGAAGAGGCAGCTCTTAATTTACTTAGGCGCCACGCCACGAGGCGATGGCGTAATCTTGGTCGTAGAACGTGAAAACGATACAACGACCGACTTACTCGTTAGTGAAGTTTTACGGGCCTAAGGCGTTACCCTCAGGTCAAAAACTTCTATATGCCCTCCTCATGTCTTGAGAAGCTGCGGCATTACTTTCAGGTGCACAAAATAGGCTTGTCTTGTCTGAGTTTCCCTTGGGAGCGATCCTCGAGAATAGGGAGCAATGGGGCGTATGGCAAAATGGTCGGTCGAACTTGGGGAGTTCGACCTCCATTCGTGTCGACGGCCGTTAAATCCCAGATCTTGGCGGACTTTGTGTTGAATGGACAAATCTGAACTGTTCAGGATCCCGATCTGATTCCCGACCCGATGGGCGATGTACTGACGGGTCACTTACTTTAAGTGGCTCGAAATTCAGGTAGTCTGGTATCTCCTCTGGGAGAAACCTTAAAGTATGCCATACAATTAAACTTTCGGGCCACTAACAGCGTGGCGAGTCTGAAGGTTTGCTAGGCGGCATCACGAGCTCTGGCGCTCTCGATTAAATCGACTACTCGTGAGAGGAGACTCTCAAGCTGATCGTGAATCAAGTCGGGAAAGAGTACCGGTGCTCTAACCCTACAATGTCTCGGTACTTATCGGAAGTCACGAAAGCTAGAGAAGCATTTTTAGGTTTGAGACACAATTCATCCCTCGAAAGGATAATTTCCTCATGAGACCGGCTTGCTCGACTAGCTTCTTCGATCTCTGATGCCAAAAGGAGTCTTCTTGGAGCAACTCGAAGCCGTCACTGTCGAAGAACCGAGACACCTCCTATTGAGATGGCCTCTTTAGAATACGAAGATACGGATGACTCCCATCTCGAGTATCTTGAAGGGTTCCGTGCAGAAGATGATCTCGAGGCGGATCGCTTATCGAAAGGCCAAAATGTATACTTTGGTGAAGGAGTCCTCTATAAAGAGGAACTCAAGGGGTGCTCATGCGATGCATTCATGAGCGAAGGATTAACACTCCTTCATGACATACACGGTGGCATCTGTGGAACTCATGCTTCCTCTGAGAACAACGGTCGGTAAGGCCTTTCGACAAGGTTTCTCTTGGCCAACAATACCTGCGATGCTAAAGAGTTGATTAAAAGTGTGTCCAATGCGGTTTCATAGCGAGCAAATACACCAACCAGCTCAAGCATTACAAGCGATACCTCTATCTTGGCCTTTTTGCGACACAGGGTCTTGACATCCTAGGACCGTTTCCCAAAGCTCCGGGAGGTTTGAGTTCCTTTTGTGGCTATTGATCGTTCACAAAATGGATCGAAGCTGAACACGTGACTAGGATAACAGCGAGCGACAAAAGCGGTTCATGATGAGAAGCGTAATTACTCGATTTGGTGTTCCAAGTCGAATAATTACAGATAATGGTAAACAATTTTCGAGCGTAAAATTTCAGGAATTTTGCGACGAGTTGGGGACCAAGCTTTGTTATGCCTCTGTTGCACATCCCCAGAGCAATGGGGCAGTCGAACGTGCAAACGGCCAAATAATGCGGGGAATTAAAACTCGAGTCTTCGACCAGCTCATCAAGCGCTCGGGAGCTTGGGTACAAGAATTACCCTCCGTATTATGGGCAGTTCGTACAACCACTAGTCGTCCAACAGGTGAAACACCCTTTTTTCTAGTCTTTGGAGCTGAAGCCATGCTTCCTCTGGAACTAAAGCTACGGTCGACACGAGTCGAAACTTTCAATGACTCCAACCAGGAACACCTTCGAGCAGATGACATCAACCTACTCGAAGAAACCGAGGCTTTAATCCGTTCGGCGGTCTACCAACAAGCCTGCTTGATTACTACGATCGTAAGTCCAACCTCGCGACCTTCTTTGTAGGTGACTTGGTATTGAGGCTCTGCCAATCCAAGTTGAATCGGAATAAACTTTCCCCCAAATGGGAAGGTCCTTACACAGTGGTCGAAGTTACTCGGCCAGGGTCAGTACGACTAGCAATGGAGGACGGCCAGGTTCTCTCGAATTCTTGGAACATCGACCAGTTACGCAAATTCTATGTGTAACCAACTATTCAGACAATAAAGGCCCAGGTTCTTTCTACCTCTTTTGTCTTACTTTCGAGTAGTGCTTTTTATAATCTTTCGACTACTTTCTAAACACCCAGTTCTCTTTATACTGGTCGAAAGACAAGTAACGTCACCTAGTCGAAACCAATCCTCTCTGCATGTGGTTCTGCCCACTAGAAGGAGCGTCCTAGTGTCGACTCGTTACTCACTTTTGCTACCAATACAAAGAGCTCGGGTTTTACGTGGTCAAAATATTTTCTAAAAGCCAGCTCTTATCACCTTAGTTTATTTCTTCAGTCAATTTGAAAAATACTCTAAGTAGAGCGCACTTTCTCAGATTTACTTAACCGCCTTGGGTGTACTCGTTTCGTCTCAACTGGTCGGAGGAAGAGACACATCTAGTCGAAGTCTCTCCTCTCTGCACGTGGTCCTGCCCACTGGAAGGAACTTCCTAGCATTGTTCAGTTTCCAACTCTTGCAACCAGGACAGACTTATCGAGTCCACCGGAGAAGGGCGAGTAAATTTTTTAAAGTCCTCTAGACGTTTGCTTAGCTCAAGTTGCCGTTCTCGATTTGATTAAACTAGTCGGAGATGTTAACATTACCTAGTCGAAGCCTCTCCTCTCTGCACGTGGTCCTGCCCACTAGAAGGAACTTCCTAGTGTCAATTCGTTACCACTCTTTCGACCAGTGCATGACAATTGAGACCAAAAACTACAAGTTAAACAAACCTCTCTGTTTTCAGAAACCCTTTCTAAAGACTATTTCCTTAGTTTGTCTAAACAAACTTAGCAAATAGTCGGGGGCTAGGATAATTTGATTTCAATTCTTAGTCTTTATTTCGTTAATTATCTTTTGAGTTACTAACTACTCGATAAGATGATTTGCAGGAGACAAGACTATTTACTTAGTTTCAACAAACTAAGCAAATACTCGGGGGCTAGGATAAAGTCATTGTTTTGACTTCAGTTCTTAGTCTTTAAAATTCGTTAAATATCTTTTGAGTTACTAACTACTCGACAAGATGATTTGCAGGAATCAAGATGGATTATATATTACATCAACAAAAACATGTCTCTTTTACAGGTCTTTTACAAATTACTCTGAAGAGGGAGAGCCCAGTTGCATCTCCTCTGAAACTTTTCGGCCAACTGATTGCATTTCTTCAATCAGACGACTTGCTTCTGCCTCAGGGCAGTCGAAGTCGACTTCGATTGGTTGCACATTGAGGTTGGGGTCACGAGCTTTAAGTTTTGCCAATGCATAACTTACAGCAGCTTCGACCGCCTCATTTATCGATTTAGCTTGATTGACCTTCAGAGTGGTCACTAGTTCTTGCAAGGTCGACTTGTTCCCCAATGGTACTTATGTGGCGACCATCGTATCATCTGAGGAGCTTTTCCTCGATATGTAGCTCACCAAGCACATTGTTGAGAGTGTGATATTGCCTTGAAGATTAATCTTCATCGTTTCCATCTCTGTTGAGTGCAGTCGAAGTCTCACGGAGTTGTTTGATTTCGACCACTTGTTCTGAAAAGAATAAAACTGGTCAGATGAAAATAGACTCCTAGAGGAAGAGGAAACAAAAATAATAGTAGGTAAAAGCATTTCTTACCTACTAGTCGAGAATCCAATTTCTTAACTTCTTCTTCATGGGAAGAAATGACTTCAGCGTGCTTTATCTCCCATGATTTGATGTCCTCGGCATTTTTCTTAGCAATGCGGACAGTCTCGCTATAGATCAAGGTTTTATCATTGATCTCAGTCTCGAGTTTTCTCAATTCAAGACCAATGTCTGAAAAAGAAATGAGAATTAGAAAAGGAAGAAACTTCGAAATGAATGACGGTAAAGAATTACTTACCTGTTACTCGAGTTCTCAAATTTCCCACGAGTTCTGATCTTTATCCTTGGAGATCTGAGAAATCTCTGAATAACCAAAGCTTTCTCTCCGACTTCTTTCCGGAGATTTCTCATCTCGTTTTCTTTTTACGAAGAGAAACGAGAGTTAGGTAAAGATCAAAGACATAAGCAGTCTTAAGTTCAGCACTTACTGTTTATCTCTCCCTGCAATTTTTCAGTTGCAGAATTAGCTTCTTTGAGCTTCCTCAAAAGGAATTCTACTTTCTCCCATAACTTTTTCGACTCCTCTCTCTCACGATCGAGTGAGTCGGCTAAGGATTTTGCGTCACTATTTAACACGCAAAGGATAAAAGGAACATGAGCCTTAGTTGATTGGTCGAAAATCGCGCCAACCATTGATCGATCGTAAGTTCTTCTCGACCATGGATTTAGTCATAAGTTTTCCTATGACAAAGCATCTAGTCGTAAGTTTGCTACGACCAGTATCAATCGTGAGTTTTTCCATGACAAATCTCGTAAGCACTATATAAGCGGTCGAATAAAAAACGACTACGAATAATAGTGACTTACCACCTCTCTACTTGTTTGCAGAGTTCCTCCTTTTCCTGTCGCAGCTCTAGAAGTTGTCGATGATATTCACCAACAACGGCAATTTGTTCTATAGCTTTCTACAAAAAGAAAGACAGTGAGAAGCAAGGAAAGACCACATATATGAGTATGTTTAAATACTTACACTCATGGTTGACCGAGCAAATATCGAGTAAACCAGCTTTGGGTGCTTCAGCTTGTCTACCCTATCGACTTGGTCCCACCAAACCTTCTCGAGACGCTCATTGTCAAAGGTATTCCCTCTGTTGGGAATATCGTTGGGATGGGGGACTCGGTCGCGAGATCTGAAAGCAGAAGACCCTACGATGGAAGCAGGCCCAAAGAAGTCAGCACAGAAGTTGAAATATTCTTCGTCTTCTGATTCTGTAACTTCAGTTTCTCTTTGGGTACCGGGAGGAACGTCTACAACGATCTCCTTTCCGGCGCGGTGGGCAAGTTCATCACGACCTTGACCAGAGGCTTCTGCAGCTGCCTCTGTTGTCTCCACCACCATCTCAGTGGTCGCAGCGACCATCTCAGTGGTCGCAGCTGCCTCTGCTGTTTCCACGACCATCTCAACGGTCGTGGCTGCTACCTCAGCAGTTGGGGCTACAACCTCAGTATTAGTAGTTGCTACCTCGATGGTCGTAGCCGCTACCTTAGAAGCTGTAGCCACTACCGCAGTGGGTGCAGCAGGCACATCAGTGGTTGTAGTAACCACTTCAGGAGCTACGACTTCCTCCACCACCCGGGCCGAAGATGATCCTTCGACCACTTCCGTTGTTATCTCTCCAGCGGCTGAAGAGATGGTAATGGGCTTCTCAACAGAAGTATTCCCGGGGGCTGAAGAAGTCGGGCTAAAATCAACCAAAGGAAAGCAAGTCAGGTTGTGAAAGACAAAAAGGTAAATGCAGTTCTTACATTTTTAGTCTGTTTCACATACCTTTGCGCCTTGGACCTAAACAGGAATTTGGGAGTCACCTTCCCGACGAAAGATTTCTTCGACTTTTTCTCTACGACCACGTCTGGTCGGAGTTCAAGTTGGGGAATGGGCTCAGCTACGACCACGTCTGGTCGTAGATTTTGAACAGGAACCATCTCTCTGGTCTCCTGATTTTCTGGACGGCCGAGATCAGTCTCGACCACTCCAAGAGCAGTACTACCCTCAACCGCAGGCTGTGCTGGAGCAGCATTATCCTTCACAAAAGACATAAAATCTTTCTAGATCTCCTTTTCTAGTTGCTTGACAAAACTAGGAGTAGCAGAAACTGCGAAAGATTTCTTGTCATAATAGAAGGGTACCTTGGCCTTGCGGGGTTTGCGCCTAAGAGGTTCAACTGCTTCAACCTCCTCAGCTTCAACAACTGCGACATCACTGGCTTCATTTGTAGCCGTGTTTGCCGCAGGCTTTGCAGATGATCTGGTCGAAGGGCCAGCACTTGAGCTCGCCCCTCCCTTGTCGGCAACTCTTGAAAGTCGACGCTTCCTGGACGGAGGAGCTGAGTCTTTGTCCTTCGTCATCCCTGCACCGATGGTTATCAATGCGACTTCTTCGTCGTCCCGACGATTTTCCATGCCTACTTTCTGTGAAGCAAAACAGGAAAGGAATAATTACTAACTGGTCGTAAGATCTTCTACGACCAGTATCGAGTCGTAAGTTTTTCTACGACATTTCCTCGATCGTAAGATATTCTACGATCACTATCAGTCGTAAGCTCATTCTACGACCATAAAGTCCTAAGGATAAAATCAGTTCTTGATTACCTTTAGGCGCTCCATCTTTTCCTCTGTGGGTAAAACCGTAAGGATTTGAGGAACTGCCGCTCGGAGCGGCGGAAATTTCTCACAAACGAGTTTGACTCTAACGTCAATCTCCGATGATGAAAGATCTGTGTAAACAGATAAAGACATTAGATAACCTTAAGAAAGACCAAACTGAGGAATAAGTCGAAGATTCACTTACCTTTCTCGTAGTCCCTAGTCGGGTCATCTCGCCCCGTGTATCTCCACATAGGAGATGCTCGTTTCTTCAAGGGGCTAATGCGGCGTGTGATGAAATCTTTCACCACATGCCATCCGGTCAGCCCCTCTCCTTTTTCAAATCTTTGATGGCTTGGATGTAGGGGGCAATCCGACTGATATCTTCAGGGGTCGAATCCCATGAAGAATTCTTCTCAGCACTTTGCCCATAAAAGTAAAGTTTGTCTTACGAGGTGACTTTCCAGTAAAACCACCTCTTCCTCCATCCCGGCCATGAGGACCGGGTGAAACTCTGGATATACTCCCTCGACTTCAAGTCTTGGAGTTTCAGACCACAACTCCCGGCAATTCCAGTTTGCCGAGCCATTCCATAGTAATATTGGAAAAGCTCGAGGTCAGCAGGAATGCCTAAGTATGCCTCACACAGGTACACAAAAACACTAAGCATGGTGATGGAATTAGGACCTAGATTCACTAATTCCACCCCAAAGTGATTGAGTACAGCTATGAGAAAGGGGTGAGTAGGCAGTCGAAGGCCACACTCACAATACGCTTGGAAGATGGGAATTTGGCCATTCTCCCCTGACGTCCAATGTTGTCCAATCGCCGGAAGCCATTTCACGAGACTCTTCTCTGGAATCTTCCCGGCATCTTCTAGGGCTTGAATCTTCGCAGCGTCCATCTCCGACTCCTCCCACTCAGAAACTTTCCTAGCCATCTCTCTCGGAAAACAGGAGATTTTGGGTTGAGGAAGACTTTCGGAGAAGGCAAGAACGACTCGGCGGTGGAGAAGGCGAAAGCTTGAAGAACAGTGGGAGCGATTTGGGGAAAAGTGAAAATCCAAGTCTTACTCCCGGTAAGTATTTATAACCGCACGGTTAGGCCTAACGGATGGAAATCAAAGGTTGCCACCGCTTGGGAACCGCTTCAGCAGACAGTGCGTAGGGAGTCGTTTGCAATTCCTAGATAGTGCATTGAAGAAATCGGGATCGTTTTTACACCTCAAGCAAAATTACTTTCTTGACCAAGTCTTTACGGTGAATAAAGTATCAATCGGAAAGGATTTTCTTCCGATCACCCTACTACGACCACTTCATAGTCGTAGAGGTTTTCTACGACTATCTAATGGTCGTAAGCAATCTTCTTGACCAAGCATATTCCTGGTCAAAGTAGCACTCAAATGTCGAAGAGTTTTTCCTTCGACCACTTTTTTGCGACATTTTCATAGTCGTAAGACCATTTGCAAATCCTTCATCAAGTAAGTTACTTTCACTTGAAGCTGGGGGGCTAAATGACGAGGATCTAATAATCCTCATTTTATCTTTTATCTATAATTCTTATTATGGGTAAATATGATGTCATGTGGACCCCGAAGTACCCTACATTTACAAGGGAAGAAGCCTACCAGTGATCGTAAGTTCTTCTCGATCACCCCCATAGTCGTAAGTTCTTCTCGACTATCTTATGGTCGTAAGCCCTTCTCGACCACCGCCACCCGATCGTAAGTTCTTCTCGACTAGGTTATGGTCGTAAGTTCTTCTCGACCGGGTCGATACGACCACCTTAGGATCAATTAAACCTACGGGCAAGTGGGTCCAATTGATTAAGAAATTCAAGCGGTCGATGTCTTGTTTGTTACTACGTAGCAATAGCGATTAATACCCCATTATCTCGATGATTAAGCGCCAAACAACGTGGAAGGAGCCACTCGCCGGTGATTCTTGCCAATTACGCTCATTCTTGGACTTGATGAGGTGCATCTTGACAAGCGAGCGGCTACTTCATCACGGGTATATAAAGGCAACGATCAGAGAGAGGGGGGGCGACAGTAACAGGAGCAAGCATAGTCACACGCTGTCAAGAGCAATTAGGAAGACAAGTGCTATTCTTGGTAATAGGCTTAGTATTTTTCCCTGATTGTTCAGAATACTCTCAATACCATACACACATAGGAGTAGGGTTGTTATTCTCTCCCGAGAAGGCCCGAACCTGTATAAAAATCCCGTGTCAATCTCTCTGCGTGATTTCGTTTCTAGAAGACCCCCCGAATCAAACAATCTTTACGTAAGATCGGTTCTAAAACACCGACAGAAGGTATGACTCAAACTCTCCATCACTATTCCACCTAAATTCCCATGTTCATCAACCAAACCAAAGATTTATAACTCTCACCCATAAATTCCCATTCCCTCTCCTCAATTCGCTCGGACCAAACAAGTTGAGAGTGACATATTCCTGATATCAAGAAACTAGGTAGGATTTCCCCGGTCACCATGTTTCGAAGCGGCAGATAACAAATTTTGCTGTATTATTTCGGGTGCACCTCCTCTTCGTCCCACCACACCGACCACCATTGCCAACACCAGCAGAAAGAGGTCCACCCCATATCACACCACAAGTGTCAATGCTATCCTCGCTAGAGGATATTAATTCTGGCAAGATTTTAAGGCGTGCCATACAGATTTTTCTCCTTTCCTTTCTGATGTAGATCTGGATCCTTTCTATTCACATCTTGCTCCGCAAAGCCGATCTGCATTTGCGGGTGTCTCGCCGCCATCGTCCGACATTCTTTATTCTGCCCCCTCCACCGCCGCCGTTCCTCTAGCCGTCCCCTCCGCTTCTGCTGCAGGTGCCCCTGCAGCGATGCAGTCTCCGATGTGCCATCGACATTGGCCAACAACAAGCCGTCTCGGGAAGCAATGTTCTTGGTACGGTGCTCTGTTTATTTTGCCATTAGTCCATTACCATCTTACATTACTGTACTTTTTACACATGCAATCGGTAGATTTGTGCCATAGGCAGATAGGCTTATAGAGGAGGCAACTTAAGCCGATTTGTTGGTTAGATTGATAGTTTTGATACATTTATGCTAAATTAGAAGAGTATAAATGAAGAAAGCACTACTACAGAAAAGGCCTTCTGAGCGGTTCAAAACGCCATCACGAGCGGTTTCGTGAGCAAATGCGAGTTTATGGTCGATAATGCATGAGGTCATCACAGACGGTTTTGAACCGTCATAATACCTAATATCGAGCGGTTTCATCTGAGACCGTCTGTGATAATCGAGTATCACGAGCGGTTTCATCTGAGACCGTCTGCGACCACTACCCACGCCTTGGGTAGCGGGGCGATCTTACGGTCTGAGATGCACCACCTCGACCCGCGTCCTCCATTAGGGCGAGGGCTGCTCTGTCTTCTTAGGGCATTGGTTCGCATAATGCCCTTACGGTTGCAAGAGAAACATGTGACCCGGCGGTAGGGTTGCGAAGGCCGCTCTGGCGACTTCATGACGCGTGGTCGGGCACGGCTGCGAAGGGCGAGGAACAAGGCGGTGACCTCGGGCGCCAAGAGTGAGAGTGGTACCCCAGGCGCCCAAGCGGGGCGGAGGAACCGCCTGGATGACTTATGGGCCTCCCACTTACGCTTGCGAGGAATCCATAAGCTCCTGGTGAATGCTCGCGACAATGGCCTTGTCGACCAAGGTCTGAAAATCGAAGTCGACAATAGATAGCTTGTCCTTGACTCCTCGGACAAGCCACGCTGAACTTGGCACCTTGGCCATGTCGGTAGCCACATCCTCGAGGAGCATAACGAGCTAGATGGTTGAACTCGTAGACATACTCCATGACTAAGCTACGCCCTTGCTTGGCGCAAGAAACTCTGCTTCTTGATCTCCATCAAGCGGCGGGGATGTGAGCCCGACGGAAGGCAAGACGGAACTCCTCCCAAGAGGCGGTGTGGTCTATGGGCTGCATGGCGAAAAATTCTCCCACCATGACAAAGTGCACCCTCAAGCCGGTGCGATCGCGAACAGCGCCTTCTCGTGCTCTGGCATCTGCGCTATCTTGAGCTTCCGCTCAACCAAACGGCCAATCGTCGCATCAATGGGTCCTCGGGCCGGGAAAAGGTAGGGGCCGAGTCTGAAAAACTCCGCGAGTCCTCCACGCGGTGATGGGCATTCCCGGCCCGGATCACGAAGCTCCGGTAAGTCTGCGGTGGTGTTGCGCGATGGCGTCGATAGAACTCTCTGTCATCCGCAGTTGCGCTTCGATCTGAAGAAGAACCTCGGCCATGGTCGAGGAGGAGGAAGCTCCTCGTCTGGACGGTGGCCAGCCTTGGCCGCTCTGATCGCGTCCGGCCATCCTGTTACAAGGAATTTTGGTTAGCAACTAGACCCGAAAACAAAGCCTTAAAGAAAGCAAAAAGCGATCGACCAGGGGAATGGAATATCACCCTAACCGAAAGCCAAAACAGCGGGTAAATAAACTTTAGAAGCTTCTAAAAGACTCTAAAAATAGTCAAGAAACACCAAAAGCAAGGCTCAACTTCTCAACTCAACTAACCCGTATTGAATGAACGAGTAATTGATCGAGAAGATAAAAATCAGATTGTAAGGTGAGATCTAATGCTACTAAAGAGCAAGGTTAAATCAGCGAAATAAGTGTTAGATACTTAGCTAACTAGTATCACAACTTACCCTTTTATTCCCACAATTTTTAGTTGAATTAACCTCTCATTATCTATCCTAATTAGAAACCTTTGAGACTGCTGTCCGGAAATTTGATGCTTGCTGTCCAGATTTCGCATCCAAGCTCCTCATCGAATCACCGACTCCAGAACTTCAAAATCTTGTAGTGGGCAGCTCACACTTCAATTTGCCAATCTCATTGGTTCCCCCAAAACCCAATTAATCGATAACAACTATTTTGTAGAAGGGAAGAAAGGAAGACAACTTTTAAAAGCATAAATTAGAGTGAGATGAGAAGAAAGCTAAGATAGATAAGGAATAAAATCAAAGAATTACTTAAGCTTTCAAAACTCTTTTATACTTTGAAAATAGGTTTTCCAAAATATCCTAAAGACGACCAAGCTTGCGTTACTACGGTCAGAATGGCTCTGATACTAACTCTTGTGGGACCCCGGTATTATTTGGCTCATAATACTTAGTCATCCAATTGACCCTAGTATTATCAACCAAATAAACTCAGGTCTCGAAGATGTATACTTCCCGAATCAGTATACATACCTCACAACAAAAGAATGTATCAATTCCATACAACACATAGTACATAAGCAACAAACCAGAAGTTAATATTAATATGGAATAGCTATTACAAAAGAGGGGCCCTTAGGCCAAATAGCAACAATTACAAAAAGATAACAGCGGAAGCAAAAGTGCCATAAAGATGGCTATAACACAAAGCCAATCAGTGTGCCTTTAGCCCACAAGGCAACCGACCGGACCGCCAAGCTAGTCGTCGAAGAAACTGCAACACATCGCGCAAAAGTGAGGCTCTTGGAGCTCACCTTCTTCCTCTGCAACAAAAGCCACAAAAATGCCACAACCACGGGCAGATGAGTACATAAAGTACTCCGCAAGACTTACGTGTAAGATAACAGAACTATAAATAGCTACATGCAAGCTTTATTTAAGTGGATGAGGCTTTGGACTCATTTGAGCATAAAGCAAGTTTCATTTGCAATAACATAATAGATTGAAGGCAATTTGACAAAGCATTTTTAATTGTTGAAGTAACAACGTGATAATACATAATAACAACAACATGAACAACCTAGAAGTGACTAACCCGTTAGTCACCACAACAATAGCATGAACTCCCCGTTCACACCAACCAAGTCAAGTTTTAATTAAATGTTGTAGTCTAGTTCTCACGGGCGTTTCGGCGTGTCCATAACCTAGGGCGAGGCTATTGAATAGTTTTATCCTGCGGGGTGTACCAATGTACCCACACGCCAGACCGCCTTTCCTTTAGGCACACTACCTTTGGTATGCCGGCACGGCTAAGTCCTACGAGACATTTCCAATGGACAGTGCTAATTCTGACCCGCACAACCCACGGGGATAAGGACACAATAGACAGCCTAACCGGTCTGCCACTGCTCCATTCCCACACCTCACACACACCTTTTATTTTTAAAACACACCAACGGCGACCCCAATTAGCACCGCCCAAAGTACTTAGTCAAGAGGGTCCCATATCCCCTCATGTGGTTATACGCAAAATTGCTCGAGCAGTGGCGCAAGTAACTCGGTCCTTAACGACTCAGGCATACTACCACATTCCAAAAACCGCACCATCCATCCAATATGCCCAAGTCTAAAACAAGCTTTTATTTTCAGTTTTGATTTTACAAATTAATCAAAGCACAAGTGCTGGACATATAGGAGTAATAATCATTTTTGAGTGATCAAGACCATCGACTAAGTCGATGATCGCCCATTACTACCGGTAACTAAGCATGTCTAAGCAGTAGAAAACGCAACTACTAAGTGATAAGAGCTCATCCAACAAGCTCAAACCACAGCGAATAACCTAGGCTCATTGGTAGTAGAGGATAACAATTCCTACAGATTATGCAACTATAGGATTACTAGCGACATTTAACACAAAGTAGCATGCATACATAGAAGTGAAACAAAATATTAAGCTTTAAAGTAATGGGACAATGATGGAAATGATCAAACTGCTTGTCTTGTTGTTGCTGGCCAATTTGTTGCTGAGGGTCACTCTCGGGATCACCACAAATGTCGAAACCTAACGGAAAAGCCATAAAGAACCGATAAGAACGACGAAAAACAACAAAGACAGCACAGCAAACGAACTCCAAATACTCTGAATTTTCTACAGAAGCAAGGGGATGATTTTTAGGAAATTTTGCAACAAGAACCAATTGATTTGGATTCTCAATGCAAAAGATATGAGCAAAACAATTCTGCTCAGCTCTAAAAATACCAAACTGCACTATTCACTAATTTAATTATGAGGCAACATTTTCTAGAAAAGTGATGATGCTGAGATTTTTACTGTAAAACCAGCACCTCATGAGATGAATAACACAATTGAGTTCATCTCACTTGGAGCTATAATGCACTTGCTACAATTTTTCAAACACAAGAACTTGAACAAAATTATAATGCACAAGTCCTTATTTTTATAACAGCAACATGCTCAAAACTAATTTTCACAGTGAGTTCATTAATAGAGGAAACCAACAAAGTTGGTCTCACTCAAAAATAACCTACAGAGCATTAGTTATGTATTTTACAAGTTAAGCATTAATTTGAGTGTATATTTAAAGTTAGTTTTAAAATCTAGTGGTATCAGTGCTCTGGAGCTGAACTCAACTTACAATCATTTTTGGATTAAAGTCAAGTTCAAGACAGAGCTAACCCAATTTGAATGACCTCAAATGGATTTAAAACGAAGAAGATATGCAATTTTAAAGCTATACCTTTTTCAGTTTATAATTAAGACTTCACAGGAATTTTCTAAGACTCACAAGGGTATGGGAGGTCGTGAGCCACAGATCTCAGATCTACGGCTCAGACCTCCCAGGAGGTAACGCACACACGCGCTCGCGAGGTCCAGAGGTCCTGGACCTCCTAGCAACGCGCAAGTGCGAGACGAGGGGAGGTCATGGCCGTTGATGGCGAATCCAACGGACCACAACGATAGGGGGGAGGTCCGGGACGGACCAGATCTAAAGGGGGAGGTCCTCAACGGTGAGATGACCACGAGGAGGTCCCAAGCGGAGGTCTATAACGTCACAGACCTCCAGGGGAGGTCTGGACGGCCAAGATTGCGCAAGGGGAGGTCCTGGACGGTCCAGATCTCCTCGGAGGAGGTCATGGACGTCCCAGAGCCTGCGCGCACGCGCTCGGACAGGGAATAAATGCGCGCGGGACACAAAGAGGTCCGCGCGCGAGAGGTCTTAAATGCACGCAATAAAGGGTGGATTAAATGCAGTTAAGACATGCCAATGATTTCAATGATTTGAGCACATGATTAGTGCATTAACTCGACGGATTTTTGTCCTAAAAACGACAACGGCGCTGCCGTTTACGTCCGACAAAACCCGAGCTCAATGGAGTGGTTCTCGCCGGCGATGTAGACCTCGCCGGTGAGGTCCAATGGTACCGTTGGGTCCGCAATAACCATGCGCACCCAATGGTCCTCCTCTCGACGGCGGCGACGGCCTTGAACGCCGGCGAGCCGGAGAGGGCAAAAGATGACCAGCACGGCCAAACTCTAAAATGCAAAAAGCAGCTCCGCGCGACATTCAAGCGTGTGCCAAGAAAAGCTCCGCAACAACATACACGCGGGTGCCAGCAACTAAAGGACTAACAGGAGGAGTACCTGGAGGTCCTAAGGTGCTGGGGAAGTGGAGGAAGGTGAAGACCGGAGTTGGAGAAGATGGGGTTGCTCCACGGCCAAAGCTCCAGCTCCAAGCTCCTCTTTGTCCACCTCTGTAACTGCCCAAACCAAATCAAGTTAGGACTTGCTCCCAGAGGGAATGGCACAAAAGAAGCTCAGATAAAAGGAGGAAAACTCCAGGGACCCTTGTCCACCAAGGAGCTCCAAGCTCCAGCAATGGCGGCCAAGAATGGAGGTCAGTGGAAGAGCAAAGCTTAGAAGGCACCAGTGCAAGCTAGAACTTGAAAGAGTGCCAAAGAAGCTACGGGAGGAACCCAATGGGGTTTTATACTTGGGCACAGGAGGTCATGGACCACTGGCTAAGCTCATGGTGAGCTTGGCCCATGGCACGGTCTAGGGCATTGGACAAGATGTAAAGTTGACAGGGTGACAGGTCTGTGCTGACCAGAGAGGCGGAAGGCTGACTTGCATTAAATGCAAGTCAGCAAAGAGTTGTTATAAGGTACACAGTGGACAGACCCACATTAAATGCACTGCTCAGAAGCACACATGCGTGACCAAGGAAGGAGAAGAACAGGGGAGGTCATTTTGACCGTTGGATAAGCCTTGGGAGAGGTCCTAGCCCTCCGATGGCATTTTTGAACCGTTACGCTCCAAGGACTGGGAGGAGATCCCTGCCACACGATCAAGGATGGGGAGGTCATGGCCTCACGATTTCCTTAATGCGTAGGCGCACGTGGGAAAATGAGACAGGAGGTCCAAAGCGTTGGATCTTAATCCAACGGTGCGGACCTCCTGTGAGGTCTTAACCGCACAAGGACATAAGAACACAAGGGGGAGGTCATGGCCTTTGGATTTAAATCCAAGGGCTACGACCTCACGTGCGCGGGGAGGTTTGATGCGCATAAGACAAGGAGGAGGTCGTGACCGTAGATTTTAATCTAACGGCACACAACATGGGATGGGGAGGTTGTGGCGGAGATGATTTGCGGCGGAGGTCATGGCCTTTGGATCGAATCCAACGGCTCGACCTCAACAACGTTAAAAGGGAGGTCTTGTGTGTTTGAAAGCGCTGGGAGGTTGGCTTAGTTTAACAGTGAGGGGAGGTCAGGGCCATGGATCTTGGATCCAAGGGCTATGACCTCACGTAGGTGGGATGACCTCGCTGCGATGGTTTAACAGCTCGAGGAGGCCTTTGAGGTTTAACACATAGGGGAGGTCATGACCATGGATCTTCGATCCAATGGTGATGACCTGATGAGATGAGGAGGTCTTTGCGGTGTTGACCGCGGAGGAGGTCGTGGCGGTTGGACTTAAATCCAACGGTTGCGAC
This sequence comes from Phyllostachys edulis, assembly GCA_036346405.1. NCBI lineage: Eukaryota > Viridiplantae > Streptophyta > Magnoliopsida > Poales > Poaceae > Phyllostachys > Phyllostachys edulis. The sequence continues at coordinate 37,826,823 of CM070547.1, read as the reverse complement.
CTGATCAGGGTGGAGAGGGAGTTCTGCATGGGAGGTCTGCTGAGGTGCAGACATGGTTGGGCTGGACCAGCTTTGAATATGGCTAGCCCAAGGAACAGTGTAAGCTTTTATATTTAGTTTTTAACAGCTGAGACTTAGCAGAATTGTTTGAGATAGCAAATGAACTCCAAATTTTATGAAATTTTAACTGGAGCTTGCTGACAATGAGATTAACCTTGCATAAAATTTCCAGAGGTTATTATGCAATGCATTTTTCTCAGAAAATTCATGAAGGCTGCTCCATGATTTGTTTTACCTCCAAAATTTATCGACAAGTGTGATAACTCATGATATTTTTCAGAGGGGTCCCACCTCAATCTTTAGGACCAAGGAAAGTATTTTCCAATTGTTTGGCACAAGATTTAAGATAATTGGAAAATGAGTTTGACTCTTGGTCAACAAGAGCTTTGTGTTTTTGGATTACACAATTCTTGGACCATAATTACATGAGAGATTAGGGGTTTTCAAGATGTGAGAAAAAGTTTTAATTTCTACACATATAATTATACTTGAACAACCCTAATTATACACTTGGGATGTTACAAAATCTCCCCCCCTTACAAAAATCTCGTCCCGAGATTTGGCTCACTCGATAAAGAAAGATGGATAGTCCGCCGCAGGCGATCTTCTCTTTCCCAAGTAGCCTCATCCTCGAAATGGTTCGACCCTTTGAACTTTAAGGAATTTGATGGTCTTATTCCTTGTCTTTCGTTCAGACTCATCGAGTCTGTGAGCAGGTGCTCGCGATAGGTCAAATCTTCACGGACATCGAGGGTTTCCAACGGAGCTTCTTCGATTGGAACACGGAGACACTTCTTAAGCCGGGACACATGGAACACATCATGTACTCCCTCAAGTGCACCGGCAACTCCAACTTATAGGCAATAGCTCCTTCTTCTCAATAACGGTAGGGACCGACATATCGAAGAGCCAACTTGCCCTTGGCGCCAAACGCGTTGATGGCCCTTCAAAGGAGAGACTTTGAGATAAACAAAGTCATTAGGCTCAAACGTAACTCACGTCGACGGCGATCCGCATAGCTCTTTTGCTGGATTGAGTCAGGCGCAAACGCCACGAATAAAATTTGGACTTGGCGCTCGGCCTCATTAATTGAGTCCGCCAAAGAGAGGTCTCTCACCGTCTCGACTAGTTCAACAGGTTCTACACTTTCTCCGTATAAGGCCTCGAAAGGTGCCATGCCGAGACCGGCCTTTGAAAAATTGTTGTTATAAGAAAACTTCGGCGAATGGCAAGCATTTCTCCCAATGCTTCCCATAGGAAAGAACACAGGCACGAAGCATATCCTCCAAAACTTGGTTGACCCTCTCGGTTTGACCATCAGTTTGGGGATGATATGCTGTGCTAAAGGTAAGGCGGGTTCCCATAGCCTCTTGCAAACTGTGCCAAAAGCGAGAGGTGAAAAGAGAACCACGATCCGAGACAATCGTCTTGGGCACACCATGCAAGCACACGATGCGGGAGACATAGAGGTCTGCCAACTGACCAACAGAAATCTTATCCCGCACCGGCAAGAAATGTGCTACTTTAGTCAACCGATCGATGACAACCCAAATAGAATCTTTCCCATTTGGTGTTCGGGGCAGACCGGTGATAAAGTCCATGCCAAGCGAATCCCACTTCCATTCCCAAGACAGGCAAAGGTCAAGCGATCTGCGCAGACGCTGATGCTCGGCCTTGACACGACGACACACGTCGCACTCGACAACGAACTTCACAATCTCCCTCTTCATTCGGGTCCACCAAAATCTCTGGCGGAGATCTTGATACATCTTTGTGGCCCCGGGATGAATGGATAAAGGCGAATCATGGGCTTCGCGGAGGATCAAATTCCGCAACTCCACGTCCTTTGGAACCACAAGGCGTTGCCCGAACCTTACAACACCATGCTCATCCTCAGAGAAGCACTTGGCCGTTCCGTTCTTGACATTTGCCTTAATGTGGCTCACTCCCAAATCCGACTGCTGAGCGGACTTGATCCGATCCACCAAGGTTGGTTGCACAACCAAGGCAGCGAGAGAACCACGCTCAACTAAACCCAAGTTGAGACACTGAAATTCTTCCAAGAGAGCGGGTTGAAGCTCCTTGGACAACAAGGCATTGCAATGCGCTTTGCAACTAAGCGCATCGGCAACGACATTAGCCTTGCCCGGATGGTAGTGAATACCCATATCATAATCCTTGATCAACTCCAACCATCTCCTTTGCCTGAGGTTCAGGTCAGGCTGGGTGAACAAGTACTTTAAGCTTTTGTGATCCGAATACACTTCACAACGATTACCGATTAGGTAATGTCGCCAAATCTTAAGTGCATGAATCACAGCAGCCAACTCCAAATCATGAGTAGGGTAGTTAAGTTCATGAGGTCTCAATTGCCTTGATGCATAGGCCACTACCTTGCCTTCTTGCATAAGGACACAACCGAGGCCTCGACGAGAAGCATCGCAAAAGATATCGAAGCTTCGATGGATGTCGGGAAGAACAAGAATGGGAGCGGTGGTCAAACGCTTCTTGAGTACTTCAAAACTTTCCTCACAAGCATCGGACCACAAGAACTTCTTGTCCTTCTTGAGCAACTCCGTCATCGGCTTCGCGATCTTGGAGAAGTTCTCGATAAAGCGACGATAATATCCCGCTAAACCAAGAAAACTCCGCACATCGGTGACCGAAGCAGACTGACTCCATGAAAGAACATCGGTGACCTTGCTAGGATCAACGGCTACGCCTCCCGCTGAAAGAATATGGCCTAAGAAAGCCACTTCCTTCAACCAGAATGCGCACTTGCTGAACTTCGCGTACAGCTGGTGCTCACGTAGCTTGCCTAACACAAACTTCAGATGCTCGGCATGTTCCTCATCGTTCTTGGAGTAGATAAGGATATCATCGATGAAGACCACGACAAACTTATCCAAATACTCCATAAATACCGAATTCATGAGATTCATGAACAAGGCAGGAGCATTGGTTAAGCCAAATGACATGACAGTGTACTCGTACAAGCCGTAGCGAGTAGAGAACGCCGTCTTGGGAATATCTTCAGGCCGAATACGAACCTGATGATACCCCACTCTCAGATCAATCTTGGAGAAGACTCGAGCTCCAGTTAATTGATCGAAGAGATCGTCAATGTGGGGCAATGGGTACTTATTCTTTACCGTCACTTCATTAAGTGGGCGGTAATCAACGCACATGCGTAAAGTACCGTCCTTCTTCTTTACGAAGATTGCTGGACAACCCCAAGGAGATGAGCTAGGGCGCATGAAACCCTTCTCTTGCAGCTCACTTAACTGCTTCTTCAACTCCACCAACTCGTTCGGTGGCATCCGATAAGGCCTCTTTGAGATAGGGGCGGTACCGGGAGCCAACTCAATGACAAACTCGAGGTCTCGAACGGGTGGCATCCCTGGAAGATCAGCGGGAAAGACATCAACAAAGTCACAAACTGTTGGGACTTCGCTAATATCTAGAGCGGGCTTCGCTTCAAGCGCGAAGAGATGAGGATCAAGCAGCTTCGGCGAAAACCAAACCTGCTCGCCGGAAGAACTAGACAAGGAGATGAGCTTCCTGGCGCAATCGATTTGCCCCATGTGCTGGGACAACCAGTCCATGCCAACAATCACATCGAGACTCGCTGAATGGAGAAGGATAAGGTTTGCTAAGAACCCTACCCCTTCGATCTCGATAGGAACATCCCTACACTCAATTTCAGCCCTCAACTCCGAACCAGGAGAGCGAATGAGTAAGCGGGGCCGACAATGGAGAGAAAAGAAGCTCTCCAATGACAAAAAGACTCGAAACAAAGGAATGAGATGCTCTGAATCAAACAAGACAATAGTAGGGTGAGAGTTAACGAGAAGTGTACCTAGCACGGCGTCGGGTGCCTCTGAGCCTCCTCTGCGGTGACGGCGTTGACGCGACCACTACCCACGCCTTTGGGTAGCGGGGCGATCTTCCGGTCTGAGATGCACCACCTCGACCCGCGTCCTCCATTAGGGCGAGGGCTCTGTCTTCTTAGGGCATTGGTTCGCATAATGCCCCTTCGTTGCAAGAGAAACATGTGACCCGGCGGCCGGGTTATGCGGTCGCTCTGGCGACTTCATGAAGACGTGGTCGGGCACGGCTGCGAAGGACGAGGAACAGGGCGGTGACCTCGGGCGCCAAGAGTGAGAGTGGTACCCCGAGAGGCGCGAGCGGGGGGAGGAACCGGCCCTGGATGACTTATGGGCCTCCCACTTACGCTTGCGGGAATCCATAAGCTCCCTGGCTGAATGCTCCGCGACAATGGCCTTGTCGACCAAGGTCTGAAAATCAGGGAAGTCGACAATAGATAGCTTGTCCTTCAGCTCCTCAGACAAGCCACGCCTGAACTTGGCCTGCTTGGCCATGTCAGTGGCCACATCCTCAGGAGCATAACGAGCTAGATGGTTGAACTCGTAGACATACTCCATGACTAAGCTACGCCCTTGCTTGAGCGCAAGAAACTCCTGCTTCTTGATCTCCATCAAGCCGGCAGGGATGTGAGCCCGACGGAAGGCAGCACGGAACTCCTCCCAAGAGACGGTGTGGTCTATGGGCTGCATGGTGAGAAAATTCTCCCACCATGACAAGGCTGCACCCTCAAGCTGGTGCGATGCGAACAGCGCCTTCTCGTGCTCACTGCATCTGCGCTATGCTAAGCTTCCGCTCAACCAAACGAAGCCAATCGTCTGCATCCAATGGGTCCTCGGGCACCGAAAAGGTAGGGGCCGAGTACGAAGAAACTCCGCGAGTCCTCCACGCGGTGATGGGCATTCCTCGCCCGGATCACGAAGCTCCGTAAGTGCGGTGGTGTTGCGCGCGATGGCGTCGATAGAACTCTCTGTCATCCGCGGCGGTTGCGCCGATCCAAGAAGAACCTTGGCCATGGTGGGAGGAGGAAGCTCCTCGTCTGGACCACCGATCGCCTTGGCCGCTACGAAAAGGCCCGCCATCTGTTACAAGGAATTTTGGTTAGCAACTAGACCCGAAAACAAAGCCTTAAAGAAAGCAAAAAGCGATCGACCAGGGGAATGGAATATCACCCTAACCGAAAGCCAAAACAGCGGGTAAATAAACTTTAGAAGCTTCTAAAAGACTCTAAAAACAGTCAAGAAACACCAAAAGCAAGGCTCAACTTCTCAACTCAACTAACCCGTATTGAATGAATGAGTAATTGATCGAGAAGATAAAAATCAGATTGTAAGGTGAGATCTAATGCTACTAAAGAGCAAGGTTAAATCAGCGAAATAAGTGTTAGATACTTAGCTAACTAGTATCACAACTTACCCTTTTATTCCCACAATTTTTAGTTGAATTAACCTCTCATTATCTATCCTAATTAGAAACCTTTGAGACTGCTGTCCGGAAATTTGATGCTTGCTGTCCAGATTTAGCATCAAGCTCCTCGTCGAATCATCGACTCGAACTTCAAAATCTTGTAGTGGGCAGCTCACACTTCAATTTGCCAATCTCATTGGTTCCCCCAAAACCCAATTAATCGATAACAACTATTTTGTAGAAGGGAAGAGAGGAAGACAACTTTTAAAACGCAAATTAGAGTGAGATGAGAAGAGAAAGCTAAGATAGATAAGGAATAAAATCCGAGAATTACTTAAGCTTTCAAAACTCTTTTATACTTTGAAAATAGGTTTTCCAAAATATCCTAAAGACGACCAAGCTTGCGTTACTACGGTCAGAATGGCTCTGATACCAACTCTTGTGGGACCCCGGTATTATTTGGCTCATAATACTTAGTCATCCAATTGACCCTAGTATTATCAACCAAATAAACCTGGTCTCGAGAGATGTATACTTCCCAGAATGCAGTATACATACCTCACAACAAAAGAATGTATCAATTCCATACAACACATAGTACATAAGCAACAAACCAGAAGTTAATATTAATATGGAATAGCTATTGCAAAAGAGGGGCCCTTAGGCCAAATAGCAACAATTACAAAAGATAACAATGAAGCAAAAGTGCCATAAAGATGGCTATAACACAAAGCCAATCAGTGTGCCTTTAGCCCACAAGGCAACCGACCGGACCGCCAAGCTAGTCGTCGAAGAAACTGCAACACATCGCGCAAAAGTGAGGCTCTTGGAGCTCACCTTCTTCCTCTGCAACAAAAGCCACAAAATGCCACAACCACGGCGATGAGTACATAAAGTACTCCATAAGACTTACGTGTAAGATAACAGAACTATAAATAGCTACATGCAAGCTTTATTTAAGTGGATGAGGCTTTGGACTCATTTGAGCATAAAGCAAGTTTCATTTGCAATAACATAATAGATTGAAGGCAATTTGACAAAGCATTTTTAATTGTTGAAGTAACAACGTGATAATACATAATAACAACAACATGAACAACCTAGAAGTGACTAACCCGTTAGTCACCACAACAATAGCATGAACTCCCCGTTCACACCAACCAAGTCAAGTTTTAATTAAATGTTGTAGTCTAGTTCTCACGGGGCGTTTCCGAGCGTGTCCATAACCTAGGACGAGGCTATTCGAATAGTTTTATCCCTGCAGGGGTGTACCAATGTACCCACACGCCAGACCGCCTTTCCTTTAGGCACACTACCTTTGGTATGCCGGCACGGCTAAGTCCTACGAGACATTTCCAATGGATAGTGCTAATTCTGACCCGCACAACCCACGGGGATAAAGACACAATAGACAGCCTAACCGATCTACCACTGCTCCATTCCCACACCTCACACACACCTTTTATTTTTAAAACACACCAACCGAGCGACCCCAATTAGCACCGCCCAAAGTACTTAGTCAAGAGAGGTCCCATATCCCCCTCGTGTGGTTAGCACGCAAAATTGCTCAGAACGGTGGTGCAAGTAACTCGGTCCTTAACGACTCAGGCATACTACCACATTCCAAAAACCGCACCATCCATCCAATATGCCCAAGTCTAAAACAAGCTTTTATTTTCAGTTTTGATTTTCCAAATTAATCAAAGCACAAGTGCTGGACATATAGGAGTAATAATCATTTTTGAGTGATCAAGACCATCGACTAAGTCGATGATCGCCCATTACTACCGGTAACTAAGCATGTCTAAGCAGTAGAAAACGCAACTACTAAGTGATAAGAGCTCATCCAACGAGCTCAAACCACAGCGAATAACCTAGGCTCATTGGTAGTAGAGGATAACATTTCCTACAGATTATGCAACTATAGGATTACTAGCGACATTTAACACAAAGTAGCATGCATACATAGAAGTGAAACAAAATATTAAGCTTTAAAGTAATGGGACAATGATGGAAATGATCAAACTGCTTGCCTTGTTGTTGCTGGCCAATTTGTTGCTGAGGGTCACTCTCGGGATCACCACAAATGTCGAAACCTAATGGAAAAGCGATAAAGAACCGATAAGAACGACGAAAAACAACAAAGACAGCACAGCAAACGAACTCCAAATACTCTGAATTTTCTACAGCAGCAAGGGGATGATTTTTAGGAAATTTTGCAATAAGAACCAATTGATTTGGATTCTCAATGCAAAAGATATGAGCAAAACAATTCTGCTCAGCCCTAAAAATACCAAACTGCACTATTCACTAATTTAATTATGAGGCAACATTTTCTAGAAAAGTGATGATGCTGAGATTTTTACTGTAAAACCAGCACCTCATGAGATGAATAACACAATTGAGTTCATCTCATTTGGAGCTATAATGCACTTGCTACAATTTTTCAAACACAAGAACTTGAACAAAATTATAATGCACAAGTCCTTATTTTTATAACAGCAACATGCTCAAAACTAATTTTCACAGTGAGTTCATTAATAGAGGAAACCAACAAAGTTGGTCTCACTCAAAAATAACCTACAGAGCATTAGTTATGTATTTTACAAGTTAAGCATTAATTTGAGTGTATATTTAAAGTTAGTTTTAAAATCTAGTGGCTGACTGTGCTCTGGAGCTGAACTCAACTTACAATCATTTTTGGATTAAAGTCAAGTTCAAGACAGAGCTAACCCAATTTGAATGACCTCAAATGGATTTAAAACGAAGAAGATATGCAATTTTAAAGTTATACCTTTTTCAGTTTATAATTAAGACTTCACAGGAATTTTCTAAGACTCACAAGGGTATGGGAGGTCGTGAGCCACAGATCTCAGATCTACGGCTCAGACCTCCCAGGAGGTAACGCACACTGCCATGAGGTCCAGAGGTCCTGGACCTCCTAGCAACGCGCAAGTGCGAGACGAGGGGAGGTCATGGCCGTTGATGGCGAATCCAACGGACCACAACGATAGGGGGGAGGTCCGGGACGGACCAGATCTAAAGGGGGAGGTCCTCAACGGTGAGATGACCACGAGGAGGTCCCAAGCGGAGGTCTATAACATCACTGCACCTCCGAGGAGGTCCGGGCGGCCAAGATTGCGCAAGGGGAGGTCCTGGACGGTCCAGATCTCCTCGGAGGAGGTCATGGACGTCCCAGAGCCTACGCGCACGCGCTCGGATAGGGAATAAATGCGCGCGGGACACAAAGAGGTCCGCGCGCGAGAGGTCTTAAATGCACGCAATAAAGGGTGGATTAAAGGCAGTTAAGACATGCCAATGATTTCAATGATTTGAGCACATGATTAGTGCATTAACTCGGCGGATTTTTGTCCTAAAAACGACAACGGCGCTGTCGTTTACGTCCGACAAAACCCGAGCTCAATGGAGTGGTTCTCGCCAGCGATGTAGACCTCGCCGGTGAGGTCCAATGGTACCGTTGGGTCCGCAATAACCATGCGCCCCCAATGGTCCTCCTCTCGACGGCGGCGACGACCTTGAACGCCGACGAGCCGGAGAGGGCAAAAGATGACCAGCACGGCCAAACTCTAAAATGCAAAAAGCAGCTCCGCGCGACATTCAAGCGTGTGCCAAGAAAAGCTCCGCAACAACATACACGCGGGTGCCAGCAACTAAAGGACTAACAGGAGGAGTACCTGGAGGTCCTAAGGTGCTGGGGAAGTGGAGGAAGGTGAAGACCGGAGTTGGAGAAGATGGGGTTGCTCCACGGCCAAAGCTCCAGCTCCAAGCTCCTCTTTGTCCACCTCTGTAACTGCCCAAACCAAATCAAGTTAGGACTTGCTCCCAGAGGGAATGGCACAAAAGAAGCTCAGAGAAAAGGAGGAAAACTCCAGGGACCCTTGTCCACCGAGGAGCTCCAAGCTCCAGCAATGGCGGCCAAGAATGGAGGTCAGTGGAAGAGCAAAGCTTAGAAGGCACCAAAGGCAAGCTAGAACTTGAAAGAGTGCCAAAGAAGCTACTGGAGGAACCCAATGGGGTTTTATACTTGGGCACAGAGGTCATGGACCACCGGCTAAGCTCATGGTGAGCTTGGCCCATGGCACGTCTAGGGCATTGGACAAGATGTAAAGTTGATGGTGATGGTCTGTCCGACTGAGAGAGGCGGAAGGTGACTTGCATTAAGTCTGGTCAAGAAAGAGTTGTTATAAGGTACACAGTGGACAGACCCACATTAAATGCACTGCTCAGAAGCACGCATGCGTGACCAAGGAAGGAGAAGAACAGGGGAGGTCATTTTGACCGTTGGATAAGCCTTGGGAGAGGTCCTAGCCCTCCGATGGCATTTTTGAACCGTTACGCTCCAAGGACTGGGAGGAGGTCCCAGCCACACGATCAAGGATGGGGAGGTCATGGCCTCACGATTTCCTTAATGCGTAGGCGCACGTGGGAAAATGAGACAGGAGGTCCAAAGCGTTGGATCTTAATCCAACGGTGTGGACCTCCTGTGAGGTCTTAACCGCACAAGGACATAAGAACACAAGGGGGAGGTCATGGCCTTTGGATTTAAATCCAAGGGCTACGACCTCACGTGCGCGGGGAGGTTTGATGCGCATAAGACAAGGAGGAGGTCGTGACCGTAGATTTTAATCTAACGGCACACAACATGGGATGGGGGAGGTTGTGAGCGGAGATGATTTGCAGCGGAGGTCGTGGCCTTTGGATCGGAATCCAACGGCTACGACCTCAACAACATTAAAAAGGGAGGTCTTGTGCGTTTGAAAGCGCTGGGAGGTTGGCTTAGTTTAACAGTGAGGGGAGGTCAGGGCCATGGATCTTGGATCCAAGGGCTATGACCTCACGTAGGTGGGATGACCTCGCTGCGATGGTTTAACAGCTCGAGGAGGCCTTTGAGGTTTAACACATAGGGGAGGTCATGACCATGGATCTTCGATCCAATGGTGATGACCTGATGAGATGAGGAGGTCTTTGCGGTGTTCACCGCGGAGGAGGTCGTGGCGGTTGGATGTAAATCCAACTACCTTTGATCGAGGTGGAGAGGAGGTTCAGATGGGAGGTCTCACGAGGTGCAGACATGGTTGGGCTGGACCAGCTTTGAATATGGCTAGCCCAAGGAACAGTGTAAGCTTTTATATTTAGTTTTTAACAGCTGAGACTTAACAGAATTGTTTGAGATAGCAAATGAACTCCAAATTTTATGAAATTTTAACTAGAGCTTGCTGACAATGAGATTAACCTTGCATAAAATTTCCAGAGGTTATTATGCAATGCATTTTTCTCAGAAAATTCATGAAGGCTGCTCCATGATTTGTTTTACCTCCAAAATTTATCAACAAGTGTGATAACTCATGATATTTTTCAGAGGGGTCCCACCTCAATCTTTAGGACCAAGGAAAGTATTTTCCAATTGTTTGGCACAAGATTTAAGATAATTGGAAAATGAGTTTGACTCTTGGTCAACAAGAGCTTTGTGTTTTTGGATTGCACAATTCTTGGACCATAATTACATGAGAGATTAGGGGTTTTCAAGATGTGAGAAAAAGTTTTAATTTCTACACATATAATTATACTTGAACAACCCTAATTATACACTTGGGATGTTACAAAATCTCCCCCCCCCCTTACAAAAATCTCGTCCCGAGATTTGGCTCACTCGATAAAGAAAGATGGATAGTTCGCACGCAGACGATCTTCTCTTTCCCAAGTAGCCTCATCCTCAGAATGGTTCGACCACTGAACTTTAAGGAATTTGATGGTCTTATTCCTTGTCCTTCGTTCAGACTCATCGAGTACGCGAACAGGTGCTCGCGATAGGTCAAATCTTCCCGACATCGAGGGTTTCCAACGAGCTTCTTCATTGGAACACGGAGACACTTCTTAAGCCGGGACACATGGAACACATCATGTACTCCTCAAGTGCGGTAGCAACTCCAACTTATAGGCAACAGCTCCCTTCTTCTCGATAACGCGGTAGGGACCGTGTAGGACCGGAAAGGCGCCTAGAGGGGGGGTGAATAGGATCTCGCCTAATTTTCACCTTGTTCAGATCAACTGAGAAGTATAGCGGAAGACTTATGTTGATCTCAACCAAAATCCCCAAAACACAAAGACAACAGACTCAACCATCGAAGGGCGGTCGACCGGCAAGAAGGCGCTGTCGACCGGCCACGGTCTCGACCGGGCGTGTAAAGCCGGTCTGGACGGCCAATGAATCTGACCGGCCGTGTTAAGCCTTGGGCTCGACCGGCCCTCGCCCAGAGGCAATCAAGGATGTACCAAAAACTAAATGCAAATTGGTCTAACTTTTGATATATCCAATCAAACTCAACCAAATTTGGAACACATCACCCTCGGGATATCGTGACCTATTCCAAGTGGCGATCGAGTAGATCCATGTCAAAGTTAAGACCTTTCTCTGTTTTACCAAGGATGGTTCAAAACCGAGCAAATATCGAAAACTTGATCCCGACCTTGCTCGTGGGAGATAGATGATCTAGGTGATCTTAGATGTAATCCCACAAGTCATAGCAAGGTAGAAGAAGGCACAAGAACAAACAAAAGCCAACAGATCAAGAAAAGACCAAAGATCACAAATATGGAGCAAGAACATAAAAGAGACTCAAACTTGAGAATCATCCATATATTGATCTGAGGTAGAGAGGGTACACATCCACTCCATCCATGGAGGGCAAAGCTCAATTCATGAGCACACAAATCAACTCCTCTCTATCAAGCCCTAAGCCTCTCCTCTATTTCTAATGCCCTAACACAAAGCTAGGGTTTTCACAATGAAGTCCTTGGGGGCTGTTTACAGCAGCCACCCCCTATTTATAGGAAGGCTTAGCTTCTAGAGAGTTTAACCTAATGGGCTCCCGTTAAGGCCCAAACAAACGGGACACAATCGCACGCATTTTAAAGCATCGATTTCACTTCTCTTGACCTAATCCACATCTTGACGCACCGTCTTGCGCCGCGGGTTGGCATTAGGTCACCAAGGCGATATTTGGTACAATTACCAAAATACCCTTCTCGATCCTTCTCGAAGACCGAGTCCAACTGCGCTGAAACACATCCCATGCTTCCACGCAGTAGGTTGATCCAACGGTTCTCATCGTGTCGGCAAGTCTCTCCCATCCGGTTCCCACCGACCACCTTGGCACTTGCACCGACCCCGCACCGCTTGATCAACGATCGCACCAATCGCCTGTTTCGGTCCACCTTGTCCATTCGCGCCACGCTTGAATTCATTGACCTCACCCAAGATCCATGATCGTTACGACCTCGGCTCTCCAAGCTTAGTCCCGATCCTCCTCGCCGTGACCGTCGTTGACCTTCAAGCAACTCGCACAACAATAGACAAGCAATCGAATCCGGAACAAGTTCTTCACAACTTGACCCACGTTAGCTCAAATCATGCAATATGAAACACATATGCATTAACAACCATGGAAATGACAAAGCCCAAAAACAATACACCACTTAACTCATCATTCAGCATAAGTCCGGCTCGATCATAGATTCATCGGCCGGCCGATCGCTAGTCGGCTCGACCGGTCATTGATCACGGCCCGACCGCTTCACCGACGACTTTTCTAACCGGCCAAAACGCGTGAAACTCCAAACCAAAACGACATTGCCAATTGTGTCATCATCCTTAGATCATGAGCATATCCCCATGATATCCACAATCTCCCCCTTGATGAACGCATTGGCAAACTTCCAGAAAAAGAGATTTTGGGGTTTGAAACGGTAATTACTCGACGTTTTCGCTCAAAGGCACAACTTGGTCCAAATGCAAGAAAAAACAAAGGGAATGACCAAGCTGGCTTCAGAATAGAGAAAGCAAGTGAGATAAGACAAAATAAGGCACAAAAGCTTTCAATTTACGAGAATCGACAAACTTGCACAATTCTCACTTAAGGTCCATATGAAAGAACAATTGTTCTATTTGACCTTTGATCATTGTGAGGATCCAAGGATTGCAATCAAATTCAGAATTGGCAATTTAAAACCAAAAGAAGGCAATTCAGAAGAAAACTCCCCCTCACTATGATCCTCATTTCCATTTTCTTCTCCCCCTGAAACCAAGAAGCTCTTTTTGACAATTACACTAATTCTTCTCCCCCTTTGACAATGGATTCATCAAGAAATCAATTCGACCTCTCTTCTAGAGATAACAAAGCAAAACTGAAGAGAGAAGCATAAGAAAGAGCATGCATGAAATGCAATGGATTGATTTCAATTTTTCATTTTTGTCAAGTTTGAGCATGAGAAGCTTTGGAGATTACCCAAACGAACAAGCTAGTATTTCTAATCTGGCACAAGCATCATATCAAGCCGAACAGCGCTAGCAAGATCATGTGTAGATATATATAACAAAGCTACGCACGAAGGTTCAATATAAAGCAGGAAATTTTAACAATTTAAGCAATGTGTCAGTTTAAGCAAGTTCATCAACAGTGATCCTAAAATGATAATGGCCATGTCAAAATGTCATTGTTAGACCAAAAAGCTAATAAAGATCACTTTTAAGAGACACACAAGTTCTGACTTGAATCAATTTGCTCAATTTAGCTTGAACGCTCATTTTTCAACAATTTTGCATATGCAAAGAATTTTGAAGTTGATTAACGGTCTATCTTAGTGAAGAAGATCCTGGACTAGGAGCCATCCACAAACTCTTCCTAAGCTTCGACCAAAGGTATATCTTAGTAAAGAAGATCCTGGACTAGGA